>OY747116.1:11822949-13164199 GCA_963556455.1 Epiblema foenella | reverse complement strand
CTATAAGTCCGGTAGTACCACGGAAGCGAAGAACTACAGACCCATCACGTGCTTGCCTACGCTGTACAAGCTCCTTACATCCATTTTGAGAGCAAAAATTAACACGCACATTGTTGCGAACAATATTTTGTCCCCAGCTCAAAATGGATGTAGGGTTGGGTCGCGTGGTACTAAAGAGCTCCTCCTCATAGACATGACTATTTGCCAACGAGTCCGGCGGAACAAAGGAACCCTGTCGGCCGCCTGGATTGACTATAAGAAGGCCTATGATTCGGTGCCTCATTCATGGCTGAGGCGGATCTTGGAGCTGTATAAACTTGATGCAGCTTTAAGATCCTTCTTAAGTGCTTGCATGGGGCAGTGGACCACAGTCCTTCGTCAACCGGGAGGCGGAGACGGCCCCTCTGGTCCGCAGGACTCTATTAGGATTGAGCGGGGTATCTTCCAGGGTGACAGTCTTAGTCCCTTATGGTTCTGCCTAGCGCTGAATCCACTCAGCACTCTGCTGAAGGATTCAGCGCTAGGTTGTCAGCTCCGGAGAGGCGGTGAGGTCATTTCTCATCTGCTCTACATGGATGACCTTAAGCTATTTGCACCAAATAGACAAGACCTGTTGGAGCTACTGAAAACGACAGAAGCTTTCAGTAGCGCCATCAGAATGGAATTTGGTGTAGATAAGTGTGCGGTCATGCATGTACAACGGGGGAAAGTTGTAAATTCGTCAAATTTACAGCTTTCTGAGACAATGTCCCTCAGATCTCTCTCCGAAGCAGAAACCTATAAATATCTTGGTATGTCACAGTCTTTGGGTATCGAGGGTGAGGGTGTAAAGCGGGCGGTGAAGGAGCGCTTCTTCTGTCGCCTGACAAAAGTACTTAATAGTCTTTTGTCGGGTGGCAACAAGGTGCGCGCCTTCAACGCCTGGGTGATGCCCTTACTCATATACTCCTTTGGCATACTAAGATGGACTCAGACCGAGCTGGATGCCTTGGACCGAAGGGTTCGTGTACTGCTTACTGCGCACCGCATGCTACACCCACGCTCGTCTGTTATGAGACTGTACATCCCGCGGAAGTGTGGAGGTCGCGGTTTTTTAAATGCCAAAGACCTCCACAACCGTGAGGTGTGCAGTCTCAGGGATTATTTCCTAAGCAGCGAGTGTGGGATGCATCGGGACGTAGTAGCAGTAGACGCATCTTTCACCCCGCTTTCCATGGCAAAGGAGAACTGGCGCAGACTTAAAGTATTGAGCACCGAGGACCGCAAGGCGGAATGGAAGAGTAAGGAGCTACACGGGCGATTCTACAGGGCCCTTACGGGACCTGACGTAGACCTGCTCGCGTCGGTGAACTGGCTACGCTTCGGGGATCTCTTCGGGGAAACCGAAGGTTTTGTCTGTGCAATTGCGGACGAAGTTATCATGACGAACAACTACCGGAAATATATTCTGAAGGACGGTACGGTCGACATTTGTCGGGCATGCCGCCGTCCCGGAGAGTCACTCAGGCATATCATTTCCGGTTGTGGTCATCTTGCTAACGGCGAGTACTTGCACAGACATAACTTAGTAGCCAGGATCATTCACCAGCAACTTGCTCTTTTATTCGGTCTTGTGGACTTCGAAGTACCTTACTATAAGTACACACCTGCGCCCGTTCTCGAAAATGGTCGTGCCACGCTCTATTGGGATCGATCTGTCATTACGGACAGGACTATTGTAGCCAATAAGCCTGATATCGTACTGACAGATCGATCGAAACGCCAGGCAATGCTCGTTGACATCACCATCCCCCATGACGAGAACCTCGTGAAGGCTGAGAAGGACAAAGTCAGCAAGTACCTAGACTTGGCACACGAGGTAACCGCCATGTGGGATGTTGATTCAACGATCATTGTCCCGATAGTCGTCTCTGCGAACGGTCTAATAGCGAAGAGTCTCGACCAACACCTCAAGAGACTCTCGCTAGATAGCTGGGTCAAGGGTCAGATACAGAAGGCGGTACTCCTGGACACGGCGCGAATAGTCAGGAGGTTCCTCTCTCTGTCGCCCTAACCACCGGTAGCTTAGGCCCCGCCTCGCTGCCGGCGGCACCCTAGGTTAGGTTTTTATAATGATTTTATGTTTTGTAAATATTGTTTTATATTTTACTTTTTATAAAGATATTGTAAAAACCTAACTTAAGAGAAAAGATAAATAAAGAGAATAATAATAATAATAAAAAAAGAAAAAGAAAAAAAAAAAAAAAGAGTAAATAAACACCCCTTGTTTTCCTTTTTTTTTTTTTTTTTTTTTTTTTGTCTCATAATAAAATAATTAAGATTTTTCTAATATTCACCCAGCCATAGCGTGCGACAGGTGGGCGGGAGTGGAGGGCGAAAAAAAAAATCGAATTTCGTCCAATTTACGGTCTCGGCGCGTCGGCGGTGCGTAATTATGGTGTGTGCTATAAAAAAATCATGAATATCAATAATCTGATCGAAGATATTGTAAAAAGTTCGTCCGCACCTCACGGCCGATTCAGTCGGACACTACGAGCACTACAATTGTGAAATTTGTTAGGTTAGGTGTGTCCTATGAGCCGCTACATAGAATCGATGTGAAATTACAAAAAAAAATTAAATTAGGGGGGGCACTCCCATACATGTAACCGGTGGATGAAAAAAAAAAATTAAACGCACATAGTCAGCCGAGCCGTGTGGGGTGACCGATGGATAGGCCTTTAAAAATGATTATATATATATATATATATATATATATATATATATATATATATATATATATATATATATATATATATATATATATACGTATGGTACAGTTTGTAAGACGACTTGAACGAGGCAACATATCATATTAAAGTTGTAAATAAAACAAATATTTCAATTAGAAAGATTGTTATCTCTAATAGGTGCTCGTTATGATTCATTCCTATCAACGCGACATACCTACAAATACGTTGACTTTGCCCATTTTTACGGCAAATGAAATTCATGAAATTATTTCATTTGTTGCGCATCTATCAAATTCGCGTCGCGAGTAAGCCGGCTGAAGAGGTCGTGTTGGAAAAAAAAAGAAAAGTCGACGCTTGACGGTGACGTCGCGCGTCAGATCGAGATAAATTGTCGGAATTGTGAAATGGTTGAAGATATTCGAAGCGAAAATTACGGATGTTATAACCAAAACCTACGGGGAAGATGATAATAATGTTTATAATTTATTGAAAAGTATCGTTATACATATTTTACTCGTTTAGGTTTACCATATATTATGTTATTACCTAATTGAAAATTTTAATTCATTGTAAAATAAATGATTCATACCTATGATATAGGCTTCAAATAAATATATATAACACAATTTGAAATCACTATCGAGTTGACGTCGCCGGCCCTGGTATGGACATCTGCTACGCGGACCGCTCCGTCAGGCCCTAAGTAGACCTTCGCTATTCTTCCTAGGGGCCATAGGCCGCGAGGGAGGCTAGGGTCTGCTATTAACACCACGTCACCCTCACCTAGATTTGATGCATGACTGGTGGTGTGACCTCTCGGTCGAAGCGTTGGTAGATATTCACGCACCCATCGTGCCCAGAACATGTCAGCGAGCCGCAGAGTTTTTCGCCAATCGCATCTTCTCACTAGATCTGCATCGGAAAGTGTTGAGGTCCATGGTACGACTGACGATGTGCCAAGGATGAAGTGGAAGGGGGTTATGGCTTCTGGTGTGTCCGGGGATGAGGTTATGTAAGTCAGGGGGCGTGAGTTTACTATGGCCTCAGCTTCGAGTAATAGCGTCGTCAGGACGTCTTCTTTTAGTGGTTGTTTTGCGAGACAGGATTTTAGAGCGGTTTTAACTGTTCGCACAAGCCTTTCCCATGCGCCGCCCATAAACGGGGATGCCGGTGGGATGAAGCGCCATTCGATTCGGTGATTTGTGGCGTATTCTCTCACGGATTCGTCGTGTAGACAGCGTAGCTCGCGGGAGGCTCCAACAAAGTTTGTTCCGTTGTCGGAGAAAATGGTTGTAGGAGAGCCTCTGCGAGCGATGAAGCGCCTTAAGCTCATTATGGCGGCATCAGATGACAGTGAAGTGACTATTTCCAAGTGAAGTGCTCTTGTCACTAGGCAAGTGTATAGTGCGACGTACCTCTTCTCTTGGCGGCGGTGTACTGTTACCATGATGTAGCCAAAATAATCGAGGCCTACGTGCGTAAAAGGCCTTTTGTGATGATCGAGTCTTTCTATAGGTAAATTACCGGTCTGGGGCTGAGAAGGTTGACTTTTCCATCTTCGGCATTGCAAACAGGCATGTGCTACAGCGCGGATACTATTTCGTGCTCTGAGTATCCAGTATCTCTGTCTAAGTTCATTCAGTACCAGCTCGTTGAAATGATGTGATGCTCTGATGTGCTCGTAGAGGATGAGAAGTCGTACAGCGTGGTTGCGGCCGTCGAGGATAATCGGGGACTTCAAGCTGTCGCTGACCCCTGGAGCAGATTTTATACGTGAGTCCAATCTCAGTAAGCCATCTTGATCGAGAATCGGTGCGAGTTTTGCAATTCTGCTAGTTCTGGGCACTGGCTTTAAGGATCGTAAGGCTGTTAGCTCGTCAGAAAAACTATCTTTCTGGGCTCGTTGTAGTACCATCTTTTCGGCTTCCACGATGTCTGCAGCGTGAAGGTGGTAGGGTGACGTGAGACTATCTAAGTACAGTTTAGAATTTGGAGCTATAGGCCGAGACAGTTTAAGCCGGAATAATCGTGCGCCCTGGAGGACGCGGGCGGTGGCGCGAAGTAGACGCAGCCAAGAGCTAAAACGCGATGGGTTAGGGACTGAACTCGATGACGGGGAGTCGAGGAGCAGAACCACCAGATCCGATTTTAACTCGAGGTCTGGTGAGGTCTCTTCCTCGTCAACAACGGACTCGGTCGGCCAAGTTCCAGGTGGTTCGATAAGAAACTGCGGACCGGCAAACCATCGATGAGACGCGGTAAAATTAATTTTCTTTGGTTTAGTTGCGTCATCGGCGACGTTGAGAGAGGTAGGGATCCACCTCCAATTGGAGGGATTGGTGGTCTCCAGTATCTCTCCCAGCCTGTGCGCCACGAACGGTTTGAACGCGCGAGCATCGCTCCGAATCCACTTGAGGACTGTGGTTGAATCGGTCCAAAAGGTGGTTTCGGAGGGTTTAATACGATGGGCCCAGACAATTGTTTGGGCAAAACGCGAAGCGATCAGGGCGGCTTGTAATTCCAAACGAGGAATCGAGACCGGTTTGAGAGGCGAGACTCGTGCCTTGCTCCCAATGAGAGCCGTAGATACGGTGCCGTCGCTATAACTGAAACGCCAATAAGCGACGCAGGCGTAAGCTTGCTCACCACCGTCGGCGACCACGTGCAGCTGAACATCCAAAACATCCGACCTAGTCATGTACCAGCGAGGAATTTTTATATTGGCTGCAATCCCTAACTGTGTATACCAGTCATTGCATTCACTTACGTACACCTCGGGAAGTTGCGTATCCCAACCAACACCTGCACGCCATAATCTTTGAATTAAAATGCGACCCCAGATAACGACTGGCATCAGCAAGCCGAGGGGGTCGTAAACTTTCATGACATTTGACAATAGGCTGCGTTTGGTTAATGTGTCAGTCGGTATCTGGGGTATGGTACGAAAGCCTAACGAGTCGTGCCGTGGGTTCCATTTAACACCCAAAACGCCAACCTCGTTACTAGGTGGCAGATAGACGTCGGAGCTTGCGTCGCTTCGAAGTTCCTTGGGAACGAGGGAGAGAGCCTCTGGATGGTTTGACGTCCATGCGCGCATTTCAAAACCGCAAGCCTTATGCACAGTGATGACATCAGCGGCCAGGTGCGCTGCATCAGTAGCACTGGAGTGGCTACCGAGGTAGTCGTCCATATAGTGGTCGTCGATTATTGCCTTACAGGCAAATGGGTAATCGGCTTCCAGCATCTTCGCGTTTTTGTTTTTAATGTAGAGCGCGATAAATGGACTCGACACCGCTCCAAATATCATTGAAGACATTCTGTATTCCTTCAGGTTGCCGTCCTTTCCTCGCCAGAGAAATCGTTGGGCGTCCCGATCACGTGGGGAGATTTTTACTTGGGGAAACATCTCCTTGATGTCCCCATTCAAGGCAACTTCGCCTTCTCTAAAGCGGAACAAAATGTCGAGGAGTGGAGACAGCAAGTCGGGGCCTTGCAGAAGTAGGCTGTTAAGGCTTACGCCTTTTGTGGCAGCAGCAGCGTCATGGACAGCTCTTAGCTTCCTTTTCTGAGGATGAAGAACGCCAAAGATAGGCAAGTACCAACGAATGGAACCATCTGCGTTGACGTATGAAACGTTTGATAAAAGTTGCTGATGGTAGGTATTTGGATCGCACTCTTCAGCATAACCTTTGTCGATAATGTCGTTTATGAATTGTTGAAAAGCTGCAGAAAACGCTGGGTCCTTTGACATTTGACGCTCGAGAGCCTTAAAGCGTGACAGTGCCTGCGGGTAGCTGTCGGGTATGATTTTTGGAAAATCCTTTTTCCAGGGCAGCCCAACTTCAAAATGGCCATCGTCTAACTGACGGGCCGACGATTCGATGAGCGCTACGGCTCGTTTGTCATCATCGTTTGGGCATGGAACATGTTTCGTAATACCCAGAGCATCAATATCGTATTGGCTTTTGATGAGGGCATCTAGGTCGTCCGAAATGTGATTCACGAACTCCAGTGGCTTGGACGAGACGGAGAGTGCGCCATGAAGCACCCAGCCTAATAAAGTTCTAGAGGCAACGGGTTCGTTCTTTTTCCCACATCGCACTTCGCGACTCAGAGATAAGTGCCAATCTGGCGCACCGATGAGGACAGTTGGAGGAAAGTCAGCGTATGAAAGCTCGTCGGATAAGTCTGACAGGTGAGCGTAATCCATGAAGTTTATTATATCGGGATTTTGTGCGCGAAGGCCTAACGGTTTAATTGCCCGCGCGTGCTGCACTAGGTAGCGATCAGCCTGGTAGCGTCCTCGAATGTAGAAGTCTACGTAACTTACTTCGACTTCCTTGGTCATACCACTGACACCTTCAATGCGTAGACGTTCTTGACTGGTGGGCTTCGCACCGATGCGCGCTGCGACCTCCCCGTCAATCAGCGTCGCTGTACTGCCCTCGTCGAGTAGCGCTGTCGTCTCAAACACGCCGTCAGGTCCCTCGAGTACAATCGGCACCACTTTCAGCAGACCGCGGGGACGCGAAACCGACGACAATGATCCTGTTGCATTAATGAAACAGTCAGACGTGTTCGTAATTTTAACAGTGGGCTCATGTTTGCTGTCGATAACGTCTATGTTATTGAGCCCGGTAGCGTTAGCAGAAGACGTTTGAGTGTTTTTGCACTGACCGCTGGATACCGCGCTATTTTTAGCATCAGAAGTCGCTGTACCATGGAGGAGTGCGTTGTGACGTCTCGAACATCCATCAACTCCACAACGTTTAGCACGGCAGTTGTTCCATGTGTGCGGATTAGATTTTAAGCAACGGTAACATACTTTAGTCTCTCGAACCCAACGCCATCTATCCTCGAGTTTCAGAACTAAAAAGCTCTTGCAGGTTTTTATGTTGTGAGGTCCTTGCTTACAATATGTACAACGCTCGGGAGTTTTATCGTGAGATACAGTGGCGTGTACAGTTTCCTTTCTTAATTGGAATTTAGAAGAATTTGTCGGAAACGGTGCCTTAACAGTACCGTCAGCAATAAAATTGAATCGTAACTGTTTGTCGGCCTCGGTCAAAAGGAAGCGTGACAATAACTCCAATTTTGTAAGTAATTGTTCCTCGGGTACGTAAACGGAGGCGAAATCCGTAAAGCGAGATCTAGTGTGCTCGCTTAGCTTTATTAAGACGCACCGAAAGATCTCCGGTGAACACAGGTACTCATTTTGTTTGAGTAGTTTAAGAGTAGTAACGAAGTTGCGCAATTTGTTGGCTAACGTGTTTAAATCCTCAGGGGAACTTAGCTTAGGAATGCTGCGCAGTTCGGCGACCTCCCTGGCCACCAGCAGTTCCGGTCGTGCGTACGTCTGCTCCAAGGCGTTCATGACGTCCTCAGGATGCCCGGAGGTCCATAAGAGTGAAGCGACGGACTGGTACGCCGAACCGCGTACGGCGCTGTTCAGACGATCTAGGTTCTCTGAAGGGGAAAAGTTTGATTTAGTTCTCTCGTAACTACTCTTAAATGCCATCCATTGACTAACTTCACCTGAGAACGTAAGAAGTTCGGGTTTCTTTGGTCTGTTGGATAGAGCATTAATCGCTTGAGAAAGTTTAGTTATGGGGTCTGGAGCAGAAAGTTCAGATAGTAGTTTTTTGCGAGCCGTATTGTCGCAGTCGGTGATTAAAGCGGAATGTGTGCGTTTTGAATGGGTTGAACGATTGACATCGGGCATGAAAAACGATACCGCGTTGGTGGGGGGAACCGATTGTGCATGATGTCCTTCAGGTTTATCACCCAAGGTGACAGTCGGCACCTCACCAGGCATGTTTACATGAATTGACTTAGTCATGTTTGTATTTTGTTGTAAAACCCAATCTACAGTGCGCTTTTCGGAATTACGACTAGAAAAACACGAACTACGAGATTTGGCTGACTTATCTGATGCTTCCAGAGCAGCTAGTTTTGCTTGTAACTCCGCGTGTTCTGCCTCAGACTCTAGACGAGCGAGCTCGCGCTCGCGCTCCCGTTCGCGTTCTGCTTCCGCCTGTTGACGTGCGAGTACCGCTTTCTGACGTGCGAGTTCAAACTCGAGCTCTGCCTGTTGACGTTCGCGCTCTGCCTGTTGACGTTCGCGCTCCGCCTGTTGGCGTGCGAGTTCGCGCTCACGTTCCACTTGACGGCGTATTGCGTCTGCTTCTAGAGCTAGTTTCTGAGCGCGGACGGTCGCCGCTCGCTGCACGAATGTATACTGTGGACACTAGAAACGCTTTTAGGTGGCGCATTGGCATTTGCCTCGTTATGCGTGTTAGCACGAGCATTTGGGCGTTCGGAAGCGGGGCCAGGTTGTGCCTCGCCGCGGGGAACGGTGCCCGCCTGTTGTATGCTCGCACTATCAGGCATTGCCGTAGCGCTGTCGGTTGTCGTGACTGAAACCGGCCGGGCGCCGCGCGACGCGCCGCGTTGCGCCCGCTCGACTTCTGTAGCCGTCAGGTCCGCCTTTGCTTTGCTGCGTGTTTCCACCATGGTAAAAATGTACGTAAGTAATGCGTGAAATGTTTTTGAAATGAAATGAAAAACTACGATGACTTACGTGAAAAAATTTGACGTTTGTTGTAATTACGAGGAATGGTATAATTACGGCGAGAATGGACCAAAATGATAGGTAGTGAGGAGAGTGGACTGTACTGGGACGTAATGATGATGGAAATACGTAGTTATTTAAAGAAAATATATTATTTAAACAATCAGCACAATACAGTTGACCAGGCGAACGTGACACAAGGTGACAACTAAAACATAAGTAGGAAAAGTAACTATTGACATTATATATATAAAAAAGGTCGCACCACAGCCAGTCGCTAACAATAATTATACAGTGTGAATGAATATCAAAGTTAAATAAATCAGTCGACCGGTATCTTAAATCACATAGTCCACGGACGAATCATCTGGCGTAATATGTAGGCACTCATTGTTCTAACCTGGGAGAAGACGTAAACGGATGGTAATGTCAATATGTTTAACTCGGGAAATAAAAGGCTTACACTATGCTTGCTTGATGTCAATAATTTTTCTCAACAATATGCGTGGATATTTTTCCAACTTAATAGCTCGTATATATCGCTCGTACTTGCGCCTATACATTCTGTATAGTTTTGGTATATATTTGTGCCGTATATAAATTAGGATCAATCCATTATATACGACGGACGATACATTAATTAAAATAATTATACAGTGTGAATATCAAAGTTCACATCACAGTAAGTATGTAAGGTATAGACAAAAAAAAAGACTCAATGTAAAAAAAAAACCATAATATATTAAAAAAAAAAAAAAAGTAAGTATGTATTACGCCATACTTACTATCTACTAAACCGGTTCTCGTATTGGAGCTGACCTGTTCCCGTATTACTGTTGGAGCTGACCTGTTCCCGTATTACTGGTTACAAAAATCTCGGGACCGGTTCCCGTATATAGAAATCTTACAAAAATTAAATTTGTCAAATTAATGACAAGGGGGTACTCACCCGACACCCGACACCCGAACGCGAATTGGAACGTAGTCAGTGTCAGTGTCAAAGTGACAGCTGACAGACGTCACACGTCATACGTCAGACACCACACGGCCTAACCTCAAATGCACGTGGTCCTAACCTTAAAAACACGTGTTCGGACTAATCATAAAATTACCGGATAATCCGTACGCAAGGGGATGTAGGACCAGATGCACTGAGGGAGGCACAGGAAAGTAAACTTATACGTACCGTTTATCCCGGGGTGTGACGATTTAACGTCCCCCAGGAATATCACAACGTGACCTTAACAAAAAACACTATTTACACTTAAAAATCTTACCAACTATACACTTAAAATTAATATACACAACTAGATAACCTAAAAGAAACAACCGAAAATAAGCAGAACTAATAACACAATAGAAAACGAAGCGAATAAGATATATTATTATAATAAAAACACACGGAGCGCACGCTAGGCACACGTCCGCACGCCGGGGCGATCCGACGTCGGTTACAACTAGTTTGTTTTTCTGTAGGTTACGCTCGTTTTGCGTCCAAAACTTGTTGTAATAATGTCTTCCCACACCGCTGTACCTATCTAAGGGTTCAACCTACTAATTTCATTAAGAAATAAATGGAAATTACCTCTAAAAGTTATGAAGTAAACACGGTCAAGTCTTGTGTCTAGCGTGCAGACTTTCTCCCCTTTTAACACATTTCTCACATATAAATCAACTATTAAATATGGTATAGCTTGTATCCTTTCACTCACACTCATTATTTGTTTACAAATATACTTATTTTGAGAAATATTAGACATCGTCGGCAAAACTTGTTTTCGTGTTATTGTAGATTATGACAGTTGCTTGACGTTTGGTGTCGAACTGTTCGAGATCTGTCCAAAAGCGTTGTATTCACGTCGCGCGAACGGCAGTGGGTGCATGCGTAATAAATAATTTCGTGGTTTATCCATTTTCTGGTCAATAGAAATCATTTATATTGATATTCGTCGTATTTTCGTATACCTCTGAACGGTATTTCAATAATTTCCTTTATTTGTAATGTTTCGCCCAAACCTCGGTGTCGCTGCTTTAAAAAAAAAAAGAGATTAAATCCAGAATTTCGATTTCGCGAGATCATTCTCATCATGGAGTGAAGTGGTTGGTTTAAATAAAATCTTAGTGTGAAAATCCTCGCTTTGGCCTGGGGCCAATTTTGTTAAATTAGAATATGTCAATATGATGCTTTCTTCAAAACTCTGATTCTAGTATCCAGAATGTTTGGTAAGCCATTAATTTCTTCTTTCTAAAGAGAAGTGCCTAATATTGCCTTTCTTCAACTGCGTGTGCGCTTGCTAACCTACTTATTACTTGGTTTTAGCCGACCGCTTAACGAAAATGCCTGTATGAGATAATATAACCTCACGCGCCGCGTGGCTGACTCTTTGCTGGAAACCCGGTTTACCCCGGTAAGTGTTGCACATTTACCTACGTAACCAATAGGAGCACTTGTAAAAATGAAATTAAAAGATATATTTTTAATTCCAAATCACTAATTTACTGTGAACTTTGTTCACAGGGCGCCTATGCCAGGGTCAGTGTTCTAGTGTCTAGTACCTAGGTCCTGGACGGTGTTCATGTTCTACCTTCAACTTCATTACCTGGTTTCATTGGATCCTGTCATGCCTGCTCTGCCGCCACTTTGTGCGAGTGAAGCTGGTGGTCATTTTTATGACACCGTTACTCTTCGGAAGTCAATGTCAGGTTTCACTTTTAAATAATAACTATTGTGGTAAAAGTATTCTTGCTAGATACTAAATTTTACTATAAGTACTTTAAAACTACTGCTAAATATCTACTTGTAAAATCCTTTTTATTAGTTCTTACTCTCCGGAGGTGGTATTGAATTCTGTGCATTCATCAGGTATCCAGTTTAGTACTAAACCCAAACTTATTACGTTACCTGGTGTAGTGTAATTAAAAATAAAAAGCACAAAAAACACACTCCAAGAACACGTATAATTTATTATTGCAGTACAGCCGAAACTGATTTATAAAAAATCTTAACACATACGAAATGAATGCCCCTTTTGGGAGTTAATGAAATATTGACCGTTGGGAAAACTGTAAACGTTGGATAAAAATAATTGTTAACTGTAGTTTTTGATGCTGGGTATACCGGTATAAATCACGGTTGCGGGAATGAAGATGGAATGGGATGGTTAGCGTGGTATGATAAGGCCTAATAGGTTTTCCGAAAATAAAAATGACGTTGGTAGATAGAATATACCTTTCTGAATTTAGAGAATTAAAAGACACGTTAAAAAAAATAAGTTAAATTACCGCTTTCCAACGACAAGTTTCCCTGGGTAGAGAGTTTAAAGTACATAAAAGAAGGGCACTGGATTTATCAACATACAATTTCTAGAACTACACGAAAACCCCGCGTCTTGTTTGCAACATCAATATGAGTCGACCCGGTTTACTTCTATCTACGTCGCCGTATGCCGCCACCACTTAACTCCGCAGAAGGTCCGGAGCAGCTTCGGGTTGACGGCTGCCGTCGAATTACGCACGTCTCCGACCACGACGTGCACGAGTCCACAGAATTCAAAGCTTCAGGCAACACGAAAGCTTAGGCCTCACGAATGGCGGTCAGGCAACCCGCGTCTAGGTCAGCCGGTTAGTCAGGCTTCCGTCCCGACGGAAGAGCTAAAACAATACACTAGGTGAGACCTATGCCACGGCACAACATGATCACCAAGCACATTTAAACGAATATCACGAAACACTTACCCAAACGCTTAGGAAACGCTTGACTCTTTGGAAAGAGAAGGATAAAATCCTCCCGGACCACTTCGACACTAGTGTCCGCTGATGCTAAAAACCCTCGAACCACTTCCGGCACTATTATTGAATAACACAGATAAAATCTCTTGCCACTTCAGGGAAAAAAATGGAAGATGGATAAATATGTCCTCACTCGGAGAGTCTCAATGGCAGAATGAACCAAATTTTGTTTGCACATCCGTCAAACGAATAGTTTCAAATTACGAAGCGCGAAATCTAATTTCAAATCTGACTAGCTTTTTTTGAACCAGACAGTTTCGAACCCCTGAAATATAACGACGAAGGTAAAACACGTTTTGGTATCGTTTGTAAAATTAAGAAAAGCGCCATCTGCTTGCGCTGAGCAAAACTACGAAGCAGTTCGGAACGACGACTAACGGCAGGAAATCAAACGCTCTAACCACAGCCTAAAAGTTCGCCTATTGACGTATAGATGGCGTGGAAGCCTATGCAGGAATGAAAATTAAAATTAAAAAATACACAGTAGCGTTATTAACGCTACAGACATCTCCCTACCAAATGAAAACAACGACAGAAAAGGATACTACCCAAATAATATATTGAAGGAGACTACATCCGTCACAAAACTATAATCACCGTAGCAATACTGACACAAAAAATATGTGAACACCTCAATTTTAACCCACAAAATATCGACGAGAATTGAACGCTCCATAAACGAACACTTGGACCTATCCGGGCAAACATCAGGAAAAACACCAACGGTCATTATGCTAATATGTGCACTCCTAAACTAACACCTGAACTAATAAATAATAAACCACAACATTCAGTCATTGACTAATAATTCTTTTCTTTGAATTATTAACCGAAAACCTATGGTAGTTAACCCCCTTACCATCTACATTAACCTATGCTTACTACAAAAAAAAACCATTACCGGTTTACCGGTTAAAGTAAAACAACACCTTTGAAATTAAATTATGGGCGGGT
Source organism: Epiblema foenella (assembly GCA_963556455.1). Classification (NCBI taxonomy): domain Eukaryota; kingdom Metazoa; phylum Arthropoda; class Insecta; order Lepidoptera; family Tortricidae; genus Epiblema; species Epiblema foenella. The sequence continues at coordinate 13,150,153 of OY747116.1, read as the reverse complement.
GCTACCGCAGAATATACTATGGTCCTGAACAAAGTTAGCCAGGCCATTAAAATCAAACGTCCGGATAAGGTGAGCGACCACCACGAACTCGACCACTGATCTACACAGAGGGAGAATGAAAACATCAGACTGCAGTCGTGGATGCTCCGATCATATGCTAAGAAATCAACACTACGTTGAGTGAGGTTGTAGTTGTCCAGGTTGGGAATTCATATTCCAAAAGAATTGAATATTACCCCTTGACCAATGACGACGTCACAGCCAAGTCACATCGCTAATGAGGAACGTACTACACACGAAATCCTACATTAAAACGATCTAAGTCAAGTCCGAAATTATTTAATTTGCCTAAAAAAGGCTTAACCTAAAAGCTTAACTAACACACTTTTACAATAAACAAGAAATGGAAAATACCGTTTCGGATAGGTCAACAAGCGTCAGCAACTTTAGCGTACACATCCTGTAAAGTACGGAGATTCGTCGCACGTCCTGTCCGACTGAGTCCCATCTCTTGGTATTCAGCCTGACCATCAACGCGCTCCGGATAAACCATAACCTCGCCTGAGGTCCAACCATGGGCCCTCAAGCTGAGCACTAACGCCCCTGCAGAATCCATGCAACCATATATAGAACGAACTCTAAAACTATGAAACGAAATTACACAAACGACACCGAAGGCAATCGGTACCCTACTTATTTAATAATAATTACTAGCAAGATCAAAAAATGCTAGTGGGTGGGGTGCGGGGTGTCGACGAGAATCGACGAAGCACGACAGAAGATAGGAACATCTCGACGAAAGCAAAAAAAATATCGACGAGAAAAAAAAACGGACAAAAAAGAAAAAAGAAGGTCGACACAAAAATGGTCGATTTCAGCTCGCCAAAAGGGTCATCCAAGCTAGACAAAAAAAGTCGACGAGGCTTGACGAAAAAATAAAAAAAATCGATGAGACGACACAAAAACAGGTCGACGGAACCCGACCAGAAAAGAATCGGCGAAACTCGACGAACGACACAACGGAACATGATGCACGACGCAAAATGATGAAATCGATGAGGGCTAATAAAAGCATCAAACACCATCGAAGGCGAGAGCCAAACGAAGTAAAAAAAAAATTAATGAAAGTTAATCGGTTATAGTTGAGCGATGATAAAAATCAAACAAAAGCCGATGGCAGTTGAGGAGGGTAAAGTCAAATGAATGTCAAAAATTTATATAAGTCGATAGAAAAATTCAAAAGTTGCTAAAAGTTTATGCCGCTATAAAAGTCGATAAACCGATAAAAATTCATTACACCACTGACCGGACAAAGACTACTGACGTAATATAAACGTTGTAATGGATGACTAAAAGGTTTGTTACTAAGCACAATTAAAAAATGTTGAAGATTTCGAAACCATGTGAAGTTCAACGAAGCCCAACGAAGCCCAACGAAGCCCAACGAAGCTCAACGAAGCCCAACGAAGCTCAACGAAGCTCAACGAAGCCCAACGAAGCCCAACGAAGCACAACGAAGCACAACGAAGCACAACGAAGCACAACGAAGCACAACGAAGCACAACGAAGCACAACGAAGCACAACGAAGCACAACGAAATTAAGAAACTCGCAGAAATTATCAGGATCTCAGTCTCACAAAATTTCACTAAGTCTCACTAAGTCTCACTAAGTCTCACCAAGTCTCACCAAGTCTCACCAAGTCTCACCAAGTCTCACCAAGTCTCACCAAGTCTCACCAAGTCTCACCAAGTCTCACCAAGTCTCACCAAGTCTCACCAAGTCTCACCAAGTCTCACCAAGTCTCACCAAGTCTCACCAAGTCTCACCAAGTCTCACCAAGTCTCACCAAGTCTCACCAAGTCTCACCAAGTCTCACCAAGTCTCACCAAGTCTCACCAAGTCTCACCAAGTCTCACCAAGTCTCACTAAGAAACTCAAAGAAACTCAAAGAAACTCAAAGAAACTCAAAGAAACTCAAAGAAACTCAAAGAAACTCAAAGAAACTCAAAGAAACTCAAAGAAACTCAAAGAAACTCAAAGAAACTCAAAGAAACTCAAAGAAACTCAAAGAAACTCAAAGAAACTCAAAGAAACTCAAAGAAACTCAAAGAAACTCAAAGAAACTCAAAGAAACTCAAAGAAACTCAAAGAAACTCAAAGAAACTCAAAGAAACTCAAAGAAACTCAAAGAAACTCAAAGAAACTCAAAGAAACTCAAAGAAACTCAAAGAAACTCAAAGAAACTCAAAGAAACTCAAAGAAACTCAAAGAAACTCAAAGAAACTCAAAGAAACTCAAAGAAACTCAAAGAAACTCAAAGAAACTCAAAGAAACTCAAAGAAACTCAAAGAAACTCAAAGAAACTCAAAGAAACTCAAAGAAACTCAAAGAAACTCAAAGAAACTCAAAGAAACTCAAAGATCCCTCAAGATCCCTCAAGATCCCTCAAGATCCCTCAAGATCCCTCAAGACTCCTCAGGATTCCCCAAGGTAACGAAAATCCAAAAAAAAAAATCCAGAAAATTGCGAATATTACAAAAACAGTTTCAAGAAGTTGACGAAGGTCAATACGAGGATGAATTGGGATCAATTGAAAGTGATTAAAAGTGATTTAAGGGTCACATGAGTCACTAGGTGTATTTGACAGAGATTGAAATACTATCGCGAGTTGACCACCAGTGGGAGGACACGGACTAGCACTGAAAATAACTATTATGCGAACTGTACCAGTAATAGAAAGAGGACAAGGGAACTCTTAGCCCAGCTCGGACCTCCCTGAGTACCAACGAGACTAAACTGAATTAGGTATACAAGCCCAAAAATAAACAAACTATTTATTTTGGTGAACAAATAGTATTTACTAAAATTAGTTTGAAATTACTAATTCGTAACTAAAAAAGCAGAAATCCTAAAATAAAAAAGCAAAAAGATGTTTCCTGCCGGGAATCGAACCACGAACAAATGTTTGCCTGACCAACGCTTTCCCACTGAGCCAAGTTGATTCTTACAAGGTGATACGAAAAAGTGCTATATATGGCTCGGCCTATTCAAAATTTACACGAAGGTCGATTACGTCACGTAAACTAAATAACGACTAGTTAAGAATTACGAGTTACGACTTGACGGCGCTTGTACTGAAAAAAACAAGTATAACCGTCGTCACCTGCCCACAAACGTCGAATGCCAAACTGACTATTATTCCTGCACTGAAAAGATTAGCTAAGGAATAAAGCACGCTAAAGCTCACTTACCTTGGTTTTCCCTAGACTCTACGGGAAATAACTAAGGGTCAACTAGTCTACTAAATAAGTGACACAGGGTATAAGGTTGGGGTCAGAAGAACAACGCAATAGGTTAAAGGCAAAACTTGTCGTAAATCAATTATTATCACAACACAAAGCAATAAAAAATCAATGTAGGAAAGCTGTCAATGGCGTACACAGGGTTAAGAAGAATTACGTTTTCCACTCGTTCCAGGTGACGTAAGGGATGAGCTTCGATCAAGGATTCACTGAAACACAATAAATAGTTAATTAAACGCGACCGAGAATCGGTCACCTTCCTCTCACCAAGTTTGAAAGAAAAAATTCAATGTTATAATGTTGAAATTTCACATAAAAAGTAAACGAACCAGGGTTCTTACCTTATGTCGGGCGCCAAATTGTAGTGTAATTAAAAATAAAAAGCACAAAAAACACACTCCAAGAACACGTATAATTTATTATTGCAGTACAGCCGAAACTGATTTATAAAAAATCTTAACACATACGAAATGAATGCCCCTTTTGGGAGTTAATGAAATATTGACCGTTGGGAAAACTGTAAACGTTGGATAAAAATAATTGTTAACTGTAGTTTTTGATGCTGGGTATACCGGTATAAATCACGGTTGCGGGAATGAAGATGGAATGGGATGGTTAGCGTGGTATGATAAGGCCTAATAGGTTTTCCGAAAATAAAAATGACGTTGGTAGATAGAATATACCTTTCTGAATTTAGAGAATTAAAAGACACGTTAAAAAAATTAAGTTAAATTACCGCTTTCCAACGACAAGTTTCCCTGGGTAGAGAGTTTAAAGTACATAAAAGAAGGGCACTGGATTTATCGACATACAATTTCTAGAACTACACGAAAACCCCGCGTCTTGTTTGCAACATCAATATGAGTCGACCCGGTTTACTTCTATCTACGTCGCCGTATGCCGCCACCACTTAACTCCGCAGAAGGTCCGGAGCAGCTTCGGGTTGACGGCTGCCGTCGAATTACGCACGTCTCCGACCACGACGTGCACGAGTCCACAGAATTCAAAGCTTCAGGCAACACGAAAGCTTAGGCCTCACGAATGGCGGTCAGGCAACCCGCGTCTAGGTCAGCCGGTTAGTCAGGCTTCCGTCCCGACGGAAGAGCTAAAACAATACACTAGGTGAGACCTATGCCACGGCACAACATGATCACCAAGCACATTTAAACGAATATCACGAAACACTTACCCAAACGCTTAGGAAACGCTTGACTCTTTGGAAAGAGAAGGATAAAATCCTCCCGGACCACTTCGACACTAGTGTCCGCTGATGCTAAAAACCCTCGAACCACTTCCGGCACTATTATTGAATAACACAGATAAAATCTCTTGCCACTTCAGGGAAAAAAATGGAAGATGGATAAATATGTCCTCACTCGGAGAGTCTCAATGGCAGAATGAACCAAATTTTGTTTGCACATCCGTCAAACGAATAGTTTCAAATTACGAAGCGCGAAATCTAATTTCAAATCTGACTAGCTTTTTTTGAACCAGACAGTTTCGAACCCCTGAAATATAACGACGAAGGTAAAACACGTTTTGGTATCGTTTGTAAAATTAAGAAAAGCGCCATCTGCTTGCGCTGAGCAAAACTACGAAGCAGTTCGGAACGACGACTAACGGCAGGAAATCAAACGCTCTAACCACAGCCTAAAAGTTCGCCTATTGACGTATAGATGGCGTGGAAGCCTATGCAGGAATGAAAATTAAAATTAAAAAATACACAGTAGCGTTATTAACGCTACACTGGATAGCTACAAGTTTCTTAACAATGTTCTAATGAACTCACTTAATTCTTAAGGAAAAGGGGAGAATCGGTGTGTTTGGACTACCCCAACTTTTAGTTGTAAGAAAAAGTTTACAATTTACTAATTGTATAAAAATCAATTATAAGACGTGTTTAAATAAGCAAACAATCGAACCCTTATTGAAAGTAAGCTGTCAAGGGTTATAGCCATATTTTTTGATTTTATAATAAACTGTTAAACCGAATAAGAACTGGTTTTATTTAAATACATCATTCGTTTGACGAAGGTCTATCATGGCGCCTAGGTAAAATAAATTCTGATAGATCTTTGCTCCAAGTAGGCCTATACCTACCCCTGAATCTCATGCTCTCATGCAACTAGCTTTGTCGTTTTAATGTAGGTGTTCGAGGGAGAATATTACGACTTTATTCCTAATGCTTTCCCTACCCAAACATTACACGTTTTCGGTCCGCGGTAGCCTCTCTGTTGTCATCGGCGTCGGAACTCATATTTAAATAGGTAACAAATTCAACAACGCATAAATCCACAGAATGAACAAAAATCAATTATGCCTCCAAAATGATTTAAAAAATACCTTCACGGTTTGAGTAGACATTATTGCCTGCTAATATTTAGATGAAATATGTTAAATGTTTATTTTTATAGTTAAAGCGATTAAAATTATTCGAATGTGTTAATAATGTGTTATATATTATGTTCATGTCGATTTTATACAAATAAAACAGCAAAATATAGCAAACATCGTTTATTTTTTTAATAATCGTAGTGGCAGAATGTCATGACGAACCAAAAAGCAAATAATTGCTTATGGCTGAACGCCGTGATGCTGTGTCACGAATAAATGTGGAATGGAAATTAAAAAAGAGCATCTTGCAGGCCTCCAACTTTGTATGAAATTCCTTTAAAGGCCTCTCGTCTAGCCGCGCCCGAAACGTGACACTTCGCAGCCTATTATAAGGAACATAACCTCAATATATCATTGCATGTTTGAGAAAAATATATTACCCAGTAAGCAGTCTGGGTTTTGGAGAGGTCGCAACACATCCACAGCTCTGCTGGACGTGATCGATGATATCCTGTCTGCTCAGGATAAAGGGGAAGCTTCACTACTTATCCTATTGGATTTCTCCCATGCCTTTGACACAATTAACATCTCGCTTCTCCTTTCCAAGCTTGCATACTATGGTTTTTGCAATAAAACAATAAAGTGGTTTGCTAGTTCTCTCGGGGCGTTATCAGCAAGTTGGGCTGCGTAATTCCTCTGGATTAACTGATTTCTCCCAGAAAACTTCTGTGAATTGCGGAGTCCTTCAGGGATCGATTTTAGGTCCAGTGCTGTTCATTGTGTATGTGGCGGACATTACAAACAGCATAAATAATTGTATACTTGTCAAAAAAACCAAGTCTCGCAACTCAGTTGTTCTACGGTAAAAAATTGTGAGATCCATGTAATACCAAGTCGGTTATTAATTTATTCAGTCCCTACTTAAGCGACTTTCTGTCCTAATACATCCAGTCCCTAAGACCACGATCGTGGTCCATAACAATTGATAATATATAAATATATTGAGACTCGGCCATCGCATGAAAACACGTGTAAATTAAATTATTTAGTGCGATGGCCAAGTCTCAATATATTTATATAAAACAATAAAGATTTTTAAATTAATATTGATATGCGTTACTATAAGATGCTGTTAATTATTACGTAACAACTTAATGCTTCGAGTACGGAGATTCCAGACACAATTGATTTTCAATTGTTATGGACCACGATCGTGGTCTTAGGGACTGGACGTATGAGGACAGAAAGTCCGCTTAAGTAGGGACTGAATAAATTAATAACTGACTTGGTATTACATGGATCTCACAACTTTTTACCGTAGAACAACTGAGTTGCGAGACTTGGTTTTTTTGACAAGTATTGTTTTTGATGGGATCTCATTCCTTTTTGTATTTTGTAGACAGTCTACTTTTTTCCTTTTCGGTACCTTCTACTTATTGTATATATGTATGTATATCTACCAGCAACGAATTCGTCAAACTAATATAGCAATCGAAATTATCAATGAAAATCGCAAACTTATAGGTAAGAATTCTGGGCACATCCGAACAGCATTGGGGCGCTCGCGCGAATAAGCGCGGCTGCTGCTCGCTCGGCGACATTCACCTTTCCGCGCGCCCCGCCACTGACCCCGCCCCGCGCCCTCGCGCTAGCACCGCAGCGCGTAGTAATGGCCCGCGCTCACTCGCTAGCATCGCAGCGCGTGGTAATTAATTTACAACCTTACGCACTCGTAATAAGTACGAATACGCACGTAGGTACGTTTTTTGCATTAAATAATTTAATTTACACGTGTTTTCACGACGGGAATACCCATTTTTTGCTCGATTTGGCAGGGGCACTACCGTGCGCCTATATTTATATGGGATTACAAAGTTAGCAGTTATGTATCTAGAAAACTGGACCGAAATTTTGAAAAATTTTACTCGACTTGGCGGGGGCACTACCGTGCGCCTTTATATTTATATGGTATTACAAAGTTATTTAAGTAAGTAGTTAAAATTTATAAAACTGGACGGAAATTTAAAAAAATTGCTATACTTAGCGGTTGCACTACCGTGCCCCCAAATATTTTAGTTTTTCCTTGATTCAAACACCAAACACTACTTATATACCAAATTTGAAGCTTCTAGGTCTGCTAGAAGTGCCTTAGAATTTTGATGATCGGTGAGTCAGTCAGTGAGTGACAAAATTAAGAAATTTGACCCGTTATAATTCTTAAAATACTGGTTCAAATTGAATGAAATTTGAAATATACCGTGTCTTTACAATGCCTGCATGGTTACTGAAAATTCACTCTTCTAGTTTTATCCACAACGAAGTTACAGGGGGTCGAAAATGGCCTGAATTGCTTCGAGAAAAGGATGGTACGGCCGTGCCGCTTTTTTTCTCGACTTGGTGGGGGCACTACCGTGCCCCCTGAACTATCACATGTATGCAGATGACCTACAAATTTACAAAACTTTCCATCCCCGAGAGACACTGGCCGCTACAGAATTGTTAAACCAGGATTTGGCTCGTATCGTTGATTGGTCTGGTCACTGTGATTTAGTTCTTAATCCCAATAAGTCCAAGTTTCTAGTACTTGGCACCAAAGGCCAGGTTGACATAGTTACTTGTTTCGACCCTTTTGTAGTGCTAGGAAGCGAGCGCCTCGAACGTGTCACCGTGGCACGCAATCTCGGTTTACTCGTGGACGAGCAGTTGCGCTTCGAACAACATGTACTTGTTGCCGCTAAAAATTGCTTTTATAGATTAAAAGTGCTATACCAGGTTCGCAAATATCTCAGTGTTGACCTTAGAATAAAATTGTGTGACACGTTAATATTGTCTAAGCTCAACTATGTCGACACTGTGATTAATGGGTGTTTACTGGCTCGGTCAAAGGCCTTTCTGCAACGCATCCAGAATGCTTGTGCCCGCTTCTGCTTCCCCATCCCCCCACGTAGGTACTCATGTTACCCCTTATATTAATCATGGCGGGATGCTGAAAATGGAGGCGCGTTGTTTGCTACATTTTGCGTCATTGCTTTTCGGTGTGGTGGTTTCAACAACCCTTGTACCTTTTTCATAAACTAATATTCTCCACTCGCCCCACCAGAGAAGCCATCCGGCTTGTCTGTCCGAGACACGGCAGATCAGCAGCATTTCGTGGCAGTTTTCGCTACTCTGCTACGAAATGCTGGAATAACATACTATTCGTAACTCAAAAACTTTATTTACTTTTAAACTTAAATTCAGAAAATATTTTTTTAGCTTGCAACTGCCGTATCCGTAGTGTGTTTTATGAGATTTTTGTTTTAATACTTACTCATAAAAAATATTGTTATACCATAATCCTTTTTTTTTTATACACCTACCCTTCTCTTTTTTTAAATCGTTCCCATCCCCTCTCCTAAAGCTTAAACTACTGCTGCTGCTGCTGCTACTTACTTTTTTGTTTATTTTTATATTCTATTTTTTGCTGTATTAATTGTTGTCTTTGTCTCGAATAAATATTTCTTATCTCTTAAACATTGTAATTGTATAACTGGTAAAATGATAGTGTCTACTTACATGTTACACAATCATAATATGCTCGTCACTAGTGCGTCTGTTCTGAGTTCTTTCCGGCCCCGGGCCCCACGGAAGACCAGCGCTGTGGTATATGTATGCCACAGCATATGCTGAGTGGTGTCCTTTTGTAGCCACCATAACAGCACCAAATAGGTATAAGTTATTTTTGTCTGTTTTATAATTCAAAATGTGTTACTTATTTACTTTGTTCCATTTGTTTAAATATTTTCATGTGGTGCTGTATGTTTGGTTTATCAATAAATGTTTTTCTATTCTATTCAAAAGCATAGTTAAAAAAAACCAGTCAAGTGTGAGTCGGACTCACGCACCGAGGGTTCCGTATATAGATGTGTACAGGTTCCAATCCTATTAAATCAGGAGAATCTCAACAACCTGGTGTAAAAATTGGACCCCATGGGTACAGCGCCATCTATCGGCGACTTTTGTTACAAATTTGAGCGACTGAATAACTTTTTATGTATGGTAGTTTTTCAAGGATAATTCTTTATCACGTAACCGATTTAATTTTTTTTCTTTATTTGAAAGAAGGTACTTTCAGCATAATCTCGTAGGAATTTATAAAACAAAAATATATGCAAAAGTGATTAAATTACAAACTTAGTATAGAAATGTTTTTTGACGGTAAAAAACAGAAACACTAGATAGAGCTACAGTTATATTTCTCCTGTAAAATATACATTGATACCAATGTTATGTAATAAATTTATATTTTTTCCTTGGTAAACTTCGGAGATAAGGGGGGAATGGTCTTTTTTTTACACTTTCCCTCATAAAACAAAAATGACGCAATTTAAAAAAAAATTTTTTTTCAGAATGTGCAATTCAAGCCCTTTTATATGACACCCCACTCGACATATTCACTAGACTTTCAAATTTTCAACCATCTGTCATTTTTCACAGAAAATAAAAAAAAAATATTAAAAAAAGTCATGTTCTATGTATGTAGGTACGCTATCTTTATAAACATTCCATATTTCAAATCGATAGCATAAGTAGTTCTTGAGATATTTAGCAATGTGACAGACAGACAGACAGACAGACAAAGTGAAACCATAAGGGTTCCTTTTTTACCATTTTGGTACAGAATCCTAAAAAGAATCCGCTATTCAGTCCTTTACAAAATATATAAACAAAATTATGAACAGCCTTAAAAAATTTAATAACGCGTAATTCTTAATTAACCTAGTGTTAAAAATGCGTATGTATATACATTAAATAGTAGATTGTATGACAAGGGTCTAAAATGAGCCATATTACCACGAGATAGTTATTTTCCCGAACGAAGTGAGGGAAAATAGTTCGAGGGGTAATATGGCTTTTAGACCAGAGTTATACACTCTACTTTTCACTTCGATTGCGAGAAAATAAATAAACAAAGGTTAACCCACCCAAAATTAACAATAAATTCCACGGCGAAGATATATACTTTTGCAGCATGTTTTTTTTTCTATACTCCTTTGACACACAAAACATAGACAATGCGGTTCGCGCGCAACATTGACGCGCGAAAAAAGCTAAACTGACCTTCCATTGAGCGCTTCAAAGTGTTGCTCGAACGATTTAACCACTTTTTTTAATTATTGTGAAATAGGGACTACTACAAACTTAATCTTTAGACTCTTTAGAAAAAATAATTATGTTTCCAGATTGGTCGATTTTAGTAAAGCTGTATTCTGGTTGGTTAATACCCAATACCAAATATTTTTTTAAGGGTTAAATTAGTGTTCTGTGATTGGTGGATTTAATAGGTGAAGTATTTTTATTGGTCAAATTCAAATGTATTGTAAATCATAAATATGTATTCATATTTTCCCTAGGGGTTAAATGTACTACTTTAGCCCCGCTTGACAAGTCTAATATGACACACTTTTCGAGCATGAGAAGTGAAAAAGTTAGTATTATAATAGTTTAAAGAACTCAAGTTCGCCAGTATCCCTTGCGGGGTCTTGGGTTCAAAAAATAGTTTTCTTAAAAAAAAACCTATTGCAGAAAACTGTTTCTGAATCGGTCAAGCCGTTTTGAACATATTGATGTGCACACACAAAAAAACAAGCAAACACACAAACAACCTCTCACCCTAAACACATATACCTTCTCCGTTCCGTCGTGGGTAAAAAAGGATTGGGAAAATTAATACTATATCGCTGCAAAACATTTCATAATTAACATCAGAGCTGACAGTTCAGCAAATATTCGCACTGACATTTGTCGGTTGACGTAATCAAAATGCAGGCATTAAGGCTCGGTTTTATAAAGATCCGTTAGACCTTATGTCGGTTTGTTATGTCGAAAAATGTACTGAGTTACTGAAATTTGATCTGACATTTGGTCTAACGGATCTTTATAAAACTCGGCCTAAGTGACGCTTAATCTATAAAATAAAATATAAAAAAATTACGAAACTGCAAGTCATTAATTTCAGATGTTACAGAAAACCATAAATGATATGAAATGTTGTAACAAACAAGCAGATTGTGGGCCCTCTATCATAACTGAAGACCCGCGCCTTTATAGAGATGTTAAGCATCCATAGTCTACGGTGTCTGTTTTCATCAGCTTCCTTGCCACCGTAGTCAAAGAAAAACAGCGAGCAATTGATGAGTTTTATTGTAGTTACCAAAGTCTGCCTGAAAACCAGCGTTGTAGTGAAATTGCTGAAACATTATGCTGAGGCAAGCCCCTTTTTAGCATCACATAATTATGTCTGCATGATTGTTTTAAGTTAATATGTTAAGTTTAATATTAAGTTACTACTTGTACATGTAACTGTGACTGTTAATTCATGCCTTGTGATGTTAACAAAATATTTTCGTTTCTATGTCTAAAAAACACCAGCCAAGTGCCTGCTGGACTTCGCATATTTAGGGTTCCGGACCAACCGCAAAATAAGTTGGTGTGTGGTGTGTGATGAAAATTTTGAAGACTGTAGCTCCAACCGTTAGGCTGTAAAACCGTGTGTAACAGACGACAGACAGAAACGTGAGTAACAGAAATAGGGTTATGTTTGGACCCTTCGGCTACAGAACCCTAAAAAGTGCAAAATATGTAATTTGAACCTTACTCCATGTAACTACGAGAATTAACAATATGATAACTGCTAATACAGAAGAAACTCGCTTATTTTCACGTCGGCTACATCAACGACACTTTCATTGGTAACCGGAACATCTGTAATGATTAATTTGAATTATTCAGAAACCAAGCGAATGACAGATCTGTTCCAAAGTCAAAAGCGGTAAATGTTTGAAGGTATATGCCGCTTATAAGAACTCCAGACCAAAGAAATAAGAGAAATCCTTATGGTGTGGTGGTGCGACTTAGTGATGGATCCAGGGTTTTGGTTAGAATGGTTGAGGTTATAGGTTGTTGTGTTGAATCGGATATTGAGTTTCTTTAGCCCTGTTATTTATGTTCAGCATGTGAAATATAGCAAGAACGTAAATGATCAAGATCATGCTAATAATACAAACTTACTTACCAATGTCAATATAACGATCCGTATTGTATCCGCTATCTCGCCTGGAGTCTTGGATCGCCGCCCTCAAGGCATCCACAACACAGTAGGTTAGGGTGCACGGAGGCTCTCCTACGGCTGAAATAGGTCTTAAGATGAATCCAGTCGGTCCTGCATGGCAGCCCTGCTAACTATCATGCCGGGCATAATGGGCTATGATGTGATGGCCCAACGTACATGACGCAGTTAGCGTTAAAAGAAGGAAGAGAGAAACACATATTTTCATCTCATAATTTTGTCCGGACCCAATGGCCAGGCCAATGCCCATCATGATCCATTGTGTGGACCCAGTGTCAGAAGCGAGAATACCAAGGTAATTCACTCCCCCATCTCGATCAATCCTATAACTTGAAATACGAGGTGGACTGCCATGGTGGATCGTCTAGCTAGAGACGCCTATATAGCATTTGATATTTCATAGCCTATTTAGGTCTTCCGTAAATAACTTTTTTTGACCGAGTGAAACGAAGGTCTCTGCTTCAGCTTCGACAAAAATGCTTTCGTATCTCCGGATTCCGGATTTCCGTTTGTTCTCGTCTATAGTTCGCAATTCTCAACCGATTCTCGTGAAATTTCGTGAGCAGGTTCGATAATTACATAACAAAATTTCACGAAAAGCGGATGAGAAATGTGACCTGTAGAGGACAACAAACTGAAATTCGCCCACAGAAACTTACAAAACCTTTGAAATATTTTTTTTTTTGAAAATTTCGAAAAACTGACGTTACAAAAAAAAATTAAATAATTACCGGACCTGCTCACAAAATTTCATGAGAATCATTTGCGAAAAGAGACCTGTAGAGGAGAACAAACCATTGGAGCATGCACCGCATTGGAGAGGGCGCTACCGTCGCGCAGTGAACATTGATCTTTGTTGGCTCCCTACTTACCTGATAATTAAAAATATAAACAGTGAGAAAAAATTATAGAAACTTGTTCCGACAGTCACTTAATAAATAATACAGCGTAATTAAATAAAAAATTGACAATATAGTGACCGAAACAACAAAAGTGGAGTGAAATACAGTGTAAACAAACATTACCTATTTTAACATTGATTAAAACGTGTGGTCAAAAGTTTTTAAAAGAAAATAAAAACAGATATTACTAAATGGAAAGGGGCTAGAAAGACGGCGCCAACCAAAAAGTGAGTTATTATATTTGATAAACTCAAAACACAATCAAAATAAAACCGTCGTGGCTGCGACGAATTTTTTTACTACAGTGCCATCTACAGTTGATTTTTCGCCACACCAATTACAACGCCATCTCACGACGAGTAGCAAAACGGACAAAATAGACAAAATTGCAAGCATGTTACAAGCCATCCAAATGGAACAAAAATTACAAAAAGAAGAGATGAAGGAAATGCAGTTAAACATTACAAATATTACAATAGTTATTTTTACCTCAGTGGCTCGAACACGGCGGTTTTGCTGCTTGAAACCTGTGAGCAAAATGCAATTTTGCTGCGAGCGTGAAGAAAACTAACTTTTTAATTTTTCTTATCGTAGGTTAGTCACAGGTCATCTTTTCATACTGCGGGGTGTAATACAAACTTGGAAGATTTAAACTTCATTTTCTCTGTCACTTTTACTCCGTTACAAAAAGGAATAATTGTAGTTAATGTTTGTTATTTCACATGTATTTGTTGTTTGATTTTTTTACATAAAAATGATTTGATTGCTTCTATGTGGCGTTTTATTCCTTTGAGTTATATGTTCTCGCCGCTGAGGTGAAAAGTTGTATGTATCACACGAGAGCAAAGATATTTGCATCTCGTGTGTTTGAGTCCCTCGCTACGCTCGTGATTCAAATATAGGATCTTTCGCTTGCTCGGGACTTGATTCACTCATATTTAGTACAGTTTTTAGTTTAAGTTATGTTTTAGATCCAAGAAAACGTAATACGAATAACATTTAAAAAGTTCAATCGCGCTAACTTTTTAAAGAATATAAAATGTGTTCTGAAACTGTATATAAATTTATATTCGTTCACCATATGAAAATAAAAACCGGCTAAGTGCGAGCCGGACTCGCGCACCGAGGATTCCGTATACAGAAGTGTACAGGTTCCAACCCTATTAAATCAGAAAAATCTCAACAACATGGTGCGACAATTGGACGTCATGGGCACAGCGCCATCTATCGTAAGTATGGTAGTTTTTCAAGGATAATTCTTTATCATTTGAAAGGAGGTACTTTCAGCATAATCTCGTAGGAATTTATAAAACAAAAACAAATGCAAAGGTGATTAAATTACAAACTTAGTATAGAAATGTTTTTTGACGATAAAAAAAAGGAAAACTAGATAGAGCTACAGTTATATTTTTCCTGTAAAATATACATTGATATCAATATCATGTAATAATTTCATATTTTTTCCTTGGTAAACTTCGAAGATAAGGGGGGGAACGGTATTTTTTTTACATTTTCCCTCATAAAACAAAATGACTCAAACGTAAAAAAAATGTTTCAGAATGTGCAACCCAAGCCCTTTCATATGACACCCCACTCGACATATTAACTAGACTTTCAAATTTTAAAACACCTAATTATGTCATTTTTCACAGAAAATATAAAAAAGTCATGCTCTATGTATGTAGGTAAGCCTTCTTTATAACTATTCCAAATTTCAAATCGATAGCATAATTAGTCCTTGAGATATTTAGCGATGTGACAGACAGACAGACAAAGTGAAACCATAAGGGTTCCTTTTTCTGTCTGTCTGTCTGTCTTTTGGTACGGAACCCTAATCATGACAAATTCTGTAGAGTACCCTATACACCTCGGTAACGCAAAACTGGAATATGTTAATAAAATACCCCCTCCCTGTCTCCCTCTCTGTCGCACTTGCAAATTCGTGCGACAGAGAGTGAGATATTCGAACTTCGTTTTCGGTTCGCGGTAGCCCCTCAGCGATGAAAAGAGGTTATAGTTTTTGACAATTAACAAGAATGAGTATGCTTTTTAGTCGAGAACCGCGATTAGATCACGAGGCTTGCCGAGTGGTCTAAGTAAGGTTCGAGACTTAAAAAGCTAATTATATAACTATTGTATACACTATTTTTTCTACGAGTTAACGAAAATTAATTAAACAAATCGAAACAATTAAACAGACTAGTCTTGCGAAAATGAAGTTTAGGCACATGGGTCGGACGCTCGTTGATGTCTTCTGTTCTATGCCGCGGCGTCACGTGATTGGTCAATTTCATAAGAGTACAATAAAAGGCGACACGTGATTGGTCTATTTCATAAAGAGTTCACTTGAAGGGAACCAATAAAGAAATGTATGTGATTTTAGTTTCCTCTACGATATCTTAATTCAAACATTGAAGTCGACGAGTAGAAAAAGGCTTTTTATTTTATTTATTATTTATTTACAGGTCACATTTCGCAAACGATTCACGTGAACTTTTGTGAGCAGGTCCGGTAATTATAAATATTTTTATGTCGAATCAATTTTTCGAAATTATCAAAAACAATTTTTATTTCAAAGATTTTGTAAGTTTCCGTGTCCAAATTTCAGTTTGTTGTCCTCTACAGGTCGCATTTCTCAACCGTTTCTCGTGAAAAATTGTTAGCAGGTTCGATATTCATATTGATCTTTTTTATGTCAGGTTTTGGAAATGATAAAAAACTCATTCACGAGGTCTACAGCTCACAGAGCCACTAGCAATACATGTGTTAGTTTTTTTTTTCGAATTTACTTTTAGTTTCTTTAGAAATTAAAGTTTATTTTCTTGGAGTTTTTTTAATTTAATTTCATTGCATGTTTGAGAAAAGCACTATACATACCTCGGCGTGAAAAAGGGTTGCCAACCTCGTAACTATCCTCCTTACTTCCCCGCCTCTGTAGTAATGTAGTATTATTATAAATATGTACCTACAGAAGGTTTTCTGTGTAACAAAACCGATGTTTGAGAGCTAATCATATATTATCCTTCCTGCACGCTTTTGCCGCATCTCAACCACCACGGAAACGAGCACCGGCCGAGTTTAGTCGAAGCGTCAAGAGGAACAAGGCTTCGCTTAACTAAAACGGCGCAGGAGGGTTGCGGGAGGAAGGAACCTGCCGCTCGCTATCCTTTAACGGCCTTAACGTCTCCTTTCTTGTCGTGTCACAGCTCTGTTGTCTTAGTTAAACGGTAAGCCTATAAATACTATAGCTATGCGCTGTGTTGAGAATGAGGGACCTATATATGTTTCTATTTGTCAACACTACGAACCCTCAAGTCTATAAAGCATCGCAACTGTTCATAGGCTACGGTATCTGCTTACCAACCTTTCTGCAAGCCGTAAGCTTCATCAAAATAGAAATTGAAAAAATTGTGTGATTTACCTTTAGAGCCCAATACACCGACTGGGTTAGGCCTGTTCCGACTCAGGTAAACTCTATAATCCCATGGAATATCTTTGGCTCCCATGATGTGGTAGTTCCACGTGCGATCCGTGTATATTTCTCCATTATGGTGGTTGTATGCAATCTCCTCCATGAGCCATGCTGATAGGCATTGCACAAAAGCTCCTTCCACCTAAAACATACTTTTAATTGGAGCTTACGAGTATGAAATAAAATCACGTTTATATAGGTAAAACACCCACGGGAGATAAAGGTGGTGGTATTCTAACCCAACACCACATGGGGTAGTTAGTTACTGAGATCTTCTTCCTCCTAGTGTTTTCTTTATTGTGCTGCTCTAAAGAGCACGGGGTCCGCTTTGAAACCTTATCCCAAGATTTGGCTTAGGATCTAGTTTTACGAAAGCTAACCTTCCAACTCAGATTGAAAGCTAGACCCGCTTAGGATTAGAGCGAAGCCGCTCTAATACCAAACGGGTCTAACTTTCAATAGAGGAAACCCTCGCGATCCGCGCCGTTGATCCTCGCTGCTGTTTATGATAGCAGTCCTTAAGCCAAATTAGAGGCCTTCGGGTGGCTTGAGTACTTCCAACAGCCAAGTTGCCCATACACTTGACACATTCCAATAAGGTCTGATTTCCCCTCGGGTTTGAAGGTCAGATAGCAATCGCGTCTGTACCCTAATACAACGCTAGGAAGATGATGTAATAGGTTTTTAGGGTTCCGTAGTCTAAATGGCAAAAACGGAACCCTTAGAGATTCGTCATGTCATGTCGAAATCTGGTAGGAAGGTGTATTCTATGCTACCGCTACATAAAAGTGATGTGAAATTACAAAAAAATATTAAATCAGGGGGGGCACTCCATACATGTAACCGGTGGATGAAAAAAAAATTCAACGCACATAGTCGTGTGTGGTATCGATGGATAGGCCTTTAAAAATGATATGGAGGATTCTAAAAAACTCGATTTAAGTCAACCGTTGGTGAGATATTAGCTGTCAAAGTCATATAAAGTGTATCCCCCTCCACCCCTCTAATTTCCAAACTATAAAGTTTAAAATTCTGAAAAAATTGAGATGGTGTGCATTACTAAATACTTTCAACGATTTTTGGGTTGAACAATATAGGTTTTACGGTTTTTGAGTTTTCGCTTAAAAACTGTCTTGCCCAAACAAAAGGTCGTAAGAGCCGTGAGCTCCCTATGAAGATACGGCTGTTTTAGAATCAATGTATTGGATAGTGATTTTAAATGTGGACTAGTAGGTGTTGGTACGGAACCCTTAATTGTGCGTGGCCCGACACGCACTTGGCCGGTTATTTAGATTCAATGTATTGGAAAGTGATTTTAACCGTGGACTAGTAGGTTTTGGTACGGAACCCTTCATTGTGCGTGGTCCGACACGCACTTGGCCGGTTTTTTAAAAACCAGATTGAAAGTCGCATGCTGCTGCTATGGGCGCTAATGATTGAGTTACTTATTTAACGGCAAATGATTTTCGTTCAAGTGTTCAGATTGGATTATAGAATAACGGCTAATGATACTTTACCTGACCGACATCTATAAGTGGATTGAGACTATTCCCGATATCTTCCAATATGTCTGCGCGAACAATATATTTTGTGCCCGTCAAAACGTCCACCTCAACCTCAGTAGCAGCGACTCCGTAAATATTATAATTTGTCAAACGAGGATCATTAGGACTCGTCTCCGCGTTGGCTTGTAACATTATACCTCTGATATCGGCTTCCATGACAACTTCCTCCCATGTAGCATTTGGCATAGCAGCTCTTACTGGTGCTAATCTAGCCAAGATCTGCTCGCAGCATCTGATCACGCACAACGCCACGCATTCAGTAGTTATGCTAGAAGCTGTGGAGTAGCAGTTAGGAGTAGCAAATTCATAAGCAGCAGCTATCTCCACCTTTTCCACGGGTATTTTAAACTCGAAGGCTGCTACTTGTGCTAGTTTAGTATTAATGCCTTGCCCTATCTCTATGCCACCAGCGTTTATTATGACACTCCCGTCTCCGTGATATACTGAAACTACCGCCGAATAGTTACCAAAGTAAGTCGTTTGAAATGACATGTTATTGAGTCTTAAGCCTCTTTTCTTCCAACGATTTTTGGCATTGAATTCCTTGATGGATTCCAATCTTTTATTATAATCAGATTTTTCAAGAAACATAGGAATATAGTCTGGTAGCTGGTTATCGATAATCCGATAGTTGTTGAAACGGACTTCTATAGGGTCTTTCTTTATTTCAAAGGCTATACGTTCCATAATATGTTCGATTGCTGTTGTGCCCTCGAAATCGCCTGTAGAAAGATGTGATTGCGTTAAATATATATTACATGGGGGCGATATACGACTCACAGACCTCACAGTATACTGTGCCAAGCTCGGAGTAGTGACCTTGCCTACGAAGCTGAAGGTCCCGCGTTCGAATCCCAGTCAGGGCATTTATTTGTGCGATGAGCAAGAGCAAGAATATTTGTTCTTGAGTTTTGGATGTTTTCTATGTATTTAAGTATCTATCCGTAGGCCGACCATCCTTATCTAATAACGAATATTAGAAACCCTGGTGAAGGCTCGTCCTCATACATTACATGAAATTAGTGCCTTGGATGAGCGTAAATGTCAAATGGGACCTAATTTCTAAATATTTATAATGACATAATGTAAGGTGTCAACCCGACTTATCTAACTCTTAGTTAAGTAGTAATTACTGACGTTTTGTTTTCTCTACCTGTTGCATACGACATTTAGAAGGATTTTCTAAATGAAAATCCATTATCTCGTAAGACTAACAGGAAAAAACCTTTCTCATTTCATCAGTTAGGTACTCGGTAGCCGACTACTGACAGGCGCTCGCCAAACTTGACACGGTCTGTGAGATGTGGTGTGTGTGACTAGTAAAAGACATAAGTATAATTATTTAATTACCAGGAGCTCTCATAAAGCAGTTAGTAGCAGCGTCGGTAATAACACCGAAAGTCGTGACTTTCCATCGATCCGGGTTATAACAATTCTTCAAACCTTTGAGGGCGTAACTATTCTCGTTTTCATTCGAGCACATGCCGTCGTTGACGTAGAATGTTGCGTCCATGTATTGGATTTGGCCGTTTGAGTCTACGCCGACCTAGATGAAATGACAAATTACAAATTATACAGCGGGATCGGAGACGTGATCAAATATTATTTGTTTTGATGAAATGTTAAGAGGCCTTCGGGCGGCTTTAAAATTTCTAACAGTCAAGTTTCATGCCTCATTAATTGTAATTTTATTAATTAATGTTAAATTAATTTAATCCTGTAAATCGAATTATTATAATAATGACTGAGTGATCCAATCACTGACAACTGTTTTCACACGTCTACCTAGACTGAATATATCATGGGAATTCAACAATGCTTGTAATCTAAGATCTTATGTTGCCATATGTTCATTGTGAATAAACGATTTCATTCATTCATTCATTGCCCACTCACTTAACAAGCCTAATTCCAATAAGGTCTGCCTAGTTTCTCACTTGGGTTGGAAGGTCAGATGGCAGTCACTTCCGTAAAACTAGTGCCTACGCCAAATCTTGGGATTGGTAGCGGATCCCGGCCATTCTCCAGAATGCAACTGTACTGGGATACCGCTAGGAAGATAATGATGATGAAGTATTGATAGACAAACACATTTAGCCTGCCCGGATAAAACCCTGCCTTCAAAGATTTAGAGTTTGGGATGAACCTCTGCGTCGTCAGACTTTAGATTGGCTTTTAAGCTCCGCCACAACGAGGGCGGTAAAAGATCGACTATTCGCTTTATGCCAACTCGAATCCATGTTCTGGTTACACGCATACCCCTCCGTTCACTGCGGCACTCTCTTAGACAGTAATTAATTTAGGCTGGCTGTCGGCCTCCGTCTAGGAGCAGAGGTTGTAGTACCTCACCCCTGCCCCTGTGGAGCTGAGGTGGATCGTCTGGGTCACCACGGATTATCTTGCACAAAGATTGCCGGCCACTTTTCCCGTCACGTCTGCCTCGATGACGTCATCCGTTGTGCTCTTGGCAGCGTCCTGGAACCTCCAGGCCTGGCTCGCGACGACGGCAAGAGACCCGATGGAATGACGGTCATTCCGTGACAGATGGGACGTCCCATTAAGCCTCTACGTGCTTGAGGGCAGACGGAGCGGCAATTCCGGCAGAAGCCGCGAAGCGCCGCAAATACACGGGCCTGACAAACAGTCATGTATCTGCGGCCTTCGCGGTCGGAACTCTAGGACTTTGGAGCCCAAACGCCAATATTTTTTATAAAGAAGTTGAAGACGTTCCTCTTGTATAATCGAAGTCACAAGAGGATATACAAGAGGAACGTCTTCAACATGTGTATTGTCATTTATAATCATCTCCCGGAGGAACTAAAACTGCTGGAGGGAAACGCCTTTAAACGCAGTCTAAGAAACTGGCTTTTAGAGCATTGTTTTTACAGCGTAAAGGCGTATCTCGAACACCAGCATTAGAATTAGTAATATTTAGTTATATAATTGTTATTATTTTATGATTTTATTGTGCCTCTTTGACTGTGATATGCCTATTATGTTAATTTTACTAGTATTTCAATTTGACTTCCTATATTTATTTCAATTATTTTTATTTTTATTCTTTTGACATTTTAATGGACTGTAACTTTTGACGTTTTATGTATTTGCACGCTTGCATGCAGGCTAGATGCATGAAACAAAATGTATTGTAACATCCCTATACCTACTGTGGCTATGCAAATAAATAATTTCTGATTTCTGATTTCTAAAACTCAAAAAAAAATGTTGTTGGTCGACCATAAGGCTGGCTACTTCCTCGGTCAAAGGATGGCCAGCCTTATGGGCACCATCCCCAAAGGCAGCGACCTTGAGTAATGTATATATTGTTTAATTATAAATCGTCTGTTCCATAACCAGTCGTCTACCGGTCCCTGGGATCCCCGGGCTCATTACAAAATTTATTTTTTTCGCCGGGACACGACGGCTTGCTTAAATTATTAATTGTGAGCAGAAATTCATGATATCTGCACCCAGCAAACAGAATAAAAAAATAAAAACCAGTCAAGTGCGAGACGCACTAGCGCACAACCCATTGATAAACAGAACAAAGCCGATAGCAGTTTCTACTCACAATATTGACTGTTTCAAATTTATTTACATTACCATTACATACCTCATAATCCAATCTAGAATCCGGCCTCTTGCCTATGACCCGCATGATGTCGCGCATATGCATGGCTATGCGGCACGGCCTGTTTAGTTTGTAGGCGACAAGCGCGGTTGCGCCCGCGGCGAACGTGTGTCGGAAGATCTTGGACCCGAAGCCGCCGCCACAGCGTCTTGTCCGAACGGTGACTCTAAAGGAAAATAATAAAACCACCAAAATTTTTTAGGGTTCCGTAGCCAAAATGGCAAAAACGGAACTCTTATAGATTCATCATGTCTGTCCGTCCGTCCGTCCGTCCGTATGTCATAGCCGATTTACTCGGAGACTATAAGCACTACAATTATGAAATTTGGTAGGAAGGTTGTATTCTATGAACCGCTACATAAGTGATGTGAAATTACAAAATAGTACATTTTGATGCAAGTGCGGAAGGTTTGTTATTTCGCACGAGTCCCGAGTTGTTGAGACTCGCAACGAGTGAAAATGACACTTCCGCACGTATATCAAACTACGTTTTTTAATACAGTTGCGACAAAATATCAAAGAAACAAAACTAAACAAAACAGTAATTAAAAGAGAGACAAAACAATAGTAGATTGTATGACAAGGGTCTAAAACGAGCCATATTACCACGAGATAGTTATTTTCCCGAACGAAGTGAGGGAAAATAGTTCGAGGGGTAATATGGCTTTTAGACCAGAGTTATACACTCTACTTTTCACTTCGATTGCGAGAAAATAAATAAACAAAGGTTAACCCACCCAAAATTAACAATAAATTCCACGGCGAAGATATATACTTTTGCAGATTGATTTTTTTTTCTATTTGACAGATGATTTTTTTTCTATACTCCTTTGACACAAAACATAGACACTGCGGTTCGCGCGCAACATTCCCGCGCGAAAAAAGCTAACTGACCTTCTATTGAGCGCTTCAAAGTGTTGCTCGAACGATTTAACCACTTTTTTAATTATTGTGAAATAGGGACTACTACAAACTTAATCTTTAGACTCTATAGAAAAAATAATTATATTTCCTGATTGGTCGATTTTAGTAAAGCTGTATTCTGGTTGGTTAATACCCAATACCAAATATTTTTTAAAGAGTTAAATTAGTGTTCTGTGATTGGTGGATTTAATAGGTGAAGTATTTTGATTGGTCAAATTCAAATATTTTGTAAATCATAAATATGTATTCATATTTTCCCTAGGGGTTAAATGTACTACTTTAGCCCCGCTTGACAAGTCTAATATGACACACTTTTCGAGCATGAGAAGTGAAAAAT
Source organism: Epiblema foenella (assembly GCA_963556455.1). Taxonomy (NCBI): domain Eukaryota; kingdom Metazoa; phylum Arthropoda; class Insecta; order Lepidoptera; family Tortricidae; genus Epiblema; species Epiblema foenella. The sequence goes on along the minus strand of OY747116.1, from coordinate 13,126,576 downwards.
GTATTTTCTTGCCATTGTGGGCTTTGCACGTACCTGGTCTACATCTGGCGTAGTTTTCACACATTTTATTTAACAATCGTATAAATCGCACATATCACAAAAATATTATTAAAACAATACGTCTTTACAAAATTAATTCGTGATATTATAAATGAAAGAGGCGGGAATTAAAAAGTCTGTTTAACTTTTAATTGATAGTCTTTTTTCAACAAGCCATGGTTGTCAGCATTCAGCCAAAACCAAAACTATTTTGCTAGACATGTTATGTCATGTGGTAGTTTAATTACATTTATACATGAAAAAAACAGTTATTGTAAATTTTATAATTAATTTATATTTGATTTTCGATTATATTTGAAGCGTTCATTTATCCGTCGCGGCGGTCCTGCATAATCTTAGGTTTCGCGTAATACTCGTTTACGGTCATAGGTCTACTCAATCAGATAACTTTTTGAAAACAGTTTTAGATTTTTTAGTATATGATAACCCTTTAACCTGTTTAATATGCAATTTTAATGTTTTAAATATATAGATGTATAGTTTTAGTGCCAAATGCATGCAAAAAAATTGGAAATGTAAAAAGCACTAGTGCGCGAAATCCAACTTTGCGAACGATATACAGCTACATAAAGTACCACTTTTTGAGCAAATGTATTAAAAAAAAAAATTAAATTACGGGGGGCACTCCATATATGTAACCGGTGGATGAAAAAAAAAAATTCAACGCACATAGTCAGTCGTGTGGGATATCGATGGTAGGCCTTTAAAAAACTTGTCCATTTAAGTCAACCGTTGGTGAGATATTAGCTGTCAAAGCCCCCCCCCCCTAATATCCAAACTATAAAGTTTAAAATTCTGAAAAAAATTACTAATGCACACCATTAGTAAATACTTTCAACGATTTATTGGTTTGAACAATATAGGTTTTACGGTTATTGAGTTTTCGCTTAAAAACTGTCTTGCCCAAACAAAAGGTCGTAAGTGCCGTGAGTTCCTTATGAAGATACGACTTTTTTAGATTCAACGTATTGGATAGTGATTTTAAATGTGGACTAGTAGGTGTTGGTACGGAACCATTCATTGTGCGTGGTCCGACACGCACTTGGCCGGTTGTTTCCAGTTATTATCCGCGTTAATATGTTCTATATATATATGTTGTATATGTTGTGTTGTGTGTGTTGTGTATGTGTGTATATGTTCTAAATTTGACCGAGTTTTGTCAGGGTTCGCTTTCCTAATTGATTTGTCTAGACATCTTGTACATGATATCTGATCGTCATCTTTGTTTTCGCTCATGTTAGCCTTCACGACATCCAGCCATTGATTTTAGGGTTCCGTACCAAAATGGTAAAAAAGGAACCCTTATGGTTCCACTTTGTCTGTCTATCTGTCACATCGCTAAATATCTCAAGAACTACTTATGCTATCGATTTGAAATTTGGAACAGTTATAAGGAAGGCTTACCTACATACATAGAACATGACTTTTTAAATTTTTTTTTCGTTTTCTGTGAAAAATGCCAGATAATAGGTAGTTCAAAATTTGAAAGTCTAGTATGTCGAGTGGGGTGTCATATGAAAGGGCTTGGGTTGCACATTCTGAAACATTTTTTTTAACGTTCAGTCATTTTTGTTTATGAGGGAAAATGTAAAAAAAAATATCGTTTAACCGATAGATGGCGCTATACCCATAGCGTCCAATTTCCACACCATGTTGTTGAGATGTTCCTGATTTAATAGGGTTGGAACCGGTACACATCTGTATACGGAACCCTCGGTGCACGAGTCCGACTCGTACCTGACCGGTTTTTTTTGTTTGCGGCGGGGTGCATTTGTTACCTACAGTCTGCACAACACGTGAAGATACGGAGGCTTAGCAAAGCAGACCTTGGCCTTTTTTAACCCATAACAGGACATATTTTCAAATAGCTTAGATAATAGTCATAAGCGGACCGTTTAACTGCGACGGCGCGGGTAAGTAGCGGACATTAACCATCTGCCACCCGCTGCCATCCCGGTACGTCTCAGTTACGAGGTCGACCTATATCTATCCAAAAACCATCAGTTACTCACTTATTATAAGGAATATTCAGAAGCAGCGCTATCCCCGCCTGCGCGGCGCCTTGCCACTGAGCTGAGCAATCCACCTCATACCCGTTATCTACGGGTCTCGTCACCGTTGTATGTAGTTCCATCATATGATGGTACTGCCTTGGGGAATAGAACCTTCCTTTTATCACCTTCTGAACATTCGCGCCTCTGTCCGTCGGTTCTATTCCAGGGTAGGGTACAAGCCGGTTTTCCAATGGAGGAGCGTCAATGGCATCTTGGATTGTAAGAATAATAGGCTTTGTGGGTATGTTCTTATATTTCACCTAAAAGAGAACAATTATGAGTGCAATACCTTAATACAGTTATAGGCCAAATAGGCAAAAAAACAGGCGGTTAAATCTATGCCAAATGATGAAAATCCTATTCAAATGTCTCAAAAAATAACAAAGCTGCAACCGTTTTAATGTTGCTGGTTAGAGAGAGAAAGCGCGACAGATCAGTGACGTCATTGACTACCAGCTGCATAGTAAAATTAGTAAATGACGAGCGTTTCAATACAAAGGTGCGTTTTGCGGAAAAGGGACAGAGTATGTCCCCTCTGAAGACATTGAAAACTTATAACTATATATGTATTTATTCTTTTGAGTTACTTTTTTCGCCATTTGATTAACGATTTGATCCTATTTCGAGAAAATTCGAACTAATTGATCTTCTTGTTTGGTGTCACCAACCTTATTCAGTCTGTACCTGTGTGGCGCCTGGCGAGGCTTACCCCCTTATTCATAAAACTTAACAAACCTCTGCTAACGAAAATGTCTGTTGTCACTGTCTCACAAGCACATGCGTCAAAGTGACAGATAAGGACAAACGAACTTTAGCGGCTAGTTAACTAATATAGGTTTGATAAACGTTTATGAATAAAGGGGTTAGGGTCGGTTGCACCAACATACGATCACAGGCCGGTCATCGTCAAATATGGCGCCGGCAGCTGTCATCCCATAGAAACTTGTCAAACTTTCCATACAATCAGATTTTAACGAACACCGCTTACGATTACAGACGGTTTGGTGCAACCCACCCTTAGAGAAGATTCACTTTGGAACAACTAGTCTTTGTTGCTCATTACCATGGTTACGTCTCCTGAGTCACTCTTTAAAATTGTGAATTTATAGGGTTTAATCTACCAAACATGAATTTTAGCGATGAGTATAAATCCATTTGGACATGGGTCATCTCTTGAGCATGCTTGAAGTCAATTTATAAACGTTTTTCTATGAGACTCGGTTACTATTGTCTCTTTGCTGACGGGACAGAATAACAACTAGAAAAAGTTGATTGACCAATTAAGCATATGTATACTGAGAGCTCTAAATTGCAGAACGACAGTCTCTAAGATCATTGTCTCCTGAGTTAGAGATCAAAATCACACCCACACTGTTCACGTACTAGCATCTACCACCGTTTTTTGGACCAATCAAAGGAAAATCTGGTAATGGCATGCCATATCAGTCGACTATAAGAGAAAACGATGCTTAAGAGAATGTAAATCTTAGATCAATGATGATGACTTTCACCTTTACTAAATATGAAACTTGATCCGCCAGAACTTGTGTCTCGGCCACGACTAAAGCTACAGGCTGGTTGTAGAAGAATATCTTGTCGCTGGCTAAAAGCTCTTCATCCTTTATAATAATGGGGCCATCTCCGCGCCCTATTGTGTTTATTCCGGGTATGTCTTTGGAAGTGAAAACCGCAATCACACCATCAATTTTCTGGAACAATCCGATATTTAGATGAGCTGCCATTACACCTCGTTTTTCGTCTACCACAAATTAAAAGGAGTTCACGGCTTTTCAATGGTATGTGTTCACTAACACATTTTGGAATACAGTGTAAGTAGATGATAGATCTACGATTGTTTAAAATGAGCTTGTAGTTTATGGACGCTTGTCGAGCCATCGCCACTCCACGCCAGTATGCAAATGCTGCATTATAATATTTATAATCCACAACTAATACGGCCTTTCAAATTCCCCTGCGATTTTTTCAAATTAAAAACTTACAAGTGCATCAGTGCCGTCTATAGATTCAATTTCTCCGCGCGCTATAGTAGACAAGACGAACGAAACAAATACTTCTTCCGAAATAGTGGGTATGTCGTCATTGTACTTCGCTTCCCCGGCACATTGAATGAGACCCTCTTTCTTCAAAAGCGGTTGAGTAATAGGGTATTCTGCCTTCTTCGTGTCGTATTCCTGGTAGCTTCTGCTCACAGGAGGCCGGTCGTCGTAGGCGAGCGTGGCCCCGCATGCGTATATTGGATTTAGGATGTGACGTGGGCACAATTTGATGACACTCTGTTGAGTACAAAGAGTAAAATGTTAATCCCTCATCAACCGAAAGTAATTTTTCAAGATAACGTTATTCACAAAATTGTTTTTCAGTTAGTATACTGGTACAATCACTGACCTTACTTTGCCCGCAATTTTAGATGTGGTTACCAGAGAATACTGTTATAATTATGTACCTATGCATTTCTTAATACGGAGATATAATTATTCATCTCATTTTACAATGCGACTACGTAGCATTTTTAGGGTTCCGTACCAAATGGTAAAAAAGGAACCCTTATGGTTTCACTTTGTCTGTCACATCGCTAAATATCATAAGAACTACTTACGCTATCGATTTAAAATTTGGAACAGTTATAAAAAAGGGTAACCTAGATGCATATAATATATATAACATGTTTTTTTTGACCGAGTGAAACGAAGGTCTCTGTTTCAGCTTCGACAAAAAAGCTTTCGTATGTCCGGATTTTCAGGTTTCCGTTTGTTCTCGTCGACAGGTCGCAATTCTCAACCGAGTCTCATGAAATTTCGTGAGCAGGTTCGACAGTTATATAGAATTTTTTTGGGACTCAGTTTTTGGACATTTTCAAAAAAAAATTTTATTTCAAAGATTTTGTAATTTTCTGCGTCCGAATTTCGGTTTGTTGTCCTCTACAGGTCGCATTTTTCAACCGCTTCTCGTGAAATTTTGTTAGCAGGTTCGATATTCATAATTGATCTTTTTAGTAATGTCAGATTTTGGAAATCATAAAAAAACTCACTCACGAAGTCTACAGCTCACGGAGCCACTAGTTATAAATTTGGTTCAAGTCTATTTAATATGTCAAGTGGCGTGTGTTATGAAAGGCCTTGAGTTGCACATTCTGAAACCGTTTTTTGTTACATTGATTCAATTTCGATTTATGAGGGAAAATAAAAAAAAATACCCCCACCCCCCTTATCTACGAAGTTTACCAAAGAAAAATATGAAATAATTACACAACATTGATATCACTGTATATTTTACAGGAAAAATATAACTGTAGCTCTATCTAGTTTTTCTTTTTTTTATCGTCAAAAACATTTCTATATTAAGTTTGTAATTTAATCTTTGCATGTGTTTTTGTTTTATAAATTCCTACGAGATTATGCTGAACGTACCTTCTTTCAAATAAAGAAAAAAAACTTGAAATCGGTTTACGTGATAAAGAATTATCATTGAAAAACTACCATACATGCAAAGTTATTCAGTCGCTCAAATCTGTAACAAAATTCGCCGATAAATGGCGCTGTACCCATGCCGTTCAAGTTCTAGACCGTTGTTGAAATTTACCAGGTTGGAACCGGTACGGAAGGGCCGTCGAAGGCTAGGTAGGCATTTGTCCCCGAAAAAAAAAAACGGTCAAGTGCGAGTCGGACTCGCGCACCGAGGGTTCCGTATACAGATGTGTACCGGCTCCAACCCTATTAAATCAGGAAAATCTCAACAACATGGTGTAGAAATTGTACGCCATGGGTACAGCGCCATCTATTAGCGACTTTTGTTACAAATTTGAGCGACTGAATAACTTAGTATGTATGGTAGTTTTTCAAGGATAATTCTTTATCACGTAAATCGATTTCAATTTTTTTTTCTCTATTTAAAAGAAGGTACTTTCAGCATAATCTCGTAGAGATTTATAAAACAAAAATACATGCAAAGGTGGTTAAATTACAAACCTAGTATAGAAATATTTTTTGACGATAGAAAAAAAAGACAAACAAGATAGAGCTAGTTATATTTTTTGGTAAACTTCGGAGATAAGGGGGGGGACGATATTTTTTTTATATTTTCCTCATATAACAAAAACGACAACGTAAAAAAAAGTTCCAGAATGTACAACCCAAGCCCTTTCATATGACACCCCACTCGAAATATTAACTAGACTTTCAAATTTTGAACTACCTATTATCTGGCATTTTCACAGAAAATTAAAAAAAATATTTAAAAAAGTCATGTTCTATACATGTGGGTAGGCCTTCTTTATAACTGTTCCAAGTTTCAAATCGATAGCATTAGTAGTTCTTGAGATATTTAGCGTTGTGACATACAGACAGACAAAGTGAAACCATAAGGGTTCCTTTTTTACTATTTTGGTACGGAACCCTATAAAATAGCAATTAAAGTTCTACGCAGGCGAAGCAATTTACCTTATAAAACAAAGCTAGGGCTGCTTTCTTCCTAAAATGCGGTTGAGGTTCTGGCGGGTTGAGGTCTGGGTTGACCTCTTTCTCCAAGCAATGCAGCGCTCCTTGCAAAGTCTCATTCGTGAACAGATCTCTCCCGATCAGAAACTGTTCCGTGTTAAACGCATGCGTGAAGAAGGGATTTATGCCTCCGTACACTATGGAAGCGGTGAGGATTTTGTGAGTTTTCTTGTTGAATTTGAAAAGGAAGGCGCCGTTGACTTCTGCATGCGCATTTTGGGCTTTTGGTCTTATCTGAAATATAATAGACAAATACTTGACTGAAATAGAGTAACAGCCACTGTAGCCGAGCGGTAAGGCACCGCGACTTTCAATTTTGGAGGTCGTGGGTTCGAATCCCAAGGTACCACTGGGTTTATATGTTTTATATTTAACAGTGGCTTTTCGGTGAAGCAAAACATCGCTAGGCCCAACCAGTCTAATCCCAATAAGGTAGGTTGCCTATAGTTTTCCCTGTGCTATGGAAGTAGGGCATGCAATACCGGACGATTCTCAATCCCGGAATTGAAATCCGGCATTGGACCTCAATCCCGGGATTTCGGTATTTCGGGATACCCCGATTTTTATCTGAAATTGCGAATAAGTGACAATTTATAACTATCTATATATAGAAAAATAATATATAGAAAATAGAAAATATAGAAAAATAATTTGGAACAGAATAATAACAAATACTAACGAGATAATTATCAATACTAAACTCTTTTATTGTTACCTTCTTATAAATTTTACGAAGACTCATAATTTTGCAAAATCATCAATACCGGTGTTCCGATATTTCGGTATTGGTCTGTTTCAATCCCGGTATTAAGATGTCGTAAAAAACGGTCCGATATCCCGGTATTTCGGGATGTCGGGACCCCGGTTTGCATGCCCTAGTTGGAAGGTTAGACACGGTCGCTTTCAAAGTAGTTCCTTAGCCCAATTCTTGGTTACAAATCCCCATCCCGGGCTTCTTAAAGTACAACAGGGAACCGGTGGAATATGATTACTTGACTGTAATGGAGTGTGTTGTCAGACCGTCATCAGCCTCTGTTCGTCCTACTGCTGGGCATAGACTGCTCGTGTAATGGTAGACCCCACGCTGATCTAGTTGGGGGACTTCACATACATACACTACGTATTAAATTTCTTTGTAGACGTAGCAAACAGGTGTCGTTACATTTCCCTTCACAGAGTCATTGTTGTCCACAGATTGTGATGAAACCTGAATACTTCTGAAATTGAAAGGTACTCCTTCCCCTCACTCTTTAATGAGAGGAGACCTATGCCCAGCAGTTGGATGATGATGATACTGTTAAAGCGCTTACCTTGTATGTCACTATACCATTTTGTCTGGATAAAGGCGGCAATTTAATTGTTGTCATGACCTTGCCCACTATATCGGTGGATAAAAATTCAGGGAGGCTCATTTCTGTCTGCTGTTGTGTACGGTCGACTAAAAATTGAAATGATTTCTTATTGCGAGATTCCGAAGCGTCTGGTTGAGGTAACTGGTGAACAAAGAGCTGGCGACTTGCTCGTACAACGAGATTGCCGCCAACATCCTCGGTACAATGCCTGAAGGGTCTGTTTTAGATTTAAGTTAGTTTTAATATTATTTTCACCTCACCCGCTCTGAAAGGCTTACTTTATCGTTTCAAATCTGCGTGCAAAAGTCCATTTTATCCGCAAGCGGATAAAGTGATTTTGAAATTCGAACATGACGGAGTACCGCGCTACCCAATTTTTTTATGGATGCGTTCAGAATCATGGTTCGGCCATGCGGTCTTAAGGCCGTTTCTACACTGATGCGGTTTCCGCACGACGGTGCGGTGTGCGAGTGAGTCAGCGCTATACATGTATATAGCGACGGCCCGCTCGCACAAGGAATGTGTCATCCGATGAAACATTTTATTTTAGGTACTTACATTAAATTGAAAATCATTCAATTTTAGTTTTATATCATTATTTTACCTACTTTTTAATTTATGGAAATACAAAAATAAGAAATATATTCAAACATTATTCGTATTGCAATTTTCTTTAATAATACTTGAATTGTTTTCTTGTACCTACGTTTCCTCGCTAGGGTGAGGTGAAAAGTTGTGTGTTTCGCTCGGCAGCAAAGTTATTTGGCTGCTCGTGTCTTGAAACCCTCGCTACGCTCAGGATTCTATTCTAATTCTAGAATCCTTCGCTGGCTCGGCTTTCAATTCGAGCACTCGCGCCAAACAACAACTTTGCAGCCTTGCATAACAAATAACTATTATTTTTGTTAAGTATTATTGTATATATTTTCTTGACACTAAATTTTGTTATTCGTATTCAATAATCAGTTAATTATCTCGAAGTGTGCTTTGGTTGGCAGGTTGGCACCTATGGCTATGGCTAGCAACTCACCGAGAAGTTTCCGAAATGATAAAACTCCAAAAAACACTAGAAAGTAAAAAATAATTGCCTTATTTCTAACATGAGACTTTACGCTTCTTACTGAACAATGTAGACGTACTTACCTATTGCAATTTTTGAAGCCGGTGCCATCCAAATAAATTCTTAACTTAGAAGTATGATTATTTCACAGCTTCAAGGGACTGTAGACCTTAGTATAAGGTTTTAATTTCAACTCGATACCTCCACGACTTCCCGAGATAAAGGGTCGTAACGGACAAACGGACAACAAAGTGATCCTATAAGGGTTCCGTTTTTCCTTTTGAGGTACGGAACCCTAAAAAGAACATACAACCGAATTTAGACCTTCTTTTTTGAAGTCGGTTAAAAAAGGACGCCGTTTGATCATAGAAAGAAATAACATTCGAACATCAAATGATCATTTTATCCTAAAACTTCATACCAACCGAGCATTAGCCGTTTCGTTTAAAGAGCTGATTTGAGTATTTAATTAATAAAATACCGTACATAATATAAAATTATGTTACATAAAACATACCTAGTGTAACCATCGCTCCAACGCAAGAAAACAAAAGAAAAACGTCGGATTGGAAATCAGGATGCTGATGCTTGAGAATAAGATTGCCGGCTAAAGTTCCAATCTGCAAGACAAAATGAAACATGAGGTGGGTTTACCAGGTGTCCGATTAGTACCAAAGACTAATAAATGCCTATTGTGCCCTCTGTCAGTAATAAACTCTATGAGATAAACGTACTAATGTTTGACACCTATAGTTCAGCTCTGTTAATATGACAAAATTGACAGTGAAGCACAGAGGGGTCTACCGTGAACGGAATAGTATCTTCCTCTGCGTCGCTCGAATATGCAAATGCGACAAAGAAGCGTATATTTATTTCTTTTTAGGTTCCCGGTAGGCCCTCCTAGATATTTTGCGATGTGACAGACGGATAGATTAGCACCAAGGGTTCCTCTTGTAGTAATCGCTTTTTTGTTGCCTACTAATTACGACTTTCTAATTTTTTAGAATGCCAACCAGACCTGGCCTTTGCACATTTAAGACAAAATATGAGATGCTATTCGAAAAACCAGTACTATAAGCGGAATTTTCAAGCGATTTAAGTATAATGTTGAGAGAAACGCCAAAGTACTCACGTTCCTCACAGGTATATGAGCGACTACCTCCAGATGCCTTCTCAACACTTTCAAGTACCAAAAATCTGCATTAGTTTTGGACAATTCGTCAAATAAGTCGATAGCATCAGTCAGGGTTGTATTTGCCCCGAGCACCAAATTCATGTCAAGGTAGTGAGTGCGAAGTTCGGCTACACCGCTTATGTCTATTAACACTTTAGGGTAAAATTTTATTGGGTATGCTCCTGAAAAAGATATAAATAAATAAAACCGACTTCAAGAAACATTAAAAAGTAAAAAATAAATGCCTTACTTCTAACATGAGACTTTACGCTTCTTATTGAAGAATGTAGACGTACCTATTGCAATTTTTTAAGCCGGTGCCATCCAACTAAATTGTCTAAAGTTGACGAAATGGCACCGACTATAAAAATTACAGTGTTCAATAAGAAGTGTAAAGTCTCATGTTAGAATTAAGGCAATTGTTTACTTTTTAGTGTTTTTGGAGTCGAATAATTTTTTTATTACAAATTTTATTTATTTCGCACTTTTTAGTGAATCATTACCAGAGTGCATCTCATAACCATTCCAATAAGCTCAAACACGGATAAGTTACACTGTTGGACCGCGCACAATGAAGGGTTCCGTACCAACACCTACTAGTCCACATTTAAAATCACTATCCAATACATTGAATCTAAAAAAGTCGTATCTTTATAGGGAACTCCCGGCACTTACGACCGAAAGTTTTTAAGCGAAAATTCAAAAACCGTATATCCTATATTGTTCAAATCAAAAATCGTTAAAAGTATTTACTAATGCACTCCACCTCAATTTTTTCAGAATTTTAAACTTTATAGTTTGGAAATTAGAGGGGGGGGACACTTTCTAGGACTTCGACAGCTAATATCTCACCAACGGTTGACTTAAATCAACAAGTTTTTTAGAAACCTCCATATCATTTTTAATGGCCTATCCATCGATACCCCACACGACTATGTGCGTTGAATTTTTTTTTTCATCCACCAGTTACATGTATGGAGTGCCCCCCCTAATTTAATATTTTTTTTGTAATTTCACATCGCATTTATGTAGCGGTTCAATAGAATACACCTTCCTACCAAATTTCATAATTGTAGTGCTTATAGTCTCCTAGTAAATCGGCTGTGACATACGAACGGACGGACAGACATGGCGAATCTATAAGGGTTACGTTTTTGCCATTTTGGCTACGGAACCCTAAAAACCGGCCAAGTGCGTGCCGGGCCACGCCCAATGTAAGTGTTACGAATGAAAAGCGTTTATTTTTTGGTGAGTAAAGACATACCTCTAGAGGTGTTACCAGCAACCAGCATGTAGTTATCGTAACCATGCACTTGATCGAGCGATTCAAATATTTCTCTAATACTGTTTACACGAAACCATAATTTGCCATCTGACAGCGATATTTTCTTTTTCACTTTATCGTCTTCCGTCGCATTAATGACACACCAGTCTCCATCACTGGCATCACAAGTTCCTCCGCACTTCTTCCCTGACTTTGGACAAACTAGGTTGTCTATGTCTTCAATGTCTTTGATTTTCTTTAATATTTTCGGGTCGGGGTCTACAGCAAAGGATTTGAAAGCCTCCAAAATGGGTCGGTATCCTGTACATCGGCATAAATTGCTGCCGAATGATTTCTCAATTTGTTCTTCAGTCAGATGATTTTCGGAGCTTTGTATTAGACTGAAAAAGCGAAAAGGTTTTCTTAATGAAAAAAACATGTAAAATTTATGTAGGTACAGGGTCTCACAATTACGATACGTGTTAATTTCATAATTTAAACAGAGAATAAGGTAAACGTCCGTGTGCTGGATACTGACCCAAACACATAGCACTTTCAATCTTATGTCATGATGACAGAAGTGGTCATCAAATAGGTGTTATCTATTGGGGACGAAGGTGTCGAGCGCTGGGACGTTTACCATACTCTAATTAGATGAGCGTTTTTAACTGATTACGGACCCTTAAGTGAAACCGATGCACAAGTAAAACCAGGGGAGGGTGTTGGGGACCTTGGTATTGACCTTGATAAAATAAACTAACAAAATACAATAATAACAGTGTAAATAAAACTACACGTATGAATAAAGTAACAAGGTCTAAGTTATAAATTAATTAAATTAGACAAGTGCCTCTGGCTGTAGACCTCGTGTGTGAGTTTTTTATCATTTCCAAATTTGACTTTATAAAAAAGATCAATTATGAATATCGAACCAGCTAAGAAAACCGGCCAAGTGCGTGTCGGACCACGCACAATGAAGGGTTCCGTGCCAACACCTACTAGTCCACATTTAAAATAACTATCTAATACATTTAATCTAAAAAACTCACGGCACTTACGACCTTTTGTTTGGGCAAGACAGTTTTTAAGCGAAAACTCAAAAACCGTAAAACCTATACTGTTCAAACCAAAAATCGTTGAAAGTGTTTACTAATGCACACCAACTCAATTTTTTTTAGAATTTTAATCTTTATAGTTTGAAATTAGAGGGGGGGGGACACACTTTCTATGACTGACAGCTGATATCTCACCAACGGTTGACGGTTGAAATTTTTTTTTCATCCACCAGTTACATGTATGGAGTGCCCCCCTAATTTAATATTTTTTTGTAATTTCACATCACTTATGTAGCGGTTCATAAAATACACCTTCCTACCAAATTCCATAATTGTAGTGCTTATAGTCTCCTAGTAATTCGGCTGTGACATACGGACGGACGGACGGACAGACATGAGGAATCTAAAAGGGTTCATTGCCATTTTGACTACGGAACCCTAAAAAATTTCACGAGAAGCGGTTGAAAAATGTGACCTGTAGACAAGAACAAACGGAAATCCGGAATCTGGATATACGAAAGCATTTTTGTCGAAGCTGAAGCAGAGACCTTCGTTTCACAAAATATAGCTAAAAATCATCTCCGCCATCGAGACTTTCGATTAAGAAAACCGCACTAAAATCGGGTCATCCGTTAGGCAGCTACGATTCCACAGAAAGACACACATTATACACAGATATACCTAAACCTACTTACACACGTTAAACTTATTAGGCTGCGGACTCGCCATCAGCGGGTAGCGGAGCGACTATCGGGGCGGGCAGCGGGGTGGCGCGAGCGACGAAATTAAGACCTACAAACCGGGATCCCGGGATCCCGAAATACCGGGATCTCGGACTGATTTTTACGGTATTTCAATACCTCGATTGAAACAGACCAATACCGAAATACCGGAACACAGGTATTGAAGATTTTGCATTAAATTTTAATAGAATAATATGAAAGTCTTACGTATTCGTAAAATTTATAAGGCAACAAAATTGCCACGTACTCGTATTCTCAGGTGAAAAATCCCAGGATCCCGAAATCCCGGGATTGAGGTACAATGCCGGATTTCAATCCCGGATTGAGATCGTCCGGTTTTATCACCTCGCTTTTTGTGTTGCGCATCGGGGGTTAATGACATACCTATACATGCTCATTACGAAGCCAGGACTGCAGTAACCGCACTGAGACCCGAAATAATTGTTGAGTCTAGTCTGAATGATGTTGTAGCCTTTATTTCTGTTCCCGATGCCTTCTATAGTGGTGATGTCCCATCCCTCGCATGATAGAACAGCGACAAGACACTGGAAACATATTTTAACATTTATAAGTAGATTGAGGGAGGGGCAAAGCAAAGCGGAATCTCTTCTCGCTCAGATTAGGAGCAAATTAATGAATTTATAACCGTAATAAATTACGTGTCATAAAAAAAAATATATTGTAATAAATTTCAAATGAATGAAGTGTGAAATTACCTTCATCGCGGAATTTGGAAATACCGTATCGATTTCTGAACGATACATAATTGACGAAGGTAGAATTAAAATTACATGACAAAAATTCTTACTCTAGAATCATATCCAGTAATGAAATATGTGAGAACATTAAGAAACAAATTGTAGTAAAATCGATTTGAATAATCATTTACCATTGATTAATAATCGCTAATTAAGACAATCGATTCGCCTTACCCTAATTACTACAAACGCCAATTCATAACCGGCTAAAAGGAACTGCTAAAAATTTCCGACAATAAGCCACAATTTTTTTTTGCGCCCCCTTTGAGTTCCTTTTTAGGGGGCTTTAAAACATTTCAAAATAAGTTTTGACAATTTGTATGGTTGGGTTAACAGGATGCTTATACTGTGAAAATTTGAAGACTGTTAGCTCCATTGACTGTAAAACCTGTGTGATAGACGACGGACGGATGGAAGGACAAACGGACGCGTGAGTGACAACAATAGGGTTCCGTTCGGACCTTTCGGGTACGGAACCTTAATAAATAAAAATGAGGCTCCGAGCAGCATGCTCGGCTCGCAAATTTTCGCTCCCCCTTTCCAATTTCCAATGTTCGCCGCGCTCGGGAATATATGGTGTAGTCCTGTCTCTGCTCTTGTGTTGATTGTTGATAAGTACTTGAACCGGTCTCCTATATAAGAATCCCGAGCCTAGTGATGGATTCAAATATAGATTCGTACTCTATAGGTGTAGTATAGTCAAGTGCAATAATATACCCATATTTTTGTCTTATAGAATTGTTTTTTCCTCGCAAATGTGTTGAATATCGTCGTATAACACTCGTGAGGGACTGATCATCACAATTTTTCGAGCACGTATTCGACTTCCTTATCGAGCCCGTAGTACGGTTCGTGCAAAAAATACCGCCTCTAGTGTGATGATCAATGTACCTCACTTGTATCGTAATGTACTATTAATTCAGTGATCGGATTTAGGATGCAATCTCCCGAGGTTTCAGTCTGTTCTCTTAACATAGATATGACTTACAATCCCGCGTTTCTTCTTGTTAACCAACTTTTAAACAAAACATGAATAACTTTTAATTGACCGAGTGAAACGAAGGTCTCTGCTTCAGCTTCGACAAAAATGCTTTCGTATGTCCGGATTTCCGGATTTCCGTTTGTTCTCGTCTACAGGTCGCAATTCTCAAGCGATTCTCATGAAATTTCGTGAGCAGGTTCGATAATTATAGTTTTTTTTTGTGGATACGGTTTATGGAAATTTCCAAAAACAATTTTATCAATGATTTTGTAAGTTTCTGCGGGCGAATTTCGGTTTGTTCTCCTCTACAGGTCGCATTTCTCAAGCGATTCTCGTGAAATTTTGTGAGCAGGTTGGATAAATAAATACAGTTTTTTTTTCGAACAAGTCTGGAAATAAAAAAAAATATTTGTTCAACAATTTGTTCTCCTCTACAGGTCGCATTTCTCAAGCGATTCTCGTGAAATTTTGTGAGCTGGTTGGATAAATATAGTTTTTTTTTCGAACGTCTGGAAATAAAAAAAAAGTATTTGTTCAACAGTTTGTTCTCCTCTACAGGTCGCATTTCGCAAACGATTCTCGTGAAATTTTGTGAGCAGGTCCAGTAATTATATAGATTTTTTTGTCGAGTCACGTTTTTGGAAATTTTCTAAAACAATTTTTATTTCAAAGATTTTGTAAGTTTCTGCGTCCGAATTTCGGTTTGTTCTCTACAGGTCGCATTTTTCAACCGCTTCTCGTGAAATTTTGTTAGTAGGTTCTATATTCATAATTGATATTTTTTATAATGTCAGATTTTGGAAATGATAAAAAAACTCACTCACGAGGTCTGCAGCTCACAGAGCCACTAGTTTAGAAAACTCCCAGTCGAGTGACACTGTAAAAAGAAAAATACCCGAATTTACCTTTACCTCCTCAGCCAATGATAACCAGGTGGGGTACTTGACTCTCTGCTGTTTCGTACTACGTAAAGTACTTTAGTGAAATCAATCCGGTGGTGTCATGTTTAAGAGCTTAATATTCAGTGGCAATTAGAAAAGCCTTGCTTAGCTTTTCTAATTGCCACTGAATATTAAGCTCACTCTTTAAAGAAACCCAACCTGTATTAAAGAGTTAGACTTCATAGACGAAAACTTTAAAATTGTTGAGGTAGTTTTCACTCGCCTACAAGAATGCAACACATCAATCGTTGATGCATTGGTAGAATTCGATCAAGTGAGAATAGTTGTAAATTGATGTAATAGTTTACCTATTTTAAACAAATTAGAAGCAGTTATTAATCGGAACCCTGACCTTGACATTCTGCGGGAATACGCAAATCAGATTTCAAATGAAAATACAAATGATGACATTTCAATCTACAAATTCCCTCCGCTTACCTCAGTAGAAGTCGAAAGGTCTTTTTCCACTTGTTACAAGAAATCGATTAACGACTGCCAATATTAAAAAAATAATAGTATGTTACTTTAATTCCATAAAAACGACTGACTAAACCATATTATTTTATTTTTAGGTTACGTTTCTGTAACGTAACTAACAGTTTGGCTAAGTTTATTATTAGATATTATGTAAAAATATACCTAGATAGTATGTTGTTCTGTTATGCTATTAAATTGTTTATTATTTTATTTTAGAAAGTAGTAACTCGCTTATTTATACAATTGCATTTCTTCTTAAGTTATTTTCTATCTAAAGTAATTTTTAAAAGTATATGTAGTTTAAAAATAAACCTATTACAGCTAGCGAAATTTTTATTTTCTTTATTAAGCATAACCGTCGATAAAAGTTACTAATTATAAACAATAATCAAACATATGATTTTAAACTAACATGGTCGCGAACATAACAGATATTACTGAAAACGGGATATTTACCAGATATATTAACAATATATCGGGAACACGATACATCCAATATAAATAAATGATAAATATCTCGTTTCCGGTAATAATTGTTAACAAAAATACATTTCTCAAAATCCCGGGAACTCACGAGTCATATCCATGTTAAGCATAATGTTTGAGGTCATTCACCCCAAATTGCGTCCTAGATCCGATCACTAGTATTCTATTATATTTACGGAATTAACAGATAAAGTGCACAGCTCGCCGGTGCCAGGTCTGCGCACGTGCACATTGAGCACGCACGCGCCGCAGCCGCCCTCCAGGCACATGTACTTGGTGCCGCGCAGGTCTGCGCGCCGACGGATGTACTCGTTTAACGTCGTGTCCACTGACACCTCATGTCCAGCTGGGAATAGAAACTATTTAGCATCTGCCTCGCACTTAAGTAATTATCAAATTGTTAGTAAGTGACGAATGCTTTATGTCCGACGTAAGCTCGATCATGCTACAAAACTAAACTGTTAGATGTAGGTACAGATTATCTTCAGGAATAATGATCTGTTTGCGCTAAAATTCTTTTTTCATACGGTAAGCATAGCATATCGAACTAATACACTCAAAATACCAAATAAGAAGGGTACACTTTGTATTGAATTTCATACTCGACACCTTAGTACTGAATAGATGACACCTATTGATCACCTCCGTCATCATGAGACTAGGGCATGCAATATCGGACGATTCTCAATCCCGGGATTGAAATCCGGTATTGGACCACAATCCCGGGATTTCGGTATTTCGGGATCACATTGTAACTATCTGTGTTATTCATAAGTAGAAAAATTATGTAGGAAACATATTAATAACAAAACAATTATAATTACTCAACTCTCTTATTGTTACCTTCTTATAAATTTTACGAATACATAAGACTTTTCTCAAAAATGGCCCGCAAAGTGAACATTACTCGCGACATATTGGACGGTAAAGTGTATAGTTTAGGGTCAGATCAAAATAAAAAAATAAAAAACATTGCAGGCCGCCTGGAATGTTACATATAAATTCCTTTATTTGTCGAATTCCAAGAAATAGAAATAGAAATAGAAATAGAAAAACTTTATTGTTTAACCGTGTTACAGATATGGTGTTACAAGTGTTAGGTTTCAACGGCTACCCATTTCGGGTGTACAATATTTGCTTAAAACTAAGAAAAAACAAATCTTATGCTATGTGTAACATTCTATATACAGTTTATTAATTTATTTTTTTTCTCCTAAGGAGTAAATTCAAAAAATTCTTTTAGGGAATAGAAAGCGTTCTTGATCAACCATATTTTTAAGTGACGTTTAAATTTCATATCATTTAGCATCTTTAATTCATTGGGTAGCTGATTGAAAACTCGTATAGCACTCATAAAGGCGCTTTTTTCATAGGTTTTGTTTTTTGCTAAAGGCAGTGCTAAGTTGTACCTATACTGAGTGCGTAAATTATCACGTTTAGAAGCTAGTGTAATGAAGTAGTTATTGTTACGTTTTACAAAGTTACAGAGTTCATAAATGTAAATGCTAGTTAATGTCAGGAAGCCTTGCTCTTTGAAAATATTACGGAGTGTTTGACGGTTATTCATACGAAAGATAATTCTCAAGCACTTTTTCTGCAGAACAAAAGTTGACTGTACATCTGTCGAGTTGCCCCAGTATATGACACCATAAGTTAGCAAGGAGTATATGTTGGCATAGTACGCTGTAATAACGGTTTCTTGAGAACATGTATCAGCTAGTATAGATAGTGCGTAACATTGACTGGAAATTTTGTTATTAATTTTTTGTATATGATGTTTCCAAGTTAGATGAGGATCTATCATTATGCCTAGGAAACTTATATTTTCTACTTCTTCAATTTGGATGCCAGATTCCACCACATTCAATTTAGCTGAGCTTTGTTTGTGGCTTCGAAATTGAATAAGTTTGGTTTTTGTTGAATTTACTTGCAAATTTATTGATTTTAACCAACTGACAACAGTTTTTATGGTGGCATTTATATTATTTTGGAAATCTTGGTCTAACGTTTCACCAGAAAACAAAATTGTTGCGTCATCGGCAAACATCACACATAATTCGTCCATAATGTTAGGTAATTCGTTAACATAGATTAAAAATAAAAAAGGCCCCAGAATACTGCCTTGTGGTACACCAAGTTTTATACTTTTAAAACTAGATCGTACTTGTTCGATGGTTTTAGTATTATTATTGTAAGTATCAATTATTGTCGCCTGTTCTCTGTTCGTGAAATAATTTTCAAATAATTTCAATGCATTGCCTCTAATACCTACGTGTTCAAGCTGCCTTAGCAATATAGATGGTACTACACAGTCGAATGCTCTGGACATGTCAAGGAAGAGGCTAACGCAAGGGTTTCTGTTATTAACCGAGTCCCAAATGTGCTTAAATGTCTTGAATATTGCTAAGGATGTGGATTTGCCTTGCTGAAATCCAAATTGGTTTTCGTTTAATAGGTTTTTTGCAGTGACGAACTTTACAACTCTAACATAAATAACTTTTTCAATAATTTTGGAAAATGTGGGCAACAGTGCAATGGGCCTGTAGTTATGGATCGAATTCTTATTTCCTTTTTTGTACAGTGGTTTGATGAGGGATTTTTTTAAGTCATCGGGGAAAATTCCGGACTCTAGTGTTAAATTAATTATATGAACAAGAGGTTCAGCTATGTATTCAAAGGAAGATTTTATTATTGATATAGGTATACTGTCGTGGCCTGTGCTTTTTTTGTTTTTAAAAGAATTTATAATCTTTTTTAGCTCCGATGTGCTAATCGGAGAAAGAAATATGCTGTGAGAAAGAGAAGCGCTTTTTGGTTTCCATTTTAGCCCTGTCGTATCGCTAATATTTCGGTCAATAAAAAAATTGTTGAACGTCGCTGCAATTTCCGATGGGTTTTGAACAATTTGTCCATCTTGATCGATTTGTCATCATTTACAGGAATTCAAGCTTAACAGTGATATCCATGACTACAACACTAGAAGTAAACACAAGATTGCAGTGAAGGCCAGTCGTCTCCGAAAGGTTAGCATGTCATTTGTGGGGAACTGTATACGATTTTATAATAAAATACCTATCGAAATAGTTAATTTGCCATTCAGTAAATTTAAGTCCCATATTAAAAGGTATTTGCTAAGCCAGGCGTATTATACTGTCAACGATTTCTTAAATGACAAAAATGCTTTCAAGCCAGTGGTAGTTTAATCCTGTTACTTTTAATATATCTATGTTTATTTTAGGATATATTCTTGTATAGTAGTTCCGTTACGTTTTATGTAACATGATGCTATTTCTCGCCTCACAGTCGCCTTAACTTTGTTATTATCAATGTCCGCCAGCTTGAATATGTCATGCTCGCTTTAAGGGCTTTGCCTACGGTGGCGTCGTTGATCGGGTCGCCACCTTCCCTAACAGATGGTCGAGGGAGGCGATGGCTGAGATACGCGTCATACTCGTGATCGGGTGCTGTTTGTGGAGTCCGGTCTGTTCATGCTTGCTAGGACATAGTGACTACGTTAATACTAGTGTCTTTTTATAGGGGATTGACGAGAGACATCATCCTGTTGTGGATTCGTTTTTATTATCAGTGACTTAGAGACCATATACATCTCTAACAATATTAAATTAATTTTAATTTTGACGCTCAGAGACCATGTACATCTCTGGGATAATATATTAATTTCACTCCTTGTTTAATCTTGAGACCTTATACATCTCTAACTTAATATTTGTAATAGATAACTTTGCAAGTTTATCTTCACTGTATGACATTAATTTTGTTATAATTGTTAAACTCGAAATTATTATTCCTTCTTGAACTGTAAATTAATATTTTGACATGAAAAATGTAATACTTATTATAGTCAGACTTTCTTAAATTGTAATTAATATTTTGACATGTAAAAGTGCCCTTGTGGCCTATTTGCAGAATAAATGTTTGTATTTTGTATTTATTTTGTATTCTCTATTTATGCTATCAATCATAGGTTTCATAGAATTTGTATTAGAAGTATAATGTTTTATAAGAGCCCAAGTTGCTTTAGTTTTATTGGAACTGTTTGCGATAAATTTATTGTTGGCTAATATTTTTGAATTACGAATTACTTTTTTTAATATTTTTGAATAATTTTGATACTGGATTCGACTCAGTTTATTACTATTTTTATTTTGAAAACATTTGATGTGCATGTGGCGCTTATTTCGACACGAGTTTTTTATACCTTTTGACTTCCAATTTTGTTTACGCTTATAGGTAACTTTTTTCCGCTCCTCAGGAATACATAGATTAAAGATTAATTGGAATTTTTCTATAAATAAATTATATGCCAAATTTGCGTCACAACTCTGTAGCACGTCCGAGAAGTTAATTTGTTGAATATATTTTAAGAAAATGCTTATATTTGAACTCAATCTTCTTATCGATATGAACCAATATTTTTCCTTGAAACTTAAGTTTGTTTTTAATTTTATTAGTTGACCGGTGTGATCTGAGATTCCCAGGTTTAGTACCTCGGAAGTATAAAAATTGAAGTTCGTGATTATATTATCTATGCATGTACGAGACTGCTTGTATATTCTAGTCGGTTCTTGTATTGTAAGATTTAAATTATATTTTTTTAGCGTTGTCTTGAATAAATTTGATGATTTATCATTTTTTGATACATCAATATTGAAGTCTCCTGTAATCACAATTTTCTTAGCCGTATTTCGGGCGCGTAGTGTTAACTTATACAATAGTAGCTCAAGGTTTTTTATGAATATATCTAAATCGCTATCTGGTGTTCTGTACATGCTGATTATTGTTAACTGTAGCCCAGTAATTGAGATGCCACAGACTTCAAAATGAGATTCAAGGGACATATTCGAAATCCAATCAATTTCATGAAAAGATAAACCATTTTCAACATATATACATACACCACCTCTACATTTTTTCTTTCTACAAAAATTAGAAGCCAATTTGTAACCATCCAATTTCAACATATGAGGTTCGTTACCTTTCATGAAGGTCTCGGAAAAACATAATACGTTGTAACGCTCCTTGTGTGTTATTAACTCTATATAATCAATTTTTGACTTTATACCCTGAACATTTTGATGAAAAATCTGGAATGTATTATCTTTATCACTATTATTAGGGACGAAAACAATTTGAAGTTGACTTGAGTTTAAGAGTTGATTGAGTTGATTGGCTGCTAGTCTTCGAGCTTGCGTCCTCCAATGTTGCTTCCGTTTGGGTGGCTATTTCTACCGACGTAAGGTTGCTCTGCGTGATAGAGTATGTAGGTTGATGAGTTTGTCCGCTTGTTTGAGTTTTATTGAGGTCACAATGCTCGACTCCTCGAAAAGATGAGTTAGGTTGTTTTCGAGATGTACTCGACTGGCATGAGTATTCATTACCCTTTACGAAAACCTTATCATCTTTTATTATGGGGCGAAAACCACGGAGACGCGCGTCTTTTATCGTATCTCGAAGTAATCTCCTCTTCTCTAGTCTTCCCTGGTCCAAATATTCAGAGGCTGAAATGCCTGTGTTTCTGAACGTATACTTGTTTTCCAAAATATAATTTCTCATTCTTTTATTAATGAACTCTATTTGTACTGGTCGACGATAACCACGTTTTCCTATTCTTTTTATTTCCTCAATGAATCCATTGACATCCGTGCCCAGTGTTTCATAGAAGAAAGTAGAGACGCGATCGATAAGTATGTGCTCATTTTCATTCGGGTATTCATTTAGTCCGTAGAGAACGATAGTTTTATTATGATTGAGCTCAGATGGAGTGTTTTGAATTCTACTTTCGAGTTGTTTAGTTAATCCATCTAAGTCATTGCGTAACTTTGTGTTTTCGCACTCTAAAGATTTGATCTTTTCGCTTGTAATGTTTATGGTATGCTGTAAACAATCTTGTTTCTGTGTTAAGGTGGACGAACTGCGGGACATATCTTCTTTTAGTGTGTTTATTTTGGCGTTAAATTCGACTATTAATGCCTCTTTAATGTTTCTAGTTATGGACTCTTCAAGGCTGTCTTTCATTGATTGGAACTCATTCCTCATTAGGTAACTAAATCTGTCGAAAGTGATAGTATCATTACACTCATTTCTCTGCGAATCCGCATTGTGCAGGTTTCGATTTTGTAGATGAGACGGAGATGTTATAATTGATTTGTTTGTATCGCCTAACACGTTCGAGATGTCCGAGTCACTTGTCATGCTCACATCTTCAGGTTTTTGTTCTACGAACTTCATGCCTGCTGGTGACACTGGCGTGTTGTCGTAGCGGCCACGGCGCGTAATTAATTCGCACGACGGGCAAGTCCAAAATTTATTTAATTCCGTTTTTTGTTCTCTGAAAAAGGCTGAAGTCATGTTCAGACAGAGATAATGGTAGGATCCTCTGCATTTCGAACACAGTAAGGCATTCTAGTCTGTCTATTTGTTTATCACACGCTAGGCAATGCATCATTAAGTTCAATAGTTTGGTTTAATAATAGACTAGTAGCGCCCTCTCTGTTTCTACCGTGGCGTTACGTGACAATGATGTCAGGCGCACTCGTGTTCACGTGCTCGAGCGCTCTCGTTACCGATATACTCTCGTCCGTTGCC
This sequence comes from Epiblema foenella, assembly GCA_963556455.1. Classification (NCBI taxonomy): domain Eukaryota; kingdom Metazoa; phylum Arthropoda; class Insecta; order Lepidoptera; family Tortricidae; genus Epiblema; species Epiblema foenella. The sequence continues at coordinate 13,103,050 of OY747116.1, read as the reverse complement.
GATATAGTTCAGCTAAATCACGCTAGATGGCGTTGTAAGCGAGATCGATCGAGTGACTGTGAAGATGATTTGGCACTTTTAAGTTAGTGTTATTGTTTATTTATCACTGAATATCCAAATTAAACCGGTATTTGTTTGAATATAGTCACTTGCAAAGTTTTGGTGGTTTTACGGTATATTTTATGTTCACTCATAGGTAAGTTGTCACTTTGAATGTTGAGTCCGTTGATATTAGTTTTCCACTTTTTTTGTTTATTACTGTTTATGTACAACACTGCCCACAATATTTGTTATTCAGTCCGACGTATTTTATAACGATATACACTTATTTAATTGATTCCACTCATATTTAATTTTTAAATGCGTAATAATAATAGAGCCGATGTAAACACGGGCACAGTAGCGCCATCTCTCCAAACTTTTTAAAAAGTGGAAACTGGCATATCAAAGACGGCACAGGTCGTATTCAGCCAATTGAACTCGTATTTTTCTGTTTGTAAACGCGACGTTTTTGTATGTGTCTCAAATAGTTTGTGTTTTTCGATGGAAAAATACACATGCGATTCTGTTAAAAAAAACTAAATGGCGGGAAAGCATGAAGTGTTTGACGTTTTAAGGTTATGTTACTCAAATCTTTATCTCATCAAGTGAAATGTAAATTTCTTTTGAGTAGTGAATGTCTTTAACCCGAAATCTTAATTCAAATTACATCTCATTTCCCCCATTTTTGAGAAAAGCACTATATTAGCCTCGGCCGGAATGGCAATTGCAGGCTTCGTATTATAATTAAACGGACTCGCAAGCTCGTCCGTTTAAACAAATACTCAGCCTGCAATTGATTCCTTCCCGGCCCCGGCAATAATGTAGTATTCATATGTTTCTATTAAAATTGTATGCAAAATCTTCAATACCGGTATTCCGATATTTCTATATTGGTCTGTCTCAATCTCGGTATTGTAATACCGTAAAAATCAGTCCAAGGTCCCGATATTTCGGGATCCCGAGATCCCGGTTTGCATGTCCTACATGAGACAAGATTGAAGTGCCATGTATTAAATTAGGTCAGTTTCGAGCATAGGGACGTTTACCATACCATTTTTTTCTAGCGTGGAAGCGAGACAACGAGGGATAGTGTACATAGTACATACATACACACGCATTATCCAGTAGGTAAGCAGGGAGTCCATGATGTTCACGTTTATCGACGATAAACGATAAAATAAAGCATCTGTCACTATCTATCAAGTCGTGACAGAAAGTGATAGATGCTTTAAATTATCTTATCTTGTCGTTTATCGTCGGTAGGACCATATACCTCCGTACCTCAAAAGGAAAAAAACGGAACCCTTATAGGATCACTTTGTTGTCGGTCTGTCTGTCTCTCAAGACCCTTTATCTCGGGAACGCGTAGCGGTATCGATTTGAAATTAAAACCTTAGACTCAGATCTGCAGTCCCTTGAAGCCATGAAAAACCAAACTTCTATGTTAATGTAAAAGTAAATAAAACCGACTCCAAAAAAACCGATCAAGTGCGAGTCTGACTCACGCACCGAGGGTTCCGAACACAGGTCGTGTAGTCGTCCCGACCCCATTTAATTCAGGAAATAACTTAATAGCGCGATGTACAAAAAACAAATTTAACGCATCACAAGTCATTATTGTGACTTTAAACCAAGCACTAACAATTCCATAAATTTTATTGACCCATAGGTTCTTAACAATGACGGTAGGCAGATATCAAAGCGCAATCTATTTAATCTCCCATATTAAACACTAGTGGCTCTGTGAGCTGTAGACCTCGTGAGTAGTTTTTTTATCATTTCCAAAATCTGACATTATAAAAAAGATGAATTATGAATATCGAATCTGCTAACAAAATTTCACGAGAAGCGGTTGAAAAATGCGACCTGTAGAGGAGAACAAACCCAAATTCGGAAGCAATAACTTACATAATCTTTGAAATAAAAATTGTTTTTGAAAATTTCCAAAAACTGACTCGACAAAAAAATGTGAAGCTGATGGTCCTGGGTTCGAATCCCGCAGGGAAAATATTTGTGTGATGAGCATGAATATTTGTTTCTGAGTCTTGGATGTTTTCTATGTATTTAAGTATTTATATCTATTAAATATATCGTCGTCTGGTACCCATAACACAAGCCTTCTTGAGCTTACTGTGTACTGATTTGTGTAAGATTGTCCTCTAATATTAATTTATTTATATGTATACTTCATAACTTTGGCCCGATTATGAAAATTCTTTTTCACTTCTCATGCTCGAAAAGTGTGTCATATTAGGCTTGTCAAGCGGGGCTAAAGTAGTACATTTAACCCCAAGGGAAAATATGAATACATATTTATGATTTACAAAACATTTGAATTTGACCAATAAAAATACTTCACCTATTAAATCCACCAATCACAGAACACTAATTTAACTCTGTAGTGTAGGCTGGTAAGAAGCACCTAAGTGTCAGGTGTCAATCGGGATTTATGCCAAATAAAGGAAGCTGCTTATCTATATTCCGTGCCTCATTCCTGGCCCCAGGACTCCGTATTTTACAGTGGCGACGAGGATAAATTACCCTAAAGTGCGTACGGTAATATTGAAATATTAAAAATCAGTTTTCTGCGGGAAAATGTCAATAGGGAGAGTAAGCGAGTTTGACGTCAAAAATGGAACATGGTCATCGTACATCGATAGACTGGAGATGTATTTTAAGGTAAATGACGTGGATACGGACCTTCAATTACCGACATTAATCGCAGTAATGGGGGACGAGGCGTACCAACTATTGACTAACTTAGCGAGTCCCAAAAAACCATCGGAGCTAAAGTATGACGAGGTTGTCAAACTGTTAAAAGAACATTTACAACCCGCGCCGTCAGTATTAGCTGAACGCTACAGATTTCGACAAAGAAGGCAGAGAAACGAAGAGAGCATTTCGGAGTATGTAGCGGAGCTTAAGAAGAAAGCCCGCTTCTGTAAATTCGATGCCAATCTGAATGACAATCTGCGGGACCAATTTGTATGCGGTTTGAAAAGTGACGTAATTCGGCAACGTTTGTTTGCTGAAGATGATGGTTTAAGCTTCCCGAATGCAGTCAAAATTGCGACTTCCTTAGAGGCGGCAGAACGAGACTCAGCGGCGGTGGATGTTTCGGCGGGTACGGCCAACATCGGTGAAACTGCGGTGGGAGCTGAGCCTATACACGCGATAACAGAGGGATTCAATCGTCGGCCGATGATATCCGGTCGCGGCGGAGGTGGCGGAGCTCGCGCGGCGCGCGGAAGGGGGCGCGGAGTTAGCGCCGGGCAGCCAGCGTTAAGTTTCGACTCGAACACTAATTGCAGAGGATGCGGTGCAACCACTCACGGCTACGAGACGTGCAGGTTCAAGAACTACGAGTGCAGCCGTTGTAAGCGCACTGGACATTTACGTCGAGTGTGTCCGGTGCAGGCGGTGAACAGATCACGGGCTGGACCCGCGAGAGTTCACTTCGGAGGATTAGGAGAAGAACAACGAGCGGAGGAAACTCTTGAGGAAGAAGATTTCCACCACCTATGTTTGAACGACTATGAGCCGGTGAGATTGTCTATTTCCATCAATAATCACATACTTAATATGGAGGTTGACACGGGTACGGCTTTGTCATGCATTAGTAGCGACACGTATAAGCAATTTTTCAGTGAATTGGAATTAGCACCACCTGGCATAAACTTAAAGTTTTATGATGGGTCCACGCTGAAGCCGCTCGGGCTCATAAAACCGAAGGTTCGTTATGGTGCCATAGAGAAGGAGTTGGAACTTTTTGTTATCGAGGGGGGCACTACTTCACTCATCGGTCGACACTGGTTAACTGAGTTGTGTATAGTAATTCCGAATTTGGTAAATTGTCATAATGTGAGTAACGGAAAAGGGCAAATTGATGATAACATTAAAATGTTATGTGACAGGTATAAGGAGTTGTTTGAAGGCGGCTTGGGGCGGTATACGGGCGGTAAAGCGACGCTTCGGTTGCGGCCCGGTGCGGTGCCTGTGTTTCACCGAGCACGGCCGCTACCGTACGCACTGCGGGCGCGCGTTGATGCTGAACTAGAGGGCATGCTCCGCGACGGCATCATCGAGCCCATCGACTGCTCCGACTGGGCTTCTCCCTTGGTTCCGGTAAATAAGCCGGATGGCTCCTTGAGGATTTGTGCGGATTATAAGGCGACTGTCAATCCGGCATTACAAGTAGATCGCTACCCATTGCCAAAAATAGATGATTTAATTGTAAGGCTAGGAGAATCAAAATTATTTTCTAAAATTGACCTGTCACAGGCGTACAATCAGATCGAGCTGGATGAATCAAGTAGTAGGTGCACAGTCATAAATACTCATCGTGGTCTATTCCGGTACAATAGACTCGTTTTTGGTCTCGCGTCAAGCCCAGGGATATTTCAGCGAATTATGTGTTCAGTTCTGGGCGGAATTCCCAATGTAGAGGTGTTCTTGGACGATGTAGTAATAGGGGGCAAGGATGTGGCAGAGCATTTACGAGCTTTGGAGGCGGTTTTTAGTCGGTTACGTCAGTATGGGCTGAAACTGAAAAGCAGTAAATGCGTTTTCTTAGTGAATGAAATAAAGTATTTAGGGTTTGTGCTTAGTAAAGACGGGGTTAAAACCGATCCGGATAAGGTAGAAGCAATCACCAAGATTCCTAGGCCTGGTAATATAACAGAGTTACGTTCCTTTCTGGGATTAATCAATTTCTTTGCGAAATTCGTAAAGCAAATGAGCGGGAGGCTCGTACCATTGTATAATTTGCTTAAAAAGGATGTAGAGTGGCGTTGGTCAAACGAATGTGAGCAGGCATTCGTAGAAATTAAAAGGATACTGTCTACTGCGCCGGTGTTAGCTTATTACGATCCGGATCGGCCGCTTATTCTCACTTGCGATGCGTCTGCGCGGGGTGTCGGTGGGGTGCTATCTCAGCCGACTCTGAGCGGAGCCGGGGAAAGACCGGTCGCTTACGTGTCGCGGACATTATCAGATGCGGAGAAAAATTACTCGCAGATACATCGAGAAGCGCTGGCGATAATCTTTTGCGTGAACAAGTTCCATCAATACCTGTATGGCAGACATTTTACGCTTAGGACGGATCATAAACCTTTGGTGTCTATTTTCGGGCCCCACACCGGTATACCTAATATGGCTGCTAGTCGTATGGAACGCTGGGCTCTAATTTTATCGGCGTATACTTTTACAATTGAGTATGTCCGAACTAATGAGAATGGAGCAGACGGATTGTCGCGACTGCCAGTGCGGTGGGGCGGGAAAACATGTCCCACGGCACCAGAACAGACGTATTTGCATTTCATTCAGCAGGCATTGTTGCTCGATTATAATGAGGTTTGTAAGCAAACGGCGCGGGATCCTATAGTTGCGAGAGTTTTAAGGTTTATTAGAGAGGGCTGGCCAAAGGATTGTAATATAGAAGGTTTGCAACCTTTCTATAATAGGAACGATGAGTTATATGAGGAACTAGGTTGTGTCATGTGGGGGCACCGGTTAGTGGTTCCAGAGGCATGCAAAGAACGAGTACTACGCATGCTTCATGAGCCTCATATGGGTATAGTCAAATCTAAAGCCCTGGCACGGAGTTATGTCTGGTGGCCCGGGGTTGACGAGGCAGTGGAGCGCATGTGCAGGGAGTGCGCGGTGTGCGCGGCGCAGGCGGACGCGCCGCCTCGGCAGGCGCCCAGCATGTGGCCGTGGCCAGACAGGCAGTGGTCGAGGATCCATTTGGACTTTTTGGGTCCGATTCTTGGAAAAACGTATCTCGTAGTCGTGGATGCTATGTCCAAATGGGTTGAGGTTTTCCACATGCCAAGCACAACGGCCGGGGCAGTAACTCAAACCTTGTGCGAGTTATTTAGTAGGTGGGGTTTGCCCAAGCAGATTGTTTCTGACAACGGCCCGCCGTTTTCAAGCACTGAAATGCAAAACTTTTGCCAGGGACTAGGTATAGAGCATATTTTCTCTGCACCCTATCACCCCGCTTCAAACGGTTTGGCGGAAGTGACCGTGAAGGCTTTAAAGCGAGTGATTAAGAAGGCAATTTATGACAAACAGGATATAAATAAAGCTCTGTGGACCTATTTACTATATTATAGGAACACGACGCATCCAACCACAGGTCAGAGCCCAGCAATGCTACTTCAGGGTAGGAGACTGCGTACTAAATTAGATGTATTAAAGCCGGATACTGGGTCCAAGGTTCACAAGACCCAACAAAAGCAAATATTAGCGGCAGGCGGAGCACATAGGAAGTTAGATCCGAATGAAAATGTTTGGTACCGGCAATACCTGAAGGGGGAAAAGTGGGCACCGGGCCAAATAGTAGATAGGACTGGCTCCGGAGATTATAGAGTCAGGGGGTCAGACGGCTCTATGTTACATAGGCACATTGACCAACTTAAGAGGCGATCGGATAGACAGTCACTTACATATCCAATATCAGGACCTATAGAACCTGAAGTTCGCACAAATTCTAGAGGCTTAGGTATTCAGGAACTGAACGTGGAGCCGCCCGAGGAGACCCAGGGAGGTTCAGCGGAGCGGTCGATGGAACCGCCGTTGAACGAGGCTGTGGTGCCGCAACAGAGTCAAACACCCTCACCGCCCGGATCACCTGCTTTTCAAGACGCTCTACCCAGCGTATCGCCCCAGCCCCAAGCTCGTCCAGTCAGGCAATGTAGGCTCAGGGGTGTGTCTAGGTTAAATCTTTAGTTTGGCGTTAGTCGTGGTTTGTGTTCATTATTATTAGGTATAAACCAAGGGTGGAGGAGTGTAGTGTAGGCTGGTAAGAAGCACCTAAGTGTCAGGTGTCAATCGGGATTTATGCCAAATAAAGGAAGCTGCTTATCTATATTCCGTGCCTCATTCCTGGCCCCAGGACTCCGTATTTTACAAACTCTTTAAAAAATATTTGGTATTGGGTATTAACCAACCAGAATACAGCTTTACTAAAATCGACCAATCTGGAAACATAATTATTTTTTCTAAAGAGTCTAAAGATTAAGTTTGTAGTAGTCCCTATTTCACAATAATTAAAAAAAGTGGTTAAATCGTTCGAGCAACACTTTGAAGCGCTCAATGAAAGGTCAGTTTAGCTTTTTTCGCGTTAAATGTTGCGCGCGAACCGCATTGTCTATGTTTTGTGTGTCAAAGGAGTATAGAAAAAAAAACATACTGCAAAAGTATATATCTTCGCCGTGGAATTTATTGTTAATTTTGGGTGGGTTAACCTTTGTTTATTTATTTTCTCGCAATCGAAGTGAAAAGTAGAGTGTATAACTCTGGTCTAAAAGCCATATTACCCCTCGAACTATTTTCCCTCACTTCGTTCGGGAAAATAACTATCTCGTGGTACTATGGCTCATTTTAGACCCTTGTCATACAATCTACTATTATTTTAATATTACTTTAATTACTTGTAACATTTTAGAGTTACATAGATTGTAGCGTGAAACCTAATTTAGTATTATTGACGAGCTGCATACCTAGTTACTGTAGCAGCAGTTACTGTAGATATAGATAGTCATTAGGACTCTCATCCTATCTCATTGTTAGGGTAATTTTGCTTAAAATCAAAGAATTATCCTTACTAACCTGTTTGCATACAGATACTCATTTTGACTTGATCATTACACTGTCATTTCGCACTACACAGATGTGTTATACGCCTTGTTGTAACCGTCGTGTATTCCACTTTAATTTTAAATAGTCACCTTTCTCCAATAAGACTATTATTCCATAAAAACAAAGGATTTACGGGGCAAACATAAAATACGAAGAATCGCTGACACAGTTTTGTTTTAACAGTCGCGTTCCACAGATAAGCGAAGTATAGCTGCTTTCCGTCCTCTTGCATGCCATTATCGAACGCGTAATTAAATCTTCAAACAATTTTAACAATTATAAAAACATGTGAAATATGTATAATAAATCATTTTCTAACTTTCTAATAAAATCATTTAAATATCTTTAAAATTGTTCTCACACAAATATTTGTTTATCTCATTCAGTGTGACCATATAGCTGTTTGCGTTTCATTGCACGGCGTTCTCGTTTTGTAGTCGGGATAAATCTGTAATATGTTTTTGTCTTTTAATGGTATTATGGTTTTTCTAAAACCAAAATAACCACATATTGTTGGCATGTAAGGTCTTTCTACTGTCTCGGTTGAAATCGGGAGTATATTTTTATTCTTTTGACTTTTGGTAATTTAGATGTGAGACATGTCTGAAACGTAAATGAATTGATGATGATAGAATTTTTCGTTTATCTGAGGGCCTACTTCGAACTTCGAAATCTGAACTTCGTATCGTGCCATCCCTTTCTCTCTCGTGTTATACACTATATGAGCGAAAGGGACGGCACGATACGAAGTTTGGATTTCGGAGTTCAGAGTAGGCCCTCTGAGTTTGTCGAAGGCTTCATTCTTCCTTTCGGTAAATATACTTATTATACACTTTGCTAAGTTTGCTTTCGGTCCATGTAGCGGGCGACGCCGTGTGATAATTATGTCTACCTAGACGAAATGTCCCTTTCGAAGTAAGTAAATGATATGTTCTTGAATTACGAGGAACTAAACGAATAGAAGACACTATTTGTTTAGTTCCTCATAATTTAGATTCGCGTTGATTTTTTCTTCTAGCTTGGAAGCGGCGAGCAAATAAAAATCAAGATGTGAGCGGAGAAGCTGTTTGGTCCAAATTCTATTACACAACAATTGTCGCGAATAGTCACTTCGCGATGACTCCACTTTTCTTGGTTGTCGGGAGTGTCGCGAATCCTGCAGGATGATATCGCGATAAAAGTGACATTAAATATTGTTTTAGCATATCAGTCACAATTCACAATACAAGTTACTTTTTAGGGTTCCGTAGCCAAAATGGCAAAAACGGAACCCTTATAGTTTCGTCATGTCCGTCTGTCCGTCTGTCCGTCTGTCCGTCTGTCCGTCTGTCACAGCCGATTTACTCGGAAACTATAAGTACTACAGTGATGAAATTTGATGGGAATATGTGTTGTATGAACCGCTACAAAATTATGACACTAAATAGTAAAAAAAAGAATTGGGGGTGGGGCCCCCCATACATGTAACTGAGGGATGAAAATTTTTTTTTCGATGTACATACCCGTGTGGGGTATCAATGGAAAGGTCTTTTAAAATGATATAAAGTTTTCTAAAAAACATTTTTCTTAAAGTGAACGGTTTTTGAGATATCAGCTCTCAAAGTCGTAAAAAGTATGTCCCCCCCCCTCTATTTTTATAACTACGGGGTATAAAATTCTAAAAAAAATAGAGGTGATGCATGCTAATTAACTCTTTCAACGATTTTTGGTTTGATCAAAGTATCTCTTATAGTTTTTGAGATAGGTTGATTTAACTGTAATTTTGGTTAAGTTATTTTTGCTGTTTTATAGATACTAGTACGGAACCCTTCGTGCGCGAGTCCAACTCGCCCTTGGCCGGTTTTTTAATCTAAAGTGGCCAATATCAATTGACAGAGATAGGTTGAATGCTTTGAAGAGAGTAAGTAGGTACGTAACGTAATTTAAGCTGGACATTTTGACACATGCACGTGGTGTCGCTTATACCTTTCGACTCATGTACGTTTTTACGTTGATGCATTTAAACACGTGTTCACGTTAGCTATTATACATTATGACATTTGTTCGATTGGACCCGAACACATTTTAACTCCAGGCCATTTTAACATTGCACATTTTGACGTTCATACTTTTTGCCACATAGACAGCCGGTCCATCTGGACATTTTGACCCCTGCACATTCGAACCATTAAACATTTTGTCACGTTGACTACCCACTCCCCAAATGGATAAGAAACTTATGGTCGGAGAGTGTAGTCGCGCTCTAAGAGAATTTTACCCTGGCAAGGTTGTGACGGCAGAGAGTCGTTGGGATTTGACGTTTGTTTGTCTTATTACGCAGAAAATTCTCCGTCGTAAAATACCACAAGAATTAAAATCTTATATTGAGTTGTGAAGCTTAATATACAGTGAATTGTAATTGAAGTGTGTTCTGCGCCGAGGGGCAGTAGCTGCAAGAAAGCTAAGTGTTTATCTCACAGTACTTTATTAGTTGGAGCCAGTTATATTATGTATTAATTAAACACGTGGAACGTGTTGCATATTTGATTAACAATCATGAGCTCTAAGTGGCATATCTTATAGTTGTACATACATGACTAGATTTCAGTCTGAGCTCTTAGTTGATTTTTTATCTTATCTTCATTCCCTTACAGTAATAGTTAATGACTGAAATTCAACCCTTCCCTTGATTGGTGTGTAGTATTATTGCCCTCTCTGTAAGAACCGAATTCTACCAATCGGTAGCGTGGGTATCGATTGGTAGAGGATTGATATTTAACTGTTGCAAAGAGTAGGGTGCCCATGAGCGGGACTGGTCGAGCGCAGGGTCGTCGACCATGTCCACGTGGCTTGATGTCGTGGAATCGGCACAATTATCATGCATTGGCTAGATGTCGTGGGATCGGCACTGTTGTCATGCATTGGCCTATTGTCGTGGGATCGGCACTGTTATCATGCACTGGCTAGATGTCGTGGGATCGGCACTGTTGTCATGCATTGGCCTATTGTCGTGGGATCGGCACTGTTATCATGCACTGGCTAGATGTCGTGGGATCGGCACTGTTGTCATGCATTGGCCTATTGTCGTGGGATCGGCACTGTTATCATGCATTGGCTAGATGTCGTGGAATCGGCACTGTTGTCATGCATTGGCCTATTGTCGTGGAATCGGCACTTGTGTAGAGTTACCTGCAATCCACTCAAGCTGACAGAGTGGATAGCCAGGGCACTCATAAGAGTCCCTTTAACTAGATGATGCTGGCTGACAAATGACTTACCAGACTCCTACATGACAGCTGATAGTCAGAGTTGACTATGTAATTTGATTACCTCCGTTGGGGGGCAAGAGAGAGATTGTAATATAGAAAGCCAGTTGGAATTACATATAATAGTATTTGATTACTGCATACAGATATATACAACACTGTACAGAGATTAGTTGGTAGTCAGGGCTCATGGAGTGCTGAGGGTTAAACACTATGTGACAAGAGGAGTCATGGGTACTTTAAACCCACAGATGGAGCATTGCTGCATGTTGTGATGAAGCAGGAGCGAAGCAGATGGAATTAGGACTGCGTTGTCTGTCATTAAGTAAGACTCAGGTAACCTACCTACTCATTATCCTTTCGTGATGTCCTCAATCTTATCGCAGTCCATATAAATACATAAGAGATATAATATTCATTATATTATATAATGTAATAGAGTAACATTCCCATATAAAGAGGGCGTCGCGACAACAATATAATAGTAAGTTTTACGCCTAATCTTGTTCTTCCAACCTAGATCAACGGTTGTTCTGATTGTACTGTTGTTTCATGATACAATAATATACTTCGCCAGAGGGGCTACCGCGCACTTGCTAATTCGTGCGGCAGAGAGGGAGATATTCGAACTTCGTTCGTTTTTAGCCCCTCAGGGGCGCTACCGCGAACAGCAAACGAAGTTTTCCCTCTCTGTCGGACTTGCAAGTTTGCATATAAGTGAGACAGAGAGGGAAAACTTCGTTTGTGGTTCGCGGTAGCACCTCAGTACATCCGAGCGAGATCGCGGTTAACGTCAAAGGGGCTGACAAGACGTTCGCAATTCTTGTTCATGGCGGCTACCGCGAACCACAAATGAAGTTTTCCCTCTCTGTCGCACTTACTTACAGAGGGGCTACCGCGAACTGAAAACGAACGAAGTTCGAATATCTCCCTCTCTGTCGCACTTGCTAATCCGTGCGGCAGAGAGTTGACAATATTTCATAATTTTCAAAAGTCTTAATTCGAAAACCATTTCGGTAGAAAGATGTTAAGTACACAAAAAAAATATTTTCGGATTTTTTTCGCCATTAATTTTGGAAAAAATCGCGAAAAAGTGTAAACCGGAAGGTGACGTCACTTTATCTGCACTATAGAGAGAGACCTTAGTTGTGATACGATAAAAAAGTTAGTTGTATCCGGTTATCAAATTTCTGACATTCATTTTTGACGTTGATTTGTTTTGTCAACTGTCACAACTTATTTATTGGATTTTCGGTTCTTTTCACGACGCTTATAATTTTGTCACTGCTTAATTCGCACGTTTTTAAGGGTCACAAAACACTGTGCTACTGGACTCCGATATATCTTCCAACAATTACGCACTTGGTATATTAGAACCGGACATCGATTTTTAGGGTTCCGTAGCCAAAATGGCAAAAACGGAACCCTTATAGTTTCGTCATGTCCGTCTGTCCGTCTGTCCGTCTGTCCGTCTGTCACAGCCGATTTACTCGGAAACTATAAGTACTACAGTGATGAAATTTGATGGGAATATGTGTTGTATGAACCGCTACAAAATTATGACACTAAATAGTAAAAAAAAGAATTGGGGGTGGGGCCCCCCATACATGTAACTGAGGGATGAAAATTTTTTTTTCGATGTACATACCCGTGTGGGGTATCAATGGAAAGGTCTTTTAAAATGATATAAAGTTTTCTAAAAAACATTTTTCTTAAAGTGAACGGTTTTTGAGATATCAGCTCTCAAAGTCGTAAAAAGTATGTCCCCCCCCCTCTATTTTTATAACTACGGGGTATAAAATTCTAAAAAAAATAGAGGTGATGCATGCTAATTAACTCTTTCAACGATTTTTGGTTTGATCAAAGTATCTCTTATAGTTTTTGAGATAGGTTGATTTAACTGTAATTTTGGTTAAGTTATTTTTGCTGTTTTATAGATACTAGTACGGAACCCTTCGTGCGCGAGTCCAACTCGCCCTTGGCCGGTTTTTCTTTACTGGGCCAATGAAGACTTCAAAAGGTTTTTCTTAGGCTAACAGCACGAATCTGCCCCATGTGGATAGCTAGATGATGATGGAGTACACATCGGCAAGTGATAAGCATATTCCGACTCAAATACGAACATCCTATACCGGCAACGCTGTAGGGTATGTGGAAGTCATACGAGACGTAGGAAAATGCATAGTGCAATGCCGAATTACTTCAGAACAGAGCATTCGCACAAAACCTATTGTGCATATATTGACGAAGATGATGTGACTATCCGATTAATGCCATCACTCTTGTCACGTGTCTCCCTTGTACGAGTATGTAATTTAAATATTTAGGATTGTTTTTTGTATGTGCACAAAGAAATAAAGAGAAGAAATAGTAACATTTTTAATGACTGGTTTTATTACAATTGTACTCCTCCCTCCTCTTCACCCCAATTTGTAAAACTCCTCACGAAATCAGCATTGTGTACAATTAATGTAATAATAATAATATGGAGTGTAACAGATTCGAGAACAGATCTGTTAAAGCCACAGGGAGGCACATTGGCAAGTATATATTATCATCTGCCCCAAGTCATAAAAGGTCATGCACTTAGCCAGTTAGTCAAGTGAAACAATAAGCAATCTTATATACTCTTTATTATCGGTGATTGTAAACTTATCAAATCACAGGCCACCAGTGCAGCATCATCTAAAGTATGTGTAAGTGTCACGTCAGATGAGCACTGCACACCTTGACATACATATAGGTCAGTTTTTGCTTCCTTGGAATTGTCAAGTATCAATTCTCCATTGAGAAGATCGATGTTTCACATAAAGATGTCCTGAATATTAGAAAGCGGAGCTTGAGTTTTGCATTGGTTAGTTGTCGCATTCATCGCCTCCCAAAACGCTCTTCCAACTGAAACAATACGTAATAATCAGTTATATATCTACAATACTTTGTGTTATTGAGGTGAACTTATTTGTTGTGTGGTGGTTGTGTACCGAAATCGATATTTAAAGCAAATAAAAATAGAGAGTACTTACATTCAATGATCTTCATCTTCAGTCGAAATTGCATTTCAGAACGTGTTTTCGATTGTTTTTAGAATCGGACTAGCTTTTACTACGTAATACCATAATTTTAAACGTTTTCATCACGAATATTTAATATTTTCAAACCGCTAACGAAAAAAACAACTATAACAAGATTAACTAGTCTCAAATGTCACTACGGTCAGTGTCAATTATTGTCAGAGATCGTTTTTTTTTTAAATTGCGGATCTGGATTCTTGGTGGGATTCTTGTTGTGTATATGACGTCATTTTTTACTTACGCCCTTTTGGAATGACCAATTTTTCAAAATGCTTTTTTTGTATGAAAAATGCAGTTTTCGTGAAAAACAAAAAACACGGGTTCCTTAAAATTTCACCTATTTTCTAACTAGTTCATAAAATTAAGTAGCTGAAAATATGAAATATTGTCAAATTGACAATATTTCATATTTTCAGCTACTTAATTTTATGAACTAGTTAGAAAATAGGTGAAATTTTAAGGAACCCGATGTTGTCCACAGCAGTAAACTAGTAAACACACACAAACACACTGCCCACATGGGGGGGGCTAACCTTGTTTCTTTGAACCCGCCATTATGCGGTAAGCATTTTAATCACTTATTTTACATGGAATTAACATTTTCGACTTAGTTACTTAATAAATTAAACCTTAAATTCCAAATTTATAACCTAGAACTTCTCTTTGTTCTCAGGGTTTTAATTCCAGTTTCAATTTCAAGTTAGGATTTCATGTTATATCTCAGTTTCAAGTTAGGTATCAAATTCCTTACTAGGACTTAATTTTTTTTATAAAGTCTAGCTCATGACCAAGGTTATCTCAGAGTTTTACATCTGACTTTATTTACCTTACTTTTAATAATGGGCTCTGCACCAACCTATGATGTTAATTTCTTAGTCTGACCACTGCGTAGGTCACTATTTACCCAGAGTTATTACTTCTGGACATCATACCATCGCAACTGTGGCGCTGGGGAGGCGATGCCGCCTGGCTCTCTTGTTTCTGGGTGTGCACCATGCATAGCTGGTAATGTACTGAAAATTTTGTTTACTGAACCGGTAACCTTAAGTGACACAAACATTTTAGTGCAGTCGTGCAGTGTAATGATTATTATAAACATTTAAAACTAAATGTGACAGTGACTCTAACGATGAACATTGTAGAACTAAAATGTTATATTTTCTAATATAGACTTATTTAACCGAATATATTTGTTTCATTTTTCTACTCCTGTACTTTTTTTCGCGACTTACGCAATCATGAACTCTAATATAAATACATACTTTATTTATTCTGTAAACAGCCTATCTAGTCTATTGCCCAAAAATACACTCCTTACCCTACTTTAATGAAAAATTAAAGCAGAGTTGGGTGCCACAGACTACTACAAATACTATGTTTAGTAGTCATTCTTTGGTGCGTTCAAGTGAAATTTTTATGATTAAAATTAGTGCTGCCAACTTAACGCAACTTTGCTATAATTTTTATGTATCAATTAATGCATTATATATTATTTACTAACACAAATACATACATTTATCATCTTTTTTGTGTTGTTTAACAAGTTTTATCTGTTTTTGGATATATTTTTGAAAACGAAACGAATATTCGATCCGGATTTGAATTCAGTTTAGGTCGGATGCCAAGTCTAGCAAATCAAAAAAAAACAAACCATAGACAAAGTGTCATATTTTTGATTTCCCACCAAATTCCCAGTTGAAAACGAAAACATTCAAGCTGATAAATGATTACATTACATTACTTAAATAAAACGATTTTTCGTGTTCATGACGAAAATGTACGCTTATTCATTTAAAAATCCACGAAGAAGTTATAGCATTACTGAAGAAATTGCGTAGGTAAGTTGCACAATTACTAAGGGAAAATATGGCGCATGAAAAGCCTGAAAAATAATTAGGTACTTACTTTCATTCGAAATGAGTCGTAGAAAAAGTATTGTAAGCAACGGTGTATAACTGATATAAAAAGGCTCGTGGTGTCGATGTTCGCCAAGGCTCACATCACAACCCACACCACTCGCCTTTTTATATCCTTCTTATACACCAGTTGCATATTATACTATTAAGCAATGTTATTCAGCTTGTGTGGAATAATTGTCTGGCGCCTGTCTATGTAAATTCTGACGATTATCTACCTCCGAGGGTGACCTTTCTCTCACATACACACACCCTGGGACTGCAAATAATTTCTATCTCGTACATCTCATGCATCTATCTATCTATCTATAAACACCCACTCTCTACCGACTGAGACAGCCAAACGTTACATACTTTAAAATAAAGATTGTTGAATACTTACCGCTATATTTTCTCCCGTTAATGGTGAAGTATATTCTGTCCATTTTCCGAGCCTTGTTCAGAAACACATCTGATTTTATTCCACCATTTTTATAGTTATCAAATGGAATTAAGATTATAACCCAAATTAAACTATAGTCATTAACTTGTTGTTTATCGAAATAAAAGACCCTACATTACTTACAAAAAAATATTAATACATTCATATGTAAAAAAACATATTCAGGTAAAACTCAAGACTGTAGTTCAAGCGGCGTAACAGGAGCGAGAACTGTTAGAAGAGTGACAGGAGAATCTGCACACTAACGATTTAAATCGGATCTTTACTATACGTGTTGATTTTGAATCATTAATAGTGGATATTACAGTTAATTTTACGCACGTGTAGCACGATACCACGTAATGTATGGAGTCGACGTTAAGGTGACTGTAGTTACCAATTTTTAGGGTTCCGTAGTCAAAATGGCAAAAACGGAACCCTTATAGATTCGTCATGTCCGTCCGTCCGTCCGTATATCACAGCCGATTTACTCGGAGACTTCAAGCACTACAATTATGAAATTTGGTCGGAAGGTGTATTCTATGAACCGCTACATAAAAGTGATGTGAAATTACAAAAATATATTAAATTAGGGGGGGCACTCCAAACATGTAACCGGTGGATGAAAAAAAAAATTTCAACGCACATAGTCGTGTGGGGTATCGATGGATAGGCCTTTAAAAATGATATTAAGGTTTCTAAAAAACTTGGCCATTTAAGTCAACCGTTGGTGAGATATTAGCTGTCAAAGTCATATAAAGTGTGTCCCCCTCCCCCCTCTAATTTCCAAACTATAAAGTTTAAAATTCTGAAAAAATTGAGATGGTGTGCATTAGTAAATACTTTCAACGATTTTTGGTTAAAACAATATAGGTTTTACGGTTTTTGAGGTTTCGCTTAAAAATTTTCTTGCCCAAACAAAAGGTCGTAAGTGCCGTGAGTTCCCTATTAAGGTACGACTTTTTTAGATTCAATGTATTGGATAATGATTTTAAATGTGGACTAGTAGGTGTTGGTACGGAACCCTTCATTGTGCGTGGTTCGACACGCACTTGGCTTGTTTTTATTCTTTAAAAACAGATAGCAAAACTGCATTTTATTCACAAGTGTGCAAAGAATATTCGAAATCCGAACTTAATATTTATAACTTTTTTAAACATAAAACATGTAAAGGCCAGTCCAGTCAGTAAAGCAATAATAATTTTATATCGTGCTGTTGTGTTAAAAAAACTAGTACCTACGCGAAATCTCGGGGTTAGGTATAGATGACCCCGGGCATCCAACTATATTTAGGATGCAACTGTACTGGAATAACGAAAAAACACTTCTCGCTCTAGTGAGGTGAAAAAAATTGTGTTATACACGGCTACAAAGTTATTTTACGTCTCGTGTGTTGCAACACTCGCTACGCTCAGGATTCTATTTTTGAACCACTCGTTTCACTCAGGATTTTATTTTCGAACCACTCGCTTCGCTCGCGGTGCAACCATAGAATCCATTCGCTAGCTCGTAGTTCAATCCTAGAATCCATTCGCTAGCTCGTGTTTCAATTCCACACTCGCGGTTAAAATACAACTTTGCACCCTTGTATAACAAATAATTCCTTATTCCCGGAGTTTTTAACCAGTTAAAACAAATATCTATATGGAATATAGCAACCAGTAGCTGACGCATTAAGGTAATTGACCGAGTGAAACGGAGGTCTCTGCTTCAGCTTCGAGAATTTCCGGATTTCCGTTTGTTCTCGTTTACAGGTCGCAATTCTCAACCGATTCTCGTGAAATTTCGTGAGCAGGTTCGATAGTTATATAGAATTTTGTAGTCGAGACGGTTTTTGGAAATTTCCAAAAACAATTTTTTTTTCAATGAAGTTTCTGCGGGCGAATTTCGGTTTGTTCTCCTTTACAGGTCGCATTTCTCAACCGATTCTCGTGAATTTTTGTGTGCAGGTTGGATAAATATGCAGTTTTTTTGTCGAATAAATTTTTGGAAATTAAAAAAAATATATATTTGTTCAATGGTTTGTTCTCCTCTACCTACAGGTCGCATTTCGCAAACAATTCTTGTGAAATTTTGTGTGCAGGTCCGGTAATTATATAGAATTATTTTGTCGACTCAGTTTTTGAAAATTTTCAAAAACAATTTATATTTCAAAGATTTTGTAATTTCTGCGTCCGAATTTCGGTTTGTTGTATTCTGCAGGTCGCATTTTTCAACCGCTTCTCGTGAAATTTTGTTAGCAGATTCGATATTCATAAATGATCTTTTTTATAATGTCAGATTTTGGAAATGATAAAAAAACTCACTCACGAAGTCTACAGCTCACAGAGCTACTACCAGTCATTACTTCACACCTCAATGAAAACCATATCCCGTTACGGTGTTGAGCTTAACTAATAGAGTTATTGTTACACCACTTATCCCATAAGCCTAAAGCCTTATTTACACGGTGCAAGAACTTGCGTGCAATTTTCTTTACATTGCGGGGTTGCGAGCTACTGAGGTAGGACGAGAACGAGCAAACAGTGCAATGTAATGAAAATAACATGCAGTTTGTTACACAGTGTAAATGGGGCTTAAGTACCTTTACTTTATTCAATATAATAACCTTATGTTATGATAGGGTAACCCTATCATAATTTATCAGCAAACTGATTGGGTTACCTAATCGATAGGATTAAGTTTAAATAAGGATTTTCCGGTATCATTTCGGTACTTAATGATTGTATATTATTGATTAATTTAAAATGTGCAATGTGGCCTTACGCAGAGAAACTCTTAATCATGAATTTCCGATTAGGTAATACATTTTAGTGTCTGATGTTAACAGTTATGTAAGGCGGCAACTACAGGAGACTCGCATAACCTTTAAAAATCTGTATGCTCCTTTCTTGAAGAACTCCATTCAATACTGTAATGCCTCACGAAGTCGGGAACACCGTGCCAGGGATTTTATTCCGCAGTCGGAGCCAGCGCGCCTGATTGGGGTGGAGCAATGTTTTGCATAGTGCCACACAATGGCGCATTTCCCTGATTTTTAGGGTTCCGTACCCGAAATGGAACCCTATTGCTGTCACCCACGCGTCCGTCCGTCGCTTAGAGTATAAATATTTCTAAAGAGCTGCTTTACGCGTGCCACAATGAGGGACGACAACAGAGTACGTACCTCCCGTGGGTTGACTATGTCACTAAAATTACCCTATGGCTTCTGTTTATTTTGTATAATTCGACTCATTATAGGTATTATGCTTGTCAATAAATTGTAATTGATCTTATATGAGTAATAGAGTGAGTTGTTTGTTTGAAATAATTGAAAAAATTATACTTACATGTATAACGACAACTTGACTAGTAAGCTAGAATTTCTTTGCGGAATTCCATGCAAAATAACTTCTTATTTCGTTAAACTGTATAAGCTAATTATTAAGTACGTGGAAGTTATTGTAGATATGATGAGTGGAAATTGGGTACAAGTTATTGTCACTAATAGATATCCCGTCGTCTACCGATCCCTGGGATCCCCGGGATCATTACAAAAGAATGCTATTGTTTATTTTTTTCGCCGGGAGACCACGGCTTAACAAAACATGTACCTTATTTATGGTGCTTGTCATGCTTGTGTAAGCGAGATAGCTTTCCATATCTCTGACAGTTTTGGTGTGTAAGTATAGATTTAAAGGTAAATTAAATCAAATTAAATTAATTTCAATAATTACATAAAATTCCTTAAAATGGAAACGGATATCCAACGTAGTGTTTTATTGAGGTTCACCAAATTAAACCCACAATTACCTACTTGCTCCGTAAGTGTGTTACAACAATTAGTATTAATTACGATTCAATCAACAAACTGAGATCTTTCTTAAGGCAAGGCCAATACAGAGATCTGACTAAAATATTGGAGTATGAGCTTCCAGTGTGAAGAAATAATGTAAAATTACACTACTTACATAAAAATGACTGCAGACCGACTGAAAAGAAAGAAGAACATAATAATATTGAAAAATGCCTCGGTAAGTAACTCTGTCAAAAATGCCTAAATACCTATCATTGTAAAAAAAACCGATCAAGTGCGAGTCGGACTCGCGCACCGAGGGTTCCGTATACAGAGCGCCATCTATCAGCGACTTTTGTTACAAATTTGAGCGACTGAATAACTTTGTATGGTAATTTTTCAAGGATAATTCTTTACCACGTAGGTAAACCGATTTCAATTTTTTTTCTTTATTTGAAAGAAGGTACTTTCAGGATAATCTCGTAGGAATTTATAAAACAAAAATACATGCAAAGGTGATTAAATTACAAACTTAGTATAGAAATGTTTTTTGACGATAAAAAAAGAAAAACTAGATAGAGCTACAGTAATATTTTTCCTGTAAAATATACATTGTTATCAATGTTATGTAATAATTTTATATTTTTTCCTTGGTAAACTTCGGAGATAATGGGGGGACGGTATTTTTTTTTACATTTTCCCTCATAAAACAAAACCGGCCAAGTGCGTGTCGGACCACGCACAATGAAGGGTTCCATACCAACCAACACCTACTAGTCCACATTTAAAATCACTATCCAATACATTGAATCTAAAAAAGTCGTATCTTCATAGGGAACTCACGGCACTTACGACCTTTTGTTTGGGCAAGACAGTTTTTAAGCGAAAACTCAAAAACCGTAAAACCTATATTGTTCAAACTAAAAATCGTTGGAAGTATTTACTAATGCACACCATCTCAATTTTTTTCAGTTATAGTTTGGAAATTAGAGAGGGGGGGGGGGGACACTTTCTATGACTTTGACAGTTAATACCTCACATGCTCACCAACGGTTGCCTTAAATGGACAAGTTTTTTAGAAACCTCCATATCATTTTTAAAGGCCTATCCATCAATACCTCACACAACTATGTGCGTTGAAATTTTTTTTTCATCCACTGGTTACATGTATGGAGTGCCCCCCCTAATTTAATATTTTTTTCTCAAACATGCAATGAAATATTGAGGTTATGTTCCTTATAATAGGCTGCGAAGTGTCACGTTTCGGGTGCGGCTAGACGAGAGGCCTTTAAAGGAATTTCATACAAAGTTGGAGGCTTAGACCTGCAAGATGCTTTTTTTTAATTTCCTTTCCTCATTTATTTGTGACACAGCATCACGGCGTTTAGCCATAAGCAATTATTTGCTTTTTGGCGCATGTATATTGTATGGAATTTGGCCAAAAAATAATGGCGGATACTGCTATCTCGCTCCCTCAGTTAATCCATCTCAGTCACATGTCAATGTCACCCTGGTCACTTCCGTTCAACTTGAGTGATCGCCATATTGTTTCTTTGTTGATCAGTTCGTAGTGTGGCTTGCAGTTTGTTATTTTGGTATTTATAAATGGTAGAAACCTTAATTGAAAGCGAAAAAGCATGTAGTAAGAAGGCAGTGTGTTTTTCAACATGCCACGGACTATTTCAGCCTATAGGGTATGTGTTATTTGTGGTTTTCGTGCCGGTCGAAAAGATGACGAGAAAAGGAAATTAATGGCAAGATTTCCTTTAGATCACGACTGGTAAGCAATTAATTGGAGATTATCTATTAATATGTACCACAGCAAGTAACATGTATGCAAAATAAGAAGCGTTATTTGCAATTTAGTTTTATTCATATACTATACATGACGTGTTGGCCGCAACATATCGATAACTAGCTTATCGTATACAACTCTGGTATTTTTCAGTTGCAGACAGTGGGTGAAAGTGATTGGCAATGAAGACCTAGCCTACGTTCCGATTGAGAAGTTGAACGAATTAAAATTAGTTTGTGGTGACCACTTTCAACCCAAAGATTTTAACCGAAAGAAAAGTCGTCTAAAGAGATGGTTAATATATTTAAAGCAACAAAACTTTATACCTTTTTATTTTATTTATTTCTAGCCCTACCCACTGCGGAATAAGCGCATGGACGTCGTAGTGTAGCCGTCATAACCTAACCAGTTGAGAATGGAGTCAAACCCCAATGTTAATCAAGGAGCATCCATTATTAATGTGAGGTGTTTTTGGCAAAATTCGATCCCCTCCCGCCAAAAACGCCCTCTAACTGGGATTTTTATAAAAATGGAACCCCCGACGTCACTAGTCATCGTTTATCGATATCGATATTGTTTACCGTACTACATCAGTTACATCCCTATCGCGCTGTTACGTTGGCATTACCTATTTCCTTTTTTTATTTTTTTGTGGTACAGAATGTTTGGCCAAACTCTACGTCAATGTCATGCAATGACAATGTCACTGTCCAAATCCAAAACCTAGTTCGAAGTCCCGTCTCTTAGAACGTAGTGGTTATATTCTCTTTGATTCTGCCAATACGATTATTAAAAAAAAAACGATGTTTGCTATATTTTGTTGTTTTATTTAAATAAAATCGTCATGAACATAATTAATAACACATTATTAAAACAGACGAATGTCTCCCTCTCTGTCGCACTTGAAAATTTTTGCGACAGAGAGGGAGATATTCGAACTTCGTTCGTAGCCCCTCAGCGATGAAGAAAAGGGTAGTTTATGACAATTAACAAGAATGACAAGCTGTCGATCCTAACGTTTCGTTTAGAAACGTGCTTTTGTACATTTTAGTATATTTTAGTAGTACTTAGTAGTGTTTTATATTCAATTCGAGTTGGAAATTGAACGAAATAAATATGTTGTAGTTATATTTTTTGTCTCATTTACTGTTAGTATCTTTAGAAATTAAAGTTTGATTTCAAGGAGTTTTTTTTTAATTTATTTCATTGCATGTTTGAGAAAAGCACTATGCATACCTCGGCGTGAAAAGGGGTTGCCAATCTCGTAACTATCCGGCCTCGCTACGCTCGGCCGTCTATATGTACTCGGCCGGCATCCCCTTTCTTCCCGGCCTCTGTAGTAATGTACTATTGTAATGTTGCATCATTTTTATGTAGCGGGTCATAGAATACACCTTCCTACCAAATTTCATAATTGTAGTGCTTAGTCTCCGAGTAAATTGGCTGTGACAGACGGACAGACATGACGAATCTATAAGGGTTCCGTATTTGCCATTTTGGCTATGGAACCCTAAAAATGTAAATTTTGTGCAAGTGTTAGGCAGCATGTCGTGCGTAGTGCCAGTGCATGGTCTCCTCTACAGGTCGCATTTCTCAACCGATTCTAGTGAAATTTTGTGAGCAGGTTGGATAACTAGTGGCTCTGTGAGCTGTAGACCTCGTGAGTGAGTTTTTTTATCATTTCCAAAATCTGACATAATAAAAAAGATCAATTATGAATATCGAACCTGCTCACGAAATTTCACCAGAATCGGTTGAGAATTGCGACTTGTAGACGATAACAAACAGAAATCCGGATATACGAAAGCATTTTTGTCAAAGCTGAAGCAGACCTTTGTTTCACTTGGTTAAAAACTAAGTAAAATAGCTAGTGGTGTAATATTACGTTATTTTCTTAAATAGCAACAGGCTGGTTTGAGCAATTTATTGAATGTCTCAAAGTCACCTAGTTATGCATATTTTTAAGAAGCAACATTTTCTTATCAGGCTTGGAATAATTAAGTAATTGTCAAATCTAATTAAGCCAATCGGAACAAAATTAATTCAATTCAGAGTTGCCAACCAGATGAGGAATGTTGGAATATTTGGGTATTTTTAGGGAATAACAATAATAAAATTTTAATATTTAAATTTCTTAATTAAGTTTAAAACACAAAAATGATTTAAATAATATTATTGACCATAGGTCCAAAATTCAAAGATAAAGTTATTCCTTAATAAATAGCAATAATTGGTTACTTGGATTCTTCAGCGCTGGTATGATTGTGACTTGGCAATTTTATCCAGAGCTGCGACAAGATCCTTTTGATATGATCATGGGAGTGTTGTGAAGTATTGTCCATTTTCGTCCGGTCTCTGCACCAATTAATAGTATGACGAAGTGCCTCTTTTGGTGGCTGTTCAGATGGAAATGGCCTGAATTATTTTATTTTCCGGTGTTATCAAATGTAAGTGGTTATTTTCTTCCAAATTTGTGTGACTTATTGCTTCTGAAGGCCTTTGTCAGCTTCTTACCATGTGGTTCTTTACAGACATGGGCAGTTAATCCATGTGGAAGGGTAGGCGCGGCAGGAGAAACTATAATCCAATTTTGGAGCATTTTCCCTGGTAAGAGGGATTCCCTGAACACTTTGAACATCCTTTGTTAGGTTTAGACACATGGTTCTAGTACTAATAGAAACAATTGATTTCTTCCAGCTGATTGGGTATTTTGTTCTGAAGTTGTTTTGAAGAGATTGCTTTTTTTTTGAAGAGTGTTCTGAAGCATGTTTTGTATGCTGTATTTCGGGGATCCATTTCTGCTCCGGGACCAAGTTCCTCCGCATGCCCCATTTCGAGGTAATCTGCTGGGTCAAGCCATCCAGCAGCGTTCACACAAGCAACTGAAAAGAAGGTCGGTGTGAATTTTATTTTACATGTAAGGGAAGTAGGATTTAAAAATAAAGTCTTAATTGATAGCACAGAATATTTAGGGACTAACATATAGTTTAGATTTCTGGTAGTTCAGATCATTCATGAACCGTGAAGCGACCAGCTCTACCAACTGAACAACTTGATTCTTAACAACCTGAATGATGATCTGATCTCCAGTAGTAAGTAGTTAAGGTACTACAATTCGTTTTGCATAAACGCTAAATAAATAACATGTGTTAGGAACTAACCTCTTTCATTTATTCCCTGTAATTTACCCAAATCTGTAGATAAGCTGAATTTGTTTTCTATTTAGAAATCTGTGGCAAGGTTCCCCTGAATTTCAGCCGAGCCAGGAGCCACTTTGTCTCAATGGCGCCCAAGTTCTTTCAGGTATTCAGTGCTTATCTGCAATTTTGGATGTATTTCTGTGCTATCTTTGCTTAGTAAAAGATAAATTTGTACTTACATGAAAGTTCCATGACAGAAGTTTGTTCCACATTATTTAGCATTTCACTCACATTTTGCATCTTATTACTGTATTTAGAACCATTTTCAGAATTTATTTTGTACTTTTATGTGTTATTTTAATGCATATTGTTTAAATCTACGTGAAAACCTTCAGTTGAAAAGTGACATTTCAATAGACATTTTTTCTTGTAAGGAAGTGAAAAATTTAATCACTAATTACTATAATTTACTTTAAAAAACAATAGTAACTATACATAAATACGTTTTGATAACCGAAAATACACTTTTTTGAGAATATTCGATTAATGACTCAAAATTCGTTTTGATAATTTTGTTTCAAGACTCATTTCCTAGTGTTGAATAATATTAAGTATTTCAGTTGATAATTTTAGTGTTACCAATTTCTGGTGCTTGAACATAGACTACCTCGCACTTACGTATTTGACAGTGACGAATGCTATATGTCCGACATATAAGCGATCATCTTAGCCCCTCTGGCTTCATACAAAAATAATCTTGAATTTGATGTACAGTCGCCATCAGATACATCGGAGCGAACGAGATGCTCACAAATATCTGAACACGAGTCTATTGTCAAGGCGTTAAAGTGCATGTTCAGATATTTTTGAGCACCCTGAAGAGTACAGATATATTTGATGGCGACTGTACTTACTTGCAAAAATCAAACTTACTTCTTTAGCTTTCTGGTACTTAGGTAGTAAATATATACTATTTTGTGAAGAAATTATAAGCTTAAAAGCCATTTGACACACAGCTTTCTGTGCAGAGTATAATAAGTATATTTAAGTAAAACTTCTGTGCCTATTGTTTTTTTATGTGTCAGAGTTTAAACCATACTAGAATTTAGTACTATTTGTTTTCCATTGCACGCAGTGTTTGCATTGTTTATAGTAACTGACTGCTTATATTGTTAAAAACTTAAAGGATATAGGTATAAAATAACATAAGGAACAGTAATTAACTTATTATAACATTTTGAAACAAAAAACAGGAAATCACACAACAACAATGTAAGTTTTGTTGCTACTAAAGTACATTTTCAGTCAACATGAGTTTACAATTCCATTCTTTATTGCGAGATGAGTTGATTTATGAGGTCACAATTACATCAGAAACACCATCAGCAACAGTTGAAGAGCTTACGAAGCAGTTGAGAAAGCTATTAGTAGAATGTCCACCGGAAGCTATTTTGGAAACTGATCTTGTGCCGGACAATGAGTTGAAAGTTATATCTGAGAAACTGAATGAGTTGGCTTCAATTGTAGAAAAGTTCACATCTTCAAGAGATAGGTATTCTGTATATAGGTCTAAAGCACTAGTTTGTCATTTGTCACACAGGTTGAAGCGGTTTCAGGTCGATGATGAGCCGCTCAAGTTGTCAATTATGGCGGATCTTACAGACAAATTAGAAACATTGTTAGCTAGAATTGATGCTGTAAGTCAACCTTCTGTAGCATCTGTAGAGAACATTCCAGCAGCTGATTTGAATACACAGTCAGTACACACAAATTTTCAGGTTGTTTGTTCAGGTGACAGGAACATCGCCAAATGGGGATTAAAATTCAATGGCCAGACAAATCAACCCCAGATCATTTCTGGAATGGGTTGATGAAATACAGCTAGCATTTGGGGTTTCTGATGTCACTTTGTTCAATCCAGCGTCTCAATTGTTTGTCGACCAGGCACTTTTGTGGTACAGGGGTGTTAAGGGACAAATTTCTTCATGGAAGGAATTAAAAAACATTCTGTTACTGGAATTTGATCCAGTTTATTATGATTATAGATTGTTAGGTGAAATTAGGTCACGCACTCAAGGTTTAGAGGAACCAATTCATATTTACATGTCTGTCATGGCTTGTATGTTCGCACGGCTTAAATACCTTTGTCCGAGGAAGCTAGGCTTGAGATCTTGTTACACAACATTAGGCCAAGCTTGTCACAGCAGTTAGCGTTAGTAAATATAACATCTATTGCGGAGTTAAAGTACAATTGTAGGAAACTTGAAGCGGCAAGACAGCGTGCGGATTTCTTTGGAGAACCAGGCAAGTCAGGCATACACACACTTAAAATTTTGCGTATAAGGGCAGGTCCAAGCAGGCAAATGCAGTGAATTTTGTTAGTGACAGGCGTGCAGTGGGCACTTGAAAAACCATCGCCACCGAAGAATTCATTCCAGCAACATAACGTACCAAAACGACATTATCATGGTCAGCTGCCAAATGCAAGAAAATCACCGAATGTTCCAATTTGCTATAAATGTGGTCGCGGTGAGCATGATTTTAGCAAATGCAAGGCTAAGTCATCGATGAATAACATTCATTACGTTGCTTTGGTTGTGGCAAAAGTGGGGTAATTAATGGGTTTATACGATCAGCTTGTCAGAACTGTCAATGTCAGAAACGTTCCGTTTCACTTTCAAAAACTGAATAGCCAGAACCGCAGCGATATTTTTCGAGGCGAATTAACCTTATTAACCCTGTGAGCTATAGACCTCGTGAGTTTTTTTATCATTTCCAAAATCAGATATTATAAAAAAGATCAATTGTGAATATCGAACCTGCTAACAAAATTTCACGAGAAACGGTTGAAAAATGCGACCTGTAGAGGACAACAAACCGAAATTCGGATGCAGAAACTTACAAAATCTTTGAAATGAAAATTTCCAAGAATTGACTAGACAAAAAAATTCTATATATTTTTTACCGGACCTGCTCACAAAATTTCACGCCAATTGTTTGCGAAATGCGACCTGTAGAGGAGAACAAACTGTTGAACAGATATATATATATATATATATTTTTAATTTCCAAAAACTTATTCTACAAAAAAATCTGTATATTTATCCAACCTGCTCACAAAATTTCACGAGAATCGTTTGAGAAATGCGACCTGTAGAGGAGAACAAACCGAAATTCGCCCGCAGAAACTTACAAAATCACTGATAAAATAATTGTTTCTAGAAATTTCCAAAACCCGTCTCGGCAAAAAAATTCTATATAACTATCGAACCTGCTCACGAAATTTCACGAGAATCGGTTGAGAATTGCGACCTGTAGACGAGAACAAACGGAAAGCATTTTTGTCGAAGTTGAAACAGAGGGGCTACCACGACCACAAACGAAGTTTTCCCTCTCTGTCTCACTTATGTACAAACTTGCAAGTGCGACAGAGAGGGAGAACTTCGTTTGCCTTCGTTTCACTCGGTCAATTACTGCCAACATAAGGAAAAACGCAAGTCAGTAAATGACAGTTGAAAAAAAATTACCGTGTCTATGATTACGTTCTGTGGACTGTCATCTGAGGGGCTACTCCGAACTTCGTGTCGTGCCGTCCCTCTCACTCATATAGTGAATAACACTAGAGTGAAAGGGACACTATCCAATTTACCGCTCTTTCTTACGCTGTATTGCTGTTTAATTTTGTGTTTTATTATTTAATCCCTAGTCTTAGAAAAAGTAACGTATGCAGCGTTGTATAAGTAGGTAAAAAACCGGCCAAGTGCGTGTCGGACTACGCACAATGAAGGGTTCCGTATCAACACCTACTAGTCCACATTTAAAATCACTATCCAATACATTGAATCTAAAAAAGTCGTATCTTCATAGGGAACTCACGGTACTTACGACCTTTTGTTTGGGCTAGACAGTTTTTCAGCGAAAATTCAAAAACCGTAATCCTATATTGTTCAAACCAATAATCGTTGAAAGTATTTACTAATGCACACCACCTCAATTTTTTTCAGAATTTTTTACTTTATAGTTGAAAATTAGAGGGGGAGACACTCTTTCTATGATTTGACAGCTAATATCTCACCAACGGTTGACTTAAATGGACAAGTTTTTTAGAAACCTCCATACTTAGAGTATAAATATTTCTAAAGAGCTGCTATACGCGTGCCGCAACGAGGGACGACAACAGAGTACATACCTCCCGTGGGGTGACCATGTCAATAAAATTACCCCATGGCTTCTGTTTATTATGTATAATTCGAGTCGACTCATTATAGGCATGATGTAATTTTATCTGATATGAACTTACTCTATGTAAGTTGTTTGTTTGAAATAATTCAAAAAAGTATACTTACATGTATAATGACAATATGACCGGCAAGTTAGAGAACCGCTCGGCACCCAGTGTTTCTTTGCGGTATTCCATGCTAAATAACTTCGTTAAAGTGTATAAGTTAATTATTACGTGGAGGTTATTGTAGGTATAATGCTCCGAAATTGGGTACAATAGGTATAGCCGTCGACTCCCGGCGAAAAAATAAACAATATTATAGCATTTTTTTTGATGTGATCCCTGGGATCCTAGGGACAGGTAGACCACGAATTAACAAAATATGTACCTACCTTATTTATGGTGCTTGTCATGCTTGTGCAAGCGAGATAACTTTCCATACCTTTCTGACATTTGAGTGGTTTGGCGTTTAAGCATAGGTTTAAAGTATGTAGATGCAATTTTAATTAGAAAATTGCCGTGAGTCAGATATATTGAGATATAATGATTGTTGATATATGGACCCTCGCCACAGCCGCCGCCAACATTTATTTCGTAGGCCGTGCTAGACGAGCTGCCATCGCGACTGGTTCTTATTGACTACGGACGACGTATTGGTCTGAAACATGTTGAGCGAAATTCAACCTTAAAGACGTGAGCGAGTTATTATATTTCAATATGTCCGACTCACGGAAGTTCTCTAATTAAAATTGATGATGCACTTTCTTAACTACTTAATTACATATATGTAAATAATTACACTAAGGAACGAAATGGCAAACAAATATACATTCACACATTTATTATACATATTTTAATTCGTAAGTAAGAAAAGGTGAGTTCATAAAAAATAATAATAATATAATAAAAAGAAAACTAATCAAATAGACCGCCCCTCGCCGTTTCCGGTGTAAAAATGCCCATAACACTGGCGACGTTTCCTCGCTGAATAGCCATGGACAGCCTTTGCACCAAAAACGACTCAGCGCGGGGGTCTTCACCCTTTTGCCGAAGTCGACGGCCTATATTATGTATAAATTTCTTTGCGTCGGCCCCCCAGCACCCCGCAGTCTCGAAAGCCAATGGGACAAAAATGTAGGCAGACTCCAGCGAAGAGTACTTTTGCCGCTTCATTGAAGCCTGAAATTGGCGCCTTCGATAAGCCTAGATATAAATATATAATATTTTTTAAAGATGACGGTAGATTCAGGAACCTGATCGGGGCACTTACTGAACTTCAAATAATATTAATTTTGTGTATACTTTTCTAATACTTTCTTTTCTGTTTGGCGTGGTGGTCTTAATCACATAAACTCTTGATAGTGTTTTGCGGAAGCAATGCAATTCGAAATACTTTGAACACAATCAGCTGTTTTAGACGGCTTCCAGTTTTGCCGACCTGTCGCTGCTATCCACTTATTTCGGGTAGAATCATTTAGTGGAAACCTAGAAAAGACAATTATATATTTGCTTGTCCATTTCTATGAAATACTACAATTTTGCTGCTACATAAATTTAAATATAATAAAATTCACCCTAGGCTAGCATTATAAGTATTTTATATAATGACGTGTTATTTTTATAATACTCTAAATTACCATATAATTGGGCTACTTTTAAATCGTATTAGCTGGTATCCCTAAATTGATTGCAGGAAAGCTAAATTAAGAACAGATTTAAACATTTCTGACAGCTTACAATAAACAACCTACGTAATTTAGACAAAAACTTTCTAACCTAAAATCACCAATGTAAACACTATCATCAAACCTAAATGGATTACAAAGGGTATACGTCTGTGCTGTAAACGGAAAAGAGAACTATTATGGAAGTATAGACTGTCCTCAAACCCTGACCAAAAATTGAAACTTAACTATTATTCTAAACAATTAAAAAAAGTAATAAATAATACACAAAGAATTCAAAATGACGATTACATTAATAAGTCAAAGAATAAAACAAAAGCCACTTGGAAAATAATTAATACTTCGAAGGCTAGATTTCCTATAGAAAATATCGAGACAATAACCTCCGAAGGGAAAACAATAACAGATCCTAAGCAAATTGCAGAAGCATTCAATAATTACTTCATTAACCAAGTCTGTCCTATAAATTTGTCTGGTATTATCAATAAAAACCATAGGTCTACGTTAACATATAACCCTCATTCTTTATTTATGAATCCTACAGATGCCATTGACATAAACCGAATTATAAACTCCTTAAAAAGTACAAATAGCACCGGTTATGACGGTATACATACAAAAGTAGTGAAAAGAGTCTCTAATATTATATCTCCGTTACTCAGTCATATAGTCAACTTGTGTATTGAGCATGGCGAATTTCCTAGCAAACTAAAGATATCTGTTGTGAGACCTCTTTTCAAAAAAGAAGAAAAAGATAATATGAATAATTACAGACCGATCGCTTTAATCTCAGTTTTTTCCAAAATCATTGAAAAAGTAATATACAGTAGCCTATACAACTACTTTGAAAATAATAAACTATTTGCACATGAACAAAAAGGATTTCGCAAAAATAAATCCATAAATATGGCTATATTTGACTTAATTCAAAAAGTTATTACTAACATGGACAAAAAAATACCCATATGTGCTTTGTACATGGATATGTCCAAAGCATTTGATTTTGTGGACCACAATATTCTGTTTGACAAACTATTTGCTTATGGAATTCGTGGAAATGTTTTTAGCATGTTACGTTCATACATTAGTAATCGACACCAAATAACGCAAATAAAAAGACTAACATCAAGAACAAAAACTGAAGAAGTCTATTCATCTGATTATAGAGAAATTTGTTATGGTGTACCTCAAGGAAGTGTATTGGGTCCACTGTTATTCCTGATTTACATAAATGATTTGCCGAAAGCTACGAAACACTCAATGGTCCTCTTCGCTGACGACAGTACTGTTATATTTTCTGGACATGATTTACATACATATGAATTTGAAATTAACAATACATTAATCACAATCATAGAATGGCTATCTAATAATAATCTGAAAATAAATCTCAACAAGACCAATATTATGACATTTCAACAAAGAACCAAATCTATTAATTTAAACATAGCGTATAAAGGACATAATATCAATGAAACGGACATAACAAAATTTCTGGGGTTAAGCATAGATAGTAAGTTGACGTGGAAAAACCAAACTGACAGTATATGTAAGAAATTAAGTAAATTCTCGTACGCACTATATAATCTGAAAAAAATTGCAAATCAGTCATCGGTCTTAACTGCCTACCATGCATTTGTTACATCTACTCTGAGGTATGGTATAATTTTCTGGGGGAACTCGACGAATAAAGAAAATGTATTTAAGGCTCAAAAGAAATGTTTAAGGTCGGTATGTGGTCTTAAACAAGATGACTCCTGTAAACCATTCTTTATAAAACTAAAAATACTTACCTTACCGTGTTTGTATATATACGAGACAGTAATTTTCGTAAACACTAACCGTCATTTATTTAATCAATTTAGAAGTGTACGCCTTCGTAATAAAATAAAATCACAACCAAGTAATACAGCACTGTTACAAAAAAGCATTCTTGGCATGTCTCGAAAAATTTATAACAAACTTCCACAAAATATTACGGAAAACAATGGAAACGATGTCGATTTTAAGAAAAGTTTAAAGGCATTTCTTGTACAGAAAGCATATTACTCTGTAGCAGAATTTTTGACTGATATAAATAATTAATTAATCCATATTGACTTGATATTGACATAGGTGCCCTACAAATCTTTATTTTTATTTTTATTTTAATTAGTAACTTGACCGTATAAATGCTGTATGACAATCACATTAATTTTGATTAGAATTTATCTGTTTACCCACCATGACATGTTTTTAACCCATATTGTATTGCATTTTATAATTTTATCTCAACGAATTTAAGCATGTATTTGACATTTATATTTGTATGCCATCAGGCACCACATAGTGATACGAAACTACTATTAACATCTTGTACCCATTTTTTACCTATGTTGGACAAATAAAACTCTTTGAATCTTTGAATCTTTGAATCTTTGTTATTTCAATATTAATCGCTTTATTTTACAAGATTTTGAATGAAACATAATTGTACCAATAAAATAACACATATTACGCTTTGATAAAGGTATAAAATAGTATAATTACTTGTGAAATGTTACATTTTCTTCGCATCTTTCTCTGCGGCTTTTACAGCCAATCACGCTGCAAACTACCATTGTTTTATAGAAACTGTACCTACCACATAAACCCTGATCTATATCATTTGTTGCCCAAAGCACTATTTTATGCCCAAAAACATTAATTAATTCAGTTATATTTTGAGATGACACTTCTGACTACCTTTTGTTGAGCCCAACTGATGCTAACTTTGACATTGTGCCCAATAACAAAAAGTGGAACTATGACAAAGACAGCAAATGATACATATCTCTCTGCCGCACTTAGCGAGATTTGTATATGGCCTTCTCGCTTGGAACTGGTATTATTATTACCGAGTCACGTCTGTATTTATTATAAGTCTGTGCCTCCATATCATTTTTAAAGGCCTATCCATCGATACCCCACACGACACGACTATGTGCGTTGAAATTTCATCCACCGGTTACATGTATAAAGTGCCCCCCCTATTTTAATATTTTTTTGTAATTTTATATCACTTTTATATAGCGGTTCATAGAATACACCTTCCTACTAAATTTCATAATTGTAGTGCTGTGACATACGGACGGACGGACGGACGGACGGACAGACATGACGATCTATAAGGGTTGCGTTTTTGCCATTTTGGCTACGGAACCCTAAAAAGGCTCATGGCGTCTTTATTAACACGACTATTGCATAAAATACTATTGTCGAAGCTGAAGCAGAGACCTTCGTTTCACTCGGTCAATTAGTACGATAAATCACACGTGATAAAGAACAGAACATTTGTAGAAGATATCAGCATTATCTTCGTCAGTCGTCATATTTAAATAGTCCAAGTAGAAATGTGACCGACAAACGAAACATCCGATGGACAGACAGACATACGAAAGCATTTTTAGGCAAGGTGAAACGAACGCGCTTCGCGCTCACTCGGTCAACAAAAACAAGTTGTCGTACAATTTAGTCACTTTATTATAAACCATTATATGATCAAGGCACTTAGGTCATAAACATCCACATTTATATATTTTTATAACATTCACATTCATAATAAAACTAATCGTACATAGGTAAGTACATTCAAATCTTAAAGCTTATCATTATTAATGGACGAATCGAAAAGTAAACTACACTCCTAACGTAAGTATACACTCAAGAGTAATGAAAGCGGGTATATGTATATGAATTAAGTACAGTCCGTCATAAATATATGTATAACCAAGATACCAAAGCGACACAAATATCTGTACGCTCTCGTTATTAAGGCCATGTTCGCATATTTTTGCCACTTAGTCAGAGTCGATATATTGGATATTGACTGTACCAAGATTACCCGTTATCTTTACTCTTGACTGTAGTTAAAGTCGAGATCAAAGTGACCACTACACATATTAATTATACGGAACTTAAAACAAAGTAATCGAAGCTACCATACCACTACATATTTAACCCATTGCTACGTAGCGTGTCGGCCTCACAATTAGCTGGACACACTGACACTTCGGTATAGTATTTGGGAAATCCTTGTGTCCAATTCATTGTCCTATTGTGCGGTATTGCAATCTCGTTTTTTGAACCTGTGGCTTTATAGGCCCACTAAAGCTATAGGAGTGCGCGGTTGGAGAGTAGCCTGTGGAAAATCCAGGCTACCAGGGGGATGAGAACGTAGTCAACAGTTCTTTCCTTCCTAACTAACGGATTCCTATGATGGGGAGGGTTGTCAAAATAACGTCTGGCAGTCTGCTCAAAGAAACCATACATGGTGCTAATCCCCATGTCGTGGTGCAGACTGAGGTTCGACTGGTACCACGGGGCACCAGTCGCCCTACGGAGACCTGAAGCGGCTTGAGCGATGTCGTAGGCACGTGAGCAAAAGCTACACTTGCATAAGACATGATTGGACGAACACAAGTTTTGTAGTGTCAGCTTATTTCTATGTGACATTTTACTAAACTTGTTAATCATCGGTCCAACCCTTCCTAGCACGAACAACGCACGGTTGCGCAACTTACTGATGTGGCTACGGAAAGTCATTTTTCTGTCGAGGGTGTCCTGTTCCTATCTAGTGGGGCGTTGAGGGTGCAGCTGCAAAGGTTAGCGTCATCCTCGGGGTCCGCTCCAGACTGCTCCGCCCGGCTTCACGCCGAGCAGCAGGTAGCAGCCAGGACTATCTATCGATAGCGGATGCCCCTAGGCGTCCATAAAAATCTTTTGATTGGGCAGTTAAACCTACAAGGCTCAGAGGCAGCCACCGCGGAACTCCCTGTGGTGGCCAGCTCGCACCAACTCGACCTGGTGATGGTACAGGAGCAATACCATAAGCGGCCCGGAATTCTACAGGTTGGTGCCAACCCTAAGGCTGGCGTCCTCGTTTTAAATCGTGCAATGGCGGTCACTATCCTACACCACCTAAGTAATGAACATTGCATAGTAGTCCATATCGCACACAACAACTCCAGTCTGCACATGATCTCGGCATACTTCCAGTACTGCCAGGACATTGGTAGCCAAATAGGGCACCCGCAACCGACTTGGATTCTCTCCCGCGAAGTCCCTGACCATGACGTACAAGGGCAGGTTCAAGCGTCCGCCGACGATCAGGCTCGAGAGCGCCTCAATCAGAAGTGTATCGTCGGTTACGGTGCTCGGTGTCGTTCTGGACGAGGCGAGGGCATACTTGCCGCATGCGGCGTTTAATAGGGGAACGGGCCTCATCTTGTTTCGGTAAGGTGTCACGCATCTCCGAGACAAGATGGGGCGTCAAGTACCGGGCTCTCCGGGGACTGTACTCGGGGACCTATGTGGCGACAGTCACATCGCTGCGGCAGTGTGGTACCGACGCTTGGCCAACTTTGTGGTCAGAAGGTCGCTGATCTGGACCTAAAGACCAAGACTAATCCAGGCAGCGCCTACACAGGCTAGGGCTGTGCGAGTCTGCAGAGTGCCCATGTGGCGAGGACAACGAAAGCCGAGATCATGTCCTCTGGGAATGTATGTTGTACGCGGAGGAGAAATCGGAGATGCTGGACGCACTGAAGAGGACAATAGTTGACCCAGTGTTCTACGAGGAACTAGTTTCTTGCGAAGATAACTTTGGAGCGCTGCGCAAGTTTGCGCACACATGGCACACCAAGCGGAAACAATTTGAAGACTGAGGACAGGAAGTACAACTTCGGACAGTGAGCGCTGAGTAACGTTTTGTGTTGTCGAGCCCCAATTGGGGAGAACGAAGCCATAGTAGAGCCTGCCCAGAAAGGGAGAAAGGCGGGGACAAAATAAAGAATTTGTAGGGCTTCGTGAGCAACTTGTCGCTTTGGCAATCGCCGCAGCGGCAGGGAGCAGTGCGTCGCCCGCGTTTCGGTCTGTACGCCGCGAGGCAGGAAAGACCATGAGGTGGTGGAGGGTTTGTCTAATTAAAACAAAGCATTGCGATGGCCCTCGCGGGTGTTGTGATTTCTGCCCAGTGCTCTAAATGTCAACATGAAGAGATGCGCGGGTAAACGGCGGGAGTAACTATGACTCTCTTAACAACAAGGAAGTTCTCATTTTACGCCACTATATACGGGAACAGGCTCGACGCTCGTAGGAGGTCGAAATGTCATAGTTACTCATGGGTGGTTTCCTCCACTTTGGTGATGCGTGAGAGGACGAAGACGGGGCTCAAGATCTAGCACACTCTCTGGGGTCGGAGTGCATTGCCCCTAGCCACCCATTAAGGGGGTCCATGGACGCGTGGGACCGTGGGCCTCAACTCCTATCCCTGGCCTGCAAGAGGCACCGCTGCACAAACCGACAGGGAGGGGGGGTCGCTCCTACAAGTTGTTAGACGCCCAAGGCGCGACTTGTGCATCTCACCAGCACCGTGCGACAACATCAGCACGCGGGAGCTAGTGCATGGGAGGGTTCTGGGGGGACCGTATGCACGACAGCGTGGTAATCATTCCTGCTGTGGTCCGGGTTGTGGGGTAAAATCCACAACAGACCCGATGGGGCATGCCTCACTGGTCGTGAGGAAGCTCAAGTACAGCCGACCACTTCGGTGGGGTCCTTGCGATGTCGGCGTGCGAACTGTGGTGGCGGGGTTAGCGGCCCAGTCATTGCATAATGTTTAAATTGCTTTCGATATCAATAATGAGAATATAAATCACCCCGATCTCCCACTGGAGTCGGGGAGCGATTTAAACCTGATTTCGGGCGGTCACTCAGGCGTAGATCCTCTTGAACAAGAGGTGGCTGGAGTAATCTGTCCCGTTTGTGCGAGATCCTTTCGCAGTGTAAGGGGCTTGGGCGTCCATAAAAGGAGCGCTCATCCCCTGGAAGCAAACCTCGACGCTGCGCCTGGGACAGCGAAGCGCAGGTGGCGAGACGAAGAGGTGGCGCTCTTAGCGCGGACGGAGGCACGCCTTACTTTCGAGTCTGGCAGCTGTGGGAATATGGAGTTGCTCAATGTTCTCGACGGGTTCGGAAGAACCCTAGAGGCCATTAAAGGGCAGAGGAAGAAGGAGTCGTACAAAGCGGCGGTACAAGCGTATCTGGCTTACGCTCTGCCCCAGTTCCAGACGACCCAGCCGAAGCCGAAGTTCCTGCTATTGTAGTGCAGCCTGTCAGTCGGCCTGTCGCTGATGAGCAACCAAGGGTATTGGAGGGCGAGCCTGGCGCGGCGGAAATCCTGGCCAATCTCTTGCAGAGAGCCGAAAGGAGGAACGCGGCGCGCGGCTCGCGCTCCAATAACCCTGCCCGGCGTCGAGAGGCCCCTGTGGCTGACAACGCTAATATGTCGAGACGAGCACGTCGTAAATGGAGTACGCAAGGGTTCAGGAACTTTTTCGGAAGTGTCCAGGTCGTGCAGCAGCCGAAGTCATTGATGGCGCGTGTAGGGGCGTTCGGCAATCCCTTGAGGAGATGGAAGCCTATTGGCGGCCTATTCTTGAGGGAGTGTCGGAGGCCTCGGGCCCCACACCGGAGGCTCTGCGTTTGCTTAGGCGGGCGGAGCAGTACGGGGGTGCACGCGACTACTCTCAGCTGTGGCGTCCGTTCTCGGAGGACGAGATTCGGAAGGCCCGCATTGACCAGCGGACAGCGCCAGGTCCGGACGGTATTCGTGCGGAGAAATGGCGTGGAGTTCCTGTCCGGTATAAAGCGGAATTATTCAACGCGTGGATGGACAGCGGCGAAATTCCTGAGGCTCTCAGGCGGTGCCAGACGATCTTTGTGCCGAAAGTGGAGAATCTGTGCAGATGGCACGTTGGAGAACTCGGCAGTGCTTGACGCGATATTGGGGGACAGCAGAAAGAAACTCCGGGAGTGTCATGTGGCCGTGCTAGACTTCGCCAAGGCATTCGACACTGTCGCATGCGGCACTGCTAGACCTTCTATTGGCGAGGGGCTTGCCCAGACGCTTCTGTGAGTATATTGCTGGGTTGTACCGATCGGCAACAACAACGTTGACCATTAATGGGAAATCCAGCCTTCCTGTTCAGTTGGGCAGAGGGGTTCGTCAAGGCGACCCACTCTCGCCGATTCTATTCAACATTGTTATGGATGTGGTTTTGTCTTCTCTGCCCGTCGAGGTCGGCTACAGGCTGGAGGGGGAACGTGTTTCCGCTCTGGCATATGCGGACGACCTTGTCCTCCTTGCGGGGTCTAGGCCGGGAATGCAAGAATCGCTTGACTGTGTTGTGAAATCGGCGAGAATGATGGGTCTTACACTGAACCATCGTAAGTGCTCTGTCCTCTCGATGGTCCCCGATGGACATCGCAAGAAGCACCACTACCTGACTGAAAGATCCTTTAGGATGGGGGGTAAGTGGCTTAAGCAGGTATCTTGCGTTGAACGTTGGCGGTACCTCGGAGTCGACTTCCAAGCGGCTGGATCAGTGACGTTAGAGTGCTCAATACAGCAGGCTTTGGACAACATCACCAAAGCTCCCCTCAAGCCACAACAGCGTTTGGCGGTTGTGAGGGGCCACCTCATACCGCGGTTCGCGCACGGGTTCGTTCTCGGCCGGATCACGGATGATAGGTTGAGAGTGCTCGACGTACAAATCCGGAAGTCAGTCCGTAA
Organism: Epiblema foenella; assembly: GCA_963556455.1. Lineage (NCBI taxonomy): Eukaryota > Metazoa > Arthropoda > Insecta > Lepidoptera > Tortricidae > Epiblema > Epiblema foenella. The sequence goes on along the minus strand of OY747116.1, from coordinate 13,063,501 downwards.
CTCCGTACCTGGCTGAGGCTGCCTCAAGACGTACCAACGGCGTATTTTCACGCGTCAGTTTCAGACGGCGGATTGGGCATCCCGTCGCTGCGAGCCTGGATACCGGACCTCATTGTTAAGAGGTACGGCGCCCTGGCCTCGTCGGAGTGGGTAGTTACCAAGGCCGCCGCCAAATCCGAGCGGATTCGAAAGAAGCTGAAGTGGGGAAGGCGTCAGTTCTTGAGGTTTTCTGCTGAAATTCCTAATAAACACACGAGGTCTGTGCAGCAATATTGGCGTGAAGCCCTGCATGCATCTTGCGACGGCTCAGACCTTCGAGAGTCGTCGCGCACCCCGAACTCCACTAAGTGGCTAAGGGAGCGGTGCATGCAGTATTCTGGCCGGGACTTCGTGCAGTTCGTGCATTGTCATATCAACGCGCTCCCGTCGAGAGTTCGCAACTCGAGGGGGCGTAGGGTGGGTGATGGGTCGGATCTTCTGTGTCGTGCTGGTTGCTTGCTCAGAGAGACGCCCTATCATTGCATCCAACAATGTCACAGAACGCACGGCGGCTGAATTGAACGCCACAATTGCGTGGTCCGATGTGTTGCAAAGGCGATGAAGGACTTAGGATGGGAAGTAGAACTAGAGCCGCAGTTAAGGACAGACCTAGGGCTTAGAAAGCCAGACATCATTGCCGCGAAGGACGGCGTGGGTGTAGTTGTGGACGCACAGGTAGTCACGGGTCGCAAGTCGCTTGACGATTCCCATAAGGAGAAACGTGCTAAGTACGGAAACCACAGGGGATTGTTAGCGGCGGTAGCGAGTAGACTGGGACTGCCCGGAAGTGAGTGCGTTCAGGTTACGACCTGCACGTTGTCGTGGCGTGGTGTGTGGAGCTATGGCTCTCACCGTGAGCTTGAGTCCATTGTCGGGCTCAAGCGCCTCACCCTACAAGCCATTCCCGGCTTAGTGCTGAGAGGGTCTCACATGAATTGGTCCAGGTTCAACCGAATGACCTCTGTTTGTGTAGATAGGACATTGGAGTGATTAGCTCGGAGTCTGATCCGGTGGGGGGGCTACGACGGGCCCCATTTGTCTCATGACCCCGCAGGGATTTAGTCTTTGGGCCATCTGCCACCCTGTATCGTCCGTGTATATGAACAACTGTAGACATTCGTCAATTTTTCCGTCGCAATTCCGCCACGCTGGGGTGGGTGGGGACTAGGGGGTTTCTCACCTCAGATCCATAATGATTAATTCACTTGATGGGGCTGTGTGGCGTTGCAAAACTAGCCAAATGCCTCGTCATCTAATTAGTGACGCGCATGAATGGATTAACGAGATTCCCACTGTCCCTATCTACTCTCGGCGCTCGGACGTCGCGGCGTTCGGACGTGCTCTGAGTGCGCTCCGTATTTAAAAATCTGTTATTTTTGAATACGTGGTATTTTCAGTGTTTTTTGGTTTGCAATTTGTTCCTTAGTGGTTTATTGATATTGTGTAGTGTAGGTCGCCGGTCCCGGTCGCTAGACCTGTTAGAGCTTTTTTTTTTTCGCTAGTATATACGAGAACCGGTCGCTAGAACTTTGTTGGCTGAAGGTGCAGTTGGACAGGTTAGGGTCATCCTCGGTATCCCCCCCCCCTCCTCCTCTCGGTTCCGTGAGGAGTGCAAGTTCGCGGTGTCCAAGCAACTGGGCCCTAAATATCTGACCGTCTTGGAGTGCTCCCCGGCGTTGAGAGACAAGCTGGTGGGATTGGGCCGCGTGTATATAGGGTGGGACGAAGCTGAGGTGTGTGACCATGTTCGGTCGACGTGCTGCAACAGGTGTCAGCAGTTTGGGCACCCGGAGAAGTAGTGCCGATCGAAGGAGATAGTCTGCGGGAAGTGCGGCGAGGTCGGACACCGGCACACGGAGTGCACGTCGGAGTCCATGTGCTGCGCGACCTGCAAACGTTTTAAGCGTCCGGAGGCGGCGACACACACCACCGCGGCTGCTAACTGTCCTGCCCGGCTTCATGCCGAGCAGCAGGAAGCAGCAAGGACGCTGTATCGATAGCAGATACGGGCGTCAATGGTATTTCGTTCGGGCAACTTAACTTACAGGGTTCTGAGGCGGCCACCGTAGAACTTCCAGTGATAGCGAGATCGCACCGACTCGACCTCGTACTTGTCCAGGAACAGTACAACAGTCGGCCTGGAATTCTGCAGTGTGGCACTAACCCAAAGGCTGGCGTCCTGGTACTGAACCGTATGATGGCAGTCACGCTTCTACATCACGGTTTCCCAGGTACTCACCGGGCACGGATGCTTCAGGCAGCGCCTACACAGGCTAGGGCTGTGCGAGTCTGCAGAGTGCCCATGCGGCGAGGACAACGAGAGCCGAGATCATGCCCTCTGGGAATGTATGTTGTACGCGGACGAGAGATCGGAGATGCTGGACGCACTGAAAAGGACAAAAGTTGGCCCAGTATTCTACGATGAACTAGTATCCTGCGAAGAGAATTTTGGAGCGCTGCGCAAGTTTGCGCACACATGCCACACCAAGCGGAGACAATTTGAAGACTGAGGACAGGAAGTACAACTTCGGACAGTGAGCGCTGAGTAACGTTTTATGTTGTCGAGCCCTATTTGGGGAAAACGAAGCCATAGTAGAGCCTGCGCAGAAAGGGAGAAAGGCGGTGACAAAATAAAGAATTTGTAGGGCTTCGTGAGCAACTTGCTGCTTTGGCAATCGCCGAAGCGGCAGGGAGCAGCGCGTCGCCCGCGTTTCGGTCTGTACGCCACGGGGGGGTGGAGTTGTTCTCGTCCGTATACTGTATCCTAGTTACCATACACGTGCCCCCCGGGTGATGCTAAACGAAGAACGCAGGGGTAAATGGTGAACCTTACGACCATAGACCCATAAAGTCGAGTCATTGGACATCTGATTCCAGCACATTTCTGGGTGAAAGGATGACCGAGCTCGGCAGCTAGTAAGGCAGAGAACTCAGATTGGGTTCGCCGGCACCGGTACGGGCCGGGAGGAATCTTGGCAACACTGTTACCACGGGAGGGGGGGAGCCCCACCGACGGCTATCGGTGCCCCCCCAATTGGTGTCGGACTCGTGTGATGGTTGTGCTACTGGGTCAGTAGGAGCAGTGGGGTCTGGTTGCTCATTCGTGGGCGCATGAGTATTTAAAATCCGGGGGGGATGGTCCCCAAATCTCACTGGGGTCGGAGCTCCATCCCTATACCCGCCGTCGGCCCAATATGTCTTGCATGGAGCCTGACTGGGTCGACGGTGCTTGCCGTCTAAGCAACATCTAGGCGAAATCGAGTCATAGTTTGACGCTGGTGAGAATCCCCTACGTTCGTGTGACTTGTCGGTCCGGGGGGTGCAGTGTTTCGACCATTGTGCATCTTTGTAATGATAGATCATCACGGTTCAAGTCACTAGTCTAGCGTGTGAGATCCGCGCCGCCCTAAACCACAGCGCGTGGTACATAACTATGACTCTTTTTTTACGCCAGCATATACGGAAACAGGTCCGTAAGCCTTTGCCGGAATGCTTGGCCCCGAGGTCATAGGAGCTCATGGGTGGTTCTCCTCCATTTTGGTGATGCAGGAGGGCGAAGGTGGGGCACAACATCCAGCACGTTTTGGGTTCAGTACGGAGCAGTGCATTACCCCCAGCCACCCATTAATGGGGACCCATGTACCATCTTTGTTTGTCCGGGAGACACCATGGGTCTCAACTCCTATCCCTGGCCTGCAAGAGGCACCGCTGCATAAACCGACAGGGAGGGGGGGTCGCCCCTAACAATAGTTAGACGCCTCAGGCGCGACTTGTGCATTTTCCACACTCTAGCACACGCACGGACACGGCGTGCGAGAGGCGCACGTGCACGGGGGGGTTTTTGCTTTTGGGGGGGACCAGGTGCACAGCAGCTAGTTAATCACACTAGCTGTCGGTCCCCACTTTTTGCGGCTGCGGGGTAAATCCCGCAGTAGACCCGATGGGGTGCCTCAGTGTCATGAGGTGCCCAAGCATAGCCAGCCACTTCGGTGGGGTCCTCCGCGATGCTGGTGTGCGGCTGTGGTGGCGGGGTTAGCGGCCCGGTCATCACAATGGTTTAATATTGCTTACGATATCGAAAATGAAAATACAAATCACCCCGATCTCCCACTGGAGTCGGGGGGCGATTTAAACCTGCCTTCGGGCGGTCACTCCACTGTAATTCCTCTGGAACATGAGGTGGCCGGAGTAATCTGCCCAATTTGTGCGAGACCTTTTCGCAATGTCAGGGGTTTGGGTATCCATAAAAGGAGTGCGCATCCCCTGGAGGCAAACCTTGACGCTGCGCCTGGGACGGCGAAGCGCCGGTGGCGAGACGAAGAGGTTGCGCTCTTGGCGCGAACTGAGGCACGCCTAACGCATGAGTTAGGCAGCTGTGGGAACGTTGAGCTGCTCGACGCTCTCGAAGGGTTCGGAAGGACCCTAGAGGCCATAAAAGGGCAGAGGAAGAAGGTGTCGTACAAAGCGGCGGTACAAGCGTACCTGGCCGACTTACGCGCCGATCCAGTAGTAGACTCCCCAGCCGTTGCCGAAGTTTCCGTCAATGAGGTACAACCTGTCAGTCCACCGCGTGCTGATGAGCAACCTAGGGTGGACGAGGACGTGACCAGCGCCGCGGAAGTCCTCGCCAATCTCTTACAGAGAGCTGAGCGACGGATGGCGGTGCAAGACACGCAATCTAGTAACCCTGGCCAGCGTTAAGAGGGTCCTTTGACTGACACCGCTAGGTTGTTAAGACGAGCACGACGTAAATTAGAGTACGTAAGGGTTCAGGAACTTTTTCGAAAGTGTCCAGGTCGTGCAGCAGCTGAGGTCATTGACGGCGCGTGCAGGGATGTTCGGAATATTCTTGAGGAGATGGAAGCCTATTGGCGACCGATTCTTGCGAGGGTGGCCGAGGACTCAGGGCCCACACCGGAGGCTTTACGCTTGCTTCGGCAGGCGGAGCAGTACGGGGGCGCACGCGACTACTCTCAGCTGTGGTACGGCGCCCTGGCCTCGTCGGAGTGGGTAGTTACCAAGGCCGCCGCCAAATCCAAGCGGATTCGTAAGAAATTGAAATGGGGAAGGCATCAGTTCCTGAGGTTTTCTGCTGAAATTCCTAATAAACACACGAGGTCTGTGCAGCAATATTGGCGTGAAGCCCTGCATGCATCTTGCGACGGCTCAGACCTTCGAGAGTCGTCGCGCACCCCGAACTCCACTAAGTGGCTTAGGGAGCGGTGCATGCAGTATTCTGGCCGGGACTTCGTGCAGTCCGTGCATTGTCATATCAACGCGCTCCCGTCGAGAGTTCGCAACTCGAGGGGGCGTAGGGTGGGTGATGGGTCGGATCTTCTGTGTCGTGCTGGTTGCATGCTCAGAGACGCCCTATCATTGCATCCAACAATGTCACAGAACGCACGGCGGCCGTATTGAACGCCACAATTGCGTGGTCCGATGTGTTGCAAAGGCGATGAAGGACTTAGGATGGGAAGTGAAACTAGAGCCGCAGTTAAGGACAGACCTAGGGCTAAGAAAGCCAGACATCATTGCCGCGAGGGACAGCGTGGGTGTAGTTGTGGATGCACAGGTAGTCACGGGTCGTCACGAAGTCGCTTGACGATTCCCATAAGGAGAAACGTGCTAAGTACGGAGGCCACAGGGGATTGTTAGCGGCGGTAGCGAGTAGACTGGAACTGCCCGGAAGCGAGTGCGTTCAGGTTACGACCTGCACGTTGTCGTGGCGTGGTGTGTGGAGCTATGGCTCTCATCGTGAGCTTGATTCCATTGTCGGGCTCAAGCGCCTCACCTTACAAGCCATTCCCGGCTTAGTGCTGAGAGGGTCTCATATGAATTGGTCCAGGTTCAACCGAATGACCTCTGTTTGTGTAGATAAAACATTGGAGTGATTGGCTCGGAGAAGGATCCGGTGGAGGAGCTACGACGGGCCCCATACTGGCTCAAGGCCCCGCAGGGAGTAAGTTAATTAGCCTTGTATCGTCCAAATTGTATATGCTCTGGGAAATCTAAATTTATATCCGTCGCAATTTCGCCGCGCTGGGGTGGGTAGGGACTTGGGGGTCACTTGCCTCGCAGTTATGACATGATGATTATACTTTGCGTAGACTTGTCGAGGTTGTGTGGCGTTGAACGCTCGGACGTCGCGGCGTTCGGACGTGCTCTGAGTGCGCTCCGTATTTAAAAATCTTTTATTTTTGAATACGTGGTATTTTCAGTGTTTTTTGTGTTGTAATTTGTTCCTTAGTGGTTTACTAATATTGTGTAGTGTTATTCAGTGTTTCTAGGCCACACAGATAAGGTTTTTTTTTACTGGTTTGTTGGTGACGGATAAGGCGCAGCACGGGGGACGTTAAATCGTCAAACCCTGGCTAAGTAAGGTGCGTAAATCCTTTTTATTCGCTTGCTCTCATTGTGTTTGCGGTCCTTAATCTCCCGGTGTTACTATTAATCGAAAATTCATTATTATAAGAAACACGTGTTTTGAGGTTAGGACCGCGTGCGCTTTGAGGTTAAGCACGCGGTGGTGTGACGTCTGGCGTTGACATTGACGTTTGGCGCTGACATTGACGTTGACAGCTGTCAGATGACAGCGCGTTTCGTTTTACGTTAGTATACACGAGAACCGGTCGCTAGACCTGTTAGTTTTTTTTTTTTTTCGCTAGTATATACGAGAACCGGTCGCTAGAACTTTGTTGGAGACGATAGTATATACGAGAACCGGTCGTTAGAATCTTTGGTGAGTAGTAGGCATGGATGAGGACGAAAGCGCGAGGCGGCGGCAGCAGCAGCTGCTTGAAGAAATGGCCCGCAAGCAGCAAGAGTTGGAAGTCCTGGAAGAAATGCTGGACGACGAATCCAGAATTAACCCCATGAGGCCCCTCCACCGACGACAAGCCCCATCACGGCGACGCCCCCACAGGCAATTAGCACAGGTTCGCAGAAACGGCTACTCACATCACCGGAGGACGTGCAGAACGCGGTTCGCCGGAGGATCGGTGAAGGTAGACCGTCTACGGCTCCGCCGATAGGCGGTATACTGACTTCGGTCCCCCGCACCCCGCAGCCCCCAGCCCCGTTCAAGCTCCAGTTGTTTCTGCCGCTGTTGATGCTGCTGCTGCTGCTGCTGCCCCTGCTACGACGAAAGAGGTACCCGCCAATGTCGCCGCCTCCACAAATGGCGCGGCCGGATCCCACCAAGCTCCCGCATTAGTTGACGTAATTAGCTGCATTCACGCATCAGTCAAAGGTATAGGTGCCATCGCCAACGTGTCGAATAAGCTCAACATGGCCGACAAGACTACGATCGCGTCCCATGGTCAAGACATCTTGGCTATGCTAACTCTCAGACTCAGCGAAGCGGAACATGAGGCGGCGGCGCTGAATTTGCAGTTGGACAGGTTAGGGTCATCCTCGGTGTCCCCCCTCGGTGTCGACCTAGTACTTGTCCAGGAACAGTACAACAGTTGGCCTCGAATTCTGCAGTGTGGCACTAACCCAAAGGCTGGCGTCCTAGTACTGAACCGTATGATGGCAGTCACGCTTCTACATCACCGAAGCAACAAGCACAGTACGGTAGCTCATGTCGCACACGGAGAAACCAGCCTGCACGTAGTTTCGGCGTACTTTCAGTGTAGTCATGACATCGGTTGTCACATAGCACATTAAAATTTTAGAGAAGGTTCTTCAACGGCTTTCGGGCAAGCCTATTCTCATAGGAGTTGACAGCAACGCTCACTCGCCTATGTGGCACTGCGATAGGAGACAGTGTACTGGGACGTGGACCGGATTCGGAGTATAGGAGAAACCAGATGGAGGGATTCATCCTCGGCAAAGATCTTCTTCTGCACAACGTTTCGGGACAGCCGCCGACCTTCTGTGGGGCTAACGGTATGTCAAATATCGATTTGACCATTTCAACCAGAGGAATTAACGTGTGCGACTGGACGGTACATGAGGGCGCCAGCCTCAGCGATCACCAGCTCATCACCTTCAGGACAGTCTTCGGTAGGTTATATTCGACAGCCAGTGAGACTTCAGGACCTCTCTTGCCGCCGTTCCGGACGCGTGGAGTCAATTGGGCCAACTTTTGTTCGACACTTCATTCTCGGATGGACAGGATTCACCCAGGCCTTCCCGCCACTAGGTACTGCGAACGATATTCGGAGATCTTGCTCCGCACCGCCAGTGAGACCTTGGGGCGCTGCGGCAAAGGAAACGATGGCAGGTATGAGTGGTGGTCCCCGGAGTTGGATGCTTTTCGACCGAAGATCAACCGAGCTCGGCGCGCGTGGCAACAGTCGCGTAGGAGGAGTAACTGAGCAGCGGCTTCATGACGACCTTCGTGCCCTTCGGGGAAGATACAAGAACGCTATGAAGCAGGCAGAGTTAGATTTCTTTCGCCAGATAGCCGAGTCAGGTAACGACGATCCTTGGGGACTAGCCTACCGGGAGGCTTGCGGGCGCTTGCGGCCCCCGCCGAACATCATCAACGGCACCAAGCTTTTCGAGGGCTACACGGAATCTACCGGGGACACCATGTCTTCCGCCGTCTTATGCTGAAGAAGTGCATCGTCGAAGGAGTGTTTCCCGATCCCTGGAAATCAGGCCGAGTCGTCGTCCTGCCAAAGGGTAACGATAAGTCACTTAGTGATCCGAAAGCGTATAGACCAATCACATTGCTTCCCATTTTAGGTAAGCTATTGGAACGCGTTATAGTCTCCTGTTCTCCCTGCCTGTACCGTAACATCTCGGATGCTCAACATGGATTTACTCGTGGTCGTTCGACAGTGTCGGCACTCTGCCGTCTTAACGAAATTACTAGTACCAGCTCAGCACCGTACGTACAGCTGATCTTTCTGGACATCTCTGGTGCATTCGACAACGCGTGGTGGCCAATGATTTTGCTTAAGGTAAAGCAAGGCGGAGCCCCACCGAACCTTTACCACATCTTGGTCAGTTACTTTAACAACCGTCGTGTGAGCTTCTACGTGGGACGCCAGGTAAGCTCAAAAACAAGCACCATAGGATGTCCACAAGGGTCAGTGTTGGGTCCTACGCTATGGAATATCCTCCTCAACGATCTTCTGCTGCTGCCGCGACCCCAAGGAGTGCATCTGATTGCTTACGCCGACGACGTGACGGTGATGATCGAGGCGTGTTCGCGCGCGGACATCGAACGGAAATCCGACGTCATGATCAAGGAAATATCCGGCTGGGGGTCCCGAAACCGTCTTGGATTCTCTTCCGCGAAGTCCTTGACCATGACCTACAAGGGTAAGTTCAAACGTCCGCCGACTATCAAGCTCGATGGCGTTTCGATTAGGAGTGTCTCGTCGGCGGAAGTGCTCGGTGTTACTCTGGATGATGCTAGGTCCTACTTGCCGCATACGAACTTTATAGGAGAAAAGGCTTCGGCTTGTTTCGGCAAGATGTCGCGGATCTCCGCAACAAGGTGGGGTGTTAAGTACCGGTCTCTCCGGGTCTTGTACTCGGGGACATACGTGACGACGGTCACGTACGCTGCCGCAGTATGGTGCCGACGCTCTTCTAACTTCGTGGTCAAACGTGCTTTACTCCGAACGCAGAGACCGGCGCTAATTCTACTAACGAAGGCTTACAGGTCGTGCAGCTCCGCGGCGTTACCTGTGCTGGCGGGCGTGTTCCCTGCCGATCTGGAAGTCTGTCGTGCAGGACGTATTGCTGAGGAGCGACACCAGCTGGCCCCCAGGGAGTACCGGAGACTCAAGAAGACTGTTAGGGCGGAGATCGTGACCCAATGGCAGGAACGATGGCAGGGCAGTACGGACGGACGCGATTTGTACAGATTCTTCCCAGACGTGGGCGTGAGGCTAAGTTCAGAGTGGATAGAACCGGATTTTGTGGTTTCCCAGGTACTCACGGGCACGGATGCTTCAGGCAGCGCCTACACAGGCTAGGGCTGTGCGAGTCTGCAGAGTGCCCATGCGGCGAGGACAACGAGAGCCGAGATCATGCCCTCTGGGAATGTATGTTGTACGCGGACGAGAGATCGGAGATGCTGGACGCGCTGAAAAGGACAATAGTTGGCCCAGTATTCTACGAGGAACTAGTATCCTGCGGAGACAATTTGAAGAATGAGTACAGGAAGTATAACTTCGGACAGTGAGCGCTGAGTAACGTTGTGTGTTGTCGAGCCCCATTTGGGGGAGAACGAAGCCATAGTGGAGCCTGCCCAGAAAGGGAGAAAGGCGGGGACAAAATAGAGAATTTGTAGGGCCTCGTGAGCAACTTGTCGCTTAGGCACTCGCCGAAGCGGCAGGGAGCAGAGCGTCGCCCGCGTTTCGGTCTGTACGCCGCGAAGCAGGAAAGACCATGAGGTGGTGGAGGGTTTGTCCCTATCTACTCGACGTCGGATCGCCACGGCGTGCGGACGTGTGCCTTGCGTGCGCTCCGTGTGTTTTTAATTGTAATATTTTAATTCGCTTCGTTATTATTGTGTTATTAGTTTTGCTTATTTCTTTTCGGTTATTTAAATGTGTATATTAATTTTAAGTGTATAGTTGGTAAGATTTTTAGTGTAATTAGTGTTTTTGTTAGGTCACGTTGTGATATTCCTGGGGGACGTTAAACCGTCACACCCCGGGATAAGGTACGTAAAAGTTTACTTTCTTTTGCCTCCCTCAGTGTGCATCTGGTCCTACATCCCCCTTGCGAACGGATTATCCGATATTTTGATGATTATTCCGAACACGTGTTTTAAGGTTAGGACCACGTGCATTTGAGGTTAGGCCGCGTGGTGTCTGACGCGTGACGTGTGACGTCTGTCAGCTGTCACTTTGACACTGACATGTTCGGGTGTTGGGTGAGTGCTGGCTTGTCATTAATTTGATAAATTTAATTTTTTTTAGGATTTCTATATACGGGAACCGGTCCCTAGATCTTTGTAATCTGTAATACGAGAACAGGTCAGTTTCTAATACGAGAACCGGTTGAGTAGTTTCGTTACCTATATACGGGAACAGGTCTATACTAGATACGAGAACCGGTTGAGGACTTGGTAAGTATGGCGGATGACGACGTCGCTCGACAGCGGCAACAGCAACTGCTGGCGGACGAAATGGCTCAGAAGCAGAAGGAATTGGAGGTCCTCGAGGACCTAATGAATGAGGAGGCCGCAATCAACCCTATGAAGCCGAGGTTTTCTCTGGCCCGCTCCCCCCCTCCGGGCCCGGTGATAGAGAGTCAGCCAAGGGCGACCGCCCCAGGTAGCTTCCCATCCCAGAAGCGACTGCTCACGTCCCCAGAGGAGGTGTGCAGGAGGCGGTGGGCAGGCGGCTTGGCGGCAGTGGGCCGTCCACGGTGCCCCCGATGGGCGGCATACTGTCGTCTGTCCCCCACCCCCCCCCGGGACCCTGTCCCGAGGTCTGTTAGTGGTCCCGTTACTCCAGCTCGTACTGCTGCTCCTGCTACCGCGGCAGCAGGGGCTGCCGACGCGGCAGCCCCTGCTGCCGCGGCTGCTACTGCCGCCGCTGCTGCTCCTGTTACTACTGCCGCACCCGCCGCCGCTGCTGCTCCTGCTGCTGCTGCTGTTACTGCTGCTCCCGCGAAAGAGGCCGGGTCCAACCAACCCCCGGCCCTGGTTGATGTCATAAGTTGTGTCCACGCGTCCATCAAGGGTATTGGCGTAATTGCGAACGGGTCAAATAAATTAAATATAGCGGACAAAACTACAATTGCGTCCCACGGGCAAGATGTTTTAGCTATGGTCGCTATGCTAACACTGAGGCTCAGCGAAGCGGAGCACGAGGCGGAGGCGTTGAGGGTGCAGCTGCAGAGGCTTGCGTCGTCTTCGGGGCCTGCTCCTGCCCATGCCCCCTCATCCCAACAGCAGATCATATCGGCACCATACGCCAACGCGCTAAAAATGCCGAAAGGTAAGCCGCCAATGTCAGTCCAGGAGCAGGGCCACACGGTCATCTTTTATCCAGAGACGGGATCTGAACTCAAAACGTCGGACGACACCAAGAAGGCTCTGCAGTCCGCTGTGAAGCCATCGGAAACGGGAATCAAGGTAACCCAGGTACGCAGAGTGGGAAATTCGGGGGTGGTCGTTAGGACCGCCACCGAGGAGTCGGCGCAGAAATTAAAGGACGCCGTGCCACCAGGACGTCCCGGTTTCGGGACGAGTGCAAGTTTGCGGTTTCGAAGCAACTAGGCCCAAAACACATCCACTCGGTCCGCTCGACGTGCTGCAACAAGTGTCAGCAGTACGGGCACCCCGAAAAGTACTGCCGAGCCAAGGAAGACACTTGTGGGAGGTGCGGTGAGCTTGGACATCGCCACACAACACGCAAATCGGAGACCAGGTGCTGCGCCACATGTAAGCGTTTCAAGCGTCCTGAGGCGGGTACTCACGCTACTGCGGCTGCTGACTGCCCTGCCCGGCTCCATGTCGAGCAGCAGGAAGCAGCCAAAACAATGTATCGATAGCAGGTACTACAGGCGGACATACGTACATGTTTGGGCAACTGAATCTGCAGGGCTCTGAGGCAGCCACTGCGGAGCTCCCCGTGGTGGCTGGTTCACACCGCCTCGACCTGGTTCTGGTGCAGGAGCAGTACAGTGGGCGTCCCGGGATCCTGCAGTGCGGCGCCAACCCCAAAGCGGGAATCTTGGTACTAAACCGGGCAATCACAGTCACCGTCTTGCACCATGTAAGTAACGAGTATTGCACAGTAGCCCATGTGGCGTTGGGAGGGAGGGGCCTACACGTAATATCTGCCTACTTTAAGTATAACCAAGACATCAGTCGCCACATCGGGCACTTGGAGTCAGTGCTGCAGCGGCTCGCGGGCAGCCCTATTATCATAGGCGCTGACAGCAATGCTCACTCGCCCATGTGGCACTGCACCAGGGACCAGTGTGTAGGTCGTGGTCCGGACACCGACCACAGAAGGCGGGAGATGGAGGGACTAATATTGAGTAGGGACCTTCTCCTTCACAACGCCGCTGGACAACCGCCGACATTTAGCGGCCCAAATGGGTCGTCGAATGTCGACCTTACAATCTCGACCAGGGGCATCGATATACGGGACTGGATGGTGCACGAGGGAGCCAGTATCAGCGACCACCAGCTGATCACTTTTGGGGTCACTTTCGAGGGTTCGCGTTCTACAGCCGACGAGCTCCCAGGAGCTCTGCTACCGCCGTTCCGCACAGTCGGGGTCACTTTCGGCTCCGGGTCCCGCCCCCGCCCAGCAGGTAACTACACTGGCCCCGTACGCAAATGCTCTGAAGATGCCAAAAGGTAGTCACTGGGTCCCAGAAGCGACTCCTGACATCGCCGGAAGAGGTGCAGGATGCGGTGCGTAGGCGGGTCGGCGATGGCAGGCCGTCCTCGGTGCCGCCGATTGGCGGCATATTGTCGTCGGCCCCTTGCGCCAATATTACGGACAAGACGACCATCGCGGCCCACGGCCAGGACATCTTGGCCAAGGTCGCGCTGCTGACGCTAAGGTTAAGTGACGCGGAGCACGAGATAACAGCGCTGAAACTGCAGTTCGCGAAGTCTACGCAATCGGAGAGATCGTCCTGGAATGCTCCCCGGCGATGCGTGATAAGTTGTTAGGATTGGGCCGTGTGTGACGTAGGCTGGGATGAGGCGGAGGTCTGCGACCATGTCCGCTCGACGTGCTGCTCCAAGTGCCAACAGTACGGGCACCCGGAGAAATACTGCCGATCGAAGGAGGACACCTGTGGCCACCTAAGCAATGAACACTGCATTGTAGTCCATATCGCGCACGATAACTCTAGTCTGCACATGATCTCAGCAGCGATTAATGTGCTGTAGCTAGAGAATGTGCTTCAGCGGCTCTCGGGCAGTCCTATTCTCATAGGCGTTGACAGCAATTCTCACTCCCCTATGTGGCACTGCGACAGGAGGCAATATACTGGAAGGGGATCGGACGCTGATTATAGGAGAAACAATATGGAGGGCCTTATTCTCAGCAGGGACCTCCTCGTTCACAACGCAGCGGGACAACCGCCTACATTCAGTGGACCTCATATGTGGACATAACGCTGTCAACGAGGGGGATCGTCGTGCGCGACTGGACAGTACACGAGGGCGCTAGCATCAGCGACCACCAGCTTATAACTTTTCGGTTGTCTTCGGGGGTACGAACTTGTTGGCTAGTGAGAATCCAGGAGCCCTGCTGCCTCCTCCTTTTAGGACGCGCGGGGTCAACTGGACAAAGTTCTGCACCACCCTGTACTTCCGAATGGATAAGGTACACCCAGGTCTCAATGATTCTACTGCGCACCGCCCGGGAGACCTTGGGACGCTGCGGCAAGGGCGACGACGGTAGGTATGAGTGGTGGACACCAGAGCTGGACGCTTTCAGACCGCAGATAAACAGAGCTTGCCGCGAATGGCAACGGTCGCGGCGTGAGGGAGGTTCTTTGTGCCCTTCGGGGAAGATACAAGCGCGCCATGAAGCATGCCGAGCTGAGCTTCTTTCGCGGGATCGCGGAGTCCGGAAACGCCGATCCTTGGGGGCTGGCCTACCGGGAGACCTGCGGGCGTGTGCGACCTCCAACAAACATCATCAACGGCACGAAACTACTGGAAGGGTACATGGAGTCGACTGGAGACACCATGTCTGGCCTCCTTCGCGCGCTCTATCCGGACGACCAACCGCATCTTGACACCACCTACCACCGGTCAGTTCGTGTGGCAGCAGCTTTCGCGCCATCTGGTCGCGATATGGCGGCTCCCGATAAGGAGACGGTTGAGCTCATCGTACGTTCCCTCCCAAAAAAGGGAAGTTTTTGAGAGGAACTTTGGAAGGCACGTTAAGCCGTTGATCCCGGCTGCTGTCTGATAACAGTCGTTAAACCAAGTTAGAGGCCTTCGGGATTGAGAACTTCTATCAGTCAAGTTGCCTATAAGGTCTGGTTGCTACGACGGGCCCCATACTGTTTCAAGACTCAGCAGGGAGTAAGTTTAAATAAACCTTGTATCGTCCATTTTGTATTTGTTATGGGACAGTCAATTTTTTTTCCGTCGCAATTTCGCCACGCTGGGGTGGGTAGGGACTTTGGGGTCGCTTGCCTTGTCAGCAGTTAAGACATAATGATTATGCTTAGCGTACACTTGTCGAGGTTGTGTGGCGTTGAAACCTAGCCAAATGCCTCGTCATCTAATTAGTGACGCGCATGAATGGATTAACGAAATTCCCACTGTCCCAAATTTCTTGTATTCTCGGACACGGCACTAACAATTTCAATGAATACTTATGTGGGAGTATTCGGGGGCGAACAATCGATCTAGCTAGGTCGCATTCCTGCGCAAACGCCGAGTAAGGTTCGATTTCCCAGGTACATGACCTTTAAACGTCAAATATGACATAATTTGTACGGGGATGTTAGCTGTCACTGTGCCCAAGCTACGTTAAAAGCGCTATAAATCATTATATCTCAAATGTCCGCGTACATAAAAATTACTCACGTTTTAAAAAAACTCGTTTCCTACTTTTGTTTATGTTAATAACAATACGCGCTTGTTTATTGGCCTCCACCGTCCAGAGGCTACGGTGTTTGTTTACCATCAAGCAGACCGTAACTGTATAAAACAATATGATTTACTGGTAATGTAAATATCATTCAGCAATTTAGAATATATAGCTGATTTAAGTTTCATAAACATTTTGTTGAATATGTCATTTTCTCAAACAATAATATACATATTTCATTTATATTTCGTGTTATATTGCAATAGACCATCATTAGAAATCACACGTAGTACTTACTACTTTAAGTATTTTTCAGTACTTTTATTTCACGAACGCGGGGTGAGCCATGGTTGTGTGTTGATATATACATGCACATTGTCTATGTGTGCGTCAGCGCAGGAGCTATTTCACATTATCTATGTGTTCGTATGTGTCACAACTACAACTATGTATTGCTAACCCGCGCTCGTGAGATAAAAGCACTGTTGTACCACACCCATAATTATATACCTAAAGACACAATTACTAAAGTTATACAACATGTAAATAAATAACTGAACACCTGAAAGTAATTTGTCTTAACAAATTACTTTCAGGTGTTCTACTCTCGATTCTTAAATCGAGAGTAGAATTAATTACCAAGTACAACAATTTTTGAGTGAGTCTAAAAAATTAAAAATACAACATATGCCAATATCCAAGATAGAGGTGTCACATTAATAAAAACTGGTCGTTCATTATCACAGAATGACTTACTTGGTTATCTCAGATCAGTTACAAATCATAGAATATATCAATTAGCAAAACCTACAAATATCTTTTGAAATAATTATGATATTTTTTAAAGAGATTTACGCATTATATTAACTTGAAGTATAAAAAATTGTTGGTGTGTGAGGTTCTTAAAGTTAGTTAATTTAATTTACATCTTGTATGTATGGAATAAGGTTTTATAGCTCATTCAATAGCCAACATGTATATAAAAAATATTAATAGTTACATTCATTACTTTAAGTGTTTCAAATGTTCATTTAAATTTAGTTATATATAGTACCTGGAAAAAGAGAGAATGTATTAGAATTAAGTTTCATGGAACATGGTGTGAATTTTTAAACCTGTAAAATAAACTAATTAATATAATACGAGTAGAATTTATTTTATTTATGATGACATGTAATTTTGTTATTATGAGTGAATGTAGCAAATAGAGGGGGGAGATAGATATATACTGTTTTTGGACACCAAACACTGATCAGTCTATTCATTGTCCGTTTCACCGTCCTACACTTACCAGAGAACGAGAAAGCGAGAGGGAGGAGAATATAGAGCGCAGTGTGTGTGTGTGTGTGTGTGTGTGTGTGTGTGTGTGTGTGTGTGTGTGTGTGTGTGTGAGAGAGAGAGAGAGAGAGAGAGAGAGACTCACATCAGCGCTCGGCGTTGAGCAAGTACGGCACTACATCGTCGATGCTCACGTCGCCGACGAAGCCCACGAAGAACACGTCTTCCAGGAACGGGCCGGGGAAGCTACGCAGTACGGGCAGTTGTAACAATAGTGTGGCCACGCGGTCCGCGTCACATTGACTGCGGAGTGACCGAAGTACCGAAGACTGGTGTTCTTGAAGCTTCTTGGTTAGGAAGTCTGGGGCGCCGTCTGTCAAACAAAAGTTTTTTTTTATGTTATAGGGGGCAAACGAGCAGACGTATCGCCTGATGGTAAGCAATTACCGTCGCCCATAAACACCTGCAACACCAGAGGAGTCGCAAGCGCAAGTGCGTTGCCGGCCTTTAAGAAGGGCGCTCTTTTCTTGAAGGTTTGAAGGTCATATCGGTCCGGAAATACCGCAGGCGACAGTTCATTCCATAGTTTGGTTGTGCGAGGCAGGAAATTTCTTGAGAAACGCACAGTTTTGGACTGCCAACCATCTAAATGGTGAGGATGGAAATGCTGACGCGTAGGACGATGACGAAAAGATGATAGTGACAGCATATATCGATAAGGTTATGCTTATACCACCAAACTTATTTCAATGTATGAGATACAGATAGATTACAATCTATGAGATATGCATATAAAATACGTAAGGTGGTTAAGCGAGACAAAAGTAGTATTTAAATATGAAGTTTAGTCCTTTATCACTACATAATATAAAACAAAGTCGCTTTCTGTGTCCCTATATCCCTACGTATGCTTAAATCTTTAAAACTACGCAACGGATTTTGATGCGGTTTTTTTAATAGATAGAGTGTTTGAAGAGGAAGGTTTATATGTATAATAACATCCATTAAATAGTGCACCCGTGCGAAGCCGGGGCGGGTCGCTAGTATAGGAATAAATCATAAGATTTACAAATCATCTTAATTTGACAAATTCAGAGCATACTGGATTGAGATAAATACTACTAATTTGGATTTTCGATGTTCTCGGCAAGCACCTAGATGTACCCGACAAATTGCGCCGAAAGATCGGCAAGTCTAGTAAGGCCTTAAATAATATCGATTCGAACAGCACTGGTCATACTGTGGTAACATTTGTGCATTTTGACTTGTCAAACAACTTCGTCTAATGGTGGACTTTACTATAACGGTATTTACGGTAACATAGGTTTGATGAATG
Organism: Epiblema foenella; assembly: GCA_963556455.1. Lineage (NCBI taxonomy): Eukaryota > Metazoa > Arthropoda > Insecta > Lepidoptera > Tortricidae > Epiblema > Epiblema foenella. Next base: position 13,045,354 of record OY747116.1, on the reverse strand, counting down.
TTTACGAAAAGGGCCATAACTTAAGAGTATAAATATTTCTAAAGAGATCCTGTTGTATGTAATAAGGTTCAAGGTTCTATGTAGGGATTTTTCTTAATGAAATGCGTGTGCACTGCTTGGTGATTTATTTGCGACTAATAATTAAGATGCATACATTAAAGGATACTCACACATGCAAAAATGCAACCAACATACCGCCCACCAAAAGGGCATCGACCTTTTCTTAAACTATACCTAAAGGTACATAACATTTACCTAATCTACAAAATTGTACATAGGTAGCGTTTACTATAACAAATTGTAGATCACAATTAATTACATGCTGACATGCAATTGCATTGACAAACTATAGCACCAGGTATAGCAAGGAATGGCAAGTAGGTATGAGTTATTTTATTTTAATTACGAGTATAACAATAAGTTAGAAAGGGTTCAGTATATAAAGTTATACATCGCAATTATGGTCCTCTTAATGTAGTTACATGCAAATGGATTTTAATTGTAATAGTAAACTAAAACTCTGTGTCAACCGGCATAAGACACAATTTTGTTATAGTTCTTTTTACCACTGAGTCACCACTTTTAACACTATATACCCGAGTGAGATTGTCCGCGCCCGGATGTTTCTTCACTATGCGTCCGAGCTGCCATTTTCCGGGGGGTAAGTTCTCGCTCTTAATGACTACTATCTGGCCTACTTCAAGTTCTTCCTGTTTTTTAAGCCATTTAGGTCGCTGTTGCAATCGGCATAAATATTCTTGCTGCCACTGCCGCCAAAAGTCATTGACCAATTTTTGAGTGAAACGCCAACGGCTTAAACTGCTTATTTTGGTGTCCTTGAGAGATGGAGATGGCACAGTGACAGGTGCTTCGGTAATTAGGAAGTGGCCAGGAGTAAGCACTTCCATACTATTTATATCCTTATCATCGATTGGACATAGTGGTCGGGAATTTAGACAGGATTCTATGTGGCATAGAACCGTAGTCATTTCCTCAAACGTCAAGTGGGTGTTGAGAATCCGTTTCAGGTGGTATTTCATTGATCGGACGCCAGCTTCCCATAAGCCGCCGAACGTGGGGCTATACGCCGGCACAAAATGCCACTGCGTTCCATCGAGGGCTAGTTTTTCTGCAACTTCGCCATCTAGCTCAAGCTTAGCTTCTCGCCAACTGTCAGCAAGCTCTTTACTAGCTCCCACAAAATTGCGACCCTGGTCACTCCAGATATGTGCACAGCGTCCTCGTCGTGCTACAAATCTTCGGAAGGCGCCGATGAATGCTTCGGACGTCAGGTCGCTCACCAATTCCAGGTGGATAGCCTTGGTGGCCATGCATATAAAAATGCTAATGTAGGCCTTGCAGGTTTTGGCACCTCGGCCTTTGGACATTAAAATTAAGTAGGGCCCTGCGAAATCAACTCCGCTGTTCAAAAACGGCTTTGCAGGTGTCACTCTCTGCTTTGGTAAATCGCCCATCAGCTGTTCTCTTGTAGCGGCGTTATGTCTCGCACATTTCAGGCACTTTCTGAGATAAGTTGTAAGGAGCCCTTTAACCTTTAAGATCCAGTATTTTGATCTTAAGCAATTCAACGTAAGTTGATACCGTCCGTGTAGGGTTCGACGGTGAGCGTCGTCCATAATCAGGTAAGTAAGGTGACATTTGCTTAAAATCACAGGATGCTTTCTCTCTTCATCTAAGTCAGAATGGCACAATCTACCGCCCACCCTGAGGATATGGCTTCGATCGAGGTAAGGGTTTAGAGTTCTCAATTTACTTCTAGTGCTCACTCTATTCCTCTCTCTTAAGCTTTCTATATCTTCCTTGAAATATTCGCCTTGAACAGCTTTTATACATATTTGTAGTGCCTTGTCTAATTCTTCTGTTGTAATTGTCTTTTCAGTATTCGTAGTTTTCTCTTTTAGGTATGTCAAGAATCTTCTAGCGTAAACGATGGACTTCAGCAATTCAGGTAACGAGTCATATTCTTCGATTTTTTCAGGTAAGGTTTTATATACTTCTATAATTTAATTTAGGTTTAGATTAACATTTATTGTACTCTTTTTCATTTTTAGGTCTGTGTGTTCAATTATTGGATGTTCTAAATTTATATCTTTATGTTTCAGCCATTGCGGTCCGTGCCACCAAATGCTGCAGTTCTTCAGTTCACCCAACGTCATGCCTCTGGATGCGATGTCTGCAGGATTCTCCGAAGTTCGGACGTGGTACCATCGGTTTGGAATAATGTCTTGTATGGCTACAACTCTATTTCTGACAAAGGTTTGCCATCGGGTAGGATCTCCATGAAGCCATGCCAGCACTATCGTGGAGTCTGTCCATGCAAACATCTGACTGGTGGGTATGCGTGTTGCCTCGCTTATTTGTTTTAGCAGTCTGGATAGTAGAACAGCACCGCACAGTTCGAGCCTGGGCACCGTCATAGGCTTGACTGGCCCAACTCGCGTCTTGGCCGCAAGTAGAAACGTCTTGTATTCTCCATCTTGGGTTCGCACGCGCAGGTAGGCTACGGCTCCATAAGCAGAGTTAGAGGCATCACAGTAGCCGTGTATAGTCACATCATTCATCGAGTCTTGTGTAGTATTTAACCATCTATTTAGTTTTATATTCTTGATTTCTTCTAAGCCTATTCGTATATTTAGCCATTCTTCTTTTATTTCTGTGTTTACTTCTTCGTCCCAACCAACATTTAGAAGCCATAGTTTTTGTATAATCCGTTTGGCAGACAATAAAGCAGGAGATATCCAGCCAAGTGGATCAAAGAGTCGCTGAATGTCAGCCAAGATGTTTCGTTTTGTGATGACCGCTGGTGGATTTGACAGGTTTAAGGTGTATTGGAATGTATCTTCACCCATATTCCAACATAGTCCTAGGGCCTTAATTGTGCCGCCAAGCTCGATATCTAGCTTCACGTGAGTACTTCTCTCTGACGGCGCAAGTTCTTGAAGGAACTCAGTGCTATTGGATGCCCATTTTTGCAGTGTAAACCCTCCCTTCTTCAGGATCCCAGAAACTTGTTTAGCAGTATCTACGGCTTCCTCTACAGTATCTAATCCAGTCATCAGGTCGTCCATGAAAAAATCTTCCTTTATTATTTGTGATGCTATCGGGTACTCTTTGCCTTCATCTTCTGCAACTTGTCGAAGTGTCTTTACAGCAAGATAAGGAGCTGAAGCTGTCCCAAAGGTAACACGTAGTAGCCGATAGTCCTTCACAGGGTCGCTTGCATCTCTGCGCCACAGTATCCTCTGATAATCGGTGTCCTCAGGACTCACCAATACTTGTAAGTACATCTTTTTTATATCTGATATCATGGCAATACGTCGAAAACGCCATCGCATAACTAAATTTCTCATATCTTCTTGCAGGTGGGGACCGATCAGCAGTTCTTCATTCAGAGATACGCCATTACAGCCCTTAGAAGATGCATTGAAAACAATTCTCGTTTTCGTAGTTTCCTTCTCTTCTTTTCTTACACAGATACACTGCTGCATTGTTTATTTCTTCTTTAGGTACTTCTTCCATATAGTTCAGTTCAATGTATTCTTCCATTGCTTTAACATATTCTTCCTTTAGATTAGCATCCTTCTCGAATCTTCTTTCTAGTTGCTTTAGTCTTAGCATGGCAATGTCTCTTGTTTGTCCTTTGGGAGATAAAGGTTCTTCTTTGTTGAATGGCAGTTTTACTACGTATCTTCCTTCTTCATTTCTTGTATGAGTTTCTTTGTAAATGATTTCACATTTTTCTTCTTCCTTTGTTAAGCTCTTCTTAGTATCCGTGGTGTCTATCTCCCAAAATGTCTTTAACATGTCGTCCACATTAACTTCATGATGCATCACAATTATGTCTTCTTGAGAAGTGTGTGAAGTGCCTTCAACTTTTCCGAAAAGAATCCAACCTAGGCTTGTGTCTTGGGCGCATGGTGAACCAGGTGGACCTCGGATAATATTACTCTTGAATATTTGTGCACACACTTCAACACCTAGCAACATGTCTACTCGCCCTGGCTGGTGGAAGTTAGGATCAGCCAGAGTGAGACCTTGAATGTGTGGCCAGGCGTGTATATCATATATTATCTTGCTTGCTGGTAATTGTGATGTTAGCTTCGAGGACATTATATAAGCCTTGACATTGAGCTTGACATTGTCATCTTGGTTTGACAAGATCTGCAGATGTGCCATGCCGTTGATTGTTGTCTGTGTCGAACCGACACCAGTAACGGTTCCCTTCGCAGGTACCCTCTTGACTCGCAACGCTTGTGCTGCGCGTTCACTCAAGAAGCTTGACTGTGACCCTTGATCAATCAGGACACGAAGTGGAGTCACGTGTCCCTCGTCGTCCCTTACGGAGACCATTGCCGTCGCTAGCAAGGCCGTGGATTTCTTGCATGCTAAGTGAGACGAGATTTCCACCACTTCCTCTTGTTCCTCCTTGTGAGTGTCTTCGTAGGCGTGCTCTACAACTTGACTGTGGTGAGCGTGGGTTCTGTCTGGTTCCGTATTCTGCGCTTGATGGATGAGCGTGTGATGTCGCTTTCTGCATAGACGACATGTATAAGAAAGACGACATCGTGCAGCAGAATGTCCGGGAAGGAGACAGTTGAAGCATAGATTTGTTTTCTTTACATAGTCCATTCTCTCCACAGGTGACAATTTCGTGAATTCCTTGCAGTGACATAAGGTGTGTTCATCCCTACATAAAATACAACTTCTCGCTGGCGTTGACGCATGATATGACTTCTCCTTAATAGATCTGGTTTCTTTAGGTACGATAGCACTGGACGCCGTAACAGGGTTAACTAGTTCTAACGTGCGGAACTTCGACTCCAGGTACTTCTTTAATTCTGTCCACTTGGGCAGCTGGTCAGCATTTGAATTGTACGAATATTCCTCCCATGCCTTATGAGTTTCGGGATCGAGTCTGTTCACCACTAGGTATATGATGAACGGGTCGCACGCATCTATGTTCACTTGAAGGTTTTGTAAATCATTTAAACATTGTGTCGCAGTGTCCAGTAGACTTTTGATTTGACTAGAAGTTTGCGTAGTACATTTTCTTTGGTTAAACAATCTCTTCAAGATGGAGTTCACAATTATCTTCTTGTTACCGTACCTTTGTTTTAAAGTCTGCCAGGCTAATTCATAATTTTGTTCTGTAATCGTAACATGCTTTAGTAACGCAGCGGCTTCACCAGCGATACTTGACTTCAAATAGTGCAGTTTCTGAACCTTACTGAGACTTGTATTGTCGTGTACCAATGATGTAAACAAATCGTGAAAGGTTGGCCACTCTTCATAATTATTGGAGAACACCGGTAGAACAATAGCAGGTAATTTCACTTGTTGTTGTACCGCTTCGAACATCGTAAAATCCAACGAACTTCCTTGTACTTGCGCAGGAGCGGGAGCGGGAGCGGCAGCAGCGAGCGCGTCCTTGATATCACCTTGTAAACATAGGTACAATTCCTCGGTAACATAATATTCTTCCTTAAGAAAGTATTGCATCTCGCCGCGCTCCTCTCTCTTAGTAACTTGTATCAGCTGTTGATGCGCAGTTGTAAATGTTTTCCAATATGCCTCAATACACTGTGATCTGGATTCTAAATAACCTTTGGTTAAACGTTGCTTAGGACATTTCTTTAAATTGGTTTCGGTCCTCCTTATTGAACCCGCCGTATCCTCCAAAACACGTAGTAATTGTTCCGGCGTACTCATATTGCACTATTCAATAGTCCGTTTACGTAAATAACACTTCGTAATAATCTTCACGTTCAAATAATATCTTTAAATTCACTTAAATAGTTAGCAAGCTACGAGTGATTAGGCTCAGGAATGCGGTCCTCTATTGTTCTCGCCGGCCGGCTGGACTTCGCTTATCTTGGCTTGGATCCGGTTCGATGTCGACCATATGTTGTATGTAATAAGGTTCAAGGTTCTATGTAGGGATTTTTCTTAATGAAATGCGTGTGCACTGCTTGGTGATTTATTTGCGACTAATAATTAAGATGCATACATTAAAGGATACTCACACATGCAAAAATGCAACCAACAGATCCTATACGCAAGCCACCGAGAGTGACGGAAAAGGTCTTTAATTGGTTTAAAATGGCTGCCGGTTTACCATAAATTACTTCCTTAACTTGGGCGGGTAATCGCTTGTGTGACGTTTTTGGGCACAATTGTCATATAAAATAAGTTGTGCTCGACGAAAAAAAGTGAAACTGTGACAGGGACAACAAATGAAATGTAACTCTCTGTCGCTCTTATACAAAAATGTATATGACTGTCTCGTTCGGTTGTGGTATTATTATTTGCGTGTCGCGTCTGATTTACGTCTGTGGGCCATAAAAATGTACGAACCTGGTGAAAACAGACAAAGCGCACGGAGATGCGCATGCTCCCTTTCGCTCACACGCAGCTGCTCCATATTGCCGATGTACTGTTGCAAGCGAGACAGCATGCTGCTCACTTCAGACACTCGCTCATCGGAGTAATCTGCCGTAGTTATCTAGAAAGACATTTATAGTTATTATACTAGGCGGAATTTTGAAAGTGACACTAAAGACATTTACCCGACGTTACAATCTTCATTTTGGTTGTTTAATAAGGTATATATAATAATATATGACTGAGGTATGAAACTAGAATAACTATTTTTGTACAAATATTTATTATTTACAAGAAGGCTACCCCCTTTTTAACCCCTCAGGGGGTGAATTTGGAAATAAATTATAGCCTATGTCCTATTCTGATGTCTAAGCTACAATACTGGAAAGTTTCATAGAGATCCGTTCAGTAGTTTTTCGCATCCGCACAAACTTTCACGTTTATAATATTATTAGGATTAGGATTCTTTACTAAAATAAAATAGTAATACATGGAACTTTAAACTCAATAACGGTAAACAATTTGCGGTGTTATCGCTAATGAGACATGTCTTCCAGGCAACCTTCTTTCGTTTTATTTCCATAGAGAAAATTACCTAGTGCCTTATTGTTTTGTTTAAGATCTAGGAATAGAATCCTAGTTAAGCCGTATCTAACAATTTAAATGTCCTTCTTATGCATGTAGAAAAACAAGCACAATATAATATTAGCTACTACATATTGCAGGTAGTATATACACGCCTTTATGAAATGTCATACCCCCTATTCGTAAAAATTAACCCCTGCTAACTAAAACGTGCTTTGTCCTTTTCTCACAAACAAATGTCGAAGTGGCAGAAAAAGACAAACAAATTGTAACGACATTTTATCTAAAGTAGATTTGATGAACGTTTATGAATAACGCCTATAAACTTGTGAACTAGTTTTAGCTCCTCTCTTCCCTCGCACGCAGAATTGGCGGGTCGCACGCACAGCACGGCCAGTTGTAAAGCAGCTGAAAGCTTAAGCGCGCACTTGGCTCACCTCGGCTCCTCGCTCTCGCTCGCACTCGGTATTGCCGGCTCGCTCGCGCAGCACGGCCTGTAGATGGGCCACTAGTTGCGGCAACAGCGCGGTCAGTTGTAAAGCAGCTGAAAACTTCGCTAGACCGAGCACGAACAACTCTGGCCAGCATTTCTTGAGGAGTGTCACTTGAATCTCGAACCTGGGGGTAAACAAATAAATTGTATTTTTAACCGACTTCAAAAAATTGAGGAGGTTCTCAATTCGGTTGTACGTTCTTTTTTTTATTTATTTTTTAATGTGTGTTACCTCAAAACTCCGTCGTTTATGAACCGATTTGATTTTTTTTTCTTTTTTTGAAAGCATATGCTTCAAGGTTGGTTCCGTTGTTAACAGAATCTAGTTCTGATGAAGGGATCCATGAGGAATTGAGGGAACTCCACAAAAATTCAAGGGAAACTTGTAGTGATTTTAGTATTTTCGGTAATAAATCAAGCATTTGCATTCAGAAAGTAGCATTTGGTGAACGAGAACTGATGAAGAAGATCACGGATGATCATCCAAAACTCCTAGTGTTTCATGAGTGGTATTAAGATATTTCGATCAAGATACGGAAGTGACTATGATGAAGTCAATTTAAATGGTCCTGATGTAATGTCACCATCAACCTGATCTGGTAATTGAAGCCGGAAGGTAGGCAACGGGACTCCGTAATAAAACTTTTAGCTTATCCGTGTTTGAGCTTATTGGAATCGTTATGAGATGCACTCTGGTAATGATTCACTAAAAAGTGTGAAATAAATAAATAAATTGATAAAAAAATAAATCCGACTCCAAAAAACACTTTATTATTATTAGCCTTTTCATCGGACAAAATGTTGTGTTGTGTGTACAGTTTTAACTGAATATGTCGTATATTTCGCTTTTCCTCCATTTCTGGATGTCCGTTTGCCGGGCGGCGAAGGCCTCCTCCAATCTTCTCCACTCTTGTCTCTCTATAGCCACTCTTCCCCAAGTCTTTCCCGCTACCTGTCTGATGTCATCTTCCCATCGCTTTTGTGGCCTTCCTCTCTTCCTTTTGCCGTCTCTTGGGTACCACTGGGTGACAATTTTACTCCATTTCTCTCTACCCCTTATCAAGTGCCCAGCCCACTTCCATTTTTGCCTCCTTATTTTTAAGGTTACGTCCTGGACCTTGGTTTTATTTCTGATAATGGAGTTCCTTATTCTGTCCCTTCTGTTGGCTCCTATCATACTTCTTTCCATGGCACGTTGGCATATGGAGAGTTTATCAAGTGTGTTTTTTGTTAAGGACCACGTTTCACTTCCGTAGGCTAAGACTGGTAGAATGCAGGTGTTGAACAGTTTGCTCTTTGTTGTTTTTTGTTGTTCTTTGTTGTTTGCTCTTTGTTGTTATAAAAAAACACTAAATAGTAAAAAATAATTGCCTTACTTCTAACATGAGGCTTTACGCTTCTTACTGAACAATGTAGACGTATCTATTGTAATTTTTGTAGTCGGTGCCATTTCGTCAACTTTAGACCATTTCTTTGGATGGCACCGGCTTCAAAAACTACAATAGGGACGTCTACATTGTTTAATAAAAAGCGTAAAGTCTCATGTTAGAAGTAAGATAATTATTTTTTACTTTTTAATTTTTTTCTATAACATCTTATGTCAGTTAGTTTACTTCGCCTAATTGTGGATTTTAGCTTAGGATTCGGTTGTTAGTCTGTCACTTTGACGTTTATAAATCGCTATTTGACTTTTTTTTGGTGCCATTGGAACCAATTTTTAGAGAGTATCATATGTTTATGTAGAACCAATTACTATAGGCATGATGACAAAAAAAATCATACCATTCGAACCAGTTTTTACAGACGATCAATAGTAGTTTATGCAATCGTTATATATTGTATGCTTTTTTTAGTCGAGACAATTAAGCAGACTAGTCTTGCGAAAATGAAGTTGAGGCACATGGGTCGGACGCTCGTTGATGTCTTCTGTTCTATGCCGCGGCATCACGTGATTGGTCAATTTCATAAGAGTACTGTAATGGCGACACGTGATTAGCCAATTTCATAAGAGTACAGTAAAAGGTCAGTGCCATTTCGTCAACTTTAGACAATTTCTTTGGATGGCACCGGCTTCAAGAATTACAATAGGTACGTCTATATTGTTCAATAAGAAGCGTAAAGTCTCATGTTAGAAGTAAGGCAATTATTTTTTACTTTTTAGTGTTTTTTGGAGTCGGTTTTTTCGCACATCTCAATTAATGAGGTACAGTCAGGCATAAAACATGTACGTTTCTAAAGCGACGAAAATATCTGGACGGTCTTACGCCGCTGTCATTAAAGTCATGTTTCCATATTTTGTCACTGTATTGCGTATAGATATTTTTGACGATGACTGTATCGTACCAAGTGACGACTCTATTTATTTAATTAAACTTTATTGCACAAAAAAATATAATGTAAAAATAGCGGGCTTAATGTCAAATGTAATTTTCTACCAGTCAATCACATGGCCAAACAGAGACACTGAAAATCGGTGCATGGTAAATATAGAATGTTCTGGTGGTAGGCAAAGATCGTTCCCAGGACTCTAAAAAGCGACCGGTGGCTACCCACTTGGCTTCTCCCGGGCCGAGTGGGATCCATAACGGATTTACCCTGAGTAAACAAGAAAAGGTAAACGAAAAGGTACACGATGCCAGTATAAAACAAGTAAAACTTGTAAAACAGATCTTAATTAAGATTATTGGCATAGAAGAGGTGGCCGCCAATTTGAACTTTTTAGTCTATCCGACGGACTGCAGATATCTAAAATTGTATATGCGATTTGTTATGAGATATCTCCTCTCCGAATTTACAAGTAGAGTCTTTAGTGGTCTCTTGGTACAGGCACAAGCTGAGCCACCTACCCTTTCAATTGTTTTTGTATACTTTGTTTTATTGTACCTCTTGGTTACCTGTAAATGTATACAATCATTGAATAAACGTCTTATTATTATTATTAAGTACATGTGCTGCTTATGTATTATTAGACCTGTCGATTACGATCAATTTCGAACACCCAGAAAATGACATTGGCGATCTGATACGCGTAAAGTGACTTTGAGCGGAGCACCCGCCGGCTGGGGCAGGGGCAGGGGCCGGGGCTGGGGTACTCACGGCAAGGCCCGGGCAGCGGGCACCGACAACAGCCAGCGGCTGAGCGCGGCCAGCAGGCGCGCGCCCGCCTCGCACACCGCGTGCAGGCGCAGGTGCGGCGGAGCGCCCGCCGGCAGGGACAGGGGCTGGGGCCGGGGCTGGGGTACTCACGGCAAGGCCCGGGCAGCGGGCACCGACAACAGCCAGCGGCTGAGCGCGGCCAGCAGGCGCGCGCCCGCCTCGCACACCGCGTGCAGGCGCAGGTGCGGCGGCGCGCCCGCCGGCAGGGACAGGGGCTGGGGCCGGGGCTGGGGTACTCACGGCAAGGCCCGGGCAGCGGGCACCGACAACAGCCAGCGGCTGAGCGCGGCCAGCAGGCGCGCGCCCGCCTCGCACACCGCGTGCAGGCGCAGGTGCGGCGGAGCGCCCGCCGGCAGGGACAGGGGCTGGGGCCGGGGCTGGGGTACTCACGGCAAGGCCCGGGCAGCGGGCACCGACAACAGCCAGCGGCTGAGCGCGGCCAGCAGGCGCGCGCCCGCCTCGCACACCGCGTGCAGGCGCAGGTGCGGCGGAGCGCCCGCCGGCAGGGACAGGGGCTGGGGCCGGGGCTGGGGTACTCACGGCAAGGCCCGGGCAGCGGGCACCGACAACAGCCAGCGGCTGAGCGCGGCCAGCAGGCGCGCGCCCGCCTCGCACACCGCGTGCAGGCGCAGGTGCGGCGGAGCGCCCGCCGGCAGGGACAGGGGCTGGGGCCGGGGCTGGGGTACTCACGGCAAGGCCCGGGCAGCGGGCACCGACAACAGCCAGCGGCTGAGCGCGGCCAGCAGGCGCGCGCCCGCCTCGCACACCGCGTGCAGGCGCAGGTGCGGCGGAGCGCCCGCCGGCAGGGACAGGGGCTGGGGCCGGGGCTGGGGTACTCACGGCAAGGCCCGGGCAGCGGGCACCGACAACAGCCAGCGGCTGAGCGCGGCCAGCAGGCGCGCGCCCGCCTCGCACACCGCGTGCAGGCGCAGGTGCGGCGGAGCGCCCGCCGGCAGGGACAGGGGCTGGGGCCGGGGCTGGGGTACTCACGGCAAGGCCCGGGCAGCGGGCACCGACAACAGCCAGCGGCTGAGCGCGGCCAGCAGGCGCGCGCCCGCCTCGCACACCGCGTGCAGGCGCAGGTGCGGCGGAGCGCCCGCCGGCAGGGACAGGGGCTGGGGCCGGGGCTGGGGTACTCACGGCAAGGCCCGGGCAGCGGGCACCGACAACAGCCAGCGGCTGAGCGCGGCCAGCAGGCGCGCGCCCGCCTCGCACACCGCGTGCAGGCGCAGGTGCGGCGGAGCGCCCGCCGGCAGGGACAGGGGCTGGGGCCGGGGCTGGGGTACTCACGGCAAGGCCCGGGCAGCGGGCACCGACAACAGCCAGCGGCTGAGCGCGGCCAGCAGGCGCGCGCCCGCCTCGCACACCGCGTGCAGGCGCAGGTGCGGCGGAGCGCCCGCCGGCAGGGACAGGGGCTGGGGCCGGGGCTGGGGTACTCACGGCAAGGCCCGGGCAGCGGGCACCGACAACAGCCAGCGGCTGAGCGCGGCCAGCAGGCGCGCGCCCGCCTCGCACACCGCGTGCAGGCGCAGGTGCGGCGGAGCGCCCGCCGGCAGGGACAGGGGCTGGGGCCGGGGCTGGGGTACTCACGGCAAGGCCCGGGCAGCGGGCACCGACAACAGCCAGCGGCTGAGCGCGGCCAGCAGGCGCGCGCCCGCCTCGCACACCGCGTGCAGGCGCAGGTGCGGCGGAGCGCCCGCCGGCAGGGACAGGGGCTGGGGCCGGGGCTGGGGTACTCACGGCAAGGCCCGGGCAGCGGGCACCGACAACAGCCAGCGGCTGAGCGCGGCCAGCAGGCGCGCGCCCGCCTCGCACACCGCGTGCAGGCGCAGGTGCGGCGGAGCGCCCGCCGGCAGGGACAGGGGCTGGGGCCGGGGCTGGGGTACTCACGGCAAGGCCCGGGCAGCGGGCACCGACAACAGCCAGCGGCTGAGCGCGGCCAGCAGGCGTGCGCCCGCCTCGCACACCGCGTGCAGGCGCAGGTGCGGCGGAGCGCCCGCCGGCAGGGACAGGGGCTGGGGCCGGGGCTGGGGTACTCACGGCAAGGCCCGGGCAGCGGGCACCGACAACAGCCAGCGGCTGAGCGCGGCCAGCAGGCGCGCGCCCGCCTCGCACACCGCGTGCAGGCGCAGGTGCGGCGGAGCGCCCGCCGGCAGGGACAGGGGCTGGGGCCGGGGCTGGGGTACTCACGGCAAGGCCCGGGCAGCGGGCACCGACAACAGCCAGCGGCTGAGCGCGGCCAGCAGGCGCGCGCCCGCCTCGCACACCGCGTGCAGGCGCAGGTGCGGCGGAGCGCCCGCCGGCAGGGACAGGGGCTGGGGCCGGGGCTGGGGTACTCACGGCAAGGCCCGGGCAGCGGGCACCGACAACAGCCAGCGGCTGAGCGCGGCCAGCAGGCGTGCGCCCGCCTCGCACACCGCGTGCAGGCGCAGGTGCGGCGGAGCGCCCGCCGGCAGGGACAGGGGCTGGGGCCGGGGCTGGGGTACTCACGGCAAGGCCCGGGCAGCGGGCACCGACAACAGCCAGCGGCTGAGCGCGGCCAGCAGGCGCGCGCCCGCCTCGCACACCGCGTGCAGGCGCAGGTGCGGCGGAGCGCCCGCCGGCAGGGACAGGGGCTGGGGCCGGGGCTGGGGTACTCACGGCAAGGCCCGGGCAGCGGGCACCGACAACAGCCAGCGGCTGAGCGCGGCCAGCAGGCGCGCGCCCGCCTCGCACACCGCGTGCAGGCGCAGGTGCGGCGGAGCGCCCGCCGGCAGGGACAGGGGCTGGGGCCGGGGCTGGGGTACTCACGGCAAGGCCCGGGCAGCGGGCACCGACAACAGCCAGCGGCTGAGCGCGGCCAGCAGGCGCGCGCCCGCCTCGCACACCGCGTGCAGGCGCAGGTGCGGCGGAGCGCCCGCCGGCAGGGACAGGGGCTGGGGCCGGGGCTGGGGTACTCACGGCAAGGCCCGGGCAGCGGGCACCGACAACAGCCAGCGGCTGAGCGCGGCCAGCAGGCGTGCGCCCGCCTCGCACACCGCGTGCAGGCGCAGGTGCGGCGGAGCGCCCGCCGGCAGGGACAGGGGCTGGGGCCGGGGCTGGGGTACTCACGGCAAGGCCCGGGCAGCGGGCACCGACAACAGCCAGCGGCTGAGCGCGGCCAGCAGGCGCGCGCCCGCCTCGCACACCGCGTGCAGGCGCAGGTGCGGCGGAGCGCCCGCCGGCAGGGACAGGGGCTGGGGCCGGGGCTGGGGTACTCACGGCAAGGCCCGGGCAGCGGGCACCGACAACAGCCAGCGGCTGAGCGCGGCCAGCAGGCGTGCGCCCGCCTCGCACACCGCGTGCAGGCGCAGGTGCGGCGGAGCGCCCGCCGGCAGGGACAGGGGCTGGGGCCGGGGCTGGGGTACTCACGGCAAGGCCCGGGCAGCGGGCACCGACAACAGCCAGCGGCTGAGCGCGGCCAGCAGGCGCGCGCCCGCCTCGCACACCGCGTGCAGGCGCAGGTGCGGCGGAGCGCCCGCCGGCAGGGACAGGGGCTGGGGCCGGGGCTGGGGTACTCACGGCAAGGCCCGGGCAGCGGGCACCGACAACAGCCAGCGGCTGAGCGCGGCCAGCAGGCGCGCGCCCGCCTCGCACACCGCGTGCAGGCGCAGGTGCGGCGGAGCGCCCGCCGGCAGGGACAGGGGCTGGGGCCGGGGCTGGGGTACTCACGGCAAGGCCCGGGCAGCGGGCACCGACAACAGCCAGCGGCTGAGCGCGGCCAGCAGGCGCGCGCCCGCCTCGCACACCGCGTGCAGGCGCAGGTGCGGCGGAGCGCCCGCCGGCAGGGACAGGGGCTGGGGCCGGGGCTGGGGTACTCACGGCAAGGCCCGGGCAGCGGGCACCGACAACAGCCAGCGGCTGAGCGCGGCCAGCAGGCGCGCGCCCGCCTCGCACACCGCGTGCAGGCGCAGGTGCGGCGGAGCGCCCGCCGGCAGGGACAGGGGCTGGGGCCGGGGCTGGGGTACTCACGGCAAGGCCCGGGCAGCGGGCACCGACAACAGCCAGCGGCTGAGCGCGGCCAGCAGGCGCGCGCCCGCCTCGCACACCGCGTGCAGGCGCAGGTGCGGCGGAGCGCCCGCCGGCAGGGACAGGGGCTGGGGCCGGGGCTGGGGTACTCACGGCAAGGCCCGGGCAGCGGGCACCGACAACAGCCAGCGGCTGAGCGCGGCCAGCAGGCGCGCGCCCGCCTCGCACACCGCGTGCAGGCGCAGGTGCGGCGGAGCGCCCGCCGGCAGGGACAGGGGCTGGGGCCGGGGCTGGGGTACTCACGGCAAGGCCCGGGCAGCGGGCACCGACAACAGCCAGCGGCTGAGCGCGGCCAGCAGGCGCGCGCCCGCCTCGCACACCGCGTGCAGGCGCAGGTGCGGCGGAGCGCCCGCCGGCAGGGACAGGGGCTGGGGCCGGGGCTGGGGTACTCACGGCAAGGCCCGGGCAGCGGGCACCGACAACAGCCAGCGGCTGAGCGCGGCCAGCAGGCGCGCGCCCGCCTCGCACACCGCGTGCAGGCGCAGGTGCGGCGGAGCGCCCGCCGGCAGGGACAGGGGCTGGGGCCGGGGCTGGGGTACTCACGGCAAGGCCCGGGCAGCGGGCACCGACAACAGCCAGCGGCTGAGCGCGGCCAGCAGGCGCGCGCCCGCCTCGCACACCGCGTGCAGGCGCAGGTGCGGCGGAGCGCCCGCCGGCAGGGACAGGGGCTGGGGCCGGGGCTGGGGTACTCACGGCAAGGCCCGGGCAGCGGGCACCGACAACAGCCAGCGGCTGAGCGCGGCCAGCAGGCGCGCGCCCGCCTCGCACACCGCGTGCAGGCGCAGGTGCGGCGGAGCGCCCGCCGGCAGGGACAGGGGCTGGGGCCGGGGCTGGGGTACTCACGGCAAGGCCCGGGCAGCGGGCACCGACAACAGCCAGCGGCTGAGCGCGGCCAGCAGGCGCGCGCCCGCCTCGCACACCGCGTGCAGGCGCAGGTGCGGCGGAGCGCCCGCCGGCAGGGACAGGGGCTGGGGCCGGGGCTGGGGTACTCACGGCAAGGCCCGGGCAGCGGGCACCGACAACAGCCAGCGGCTGAGCGCGGCCAGCAGGCGCGCGCCCGCCTCGCACACCGCGTGCAGGCGCAGGTGCGGCGGAGCGCCCGCCGGCAGGGACAGGGGCTGGGGCCGGGGCTGGGGTACTCACGGCAAGGCCCGGGCAGCGGGCACCGACAACAGCCAGCGGCTGAGCGCGGCCAGCAGGCGTGCGCCCGCCTCGCACACCGCGTGCAGGCGCAGGTGCGGCGGAGCGCCCGCCGGCAGGGACAGGGGCTGGGGCCGGGGCTGGGGTACTCACGGCAAGGCCCGGGCAGCGGGCACCGACAACAGCCAGCGGCTGAGCGCGGCCAGCAGGCGCGCGCCCGCCTCGCACACCGCGTGCAGGCGCAGGTGCGGCGGAGCGCCCGCCGGCAGGGACAGGGGCTGGGGCCGGGGCTGGGGTACTCACGGCAAGGCCCGGGCAGCGGGCACCGACAACAGCCAGCGGCTGAGCGCGGCCAGCAGGCGCGCGCCCGCCTCGCACACCGCGTGCAGGCGCAGGTGCGGCGGAGCGCCCGCCGGCAGGGACAGGGGCTGGGGCCGGGGCTGGGGTACTCACGGCAAGGCCCGGGCAGCGGGCACCGACAACAGCCAGCGGCTGAGCGCGGCCAGCAGGCGCGCGCCCGCCTCGCACACCGCGTGCAGGCGCAGGTGCGGCGGAGCGCCCGCCGGCAGGGACAGGGGCTGGGGCCGGGGCTGGGGTACTCACGGCAAGGCCCGGGCAGCGGGCACCGACAACAGCCAGCGGCTGAGCGCGGCCAGCAGGCGCGCGCCCGCCTCGCACACCGCGTGCAGGCGCAGGTGCGGCGGAGCGCCCGCCGGCAGGGACAGGGGCTGGGGCCGGGGCTGGGGTACTCACGGCAAGGCCCGGGCAGCGGGCACCGACAACAGCCAGCGGCTGAGCGCGGCCAGCAGGCGCGCGCCCGCCTCGCACACCGCGTGCAGGCGCAGGTGCGGCGGCGCGCCCGCCGGCAGGGACAGGGGCTGGGGCCGGGGCTGGGGTACTCACGGCAAGGCCCGGGCAGCGGGCACCGACAACAGCCAGCGGCTGAGCGCGGCCAGCAGGCGCGCGCCCGCCTCGCACACCGCGTGCAGGCGCAGGTGCGGCGGAGCGCCCGCCGGCAGGGACAGGGGCTGGGGCCGGGGCTGGGGTACTCACGGCAAGGCCCGGGCAGCGGGCACCGACAACAGCCAGCGGCTGAGCGCGGCCAGCAGGCGCGCGCCCGCCTCGCACACCGCGTGCAGGCGCAGGTGCGGCGGAGCGCCCGCCGGCAGGGACAGGGGCTGGGGCCGGGGCTGGGGTACTCACGGCAAGGCCCGGGCAGCGGGCACCGACAACAGCCAGCGGCTGAGCGCGGCCAGCAGGCGCGCGCCCGCCTCGCACACCGCGTGCAGGCGCAGGTGCGGCGGCGCGCCCGCCGGCAGGGACAGGTGTAAGGTTAGAGACTCCGGGGTTGAGAGGATGGTTGACGGGTCCGCTGGAACAAAACATGTTTATCATTTTTACAGATACATTTCAAAAAACCGGTCAAGTGCGAGTCGGACTCGGGCACCGAGGGTTCCGTATACAGATGTGTACCGGTTCCAACCCTATTAAATTCTAATAGATTTTATTCTACCGTTTTGTCGGCGTCATTGATATGTATACTCATGCCAAATTACAGCTTTCTAGTACTAACGGTTACTGAGAAAAACGGGGGACGGACGGCCATGGCGAAACTATAAGAGTTCCTTGTTTATTACGGAATCCTAAAAATTAGTTGAGCAAAAATGGTAAATATGCTAAAAGTTAGGAAACCTTTTTTCAAAATCTATTCTAGAAGTACCTATATAAGTACAGTACAAAGGTTATATTTATAACATACGAAATAAACATGACATGTAAATTGACTTTATGAATAAACTAGCGACCCGTCCCGGCTTCGCACGGGTGCACTATTTAATGGATGTTATTATACATATAAACCTTCCTCTTCAATCACTCTATTTAAAAAAACCGCATCAAAATCCGTTGCGTAGTTTTAAAGATTTAAGCATACATAAGGACAGAGAAAGCGACTTTGTTTTATACTATGTAGTGATGATGAGTACAGTACTTAATCGCGGGTGAGTCATGGTTGTGTGTTGAGATATACGCGCACATTGTCTATGTGTGCGTCAGTGTAGGTGCTGAGTTCACATTATCTATGTGTTCGTATGTGTCACAACTACAACTATGTATTGCTAACCCGCGCTCGTGATAAAAGTACAATATTAATGACTCCAGCTATAACAAATTTGTAACTAATCTTAAGTCATTTTAATTTTACATATATTAGGTTGACATTTTGACAATTTATTTAATCAAATTGCAAACACAGCTACCCATTATATAAATAGATGTAAAATTTCATATTTTATTAATAAACGAGTATTTATCTACCTTCCGGCTGCGGTGCTTCGGCTTGGGGCGCGGGCGGGGCCTCCGGGGCTACGTAGGCCGACTGCAGGTACTCGTTAATGGCGCCTGGAAATATATTAACACTTTCAATGCCAGGGACCGCCTGGTGGTAACGCTGCGTAACTTCTAGCACGCAAAAAATATCCATTTCCCCCAATACGTAATATCTATTCGTCCATTTTATCACGAGGTCTACAGCTCACAGAGTCACTACTTTAGATGATTACAAAAAATCACGGCTGAGAGATTTAATGTTATGTGTGCACTTACCGAACTGCCCCATCTTGAAGAGATTCTTAGCAAGCTGCGTCTGCAGCATCAGCTGCTGTCTCCGAGCGCCCTCCATGTCACCTCCGCCCAGGTAGCCAGGCACTGAACCACATATATTTACAAATTTAATGGCTAACCCCGTTATTCATAAAACTTAACAAACCTCTGCTAACTAAAATGTCTGTTTTCACTGTCTCACAATCACGTGTGTCAAAGTGACACATAAGGACAAACGAACTTTAGCGGCTAGTTAACTAGTATAGGTTTCATAGACGTTTATGAATAAAGGGGTAAAAAGGGGGTATAATGGCGTTGGGCATTACATGTGATACAAGGAAAAATAAAAAGCATACATTATATAACGATTGCATAAACTACTATTAAAACACCACTGTTTTAATGTTTTTTTTATATGGAAATTGTAATGGTACACCATCAAGCATTTGATAAGTTAAATGTGAGGTATATGTGTTTGTGTTACCCGGGTTGCCCTTGTTGAAGGCGACGGCGGCGGCGAGCGCGAAGTTGATGGCGGGCGCCGGCGACACCGCGCCGAACTCGTGCGGCTCGTCCTTCGGGTTTATCTGCACAATACACATTAAATTAACCTTTTGAGCGCCAACAAAAGAAATAATAAGTACGTTTCATCTGTCCTTGGTTATGGGCTGATATTGTGGGGAAACGCAGTGGAAGTGAACAGTCTTTAAACTACAAAAAAAGTGTATCAGGGTCATTAGTAGTTCGTGGTGGGACGAAAGTTGCGTACCTCTTTTCAAAAAACTTAAAATCCTACCTTTGCCATGCCTATACCTAAGAGACATATGTAATTTTGTCAGATCCCATCACTCTTACTTTAAAACACGTGGTGAAGTACTTGAAAGGCAAACCAGGGTAAAAATAATGAATCTTTTATATCACCCTCGAAGTCACAAGATGATATACAAGAGGAACGTCTTCAACATGTGTATTGTCATTTATAATCATCTCCCGGAGAAACTAAAGCTGCTGGAGGGAAACGCCTTTAAACGCAGTCTAACAAACTGGCTTTTAGAGCATTGTTTTTACAGCGTAAAGGCGTATCTCGAACACCAGCATTAGAATTAGTAATATTTAGTTATATAATTGTTATTATTTTATGATTTTATTGTGCCTCTTTGACTGTGATATGCCTATTATGTTAATTTTACTAGTATTTCAATTTGACTTCCTATATTTATTTCAATTAGTTTTATTTTTATTCTTTTGACATTTTAATGACTGTAACTTTTGACATTTTATGTATTTGCACGCTTGCATGCAGGCTAGATGCATGAAACAAAATGTATTGTAACATCCATACTTACTGTGTCTATGCAAATAAATAATTTCTGATTCTGATTCTGATTCTGAACAAATGACGCATCGCTGACGCCACACCATCGCATGGCTCAACGCGAAACCTCACGCAATCGCGCATAGATCGTTACTGCATTGGCCAGGCTGTCGTTTGCGTCCATGGCACGATTTGCCGATGATTTAAGAGAGGTAGCGCACAGCAAAATGTCATCTTGCTCGAATTTGGAGCAGCCCAACTGGGGAAGTACCTCCGCCTTGCAGAAGACTACAGTTTAATAACATTATTTACTATACAAGTATGTAGTGTTGTGTTCCTGGAAGTGAGCAGGGTTGCCAGAGCTCCCGAGGATGCACTGTGTTGAGAGCGAGGGACCTAAATGTGTTCCTTCTGCTGTCAACACAGTGCATCTTCCAATCTTATAAAGGGTCGGCAGCGCGCACGTGACACCTCTGGAGTTGCGGGCGTCTATAGGCTGCGGTGGCCGCTTACCATCAGGTGGACCGTACGCTTGCATATGGTACCGGCGTTGAATTTAAAAAAAAGACGCGTATATCCGAATGCGGCGGTGAAAAGGTTTATTAGATTCCTCGATTCTGTCAACCTCGCCCGGATGAATATTCAGCCTTTTTTTCAGCGTGTTTTTTTCGTCATTGTTGGTTGCCAACCTCGTAACTATTCTGTACACTCTATATGTACTCGGCCGGCAACCCCTTACTTCCCGGCCTCTGTAATAATGTACTATTGTAATTTCACATCACTTTTATGTAGCGGTCCATGGAATACACCTTCCTACCAAATTTCATAATTGTAGTGCTTATAGTCTCCGAGTAAATCGGCTGTGACATACGGACGGACGCACGGACGGACGGACAGACATGACGAATCTATAAGGGTTCCGTTTTTGCCATTTTGGCTACGGAACCCTAAAAAAGGTATTGAACTCGACAAAGAAACATCTTACAGGAGGCAGAGAGGCAATTGTAGAGGACAGGAGTATGTCATCTCACTCATATTATTGGTTTATTCACGGCCTTTCCATGCCGCCCGACCAAAAATTAATCTCGCGTGGCCGCCCTATAGTCCTTGGCTTATTCTTGCTTTCTCGCCGCGCTCGGACTTCACCTTGTCCACGATCGGCTTAGGCCACAACCGGGAGAACGCTAGGGTGATAAGTAATACTCACTGGTCCATGCTGTCCAGCGAGTCCGAGTAGCTTGGAGTAGGCCTGCCGCTCATGCAAACCCTCGCCTCACTTGGACTTCACCTTGTCCACGATCGGCTTAGGCCACAACCGGGAGAACGCTAGGGTGATAAGTAATACTCACTGGTCCATGCTGTCCAGCGAGTCCGAGTAGCTTGGAGTAGGCCTGCCGCTCATGCAAACCCTCGCCTCGTTCGGGCTTCACTTTGTCCACGATCGGCTTCCTCTCGTGCTGGACCGCTGTCAGTATAGCACAAGAATTACTGCCCATCAGTATATTTTTGAAAATTGTATGTACAGTTAAATTCATTAATATACTCTTGCACTCTATTCCTTTGTAATAAGGTCCAAAAATGTGTATATATTAAGGAAATTGACTGTACTAATTGCAAATTATCTTACAATTGTATCAACAGAATATGGCACTTTTTTAGGGGCTTACCCAGAGCCCAAATGGAGCCGTAATGCTGTAATTCAAGCGTCCGTCCGTCTGTCTGTCCGTCGCCTGTCACACAGGTTTTATATTGCATCAAATATAATCATACGCCAAGCATATAAGTATCTCGTTGACCCATATAAATGACAATTTGTTTGTGTCAAAAAGCATTTTGATATGGTGTGATGATGATGATGAATGTTGTAATACTCTGACATAAAATGGAACAATGTTACAGTACTTTGATATAAAATAAAAAAAATAAAAAAGCCTTATTTCCAAATTCCTATTTTACATTAGAATTCTTTTGCGTAATCGTTAGTAAGTTTCTTATAGCTAGTAGTTAGTGTTAAGTTTATGTATATTATTTACTATTTATTCATTTAATTTGGACCCCTGTTTGAGTATAGGCCTCCTCCAACTCTCTCCATTTCTTGTCAGTAAAGCAGATCGAAGAAAAAGAAGTGTATGAACATTGAACACATAAAACAGCTGAAAACCGAAAAAAGCCCAGGCCCAGATGGGATAGCAAACGAAGCTTTAAAATATGGTGCACCAATTCTGCTTCAACATCTAACACATCTATTCAATATGGTACTTAATTCTAAAACCATACCAGAGCAATGGTGTACATCAGATACAATATTGCTGTACAAGAAAGGCAATCCCTTAGACATCGGCAACTATAGGCCAATCAGCTTACTAGCGAGCATCTACAAACTGTTCTCATCAATAATACTAAGGCGGATATCCAAAACAATTGACGACTCATACTTCGACATATAATGGAACAATGTTGTAATACTCACAGTCGCTCCGCATGCCGCACGCGAGGCACTTCTGCAGCCGGCAGTACTGGCAGCGGTTGCGGTGGTGCTTCGTCACCTCACAGTTCATGCTGCCCCGGCATTGGTAGCCAAGCTTCTTGCGGATGCTGCGTTTGAAGAAGCCTTTGCAGCCTATTGAAGCAGATGCATTTGTTAACAAGATAAATTGAAAATTTTAAAAAACCTTGATCAAAACATAGCTAAGAACCATCCCTGCCATTAAGAATTCTCATTATCCTATTAGGCCGGAAAAACAAGACTATGCTAACGTATAATGAAGTATATTAACATGTTTTTGATTTGACAATAAAATTAGTTGTTATGAACACACACGATTGTATTGATCTGCGATTCCAGAAAGGGTTAAAACAAACCCCACTCAAATCCATTAGGGAACTACAATGAAACAGATAGACACACATATACACATGTTAAACTTTAACACTCCTCTTTTGTGTTGCGTGTAAAAAAGAAAACATAAGTAACAAACCTTCACAACTGATAGCCCCATAGTGTCTGCCGGAAGCCCTGTCTCCGCACACAATGCACAGCTCCAGCCCGCCCACCTCGCTGCCTCCGCTGAATTTCATCTCCATCTGGTCCTGACCATCCATACTGTGGAACAGATTTATTTATCTTTTATCGATCACAAGAAATAAAATTTGTTAAATTTTGTTGTTTTGAGTGATATTTGAAACAATATTTCTTAATGAAAAAAAGCAAAAAACATATGTGGACTATGATATGAGGCCACATAGTCAGTTCTATCTAGAACTGACTATGTGGCCTCACTTGTTACTATCTAGTAACAAGTAGATGAAAAGAAAATGTCAAGATGTCAATTCACAAAGAAAATAGGTTATATTATAGATAAGCGTTTTTAATTGATAAGGTTGCTTCTCTTAAGCCATCATCTCTTGGCAACAGTTTAGTGACTTAGGGCCATTTTAATGAGACTACAAATTTATTAAACATAATTAAAGTATGTTCTTTTTCCATACACTTGGAATATACTGACACTTACCTCACTCAGGTCACTTCAAAAAACTAACCACATTTATAGTTTCAAGCAATATGCTTAATACCCATTTAGCATAACATGTTTTTATCAAAATGCTACATATTTAGACCTTCACATTAAATTAAAGGTCAATTGTTAGCAAGCAAGGTGAACAAACATTCGGCTGAAGTGGTCACGCGAAAGTAAGAATGAAGCGCACTTGGCGGTTTTAGAAAAAAAGAATACCTACAAAAAAGAACTTACTAATATTCACTCGTAATGGCCACCTTTCACTCCCGTAGATGCATGGTATTTAACCTTTGCGAGTACGTGGGCGGAAATGCAATGAACTTGTTCAAGGCGTCTAGTAAAAACCAGACGCCCTGACCACTGAAGTGAGGAGAGCAAGAATGGAGTCATGTCATCCATAACGTGGGGGTAGGTACCCGTACAGTTAGACGAAGGTGCACTTACCTTTTCACACGTATAGGTTCTTTCAATCTTTTCTTCGGTAAGCACAAACTTGGAGATGTTTACCAGTTACGAATGTTACTTTTGATAGGGATGCATAGTTAAATTGCTTTATTAAGCTGCTCAATGTAGAAAAGAAAACAAAATAAAACCAATGGAGAAAAAGAAATACACTCAACAAAACAAAATGTCACGTCGATGATGTTGTTTCAGACACTACACTCTACAGTTGTGATTCTCGCACGAGATTATTTTTATTTCAGATACCTATTCCATTTTATATCTACATTTAACACTTCAAAGAGCCATCTAGCATAATTATTCGTTTAGACAAATTACCAGCGAAAATGTTACATATTTACTATCTAAAACATAGAAAGATTTTAGATAATTGTTATGTTTTATTGCTTACGCATCATATTTAAATGTATACTATGCGTTTATTAATATGTCTGAAACAGTTTAGACTAACCGTAAACGAAGTTTTCTTGCTCTGTTTTACTTGCAAGTGTGTACGTAGGTGCGACAGAGAAAGAAATCTTCGTTTATGTTTCGCGATAGTATCCCTCAGTATTATTCCAAATTTCTTCCACAGAGTGTATAACGATTCTGCGATGTTATTATTTGTCAATGTCAAGTCAAAATGACAATCTCAACTTCAATGGAACCACATGTGGTTTGTTGTAAATAAAAGTTTATAATTTCTGTTAAAAGTGATTCATAGTGTTCGCAACAAGTGTTATTAGGCCCGCAAAAATGGAGGATATTCTTGATAAATTTACCACGTTCACAGAGAAACCGGTCAAGTTTTTGACCGTCCAAAAGGATCGAAAAGACGAAATCACGAGTTTGGTTAAATCTCTTTATGATTTCACTAAAACTGAGGAGATCAGTGGCGGGAAAAATAGGAAAGGTGCTGCTTTGCCTAAATTGATAGTGAAAGATTTTGACGAAGAGCAAATATGGCAGCAGATAGAGTTGCACAATTCAGAAACTTGGGATCACCTTGTATGGGAGGTAGCTAACGGCATGTCAACAAAAAAGGACCTTACCTTCCCTGTTCAGATCAAAAACGAGGATGAAGAGTCACAGGAAGAAGATGAACATAATTACTCGGAATCCAAGGTCACCTCCGATGAAGAAATAGAGGAGAAATCTAAAAAGACTAAAAAGGCCAAGTCTAATCTAAAGATGGGTAAAAGTTCGATAGTCGATGATAAATTCTTCAAATTGAAAGAAATGGAGCAGTTTCTCCTTCAAGAAGAGAAGGAGAAGAAAGCGGTATCTGATTCAGAAGACTCAATTGATCTATTTGATGATGTGGATGATGAATCTGGTGAAGAAGCTGTGCAGGGCATGTATAATGATTTCTTTGACGGTGATGATGCTGGCGATGATGGAAATGATGAAGAGGACAGTGCGAATAATGAGAATTTTGATTTAAAGAATGGAGAGCCAGAAGATGAAAATGTAGAAGGTAAAAAGAAGTCCAAGAAGAATAAGAAAGTCAGGTTTTCTGCCATGGAAGACAGTGAATCTGATGGTGAAAGTGCTGCAGTAAATGATGAGCTAAACACTAAAAAAGATACTAAGGATGAGAACAAGTCAGATTTTGAGCTGAGACAAGAACGCTTAAAACAAACTATGAACAGGCTCGAAGAAAAGATGCTTAAAGAAGCTCCTTGGCAGCTAAAAGGAGAGGTAGATGCCGTTAAAAGACCACAAAATTCCCTATTGGAGGAGGTTGTCGATTTTGATTTAACTTCCCGTCCACCACCTATTATTACTGAACAAACCACTGTAACTCTAGAAGATATCATCAGACAAAGGATCAAAGATAAAGCATGGGATGACGTTGAAAAGAAAGAAAAGCCGGTTGATGACCAGCTACAATTCCGTAAACCGGAAATCCTAGACCAGTCAAAGAGCAAGCTAAGTCTTGCTCAAGTTTACGAAGCAGAGTATTTGAAGCAGAAACAAGCAGCCTCAGGGGAGAATGTAGAAGAGGAAGAGCCAGAAGCACATAAAGAAGTCAAAGAAGCTATGAAAAAACTATTTGCTAAGCTTGACGCTCTATGCCACTACCACTACACACCTAGGGCACCCCAAGCTGAAGTTAAAATCGTCAGTAATACACCAGCTATTTCCATGGAAGAGGTTGCACCGGTGGCAACAAGTGATGCCGCCTTGCTTGCCCCTGAGGAGGTTAAAAAGAAGCATAGGGGTGACTTAATTAGCAAAGAAGAGAGGAGTTCTACAGACAAGAAGAGGGAACGAAGGAAGAAGAAGCAATTGCAGCGTAAGAAGGGTACTGTTGCTAAAGTAACTGAGCATAGGAATACTACGAAGGGGGTTGAAGCAAATGATAAGTCATTGAAGACTTCTAAAGCTTTCTTCCAGCAGTTGAATGATGAAGCTACAAGTATAATTAAGAAAAAGCGTAAAAATAAAGGGCAATGATGTTTGTATCTAAGCTGTATTTGTATTTAATCTTTAAAACAATGTCTTGTTAATGCAGTTTGTTTTCTTATTTATAACCCTTCCCATTTCTGCTATAAAACCACAATAAGGCTATTTACAAATTTGATATAAATTAAAATATGTAAATTTCACACATTCATTCAGTAAATAGTCTGAAAGATCATTTTAGAAAACAGAAAAAATAACAATTAAAATTCTAACACAATTATATTACGAGTATATATTTATTTATTTGCATATACCTTGCAGACTAACATACAAATCATTAGTCTACAAATGACTAATGAGAATAATTGAACAAAATAAATGCGAAATAATAAGCAATTATTACAAAATTAAAAGGTATCTGGTAAATAAATACAACAAGAAAAATTTCGGTAGATGTACCTAAGTATACAAGATTCCGAATGAAAATACACTAATAGAAATAATCTAGTATTCTCACTTCAGCTAGCACAATAGGTTTTACTAGGGTTTGCAGGCCTGGGAGGACTCTGTACTTTTCATACTCAAACCTAGGACTTACGATCACGTTATTGGCCTACATGTACTAAAACGACACAAAACACGTGACGGTATTACCCATCGTGCTACCTGGACTGATAATTATACTTTATTATGTACTATATAGCATATACAACTGGTAAAAAACTTGTGTTGGAGTATTGCGTAAAAAATATATCTTCTAAAATTAAATTTTGGGTCAAAAACCGCCTACAAAAAACCTAATAGCAATTTAGCACAAACGCATACTTTGCTGTTCTCTGCATACCACAACACAACAGCCACTGTAAGAAAGTTGAAACTTAATTAAACCTTGCGCTATTGGCTTAAGGTTTAATATTCGCTGAATTAGGAATCAAAATTAAAATTACGAAATTTCAGGAAATGGTTCTGGGCGGCACGCTGTATTAAAGCTTGTCCCATAAGCTTATTGTGACTAGGTTTTACTCTAGACTTTGCTCACGTTTATTTATTTTAATTTTAATGTCACGATGTATATAAGGAAAGCAGTTGTTTTGTATACCTACTAAGAACCAGTGGATAAAGTTGGTTTAATTCCGTTACATTAATTCCTAAGAGCAGAAATGTCACCCGCTGCTGCACACCTTCCTACCTATTGGGTAAATGCATCGGCTAGGGTAAGTGTCTCTTAAAATTCATTCTCCTTGTGGACAATTTGATTTTGAATTTCTATATGTGAGCCTCTGTATACGTACGTCAGAAACACGTTACTAAAAATGTTAGGAGTGAATGTTTTAACTTTTAATTCACAGGTCTTTCTTTTAAATTATTTCAGAAAAAATAATGAAATCAATTTAAAAAGGAAGTTATTTCATTGTATGATCGTAAGGAAATAGTATATTACTTACCTAGGGCGGTAAAACAAAGAATGTCTCAGATCGCAGGTATTTGACGCCCGAGCCGAAAGCAAGGGCGATAAATATGCGATCTGAGGCTTCGTTTTTTACCACCATGTTAAGTACAACATTTTATGCTCCCCCTGGCCAGGAAGAAGGTTTTTACATGCACGTAGTATGCGGTAATTGCCATTCTATGGCCAGGTGGTACATAAAAAATACATCAGTTGTAAAATAGTTGTTATGTAAGGTTTGTTGCTACAAACACAAATTCCAAGAAAAAATCGTTTATCTACAAAACTAATTGTGCATATAATTGGAGCCACAGATGTTACGGTCCTATGTTTTTATTTTTGTAATAATCTAGTCAGTTCTGTTGGGTGGAATGTTTCAATTCCACCAGCTATGCCCTTATGTAGCTGTGCGAGTTTTTTTAATTTGTAACTTGACGCTACTAAGCTACTGCAAGAAATAAATAGGCCATAGGTAATCACATGACTTTTGTAGAAAACAAATTAAGTATACAGATTTTTGTTATTGACTTTGGTAGTTGACAATGATCTATCGAGAATCATACCACGTATACCTACTGGTAACCTTTGGTTATTTCGCTGTAAAACCTTCACTAATATATTTACCTATAGGCTTTGTATCACCAAACCTTCTGCCAAAGCCATACTAAAGACTATATTCAGACCGCTTAAGTAAACTCCAGAAATCCCCATTACAAGCGCTGTGGCAATAAAAGTAACAATACAAGAAGTAAATCTTACATATTACGGGACTAACTCCGCTCCGAGCGGAGTAATTAGCACGGGAAAAACGCGCGATATGGCGCGAGACGAATCAGCAGAGCTGGAGTTACTGAACTTGGAGTGAGCGTTATTACTCTTATGAGCGATTTTTAACGCGCGTTAAGACGCGCGATAACGCGTTATTGTCAAAGCGTTAAAGGTTTCATCACACCGCTGCGCAGAACGAAGTGACTCGCCGTAAACGCAGTGATTTGTTTCATGCGTGACATTTTTTGTCTGTCAACTGTCTCCCTCTTGTCACAGCGTTTAGGTACGGCGGGTGAGGTCGCAGCTTAAGACAAGGATAAATAAATGTGTAGGTACAGTTGCTTTATATATTACAATACTAAATACTACGTACTAACTACGCTCCGAACTGAGTGAGTAATTAACACGGGAAAGAAGCACGAACTCACGGACTGCCGCGACACGAATAAGCCCCCCTAGACCTCACTGGAACCCTAATTTTTTTGTACAACCACGGTGAAAAAGACGTAAAGACCTTACGGTCTGCCTTTTGGTAAGCAGACACCGTACTCGATGGACGCTTGCGACTTCAGAATAATCACAAGCACGCTGACGACCCTTTATTGACCTGATTTGTTGTGTTGACAGATAGAGACATATGCAGATCCCAGCTCTTGCACGCGGTCGAATACTGATGGGGATCATGCGGCGCCCCACTCACCATCACCCACCCCACCCATCAGCACTCGTTGGGGTCTTAGACGGTAGTCCAAGGTGTTTGCAGCGGTTAGTCCGTCATACCTGCCCTGGTCCTAACTAACCAGGCGGGATGCGTAATAGTTATTTGCCTGATTTGCCCAACACTAGTGGCTCTGTGAGCTGACAACTTGTGAAACGTACAAAATCTTTAAAAAAAATTGTGTTTGAAAATTTTCAAAAACTGGCTCAACAAAAAAATCTGTATAACTATAGTGGCTCTGTGAGCTGCAGATTTTAACGAACACCGCTTACGATTACAGACGGTTTGGTGCAACCCACCCTAATATTAAATATTTATGTCTTAGGGTTGCTGGAAGATATTGTATAGGTAGTGGCCGTCCCCTTTTTCTAGCTCCATGTATGCTATGGCAGTTAGCTTGGTCCCGAAGTTACGGAACGGCGCCGTTACAATTTAGCCGGGTTCAAATGTTAAATACCTAACCTAACTGCACTTTTTGCGCGCTGCGATGCACTTTACTTTATTATTGTTATTAGTTTTGGAGGCTTTTGGTCGGAAACTAAATAGATGTTGTCTGTCTGTATGCGTCGGTATATTATTTGAGTTATCTGACGTCGTCTGTCGTAACCATTGATTTAAAATAAAGAAATAATAATAAGTACGAATAATAGTAAGTGGAATATAGTAAGTGGTGCCGGTTTAGAATAGCCCTTCCCTCTTTCTTCTCATCGGTGTCTTAAGAGTCGACTATGGGAACCAGGATGTAGTGTGTGATAAGCTCTGACGTTGTGGGTCATACGCATCAGAGTGATTACGTCAGATAAGACACCGGCTTCAGTGGTTTATAACAGAGATTTTTCTCCTTCTGTTTCAGTCTTCAGAGAAGTCATAAAAGCATTTGAATAGTTGTGTCGACAACTAGAAACAAATAATTTCCTCTTAAAACATTGCATCCTCAGTGCAGATCTTCACTACGAGGAACGCAACACCATATTACACAGAGCAAGTAATAGTGTTCTTAATTCAACTCGTTCATTTCAATTTGAGCCTGAACTTACCAATATTAACAGTATCGCTTTTTTTATACAACGACGGTGGCAAACAAGCGTACGGTCTACCTGATGGTAAGCAGACGCAGTCTATAGATGTCCGCAATTCCAAAGATTTGTTGACAGCAGAAGGGAAGGTCCCTCGCTCTCAACAAAATGCATCCTCGGGAGCTCTGGTAATCTTGCTCACCTCCGGAAACACGATACTACATACCTGTATATAGTATGGCTGTTGTCTTCTGCAAGGCGGAGGTACTTCCTCAGTTGGGCTGTCCAAACGTAGCTATTCGGCTATTCTTAGCTATCCGGTGTTGATCCTAACAAAGTATAGTTATCAGGGATTGAAGGTCTGATGGCAATCGATCGAAAAACTAATGCAAATGTTGGAATTATATAGATGCGAAAGCAGACGCTGGGCTCTTTAGGATGGATTATATTATTAGATTTCGTTGTATTCATAATATAAAAATACAAAATTACATAGGTCAATTTATACGGCGTTATATTATGATCGTCAAATAATAGAACTGATTAAAACTAGGAGGATGAACTGTTTATGTCGGAGAGCATTCGTCCCTCTCACGCTTGTACAATGTACATGCTTATTAGTAAAGGACGAATGCTATATGTCCGACATAAACGCGATGCTAATAGCAAGCCTGTGATATTTCTTGACCAGAATTATCGTGGGTGTAGACATAGCATCTGTCCCTCTCGCGCTTACACACGAATGCTATATATAGGCTGGTAGTAGTAGTAGTAAACACTTTATTGCACAAATCAAGTACATACTAGAAAACAAATTTAATAATAGATATTTGTACAAAGGCGAACTTATCCCTTTGAGGGATCTGTTCCAGCTAACCTTTGAGAAACTGAGAGGACATGTTATATGTTATGGCTGGTATGATATTTCTTGACCAGAGCTATCGTGGGTGTAGACATAGCATCCGTCCCTCTCGCGCTTAGACACGAATGCTATATATAGGCTGGTATGATATTTCTTGACCAGAATTATCGAGGGTGCACTGGCGACGTCAGCGCTGCGCCCTCCGCCGCAAATTTATAATTTCGCACAATTACCCGCCCGAGACATCGTCGTCCACAGACCTAGGAGTGGATAGAATCAACTCAACTCGCAAAGTGCATTAATGGGTATACGGGTGTATTCGGTCACCTGACTTCTTGATGTGGCAAGGTTTTTGTGTACAAATGTCACAATCCTAACTCACTGCAAAACATCACAAAACGGTCCCCGAATTTGTAAGTACTCCGTCAACAACGAGGCCATAGAAGTTAAGTGATACGAAGGGACAAATAAATTAAAAATTTCGAAGGACCCCTTTTGAAATTTCAAAGTGCCCATAGAACCCGGATCCCATCATTAGAATAAGTTTAAGATACCCTGGTCTGCACTCTTCTCACCCTGTCGCAAAAGGCGTCTAAAGGTTGCGAATGCTCCATATAGCGGGGGCCGCAGCACTTGCCAGTCAAGTCCAGGGAGGGTAACGTGGGTCAAAAGTAATAGAGTCTGGCTAATGAAAGCTGAGACTGAGATTTATTTAAAACTTTTTAAATGGCAACTGTAATATCTACGTCAAAGAGGGCTATCGCGTATGAATTCGCCGCTAGAGGCGCTAGTGTAGCGTGGGGTCTCCGAAACGTCAAATGTCACTCTTTGTGGTTGCGCTACGCGGGTTAAAATCTAATTAGAACAATATGATGACTATTTTGCAATAGCTGAGCTTGATTATGGCAAATATGAGTTAAGGGTCAATGACTTTCAGGGCTTTGAGACAGTTTTGTCTTTCGGAAACTTATTTCCACCTTTTTTCCGAACAAAACGGAACCGCGCTACAATGGTATGGTATATGTTCGATATTTTTACGGTACGGTTTTAAGGTATTGAATATTATTTAAATGTAAATTTCGTTCTCATGTCCATAATAACTAATAACAATTTTTGACAGCTGGACCTTACACGACAGTGGCGCCAACTGGTGAGTACAAAAACGATAGCCCCCGATGTGTCAAGCATCACTTAATTGCCGAGTCAATGGAGAAAAACATTGTTTGTTCTTTACGGGTCAGAAACAGGATACAGCAAATCGTATCGTAGGACATTATTCCGTTTGGATTTCTAATTCCGTAACAAACTCGGAATATTTAAATATCATAAATCTTCTTTTTGGTAATGATATCACATAGGTATGTACCGCGAATACTTTATTTTTCACTTCTCATGCTCGAAAAGTGTGTCATATTAGACTTGTCAAGCGGGGCTAAAATAGTACATTTAACCCCTAGGGAAAATATGAATACATATTTATGATTTACAAAACATTTGAATTTGACCAATCAAAATACTTTACCTATTAAATCCACCAATCACAGAACACTAATTTAACTCTTAAAAAAAATTTGGTATTGGGTATTAACCAACCAGAATACAGCTTTACTAAAATCGACCAATCAGGAAACATAATTAATTTTTCTAAAGAGTCTAAAGATTAAGTTTGTATTAGTCCCTATTTCACAATAATTAAAAAAGTGGTTAAATCATTCGAGCAACACTTTGAAGCGCTCAATAGAAGGTCAGTTAGCTTTTTTCGCGCGTGAATGTTGCGCGCAAACCGCAGTCTCTATGTTTTGTGTGTCAAAGGAGTATAGAAAAATAGTTATTTGTTCAACAAGAGAGCAAAGTAGATTTTTGCTGCAAGTGTTGATATTGAGTCCCGAGCAAGCGAAAGATTCTATAATTGAATCACGAGCGTAGCGAGTGATTCAAAATTAGAATCTTGAGTGTAGCGAGGGACTCAAAGACACGAGATGCAAATATCTTTGCTCTCGTGTGATACATACAACTTTTCACCTCAGCGGCGAGAACATATAACTCAATGGAATAAAACGCCACATAGAATAAATCAAATCATTTTTATGAAAAAAAATCAAACAACAAATACATGTGAAATAACAAACATTAACTACAATTACTCTTTCCCATAACATTCACTTTATATGACGTTAAGAAAAAGCCCACTGACAACCGTTTTAGAAATGCAACTAGTTTTGGTACGTTTCAATATGTATAATATTGTGTTTCGTCTTCATCGTCGCTTGAGCATATGTTCCACATGTTTTTCGGTTGTTTTTTATGGGATAACCTTAATTACTTATACTTATACTTTTTCCGATGTAATCGTTGCTCCTTTATCCGATCGTCATTTATTGAATATTTCGTGTCCCTTTAAATACTTCTGTCGAGACTTTTCGGGGATAAAACACAGTTCAGCCTCTTTGACGGCATTTCTCAACACTTGAGGAGTTAAAACATCGGCTTCGTCAATTTATTCACTCATATTTAGTACAGTTTTAGCTTAAGTTATGTTTTATACCCAAGAAAACGTAATACGAATAACATTTAAAAAGTTCAATCGCGCTAACTTTTTAAAGAATATAAAATGCGTTCTGAAACTGTATATGAATCTATATTCGTTCACCGTATGAAAAAAACTAAAGACTTATAATAATTAATATTTGCGATCAATATCGCAAATTCTTCATTGTATTTTAAGAATAATGAAATATTAATACGATTATAATAATTAGATTTAATATAGGTTTAATATTTTTATACGACTTTAACACGAGTTCGAATTTTATTTTGTTTCGGAACGAGTTTTTCGTTCCCGCTTTTTAGGGGCCTACTACGAAGTTCGAAGTCGAATGACGAATCGACATAGTTTATCTCTCTCTCTTTTTTGTAACGGAGTGAAAGTGACAGAGAAAATGAAGTTTAAATGTTCCAAGTTTGTATTACACCCGTAGTATGAAAAGATGACCTGTGACTAACCTACGATATGAAAAATTAAAAAGTTAGTTTTCTTCACGCTCGCAGCAAAATTGCATTTTGCTCACTGGTTTCAAGCAGCAAAACCGCCGTGTTTGAGCCACTGAGGTGAAAAAAAACATGCTGCAAAAGTACGAGTATATATCTTCGCCGTGGAATCTATTGTTAATTTTGGGTGGGTTAACCTTTGTTTATTTATTTTCTCGCAATCGAAGTGAAAAGTAGAGTGTATAACTCTGGTCTAAAAGCCATATTACCCCTCGAACTATTTTCCCTCACTTCGTTCGGGAAAATAACTATCTCGTGGTAGTATGGCTCCTTTTAGACCCTTGTCATACAATCTACTATTGTTGCCCAAGTATCATTATTGTTTTGCCAAGTCTCATTATTGTTTTGTCACTTTAAACACAGTGTTAAACCACTTGGTTTTTTTTAATACCGCTCTTTTCTTATCTGAGCTTTCATTAGCCAGACTCTATCTCTTGATTCAAAGTCTTAGAAATAACCGTCTTATTAATAAACTGGTAAATAGCGGTTTATTTCGGTTTAGCTTTGACTTTTGATGGCAGCACAATTGTTTTTTTTATGTGCAACCAGGGTAGGTTCTTTACTATAAGAAACGATTCCTTTTTGGTATGAATATGAAAAAAACCTGTCAAGTGAGAGTCCGACTCGCACGCCGAGGGTTCCGTACAAATATGTGTACCGGTCCCAACCTTATTAATTCAGGAAAATCTCAATAACATGGTGTAGAAATTGAGCGCCATGGGTACAGCGCCATCTATAGGCGAATTTTGTTACAAATTTGATCGACTGAATAACTTAGTATGTATGGTGGTTTTTCAACGATAATTCTTTATCACGTTAACCAATTTCAATTTTTTTTTAAAGAATTTACTTTCAGCATAGTCGCGTAGGGGTTTATAAAACAAAAATACATGCAAAGATGATTAAATTACAAACTTATTATACAAATGTTTTTTGATGATAAGAAAAAAGAAACAGTAGATAGAATCATGTTCTATGCACCTAGGTTACCCTTCTTTATAACTGTCCTAAATTTGAAATCGATAGCAAAAGGAGTTCCTGAGATATTTAGCGAGGTGACAGACAGAGAGACAAAGTGAAACCATAAGGGTTCCTCTTTTACCATTTTGGTACGGAACTCTAAAAAGGTACCTTCAACCCCCCTCTCCTAATATTTATAATATAATACTCCTACAACAACCGTTTCAAGGATGCTTCACAAACGAATTGAAAACCTCTCCTTTTTAATTAGGTTAAAATACGATATGTGTAACAATACACAGGTTTTTCATGCTACCGGTTTGAAAATTTAACCGGTATCCAAGCCCTGAATTTGACTGTATAATGAAAATCCTACCGCCATATCTAAGTTTACTTCAGCCACGTACCAGGACAGCATCGGCGGCAGGAGCCGGGTAGACAAATAAATTCAGCCGCGATAAGCGCGGTATAAATCAGACGGGAAAAAGGGTCATGTGTTTGTGCGAAGACTGGGCTGATGTCATTGCGGTAAGGTCTATTGTAGAACCATTTAAGTTTACAAAGTTCTCGATAGACAACTTTAATAGCCATAAAAGTGAACAACTAGGTGTCAATTATTAGACTACTTGGCTCTGTGAGCCGTAGGCCTCTCGAGTGCTGTTGTTCACGTATTCAATCCAGGCTCCATTTCACAAATTTACTGTTGAGGGACAGTTAAATCCACATAATTATCGAATCTGCTCACAAAACTTCACGAAAAGCGGTTGAGAAAGTATCATATTTGCCATTGATAGGTCTGCAATCGTAATCCACCTTGTAGTGATCTAGTTTTCCCCCTGGGTTTAAAAGTTGAGGCAGCAGTCGCTTTCGTAAAATTTGTGCCTACGCCAAATCCTGGGATTAAGTGTCAAAACGCACCGAGGGCTCCTTAAGAAACAACCGGGAAAACACTAAGAAGATGAACCGTAATCGTAAATTGATGTAACCAGCTCCAAGTCCTAAAAATTATGTCTAGAGAGAGTCTATCTTGTTAAATTAAATTGCATCCGCGCCGTGACATAAGTCACATATATAACTGAAACAATTGGGGAGTAATCCGGAATGTTACATAAGTTGTGTCTACAAAAATCAGAGCGGAGTCGCGGCGGCGGGCTGTATTAGATTTACTACTGCCTGATTGTACGCAGGGTAGCTCTGGTACAGAGACTGAATATGAGATATCGATATTTGTATTACAAAAGCGAGCTACTGTACCCGAAAAGCCACTCGATTTTGAATCAGGAGGTCGTAGGGTTGAACCCGACTTGTACCACACTGTATTAAATTGTTTTTAGGGTTCCATACCCGAAGGGTCCAAACGGAATCCTATTGCTGTCCGTCGTCTGTCACAAAAAAAATTCCGAAGATTTTTTAAACTTGCCATTTACCTCTGAACTTGAAATTTGGTAATAATGTTTAAGTATTTTATTTTATTTTATATTTTACCAACAAATATATATTGATAATTCAGATGTTTTATTTGAAATTTTCATATTTCTCCTATGAAAACCAACTTAATTTTGCGGTTGGTTCCGAACCCTAAATGTGCGAAGTCTGACATGCACTTTTCTTTATCACGTGACTTCAATTTTTTTTATTTGGAAGATGTACTTTCAGAATAAGCACGTACGAATTTATAAAACAAAAAAAACATGTAAAGGTGATTAAATTACAAATTTAAATACAGAATGTTTTTTGATGATAAAAAAAGTAGATGGATGGATCGTTACATTTTTCCGGTAAAAATTCTATATTTTTTCCTTGGTAAATTTCGGAGATAAGGGGGGAATGATATTTTTTTACATTTTCCTTCATAAATCGAATCTTTCATATACGTTGTGGACTGTCATTGGTCACTATCCAACTTACCGCTCTTTCTTGTGCTGTATTGCTGTTTAATTTTGTGTTTTATTATTTAATCCTTAGTCGTAGAAAAAGTCTACAACTATTGCGTAAAACTATTGCATAATCGTTTTATGCAATAGTTTTATAAGAGGGTCCAAAAAAGGCGAGTGGCTTGTGTAACAATTTGAGGCGAAGCCGAAAATTGTTAATAAAGGCGCCATGAGCCTTTTTTGACCTACTTATACAACGTTGCATTACTTTTTCTACGACTAAGGATTGAATAGTGACAAATGACAGTCCACAGAACGTAATCATAGACACGGTAATTTTTTTAACTGTCATTTACTGACTTGCGTTTTACTTATGTTGGCAGTAATTATTTTAGTTTTGTTATGGTTCAAACCATATGAATTCAGTTGTTTAAGTTGGCAATTTTGATTTTCGTTGTAAATTTAGTGTTTTTTTTTATTTGTTGGGTTCACGGGGCACATCTGTTAGAAGTTGAATAGACTAGATAAACTTTTTTGAAATTGCATAAGACATGCTTTTATATTCGTTTGCGGAACCATATAATTGACAGATGAAAGTACCGGAGTAGAAAAATTCCTTAGTCGAGTAGATTGGTCGCTACAAAGATTTCTGAGTTTGCGTCCAAACGCATCGTCAAATTTGAATGGATATTGATTGTAATACGAACTCTCTGCATTTTCAGCTACTCTGTGGCATGCACCCGCGTCACATATAGCGTTGATAATAAGTTCACATAAATTATAGCGGCGTACAGCTAGGCTAATGAACTAGCTTCGTACGAAAGTGCATTACCGCGCATAGGATATTGTATATATCAAGTAAGTTATTAGTTAAATATTGAGTTCCATGAGCTCATACCGCCTTCCCCCTTCTTGCATCGGACATCCAGATTGCTGGCTATCACCCTTACCTGGTTGAAATTCCTCTTTTACGAACCAAAAGCTATTCATCGTCTTTTATTTGCTAAGGTTTGGAATTCCCTGCGTCTGTATTTCCGAGTTCATATAACCTAGACCTTTTTACAGCACTAGTGAATAGGCATATTGAGCTCGCTTCACCGTCGGTCTTATCTTTGCCCCCTGAGTAGTTGCTGGCCAACAGCAATCCCATTTTTTATTAAAAAAAAATACACCTAATATGTATTGTAAACGTGAAAGCTTAATCTCGATATTACATTTTTGACTACATTTCCCAGTAATTTAGGCACGCACAGCAACTAGAATATGACACCGAATCACAGAATAAGTAATAGTACTACGTATAGAAGGTCCACCGTTAACAAATCCCCCGTTTACGTATGCCAAACGTGCTTAAACGTGGTCATATCTGTCTATCGCATGCACCTCTTCTCGCTTCTACGCTACTCGATACTTTTATCTGGGGATTGAAAAATCGACCTTAAGCGATTGCCATCTGACCTTCCAAAGCTGAGCCAAAAGAAAGCTCCTTGTTGGGACTAAACCGGTTCCCTTAAGATTTTTTCCCTTACCGAAATGCTACTGCTAAATGTCAAATAATATTTAAAATGCACATTATAGTTAATGTAAACATTGTAAATATTACTGATAGTCTCGCCCGTTAAAAACCGCCACTAAATGTCTATGGCCATTGGCGGCTATAAAACGATATGGCAATATTGCTAGTTCGTTTATTGGTGGCTCGAATATTGCCACTGATACTGATACCGCCATGGATAGACGAATTGTATGGATAGGATACGCAATTTAATACTAGTTTTTTCCAGGTACTTCGTCCGCATAAACATCGTCTCCCTATTTCATCCCTTCTTGGGCTAATTTTCGGGATAAAAACTATTACATGTTAATCCAGACTATAAATTCGATGTATACTAAAAAAATCGGACAAGTGTGAGTCGGACTTTGCCCACCGAGGGTTCCGTACAAATTTGTAGGTATTAATTACATTTACAATTTACACTTTTAATAAAGACTATATTTTTTATGATTTCATTACGAATGTAAAGTTTTCAGTTTTTCCCTGTACTTGTAGTAATAGACGATGTTACTTGCCAAATTTCATAGCTCTAGGATAAAGGAATTAAATTTTGATTACGTTGATTTACTTGACTTGACTTATGTTCCTATGTCCCCTAGATGGGGCAGAGGGCTTCCACAGTGCGCCGCCATCCCGTTCGGTCTTGAGCTTCGCGCTTTAATTCGCTCCACGTCTTCCCTATGTTCTTCGCCTCTGATTTTTGATTGCGTTGAAAGTGTCGAAATATACGTTCTCTGTGGTATAAATCTTTTTTTAAGTTAACTTATAAGTTTGATTTTATTCACAGCTTCATGGGACCGCAGACCTGAGTAATGATTTTAATTTCAACTCGATACTTTCACCCGTTTCCGAGATAAAGGGTCTTGACAGACAGACGGACAATGAATTGATCCTATAAGGGTTCCGTTTTTTTTACTTTTGACGTACGGAACCCTAAAAAAGGCTACTATTAAGGCACATCTTTTTTTTTTAATAGCCTATATAGTGTCCCACTGCTGGACAAAGACGACCCCCTCTTTTTCGCCACTCGTCTCGGTCGTGTGCCAGGTCCCGCCAATCTGTATTAGTACTTTATTACATTAAAATAAAAAACCTAAATTTTTTTCAATTTGCACATCAAAACCGTCAATTTAATATTTTAGCTATCAGAATTCAGATTCAGATTGTTTATTGATAAATCTACATCTCATTTACATTAATTAGATAAGCTTCCTTAAAAAATATTTTCCACACTGATATTTGATTAAAAATTGACATATTACAGTTTATGAACTGTGTTAAGGTCAATGAAATTTCAATATTAGAAACTCATTCACGTTGTAATTTTTTGACGGGTAGTCATTATCTTTTGAAAAGCGATTAAATATATTTCTTAAAAAACTGGATGCACATAAATCGGAGGTCGATGGCAACCAAGCCATAAAGTGCGATGCGAATTAAAAAGAGTTACGGTTGCCCCGGGCCGTGCCGGTTTGCGTTCCGTACTTATACACGTATACAGGGTGAACAAGAGTATACAGGGTGTCTCCAAAATAGTCATAAAATGCTAGCGCAACGAAAATTACTTTTTTTGATTATTTCGATCGGCGTTCAGTGCTCTTAAGTGTGCCATACGGATAAAAAGGATTAGAAAGAAGGAGGATTAGCGAATGACCAAGGGGGACGGAATTATGATAGGCTGATTAAATTGAGATGTATCAGACTGGCATAAACTTTACATACGTACTTGTGTTTACAGACTACCAGTCCACGCTGTTTATGCGGATAAGGACTCCAAGCAAAACTTAGGCTTTTAATTCTCCTACCTTTTCCCGCTGGGCTGGAAGGTCAGATGGTGGTCGCGTTCGTAAATCTAGTACCTACGCCATAGCAGATTTCGGGCTCCATTAGGATATAACCAGAAAAATGCTAGGAATGGGAATTCATGTTCCGGTAATGTTAAGCAACCACATGGAATACAAGTGCTGTTCAAGGTGCTTCATATTAGTCCATCAAAGAGGCAAGAAGATGTTATTATTAACGTACCATGACAGTTATTATGTGATGTGAAAACACATTCCGCGATGTTCTACCAAAACTTTTGCATCTTCGCCACACATATAATAACCATTTACGGGTAAACACGTCGATTTGTTCTGACGTAAACATCAATAAACACATTTCCGCAGTTATTAAGTAGGTCCTTACTAGTAACGGCTCCTCTACTGGTCTTCATACATATACATCTTCGAATTTACTCGTTTTGTTGCATTACACAAATAATTATATATAAAATAATTATATATAATATTAATTTTGAGTTTCGTTAGTTGTTAGTTGCACCGCCAACAAATCTTTCTGCTTCGCCTTAAGGTTGACTGGTAGAGAATGCCATACGGCATTAAGTCCGCCTTTTGTACGATAAGGTTTCTTTTGTGCAATAAAGATTAAATAAAATAAATAAATAAATAAATTTATTTGCTGACCTAATGCCGGTGACAGATATATCATAATTCTGAAATCTCATAATTAGTCGTGCTGTATATACATTGGCGCCAAATTTAAATTAAGCTTTAATGAATTTATGACGTTTCGGTGACGCAGGCTGGTGACAAATAATACGCGATGAGGGACAGGAGATGACAGATTGTATCTCGTTCCCACGTGTGTTGGTGTTTATGCTTGCATCCTTTTCGCACATCTTTGTATGTGTGTATTGCCGGCTCCAGTCTTATCCTTACTTCATGGTGCCATACAATACAAATAGTATTTATGAAGTGAGTATATTCAATTCATTAAAATAATTAATGTAGAACTTCAAAAGTGAAAACAAAAATAGTCTATTATTTCCAATTACAAATTAATTTTATTTTATTAAGTAACTCATTTGATTAAGTTGTAGCGAAAACTAAAAGTAATCGAAAATATCTTCCGTTTCTTTTCCACTTTCCGGTGTACCCTTAATTCAATACCAATTTATTAAAGCGCTCGTCGAAATAACCAATTAGCCCTCCCAGAACCTAAGCTGAATATGTATAAAGAGTGGACCTTATGATCAATCAATTTAAGGCCATAACAAAATCCCTGACTTGAAAAAAACGACCAAGGGTTCCGTACCATTATCTATAAAAACGGCA
The DNA here is from genome assembly GCA_963556455.1 of Epiblema foenella. Taxonomy (NCBI): domain Eukaryota; kingdom Metazoa; phylum Arthropoda; class Insecta; order Lepidoptera; family Tortricidae; genus Epiblema; species Epiblema foenella. Next base: position 13,003,883 of record OY747116.1, on the reverse strand, counting down.
AAAGAATCACGTTTGTTGTATGGAGCCCCCTTAAATATTTATTTTATTATATTATTTAGTATTTGTTGTGATAGCGGCAACAGAAATACATCATCTGTGAAAATTTTAACTACCTAACTATCACGGTTCTTGAGATACGACAGCCTGGTGACAGACGGACGAACGGACAGCGGAGTCTTAGTAATAGGGTCGCGTTTTACCCGTTGGGTACGGAACCCTAAAAAAGCACAAGTATAATAATTTCCGCAGTAAACTTAAATATTGGCTGATAAGTAAAACATATTACTCAGAACAGGAATTTGTTACATTGCCTTACAGATCGCGCCCGCCCCTGAATGGGTCACGTAGTATGGGTATGTTCCCTAAGTACTTTTGTGTAACTTAAAATGAATGTGCATGATTCTACTTCATAATTTTTTAAATCAAATTGTGCATTACCCTAACAAGGTTGCAATGTTACTGTTTATAGTACCTTACGTATTACGTAATTTTAATAAAGAACAAAAAGTAAAGTAAGCAAGAACAAACAATAAACTTTTTTTCGGAACTAGGTAATTTTGGATTTTTTGACTCAGAATCACGAGTACTATTGATTCGGATGAAAATTTTTTTTCCGTGTCATTTTTGTGACGACCCATGAAAATTATATGAAAAAAGGCGTCACAAAACTGACTATGTTTTGCGGGCACTCTTTTTCTTTGCGAAAATGAATTGTATTCGTGATTTTGAGTCAGAGAACTCATAATTACCTAATTGTAAAAACCGGCCAAGTGCGTGTCGAACCACGCACAATGAAGGGTTCCGTACCAACACCTACTAGTCCACATTTAAAATCACTATCCATTACATTGAATCTAAAAAAGTCGTATCTTCATAGGGAACTCACGGCACTTACGACCTTTTCTTTGGGCAAGACAGTTTTTAAGCGAAAAACTCACAAACCGTAAAACCTATATTATTCAAACCAAAAATCGTTGAAAGTATTTACTATTACACACCACCTCAATTTTTTTCATAATTTTATACTTTATAGTTTGGAAATTAGAGGGGGCGGACACACGTGACAGCTAATATCTCACCAACGGTTGACTTAAATGGACAAGTTTTTTAGAAACCTCCATATCATTTTAAAGTCCTATCCATCGATACCCCACACGACTATGTGCGTTGAATTTTTTTTTCATCCACCGGTTACATGTATGGAGTGCCCCCCCTAATTTAATATTTTTTCTGTAATTTCACATCACTTTTATGTAGCGGTTCATAGAATACACCTTTCTACCATAGTCTCCGAGTAAATCGGCTGTGACATACGGACGGACAGACATGACGAATCTATAAGGATTCCGTTTTTGCCATTTGGCTACGGAACCCTAAAAAGGGTGAGGGGTACACCGGAAAGTGCAAATGCCCATTTACTAGAGTGCTCTCTATGCCCGGATAGCGGAAAAGCGCTTTCACAATTTCACCAAGATGGCGCTCTAGTGTCTCTAGTTAATGATGTAAAATACGGAAAATATTTCGTTTAGTTTTAATTTCCGGCAGTTAAGATTGCCACGATGCAACTTATAATTTTTTCACACTTGCTATTCAGAAAAGAGTTATTGTTGCCTTGGAATGAGGGATCAAAGATGTACTTTTCTTCCCTCATTTGAGGGCAACAATGACTCTTTTTCTCATAGAAGGTGTGAAAAGCAGTGTGTGACACTCTTTAGTAAAATCATTTGTAAGATATTTCATGTTTTTAGCAGCGGGCCTCGTAGACGGTGTGAAAAGCAGTATGTGTCACACGGTAGCAAAACTATTTCCGTCATGGGCGTAAACACTTGAATCCCTCGCTACGCTCAAGATTCTACTTTAGAATCCCTCGCTATGCTCAGGATTCTGTTGTAGAATCTTTCGCTTTACTCAAAATTCAATATACCGACCTCGCCGTAAATATATCATTTTGCTCCCTTGAGACACAATCTACTATTAACGCTCAAACATACTCACTTGACTATCCGGTATTTATCACAAACGTATGGACGTGGAAATCACATTTTAATTCAAATAAAAATCGCTCATATATTTTTACAACAAACAACAATTGTTACATAATTTTAACAACAATTATAACATATTTTAACAAAACTAAATAGCTACACATTTCACGATTGCGTAGCGCAGAGCCTATCGTAGAGGTCTACGTCGTAGCGGGCTGTAGCGAGCGTAGCTAGGATCTCGTAGCGCGGGGTCTATTCTTACTAACACCTCGTGACAGCCATTTTCGTTTCGGGTCTGATCATCCTCCGCGTTTTCTCTGTTTTGCCTTATGGAGTCCGGGGTCCGCTTCGACACCTAATCCCAAAATTTGGCATAGGAACTTGTTTTATGGCAGCGATTGCCATCTAACCTTCCAATCTAGACGAAAAATTATGTTTTTGGGATTAGGCCGGTTTCCCCACGACGTTTTCCTTCACCGAAAAGTTACAGTAAAATGTCCAATGATATTTCATAGGCTACAGTTAACGCTTACCATTAGGCAGACTCTACGTTTTTATTTCGAATGTTATTGTCGATTCAGTTTTTGTTTTTTTTTTTCAAAATGGAGTCACGAGATTTGGAAAAAAAACCGAGCGGTCCGAGGGTTCCGTATACAGATGTGTACCGGTTCCAAACCTATTAATTTAGGAAAATCCCAACAACATGGTGTAGGAATTGAATGCCATGGGTACAGCGCCATCTATCGGCGAAATTTCTTACAAATTTGAGCGACTGAATAACTTAGTTTGTATGGTGCTTTTTCAAGTATAATTCTTTATTACGTGAACCGATTTAAATTTTTTTTTCTTTATTTGAATGAAGGTACTTACAGCATAATCGTGTAGGAATTTATAAAGCAAAAGTACATGCAAAGGTGATTACATTACAAACTTCGTATAGAAATGTTTTTGATGTTAAAAAAAAAGTCAAACAAGATAGATCTATAGTTACATTTTTCCTGTAAAATATACATTGACATCAATGTTATGTAATAATTTCATATTTTTTACTTGGTAAACTTCGGAGATAAGAGGGGAGGACGGTATTTTTTTTATATTTTCCCTCATAAATCGAAAACGACTTGATGTAAAAAAAAATGTTTTAGAATGTGTATCTCAAGCCTTTTCATATGATACCCCACTTGACATATTCACTAGAACTCACTACTCATTAATCACAGAAAATAGAATGAAACTATGTGAATAAATAAAACTATGCTCTATGCATCGAGGTTACTCTTCTTACAACTATTCGAAATTTCAAATCGATGGCATAAGTAGTTCTTGAGATATTTAACGATGCGACAGACAGACAGACAAAGTGAAACCATAAGGGTTCCTTTTTACCATTTTGGTACGGAACCCTAAAAACACTCGATAGGTCTACAGCTCACAGAGCCACCAGTATAACAGTCGTTTTCAGTAAAAGTTAACGTAGTTGAAGAAATATTTTAATTTTAATTGGTCCTTGTGTGTTACGAACATTTTACATACATTTAAATTTTCTCAAGCGAATGCGTTCGCTAACAAAATTACAATTTTCAATCAAAGTGAAGAATTGAAATATTTTGGTATTTAACTCAGGCGGAATTTGAACCCACGACCTCTGGAATTCGCCTATTTCTTTTAGCCAACTGAACTACCTAGAAGAGTGTAATGATTGAAAGTTTCGTCAGCAAAAGTTATACCCACGGTAGCTCAGTTGGTTTTTTTTATACAATGCCTGTGGCAAACAAGCGTACGGTCCGCCTGATGGTAAGCGGACACCGCAGCTTATAGACGCCCGCAACTCCAAAGGAGTCACGTACGCGTTGCCGAACCTGTATGAAATTTGAGAATAGAAAACACAATTTTTTTTTTGGTTAAGATCAATGGACGGATTCAAGAGGTTTTGGGTTAAAATCCTACCTGTGGTTATATATTTTCCAATATCTCACTTTGATAGAAAATTTGACATACATTTTTTTCATGTTATAGGGGGCAAACGAGCAGACGGATCGCCTGATGGTAAGCAATTACCGTCGCCCATAAACACCTGCAACACCAGAGGAGTCGCAAGTGCGTTGCCGGCCTTTCAGAAGGGAATACGCTCTTTTCTTGAAGGTTTGAAGGTCATATCGGTCCGGAAATACCGATAATATGTTGTTGTGTGTTTGATATGATGTTATGGGTAATATTTGTAACGTCGATTTTTTTGGAAACGGCCCATAAATATACTTGACTGCATGTAGGGAAAATGGTGTTGAGTATACGGTGCGGTGCAAGATGCCGCTGGGCCGCGGTGGCCTATGAAAGTGCTAACTCGCCGCTTACATCAAACGATAATCCTCCCCCACAGACTTTACAATGGTTAGACTTTACCCTTTGACTTCTTTTATTTTACCAAAGTAAAAGAAGACAAAGCCTTTGAACGCAATAAACGACCAAAGGCCCTAATTGACACGTACGAGACTCGCATGCGAGTTTAACTACAATGCGCGGTTTGATAGATCGTTGTTTTAAACCTGACTGTAGCTTTATAGGCCGGGCCTAATAAAGCGATAGGAGTTACGGAATTGGAGTAGCCTGGGGACAATCCAGGGGAAACTTCCGACACGACCACGCGGGCGGTTTAAACATTGGAATACTCTAAGACTTTGCGCTCCAGTGACACGAGTCCAGTGTAAACGAAGTCTGATGCTGTTAATATTTTGTGAAAAATGTTCGTCATCTTAGATTTGAAAATGGATGTCATTTTCGTAATCGGCACCCCGAGAAACCTCGACGATATGACACCCATATCGATTTTTAAGAAAAATTAATGTCCCCATCTTGGATTTGAAAATGCATTTCATATTCGAAATCGGCACTCCGAGGAACCTCGAAGATGACACCTATATCGATTTACGAAAAGTAAAGATTTGCTCCCCGCACAAACTTGGAACCCCGTTTTACCCTATTAGGGGAACAATTTAGAAAAACGCTGAAACATTTTTTGTTGTATTTAAACAGAGTCTGTATACGAAGTTTTAAATCTCGCACTTCAAAAAAGATTTGCTCCCTGTACGAACTTCTTGGAACCCCCTTTTCACCCATTTAAGGGAGCAATTTCAAAACCGCTGAAGTACGTTATGTCGTATTTACGAAATTTCAAATCTCTAACTTCAAAAAAGATTTGCTCCCCGTACAAAGTTGGAACCCCCTTTTCACCCCTTTAGGGGAGCAATTTCAAAGCCGCTGAAGTACGTTATGTCGTATTTACGAAATTTCAAATCTCTAACTTCAAAAAAGATTTGCTCCCCGTACAAAGTTGGAACCCCCTTTTCACCCCTTTAGAGGAGTAATTTCAAAAAACGCTGAAATATGTTTTGTTGTATTTAAACAGAAAGTCTATATACGAAGTTTTAAATCTCTAACTTCAAAAAAGATTTGCTCCCTCTACAAACTTTGAAGCCCCTTTTCACCCCTTTAGGGGACGAATTTAGAAAATCGCTGAATTCTGTTTTGTTATATTTAAACAGGGAGTCTACATACGAAATTTCAAGTTTCTAAATCCAAAAAAATTACGTTTGCCATACAAACTTTGCACCCCTATTTGATCCCCTTAGGGGTGGAATTTCCAAAAATCCCGTCTTATCCCTTGCATACGTCATAAAAGTAAGCTCTGGACCAAATTTGAAGTTTCTAGTTCCAGTAGTTTCGGCTGTGCGTTTCTTTCATATATTTAGGCCGGGTTATAAAGATCCGTTAGACCAGATGTCAGATCAAATTTCAGTAACTCAGTACATTTTTTGACATAACAAACCGACATAAGGTCTAATGGATCTTTATAACACCGAACCTTAAAAGATTAGGATTAATTAACGAGTGGGCATGTCACTGCCGTACATGAAGAATGGCGTTCGAAGGGTTAGGGTTTTTATATCAGTTAAAAACGCTCATCTATAGGTTATTAGGCTTGTGACAATTTCTTTTTGTGGTGCAATAAAGAATATATTATTATTATTATTATTATTATTTTCTATGTGAAGTAACACTTGTTGACATTTTCTACTCGTTACTAATATAGGGTTATTGCGATCTAATGTCATGTATTTTTTGGATTGTTCATGCTTTTTTGAGTAATAATACTAACCGTTTAGTAAAATATAGTTTTAACAAAACAAAACAAACAAAATAAGTATAGAACAAAAAATATAAGAATAAAGAAATATGTACAGAAAACTGCTAAAAACTACTATGGCAAAAGAACTAATATATTTATGATACCAAAAATATGTAACGTAACTGATTTGTTAAGAGAGGACAAAAAGTGCAGCATAACTGAATTAAAAAGTAGATTAAAAAAGACATTTTTGGCCAAAGTACACTAATGCTTACCAAAAAACCAAAAAAATGGTTAAATTGTTATAGGTAACATTGTAATGTTTATTGTTATAAAAACTTAAAAAAATATTACAGTTAAATGTTTAGGCATTGTCATATTCAGTGTTTAAGTTTAGTTCATAATAGCATAGTAAGTACCTAACATTAGTTAAATGAGCGCGATCTCGCCAACAAACTGTTATGGCAGTTTGGCGAGCAATTAAAAGGTTGTAACTGTTATGTACTTTTTTGATAAATAAATAAATTTTAAAAAATAACATCTTGTTTATTAAGCGGGTCACCTCTACCAGTTCCTACCCCGCCGTTCCGCGACGTACCCGTAATATAAATTCTTACCCAATATCCACAAATTTCCGCGGCGCATTTTAATGGCGCCGGGCAAATTGCAATCTTTTCCACGACGTTACCGACCTTAAAGAGTTACAATGTTTAAATTTTTTAAATTAAAAAAAATAGTAGTAAATCTTTGTTAGCTTTAAACCGGTTACTTATCAAACGTGATGAGCTCTGAGGCCAAAAACCTGATACAAAATGACCTCGCCCTCTCCCACACAACACTGACGATGTAGCGGCCTACGTTTCAAATTTTATTTAAATACATTCTATAATTTTGGAATAAAATGAACAGACTGACGGGTAGACATAAAACGAAACCATAAGGGTCGCGTCTTTACCATTTTAGTCCTCCTTACCCAGCACCTTTCTTTCTTTCTTTCTTTCTTTCTAAAGCTGTTGTTGGGCCTAAATTGTTGCAAATTTAATGAACTAGGGTGGCTCTGTGAGCTGTAGACCGAGTATTTTTTTAAAAATCCAATAACTGACTCGAAAAAATTCTATTTAATTACCGAACCTGCTCACAAAATTTCACGAAAATCGGTTGAGAAATGCGACCTGTAGTGGAGAACTAACCGAAATCATTGAAAAAGATCGGCCAAGTGCGTGTCGGACCACGCACAATGAAGGGTTCCGTACCAACATCTACTAGTCCACATTTAAAATCACTATCCACTACATTGAATCTAAAAAAGTCGTATCTTCATAGGGAACTCACGGCACTTACCTTTTGTTTGGGCAAAACAGTTTTTAAGCGAAAACTCAAAAACCGTAAAACCTATATTGTTCAAACCAAAAATCGTTGAAAGTATTTACTAATGCACATCACCTCAATTTCTTTTTAAATTTTATACTTTATAGTTTAGAAATTAGAGGGAAAGGGCCCCCCCACTTTCTATGACTTTGACAGCTAATATCTCACCAACGGTTGACTTAAATGGACAAGTTTTTTAGAAATCTCCATATCATTTTTAAAGGCCTATCCATCGATACCCCACTCGACGATGTGCGTTGATTTCTTTTCATCCACCGGTTACATGTATGGAGTACCCCCCTAATTTAATATTTTTTTTGTAATTTCACATCACTTTTATGTAGCGGTTAATAGTATACACCTTCCTACCAAATATCATAATTGTAGTGCTTATAGTCTCTGAGTAAATCGGCTGTGACATACGGATGGACAGACATGACGAATCTAAAGAGGATAAGGGTTCCGTTTTTGCCATTTTGACTACGGAACCCTAAAAACTGAGACCACGAAAAAATTCTGTATAATTACCTAACCTGCTCACAAACCGGAAATCTAGAAATCCGGATATTCGGACATACCATAGCATTTTTATCGAAACTGCAGCAGAGGCCTTCGTTTCACTAGGTTAATTAACAAAAATCCAGTCAAGTGCGAGTCCGACTCGCGCACCGAGGGTTCCGTATGCAGATGTGTACCGGTCCCGACCCAATTAATTCACTAAAATCTCAACAACATGGGAATAGTAACAGTAACATTATATGTCATTTTACACAGAATAAATAGTAGATTGTATGACAAGGGTCTAAAATGAGCCATATCACCACGAGATAGTTATTTTCCCGAACGAAGTGAGGGAAAATAGTTCGAGGGGTAATATGGCTTTTAGACCAGAGTTATACACTCTACTTTTCACTTCGATTGCGAGAAAATAAATAAACAAAGGTTAACCCACCCAAAATTAACAATAAATTCCACGGCGAAGATGTATACTTTTGCAGCATGTTTTTTTTTCTATACTCCTTTGACACACAAAACATAGACAATGCGGTTCGCGCGCAACATTAACGCGCGAAAAAAGCTAAACTGACCTTCCATTGAGCGCTTCAAAGTGTTGCTCGAACGATTTAACCACTTTTTTTAATTATTGTGAAATAGGGACTACTACAAACTTAATCTTTAGACTCTTTAGAAATAGTAGATTGGATGACAAGGGTCTAAAATGAGCCATATTGCCACGAGATAGTTATTTTCCCGAACGAAGTGAGGGAAAATAGTTCGAGGGGTAATATGGCTTTTAGACCAGAGTTATACACTCTACTTTTCACTTCGATTGCGAGAAAATAAATAGACAAAGGTTAACCCACCCAAAATTAACAATAAATTCCACGGCGAAGATATATACTTTTGCAGCATGTTTTTTTTTCTATACTCCTTTGACACACAAAACATAGACACTGCGGTTCGCGCGCAACATTCACGCGCGAAAAAAGCTAAACTGACTGCGCTTCAAAGTGTTGCTCGAACGATTTAACCACTTTTTTAATTATTGTGAAATAGGGACTACTACAAACTTAATCTTTAGTCTCTTTAGAAAAAATAATTATCTTTCCAGATTGGTCGATTTTAGTAAAGCTGTATTCTGGTTGGTTAATACCCAATACCAAATATTTTTTTAAGAGTTAAATTAGTGTTCTGTGATTGGTGGATTTAATAGGTGAAGTATTTTGATTGGTCAAATTCAAATGTTTTGTAAATCATAAATATGTATTCATATTTTCCCTAGGGGTTAAACGTACTACTTTAGCCCCGCTTGACAAGTCTAATATGACGCACTTTTCGAGCATGAGAAGTGAAAAAATAATTATGTTTCCAGATTGGTCGATTTTAGTAAAGCTGTATTCTGGTTGGTTAATACCCAATACCAAATATTTTTTTAAGGGTTAAATTAGTGTTCTGTGATTGGTGAATTTAATAGGTGAATTATTTTTATTGGTCAAATTTAAATGTTTTGTAAATCATAAATATGTATTCATATTTTCCCTAGGGGTTAAATGTACTACTTTAGCCCCGCTTGACAAGTCTAATATGACACACTTTTCGAGCATGAGAAGTGAAAAATATTAAAAAACTCATATTTTATGCATCTGATATCGATCGATAGGATAAGTAGTTCTTGATATTATTAGCGATGTGACGGACAGACGGACAGACAATGTGAATACATAAGGGTGCCTTTTTTACCATTTTCATACGGAACCCTAAAAACCTAGGTATTACATGTTGTAGTCGAAAAATGTATTATAGAACATTAAGTGAAGAAAGTTCTAAAATTTTGCAGTTTTCGCGTGGTGCGCAACTGCACAGCGAGTACAAGTTTTTCGATGACACCAAAACAATATGTATACTAAAAACCAGAATGCATTATGCTTTGGCATTTTTGCCCTTTTCGATTTCTATAGGGTTTAGTAAGGCTACTCAAGAATATTTTAACTAGTTGCAAGTAATGTTCAGGTTGTAGAGGTATTGAAAACCTTGTTCATTCCCTCCTTTTAAATTGAACACAGCGTATCCTAAGGGAGCGCTCGTGGCCCAGCGGCGCCCGCGTACCGCATGCGGTATGCGAGGTTAAGCAAAGTCGGCCCAGGTCAAATATTGGATGGGTGACCGCTTCGAGTGGTTATTAACTGAGCGCTCCCGTGCTTTGGAAGGCAGGTTAAGCCGTTGATTCCGGCTGCTGTCTATGATAGCAGTCGTTAAGCCAAGTTAGAGGCCTTTGGGCGGCTTGAGAACTTCTAACAGTCAAGTTGCCCACTCACTTTACTGGAATTGAGTAAGGTTTGGTTTCCCCTCGGGTTGGAAGGTCAGATGGCAGTCGCTTCCCTAAAAACTAGTGCCTACGCCAAATCGTGGGATTAGGTAGCGGACCCCGGGCATCCTTCAGGATGCAACTGTACCGGGATAACGCTAGGATGATGATGATGATGATGACAGCGTATCCTAAGGGACTATTTCAATCTGCTGTGCATAGCTATAGATTCCTGAAAGCTGACGTGACTAGAATTAACAAAAATAATGATTTCTTTTATGTGCTGTCATATAAACTCGTATTTTAAACAATTTGACATTTGTTTTAGTTTTCTAAATAGACATATTCACAAAATTTTCGTTGCATCTTTTATAATATCTCTGTTTGGGTCAATGGTTGGCTGGTAGAGAATGCCATTTGGCATCAAGCCCGCTATTTGTATAATTCTGTATTTTTTTGTGCAATAAAGTTTAAATAACTAGTGGCTCTGTGAGCTGTAGACCTCGTGAGTAAGTTTTTTTATAATTTCCAAAATCTGACATTATAAAAAAGATCAATTATGAATATCGAACCTGCTAACAAAATTTCACGAGAAGCGGTCGAAAAATGCGACCTGTAGAGGAGAACAAACCGAAATTCGGACGCAGAAACTTACAAAATCTTTGAAATAAAAATTGTTTTTGAAAATTTCCAAAAACTGGCTCAACAAAAAATTCTATATAAATACCGGACCTGCTCACAAAATTTCACGAGAATCGTTTGCGAAATGCGACCTGTAGAGGAGAACAAACCGTTGAACATATATATTTTTTTAATTTCCGAAAACTTATTCGACAAAAGGAATCTGTATATTTATATCCAACCTGCTCATAAAAATTCACGAGAATCGGTTGAGAAACCGAAATTCGGAAGCAGAAACTTCCAATATCTTTGAAATACTTAATTTTTTTTTGAAAGTTTCCAAAAACTGACTCACAAAATTTCACTAGAATCGTTTGCGAAATGCGACCTATAGAGGAGAACAAACCGAAATTCGCCCGCAGAAACTTACAAAATATATGCGTATCTAGATGTGTTAACGTAATTCTGCAAGTTGTACGTACACATAGCACAATATAATATAAAAAAAAAATATTTGTAAAGTAGGTACAATCGAATCCAAATATCATTGATAAAAAAACTGTTATTGGAAATTTCCAAAAACCGTCTCGAAAATAAAATTCTATATAACCATCGAACCTGCTCACGAAATTTCACGAGAATCGGTTAAGAATTGCGACCTGTAGACGAGAACAAACGGAAATCCGGACATATGAAAGCATTTTTGTCGAAGCTGAAATAGAGACCTTCTTTTCACTCGGTCAATAAATAAATACAGATAGACATTTTCTATAATTCGAACAATACACGAAATTTTTCACAAATACGCCTTATCCGCTTCTCAAGCTTACGTTCCATAATATTTAACCCTAAAAACCGTTAAAAGCCCAGGCTTTGCACTTAAAAAAATCAATTCCAATTTTAAAATATTAGTATTCAACTCAAAAAGTCCGCCTAAACCATTCGAATCGCACACACATGCACACTTACACGCGTACGCGACATTTATAAATGCGTCAGCTGAAACAAGCAATTAAGCAAATTTACACTTTAAAACAAGGTCTATAAAGTCGAAAACAATTATCGCTTGAGCAATAAAATTAGGATATTTCAAAAGTCAAATACAACACTTGAAATAATCAATTCGCGATCTAAACTCAACCTTAAAATAATGAACCTTAGTTTGAATATCCTTCGCGTATTGGTTACAGATATGTCATGCCTGTGTTCCGAATTTGAAAGAGCTTTCCGAGGCGAGCCGAACGCGTACCGATCGGGTCCGAGTGGCGCCGAGACGCAGCCACTGCCGCGAATGCATTACGACGTAGTGCCGTAGGGTTGGCGACGCGGAAAAATCTACATTATTTTTCACGAGTTTTCTTTATATTTTTTTCTATAGTATATTTTTTGTTGATACTTGTCTTAGGGATATTTTATATAATGCGTATCTAGATGTGTTAACGTAATTCTGCAAGTTGTACGTACACATAGCACAATAAAATATAAAAAAAATATATTTGTAAAGTAGGTACAATCGAGTCCAAAAATATGGGTGTATGCAAGCTACTCAAAAATATGTCCCATGGATCTAATTTTTACGCATTAAGGTATCGGTACATATTTATGAGAGGATTCATTCGATACATATTTTTACACTTGACTGTACCTATTTATTAAAAGTAGTTTGGAACAGGTCAATTTTTAACAATAAGATTGGTTGTTGTTTGCGTTGCTGAAAATCTTTGTGCTGTAAGCTTTTATTAAGGTGTGCAATGAATTTATATTGTGATGTGTTGCATAACGAGAAATTAAGACGTAAATATTAATATATCGATGACAACTTCAACGATTATGCGTCGTAAACACTTAGCTTAAGAGTTCTAATTTGAAGTTGTTATGATGATACTTTTTACATACAAGCGATTTGCTGTCTGTTGTTTAATGTTAAATACCTAAAATCGCAGTTATTTTTATGCAACCAGCGGCAGGCCTCGGTCATTTTAATGCAGATTCCTGAGCCCCTTTGGACACGCCTTAAACAATTTGACTGATATTGAAAATGTAGATTGCATCAGCAATGCTCTCGTTTCTCCTCGCATAAAACCCAATGCGTAAGAGTGAGACATAGTTAAAAATAGATCTAATGCAAATTTATTGGAAAACTATCGTTGTCATTGCAAAATTCCTGCGCTATCCCCAAAACGATAACAAATATAATATTGTTAATTTTACTGTCCAATTAACCCGCAAAAATATGTAAACATTTCCCGCCTTGCAGCCCTGCGAGGGCGGGGCGTCCCGCTCCTCGCCAGTCCGTCGCGGCCCGCCGCGCAGGCAACACGCGATGCCTTAGCGTATTATGTTCCTCCCTGACCTCCCGCGAGCCTGTATGGTGGACGACGTAGCGACCTACCTCCAAGCGCCGTCCTCGGGACAGGTGGCTACATTTTAACAACAACATATGTAATTAACAATCATATTAACAGATGTTGTGGCTAAATGTCGCTTGCGCCGCCGCCGTGGTATTTTTGACGCAGGGTGAAAGTTTAGTGAATTTTGAATTTGAGTGTACAGTGATGGTAAACAGATCGATGGCCGAGCGTGAAGGACATTGGAATTCGCACGTGAAATGTATTTTATAATCGTTAATGTTCATCGTGAAATAGTAAATATCACAAAACTAACAGGCGTAGTTACAGCAGTCACAAATTTTATGACGGCGAATCAGACCAAAAATATTTTTGTGCAAAAAATATAAATAAATCTAAGAAAAAAGGTGAATACATCACCATAACCAACAAATAAACACCAGACAATTTTATTATCTTTGTACAACCCTGATTTCAAATTCAAATTCGAAATTAAAAATGAGATAATTCCATTTTCAAATTCAAATGTTTATGATTAACATCGTTTTCGTCTACTACAAAACTATTCTAAAACTGGCCAGTAACATTTCAGCCGAACGCGAACGCAGCCGAAAATAAATCTCGAAAGCATTTAAAACATTCCTCCGCAAATTTGAAAAAAGAACTGTTCCTTAGTATTGTCAATGGAACACGTGTTTTAAAATGACACATCGAAACCGACTCATATCAAAACAAAAACCCAGATTAACTTGTCCGTTACTATTATAACAAATAGAATTTATAAGCGAATAAATAAAAGCTGGGATTTATACGATGGCTTGGTGGATGGTAAATCGATATGGTGTGGAGATGTAAGCGAACTGCAGACGAAATACGGCATAGAGTAGCATAACGCCCATTCATGTCTGCAGCGAGTGGCCACGTGATTCCATTTTTGAATGGTTTTTTTGAGAGTAGCGTTACCTTATCTATGGTATGAAGTGTAAATAATAATAATAACTGGACTTACTTAGGTTTATGATAGATCTAAATGCAAATGAAGGAGCTTAGATATAACTGATATCAAAAACATAGTGTTTAGTCTATATAAGAGTAAATAATGAATACCTATATGAATGTTTAATGGTCCCAAGTGGAATAAAGATCCTTGGAAAGCCGCTTGATTTTTGAGATTGTTCTCAAGTCAAAAACATCATGGTGTAAAGCTAGCATATATTATAGAAATAATACATTCGGGTGAAAAAATGTCGTTAAAACTTATCTGGTACGTATCTATTTTTATACATTTTCTAGGCTTAAATTTAATTCTAAACCCTTAAAATTAAACCATATTATTCATAGACTGAAAATTTACAAACAAAAGTTATAAACAGGAAGTGAGTGAAATTTAGGACTGCAAATAAAAAAAAAACAGACTTACACGAATCGAACTAGCTCCAAAGAAAGCTTAATAAGGCCGGGGTCACTGGCTGGGCGATTAGCGACGTGACGGCGAATCGGAACTAGTGCACGTTGATGTCTGAAGTCATCATCGCATCGCTAATCCAGCCAGTGGTGGGTTAGCGATGCGATCTAGGTACAGTCAGCCAAAAAAGTAGTCTACCACTTTTAAACCTTAACACTTTCGCCAAGCTTTTCATGGCGCTACGCCATTTCCTCTACATACGAGCAAACGCATGTTATCGGCTACGCGTCTACGAGCAGAGACGCTCCCTAGGGGAGTTCATGGCAATGAAAATTCTAACACACCTCCCTCCTCCCTCGTCTACCGGCGAAAAAATAAACAATAGCATTCTTTTGTATGGGCCCTGGGATCCCAGGGACTGGTAGACGACTGGTTATAGAGTTGAAAAGTGGTAGTCTAATTTCTTGGTTACTGTTCCCCGCAGCCTATAGACGCCCGCAATTCCAAAGGAGTCACGTGCGCTTTGCCGACCCTTTATGAGATTTGAGGATGCACTGTGTTGACAGCAGAAGGAACACATTTAGATCCCTCGCTTTCAACACAGTGCATCCTCGGGAGCTCTGGTAACCTTGCTCACCTCCAGAAACACAACACTAAATACTTGTACAGTAAATAACGTTATTATGACTGTGGTCTTCTGCAAGGCGGAGGTACCTCCCCAGTTGGGCTGCTCCAAATTCGAGCAAGATGACATTTTGCTGTGCCCTACCTCTCTCCTAAAAGTCTACTGTACTACTAGACGACGATTGAAAATCTCGAAGAGTCTCTAATAATTCTATCAGATTTTATCAATGATACTTGATAAGTGATCAAAGAATAATGTTGTGACATAAACTTAAACATGATATTTTATCCTAGAAACAGATATCGAAATAGAATTAATTGCGAAACGGGAATGTTAAAGACAGACATTAACCTACTAAGAGAATTAAATGAAGGATTCCTTAAGAAATGGACCAAGGGATTAATTCGAAAAAATACAAATTGCTGAAATAAACAATGTTCCTTCTTATCTGAAAATTAAGAACATTTAAGCTTTTACTTATTTTTTATTTCTAATGCTCGAAAAGTGTCATATTAGACTCAAGCGGGGCTAAAGTAGTACATTTCGCCCCTAGGGAAAATATGAGGGCATATTTATGATTTACAAAACATTTTAATTTGACCAATCAAAATAATTCACCTATTAAATCCACCAAATACAAATACAAATACAAATAATTTATTGTATGAAAGTGAGTATTGAAAAAGGTGACAAATAATTCAAAAGTTCTTCACAATCAGCCATTGTATGGCGTACAATATTATGGTTAACTCTTTAAAAAATATTTGGTATCGGGTATTAACCAATCACAATACCATTTTACTAAAATCGACCAATAAGGAAAAAGAATTCGTTTCTCTAAAGAGCCTAAAGATTAGGTTTGCAGTAGTCCCTATTTCGCAATAATTTAAAAAAATATTAAATCGTTTGAGCAACGCCTTGAAGCGCTCAACTGGAGGTTAGTTAGCTTTTTTTTGAGCGTGAATGTTGAGCGTGAACCGCGGTGTCTATGTTTCGTGTGTCAAAGCAGTTTAGGAAAAAAAAACATGCCGCCAAATTATATGTAGGTTCGCCGTGGAATTTATTATAAATTTTTGGTAGGTAACTTTTGGTTATTTATTTTCTCGCAATCGAAATGAAAAGTAGAGTATAGAGTATACTCTACTAGAAAAAAGAAAAGTAGAGTATACTCTGGTCTAAAAGCCATATTACCCTTCGAACTGTTTTCCCTCACTTCGTTCCGGAAAATAACTATCTCGTGGTGTTATGGCTCATTTTGTAATTCTGGCACTATTTGGGGAAAGCAATGGTCGTCTTTCGGCTGATATGATAATAATGTAGAGATCCTGGCATAGTTCTGGCCTGTATTAACTGTGAGTGTTCGATGTGACTATGTCCTTAAATATCGGTAATAGAAATACAATTAGAACCCAAAATTTGGTACTAAAACCATCACCAAAATCTTTTTTGTAAGAAGGAAGAGACATATAGATAAAGGAATATGTTGTTTTGTGACTAACGAGGCATTTCAAGAAAAATATTTCACAAATATAAGATCACCAGCAGAGTAAGCGTGTATACAATAAAATATCTCGAAATCTCCATTAAGTCCGCCATTTGTACCTACTTTCTACTATAGTGCAATAAAGTTTAAATAAATTAATAAATGTGCAGATATTATCCGTCTTATCAAGATCGCCCTTGCGCATACACTTCGATCCAATGGGATCTTTTGTGCAATTGGCCCCTCCTTTATACCAAGCTCTCCAACATTTCCACAAACCGTATGATGGAGTTCAGTGGGAGTATTCTGAATACCTTTGGTTCTGGGTAGCCATTGTCTGCACTGCCAAAATCATTTAATTTTTGTTATTGAACATAATAATTTCTGTCCGGCAAGGGCGTGATATCACTATCACTACATAGTATAAAACAAAGTCGCTATCTCTGTCCCTATATCCCTATGTATGCTTAAATCTTTAAAACTACGCAACGGATTTTGATGCGGTTTTTTTAATAGATAGAGTGATTGAAGAGGAAGGTTTATATGTATAATAACATCCATTAAATAGTGCACCCGTGCGAAGCCGGGGCGGGTCGCTAGTTACCCATAAAACCAATACTCGCCCTTCAGGTATGTGGCATTGTTTTACTGGTTCTGGTGAGTCAGGCCGCCAGAGCTCCCGAGGATGCGCTTTGAGAGAGAGAGGGACCTGCATATAGGACATCGTCGGGTTACAAGCAAAAATCACTAAGTAACAAATACCTACTTAAAATAAAGCTCGTATATCAGCATCGTTACAGTACTGAGATACGAGGATTCGAAGAGTAGTGACAGATTTGATAGTGGGTTATGCTTCTCACCCGACTATTATGCAGGTTCCTCGCAGTCAGTACAACGAATCTTCCACTCAAAATGGGGCAACGCGTTTGTCATCCTTCTGGAGTCGCAAGCGTCCATACGCTATGGCGTCAGCTTGCTATCATGCAACAACTAAACAAATTTGTTGCTAGGATGTAATATGTTGCAGTATCCGTTTTTATGGAGATATTTTATGATACTCGCAATTACCACGATGGTGTACTTCACTACATAGTATAAAACAAAGTCGCTTCCTCTGTCCCTATATCCTTATATCCCTATGTATGCTTAAATCTTTAAAACTACGCAACGGATTTTGATGCGGCTTATTAATAGATAGAGTGACTCAAGGGGAAGGTTTATATGTATAATACATGCATCAGCATAACACCCGTGCGAAGCCGGGGCGGGTCGCTAGTATAATAATAATATAATATTTGTGGACAATCTTACATAAATCAACCTAGTCCGAAACTAGCCAAAGCTTGTACTATGGGTACTAAGTGACGATATACATACTTATATAGATAAATAGATACTTAAATACATAGAAGATATCCAAGACTCAGAACAAACATTCGTGTTCATCACACAAATAAATGTACTGACCGGGATTAGACCCCGGGACCTGCAGCTTCGTAGACAGGCTCACTACCAACTAGGCTAAAGCAGTCGTCACTTATGCCGACTGATCCTAGGTAAGTTGACTCTAAAAAGAATATTTATAAAATCAATTGAGGACGTACTGGCTTTTTTACGAAGGCAGGTTTTATAGATTCATGTTTAAATTATAAACACTCAGGTAATTCAGCTAGATTGATATGTGTGTCTTCTGTGTCTGTGTATAAATGTTTCTTTCTTTCTTTCTTATTAATAACAACATATTCGTTTATTCACAATTTAAGGCACATAGAACATATTTAAAACAATTGAAATAAGACTAAACTAACCTAATTTAATTAAATATTTTTACTAAACTTTTAATTACAAGTTATCGGGGTAAAAAAAAATCGAATAGGGTTGTTCACTCAAAATTTGACACTCCAAAAGAAACAAGGCAAATGGTGAAAATCCTACTCAAATATCTCAAAAAATAACGAAACCACACTCGTTTTAATGTTGCTGGTTAGAGAGGGAAAGCACGACTGATCAGTGACGTCACTGGCCTCGAGCGCCATAGTAAATGGCGATCGGACCTTTATAACGGATCTTTATAACACATACTCGTATTTACGTAACCTTAATTAAGAGAATATGATGAAATGGAACGATTTCCTATACCCGTTCCAATTAATTCAAGTCCTTACATTGAATTGTCAAAACTACCTAAAGCGCACGAAAACACCTTTAGCAAGTCTAAACAGAATCCACTAACATACCTTACTCTAGTCCTAACCTCCTCCTTGCTCAGTGCACATAAAATCCAAAATCCAACAAACTGATGATAAGAGCTTGCACAAGTTACACGAAATGCATTGAGCGTAGTAACATCTCTATCCTTTAAATACGACTTTAAACAGAGTGAATAAAGTTGAGAATTGAAGTGAATGTTAGCTTTGATACGAGATTGTATAGGTTATCTTAAATGCATAGAGAATTCAGGTCTCAGCTGCAATAGTCAGCAGAATGTTCGATTGTAGAACCGGGGACTTAAGTGCCGTGCTAAGCCAAAAGGGTATATGTCCTGAAATGCCTAATTTGAGATTTTGTATTTAAGAAATACGGGAACCTTCGAGCGAATTTAATATCGGAGCGAGCTTTATCTCGATTGGGTTAAGTGATAGTCGTGCTGTGGTTTGATGAGTTTTTAAATGCATCTAAATTTAGAAACTATTTTTATTACTTCTGGAAAAATAACAATATAAAATGGTACTTGATTTAGTCTACGTTGAACTCATGCTGAATATAGTATAATATAGACTCCCCCCCTCTGTCGTTACTCGGCGCTAAGTGTGTGCCTAGGACGCCGGACCGTGATTTGGGGCTGCACGGTCCGGCGTCCTAGGCACACACTTACGGATCCGGACGACGTAATCACAGCGTCTATCGAAAGATGGAACGCTGCGCTTACGGCGTCCAACTCTGACGCGGCGCGTACACTTAGGCATTCCCGCCGGCGGGGACGTCCACCGCGCGATCGCGACAACACTAACCCATATAGTTCCTATTCGTCCCGGTACCGCCGCACACCGGGTAGACTCAGTCCGACCCAGGTCGGGCCTAGCTGAGTTTCTTGCTGGACTCTTCTCAGCTAGGCTAGGTTTAGTGAACCAGCGACAAAACTCCCAGTAGCTCTATTCCACTCACACCTTAGATTCGGTTGAAACCGCTCAACCAATCTCACTGGAGCGCAAACTCTTAGAGTATTCCAGTGTTCCAAACCACACGCGTGATCGTGCCGGAGGTTTTCCCCTGGATTTTCCCCAGGCTACTCTCCAACCGCGCACTCCTATCGCTTTATTGGGCCCGGCCTATAAAGCCACAGTCAGGTTCAAAAAAAAATTTGCTAAGCTCGAACGTATTTAGAGATAAATCCAATTGAATAATAACAACACCGCGAATTCTCGGGATTCATTCATTATGTAGGTATATTTTACAATAAGTTATAGCTAACCTATTGGGCTATTTGGGCGAATATTACGAAAAAGTAGGCGATGAGTTCATTAGGCGATGAAGGCGATTCAATCAGGCGTTACTAAGAGGAATTCCATGACAAGTCTCTACTTTAAGACTATGGTGTAATTAGTCATACGTAATTTCCCAATAGCCGTATATATTTTTTAGTTCCCAAAATTAGTGTTTGGTAGGTGCAAAGATTTTAAGAGTTGATAGGGGAGGTCATTTTAGACATTTTAAACTACACTTACTATATTAAAAGTCTTCTAGTTTCCAAGTTATGCGCTGTTTTGTTTTGAAAATGTATACTTTTCCATACAACTATAAAATGAGAAATATCTTACTTTTTGAATTGTTTTCTTAATTTTTTCTGGTTTATCGTAATTTTCAGTAGGAGGAGGAACTAAGGAAGTTTTTAAATTTAATTTAAATTTGTTCGACAACTTTTTTTTTTAATATTACAGATTTTTCTTTCTTTTATTCATTTCTATACATTTAAATAGAAACGGACGAGAGATTTTCTCATTGTGTATGGGGAATAATTTATCGTACACGGTTTTTCTAGCCAGATTTTGTGACCTCCTTCCACGTGCCTCTCTGGCATACATCGGGCACACTGGTTAGAACTGCTGCTGTGCTTGGTATGATGTTTTAGTAACTAAGGTGCGGGAAGGTTTCATTAATTACTAGCGACCCGCCCCGGCTTCGCACGGGTGCAAAGCTGATGCATGTATTATACATATAACCCTTCCCCTTGAGTCACTCTATCTATTAAAAAAAACCGCATCAAAATCCGTTGCGTAGTTTTAAAGTTTTAAGCATACATAGGGATATAGGGATATAGGGACATAGGGACAGAGAAAGCGACTTTGTTTTATACTATGTAGTGATTGAATATATACGATGCTCAAATACGGTTTTTTTTATTATAGTTTTATGGGACACTGACAGACGATTTTTACGTTTTCATCATATGTCTTCTCGACGGTCAGGTTGTAGGTCCGCCTAAGGAGGATTCGACCGAATAATTACGGCGTAACCAGTATAGTTGTATGAAAAAAAAACAGATTTTCATTATGCTGTGTAAAAATAAATATACATATTTGTATATATTACGTAAACATATCTAAGGTTACTAGAAACTACAACAAAACTATAAACATTTACAAATAAACCTCACAAAATATTTCCAGAAGTGACCTCAAAAGCAGCACTATCAGCGCCTTCGCTCCGTAAAACGCGGGCACAAATAAAAAAAACAACATCTAGTCTATTCTAAAGAACAAAGCCGGTACATCTGGGGCCGAGTCAGCCAGTCGTCGGAACAAATGAACGCTGACTGAAGAAAACTGAACGATTCGGTTCAAGAAATTTGGATGGGCATCAGTAGATTTTGTTTGGAATTCTATTAAATACTAGCTTTTGCCCGCGACTTCGATTCGAGTGGAAGTCTTTTATATCGTATCTCCATACAAACTTTGGTCCACATTAAACCCCCTAGGGGATGTAAACGATCCTAATTTCATTTCAATCGGTTCAGCAGTTTAAGTATGAAGAGGTAACAGACAGACAGAGTTACTTCCGCATTTTTAATACTGGTAGTAATGGATGTATACATAAAACAAAAACAGTACAAATGATAAAGTAAAAGAAAGGTTCCCAATACTTAAATGTACGTACTATATTTCTCCCACTATTGAGATTAACTACAAACACCCTTTTTAGGGTTCCGTAGTAAACAAGGAACCCTTATAGTTTCGCCATGTCCGTCCGGCCGTCCCCCGCTTTTTTCAGTAACCGTTAGTACTAGAAAGCCTAAGAAGAAAAATTACAATTTGGCATGAGTATACATATTAATGACACCGACAAAACGGTAGAATAAAATCATTAAAAAAAATTTTTTAGTTACCTCCCCTACATGTATTCTAAAAGCATTTTTTGATTCAAGAATCGGTTGGCGTGATATTAAGCTTTGAAGTGATAATTTTAGCTATGGTCAAGTGTCCCCCCCCTGCCAGCCAAACGGTGGCTACTACTACTAGGCATGTGAAAAAAATCATGGTAGTAGTATATACGATGAATTTAAAAGGAAAACTATCACAGCTAAGTAGACATTACAGTAAAGGGCAAAAATATGTATACAACACAACATCTCAAAAAAGTATATCATCAGTACTAAGATCAATAAAAATTCTTCTACGGGTCCGTAATTCCGCATATGACCGGTGACGTGATGGACGGGCAACTACGGAACCCTACAATGTGCGTGGCCCAACACGCACTTGGCCAGTTCTTTTTTCGAAAAATAGACGTCAATAAAACGTCGAACACATTGAAGTGCGATTTTAATAAAACATATATAAATACAAATGTTTAACAAGAATACAAGTCTTTATTAGGGTCATAAGTGATTTAGGAGTATACTTGAACCGGTTCCTTAATTAAAGTTGCATAATAGTTTATTTTAATACACGAAATTGTGAAACAAACTCTTTCCAAAAAATCTACTTAACCCTGAACAAAACAGCGTGTCAATTCATTTCGGCATTTCGGCTGCGTTCTAAGATTTTTGTTACATAGTTTGCTAAAAATCGTCTGTGATAATTGTAATATTATTTGACTAGCTGTTTAAAACTTAACCATAATTAGTAAACGACATGTAAATTAAAATTAAAAACAAAGAGAACTAAAACTGTTGAAATGAAACTATAGCATTATTCCTACTTGATAACTTGCCAAGTGCTTGCTTAATAACAATATAAAATCGTTACACTATTATAAATATAAATACAAATGTGTTGAAACACAAAAAGTTACATATACTTACTTATTTTTAAATCACGCGAAAAGCAATAAATCAAGGTGTTCAAATAACGTGATTGAAATTCCCAGAATATAATTACAAATAAACTGAAAAGTTGATGATCAATGAAAAACATGAAAGAAAAATTAACTCGATCAAAAATAAAGTGCATTAGATAACATTAAAATCGGTTATATGTAATAGAAGTGGTTAAAGAATTAAGAACGCTAATCCGCAGTGAAAATAATCGAATAGAGTGCTAACTAATTCAAAATATGAAAAAACAAAATACGAATTTGAATGGAACAAAAATTTTTAATAACGCCAAACAACACGATATCAAATAAGCAACGAGAAACAAGCGAAAAACGTTAACCACTAGAGCACTGCTAGACGAATTCAAAATAAGAACGTTATAATAAAAAGTAGTAAAAAAATGGCCAAGAATACCCGGCGGCAGTTGCCGCGCGCGCGCATCGATGTCTTACAATATACTCGATGTTACCTCATGTCTTCTTACTCACTTTTTCTTGCCACTCTCAGTGTTGAATGTTTTTCACTAACTGTTAATGTTGATATTTCTAACCCAACCATATGTTAATGTTTACTGTAGACTGGCTGATTTGAAAAAAATGATTACAAGGCATATGTTAAATCATCGGAACAGAATCTACGAAGATGTGAACCTGGCTCTAAAGCCTGACATTATTTTTTTAATGCTTGATTTGCAGATTATGCTGTCATCAAATCAGATTGTCTATTGGTACTAGTCAAGTGCATATACTCAATTGTTATTATTACTTATTTTTTACAGTATAAGACCCTAAAATGAACGGAGACTTTTACATTTCGTGAGTATATGCACTTAGATTTGTTATGTGAATCAAAATGTGTATTATCTATGGTACCTTTGAGCGAAGAATAATTAAAAATAATGACGCAACGCTCTGTCGCATGCTTCGTTAAATATTGTCAAATCGGCGCTCAGATTTCTCCAACAAAGTTAAAATTAACTTTAGAATAGCCTACATATACTTATAAGCTGAATAAACTTTATGTAGGTTATATGTATTTTTATAGTAGTTCAATATTTGAGGTTATCTCGTGAGTCGCTTGTTTAGTTGGGTCGATTGTATATTTAAAAGGCACTTAACCGAAGTGAATCGGAACCGCAACATGAAATGCCAGAAAGAGATTGAATTTTTATCGGTGCGTTAAGGTTAATTCAAAATGTTAGCATATTGATTCACGTAACATTTTTTCGTTTTAATATCTTAATGTTAGTTAATAAATTTGTAAGTGCATGACTCCCGAATGCACTGCCCCCAGGAATGTGTTGCACGTTTTTATTTTTTAAACTTTTTTTAAACAGAAGGCAAAGGGTCCATTTGCGGGATTGGACTGATTTGATTTGCAGCAAGGCGAACGACCGTCAGTTCGGTCGAAATTTAAAAAAGTAGATTTTGAAATTGGGACATCGATATTTAAAATTCGAACGCTGATAGCTAGCTGATAGTTTTTTCACGGTGAAAGCGTGTTACGATAGGAAGTAGGGACAGCGGTAAATATTTTTCTTCCGCAGATATAAATAATCATTTTGTCGTTTCGTTCTCTAGACTTTCCTGATATCTTATTTATTACGTCGCCAGCGGCATTTTTATCTATTTGTAAGGATGATTGTAAATGCGGTGAGTTCTACCCCAAGGTATGTATGCTTACACTTTTTTTGCTACAAAATATGAAGTTAGTATTATTATTGTCGGTTAGCGACCGGCTATTTTAGTGTGCTGGCTTGCGATCACTTAGGTGAGTCGTTAGAAAGGATATTTTCTCGATTTTTAATGGACCTCAATTCACTGTTTTTAGGGTCTGTAGAAGTCTATCTTTAGTCTTTCAGATGGTCGCAAACTGACGTGGTAATGAATATAATAATATTTTAAGAATTATTCTTATAATCAACAAATACTTAAAACAATATCCTTTAACAACCTACTTATCGCATGAAGTGTCAAAACCTATGTTAACCGTTCAACCCTGATCCGTTGATCCCCAGCCTCCCCGCTCAGGCTTACAAGTTGGGGAAAGTTGGGCGAGTCGACAACGTTCGACAGTTAAGATATAACTGAGCTTAGCCACTATAAGTCTTAAGCGACACGGAATTTCAACACAAATACGTTGTATTTGCCCAATACGTTTTGTTGTTAAGTGTGTATTACATGTATGATGTAGGTATTTGTAATGTGGGAAGTCTTAGTACTGATATTTGATACGTATTTAACACATTGGGATATCAAAATATTCAACGTAAGAGGTATTTTGGACGTACTCACTGTTGGGGTAGATAGCGACTAATACAGGCGTCTTAAACATTTTTTATGTAGTTCCCACGGATTCGCTCGGTAGCAAGCCATTGGTGGGCCAGATGAAATTCGCGCGGGTGTTGAAATTGTTGAAAACCCCTGCGGGGCCAGCACAACTACCGATGCGACACGAGTGAAGAGAAATCTACCCTCCTCTTTCTAATTTGCGTAGTTCGAGTGAGACAAGTATCGCTGAGCGCGAGATTTGACTTGACAGCCAAGTTGTGCTAGCCTACGTCTAAAGCACGGACGCTACGCTTACCAACATTTTTGAATGATGAGGATGATGATGATGATTTAATAGCTTATAAGACTTCCAGATTAAGCCTGTATCATACGGAGCAGATGTCAAGGCCAGAGATGGCCTGGCACAGCTTCAACACGGTTTGGCACGCGGGCCTAACGTTTATTTGCCACATTAAAACTTGCCGTTTTACTTTTTACGGTTGTACCGTGTGGAGATTGTACGGTCGGTGAAATTTACAATTTTTCACCTTATTCCACTGTAATACGGAACAAAATGTTTAGATATATTCGTGGTTGAGTGTACGTTTAAATGCGCTGCTTTAAACCACAGCTTGTGTAAGCGCAATAGAGGGTTAACTATTGTTCTGAATGAGATAGTACAGTTTTAAATACAAAATGAACAATATTCGACCCAGCAAAGCGAGGTATTAGCTTCAACTAAAGCTGGCTTGAGGGATAAAAGGGGACTGATTCCATGCTTTAAGCAGTCGTATAGATGCCTATTTGCTTTACGAATAAAGAGGCTACGGGACAAAAAATCTGTTTTTCAAACAAATATAACAAACACGCATTAATAACAAATTAGTTTCCACCGTAGGCGTTTCTAGTCACGATTATTTTTAACTGTCAAAAACGATGGCATTGACAGTGTGCGGTGTCAAGGCCGTCTAACAGTTGGCAGGGAAGATTGCCAGTTGCCAACTTGAACAGTTTTTGTTTCATTCTAGAGATTCGCAGAAATACACAAATAGGAACACTAATTTGTGTATTCGTAGTAAAAGTAATAATGTTAATGTAAAGGTAACGTGCCTGTCTGTTAACTTTATACGTTAGAAAAATTATCTCTGTCATTTTCTAAGATCATATGAAAGAAAAGGACAAAGCTAACATTTGGCTGGGGATTAAAAAACCGGCCAAGTGCGTGTCGGACCACGCACAATGAAGGGTTCCGTACCAACACCTACTAGTCCACATTTAAAATCACTATCCAATACATTGGATCTAAAAAAGTCGTATCTTCATAGGGAACTCACGGCACTTACGACTTTTTGTTTGGGCAAGACAGTTTTTAAGCGATAACTCAGAAACCGTAAAAACCTATATTGTTCAAACCATAAATCGTTGAAAGTATTTACTAATGCACACCACCTCAATTTTTTTCGGAATTTTAAACTTTATAGTTTGGAAATTAGAGGGGGATGAAAAAAAAAAAATTCAACGCACGTAGTCGTGTGGGGTATCGATCTTTAAAAATGATTTGGAGGTTTCTAATAACTTTTCCATTTAAGTCAACCGTTGGTGAGATATTAGCTGTCAAAGTCATAAAAAGTGTCCCCCCCCCTCTAAACCAAACTGTGAGGTTCAAAATTCTGAAAAAATATTGGTGGTGTGCATTTATAAATACTTTCAACGATTTTTGGTTTGAACAAGATAGGTTTTTGAGCTTTCGCTTAAAAACTGACTTGCCCAAACTTTTGTTCATAACCTTTTGGTCGTAAGTGCCGTGAGTTCCCTATGAAGACACGACTTTTTTAGATTCAATGTATTCGATAGTGGTTTTTAAATGTGGATTAGTAGGTGTTGGTATGGAACCCTTCACCGTGCGTGGTCGGACACGTACTTTATCCACTGGTAACACCGCAGGGCGCTGCTAGTTCAATACACCTATACATAGTATACACCTGTATATATAGTGCTTATACTCTTTGCCTGCAATCTCCAGATTGCAAGTCACGCCACGCGACTACAGTGGCTGTATAAGACGCTTTACTATCGTTAGTAAAATAATCAGAGCTTATTTATGTATTCATTCCACACTAGCCATTATTAAGGCGGACCTGGTGTATTAGAATTTCACACAAACGGGGGAATTCTTGCACATCACTGCATGGTAATCGTGCACTGTTGCATCACTGTATTGTAAATAGAACTAGCTTCTATCCGCGACTTCGTCTATCGTAAATTATAGGATTTTTTTTGGCTTCGAGCAGATTTGAATCTGCAACTTTCTGGCATACGCAGTCAATTGGCTATGTTAGTATAAGTTAGCAGCATTATTGTTTAATACAAAATGAATTTTCGTCTATTGTACCTCCAAACAAACTTCCATCCCCCTTTTCACCCCCTTAAAACATTACACTCCTTTTTAGGGTTCCGTATCCGAAGGTGCGGAGTCCTATAGCTGTCACTCATGAGTCCGTCTGTCTTACAAGTTTTACAGCCAAACGGTACATACATACTCAAAGCCACACAAGTTGTCAAAAAATATTTTTTAAATGTTTTAAGGGGGGCTCCCATACAGCTAAAGGAGAGCGAGAATAAAAATTGTCTCACCTCATCGAGCTGCATTTTTTGTTTTATAAATATTGAAAAAAAAGGAATGAGAAGCCACCGAAGTCAGTTTTTTTAACAAAATTTAGTCTCGAAAAAATTTTAAACTTCCTATTGGCCTATAAACTTGAAATTTGGTGATAGTGTTTATTATTACGTACATTTTACTATCAAATACCAATATTTTTTTTTAAATCCTCATTTTCTCTATTATAACCAATTTAACTTTGCAGTTGGTCGAGAACCCTAAATATGCGACACGCACTTGGTCGGGTTTTTTTGGCAGTCGTGTAAAAAGGGATGGATGGACATGGATAAAAACTGTATTATGCTTTCCCGGGATTCAACCTATTTCCATACCAAATTTCATCTATACATTGGTTCAGCGGTGTTAGCGGTAACAGCTACACATACTTTCGCATCTATAATACCCGGCTAGTGTTTTTTTTGTTTAAAAAAAAACCTTTGAAAATTTCCAAAAACCTCCTCAAAATTTTTTTTATATAAATATCGAACCTGCTTACAAAATTTCAGGTGAATCTGTTGAGAAATGCGACCTGTATAGGAGAACAAACGAAAGTACTCACATACGAAAGCATTTTTGTTGAATCTGAAGATACCATCGTTTCACTCGGTCAAAAAAAACGTAACCGATACACAAAACTAAATTAATCCTGGCTATTAAGTCATTGAATATCAAGTTTCATTCAAATCCATTTGAATGAGTAGGTAACAAGCATCCTCACATCTTAACTTTCACATTTATAATATACTTGCGACCCGCCCCGGCTTCGCACGGGTGCAATGCTGATGTATGTATTATACATATAAACCTTCCCCTTGAGTCACTCTATCTATTAAAAAAAACCGCATCAAAATCCGTTGCGTAGTTTTAAAGATTTAAGCATACATAGGGATATAGGGACATACGGACAGAGAAAGCGACTTTGTTTTATACTATGTAGTGAAGTATATGATTTTAGGTATTTTAAAATCCTTATTTAGTAGTATCGTCTTCGAGAATGAGTTTCCTAAAAACCGATTGCCATCTTGGAAACGGATACTATCGGCTGTCAGCCGCAGCCGAAGATAGGTTATCCATTACTTCAGGTACCTGAGTCTGTTATTGACACGGTTTCGCGAGAATTTACGGGTATTCTGGTACGTACAGTCAGCAGAAGAAGTAGCTGCGCAGGCCTAGTGCTCAAAATTATCTACACACGGACTCTAATATAAGGGCCTATGTATATGTAGCTAAGTTTTGAGAACAAACCAAATTTTAGAAAAATAACATACAGACAAATGTACGTAAAAACCAGCCAAGTCAAATTGTGACCTTGCAATACATCCCAAGTTAAATAAATAAATTTCAGGTCCGAGTGTGCGTCGCCAGTTCTTTTCTTTTGAACCCGGCTTGACACGCTGGCGATGTCTAGATGTAATACTAATAATAAAGACTAGAAAGAGTGTATAAACAGTAATTTATTAGCATTATTGATTTCTTTTAGTTGTTATCTACCACCTACTATGATTATTCTCCGTTTGGCCAAGGTTGACCGCTAGAGAATGTAAAAACCTGTAAGTATGTAATTCGTTTCTGTGAAATAAAGTTTAAATAAATAAATCCTAATGACCAAAGTTACTCTCCAGGGCTACAGTAATCCGATTTTACAGTACCGTAATGTATATTTCTCCTAGTTATATAATATGTCTATTACACAGCTATGCAGGAACGAACTGCTAACAGACTAACGAAAATACGGAGCGACGCGGTGCGCCCGGCTGCCTCCAATTTCGTGATGCAACGACTTTTTCCTCCTATTTTCATCCCTTCGACAATTACGTTCGTCTTTTTTTCAGTTATACATTGGAAAATTCACTATAACAAAGAGCTACGCTACGGCTCGTATGTACCAATACCCCTGCGTTTTTCAAAAAACCTTATGTACCTATCATTTGATAATTAACAGTGGTTTTTCGGTGAATTAAAACATCGTGATGAAACCGGCTTATTTCCCACAAGGTCTAGTTAGAAGGCTTGATGGATCCTCGCTTTTGTATAATCTTGGGGGTTAGGTGTCAAAGCGGACCACGGGCTCCTAAGACCACAACCGGGAAAACACTGGAATGGTTGATATCAATATTATCAATGTATTAAATGTACTTTAAGTAAGCAAATTAATTTTGAGCGTACACGAATGACGAAACTCCAAAATTAATTCAACTGAGACGTGAAGAAAAACCGGCCAGGTGCGTGTCGGACCACGCACAATGAAGGGTTCCGTACCAACACCTACTAATCCACATTTAAAATCACTATTCAATGTATGCAAAAAGTCGTATCTTCATAGGGAACTCACGGCACTCACGACCTTTTGTTTAGGCAAGACAGTTTTTAAGCGAAAGCTCAAAAACCGTAAAACCTATATTGTTCAAACCAAAAATCGTTGAAAGTATTTATTAATGCACACCACCAATATTTTTTCAGAATTTTGAACCTCACAGTTTGGAAATTAGAGAGGGGGGGGGGGGGGACACTTTTTAAGACTTTGACAGCTAATATCTCACCAACGGTTAACTTAAATGGACAAGTTTTTTAGAAACCTCCATATCATTTTTAAAGTCCTACCCATCGATATCCCACACGACTATGTGCGTTGAATTTTTTTTTTGATTACATGTATGGAGTGCCCCCCTAATTTAATATTTTTTTGTAATTTCACATCACTTTTATGTAGCGGTTCATAGAATACACCTTCCTACCAAATTTCATAATTGTAGCGCTTATAGTTTCCGAGTAAATCGGCTGTGACATACGGACGGACGGACGGACGGAGGGACGGACCGACAGGACGAATCTATAAGGGTTCCGTTTTTGCCATTTTGGCTACGGAACCCTAAAAAATGGCTCAGCTACTATCTAAAACTTCACTATAAGCGTCCTATTCTTTAATTGGAACAATTGGATTTTTTGAAATATAGTTTAAAGAAGGGGATTGCTCTTCATCTAGCCTGGGGCCACATGAGGCCGACAGTGAAACGAGCTCACCCAGAAGATGCCTATGCACTCGTGCCTTAAAAAGGTCAGAGAATTCTAAACCTTAGCATTGCGCATTATTAAATATCAAAACTTTTTAAGATTAGTAAATCCTCTGATGGTTTTAAACATAAAGGCAAGGCTCATTCACAGATCTGACGAAAATACTGAAGTTTGAGCTTCCAGAGTGAAAAGAAATAATGTAGAGAAGAAATTCTACACAAAAATTACAGTAGACTGAAAAAGAAAGAAAGAAAAGAAATAACCGAACAAAATTTTGAAAAATGCCTTGGTAACTCTGTCAGAAAATCCTAAATATCATATTAAAAATAAAATTTAATGCTGCAGATCTCGTATTTATCAACGACAGTGATACGTTTTTTTTACAAAAACGATACCTTTTTTATTGTTCTAAGGAAATAATGTAATTCAGTGTTCCAACAATCAATAAAAATGTACTAAATATTTACGAAATTACGCGCAGAGCTTCTGTAGAGAGCGGGATGGTTAATTGCAAACTCACGCGTGGCCTTAGCTTAATACTTTTACCTTACGTGACAGAAAATAATATTGTCTAGTGGGGGCGTGGAAAGAAAATATGACTCAATGCCTCTTTTTCCGTCTCTCAGTCGTAGCGTCTAGACCGCGGCTCAAATTTTCCCATAAACATAACTAATGTAACATAGATTTAATCTCAATCTAGTATTCAATAATGGGGCAGATAGAGTACATGAAATTTAATTTTTCAGTGTTTTTGTTTTATACTACGCCGGTGGCAAACAAACTTACGGTCCACCTGATGGTAAGCGGCCATCGCAGCCTATAGACGCCCGCAACTCCAAAG
Organism: Epiblema foenella; assembly: GCA_963556455.1. NCBI lineage: Eukaryota > Metazoa > Arthropoda > Insecta > Lepidoptera > Tortricidae > Epiblema > Epiblema foenella. Next base: position 12,972,024 of record OY747116.1, on the reverse strand, counting down.
GAGTCACGTACTCGTTGCCGATCCTCTGTAGGATGTACTGAGTTGACAACAGAAGGGACAAATTTAGGTACCTCGCTCTCACCACAGTGCATCCTCGGGAGCTCTGGGAACCTTGCTCACCTCCAGGAACACAATACTACATACTTGTATAGTAGATAATGTTATTATGGCTGTGGTCTTCCGCAAGGCTGAGGTACTTCCCCAGTTGGGCTGCTCCAAATTCGAGTAAGATGACATTTTGCTGTGCTTTGCATATTGATGTCTCTTCAACTGTGACTTTTAGCAATAGGGATGATGAATGAGTCACACAACACAACTTAGTGTGGCCAAAGTTTATAACATATAGTGGCTATATGGAAAATTTAAAACATATAGTGGCTATATGGAAAGAAAACCATCAAATTATCACAATAGACAGTAAATTTACTGCTTTGTATTTTTCTGTTTTGAAATTTGTATTTTGTAATGGCCATTATTATTATTATTTCTGACTGACGATTCCGAATGGATGATGCATTTATTTTTCTGTTTACTTTTTATCGTGTTTTGTATTACTCTGGTCGACATTAAATTATGTTATTTTTATTTTTTCTGTTATGACGATCATGATAACAATTCTTGTAATTTTGACGTGTGCAAATTTATAACGTAATTCCTTATCGTGAAATAAATTACCTTATCTGATTTAATTAAAAGACACATTAAAAGATATTGGACAAAAGCGATTGTAAAAACCTTGTTTTTTGTTAATTGGCCAAATGTGAATTAAGAGTTTCCAATAGAATTCTAATAATTTCATTAAAAAGGTTTTATGACACCACATAAACGCGAAAAAAATTGCAATTTTTCCTTTTTTCCATACAACGACTGTACAAGTTCACGCAGGCACACGTCTGCGTGTGAATAAGTATGGAGCGTTTTGAATGCTCGTTACCTATGCGTACTTTGCCTCTCATTTTCGTCTATTGTGTTGCTTTATGGGTATGGTTCCATACAAACATTTGATCGTGTCTAAAAACTGGTTTGAATGGCATGATTTTTTTTTGTCGTCATGCCTATTGTATGTACGTTTAAAAGTGGCTTCAATTTATATTGAAGTGATAATTGCCACTGTAGCCCAGCGTTAAGGCACGCGACTTTCAATCTGGAGGTTGCGGGTTCGAATCCCGGCGGCCACCGGGTTTAAAATTTTTCATTAAATATCATTTACATTAGAATTACGATTTGAAACGGGATATTTACCATGTATATTTGTAATTGTGAGTTCGCGATATTTCGGTACTGTTGCAAGCGCCATTATCAAGGATTAACTGACAACAGTGCCGAAATATCGGGAACTCACAAATACAAATATACATGGTAAATATTCCGTTTCAAATCGTAATTCTAAATATCATTTGATATTTAAACCGGTCGATTCCGAACTAGGTTTAGTTTTGCCTTGGGGTTGGAAGGTCAGATGGCGGTCGCTTTCGTAAAACTAGTTCCTACGCCACATCTTAGAGATTGGTTGATCGTCTTCAACCAAAGTTGAGGTGTGAGTGGGATTGAGCTATTGGGAGTTTTGTCACTGATTCACTAAACCTAGCCTAGCGGAGAAGAGTCTAGCAAGAAACTCAACTAGGCTCGACACGGGTCGGGCTGACTCTACCCGATATGCGGCGGTATCGAGACGAATAGGGACTATGTGTCTGTGTTGTCGCGATCGTGCGGTGGACGTCCCCGCCGATCTATTATGGTCTCTCTATATTTAGGCTATTTTCAATGTGAATTGATACGTATCTTGATATTTTCTCTTCGTTTCTATTTAGTACATGACAGTTGCGACCTGATATGATAGATATTATATTTATTTTTTGGGTTTTTCGAAAGAAGAGAAGTCGTAGAAATATCGTATGAAACATCACCCCAAATCGTCTACATAAAATAAAGGAATAAAGGAAAAAATGGCTCCGTTACTGTCTAAACTAAAACTAAATGAAAGCATCGTATCCAATCAGTTTCATGGAACTTCATAAATAATAATTGTGTCATTTGAGTTGAAAGAATTTTAAAGCTTGTAAGCCCTGTCAAGCATTGGTCGAAAGCGTCAAAGCAGTGACAACATGACGCAACGCGTCTTTCTCGTTTTCCCAGCCCTCGCGTCTCGGAGCGCTACAATTTTTCCGATAATAGAACACGCCATCTCCCTCTAACGCGACGTTGCGCCAACGGCTGCGAGCTAAAACAGGCACACTAAATATAGTTCTGCAACTGCAGTACGTTAGCAGGGCCGGTATATGGAAACCACATATTACGAACAGATTTTCGGCACATATTGCTGTATAATATTCAATTAGGTCGATATTGATGGCCCGGCCGGCAATTTTGGTTAGTGCATCTGCTGCGCTTAACATGCGAGAGATATACGATTAGTTTTCGCTGGAAATGGCCCATTCCGGTAGGCCTGTTAGATAAATATGGGGTTATAGTGTAGGGTAGGCTGTGGTTTTAGGCGTAGGGTAACGAGTTTGTCAATACAATACTCTTTATTAGACACATATATAACTCACACGTTACCAAAACGGGTTGGTTTACAACGCACATGACATTTAATTTGGGTGTCACTTTTAGCTTAACTACACACCTCAGAAAAGAGTACAAGTGACACAAGGCAGAGGAAAACAACCGGCAGTCTTATCGAAAGACCGATCTAGCTAGCGAAAGCTGAGAATTAATACACAAACGTAATCAGGTACATATATTATATTTTCCTAAAATTGGAGTGTTGTGTTGTGTTCCTGGAGGTGAGCAAGGTTGCCAGAGCTCCCGAGGATGCACTGTGTTGAGAGCGAGGGACCTAATGTGTTCCTTCTGCTCTCAACATAGTGCATCCTCAAATCTTATAAAGGGTCGGCAACGCGCACGTGTCTCCTTTGGAGTTGCGAGCGTCTATAGGCTGCGGTGGCCGCTTACCATCAGGTGGACCGTACGCCTGTCTGCCACCAGCGTTGTATATAAAAAAAGTATTGAAATTTACTGAAAATTATTTATTTATTTGGAGAACCAACAGCTTACAAAAATACAATAATAATAATAATACTGATAGGAAAAAAAGCCAATTACAGGTTATTCCCTAGAAAATTAACTTACTAGTTATACTAGAATTACTGTTCGTTTGGTCTATGCCATTAAAAATGGACGAAAATAAAAATCGGTGAGAAGACACTGAATCAGAACCTAATGGAAGTTTTTATGGCGAATTTGTCTTAGTTATATATTGCCTTTCGCCATTTTTACTGAATGTCTTGAAGGCGATTAGAATTACTGAGGTATATTTCTATCAAAGCATACACAATCAATGAATTCTTAAGGTAAGTTATACAACGCTGTTTACATTACATCTGCTTGTAATTAGCAAATTTAAGTTTAGCCAAGAACCGACGGCATACGAAACCGTTTCGCAATTCGGCTGATCTATCAAACGCGGCGGCAATAATAGACGCAACAACGGAATCTATCACTGCATGCTAGAATGTTAGATTGTTCTAGCAGCAACAATGTAATTGTGTGTAATTTATTGTTACCTACGTATGTAGTCTACTTGATCTTCATGTTCACTTGGTTTATTTTAGTGCATTGTAGTCTTTTTAGGGTTCCGTAGCCAAAATGGCAAAAACGGAACCCTTATAGATTCGTCATGTCTGTCCGTACGTCCTTTCGTCCGTCCGTCCATCCGTCCGTAAGTCACAGCCGATTTACTCGGAGACTATAAGCACTACAATTATGAAATTTGGTAGGAAGGTGTATTCTATGAACCGCTACATAAAAGTGATGTAAAATTATAAAAAAGTATTAAATTAGGGGGGCACTCCATACTACATGTATTGGTGGATGAAAAAAATAATTTCAACGCACATAGTCGTGTGGGGTATCGATGGATAGGCCTTTAAAAATAATATGAAGGTTTCTAAAGATCTTATCCATTTAAGTCAACCGTTGGTGAGATATTAGCTGTCAAAGTCACAGAAAGTGTGTCCTTCCCTCTAATTTCCAAACTATAAAGTTTAAAATTCTGAAAAAAATTGAAGTATTTACTAATGCGGTGTGCATTAGTAAATACTTTCAACGATTTTAGGTTTGAACAATATAGGTGTTACGGTTTTTGAAAACTCGCTTAAAAACTGTCTTGGTCAAACAAAAGGTCGTAAGTGCCGTGAGTTCCCTATGAAGATACGACTTTTTTAGGTTCAATGTATTGGATAGTGAATTTAAATGTGGATTAGTAGGTGTTGGTACGGAACCTGTCATTGTGCGTGGTCCGACACGCACTTGGCCAGTTTTATTCAATAACCTTTACATACGTAAATACACGTACGTATCAAAGTTAAGTTCACGATTACTTTGGGAAAATAATAGTTGCAATTCATACACCTACTCGTAAAATTTGAAGTTAGTTTATGGCAAACCTGTGACCTCTAATCCCATTCTAATATCGCAATCGTTACTATCGCAAGAAATATCTCAATCGAAAAGATACAAAGATAACTTCTGGCAATAATTGGGGCACTATTTACGACGTCATCCAAACAAGAAAACCGATAAAAGTTTACGATGAACACCGGTCATTTTTCTCAACGCCAAAGGGTGATATTCGACGGCACTACAGATATTTTCGTAGATTCCGGGCGTCTGTTTGTCCCTCAAGGTGCGTGGCGGGGACATGCCTAAGAATAACCCGGCACGAGTCCTAGCGATTTTTACCGGACAGTCGTACGTTCGGCAAACTGCCAACCACACGTCACACATTACCTCATAAAACTAAACTTTGAGAAAGGACTCCAAAATTAGCAAGAACGCTATCGCTATCACCAACGGTTTGCGCAACCAAAATGGCCGCCGGGATGAGCTGTCACGGTGTATTTATGAAATACGCACAGAAATAGATGCAAGCTGAAGTCACCTTGAGCTTATGTAACGGCATGTTCGTATTTGGAATTTTGAAAATCGTGACGTATTTGTGATGACGTATCGTGACGTTAAGCCACTCCTTCTAATAAATTTATTGTTTGGCATGTAAACGGATGCGTTCGAGCCAAGAAATTACAGTGTTCAGTAAAAAAAATATTGAATGAAGTGATGGTTCCGATGGCTGCAGCTGCCAACGTAGCATTTTATTATTTACGACAGTAAACGATTGCACATTTGCCGTTGATTTTGGAATGTACGCGTTCTTGTTGATGTTTCCGAACTTAATTATTAAGTTGCTTTATGCTTCAATTTCGATTAATAATTACCCTGTATTTTGATACAGTTTGTAAACGATATTTATACTAGTGGCTCTGTGAGCTGTAGACCTCATGAGTGAGTTTTATAAGCATTTCCGAAATATGACATTATAAAAAAGATCAAAATATCGAAGCTGATAACAAAATTTCACGAGAAGCGGTTGAGAAATGGGATCTGTAGAGGACAACAAACCGATATTCGCCCGCAGAAACTTACAAAAACATTGATAAAAAATTGTGTTTGGAAATTTCCAAAAACCGTCTCTACAAAAAAATTGTATATAACTATTGAATCTGCTCACTAAATTTCCCGAGAATCGGTTGAGAACTGCGACCTGTAGACGAGAACAAACAGAAATCCGGAATCTGGACATACGAAAGCATTTTTGTCGAAGCTGAAGCAGAGACCTTCGTTTCACTCGGTCAATTATAAATAAATAAATAAATATTAGAGGACAATCTTACACAAATCGAACTAGCCCCAAAGTAAGCTCAAGAAGGTTTGTGTTATGGGTACTAGACGAATTATGTGTGTAATTATGTCTTTTATTTTTTTGTACGAAGTAGGATAGCTAAGGACGCCTGTATATTCTATGCAAACAATGCACTCTATGGTAAAACTGTTTTTTTTTCCAAAAGTATTATGTCTATAGCGCTTTATCTTTTATCCGTTGAGTACTATCCTGAATAGTAGACTTTTACGCCATTAATTACTACGGCCTAACGATTGGAACCGTCCACTTTAACTAAGTGTAGACGTGACTTTTCTTTCTTTCCCCAGTTTTTCCTTAAAACACACTGAAGCACTGTTAGTAACGTTTACGAGACGTATAACTATGTTTATGTGTGGATTGACGTAAAGTTACACAAGAACAATGAAAATTGTTCTATTTGAAAGTAAATTTGATACATCTGTTTTAATTACCTACCTTAGATTATAGTACTAGTTATAGTTATAAGTATTATTTTCCCATTTAACTCGAAAATCGTACTCACATACATACTCTACCACCCTGATAGATGGGATGATTACTGATAAAACTAGTTCCTACGCCAAATCTTGGGATTAGACATCAAAGTAGACTTCGGGCTTCTTAGAGCTCAACCGGGAAAACGCTGGGAGGATAACGAAGCAATTTTAATTTGTAAAACTGTAGATTGTATGTTTTCATATGGATATTATGGGGGTAGTTTCCAGGTTGAATCATGGGTTGGTAGACATAAATACAATGTGTTTTTATTACATTCCAAATTGAATACAGAATTCCGCCAATATTTCCATAGGTCTTTGGTATTCTGTATGTGTAGAGGATGGACTCGCATTATAAGTATTTTCTCCAAGTGATGAATTGATGTGTATGAATTTGTATGGGTGGCGTAGTGTTTACGGTATTGTAAATGAAAAATCAATGTGATCATTTCGATGTGCATTGACAATCAAACTTCGGAGAATATAGCATTTTAAAAATCATAATGAAATTACACATGTACACACGAAAAATATTTTTTCCGAAAATTATAGTTGACTAAAAAAAATGTGATTTTTATTTTCGTTTTAAAATCGGCACTAAACCGAAGTTTCACAGTGGCCGCCATATTATGACGTCAGTAAGTTGTATTCATAAATATTATTTATTGAATCGTAAGAAACTAAAATAAAATACAGTGGAATCCGGATAAAGCGACATCAAGGGACCGGTGATATTACGTCGCACTAACAGAACGTCGCACAAAACGGACTGATTTACTTTGAAAATGTATGGTATATGGGTATGAAATCTAATGTATGATGATTTCGAAGTCGTTATAAGCAAATTAAAAAAAAAGTGTTTTAATATTGTAAAAATAAGATGTTTTTGGACGTATTAACAAAAAAATGAGTAGGTATTCAAAAAAATTAATAATTAACTTTAATCTAGCACATGTTTCATATTTTATCTCGATCACTGGAAATACCCTATCGAGAGCTCCCGAGGATGTGCTGTGTTGAGATTGAGGGACCTGCATATTACCTCCAGCTAGACACCGCAGACTATAGACGCTTACCATCAGCCAATTGAATTTGCCGCCGTCAGTATAAAAAAACTTGACGCATTCATCAAAACAAAACGGAGGGCAATGACTTCGGTTCTTGTCACGTAGACATACGTCGCACTAAGGTACGAGCTCAATGGATAAATGACGAAGTAGTCCGTTTTGTTCTACGATTTTGTTCACATCGTAGGACAAACCGGACCAAAAAATTCCGCTGTGTTCTACGACAGCATATTTCAAATTCCGTTTTGTTCTACGACAGCATATGTCAAATTCCGTTTTGTTCTACGGCAGCATATGTCAAATTCCGTTATGTTTTACGACAGCATATGTCAAATTCCGTTGTGTTCTACGACAGCATTTATGTCAAATTCCGTTTTGTTCTACGACAGCATATGTCAAATTCCGTTTTGTTCTACGACAGCATATGTCAAATTCCGTTTTGTTCTACGACAGCATATGTCAAATTTCGTAGGACAAAACGGACGCATAGTACATTACATACATCCAAACATACATAAAATCACCATGGTAGATTTAAAGATGGATAATGCAACATGGCTCATATTAACACATCAACTCTATTTCCACCGTCTACAGTCACAGGTAGAAATGGATGGTGTGATCCTAACCCCATAAACTATATCGCCTGTTGACAACCGAAACTCACTAAGGGCCTGGACACATGTCGCCGGTACGGTGCCGTTTACGGTGTCACGGCGCGGCGCCGTCAAACGGCGTCGTGCCGAAATACGGTGCCGCGTACGGTGCCGTACACGGCGCCGCGAACGGCGTCGTACCACGGCGCGGTGCCGTGTACGGCGCCGTGCACGGTGCATGGCTTGGTAGTTTAACTAGTTTTCGTTTTGCTGCTGAACGCATAACACGCAAGTAAATAGTGCATAAAAATGGCTGAAGATTATGATGTCGATTTTATAATTTCTTTAGGAGAATACGTTTTCCTTGGTCCATGTCAAGGCAAAAACTGTATACTTGTATATATTTAAAACGACAATTGTTTTGTATATTTGAACCGATGGTTGTACTTGCGTGTTATGTGTTCAGCAGCAAAACGAAAACTAGTTAAACTACCAAGCGATGCACCGTGCACGGCGCCGTACACGGCACCGCGCCGTGGTACAACGCCGTTCGCGGCGCCGTGTACGGCACCGTACGCGGCACCGTGTTTCGGTACGACGCCGTTTGACGGCGCCGCGCCGTGACACCGTAGACGGCACCGTACCGGCGACATGTGTCCAGGCCCTAAGTAACAAATACCTACCTAAAATTAAGCTCGTATCTCAGCATCATTTCAGTACTAAGATACGAGGTTTCTAAGAATAGTGACATATTTGATAGTGAGATTTGGTTGTCACCCGACGATATGTAACAACAACTTTTAGGCCTGGTTTTATAAAGATCCGTTAAACCAAATGTCATATCTAATTGCCGTAAATCAGTACATTTTTTGACATAATAAACAGACATAAGATCTAACGGATCTTTATAAAACCGAGCCTTAAACTACTTAATCCAGTCCTATAAATGATGAGATTAGGTATATAGCCCCTTGCGCCCGGGCATAGAATATGGCTACGGTATCCTCTATCTGTCGTAGAAGGCGACTAAAAGGGGTCCTCGGGGTCGTAGACGGTTGTAATTGGGGGCTACGATCGACCATGGCTCGGAAACCGGTTTCGTCTTCATACAATTAACCTGTTAAAAATTTCGGTTAATTGCGTTTTATGATATTTTTTCGTATTTTATAGTATGACAAGGGTCTAAAATGAGCCATATTACCACGAGATAGTTATTTTCCCGAACAAAGTGAGGGAAAATAGTTCGAGGGGTAATATGGCTTTTAGACCAGAGTTATACACTCTACTTTTCACTTCGATGGCGAGAAAATAAATAAACAAAGGTTAGCCATCCAAAATTAACAATTAATTCCACGGCGAACTTATATGTAATTTGGCAGCATGTTTTTTTTTCTAAACTGCTTTCATGCTTTGGCACACAAAATAGACACCGCGGTTCGCGCGCAACATTCACGCGCAAAAAAGCTAACTCACCTTCCATTGAGCGCTTCAAAGCGTTGCTCGAACGAACTGATCACTTTTTTAATTATTGTGAAATAGGGACTACTACAAACTTAATCTTTAGACTCTTTAGAGAAATGAATTCTGTTTTCTGATTGGTCGATTTTAGTAAAGCTGTATCCTGGTTTGTTAATACCCAATACCAAATATTTTTTAAAGAGTTAAATTAGTGTTTTGTGATTGGTGGATTTAATAGGTGAAGTATTATGATTGGTCTAAATTGAATGTTTTGTAAATCATAAATGTATTCATATTTTCCCTAGGGGTTAAATGTACTACTTTAGCCCCGCTTGACAAGTCTAATATGACACACTTTTCGAGCATAAGAAGTGAAAAATCATTTATTTCATAGATGAAGGCTAACAAAAACAAATCTTTAAATAAAAATGGGGATATGAAATGTACTTTAGGAGATATTTTAAAAGTAAAAACCGGTTCCGAGCCCTGCGATCGACCGTAGAAAGATAACAAGTGGACTTCAGGGCGGCACTGGCGTGGACCCCAGAGTCGTACGAAATGGGTTGAGGAGGACAATCGGGGAGTTTTTAGTAGGTGTAAGTGTGACATAACCACCGAAAAACCACCAAAAAGAAAAAAAATATATATAGCCCTTAATTTACCTTATATTCAGAGAAAAGATTAGAAAGCTAGATTTTATGTATAATTGCAATTTAATGTATGTTATCCTTTTTCACATACATGTCAGCTAAATGTCCCAGTGTTTGACACCGACCCAATATATCACTTTCAAACCTATGCATAATGACAGAAGTGATTAATAGGTATCATCTAGTGAGCATGAACGTCCTAATGGCGTTTACCTTACACACATTAGTTTTAAAAATACTTGAAAGCTGTCCACAATCTCCCATCAAGTTAAAAGGAAGGAGGAGGGATCTAGAAAGGATTAGTTTCAAAATAAGATCCGTTTCGCTAGCTTTTATCCCAGACTCTATTGTCAAGAAAATAAGATACCTTTCATACATCTAACTTGTGTTGCAAACTGTACCCATGCCAAACACGATAACACCAATTAGCCGTCCGAATTACCAGCGATCCGGCAAGACACCGTCAAATCCCGGACGACGGTAACGGCCGCCGTATGTAAATGGAGACAGGATTAACAACAGAACCTTAAGCTCACATACAGTATACTTGTTAAAGCAGTACTACAACTTTACGAGCTGCGGCAATTGGTATTGCTGAATGCGGTTGAATGTTATGGCTTAATTACTTTTTTAGGGTTCTGTACCAAAATGGTAAAAATGGAACCCTTATGGTTTCACTGTGTCTGTCTGTCTGTCACATCGCTAAATATCTCAAGAACTAATTATGCTATCGATTTGAAATTTGGAATAGTTATAAAAAGGATACCTCGGTGCATAGAATATGGATTTTTTTAATTTTCTGTGAAAACTGACAAGTCTAGTGAATATGTCAAATGGGGTATCATATAAAAGGGCTTGAGTTACACCATTCTGAAACAATTATAATTTTTTTTACGTTGTTTAATTTTTGATTTAAATGTATATAAAATAACCTCCCCCCCTTATCTCCAAAGTATACCAAGGAAAAAATATGGAATTTTACATGACATTAATATCAACGAATATTTTACAGGAAAAATAAAACCATAGCTACATACTTTTCCTTTTTTTATCACCAAAAAACATTTCTATACTAAGTTTATAATTTTAGCATCTTTGCATGTTTTTTGTTTTATAAATTCCTACGTGCTTATGCTGACATACATTCTTTCAAATAAAAAACTACACTATTTCTACACCATGCTGTTAAGATTTTCTTCATTTAATTGGGTCGGGTCAGGTACACCTCTGTGTACTCAACCCTCGGTGCGCGAGTTGGACTCGCACTTGACCGGTTTTTTTTCGATATAGGGTTGCCACTCGCTTATATCTACATTATTTGCATTGCTCTTAATCAACGAGGGTATCCCTCGAAGAGACGTATCCTTCAATCTCTTCACTCTTCTTAATACGCCTTAGGGAGGCTCGTAGCGACATCTATGCGCCTCCTTTCAAGAGAGCATACTGACGTCGCCTAGATATTCTTACTTATCGGAATACTGACAAGACTAACTGTTACATTGCGAAGAAGCATCCGCGCGTCCCGTTAATGCAAAAAACAATACATATTATCTTTCAGCAAACAGTGCTTCCAAGTTTCATAATAATTATTACACGACTGTGACAATGAAGTGATCTATACTTCGTACTGTACCTAACATTTGCACGTAGTAATACTACTGCTTTAGCCCCCTGTATCCAGTACTAAGCTGGAAAGCCCACACAAGTTACGCTGTCGTCGGCTTAGGTAAGATATGGCCAAACATGTTAGTTACACGTATTGGCAGGAGTAAGTCATATTAATGGCTCGAATTTATTGTATGCAACGATTTTATGATGCAGAAGTGTATTATACGAGTAGACCAAATGTTTGCGTAACGGCGTATTTACATCTAGCAAATGAACAACCATTTCGAAGTTTGTGGAGACGTGCCACTGGGCCAAGAAAGTTACGAATGAAAATATCATTTTATATTTAGGTAATCGTTACATTTCGGTGAAGAAAACATCGTGAAGAAAGCAGTCTAATACCAACAAGGTCTTGTTTTCCCTCTGGGTTGGAAGGTCAGCTGATCAGCTTGCGTAAAACTAGTTCCTACGCCTAATCTAGGGTGTTAAAGCGGATTTCTGGCTCCTATAGCGTAAAACCGGGGAAATTCCAGGGGATCCATTTGTAAAATGCGTTTTCCAAAAACATTTTTACCTGTTCGTTTTTAGTATCCCCATTCGCATTTTGACACGGATTATTTACCGGAAACACTAATTCTCTACAATTTAATATAATAATCGTTATTAGCGGTTGTGGCCCAGGGGCGCCCTCGTACCGCGTGCCGAGGTCAGTTCTTGGATGGGTGACCGCTTTGACTAACTGAGCGCTCCCGTGCTTTGGAAGGCAAGTTAAGCCGTTGATCCCGACTGTTGTCTATGATAGCAGTCGTTAAGCCAAGTCAAGAGGCCTTCGGACGGCTCGAGAACTTCTAACATAACAGTCAAGTTGCCCACTCACTTGACGAGCCCAATTCCAATAAGGTCGAGTTTCCCTTCTGGTTGCAAGGTCAGGTGGCAGTAGCTTCCGTACAAACTAGTGCCTACGCCAAATCTTGGGATTAGGTAGCGGAACTCGGGCATCCTTCACGATGCAACTGTACTGGGATAACGCTAGGAGGATGATGATCATTATAAGCCCACTTTCGTCCACTGCTGGACATAGGCCTCTCCCATGGCACGCCATTGAATTCAGTCTTGAATACTTTGTTTCCAACCGCTGCCAGCCACGTAGCGGATGTCAACGCTTCACCTTGCTAGAGGGCGTCTTTTTTATAAACCTGATTGTGCCTTTATAGTTCGGACCCAATAAAGCGATAGGGGTGCGTGGTTGAAGAGTGGCCTTTGGAAAGTCCAGGGAAAACCTCCTACATGACCATGCGGGCAGTTGGAGGGCAGGCACGTATCCAGAGGGGGGGGATAGTTAGGATTCCCCCCCCCCCCCCCCCCCCCCCCGAAAACGTTTTTAGCCGTCTGTTTATTTATTCGCTTGCGTGTTCTTTCAATACGACCCCGCATACGGTTTCTTTTTGACGACCGGTTTAGCCTAGTGGGTAGTGCATCTGCCTGTGAAGCTGACGGTCCTGGGTTCGAATCCCGGTCAGAGCAAATATTTGTGTGATGAGCATGAATATTTGTTTCTGAGTCTTGGATGTTTTCTATGTATTTAAGTATTTATATCTATTAAATATATCGTCGTCTAGTACCCATAACACAAACCTTCTTAAGCTTACTGTGGGGCTAGTTCGATTGGTGTAAGATTGTCCTCTAATATTTATTTATTTATTTAATAAGTAGGTATATAAAAATATAGATGTTTTAATGTTTGTCCCCCACCCGAACCAAAAGTCTGGAGGCGACCTACACTCCGTTCGCCAAGCCGTGGTCTACACTTCAGACACGCCTACTCCTACTGCTGTCGGTTCTACGAAAGATGTGACCGGCCCACTGCCTTGTTATATAATCTTTTATGGCACGATTATATTGATGTCTTTGGTTCTCTGTCGGATCATATAGTTTCATTTTAATGTGAGAAACCCAAATCCGATTACTTTGATCTAAAATGCACCAGCCATACCAAGTGCACTATTTGTCATTCACCACGCACCACGCAAGGTGAGCGGCGGCCGATGCACTGACCATTATTTGCAAATGCGCGGTATTCGAATCACGCGCAAGTTTTTACAATGCCTGACGCATGTAGTGTTGTTAATTGTTATTGTTTGGTTGCATAACAAGTTTGATAAAAGTATAGTATACAATTATGTTCCGACATGACGTCAAACTATTCATAGGCAAGCCGGAGTTCAATGTTTCTTTGATTAGATCCGAAAAATGTTTGCTCAGTTTTTTTTTGATCAAAATCCAAAGTTGAGTTTTACTTTTTTACACAGTCTACTAGCTATCGTCTCCCGGTGAAAAAAGTAAACAATAGCATTCTTTTGTTATAATCCCTGGGATCCCAGGGACCGGTAGACGACGGTCGATATGTAAAATTTTGACACAATCAAGAAAATGGGCCTTTTCAGGTTGGGCAAAGATGCTTTCGTATATCAGGAATGTTAACTGTTCTCTGAAGGTCTCATTTCTCCACCGATTCTCGTGAAATTTGTGAGTATGAACGATAATTATATGGAATATTTAATTAACGTTTTGGAATTTAAAAAAAAGGTTATGTGTGGTTAGCTAACGGAGCTCACAGTGTCACTGTACCTAATCTAGTCAATGTGAAATTAGTTAGATCTACCTAACTGATATTTCTTGTGTGGAAAATGCTGGGAAAAAGGCATTTAAATAAAACTTACGTCCGCTGAAAACGTTACGTAGACACCCCTTTCTCCTAGCTTTTATAATACCAACCTATGGCGACCTAGCGTAAATAAAACTTTTTTCGCAGTTCATGCATTAATATGTCTGCATTTACAATCTTATGCCTCAGAAATAAGATTGAAATTTGTATACATATTTTAGGACTTGAGGTAACCGCCATGTTCGAATCGATACTCGTACGCGACGGGTCGTCTCAAGTTTTCCAATTAATTCTTATAACAGCATAACATGTTGCGAGTACGCCGCCGCAATAGTAATGAGTGAAGAGAGGCACACTGGAACGTCATCTCCCTCATATTTGGAGCTGTCTAACTGGGGAAGGAAGGCAGCTATAATAAAATATATAATATCAAAATATAAATATTTTTAGACAATCTTACACAAATCAACCTAGTCCCAAATTAAGCAAAGCTTGTACTATGGGTACCAAGTGACGATATACATACTTATATAGATAAATACATACTTAAATACATAGAAAACATCCAAGACTCAGGAACAAATATTCGTGTTCATCACACAAATACATGCCCTGACCGGGATTCGAACCCGGGACCTCCAGCTTCGAAGGCAGGGTCACTACCAACTAGGCTAAAGCGGTCGTCATCACATAATAACACAACTACTTGCGAAAACTCTTAGAGTTATTGTAAACCGTCAGCGTGGTCGTGTCCGAGGTTTCCCCTGGATTTTCCCCAAGTCACCGCACTCCTATCGCTTTATTGGGCCCGGCCTATAAAGCCACAGTCGAGTTACGGGGATGCCTCGATACGGTCAACCACGCCCCCCGTGAAAGAGACACGCTTATGTCTTTTCTCATTTCCTCTTGACAGAGTTTAGATGAGATAAAATACCATGGTTTTAATTTAATTGTGTCGTTTAATAATGCGTTGTTTTAGTAGGCTGAATAAAAAAATAAAATAAAGATTCAACTTTGGTTTTTTTTTCTATGGAGAAAATTTTAAGCGTTCATTTTTGGTCTAAGAAACAGCCATATAGTCAAGAATCATATAGTGAAAGAGACACGCTTATGTTTTTCGCGCACCACAAAACGCAACATTCTTCAGAAATAGCTTTTTTAGAGAAATCTCGATAAATATCTGACTGTGCAGTTTTATTAAATTTCCTTTTGAGAGAGTTTAGATGAGGTAAAATACCATCATTTTATATTAGTTGTGTCGTTTAATGCGTTGTTTTAGTAGTCTGAGTAAAAAAGGAAAATAAAGACTCAACTTTGGATTTTTTTTCTGTAGAGAAAATTTTATGCAATCATGTTCCGGCTATTGTAAGAAACACAGTCATATAATCAAGAATCATACATCTGAAAATCAATCCTTATTGTTTCCTCGTCTGGGTAGAACAGCGTTTCAAAGAACGCGATGTTTACCTTGGCGTTAAAAAAAACCGGACAAGTGCGAGTCGGAACCCACCGAGGGTTCGATTATAAATGCATAGTTTTCATAAATTTTCCCGTATTTGTAGTATAAGCCAATATTATTTGCCAAATTTCAGAGTTGTAGGTGAACGGAAAGTACCCTGTCAATTTTGATTCCCTTCAGATTGTCGAAATATAAGTTTTTTTGTGGCATAAACGGCCATATTTTTTCACTTCAGAATATTAATTTTATTACAGCTACAAGGGACTGTAGACTTGTGCATGTGGTTTTAATTTCAACTCGATACCTCCACGCGTTCCCGAGATCAAGGTTCTTGATAGACAGATGGACAACAAAGTGATCCTATAATGGCTACGTTTTTTCCTTTTGATTTACGCAACCCTAAAACCACTACTTACTCTTTAGTGTGTGTTCCTGGTGGTGAATAAGCTTGCCACTGCCTTAAGCTTGTGACTTAAGAAGTCACAAGCGCATTGCTGACCCTTTATTAACTTGAGGAGTCGTTGGGTTTACAACTAGAGACATATGTAACTCCTTTAGTCTCAACATAGCGGTAAGTCGGTACGTGATTTCTTTGCTGGCAGATTCGTGGAGTAGGTAGTTAAAGTATCAGTTTTGTAAATTTCGTACTCAGTAGCTGTGCTTCAAGAGACTAATTCTACCTTTTTTGGGTTCCGTAGGCAAAATGGAATTTGGTATCGAGGTGTATTCTGTGGACCGCTACATAAAAGCGATGTGAAATTACAAAAAAAATATTAAATTAGGTGGTTGAAAAATAATTTCAACGCCTTTAGAAATGATATGGAGGTTTCTAAAACACTTTTCCATTTGAGTCCACCGTTGGTGAGATATTAGCTCTCAAAAATTCATAAAAAGTGTGTCCCCTCCCCCTCCGATTTCCAAACTATGAGGCGGTGTGCATTAATAAATACTTTCAACGATTTTTGGTTTGAACAAGATAGGTTTTACGGTTTTTGAGTTTTCACTTAAAAAAACTGTCTTGCGAAACAAAAGATCGTAAGTGCCGTGAGTTGCCTCTGAAGATACGACTTTTTAGATTCAATGTATTAGATAGTGATTTTGAAAGTGGACTAGTAGGTGTTGGTACGGAACTCTGCACTGTGCGTGGTCGGATACGCACTTGGCCGGTTTTTAAACTCCGACAGTAAATAGTCGACAAAGCCCTTTTATAACCTTGAAGAGTTGACCGACCGCCAAATAAAATATTAGCCCCGCCATCTAGCTTCGGAGTTATGAATCATAAAGTTTGAAGGCAATTTTCCAGTGATTGGTTGTTACGGGGGTTGGGGACTGATTAGGGCATGATGAGTGATGGTCAATTCTGTGCACGACCATCTTTCAGGATAAAAGGAAATTAAGAGCCTATGGTTCTTACTATGCATTTTTCTATTACATTTTTTTATGCCACGTCGGTGGCAAACAAGCTGACAGCCCACCTGATGGTAAGTGGTTACCGTCATCTATAGATGCTTGCAACACCAGACGCGTTACTCGCGCGTTGCCGACTCGTAAGAAACCCTTTCCCGCCTTTTTTGAAGAGTCCCATTCTGTAGCCCATTGGCAATACAGACAACTTCAGCAATCGTATTGACTTCGGATTCCTCGATTATAACTCATTAAATAAAACGATTTAAAAATGGACTTTTAGATACGTCCCTTTATCCCTGGTTGTATTAAACGAAACATAGAGCCGGCCTCCATGTCTGGCACTGACTCCAAAAATATCGAATTCGGATTATAAATTTAAAATATCGTTGATTGAAATAATTTTCTACTTTGTTTAGCAAAGTTTGTACATAAAGTGTATAGTTTTCAAATTGTTTTTATTTTCTAAAACATATTTTTTACTGTGTCAATTCTCGTAGCTACGAATGTTCACATCGTAGCCTAAATTCTAACCAAACTTCATCAACATACCGCAGTCCTGAGATACCGTTGTTGAACTTACACACGCTCCCGGATGCCCTGTTTGTTTGTATGTATGTATGTACACGTCAGTTAATACGTGAAGCGCCATTACAATAATGAGGCGGATTCTGAATGCTGAGCGGGTTAATTATAATGAACACGAGGTTTGGGGTTTGTGGTAGATTACGTGAATTAGGTAGCTTCGCACCTATCCATGGCTATTATTTTTATATATCAAAATACTTAAAGAAAGAACATACAATTGGACTGATAACCTCCTCCTTTTTTTGAAGTCGGTTAAAAAGGAGTAATAGTAACTAACTAACTAACACGTTAGAACGGCGACTGACTTCCATCGCGGGATCCGTGGTGGATTTGGTGTTCTTAGGCCGCGGACTCGCTGCTAGCGCAGCGGGCAGCAGGGCGGCGAGCGGCGTGAGCAGTGGCGCGGAATTCAAGTCTATACATTTTGATCGTGTCGCTCGCGCCGCCCCGCTTCCCGCCTCGCTGCCCGCTGGCGTCGACTCCCCAGCTTTATAAATGTCCCACGACGCCGTTGTCCACAGATGCATGAGTCAATTTGAATGCTTTTGAATACCATTATTGTCACATCTCGATTCTGATGCCAATGAAACTATTGGGAGGATTTAGACCTAGAAACACGTCGAGAGCTCTGGCGAGCTTAATACTCACAACCGGAATACAACTCCCTACAGAACCCGTAGGTAATGCAAGGTCTGTACCTTCACTGAGCAGCCCAACTGAGGAAGTAACACTACTTCCTCAGTTGGGCTGCTCCAAATATTTGCGAGATGATATTCCGCTGTGCCGTATCTCTCTATTAGATCAAGCATCGATTGAAGCTTTCTCGTAAACAGAATGATTGAAATCAGTCCACAAACGACTGAAGCCAGAGTAAATAACAAAGAAGAAAAAACCATAAGGGTTCCTTTATACCTATAAGTTACGGAAACCTAAAAACAATTGAATATACCTTATACATTTTTATTGAACTAACCTTTTTAAAGCTCGAGTCAATAAGCATTAAATGCTGGGTGCGTTCGCTCCATCTTCGGCCACGTCTTTACCCTTTTGGGCTTGATGCTGGCCAAGAACACACCCATTCCCAATAAAAAAATAGTTATTTGTTCAACAAGAGAGCAAAGTAGATTTTTGCTGCAAGTGTTGATATTGAGTCCCGAGCAAGCGAAAGATTCTATAATTGAATCACGAGCGTAGCGAGTGATTCAAAATTAGAATCTTGAGCGTAGCGAGGGACTCAAAGACACGAGATGCAAATATCTTTGCTCTCGTGTGATACATACAACTTTTCACCTCAGCGGCGAGAACATATAACTCAATGGAATAAAACGCCACATAGAATAAATCAAATCATTTTTATGTAAAAAAATCAAACAACAAATACATGTGAAATAACAAACATTAACTACAATTACTCTTTCCCATAACATTCACTTTACATGACGTTAATAAAAAGCCCACTGACAACCGTTTTAGAAATTCAACTAGTTTTGGGTACGTTTCAATATGTATATTGTGTTTCGTCTTCATCGTCGCTTGAGCATCGAATATTGCTCCACATGGTTTTCGGTTGTTTGTTATGGGATAACCTTACTTACTTATACTTATACTTTTTCCGAGATAATGGTTGCTCCTTTGTCCGATCGTCATTTATTGAATACTTCGTATCCCTTTAAATACTTCTGTCGAGACTTTTCGGGCATAAAACACAGTTCAGACTCTTTGACGGCATCTCTCAACTCTTGAGGAGTTAAAACATCGACTTCGTCAATTTATTCACTCATATTTAGTACAGTTTTTAGTTTAAGTTATGTTTTATATCCAAGAAAACGAAATACGAATAACATTTAAAAAGTTCAATCGCTCTAACTTTTTAAAAAATATAAAATGCGTTCTGAAACTGTATATGAATTTATATTCGTTCACCGTATGAAAAAAACTAAAGACTTATAATAATTAATGTTCGCGATCAATATCGCATTTCTTCATTGTATTTTAAGAATAATGAAATATTAATACAATTATAATAATTAGATATAATATAGGTGTAATATTTTTATACGACTTTAAAAAAAGCTGCCGGACACTATAAAAAAAGATGCAACTTCCTTGGTGGTATTTAGGTTAAGATTGCGTAAGTGGCTCCTTGAAAATACATTTTACTCTATAGATGAGTTCTATGAGCTCCCCATTCAATGAGCTTATGTTTATATACATTAATATACCTAGTCAAATTACAAGTGAAAAACTGTATTTAATTAATAATTCAATAATATAATATACTGACGTGTTAGTACTTAACCCTGACCTGTAACTTGGCGTTATTAATAAAGTATTTGTATTTGTATTTGTATTTGTATTTAACACGAGTTCGAATTTTATTTTGTTTCGGAACGAGTTTTTCGTTCCCGCTTTATAGGGGCCTACTACGAAGTTTCGAAGTCGAATGACGAATCGACATAGTTTATCTCTATCTCTCTTTTTTGTAACGGAGTAAAAGTGACAGAAAAAATGAAGTTTAAATGTTCCAAGATTGTATTACACCCCGCAGTATGAAAAGATGACCTGTGACTAACCTACGATATGAAAAATTAAAAAGTTAGTTTTCTTCACGCTCGCAGCAAAATTGCATTTTGCTCACTGGTTTCAAGCAGCAAAACCGCCGTGTTCGAGCCACTGAGGTGAAAAAACTATTTTAGTTAAATTGCCGCTAAATTTCGATTGTCCGTATCTGTCACTTTGACATTCATGTTTTTGAGGAAGGAACTAAACACATTTTAGGGTTAGCAGAGGTTTGTTAAGTTTTATTGACTGACTGAAATGAAGGTCTCTTATTTAGCTTCGACAAAAATACTTTCGTATATCCGGATTTCCGGATTTCCTGATTTCCAAATTTCCGGTTGTTCTCCTCTACAGGTCGTATTTCTCAACTGATTCTAGTGAATTTTTGTAAACGGGTTCCATATTTACATACAATTTTTTTGTCGAGTCAGTTTTTGGAAATTTTTAGTCATTTCATTTTCAATGATTTTGTATGTGGGCGAATTGCGGTTTGTTCTCCTCTACAGCAGTAGCAACGTAAGTATATGTACTAATGGTAGATAGATTTTACTGTCAATTTTGAAGTGTATGAGCGTCGCATTTCTAAACCTTTGCTCTTAAACTTAAAAATTCTCTTGAAATTTTGTGAGCAGGTACGATATTTATGTAGAATGTATGTCGAGACCGTTATAGGTAATTAAAAAAAAAACACTAGTGAGGTCACAGAGTAAATAAAGGGATTTGTTGGGATTAGACAGGTTTTCTTGCGATGTTTTCCTTCACCTAAAAGCCACGGTTAAATATCAGTTTCCACGTTCTCGACAAAGTTTAACACCAGAATAATCGTATAACGTGACTGCAATGTAACTTTGAATTCGTCAGCGGTATCTAGGGACCACCTCGGCCGATGTATCATCCCGGGACACACCTGTTGTTTTGACGGCTTTACAGCTAATATAAACAGCTTATAGCTGTTATATCGTAAATTTAACTTTGAAAACCGAGGGCTCTATTTTAAAGTGTTGCCTAGTTGAGACTAGATAGCTATAATAATTATTACTGATGCCCCCCTCTGTCGTAACTCGGCGGTCACTGATTAGGGGCCGCACGGTCCGGCGTCCTAGGCACACACTTAAGGACCCGGACGACGTAATCACAGCGTCCATCGAAAGATGGAACGCTGCGCTTACGGCGTCCAACTCTGACACGACGCGTACTCTTAGGCATTCCCGCCGGCGGGGACGTCCACCGCGCGATCGCGACAACACTGACACATATAGTCCCTATTCGTCCCGGTACCGCCGCACACCGGGTAGACTCAGTCCGACCCAGGTCGGGCCTAGCTGAGTTTCTTGCTGGACTCTTCTCAGCTAGGCTAGGTTTAGTGAACCAGCGACAAAACTCCCAGTAGCTCGATTCCACTCACACCTCAGATTCGGTTGAAACCGCTCAACCAATCTCACTGGAGCGCAAACTCTTAGAGTATTCCAAACCACACGCGTGGTCGTGCCGGAGGTTTTCTCCTGGATTTTCCCCAGGCTACTCTCCAACCGCGCACTCCTATCGCTTTATTGGGCCCGGCCTATAAAGCCACAGTCAGGTACAAAAAAAGATTACTGGTGTACCCTTTACAACTCGTTGCTTTACTAAGTAGGTCCTCCATATTTTTTATAAACGATGTTAATTCACCTGATGGTGGTCTATAAATCCAAAGTATCAGATACTGATCAGTCTCTGCACAAGCATGAACACGATCTCACAAACACGATCAAAGAACAGCCTGACAGGTCTTTATGTTCTTTATAAGTTAATCCATTTTTTTACTTTTGGGTCCTCGGCAGAGAGTACAATTTTGTACCTTTTGGTGTCGAAACTTTTGGTTTACGGGGTCCCAGCGCGCACAAGTTATTTACTGTAATCGCTAAGCGTTTGGTTGACGTAACTGGTGACCGAAGAGCTGGCGACTTCCTGAAAATGCCGCCGGCGTCCTCGGTACAATTCCCCAAGGGCCTGATTTAAGTTAGTTGTAATATTATTTAAGTTATTGTTATTTAACTATTATTACCGCTTGTAAATCAATAAATATTGAAAAAGGATATTTTTCACTAAAATAATAGATCCACCGCCCTACGCGATAGATCTGTTGAACGCACTGGCCAAATCATAATTATTTACATTAAATTTCGTGTAATCCTTTAACCAAGTTTTTGTTAAGCAGACTACATCTACATTTAACTGTTCTGTGAATAATTCTAAATCTAGTATTTTGCCTGTGAAGCGATTTATACGGTATTTTGGTGTGGTAATGTCATAATATTATACTAAAATGCTCGGAGGATGACGAGAAATGCTACATATCGTAAGTAACTATTTAACATTGCGTAGCAGAGTAAACCAATTATCTGGCTTACCCACGTTGAGTGATCATCAGAACCAGAACTAGGATTGCATTAGAGGAGGAAGTTGTTCGATTGGTTAGATGTAAGCTCGAGGCCGCTGCAGCGCGTGGGGCGCCAGTGTTAGCGGTGGCGGGTAGATGGCATTGCAATTATAACTGCAAAGTTGTTTTTTATTAAAAATGTGATTGATCTTGGCCAGCACCTAGCCCGGGGCAAAGATGAGGGCCACGGTGAAGCGAGCTATCCTAGAAGATGCCTATTCAATTGTGCCTTAAAAAGGTCTAGGTTATATGAACTCGGAAATGCAGCTGCCGGCAAGGATTTCCAAACCTTAGCAGTGCGCATTATAAAAGATGTTGACAAACGCCTGGTTATCCAAATTACAACATCCGCATTAACATTTTAATGTGCGGGAATGCTAAGCTTCATCATTAAAATCATATTACTACAATTGCGACTCCTTTCGTTATTTTGAGATTCATTGATGATAATATTAAGATTCAATGATCAGTGTTGTGCGTCTCCATGAACTCTCTTGCCAAGAGTAAGCCTATTCTTATGTAGACCACGTAATGATGTGCCACAATTGGTGTACGCAAAGATTTGAACGTGTAACAGACACGACAACAATCAACGTAACGGTTACTTCTATGCCACTACCGCTATATTGTTTGAAGATATTTTTTTTTATATTAGAATCTATAGTATCAGTACATAGATTCTAAGCAGGATAAAATAAAAATTTCCAAATTCAGAAAAAAAAACAGTAAACTTACAACATACTTAAAGTGAAAATTCCCAGAATCGCTAATCGCCCCACCGTCCGCCGGCACACGGCTGCAGCCTTTGTTCTTGAAACTATTTTCTATCGCAGCGTTCAGCTGGTGGTATAAATACGCGCTGCAATAAAATATGGCGGCGCGTGATTGATTCGATGGCGATCGCCGTACAAAATAGGTATATTTACCTACCTATTCGGATAGAAGATAGTTTGCACTTGAATTCAGATGGGCTATTTTACCAACTACCTATACATTTCATTTACAAGTTAGGACGATCACTGGGTGTTATCTTTACTTCATCAGTCTCCAAGCGTTTTCCCGAAGTTATTTATTTAAGGTAAACGTCCCGGTACTCGACAGTGTGCCCAATAGATAACACCCATGAATCACCTCTGTAATTATGACATAAGGTTGAAAGTGCCATGTATTCAGTGTCGATGACAGGGATGTTTACCTTATTAAAAAAAGAAGAAATATTGTAAAGAAGTGTGATCCGCTTTGGCCTTTTATTGTGCTCTACTTGTAGTTAGAGTTAACATTATAGTTTTTATTTTTTTTGATATGTCGTTGGGGGCGTGTCAAATAATGATTATTTATTTAAAGAGTAAGACATTTTTAGCTGCGGTTTTCGGTCATATTGAATTATTATAATTTTAACCAATATTCTTATACATTTGTTCCTCTATAATAATCTCTTTCACTTGAAAAAAAAACCGACTTCAATTTAATACTTCGCCAGCGACTCCGAGAAAAGACCAAAAAACCGTTTTTTTGTAGTTGGTTATTATTTTACATTTTTTTTCAATCATACTTTTTAGTGAGTCATCACCACAGTGTATCTCATGACAATTCCAATAAGCTCAAACACGGCTAAGCTATTACCGAGTTCCGTTGCCTACCTTCCGGCTTCACTTAATACCAGATCAGGTTGATAGTACCATTACATCGGGACCATTTAAATTGGCTTCGTCATAGTTGCTTTTTTGGATGACCATCTGTGGTATTCTTCATCAATTCCTATACACCAAATGCTACTTTCTGAATGCAAATACTTGATTTGTTACCGAAAATACTAAAATCACTATATGTTTACTTGAATTTTTAGGGGTTCCCTTAATTCCTCATGGTTCCCATCATCAGAAGTGAACTTTGAGAACAACGGGACCGATCTGGATGCAAATGCTTTCAAACAAAGAATCAATTTTCCAAATCTGTTCATAAATAGCGGATCCCTTAACAAACATACAAAAAATATATATATAGGTGAATTGAGAACCTCCTCCTTTTTTTGAAGTCGGTTAAAAATTGGTTTGAAATGACACCATTTAGAAAGAATACGATAATACCTAATACGTTTTGCTGTAACGGCCCGGCCACGACTTCGAGCGGCAGCGGCATCGGTTTTCCTAATACATTGCGTGTAATCCCAACTAACCGCAGCGCGTTGCGACTCTCGACCGCGCAACGAACAGTGCGTCTTGTATAAGTTTTTTTTAAACAAAACACAAACGCGTTTGCGTTCAGTCTCAATTTGTACGGAAAAAATAGTTACCACTAAAGGTCATCAGAGGCGCTGCTCGCGTTGCCATACACAGACGAACGCGTTTAAGTTTGTATAGAATAGAAAACGTTTGTTCATAACGTTGACAAAAAATAAAAACTAGTTGCTAGCGAGTACGGTCATGCAAACTCATGGTAAAGGCACTGGCTGGATAAGCCTAACTCACAAAAGCAGTTTCGTCGGCTGAAAAAACACGTGGTTGCGAAATTAGGTGAGACGTTTTACGGCCATGGCATATCACGTGGTGCACCCGGTTGCTAGTCCCCGTTCCGTTAGTAACCGAGATTTGGGTATAAATAAAAAGCGGACATGAGCGAGTCGGACTCGTCCACCGAGGGCTGCGTACAAATTTGTGTGTATTGATTATGTACTAGATATTTTAAATCAAGTATTAATCGTACTTATGTTCGTATGGGTTAGTGCTTTTGCCTAATCTTAGAGCAGAAAAGTGCCACTTTCAGCACGCCACCTAGATGAACAATGACCCACTTTCAGAGTATGAGAAATGAAATAGTTATTTGTTATGCATGGCTGCAAAGTTGTTGTTTGGCGCGAGTGCTCGAATTGAAAGCCGAGCTAGCGAAGGATTCTAGAACACGAATATTTATTCCTGAGTCTTGGATGTTTTCTATGTATTTAAGTATGTATTTATCTATATAAGTATGTATATCGTCACTTGGTACCCATAGTACAAGCTTTGCTTAGTTTGGGACTAGGTTGATTTGTGTAAGATTGTCCAAAAATATATATAATATATATATATATTTGAATTGATTTTGGTTCAAGAATAAAATCCTGAGCGTAGCGAGGGTTTCAAGACACGAGAAGCCAAATAACTTTACTGCCGAGCGAAACACACAACTTTTCACCTCACCCTAGCGAGGAAACGTAGGTACAAGAAAACAATTCAAGTAGGTATTATAAAAAGAAAATTGCAATACGAATATTGTTTGAATATATTCCTTATTTTTGTATTTCCCTAAATTAAAAAAGTAGGTAAAATAATGATATAAAACTAAAATTGAATGATTTCCAATTTAATGTAAGTACCTAAAATAAAATGTTTCACCGGATGACACATTCTATGTGCGAGCGGGCCGTCGCTATATACATGTATAGCGCTGTCGTGCGGAAACCGCATTAGTGTAGAAACCGCTTTAAGACCGCATGGCCGAACCATGATTCTGAACGCATCCATAAAAAAATTGGGTAGCGCGGTACTACGTCATGTTCGAATTTCGAAATCACTTTATCCGCTAGCGGATAAAATGGACTTTTGCACGCAGATTTGAAACGATAAAGTAAGCCTTTCAGAGCGGGTGAAGTGAAAATATTATTTAGCGGAAGCGGCAGGGGGAACAGCAGGCGAATCATGTAACTTTATGTACTTACGATAAATAGATTTTACGGTCAATTTTGAAGTATAAATAAATAAATAAATAAATAAATATAAGAGGACTATCTTACACAAATCGAACTAGCCCCACAGTAAGCTCAAGAAGGCTTGTGTTATGGGTACTAGACGACGATATATTTAATAGATATAAATACTTAAATACATAGAAAACATCCAAGACTCAGAAACAAATATTCATGCTCATCACACAAATATTTGCCCTGACCGGGATTCGAACCCAGGACCGAACAAAACCGACAAATGTATGAACTGACAATTAAAATTTGACATTAAAATCTACCTACCGGTAGTAAAAAAGTTACGTGATTACCCCACAGGTCTACCACTACGTGGTAAATGTATATGTGCACTTAAGGGCGGTTTGGCATAAACACCGAAAACGGTAATTAGCAGTTAGCCTATTTGGCAATGGCCTATTCACGGAGCCTGCGGTCCTGGGTTCGAAGCCCGGTAACGCCAAATACATATGTGTATATATATATGCGATGACCACAAAAACGTTTATCATCTAATTACGCATTAGAATGGTCCTTACTTGACAATATAGACCAAGGTACTGTTTGGAACTACATCGGGTGTGATCAGTCGATCTTACATAAACTAAGATATCTCCTAGCATTTAATTTCCAAGACAGCGCACTTCATCTATCAAGCTCCTAGAAAGTTGACAACGCTCCCGGACATTTCCATCTTTGGAAATTCTAAATATCCGCGCATATTCACCATGCGTACA
This sequence comes from Epiblema foenella, assembly GCA_963556455.1. Lineage (NCBI taxonomy): Eukaryota > Metazoa > Arthropoda > Insecta > Lepidoptera > Tortricidae > Epiblema > Epiblema foenella. Next base: position 12,944,862 of record OY747116.1, on the reverse strand, counting down.
CGCATCGAACTTTGCATTCCGGTAACAGACGGATTTATTGTAAATATACGTGCGGTGCCCGCAAACGCAGCGCTGGTTGCGCGCCAAAATGGCGCGTGGCAAAAACAAAGATGGCGGTTTACGATGCGTTCAGAAATAAGAAAAAGATAAAAGCTATCTGAAGTCTTTTATAATGTTGACGTAAGATTTACATCCGACTGATGGGTGAGAAAAGATTTGTTCACTATACGCGAGGTTTCCTATTTTTTATTATTGTTACAACGGTGGCAAACAAGCGTCCGGTTTGCTTGATGGTAAGCAGATACCATAGCCTATAGATTCTTGTGACTGCAGAACAATCACTGTACGGATAGCTAGCGATAAATGCAGGTCTCTACGCAACATAGCTTCCTCAGGAGCTCTGACATGATCTCTCATACATGATGATTTATTACTTGAGAAGGTTTAAAAACGTTTAACTGTTTCGAGTTGTGGATTATCTTTAACTTCGCTTAACCATTTAAAAAAAATATATTACCTATAATCCGATTACAAGAATCCCAAACCTGTAAATTACAATATTCGCTATACTGCTATTTCCCTCCTACTGGAACCACTTCGTAAATCAGCGCCAAAAATGTTGATGCTGATGCTGGAAATAATAAAATTTTGAATAATTTATCAGCTGCTGCATCGGTCCTGTGCGTGATCAATTTTACAATCTCCTGAGTTTAAGGGTGGCTTGCACATAATTACGATTAATAATAATATTAAATATTCTTTATTGCACCAACAATCAATATAGAGAAAATATGAGAGACAATCCTTAAGAACTAGGTAACAACAGGCGGTCTTATCTCTAACGATCGATCTCTTCCAGACAACCTTTGAGTAGCAGGAGATTAAAAGTAAAGAAAAATTAACAGTAGGTAGCGCAAGTATAAAACAAGAGGAGTGGAATAACACATACATCTAAACTAATAAAAAGAATAAATAGTACAGTAGTTACCCAAAAATTATATATAAGTATATAGATAGAAAACACACATACATATATATATATATATTCTTTTTATACAAACGCCTTAAGGGAGGCGTAGTTTACGTTAGCAGCGGTACTGCTTAATACGAAGGAACGGTTGATGAATTTAGAACTGGGTAGTGATTGCACCTATAGCTCAGTTGGCTAGAGCGACTGGCCGCGAGTGCCGGGAGGTCGCAGGTTCGAATCCTGCTCGGTGCCTTAATTTTTCAATTTTTCCTTCATTCTAAATATATGTATATTTACTATCATATATACATACATATGTATACATACATACGTAAATGCATGTCAAGGGAGCGACAAGTAAAGCTGTTTCAGGAGATTACAGACCATTACAGATCATTAAATATGGCGCCGGTATATGTCATCCCATAGACACTTGTCAAACTTGTCATACTATCAGATTTTAACGAACACTGCTTATGATTACAAACATTTTGGTGCAACCCACTCTAATTCGTAAAGCCACGGCACACGCACTTGTTGCGCCAAACCAAGATGGAGGATTTTTTACACGGCATTTCCTCGTGTGCCGTGTTTTTGGCCAGTGTTGCCGTGACGCGGCGTCCCAGTTAGGCCCGCCAACCGATGCCACGGCCAAGTCCAGCCGGGCATCCCCGATGAACCAGAGCCAATATCTATAAAATAAATTTGACCGCGAAAAAAAATAATGAAGTAAACGTCATAGATTTCCCGCCAAAATTCAGAGTTGAACGCACTCCAGTGTTTTGGCATGAACTCTTGGAACTAGTCCTAATAGTTTGATTTGATAAGGGAATAGTAATAGTGTATTTGTTTGTAAACAAAGTTTCGGAGTTACCTTTGACTTTCATTGCGGAGTTCCGAGCGTTTTAATGCCGGGATAACGTGTAGTTTTAATGAGTTTACATTGCACAGTTGTGTGTTCGTTAAACTATTTTCATAGATGGATGGGTTTACGCAAAGTCTTCTTGGGTTTCAGTTGAGTTCAGGTTACTATTCGAGCCTAAACTAGTGAGTAGGTAATTACTTCTTATTCTGTATCTAAAGAGCAATCCAAAGAAACGGCAAGTATATTGACTTGGATTGAGGATGGTGTGTACAGTAGTAATATTATATTATATAATCCTGCTTAACTTAATGTTAACTTTTATCGAAATGTTTCATAATTATGTATGTTATCTTCGGCCAATGTGCTAATTTGTGTGATATTATTGTTTCCTCTTTTAAATTGTTGGATATAAAAACGAGCTTTAATATGACTGCGGTTGTCAAAGAACCAAATATCATTTTACGAGTGTATTATGTACATTTGCCCCTTATTTCGGCATTGGTGATATTTTCTCCCAAATGATACAGGCACCTGCACCTGGCAAGCAGACTTATAGCCGCCAGCAGATGCAATATTTATGACGTGGAAAACATTTTCCGTGATTTGTTTATAGAAGACTTATTCGTGAACCTATCTCTATTTTCGGCAACTCTTACCGACCGCAACATTCGACATTATGTTACTTATCTCGACCAGGCGTTATATGCGTCTGATAGAAAATGTCCACTATGTGTTCGCAATTCAATGTTGCCCCTTTGAATTCTCGAGCTTTGTGTATTACATCGGGTCTCGTAAACAATAAGCTTGTATTTTTTCATAATCTATGTATTAACCCTTTTTAGGTTATATAAATTAACCTAAAAAGGGTTTCGTCATATCCCTGTTAGGTACGATGTAAGCAGCTAGGCAATCATAACCTATAGATGTAGTCGATAAGCGATCCCCGGTTGATATCACCGGTATTGCTGCCAACTATTACTATTCAGCTGTTTTCTTTTGCCAAATATTCGTGCCTTGTTTTGTTTTACGGTTGCATTTTGTTTTCGCTCAGGTTTTGTTTACATAGCAAAATTAGTTCCATTCGGGAAACTCCGAACTAAGACAAAGAGCAATCAAATCGGAATCTATAGTAGGTAATTAGTAGAAGACAATTAAGGAAAAACTTTTTTGCAACAAATAGGATCACTCCATCTTTACCACAACGCATTGTGGTAGTTAAGGGTTCAGATATAAACTTCACAGATTTTGGCAGAGTCCCAACCCAACTTACGTTCATATGGACAACGCGTCTGTTATCTTTGAATCGTATTAGTAAGTGGGAAGTGAGATCCAAGGTCCTATGAGCGATTGTGGAGTTTTTGGATTATGCGACGGCGACTTGGAAGGATTATATATGCCTTGAAAGCAAATTCAACAGTTCTAACACTTTTGCTATATGTCAAATAGAACGGCAATTGTTGAAGGAAATCTACACAAGATTATACAACTTATTATCAAACGGGCATTATTAAATTTGGCGGATGACCGTTGGTACTACTAACCACCCACCATGAATTCTACCAATGATTAATCTCTTAATGTAGTACCTAAAACTCCGTTTCTGTTTCAAAATGCATCTAATTTTCTTTGCAAAATCTTGAATAATATTATTGTTTGTACTGAAAACCGCTCTATTGCCAAATATTTGCACCTTATCTCGAATTGTGATATTTTTATGATTGCGTTTTGCATTTCGCTACCGGCGCGGCGCTTTCAGAATTTATTTTTCTTTCGCAAATTGAGTTCGGAAGGTCATTGCAATGTATTTACTCGTATTTTTAGTACACCTTATTTTTGGCCGAAATGTAATTTCAAAGAACAAAGAGGTTATTTACCTCATTACCAGGTCACCTAACAAAAGTCCAGCTTTTATATGTAATATTATACTGTGTACCTACTAACAAAACTATGGATTTTTTAAATCTGAAATAAATATTATTCATTCATTCATTCATATGTGATGGCTTAGTCGTGCATAATCATGGAGTCACCCGGAAACTTCTAGATAATTTGCGTCGCAAGGACCTTTCCCCGGTCGCATTCGAGTGACAATTTTAAGATACTAATTTCGATGATGGCCACAAAGTGACTGGAAAAATTCACAACTTTTTCAAAAGTTGGTGGAAATGGAGTTTTTGTGCATTTACTCTATTGTCGTTGAATAGAAGACTTTTCTCTGTTGGTACATTGTGTAAAGCTTGGGTGTATATGTAAGTAGTTCTTACTGCTGTAACAGAGTCGAAGACCCAATGTTCGTTGACGTTGACTACCGAAAGGATGTTTATCCAATTGCTATCGACGGAGCTTTGTTTGTGTGGTTTTGCGCACGGTTCGAAGTTGACATTGATTTACTTTGACTGTTTCAAGGTCGTTACAATCAAAATTTTTATGAATCACTCCTATTTACTTCTGGTTCTAAATTCTGTCTGTTTAGAAAGTAAACGTTAGTCATGAGTTTGTAATTATAAGCTTAGTAATACAGATGTATAGTAAGTTGTCGGTACAAAAAAGTGTGAAAGAGGCTCACACGTTCTTAGGTCAAAATGAATTTTGCAGTCTTGATCTGGTTCTGTCTGTTACATTATTTTGTCAGCGTTTTAAATTGTTCACTATGAATATTGTCACACATGGATTCATATTCTAGAATCATCTAATAAGTGGCAAATTCCGAAAAAATATGATTTTATAAATTGTTTAACTAAAACTTCTCTTCTTCTTTCTCCTTTCTACTCTATTATCCTCCGTCTCTGCTCACGATGAAGGATAAATTAGTGGCCCTCGTTAACGATGTTCAAGCTTGAAGTTATATGGATATGTCTCAAAACCTGTGTTTTAGAAAATTACTGCAAACGTTTAGAATTCAAACTAAGATTCCATTTAGAATCCAGAAAGTTGTTTGTTGGTATTTTACCCGAATACAGGAATAGATTTGAATTTTTCTTTTGACTTTTCTTATTTAGGAACGTTGTTTTTTTTCTTTTTCTGTCTAGTTTTATCCATTCGCAGGTTACCTAAGAGGACTATATAAACCCGGATTGTGTCTTCTTATCAATCTTCTGAGACCTCTAATCGGTCATCGACCTCTCAAGTGCATCAGGCGCATACTAAGCAGGGAAACCCCAAAAATATTGCCAAAACGCTATTTTTGGCCAGTTCACGAGTTCACAGAGGCTGCCAGGAGATTCCGTGACGTCACACGGGGTCCTGCCAAGTGTCTGAGGCGTTCGCCAACTGAATGTTTTGACTGCTTCTTGTTTATGCCGTCTAGGAGTTGGCCGGTTTTTAGTATATTGTGATTGCTCGTTAAAGGTAATGCTTGCCGGTGAAGGTTATACACGCAGTGGACGTACAATGTACAGTCAGATAAGAAGTCGTCTACCAATTTGAACTTTAATGGAAAAATAATAAAGTCGAAAAGTGGACCCCTGGGTAATGTATGGATACGGATGTTTTATGATTTCCACTCTTCAAAATGCGTTCACAAAAGGGATGCTTAGTTTTAATTATTTTAAAATACCTGTTGCCTGCAAGTAAATCTTCTATTAAAACACGAGCAGGGTAAAGCCATAAACTAATTTGACATTTAGTGCGATACATGCTTATTTCTATTTTTTACACAGGCAGTAGAAAATTCCTCCCTTTCAAGGACACTTAGGACGTCAGACTTGGCGGGGCAGGATCAGTACCTATGCAGCAGTTTGTAGGTACTGTGATATGAGCCTATTGCACAGATTTCCTTATTTCGGTTAATCAGGATTATATTAGCGCAGAAGTAATATCATGCAACGAACCAGAGGGCCTACTCCGAAATTCGTATCGTGCCGTCGCTTTCACTCATATAGTGTATAACACGATATTGAAAGGGATGGCACGAAACGAAATTCGGATTTCGAAGTTCGGAGTATAGGCCCAGGGGCGCTACCGCGAACAGCAAACGAAGTTTTCCCTCTCTTTCGCACTTGCAAGTTTGCACATAAGTGAGACAGAGAGGAAAAACTTCGTTTGTGGTTCGCGGTAGCCCCTCAGAGTGGTAAGTACTGCATTGATATTGCCCCGCTAGCCTCTCTTTTTCAATAAGCACGAGGAAATTTGAAAATGGCATAAATTAACAACTGAAATTCGAAAAAACAATACACTGATATATTCGTTACAGTGTATTAAATATTTTTGACCTTGCAATATCAGTTATTCTGGCCGAACATAAATTCCTTATTCATAACAATTAACAAACACAAGCACATCTCAAAGTCACACGTAAGGACACACGAACTTTAGCGGATAGTTAACCAATATAGGTTTTACAGTCGTTTATGAATAAGAGGGCAACATAATAAGCAAATGCACCAAAGTCGCCTTGTATCGAACATATTTAAAAACAATTGAATGATACTTGACACACAACAAACATGAATGGCGAATAAATTATATCTTAAATACCGTTAAGCAAAAAACAAGGACCGTTTTAGAAAATCTTGTCAATAAGGTCATTGAACCCTGAACAATGGCCAGATGTCAATGACCCTGATTTTTATGGTTTGCAAATATGTCGCATTGATTTTCTTTCAAGCCTATAGAGGGGGAATTTGATTGTGTTTATTCATTGACTAGCTTAAGGTAAAGCTATGAACTTTAGTATGATGAGGCCTATATTTGCGTTATTTATTTAATCTTGTTTACACAAAAAACATATTAATGTACAAAACGCGGACTTCACGCCATGATGAATTCTCTAACAGTCAATTTAGACAGGTAATTGTCGCGAGAGCAGGAAGCTAGTGATTATTTCTGTTCACTAAGCTTGTAATCAGTTTAGAATATGAGATTTACCTCCGACTATAATAGGGCATTACTAAAAACGCATTTAGATTAATTGAGTTTCTTTTCAGTCATTCATATAATTTACTCTCTACATACCTAGTTCTAAACAAGGTACGTTAGAGAGTAAATTTTTACGTTCACATTTCCATCGATTAGATAAGAAATTCCTCAAATCCTCCCCTTAAGGAAACCCCTGACCCCATTTCCAACAAACATGTGTCATATATTCAATTAATTCGGTATTCTGCGCACGCGCGCGTATTGTTGTTGAATCATAACGTAATGTATGCAAATGTGCCGATGTTTATTATTGAGGAATTCAGGATTTACCTAACTGTTGTGCTGGTGTTTTACGGTATATCGTAAATTCTTAATCGACGTGGCTACCAATCGAAGTAAACTTAAATTTGGGGGTGACATAAATTGTAAATAACGATGAACTGTTACATAATGAAGTTATTCTTTTTTTAAATTTTCTTTAAACTGGCTAGAAAAAAGATTGTGTAATTATTGAACCTGCTCACAAAATTTAACGAAAATTTGATAAGAAATGCGACCTGTACAGGAGCGCAACCGGAAATTTGGAAATCCGGAATTTGGACGTATGAAAGCATTTTTCGAAGTTGAAGCAGAGACCTTCGTTTCACTAGGTCAATCAAAAAATCAAAATCTAATATTCATTTCGCAAGTAGGCCTCAAGTTGTCAAAAAATCCTGAAAAGTGCTAAGTCATGTTTTCATATCCGGCTCGAAGAACTATTTTCAGAAAATAGCTCTTCTATACAGTGTACATTGACATGGGAAAGGTAATCCGACATCAAAAAAGACGATTAAAGTTGCGCCCTAATGACACAATAAAGCGGGTCCATTTGTTTCAGAATGGTACATTTTGATCCTTTTCCAGACCCTGTTTAGAGTTGTTCTTTGTTATTGTTATGTTGAATTTTAAGTACATATAGCTACATATATTCTACACTCAAAGCTTTATATACAATTAGCATACAATAACCCAAAATACCTACAAAAAACAGGAAATTTACAGTATTAAACATTATTACCATTGACCTATTACCGAGAATATATTATAAGGCGTATTTAATACAAGCTATCAGAGCAGTAAATAATGATGTTGTCATATTCAGTAACACCTACCTCACCTGTTGCATATCGATCCATGCTAGCCTTACCTGCATGAGTAGGCTTTTGTATTCTCTATGAGGTTCAACAAAACGGGGGTATTATTCCAATAACTACATATTGAAATGAAATCGGTTTGGTATTTGTGCCGCTGGAAGTTAATGTCAAATCAGTGCGTATAACAAATAAAAAATTAATTGATACATTCAGGCGTTACTTTGCGAAAATCTTTATGATAAGTCTCTGGAACAATACTCCTTTTATATTCCGCAAATAATAACAAAGGAATTCTCACTCCCGTATCTCATTGGGGCAGTCAGAGATCCAATTCTGTGCTTGCATAGTTCTTTCGCCGCGATCTCTTGCATTCATTTACTGGTACAGGATCATCGTCGACGTCGTTTGGGTAAAATTAATTTGAGTGAAATACATAATATATAGTTACATAGGTTTTCTTCTAATGTTTTGCCTACGTGGACTATAATAAAATAGCCACTGGCGTTATTAAAATATGTAGGTCGCCTTGCAGCTTTCGCCTTCTGTTTTAAAATACAGTTTAATTCCTGTGATTGTTTTGAGAATATATTACAACAATGTATCATCAAGACAGTCTAATGTGTGTACTATGTTAATAATGTCAACCCCTTTGTATTTGTATTCCTATTTAGAATTATGTGTGTGCCATAACTAACGAATGTTTCCACAGCTATTTAAGTGTATAATAAATGAACGAAGTCTGGATTAAGTATTCCTATAGGAATTGCACTTTTGATATACGGTCCATTGTCTTCAAGTTTCCTGAAAGCAGTAATATTTTAAAGCTAACTGCTTGTAAAAAACTTGGGAGTAAAAACTTCTGGGAAATTCTTCGTCGCCAAATGTGGCCCTATGTTGGGCGCCAGTTTTTCCATTTTCAATGAAGATTTTGGGTTCGATTCCCGGTCAAATGTAATTAAGATTATGTATAATGTAATAAAAGAGGAGATAAGGCACAAGCAGAATCTCCAAGACTTTGTAAGAATTCAGTATTTCAGACTGTACATATGTGTACAATGGATGTGAGTAACAATTTCATAAAATACCAATTTTGGATTCACAATTATGTCTCTGACTGTGGTCCCTTCGATTAAATTTTTTCGGGACTACTGCCAATCCGTATGTATGTTTGTCCTAATACTTGTTTGGTTGTCTGAATGTTCGCAGGACGAGTTCCATCCGTTCATAGAGGCCCTGATGCCCTTTGTTAAGTCCTTTTCGTACACATGGTTCAACTTACAAGCGGCGAAACGGAAATATTATAAGAAACACGAAAAACGGATGAGTCTCGAAGAGGAGCGGCACACAAAGTATGAATTACAGGTAATTTTAGTATTATTTACAAATTTTATAATACTCTTGTGCTGTAATGTACATGTAAAGGCAGTTTAGAAAACTGAACAGACAATCAACGGAGAAAACTGAAAGTATATAGTCATCTGTTGGCAACTTAACAGCAAGGTAATTGCCTAAATTTTCAAACGAGTGCTATGACATATCAACTGTTTTTGTCACTTTTACAAAATGACAGTTCATTTCGTGCGCATATAGGCTTCAACCTTCTTGTAATGGATATTTCAGAACGAGAAAGCAGAAGTGAAACAGAAATGGGCGTCGCGGTTGCTAGGAAAGTTAAGGAAAGACATCACTCAGGATTGTCGAGAGGACTTCGTTCTGAGCATCACGGGCAAGAGGCCGGCGGTGTGCGTGCTCTCCAACCCCGACCAGAAGGGCAAGATGAGGAGGATAGACTGCTTGAGACAGGCTGATAAGGTGAGACAAACTTATAGTTGTAAGTAGTAAGAGAAGGGTAATAAGATATAAGTTGTCGAGAGGACTTTGACATTAGTATCATCATCATCATCACGGGAGAAAATCCTGCTGTGTGCGTGCTGTCCAATTCGGACCAGAAGGGCAAGATGAGGAGGATAGACTGTTTGAAACGGGCTGATGTAGTGAGACAGACTTAGTTATCATTCGAAAACGAGTACTGGTTGTTTTTAGAGAAGGCAGTCGTTGACAGATATTAAATTTTTTTGTATATAAGTTAAGATAACAAGTAACAAAATACACAGTTTGTCACAGTATATTTTTCTATATTTTGATCCTGCTGATATAGCTTAATCTTCTATAAATCCTTTCGGTGACATTATACCTGGGCATATAACATGTTCATGGCATTGTTCTTCCAACCCCAATCATAATTTTTTTGAATACTACTTCCTAAACAAATTTTTAATCACCCAACTTCTGCATTTCAGGTTTGGCGCTTAGACCTGGTAATGGTAATCCTATTCAAAGCCATACCACTGGAGAGCACAGACGGCGAACGCCTGGAAAAACACCCAGAATGCACTCAGCCGGGTCTCTGCGTGAATCCATACCACATCAACGTGTCCGTCAGAGAACTAGACCTGTATCTGGCCAACTTCATCAACAGCTATGGTAATGGGAGCGACGGTCTACCAGGTCTTTCGCTCAGTTATTTAGAATTTATAGCTAGATGGGTTATTTCACGGGCGTTTCAACCGCTGTCAGTCCCTTGTTTTAAATATTAAAGAAATTAGCTATATATACGGTCGGCCTTACAGTACCTTATGCTTAAACTGTCATACTAAATTTCCAAAGTGTGAATGCGACAAAGTATCAATGTGTCCAGCTATTTATGAGGCTAAACTATACCAAGAATTACATTTTTAATGCAACATAATACTGTGCTCATAGATATTGCCAGAATTAATCGAGTTTAATGCTTATTGTAGCTTATTTCTTCAATACTCAGGGTAGGGGATTGACGGCGGTTGAAACACCCGTGGAATGACCTAGATAAGGAACACTGCTTTGATCAGTTGGTTGGCAATTCATATGGTCTTCGCAGATGCGAGTTTACTTTCTAATGCATTACTTGTGTTAGAAAATAGGTTCGTCAGATTTGTGTTCCAGAGTCAGAACACAAATTTTCAATAGAGATTCCTAATTTAAACTCACAGATCTGCTCTTTCTGGTTCTAAAACAACATAAATATACCTACATTTGTCTCTGAATCGATAAAAATAACTGTAGAAAAGGCGCAAGTTCCCCATTCTGACCAACATTAGTCCCACATAAAACGATCAGAGTAGTGTTCAGAAACGTAGATTTTTGCTGGATTTCATCATTTTGCCAAAGGTTTTCTGTTTTAGTCCCGATTGAGGATCCATAATTTCAATCATTTTATTGTGGTTATAAGTATTATCAATGTGCTAATAGGTCCATGACATTTACTGAATTAAATTAGTAAAAATGGAATCCAACGAAAACCACTAAATATTTATTGGCTTGGTAATAATAGAAACAATCTCATTGCATCCCTTCCAATTGTTTCTAACTTTACCCAACCTCAATTTTACTGCTATAATATAATTTTACGTCGCACCTGCCCACAAAATGTCAATTAACGCCCACTTCACGTGTGGTAAATTCCACCTGGTCACGTAAACTTTTGTACTCACCACGGGTGGTAATGAAGAAATCTTCAAATTTCATATTTATCGCCTTTGTCGGCTCGGGTGTAAAATACATCCGATCTGAGAAATTTCTTGATTTACCGCCCTAAGTAAGTACATGATGTACGTACTATTCAAATTGATACCTAACGCACGTTATGGCGCAGACTCACGCCATTGCCATAAGGGGCGTAAGATTATTCACTTTTTTACATACTTACATTATGATTTCGACACCTATAATAACTACATTGACATTGGTCCGATTTGTTTGTCCTACCTATTATTGCGACCCACGATCAGCCACAACGATTATGAGTCAATTATCCACATGTGACTAAATATAGAAATACTTTCTAAATTATTACCGCTAAAATTATTTTGAGTTGAGACTAGAACTGCTGCATGGGTCTGGTAAAAATCACCTATAAAAAATATATGTGCACGTTATAAAAACTCTCCGAGACTTAACATGAAAAATGTAAACTTACTTATTTACTATACACCGAAGCTAAGTCACACTTCAGTATTTTGAAGTAGGTGAATTAACAAACTCATATTTTCATATGACAATGACATTTCGAGGTTCATATCGGCGTCGTCAAGTAAAAATAGTTGCTGTACAGTATCGATACTTAGTGACAGTACAGTTTTTTGTCACTGTTTATCACTTTTGGACTCTGATTCAATAGAATTAGAATACAAACTTGACAAAACTTCAAATTCCTCTATCGTACATTCATTGCCGTGTCGATAAATATCGATGCTGTACATCAACTATTTTTAATTGACGACGCCGAAATGAACGTCCAAATGTCATGTCATGTGACAATTGACAATTTGGTGAAATAATGTCAGCTGAAATTCAATTTTATTCATCATTAATTATCAATGTTATAAAGAATAATCGGGAGAACAGTATTCTCATTTTATCTGTACAGTCAGTCAAGAAGATTGTCTACCTTTGAACCTTAATGCGTAAATAATAGAGTCGAAAATTGGCAGAGCAGTTTCTTAGCTTATAGAATCATCACAATGAACTGACCGTTATGTATATATACCTTATCTCGTTGCAATAGAGTTCACGAACGGTTAGTTAACTGTGATGCTATACATATGTATGTAATTGTGACTCCTTTGTATCGTCTGTAATAAATTCACCATAGACTTAAACGTAAATTACATTAAGTATGACACTGACAATGCTCTTATTCCATCGGAAAATCTACTTTAACACTCATGTAATAGAGTTTTATTACATACACACGAGCAACACAAAAATCGTATGTTTGTGATAGAAACTTTATTACATTATGGTTAAAGTAGAATATCCAACGGGTTGAACATGTATCTGTGTCAATTTTAAAGTAATCGCACTGTAACAGCTGATATGTTTCAGATATCCTAAGTGGCTCTCTCTCACCCAACCCAAGGGAGAAAGAGAACGAACATGACGCGAAGAGCAAAGGTAACGCCGCGTTGTCGGTGTGTGGTGTGTTATTTCTTTACGTGGTGGTCGGTTTACACAATACTTACCACTCCAGTGTTATTGTTAAATAATAATGATCTAAAATTATGTATTAGATAACGGTACGGTAGTGGAATACAACCTTTAAGGGTCCTTATCAGTTAAAAAACGCTCATCTATTTAGATGATTTTCTGATTCAATTGACACATATCTTGACATTTTCTCCGTGTTACTATCTAGAGAAGGACTATTGCGACCTAATGTCATAAATTTTAAGTGTATTTTTAGGATTTAAAAAAAAAAATGTCGTTTCAAACATCACTCTAAATCGACCATTTTCAAGTTAAAAACTGCGTTTTTTCGCTTAAATTCTAATATACACAATAAAATCAAAAAATGGCCATGTTACTATCTTATCCTTAACAAAATTATCGTATCCTTTAATCACTTTAATCGTATTATCAATACTTTTGTTACCTATAATTTGAAATCAAAACATTTAAAAAATTATAAGGCCTCTTAAGTGCAAAGGAATGCGGACACAGAGTAACACGTCGTCTACCGGTCCCTGGGATCCCAGAGCTCATTACGTAAGAATGCTATTGTTTATTTTTTTCGCCATGAGACGACGGCAGTACAGTCATTTTATCTCACGAGCGCGGGTTAGCCAGAGTTGTAGTTGTGACACATACGAACACATAGACAATGTGAACTCATAGCTCTTACTGATGCACACATAGACATTGTGCATGTATATCTCAACATACCGACATGGCTCACCCCCGAGCCTTTACCATAAGTTTACATGACCGTACTCGCTAGCGACTGCGTAAAAACTTGTATGGGCAAAAGTACAGCGCCTCTGGCGTTACGCAATAGAACTAAGAATCGGCATACTAAATCGTTTACGCAGTCGCTAGCGAGTACGGTCATGCAAACTCATGGTAAAGGCACCGTTCGTGAGATAAAAGTACACCACGCACACACACCAGTGTGCGGTACAGTCTGTACTTACGTACAAAAGGTTTTCTGAGTAACAAAACCGATGTTTGACAGTCGGAAATGGCTTCCCACTCGCTCGCGCTTTCGTCGTTATATAAGTCTACAGCAGAATTTAAAGACATCTTAAGTCATTCACCGATGACACACAATCTTGTTAGATTTAAAAATAGTCGTTATAATTAGATGGTCCGTTTCTAAAAGCGAATAGCACGGGACGCAGCGGGGGACCTAATATCAAGATTACTTAAAATTAGATTTGTTAGATGCCCCGATATGAAGTTATATCACTACTTAGTATAAAACAAAGTCGCTTTCCGCTGTCTGTCTGTCCCTATGTATGCAGATCTTTAAAACTACGCAACGGATTTTGATGCGGTTGTTTTGTTGAGTGATTCAAGAGAAAGGTTTGCATCAGCATAGCACTCGTGCGAAGCCGGGGCGGGTCGCTAGTGTTGAATGAAGCTAGTCAGCTGCAAAATACAGTATTTTACTGATAATTTGGTTTTATTTCACATCTACACAAAACCAAAAACGCTCGGTTAAGAAAATCTTTGTATAAAATAATACATTTTTACCGTTGTTAAACACTGTATTACATATGCAATTAAGTAAATAATAACATGTACCTATGACCAAGGGGATTCATATTAAGAACAACAATGTCTTGTAAGGCCAGGTTATATAAAGATCCGTTAGACCAAATGTCAGATCAAATTTCAGTAACTCAGTACATTCTTTGACATAACAAACCGACATAGGGTCTTACGGATCTTTATAAAACCGAGCCTAAGTATGGATACATAGTATATAGTAGAATCCACTTATAACGACATCGCATATAAAATTTGACCGCTTTTAACGACTTCGAAATCACCTCACATTTTCAAAGTAAATCAGTCCGTTTTGTGCGACGATCTGTTAGTGCGACGTAATATCACAGGTCCCTTGACTGTCGCTTTATCCGGATTCCACTGTACGTATTAAAAGTAAATTTTTACTTTATTGGGGTCCAAAGATACTATTATATACCTAACTAATTAATCTATGTTCCTAAAATTAAAAAGTAAACCGACCACCACCACTTTACCACTAAAGAAAGAACATAACCAATGATTGGTGTTGCACAGTGTCTTTCAAATTTTCTTTAATTTTCTCTAGTAATTTGTGTATTTTGGATCTTAATCCCGCATTGGCTTGCTCTCATCTTTCATGCTTTGGTTTCTAAATTATTTTGAGATTTGGACGTATTGTTGTCTTTTTTCGTTACTGTGGGCGGAAAGTTTTGAATTTTTTGATATCTTTTTAATTATTCAGAAACAGCTTAAAGATAGATGACCAGCAAGTAGCTGAAATTTTCTCTCGTCTCGTTCTTTAGCGTGGTAGGGCTAGAGTTAAAATGAGATGAATGAATGCTCTCAGCTACATGGCCATCAAATACAGCCAACTACTGGAATATTTTGCTAACTGCTTTTGATGTGATTTTTTTATAAAAATATTATCCGAATTGACTAGTTCGTGTTACTTTTAACCAGCCCCCTGCCCTAAACTAGGGGTTCATGTATGATAGAATCCTTTGTACAGTCGTACTCGTAACAACAAGGTACGTTCCTAAAGTTTTAAAAATATCTGAGAAACATTATCCGCTTAACAATAAACTCGTGTTTTAGTACATGACTTAGTACTTACCTAGGGCGGTAAAACACATCGCAGGTATTTGACGCCCGAGCCGCAGGCAAGGGCGATAAGTATGCGATCGGAGTCTTTCTTTAGTACCGCTCGTGGTAAGTACAAAATTTTATCTCCACCTGGCCAGGAAGTGGGATTTTCCGCGCGCGTAGCGTGCCGTAATTGTCACTTTATGGCTACAGGTGTCACATAAACACATTTTGATCACAGTCCGTTACCTTTTTTAACTCGAATGTATCTAATTATACAAGGTACCTAGGTATAAGTGGTTCGAAGAAATCGTTTGACGCATATTTAAGGCAAATGTCCCAGTTTTCGACACTGACGCAATTTCGTCTTAGAGACAGAGTAGGTGTCAACTATTGGGCATTGGCTCTATAAGTAAAAGTTATCCAATGTCTTTTGTCTATAAATTATGTAATGATCCCGTACTTCCGTAAACAGTTTAAAATTCATTAAAGACGATAAAATTCAACAATTTTCGCCCACAATTCTTTGTTCATGCTCGTTTGTTGTTCATGTAGTCGGTGTTCTTTCTCTTTCACTCTTTTTACCTCCGTACATTTCGGTGCTTTTCTAAAGTATACTTCATTCTAGTTACAGGAAAGCATCGATTTTATCAATATTATGATGATGTTCATTGATGAGTCAATGCAGCCAAAAATTTCAAATAAAATTAAGATCGCTTTTACTCCTTGAATTTCATGTTTAATTTTTTATGGTGTCTATGACATATCTACCTTAAATTATGTCTCATTTCCGGTTTAAATATAGAATTTGATATTTTTGGTGCGCGGTGACTCATTTAACGGAATGTTTATGTGGCTTCCTGTAAATATGCCCACCCTGTATTTTTATGGTATTACCATAGACCATGCAATAGTCTTAGATATAGACCATGGAAGTTCTGGCGAACAGATGTCATCAAATATATCTGTACTCTTTAGAGTATATAAATATTTGATCATGCACTCTACTGTCTTTACAATAAAGTCGTGTTCAGATATTTGTCAGCGCTTTTTAAGCTCAGATATATCTGGTAGCCACGGAAATGCGAGAACTATAGTTTCTAGTTGTAATTCATTTCAGCAATCAGGCCCATGTTTTAAAACTTCTGTATTAATGATCATGAACAAATAGGGCAGAATTTTTTACTAAAACATTGTCTGTCATAAGGTCGGCCGCTTACTGACACGGCGCCATTGAGACAGTAGACCTAGCGCGAACCTCCCTCTCTGCCGCACTGGCATATTCGAGCAACAGAGAGGAGAGATCATTCGTTTTCGGATCGAGTTAAGCCCTAGGAGTGAGAAGACGATAAAGGGTATTAGGCCGCGAACTCGTCGCCAGCGGGCAGCGGAGCGGCGCGTCAGAATGTATAGACTTGAATGAGCCTAATCTCAACGACAGCGGCGCTATTCCATTGTTTTCCCCGCTGCCCGCTGGCGCCTAGTCCACGCCCTTAGGGTAGGTACGAAAGTACACACATGTCCTCCGCTAGCCTCTCGGTCTCCCTTTGTTTCCCTCCGTGCTCTTGTCTCGTCACACCATGTCAGTTAAGCACTTGACCCATAGATCGGTTATTGTAATGACCGTTTTATGACTGTAGACCTCGCGAGTGTTTTTTTTGTCATTGAAAAAATAATTGTTTTTGAAAATTTCCAAAAAGTGATTA
Source organism: Epiblema foenella (assembly GCA_963556455.1). Taxonomy (NCBI): domain Eukaryota; kingdom Metazoa; phylum Arthropoda; class Insecta; order Lepidoptera; family Tortricidae; genus Epiblema; species Epiblema foenella. The sequence goes on along the minus strand of OY747116.1, from coordinate 12,927,681 downwards.
TATGAAAGTGATTCTATGTAATTACCGTGCCTGCTCACAAATTTTTACGAAAATCGGTTAAGAAATGCGACCTGTAGAGGAGGACAAACCATTTTTTTAAATATTCAAAAAATGACTCTAAAAAGAAATCTATACAATCATCGAACCTGCTTACAAAATTTCACGAGGATCGGTTGAGAAATGCGACTGGTAGAGAAGAACAAACGGAAGTACATACGAAAGAAATTTTATCGAACGGAGAGACCTTCGTTTCACTCGGTCAAAAATAATCAGAAGGATTCTTAAAATTACTGACGCGACATTTTATTAATGCATTCCACACGTAAATTTTCTGTTTATATATGTAATTTAAACATGTACACATATTTGCATGTACTTACTTGTGAAACCGATTGTCAAGACGATCTTTGCAATTCGGGGTTGTTACAAAATTGGGTGCTTAAACCAGGATAAGTCAACTATCAATAAAAAACCGGCCAAGGGCGAGTTGGACTCGCGCACGAAGGGTTCCGTACTAGTATCTATAAAACAGCAAAAATAACTTAACCAAAATTACAGTTAAATCAACCTATCTCAAAAACTATAAGAGATACTTTGATCAAACCAAAAATCGTTGAAAGAGTTAATTAGCATGCATCACCTCTATTTTTTTTAGAATTTTATACCCCGTAGTTATAAAAATAGAGGGGGGGGGACATACTTTTTACGACTTTGAGAGCTGATATCTCAAAAACCGTTCACTTTAAGAAAAATGTTTTTTAGAAAACTTTATATCATTTTAAAAGACCTTTCCATTGATACCCCACACGGGTATGTACATCGAAAAAAAAATTTTCATCCCTCAGTTACATGTATGGGGGGCCCCACCCCCAATTCTTTTTTTTACTATTTAGTGTCATAATTTTGTAGCGGTTCATACAACACATATTCCCATCAAATTTCATCACTGTAGTACTTATAGTTTCCGAGTAAATCGGCTGTGACAGACGGACAGACGGACAGACGGACAGACGGACAGACGGACATGACGAAACTATAAGGGTTCCGTTTTTGCCATTTTGGCTACGGAACCCTAAAAACATAATATGAACTACTCCAAAAACTTTAAGGTTTACTAATCACCCGTGGACCTTATTGCAACGAATTAAGGGCAACTATTGGTCAGTTAATATTTGATGCCAAAGATTGCGCCAAAATATATGTCTTATTGCTGAAATGTCCGACCCCCTAGTTTGCAATGTCACTTGTTCTGAACGTAACATCTGGGTAATTTCAGGCTATAGCCACAATCCGTACAATGGAGTAATTTGCAACGATATTATTCTAGCGACCGGCGTCTTCTCATCGAAGGAACTCTGGAAGCTGTCCAAAGGTAATTTGAACTTTGTTATTTACGTGTTAAGAACCATTATACCTATCTCATTAGCACTGTAAGCCCTCTTTTGTCATGTTTTACTGCCTCAAGTCATCATTGCAGACCGCTGCGATGATGACTTGAGGTAGCAAAACATGACAAAGTACGTATACCTAAACTCGAGCTTCAGGTGGTAAGTATCGATCGACACACGAAGCGCTCGGCAGAACCAGGTAACCTTTCAAAAAATAAGATGGCGAGGAGAGATGGTGAGAAAGGTAAGGTTTGTACTATTCAAAACCTTTTTGTGTGTTTGAATAGCAATCTACATTTGTATTCCTGTATGTTACCAAATTATATAATTTTTTTGTTTCTTTATTTTCTTTTCATGTGTCTGAAACTATGTCTTCTGTCCAGCCTCAATACTGCAAGAGACTGGCTCAGAGTCTCCCAGCGGCTCAGGCGGCATTAAACTCGAGTCGGGGTACTACTGCGGATACAACAGTCCCGCGCCGCCCGCCTTCGAGCCGCCGGCGGAGCGCGCCACTCCCTCCATGCTCGTGGGGCAGTGCTTCAGTGAGTACTACTGGATATGTATGGTTGCTGGGGTAGACACAGGTCTAGGCGGGATACTGAGGGTAAAACAGTAACCGACCGCCTCGAGCTAAGCAGTCTACAAAAACACCAAGAAAATAGGTGACGCGATGCATGCGCACATGGATAAGTATAAATTTAGATGATTGCAATCTTATATTTTCAATAGCGTTGTCAATTTTGAGCATTAAGGTTACAGAAAAACGTGGATAACTATTTGGATGTTTACGATCTCATATTTACAATATATTGAGGTCGTCGTCGAGGAGAAAAACTTCCATAATAGAAGCCAGCTATTATTAGAAGAATTATGACGATTGCTATTTTTATTTAACCACTTGATTATCTTGCAGGCCTCCCTCCCAGCTCAGTGGGCCTCAGCCAAGCCCCGCTAGTATCGTCTAATACCATATTCTACCAGCACCCACCGCCTCCCACAGACACGCATTCAACTGGTGAGTCGATGTTCATATAAAAGGTTCTCGTCTCTTCTGCGAAGCAATTCCGTGAGGAGCTTACGTCGGATCATGCCCAAAAATATGACGATGGATATATATGGCATCGTGTTGATGTTCAGGCGTCAGTATATCCATTGTATAAGGAATGGTGCTGCGGAACATCATCTCGCTCATATTTGGAGCAGTTCCACTGGGGACGTACTTGCACCTTATACAAGAGTGCAGCCATAATAATACTACTACTTCTTCTTTGGGTATGTGGTGTTGTGTTGCTGGTGGTGATTAAGGTCGCCAGAGTTCCCGAGGATGCGCTGTGTTGAGAGTGAGGGACCAGCATGTCTCCGGCTGTCAACACATCGAATCCTCTAGTTATTGAGGGGTCGGCAAGGAGCTTGTGATTATTCTGGAGTTGCAAGCGTCCATAGGCAACGGTGTCTGCTTACCGTCAGGTAGGCCGTAAGCTAGTTTGCCAGTTTGCCACCGTCGTTGTGTAAGCATCGTTGTATTGCGGAGTCGCGCCATATGGGGATCAAAAAAATCTAAACGCAATACAGTGATAAAATGTGCTAATATAACTTTAATGCGAGATGACTTTCGACTGTGGCCGACCTCTCTCAACTTAAAGGATTAGTTAGAAAAAAAAAACAGCTGATGATGATGATTGTTTGTGCAGCTTCAGACGCGTTGAGCAGCCATCACTCAAGCACCAAATATGACGGAACGCCGCAGGATTCCCTCGGAGACTTCGTCACCTTCGTCTGCCAGGAGCCTACGGATGTGCAGCAATTACAGGTACTAGTTCAGTTCGGACTCATATAGTTCAATACAAGTAAATAAAAAAAAATCATAATAAATAAATATCAGTCTGTTCAGTTCAGTTCATGAATAGTAGCGTTTACCAACTCATTCGCTCATAGTATGACATAGACTTAGACTCTATGATTGAATGAATGATTGATATTTTTACTCAATCCAAATCGTAGATGGATCTGTTGAGCTACTGACCTAAACTGAACTAGTGAACTATAGCTAATCAAGCTTCTCTTTTTTATGGCACATTTTGCGGATGACTACATCCTTGTGTTTTCCCGTTTGTGCCGGAGCATGGCGTCCGCTTTGACAAATTGACACGAATCACAAGATTAGGCTTTTTGACTCTTACGAAATCGACTGCCATTCAACCCAGAGGGAAAACTAGATTTCGTTGGTATTAGACCGGATTTCTCGGGATGTTTTTCTTCACCTAAAAGCTGCTGCATATCAAATTATATGCCATACATAAGATTTTTTTACCCAGTCACACTGAAAGTCGCGCCTTACCGCTCGGTTACAGGGGCTCTCTCCTCTATACTGTCTTTTGTTTATTTCGAGTGGGTTTGTATCTAGCTCGAGGGTAAAAACCAGGCCGAAAAAAGAGCGAGCCCACCCAGAAGAGGCCTGTACACTCAAGCTTTAACACGTTCAGTGTACCCATACAAAACGATCTGATAATGTCACAAGTCCAACTGTGTATTCAGTAGGGGAATGTGACTCCACAATGGAAGCATGGACTTCTGGAAAAAGGTTCATGATCCCACATTTGGGGCACCCGAACAGGGAATTTGTTAACAAGGTTATTTAGATCAATGTGTCTCTTTCCAGGTCCACAGTCTCTCGCGAAGTCCAAAGCCGGCGTATTTCAGCAGCTCGATGCTGCCGCCGGCGCCGCTCCCGCCCATGGCGCGCCCAGTGGCCATCATACGGTCCACAGGTAATTGTTGTAAGTCACACACGTACACTACATTAATTACGAGGCGCACTCAGTGCCTTTACCATGAGTTTACATGACCGTACTCGGTAGCGACTGCTTCAAAATTTGTATGGGCAAAAGCACAGCGCCTCTGGCGGTTACGCAATAGAACTAAGAATCGGCATACTAAATCGTTGACGCAGTCGCTAGCGAGTGAGGTCATGCAAACTCATGGTAAAGGCACTTGTCACGAAAAAAAGATTATTATTCTTGGATTGAGGAGGCACAGTCAAAATCAAAATGAAACATTTATTCTGCAAATAGGCCACAAGGGCACTTTTACAAGTCAAAATCTATCTACCAATACCAATTTCGTATTAACTGCTAACGAATTATTACGAATTATAAATTGCATATTAAGGGAAAGATTTAGGGATTGGAACCTGCGACATCGTAACATACGCGGCCTATCGCTCTAGGCAACTGAGCTATCGAAACAATCATGCTCGGCCACGAAATCCTTCAACCAGTTCCCTCTTATACCGCCTCATCAGGCGTACAGCGACATCTACGTAGACAACCCATGCTCTGTAAAGTTAACGTTACAAATGTCTCAAATTACATTGATAAATATTAATAACAATGCGCCTTCCCTTTTTAAACAATAGCATTCTTTTGTTATGATCCCGGGGATACGAGGGACCGGTAGATGACGGGTTAGCAACAGCTGCTAACGAAACATATAAATTTAAATTTCAAATAAATTATGTAAGAGAAATTTATTTCATTTATAGTCACTTTCTTAAATCAAAAAAAAAATAAAAAAAAAAATTACAAATTACAAAAAAAAAAAAATTAAATTAAAAATAAATTAAGGCGCCGTGAGTTCACGCAACAGAGATTTTGAAAAATCATAACGCGTTTGTAAATGATGATATGGTTTCCAAAAAATATGCACAACAATTTTGAGACCTTTTGATTGACCATTGATTGAGTATTATATACCTATATAGAATTATATTTGCATGCATTTGAATATCATTCATCGCAAATAAATGACTTATGATGACGATGATTTACCTCAATGTAACCTGTTTCCAGCGGCCCGCGAAGACTACATGGCGCTGTCGTCGCTCCCCGCCTCGGAGCTGAGCTCGCCGCCGTCGCCGGAGCGCTCGCCGCCGGCGTCGCCGCGCCGCCGCTCGCCGCACTACCGCGCCGACTGCCACCCGCCGATATCGCACTACAACCACTTCCACTCGCAACCACAACAGGTCAGTTACATTTGAAATTATTTGTTGCTTTCAAATAACTTTAAATTCAAATTTACAGGGGACTCGTAAGGTAATGTAAACAAGCCCATGCTTTTTATCAACCTGACTGTGGGTTTTTAGGCCCGGCCTAGTAAAGCGATAGGAGTGCGCAGTTGGAGGATTCTTTTTTTTTATACAACGTCGGTGGCAAACAAGCGTACGGGGTAAGCGGCATTACAATTTTAGTTGAATAGAAGCAGACATTTTCAAACTCGTTTGAGTTGGCAGAGTCGCAGAAGTTATTGTTTCAAGAAGTTATTTTACAGATCAAATAATAAGGTTCAAAATCCAATGTCATTTTTATAGAAATTCGACCACCAAAAGGACTATCGCGGCGTAATACTAATCTACGGAGGTTTTACATTTATTTTTTGGATTCTTCGAGCCAATTAATTACCCTCCACAGGTTTAGCTTCAGAGTAAGAAACATTGTTTCAAACATCACTCCAAAACGTTTTTTTTTCTATCAATAAACTTTTTTTCTGCTTGAATCCTACTACAAATTATAAAAGTAAACAACGGCTCTCATACTATGTAAAACCATCATAAAATCATCGTATCCTATTATCAGTGTTAGTATTATTAATAGATACCGTTGCCGTAATTTGAATTAAAAATATTTAAACATTTGTGTGGCTTCATAAGCAGGTTTTCAACAATTGTGAATTCATTGTGATTTTGTACTGTACTGTGCACTTTAATTGAGGTGTGCAATAAAGAGTATTTGTATTGTATTGTATGAAGAATCATATCATCAAAATAAAGTCACCAATACGACACCAATAACTAAGTAATGTTATTTTTAATACCATCGAGTTGGTCGGTCTGTCTAATGTGGATTAAAAATAACTGTAAATCTGACACGCGATTATGACTATAAGTTATAAGTACGCGTGTTCCATATCTAATTATAGTAATTCGTCAATTAGTCTATAATTAGATATGGAACACGCGTTACTTGAGACTTATCTTCCTGAGACCCAGAGTAGAATTACCTAGTTGTTTTTATTGTTCTTTTTTTTTCGAAAAACGTCAAATTTATTTTTTGAGATTGTATTACAGTAGTCTAATAATAATTTTAAAATCATCACCCCACTCCTAGTGGAAATAAAAAAAATGTTAATACAGGCTATAAACTTATTGTATCTATAACCAAGCTTGATCATATCATCTGCTCAGACGTTTTTCCGTAATTTAGTATACGATACAACATTCAGACATCTAAACTTTCGCATTTATAATATTGATACGATTTGTATATGTGTGTGTCCAGGTGTTCAGCTACGGGCTCAGTAGCGTGGGGCTGGGCGGCGGCGCGGTGTGCGCGGGCGGCGGCGCGGTGTCGCCGCCCGGCGGGCTCGGGCTGTACGCGCCGCGCGCGCCGCCGAGGGCGCCCGTCAGGTAACCGACGAGTACATCTGGTATAAGTTTTTCGAAAAAACTCAAATGTCCGGTCTCAATTTGTATGGAAAAAATAGTTGCCATCTAAGGCCACCATAGGCGCCGCACGCGTTGCCATATAAATTGAGACTAAACGCAAAAGCGTTCGTTTGTGTTTTGTTTCGAAAAAAACTTATACTGGAGTTTCAGTAGCCTGTAATACAAGTCGAGTTCACTCTGAGCACTCGCTTGCAAAGTGACAGTAACCTCCAGGTGATCAGCTGCGGTTCCCTCAACAGCTGGTGGACTTGGACTTCATCCTCCACGGACGTTTGTCAGGTAACCGATCATTAGCCAGTATCATCATCATCATTCAGCCGGAAGACATCCACTGCTGGATATAGGCCTCCCCCAAGGAGCGCCACAGCACACGGTCGCGAGCCACCCGCATCCCGCGACTCCCCGCTGCCTTGACCAAGTCATCAGTCCACCTAGTGGGAGGCCGTCCAACGCTCCGTGGGCCGTCCAACGCTCGGTATTGGCCAGTATACGTGATCGAATTTAATCTGTAAACGCCCGCTCTTGGCAGTAACTTCCAGATGCGCTTTCTCTCAACAGCTGGTAGACTTGGAATTAATGCTACGTGCGCTCGCTAGTGACTTGGTAGTAACCTCCAAGAGATACGTTTCTTCCAGCAGTTAGCGGACTTCAACTTTATGCGCCGCGGACGCCGCTGCAGGCACCCTGGTATTCAACTTTATCAATAAGTACAATCAACACTGCATTTCATTTTAGAGCTTTAATTTAGTACATATACATGGTAATAAGTCAACATTTTAAATAAATTGTATAATTTTAATTCCAGATGGAACGCACCTTTCCCGACACTAGAAGAGGAGTTCAATATAATGACTGCGCCCGCGGGGCCCGACCACGTCGTCCTTTTGGATGATGGTAAGTCGTGATGATTATTTATAATCATTGGTGTCATCATTCGGTCAGGATTTCAGAAAACTTGGCCGTACCCTCCAGAACTATACAACCTAAGCTTTCTCCAGCTTTGTCGTAAGTCGTAACACTCTTGGCCAGTGTTTGTGATCGTCACGTTCATTTTGTGCCCTTCTTCACAATGCTACGGTATTCTTCACGGACTACCGCCCTCCTGATACCGTCTACGGCGGCTTTTATTTGGTCAGTCCATCTCATCGGCGATCTTCCACTTGGTCTGATGCCCTCGCCCCGACTACCAGGCGTTCAACAGATTCGTGTCCAAAGAGAGTCAAAATGCGAGTTTGGACTGTGCTTGATAGCCTCTATTTGATGTGCAGCCTAAGCCTAGCCCAATGTTTTACGCTGCTTAATTACCTAAGTATAAGGGTCATTGTCAGTTGCAAAAACAAAAGTTGTCCCTTCGGTCGGTTCGGTTAGTTTTTAGTACATGGATTTATAGCAACGGAGACACTGTCTATGCGGGTTACTAGACCAATCCAAAATTAAGCTTTGTAGCCTTTAACTTTTGATATGTCCACCGAAAAGACGGGAACCTAAATCTGATAAGGACCTATAATTGAAAGCATTCGTCTAACCATGTTAAATTATGTTTAACTCTTTCAAATGGTATTGCGTATCGCACTCACTCTCTTAAGAGTCCTTATCAGTTGAAAACGCTCATCTATTTAGGACATTTTTTGTATGAATTTACACATATCTTGATATTTTCTGATGTGAATCTTACTATTTAGAACAGGAGTATTGCGACCTAATGTCATAAATTTCAAATCTATTTTTTGGATTTTTCATTAAGAAATATCGTTTCAAACATCACTCGAAATCGACCACTTTGAAGCTAATAACTGTTTTTTTCGCTTATATTCTACTACACAATAAAATCAAAACATGGCTGTGTTATTGTCTAATACTTTAATAAAATCATCGTATCCTTTAATCACTTTATTGGTATTATCAAAACATTTAAACACTTGTAAGGCAAATTTTCGATATTGTGAGTCGCTTTGAAACATGCAAACCTATTTCCCTTCCAGAACGCTTCTTCCAATCAAACGTAATAACCTCCGAAGCGGCCATGGACACAGCAGCCGTGTCGGTGGACGAGGATATCGCGCCGGACAAAGCGCCGGAACTGCGCTCGCCGTGATCCGGCGCGGCGTCCGGCGGGCCGGACGCGCCGGACACAGTGCTGCGCTGGACGCCCGCGCCTCCGCCGCACTGGCGCCCCGTCGTGCATAGAGCGAATTAAAACACACTCAAACCCAACTTACCTATTCATAAAAGTTAACCGTTAATTCAACAAAAAAATCAAAAATCAACAGTTCTAGCCTCGGTACACTGAATAATTTTGATCAAAAGAAAATGCCTAAAGACATCATTCACAAGGTCATTGTCGGTCACATTCACTGCCTAGCGAGGGCTCGCGTAGCAGATACCATGCGTGTAAGTGTTAACAAATCTCAGTTAACTAAAATTGTATCCTATTCTCACAAACACAAATGTCAAAGTGACAGGGACAAAGGAATTTTAACCAAATTAGGTTTGGTGAACGTTTATGAATAAGGCCAAAAGTCTGTACGCCAACAAAGCAACAAAAATATCTATACCCTCTTACGCTTTATGCCCATGTTCGTAATTTTTGGCACTTAGCCCGTATAGATATTTTTGATGTTGATTGTACACTGATTCAAGGATTCTCTTACTTAGATGTTTACTGATGACAGTGATGACGTTTTAAGGCCGTGCAACGAGATAGAAAAAATATCCAAAGTTGAGTCTTTATTTTATTTTTTTACTCAGCCTACAAAAATAACACATGATTAAACGACACAATTAAATTAAAACCATGGTATTTTATCTCATCTAAACTCTGTCAAGAGTAAATTTAATAAAACTGCACACAGTCAGATATTTATTGAGATTTGTCTAAAAATGCCATTCCCGAAGAGAGTTGCATCCCGTTTTGTCTTGCGCGAAAGACATTAAGCGTGTCTTTTTCACGAGGGGCGTGGCTGACCGTATCGAGGCATCCCCTTAAAGGAAAAGTGCCACACTGTACGTATCAACTAATTTACGGTCGCACGTGGCATAGTTTCATAAAATCAGTTGCCGAATTGACTATAAATAATTGGGATGTTGACACTAAATAAAAAAATCAGTAACTTCGAATTTTGTAACTTGAAAAAGGATCGAAATTTTAATCAAATAGCGAAAAAAGTAACTCAAAAGAATAAATAATTACATGGTTATACTTCCTTTTCCGCAAAACGCACCTTTCTATTGGAACGATCGTCATTTACTATAGCCCTCGTGGTCAATGACGTCACTGATCTGTCGCGCTTTCTCTCTCTAACCAGCAACATTAAAACGGTTGTAGCTTCGTAATTTTTTTAGATATCTGAATAGGATTTTCACCATTTGGCACAATTTTTGCCTTGTTTCTTTTAGTCTTATGGTGTTATGGTGTACCTCAAATTTTGAGTCACCATCCCTATTACGCTACTGGCGTGTTCTTCGCACTGAAAGGGTTAGGTAACATCTGACAAAGAGAGCTAATGCCACAATAAGGTCGCTTTTCTTGGAAAATGACACATATGCTTTGATACAAATTTGTTACGTCACTTGGCAGTGAATGCGTTATAAGGGTAAATACTAACCATAAATGACTAATATTCTGAACTGTATCAAGAAAAATTAATGTCATTGTCGAAATTTAATTGGGTCAATCAAACATTTCTAGTTTTTAAGTATGCTGTCAAACGGGAACTAAAGAGCAAAAAACTGAAGACTAAAGAGAAAATTTGGCACAGTATCTTAAAAACCTTTTCGACATAGACATTCTCACCATTTTGTAGTCTTGAAAATGAAAATCTTGCGTTCGACTTTTCTACGTCTATCGTCTATCGAGGCGAAACATGCAAAGACCATTAAACATTGACAAAATCATTTTTTAGCAAAAGAGAATAAATCTACCGTGCGGTTGGTAATGGCGCCACCAACTAAACTATAAAAAAAATAGGCGTTTAAAACTAAAAGCAATAATGATTCAGGGCAAAGACGTTTAGTGTAAATATTTATGATAATGGTTGTAGTTGAAATTTAGATTTTACGTCACGGCGTCGCCTGTCTGTATTGCTATTTTCTTGATTAATAAAAATATTAAATTAATTTGCCTATCATAATCTATGTGTAATTAGGAAATCGGTCAGTGACTTTGTAATGGCGTATTTTGGGAACTGAAAACAGTGCCATCTAGTGTGAGTTGCCGGCAACTGATAGAGACAGGCGGCGCTCGGTTCATTATACTCATTAAGGCGAACAAAATACAATACTCCAACGATGTAAAAATAGCTACGAAAAAACATTATATATTCTAATATTTTTATAGAATACGAAAACGAGTATGATATGATCAAGCCTTCCAGTAATTTAGTGAAATAAAAATATGTAAATGCAGCTTATTATTCGTTTGCTAAGCTGTGAAACAGTAAGGACAAGCTATACTCAACTTGATTAGGTATTTAAGACAAACAAACTTTTTTTTTTAAATACCTAGACAGAAGTATAAATATGAAATCAAATGCTTCCAAGTCAAAACACGTTTATTATTGACAAAAGTGTGATATTATAATTTGTTTTTTGTTTCGTTGTTGTGTGTTTTGTATTGAAGTTTAGAGTAAGTAAGTAGTTTACTAATTTGTTTTAATTTATTGAACGAATATTTATGAAAGACGAGCCTTGCTTAAGATTAGTTTAGTGATTAGTAGCCAAGACTAGCGTTAAGTTGTTGTTTCGATTCGAAAATACGTCAGTTAATAATGGAGTACGAGTTGCACTTGTTATGACATATGTAATATCCATCTCCGTTAATTTAAACAGTTTATTTCGCCACATAATTTGATTTTGCATATTTGCAAAAGGTTAAAAAAATGATTGTCTCATATACACGGAAAATAATACGGTTACGCAGTAGCGGGGTGGGTGCGGTTTGAGCGCGGGCTATGTCTATCTATCGCGTACAATGTGGCGACGCTTTTAAACTGTTTTAGTACCAACATCTAATAATTTCGAATCGAAATGACAATAAGCAATAATTGTAGTTGGACATTCGTCTGGACATTTTATAGGTGCCTTTCACGAATAAAAAACGTATAATAATGTAACTTAATTATGGTAAAATTGTACATTGTAGCGATCTTTTAAAATCCATCCGTTCATACATGTAATGTGGACAATTCATACCTATCTTTCTTAAGATGGTCATATTCGGATATTTAAAAACGTTTCTTATCCTACATATATTAAAATTCTTAGAGGACTACAATACTGACATCTGATAGAAGTGACATAGTATGGATATTTTTTGTAGTGGAAAAAAATAAAAATAATATTTCACACTTTTAAATCGTTTTTAAATATTCGAATATGATAACTAATACTTACCTATAGCCTTAATCCTCTAATTATAGAACCTAGTTTTTTTCTCACCCTGTTCATTGTATATACAACTTTATTTTAAAGCGTTAAGTGCCATTCCTGGATGGCCATCGTTGACTTTGAACGGGGAATTTTTTCGAGCCCCTCGAGAAAAGCTAGTCATTAGAAATACAATGTAAATTTAATGTTTAAAATTTAAATTATATTTACATACGCCCCTTACGGCTATTAGTAAGGGGTAGAAACTAAATTGTGGCCAAATTACACTTAACGAAATATATATACATTTTTAATAGACTTAGGGATATATAAGTATTAAAAGATTTTTTGCGTGTATATTATTTTGTTGATTCAAAATGGATTCTGCTGCATTGAAGACCTTATGATATTTTACTGACGATTCGCAAGCTTGTACTCGTAATTATAAAAATATCATATTTGAAACATTTTACGTTGTGAATATGCCATTACAGGTTTATGTTTTTGTCATGAAAATGCGCCAAAGGGGAAAGTTTATCTGTATTAAAACGATAACACAAAGTTTTTCAATGCATTTTTCAGAATGAAAAAAATAATGGCTTTAAAATTGTAAAAAAGTACATGTTGCAAATATATAATTTGAAGTACTGAATTGCAAGCTTGTGAAAAGTCTTAAAATAGAAATGCCTCGTTTAATGAATTACCATTTGTTTTGTCACCAATCGAAATTGGCGAGAACATACATCATACAATTTCATTTAAAAAGTTGATAATATTACTTCTTTTTTTTGTACATTGATAGGGCTTCATCATTTTTTTTTTGATATTGTAACAATGGATATGGTTTTATTTCAAAGGTTTTCATACAAGTTATTATTTCAAAGTCGTTCCAAATCATAACGATAAAACATTAAATAATGAAGCTATATTCTGAACTGAGACAATGACTTATTTGTATCTTTTTGGGTGCATTATGTATACTACTGAATTATTTTGATGAAATTAATTTTCTTTCGCCACCATTTTGACATGCTTTGAATTAAAATAGCCTAATAGGGAAACATTAGCAATAATGACAAGCAATAGATAAAGTATATTATAAAAACCAGCTTTAGGGAAGCTAGATATTGGTACTGAATTAGAACATCCTATATAATAATGGTTGCAAAACATATTTTTTCAATAGAAACTGGCTACAGAACGTGTTCTTAAGGAAGGTGTATGCTGCCAGTGCTAAATATTGACTAGTAGGCTGATACGTTTTTTAATGTAGGATTTTTTCACAATTGAGATTGCTAGTTTTATCTAATTGCTATATATTTATATATATGTGCTTTCTATATACATAATATAATCATGACATCTATGTATTGTACAAGTTGGAAAATAGTTAAAAATAAAAGTTGTACATACGTGCGAAAATAATTAAAAATAACGTTAATAGCACTGACAGTGTACATCGATAAATAAAGTTGGATTTGATGTAGATTTCGGTACAATTACATAGTTGGTACACAAACATAGTCAGCTGATAGTTGAACTAGGCAGAAAGGCCAGAATTAGTCAATTGCTAGCTATAGATAGACATTATTAGACGATAAAAAACAATTATAAGGAATAAATAGTTACTTAAATGTCACTTAAGGCTTGTCGATTGCAATTGGTCTCATGATCTGTAAGGAATGCCATTGAGAAGGTTTGGCAATAATTATTCTGTATTTTACCGAACAAATTTTCTGCGTATCCATTTTTTTATTTAGAAGTGAAAAACGTATACCTTCTACCTATATATTCAAATTACTGTAAAAAAAAATCTAAACAAATTCAACTTTGTGAAATATTGTTCGGCAAAATGTTAGGATACCCAATAAAATGGTGACGAATTTAAAAGCTCATTGGTGCCGAAAATTCTAGACTGTGATTCAACTGTTCATGCTGAACGTGTCTTATATTGAAATAGTTGTTTTTGTATGATTGGCGATTATTTATAGCGCGCCGCGATGCATACGGCGAAGGCCATGTTGTATGAAATGCATTTGGTATTTGAAATCTTAAACGATTTAATTCTCTAAGCGTACTTCCAAGAGCCTACTGGATAAGTACCTGTAACTAATGTAATGACTGGAAATCTCATTTGATGAAACGGATTGAAAAATAATTCTTCTAATAATATACTAGTAAGTTACAAGCATTCTAAGAAAATACCTTTTTTAGATGCGGTAGAGTGAGATTAAAAGTGTGGATAAATAGCTAAGGAAACCATAAAAGCTGTGAGACGTAACCGTCGTCATACCCACTTTTAGGGAAAACGGCAGCACGCTTAGAAAATAACACTTGAGCATGCTAGAAAGCCGAGAAAAAGCCAGATAGAAAAATTAGCATGCTGTAATAACTGAGGAATATTACGTTTAATGAAGACAGCTGTCAGTAGTTTCGATAGAATTTAATTTTTAGTAGCTTTGCATTGCTTTTATGCGTGACAAACAGGAGAATGTGTTGATATTACTGACAGTTATGTAGAACGGAATATTCTGCAGTCATATTTATTTAAAATCATATATTGCTCGTATCACTAAAACTATTGTATTGGCCTGATCCTAATATGCTTAGGACAACGTACTTAATTTTCATAAATATGACTTGCAGACGCATAAAAAAATGGTTCTAAACATTATAAAAATCCATTCTTACTCAATGGCGTGTTTGTCACAGTAGTTTTTTAATTTTCATAGCACCAGTGTACGATAATGGAGTAATGAAAGCCTAAACATTATGTGCCTTAGATACAACAATATTGTATGATATTTATGATGCGTTCTATACAACGTGCTAAATAGAATAAATGATAAACATTATTTTAAATGCCTGAATGATTGTCATTGTAAGTGTTCCTTTCAGCGGCTTGTGTGTTGATCTCTTGTGGGGCTGCGTCACCCATTTACCTAAAGGTTCCAAAACAGGTCGGTCAACTATTGGCCTAGGGCGTGGTATTGTATTACTCCTTGGTGTTTTCTTCTTAGTTTTGTGAGGCTGATACTGAACAATTGACGACAGTATTGTTAGTTTACAGCCGCTTTTATCCCATTTCTTTTAATTATTTTCCAAAATTGTAACTAGACACCAGTCTGGACTTAATTTCAATTCCAGTACATTTGTAACCCTCATGTAATGTTATTCTACTATTAAGCAACGCTTCTAAGCGTAGTTTTGCTGACATATAAATACTTCTACTATATTGTATAATTTTAGTATACCTACATTATACCCATTTAAGTACGTAATTGTATATTTTACTGGAATATATCTTAATCCAAGCGAAATTTGAATTAGCGTCGCTTTTGGTTTAAAAAAGTAGTTATCGCATGGCTAATTAAATCTCTTTATATGTATTTGGAACCACACCTATTCTATAAAATCGCACATAATTTTGTGATGTCTATTTAAAACTGGTTATTGGAAAAAAAAACAACAGATCCGTCTTATTATTAATTTATTAGATAAATACACCCTCTCAGTAATAATGACAGTGTTAAATGCATAATGGTACATCCCAAGGAGTGATTGAAGAATACTCATACAAACCATCAATATTTACTGAAAGCGTGTAAGTTATTAATTTTCGTGGATTTTTGAAAGTAAAAATAACACATACGTAAATAGTTATAATATTAAGAATAATTAACCAATAGTGACTCGTAGCGATGATTTAATTCGTTTAAATTCAATGATGTTTTGTTAGCTAATTTAATTAAAACCTAGATTTATTCTAATTGAGTGTAAATATGTTATAATTGTATTTAATTGATTTAAATCTAGTTTTTACCTGGTACAGTGTTTGTTACGAACCATTTTTGATGCTTTCATATTCTTCCCCATTGTTTTTTTTAAAACCTAAGATCGGTTAATAGCATTTGCTTTCTCGAATAATTAGGAATTTGGATAGATCATATGTTTCACTAATGATAGACTTGTAAAAATGTTATAACTTGTATTTTTAACCTATACATAGTAAGATATTTATAGAATTTTAGTCGTTTAAATATTTCGAACGACTTGTTATAAAAAACATTGGTGCTTAAAGCTTAAACAAAATATGGAGGCAGTTCTTGTCGAGTGTGTATTGTCATGGGAAGTTCAGAGCATATGACATAGCATGCGTTGTTACGCTCTCAGTCACGTTCACTTGTTTCTTAAATATACTTATATACCTTACTCGTATTCGTATTTATTTTGCAAAAAAGGGAAATGTATCCGCATATAAGATATTTTCTTATTTACACTTTATTTTGATTTTAAATTAAATATGAATATTGGGTTGATGCATAAACAAAACATTTTGTTTATTGGGTTGATACATAAAAGGAACATTGATTCAAATAATAATAAAATTTAAAGTTACCTCCTAACAAAGACACAGCTTCTTTGCCTTAACTGCTTACACATGTTTAATTTTCGTACTGCACTTTCCGTGTTCTATTAGGGGCGATTTCTCAATCCCCAGGTATAAGTATCTGTCAGATAAATTTTAGCTGTCTTTTTTTATCATATGACATTAGAAACTGATAGCGATAATTTTAACTCACCGATAATTGTATCTGCCGATTAATACTACATTTCTTTTGTAAATTTGTCGTTATTTGTATGAAATAAACGAGTGAGCGCGACCAAGTGGGCAGTTATAATAATGTAGGTAAACTTTGCTCAAATATCGATGAAAACTGAAAGTGTTACAGTTGACGCAATACAAAGAAACAAACACACAATTGAGTTTTATTTTATATTTCACCCATTGTTAGATTAACTAGTGGCTCTGTGAGCTGTAGACCTCGTGAGTGAGTTTTTTATCATTTCCAAAATCTGACATCATAAAAAAGATCAATTACGAATATCGAACCCGCTAACAAAATTTCACGAGAAGCGGTTGAAAAATGCGACCTGTAGAGGAGAACAAACCGAAATTCGGACGCAGAAACTTTCAAAATCTTTGAAATACAATTTTGTCAATTTCCAAAAACCGTCTCCATAAAAAAAAAACTATATCACTATCGAACCTGCTCACGAAATTTCACGAGAATCGGTTGAGTTTTGCGACCGACATTTGTCACAATAGAGGTGTTGATGGAGAATCGGCAAACAATTTAAATGTTTGTAGAAGGCAACGCACATGTGACATCTCTGGAGTTGTAGGTGCCCATTGGCTACTATGGTTGCTTTGCATTATGCCACAATGGGCCATGATGGCCCAACATACAGATCATAGTTATGCGCTAAAGGGAGAAAGACACACTTTTATCCCATTCCACCGCATAGTTGCGTCCTTGTCCTGCGTCAAGACTCTGTGTATTGTGGACCGGAATTCGGAACATCATGGATTGAAATAAAATAAAAAATCCGTTTGCAATTAAATAACAATGCAACATGCGACGTTGCCGGCATATTGAAACACAGCGACCTACCAAGAACGTCTACACTAAAGACACGTGCTATTGCGTTTACGCACACATGTAAAAATCTAAACGTAAACACCTCGTACAAAAGCTGTAAAGGTCGTAAGTATAAATATAATTCGTATAACTTCAACTATAAATATATATATAAATAAGGCATAAAATGCAGTGGCGAGCGTATGTTCGATGTTCGTTTGAGCGGGTCGTCGGATGCGTTTTCACATGCTCAGTTAGTATTTAGACTTGAAGGAGGGAGGTTGCTTCGACCGCGTGGAAAGTACCGTTAGCATGGCAGCGAAAAGGCAGACTATAAAGAGTGAGGTATGATTTGTTTATTAGATGTTAATGAGTTTTAAGGGCCGTTGTATTCCTATATATCGCTTGTTTTACAGTGCAATAGGTAATGTAAAATCCTGGAGTAATTTATAACCTATCAATTTAGTCGTTTAAATAATGAATGTTACAACGATATTTTTGGATATAAGGAAATCTTATTTTTCACAGATTATACCAACAGTAATTCAAGTACTGGTATTGTCTTAATACTTATACATCTCAGCTCTCAAAAAAAACATAATAGTCGTAGTAGGTAATTAACTATAATAACAATAATCGTTTATTTAAGATATCTGAGATCCATAGAAACACACAATAAATAAAATAAAATGCAAATGAAAATACAAAAAACAAACAAGAAGTCATGTGCACCATCCATCGAGACTGGTTAATCTTACATGGAGTTTGTTCCAGTGCCTCGATAGTGATGCATCCAGTTTACCAACGAGCTTTTTCAAGATGCTATTCTCTGCACTTATCAACTTAATATGTGTAAGTCCAGTATAAAATCAATTTTTAAATATTATTATTGTGTTATTTTATAGGGCAAAGAAATGATCGCAAGGGTGTATCACTGGATAAAAAACGAGGCAGAACACGGCGTAGAAAACGTTTTCGCTTCAAGGTGGCGGGCTTCACAAGCTACAGGCGTCAGTGTGGAAACGATCGCAAAATTGATGGGAGAAGAAAACGACGCCATGGATACATCAACCGATAACTCAGATAAACCTTCTAAGTCAAAGAAAAAGAAACCTACAAAATGCAATCTAGATGATTTCGATATGGGTGTATTAAGAAGAACTATAATAACATTCCACGCAGATTTTTGCGAATCTCCTACGTTAAGGAAACTGAAAGAAGTTTTAGCGGAGCGAATGGCATTTGACGGATCTTTAGAGACTCTGAGAACAATTTTAAGGGTAACTGGCTTCGTGTGGTCGAATACGGAAGACGATCGCAATACAATTAGAGAGAAACATGAGATACGAATATGGAGGTTTAAATATTTAAAACAGATTAGAAAGTATCGAGACGATGGCAGGTATATTGTTTTTACAGACGAAAGTTGCTTAAATATGGACAAGAACGATGCAAAAGGTAAACGTATAGTGGTAGTTAATGCTGGAGGGAGCAAAGGTTTCATTCCAAATGCGCTTTTAATGCTAAAAGCCGTAAGCAGTAGATACCGGTACGACATAACCCACGCTACTTACAAGACATGGGTAACAACTCAACTTTTACCCAACGTGCCGGAGAATTCTGTTATTGTTATGGGCAACCATTTTTACCACGACGTTTTAACCGAAAAGCCTCCTAATCCCTTGTCAAAGAAGACTGAAATCCAAGCTTGGTTAAAAGAAAAAAATATCCCCTTTGAAGCGTCTATGGAGAAAATTGAGCTTGAAAACGTGGTGCTTTTGACGCCACAAAGAATCCTTATATCAATAAAGAGTCGGCAACGCTGTTGCGAGGCGGAGGAAATAATAAATAAATACCTAGATATAGTTGAAATCTGCTTTTGTGCTAGCTGATATTTTATAAAACTTATCGGATTTTGAATCTTATGATATAATAAATTAAGTCGCTTTTTGTACGGATTTTAGATTGCGCTAAAACCAAGACTTATGAGGCCCTTTGCACCTCTAGGGTGCCCTAGGATAAGAACCAATATAACACAAATGATTCGAACGTAGTTACCTATCACAAACGCGTTCCGGAATTGAGCCTTTATGCATGAGTGCGTGAGTGTAAGGAGAGGCGCACACATTTGAACTTGTTCGAGGGTAATTATTTTGCATCATAAAGATAGATTTAAAAGATATGTTATGGAAGAACTATGTAGGAAAAAAAGTAGTGCGAATACCACCTCACCATTCAGAACTGAACCCATTAGAAAAAATAATCGAGGTAGTGAAAGAAAATATAAGTAATAAGAATTCGGAACCGGAAGAAGCAATTCAAAAATTATTGATAAGACAAGAAATTGAAGCAATAGATGCCAATACATGGGCAAATGTTTGCAGGATTGTTGAACAGACGGAAAAGCAATATATGCAATATTTTGATATGGATAAAGAAGGTACTATATTTTACGATGATTCTTCGTCTGATGACAGCGATGGTAATGAGATGAGTGAATAACTTTCTAATTATTATTTTCGCGATAATTACCACAACAAAGTGCATTTACTAAAATATTTTTGTAGACATAACTTTTGTAAAATTGTTCAAAAAATACTCGGTATACCTAATCTTGTATACAAATAAAAATATGTCTTCTAAAATCTGGTTTTCTCAGTACACATTAATAAAAGGAAAAGTTAATAAAATCAGATAGTAGTTAAAGGTACATACAACAGCGGAGCCGAGGTACCTACCTATAGTTAAAGCGGGTGTCATTATCATAGCCTTTTGTTCGCATTAATTATACGGTACGTATAAAATGAAAATTAACAAAGTAACAAAACACGACGCGCTGCGAGACGAGAAACTCTCTCATCTCTTTCTAAATTGCGTAGTGCGAGTGAGAGAGGAGTCACTCAGTCGTGCATCTGCACAATGGCAGCAAGTTGTCCTAGACGTGCATGATTACATGTTAATAAGCGTTTGTAAAAAATACTGTATATGACTTTTTTTTATAATTCCATATTTTCGGTTGTTCTTAATCAGAATCGTTGATGCTGTCGACCCTTATACAAGAATAAAGATGTCCCAGATTTTACTGTGAAAAAAATATCTTCCGGTGCGTCACGTCCATCCACACTTACAAAAAAAGACGCCATATAAAAATGTGACGACCTGGAATAGAATAATTGGGACACTCTTTTTCTTGTATGAGGACAGTTTCTTGTATGATATACTACCGATGATTCTGAGTAAGAAGAACCAAAAATATGGAATTAAAAAAAAGGTCATGTACAGCTTTTTTTTAAACACTAACCGCACGCATGTTCCTCCATCATGTTCAAAGCCCTTGGACCCATACAAATCTGCAACCAAAAAAATATCCATATACCAACAACATTTTCGTGCTGACCGTACCCTCGAACAAGTTCAAATGTGTGCGCCTCTCCTTACACTCACGCACTCATGCATAAAGGCTCAATTCCGGAACGCGTTTGTGATAGGTAACTACGTTCGAATCATTTGTGTTATATTGGTTCTTATCCTAGGGCACCCTAGAGGTGCAAAGGGCCTCATAAGTCTTGGTTTTAGCGCAATCTAAAATCCGTACAAAAAGCGACTTAATTTATTATATCATAAGATTCAAAATCCGATAAGTTTTATAAAATATCAGCTAGCACAAAAGCAGATTTCAACTATATCTAGGTATTTATTTATTATTTCCTCCGCCTCGCAACAGCGTTGCCGACTCTTTATTGATATAAGGATTCTTTGTGGCGTCAAAAGCACCACGTTTTCAATTTCAAAACAGCGCGTCTTTCATATGGCGTTCATAGAAACAGGTATGTAATATAGGTATGGGTTTACATTATATACTGTTTGTAGCTGACCATTAGTAGACCTTATATCATTGAAATAAGGTTCACGGACGGTCAGTTAACTGTCTTAAGTAAATATCTACATAAACTCGCGTATGTATTCCCAATACGGTGTAGGCAGAATACATGCAATGTAATTCCAGTACCACTTTCATCTTGTAGGTTTAAATATGGAGAAAATGCACCTATTGTAGTTACCTATAGGTTGCTAGCCCATCGTCTATTTGACGCAGCCAACCAACAGACCCAGAAGACCACGGATGGCGAGACAAAACTCTTACCCCCTTATTCATAAAACTTAACAAACCTCTGCTAACTAAAATGTTCTTTGTCCCTTTCTCACAAACGTAAATGTTAAAGTGACAAATAATGTCAAACGAACTTTAGCGGCTAGTTAACTAATATAGGTTTGATAGACGTTTATGAATAAGGGGGCTAGAGTTTCACGGTTAGCGCTAAGATATTTCGATCAAGATAGTGAAGCGACTATGACGAAGCCAATATAAATGGTCCTAATATAATGTTACCATCAACCTGATCTGGTAATGGAAGCCGGAAGGTAGGCAACGGTACTCTGTAATAAAAAACAAATCTTATAATTTTGTAGTCAGCGCCATTTCGTCAACTTCTTTGTCTGGCACCGAATTAAAAAAATGCAATACACAAATTTAGAAATAAAGGAAAAATTGAAAAATTTAGGCACCGAGCAGGATTTGAACCTGCGACCTCCCGGCCTACTGGCTACTGCTCTACTGCTACTACTACTGCTCTAGCCCACTGAGCTATAGGTGCGACGCCACCCGGCCCTAAATTTTTCAATATTCCCTTATGATCAAATAAATATTGAAGGGGGCTACCATACAACAAACGTGATTTTTTTGCCGTTCTTATAGATAAAGGAACCCTACGTGCGCAATTCGGACTCGCACTTGGCCGGTTTTTGTTTACTTTTTAGTGTTTTGGTGGGTCTTTATGTAGGTACTTTTTGAAACGTAGGTAGGTCATACTTACGTCTAGTATCTAACCAATACACCAATGTAGGTAACATTTGATATTAGCCATTTTTTTTGTACATCGCCGGTGGCAAACAAGCTTACGGTCCACCTGATGGTAAGCGGCCACCGCAGCCTAGAGACGCACGCAACTCCAAAGGAGTCACGTACGCGTTGCCGACCCTTTATAAAATTTGAGAATGCACTATGTTGACAACAGAAGGGACAAACTTAGGTCCCTCGCTCAACACAGTGCATCCGCGGGAGCTCTGGCAACCTTGCTCACCTCCACTTGTTGCCAAGTCGTATCTCGCGCGACTCGGCGATTCCTGTCTCGCTCAAACTGTACGGAATAGAAAGAGGAGCGTAGATTTTTCTCTACTCGCGTAGCGTCGCAGCGGCAGTTGTGCTAGCCCCGCAGGAACACAACACTACATACTTGTACTAGTAGAACTTGTACTTGTAGCCATTGTCTTGATGCAATAATATACTGGGCCTAGTGTGTGTGACACGGGCTACGGCATCAGCCTATTGATGGTATGCGGACGTAAGTGTGAGTGTGTCGTCGACAGTGACGTCACGGTGTCACGAATACGGATTGTCAGACCTTGTTTTCTTAGACCATGGATAGTATCATATCATATCATATCATTTATTTACATTGATCATACATTGTCGTACATAATATACATGTCAAAAATAATAACCATGAGCTATATAAATTCACACTGAAATTAATAAATGAATGATTAATTAATGAATGAAATTAGTAAAGTGTTGAAATTAGTAAGTTATTGCGAAGGGTAAGTGTCCGCATACTTGTGACTATGAAGCCACAAGCGTAAAGTTAAACGTAAGGTAAACTTATATACCTTAATACGTCGTACCCATACAATGGGCCATGATGCCCCAGCGTATCTGTACGTAGTAGTGTGAAACGAAGGTCTCGATACTCTCAATCTGCTTCAGCATCGACAAAAATGGTTTCGTATGTCCGGCGGATTTCCGACTGTTATTCTCTGCAGCAGGCTAATCACGTAACTTTATGTACTAACGGTAGATAGATTTTACTGTCAATTTTCGACCGTTCGAACGCCTGTCAAAAATTCGCACCAGGTAACTTTATGTACTAACGTTAGAAACACCGTTTCGTACCGTACCGTTCACAAGGTGAATGAGATTCGACGTTCTGTTATTGCAAAGGTGATCCAATGAACGAATGGTTATTCCTTCCAATGTTTTGCACAAATTTACTATCATAATAACCCAATTCAAAGCACTTTATCTAAAATTAAGGAAAAATGTGATCTTGATAAATGAACACGAGTTATTATATTTAAATCACAAATACTAAACATGCAACCTATAAACACAAAACGCATTATTACAGAGAGAGTATGATTGAAAGACAAATGTAAATGTGACGATGTAAAACCTTTGTAATATTTTAAATTATTTTCTTTTAATAAGTCTTTAAATAATATCGGTACAAATAAATGTAACAATTTATATTGTATCATTTAATAATATTTATTTTAAAGAACTAAATGCCATCTAATATCGAATAGGAGAACTTGTTGACAGTTAATTCACTTGCATTCCATAATATTGACATGTAGTATGCAGTAGTTTAATACTTGCCTAAACAAACTCCTTCAAAATTCTGAATGTGCACACTTCTATGATTCAAATCTGAACTTAACATTTGACATGTTTTCTCCACAATCAGGGAAAATACGGCCCGTGGGAATTAAAAATATACTTGCAAATGTTAAACTCATACTACGCAATATTTTACCTGCTCATATAGACTTACAAGAGAACCAAGAAGCGAGTCGTTCCTTTCGTGAATAAACAAAGAAAAATAACTATTATGCACCAAAACATAGCCGGTATATTGAGTAAAAGAGACTTAGTGGAGGCTGCAATCAGCGATTTGCAGTCACTGACGGGAAGTATCGATGTTATTTGTCTAAGTGAGACCTTCATAAAATATGGCTCTATTACAAATCTTACTATCAATAATTACAAAGTTGCAACATCGTATTGTAGACAAAATGAAAGAAGGGGCGGGACTTGTATCCTTATAAAAAACAATATTGATTTTAAGACACTGGACTATATACAGTCATTAGCTGTAAAGTATGATTTTGAAGCTTGTGGCGTAGAATTTCCGCTATATAATATGATTATAGTGTGTATTTACCGTACACCCACATCAAACGTTAATGTTTTCTTCACTTCTCTCAGTCAAATCTTACAAAAATTAACTAGATATAAAACTAAACACGTAGTCATTTGTGGAGATTGGAACATTGATTTCATAAAAGAGAGTAAGGTAAAGAAGGAATTAAAATCAATATTGTCCAACTACAATTTAAATAACCATATTGTAATCCCGACGAGGAAATTATCATGTATTGATTTAATCGCTAGTAACGTTTTAGACTGTAAACCCAATGTTTATGAATTAGGCTTGTCAGATCATGAAACTTGTCAAATACTCACATGCAATGTAAATATTAATTGTAAACATGTAGCCAGGGCTCAGCACTGGCATGAAATGAGAAGAGACTACAGTAAAGACAATATGGTAAAATTTAATGAATGCATGTCTGCTATAGCATTTACCGATATACTTAATGAAACTGATACAAACACGGCCTTTAATGTATTTCATCAACTTGTTATTTTATTTTATAATTTATGCTTTCCCTTTATTAAGATACTAAGGAAAAACAAGCCCATCAAGAATAAATGGCTTACCAAAGGGATAAAAGTTTGCTGTGTAAATAAGAGGAAATTACATAAAATGGTAGCTAAAAATTCCGAAAATAGAGACCTTTTAAAACAATATAAAATATATACAAAGGTACTTAAACGATGTCTCCATAAATCTAGACAAATTGCTAATTATCGCTTCATAAAACATTCGAAAAATGTATGTAAAGCTTCGTGGCAGCTAATAAAAAATGAGTGTGCAGTTAATATTAATGGAAACGATTTCATTCAACCTATTGGAATTGATCTCACAAGTTTAGCAGACAAGTTTAATGATTTTTTCATCGAATTGACTAACAGGAAAAAGAATTACACAAAAACGTGCCATGATATCCAACAAAACATAAATAGTTTATTTCTATCTTCAATTAGCTCAACAGACATCTTAAAAGCGATAAAAGAATTGAAAAACACACATTCAACTGGATATGACGGCATATGCACCAAGGTCATAAAATCAAATGCGAACGCATTAGCAGCCCCTCTGGCCCATATCATGAATATATCATTCTTACAAGGCGTATTCCCGGAAAACTTAAAATATTCCGTAATAAAGCCACTACATAAAAAAGGCTCTAAGACAGATCTAACAAATTACAGACCAATTACCCTTATTCCTATCTTTTCAAAAATTTTTGAGAAAGTAATGTATGATAAGATTATGAGCTTTATAACGAAAAACAAAATTTTAGCTGACAATCAATTTGGATTTAGAAAAAGTAGCTCAACATCTTTGGCATGTTTTCATTTAGTGAGGGACGTATTGGAAAGCTTAGATAAAAAAATCCCTATAGCAGCCGTGTTCCTTGACATGAGCAAAGCGTTTGATTATGTTGACCATGAAACATTGCTATACAAATTATATAGATATGGTGTAAGAGGCCCAGCGTGGGATTGGATAGCTAGTTATCTTAAAAACCGAAAGCAGTGTGTAGAACTCACCCAAATTGTTGGTAAGGATAAGATGGTCTATAAGTCAAGCTACAGGCCTAACATGTTTGGTGTTCCACAGGGCAGTATCCTGGGACCGTTATTATTTTTGCTCTATATCAATGATTTGCCGAAAGCTATAAAGCATAATTGTATACTCTTTGCCGATGACACTACATTGCTAATTAAATATGATGAAAAGACATCATTTGAATATGAAATTAATAAGGCTATAAAGGATATAATCGATTGGCTAGACACCAACAACTTACACATTAATATAAATAAAACAAAAGTGATACAATTCCAAACCTACCGAAGTAAACCTATTCATATAGAAATTAAGTATCACGACTCAAAAATTGAAAAAGTTAATTCTACCTCATTCCTTGGTATTACTATTGACCGCTTTTGTAACTGGAAAAGCCATGTTGACAATCTACGTTCTAAGTTGGATCGCTTTGTATACGCACTTTATCGAATTCGCAATGTGGTTTCAGAAGCAGCAGCTCTTTCTGCATATCATGGGTATGTATCATCCCTTTTGAGATATGGTCTTATACTATGGGGTAATTCAGTGGACGCGGAAGTTATTTTTAAAACACAAAAAAAATGTTTACGAGCCCTATCTGGAGCAGAACATTTGGATCACTGTGGACCGCTATTTAAGAAATATAAAATACTGACATTACCAGCAATGTACATTTTTCAAATATGTACATTTGTCAAAAAACACCCTACTTGTTTTAATACGTTGACCACAAAATCCAAAAGAGGTGTATATAGAAATAAATTATACTTGCCCAATGCAAACCTGGCACTCAGCAGGAAAAATGTCCATTACATGGCTATAAAGATATTTAATAAATTGACAGATGACTTTAAGGCTCTACCTATGAAAATATTTAAGAAATCATTATTTGATCATCTGATCAATCATTGTTATTATTCCATTGACGAGTTTATTACTAAATGCAAGTTATAATTTTTTATTTTTAATGAATATATAGTTTAATGAGAACCTGTTGACTTACTAAGAAAAATGACATCAATGTAAATTCTTAAATTATAAATGGTGCAATAATGATTAATGATTGTGACAGTTAATTAATATTACTATATTTGTTTCATATCACACCTCGCATGTCCGTTGGAGTTAATATTGTTTCATTTTTAAATCTATTTTCATGCATGACATATTTTTAAAACATTTGTACGCCATTTTATGGTAGAACAAGATTGGTTTGTATTTATCTTTAATAACATCTGTTGTACTCTTGTTTATACAAATAAAACCTTTGATTGATTGATTGATTGATTGATTGAGTAGGAGAACTATCAGGCATTAAAATAATGTTGGCTATACACCGAAGCCTAGACCCGCACCGAATTATAAAATGAAAAGTGTGGTGAAATTGCATTATCATAACAATATTACTATTGCAATAATCTTATATCGGTATAGTCTTTCAAATCAGTCCAAAAAGGTTCAAATTTTAAGAATTGTAGGCATAACCTGCCTATTTTAGTTAACCGTTTAATCGCCATGCGTCATGTACGGCAGGGATCCCTACAAACAAACTCATTTTCCATAAGAGATTGTATATGAACTTTAGTGTAAAGCACGAAGGTCACTTTGACAACGTACGTGACACCACACCACACCACACCACCAGGTAAGCAGGTAACACCTATAGGCGTTTTTGTCATATCAAGAGGGTTAATCTACCTACGTCCCCAAACAGAAATGAAACGAGCATTTATATTTCCCAAATTTAATACATAATAGCTCTGGACGTTCCTTGAATATCCACAATAGACAGAATGTTCTCTATAATTCAATCGGATCCGACATCAGTGTACACTAAGTAGGTACATGAAGGCAAAGGCGTCCACTATCGGCACGGCACGGCAAAGGGCTCCTCAGCCTCACACATTAGACTAGCGGGATAGACAATGCATGCCAAAGGTGTGCTTGGGAATGCCGAGGAATGCTCGGCATGCCTAATGAGGCCTGGGCATGCTTAAGGATGGCTGCGCATGCCTAAGGATGCCTCGTCATGCCTAAGGACGCCTCGGCAACCCCGGCAATCCTAACCACATCTTGGCGTGCCCGAGGAGGAATCCCTTGGCGTGCCAATGCCGTGCCAATAATGGGTGCCGGGCCTAAGGATTTGACAAACTTCTGACAAATTGAAGGTCACACTGTAGGCTTGCCTAATTATTGCTTCATGACTTTACTTCGTAAAGGTCCATAATGATAAACTAAAAATCATTCTTTGCCCGTGGCCCTACACCGTTAGTCCTAATAATTGTACCACAGGTAATTTTCTTTGTCCTTGGTTCTATCAGTCTGACCATAGACACCTAGCATCCTCTTCTCCAATATGTTTGACTGTCTGTTTAACCAGTTGAACATATTGTATAACTTTCCTTCAATTTTTAAAAAGTAGTCGAGCAACTTGTTACTTAAAAATGCAATAAGTTCAATTACAGTATTATGACGTTAAATAAAATGAATTATTCTTACGATACATTTCAAAACAATAGAGGAAAGTTGTCCAACATGTTCAACTGGTTAAACAGACAGTTTAGTATATTGGAGCAGAGGCCTAGCATTACCCGTATTCCATATATCTCTACCACTACATTTACCCTGGTAGCTTACCGTTAGATTTCCCTCCTTCCACTTGGTGCCCAAGCCATGGAATTGCAACGTAATGTTTTTGTCGCTATGCTCCCATGGTATCATTAGATGTATTTTGATGCCGTTTGGCTGCCATAACATCCATTGATAACTAAATATTTTTCCGTCATGCTTCCATGCAACTGCCCTGTGGGATCCAGCGGTGGTACTTTTCCTCGTCTCTCCCAAGCCACTGCCCAACGGGATCCAGGGATAACGTTATTCCTCCTGGTTCCCATACCGCCGATTTTCCCTCTTGGCTCCCATACTGCTGCTGTTTGGGACCCAGGAATTTGTTTTCCTTCTGGCTCCCATACCACCCACCAGGGTAGGCAGAGCTGGCTGCATGCCAGATATACAATAGCTTCGACTACTCCTACTACCGATATCTTTATATGAAAGTAAGGGAATGAATATATTCCTGGATGCTATTGAGCTGTGGCGTGGCTTGGGAGTGGGAGCCAAGATATCTGGGATACCAGTATGCAATAAGTTCCATCCTATCCTTACCTGTGATTTCTAATATCTCCCCCGGAGGGTCGCTACAAATGAAACTACTGACATCCACCTACATCTGTTAAGGGTGGTCGTTATAAAAGTAGTTCGTTTGACAACCATCCTTAAAAAGAGGTGTAGGCACGACGACGAGCGAAGCTAGGAGGAGTGTTCGTAAAACTGTGCGACCCGACAAGTTGCAAATAAAATGGTCGTTAGAAAAGACTGTTCGGTTCAGGTGCTTCGCCGGCCGCTGCCACGGCACGGTCGCTTTGCTTGTAATGTCGCAGTTGTACCAACACTTTTTCTAGCTGCGCTCGTTGGCACACTGGCAAACAAGCCTATTACCCGAGGTCCCACCAACATGTCCCCCTTGTGGATCCACGGGTATTTTTTTTGACCCGTTGTCCTACCGCTCTAAACAGTGTTCTTCAGTGGGCCTACGGGCAATTTATTTTTACCATAGTCCCACTGCACTACGTATTCGACTCTAATGCAGCGAAGCGAGGAGTGTTTAAGCAGAACTATGAGCCTACAGAGCCGGCGAAGCGCCAGAACCGAACATTCGTTACAATTGGTTAGGTCAGAAATATTACTTGTTCGCAGTTCTACCAAACAAAATAGCTAGTTTTTAATTAATGTTTACCGCTTAATGCAGTGGGACCGTGGTAAAAATAAATTGGCCGCAGACCCACTGGCGAATACTGTTTAGAATGAGACGACAACGGATCAAATACAATTACCCACCAGGGGGACATGTAGACCCACCTGCGAACACTGTTTCGAACTGTAGGACGACGGGTCAAGAACGACGGTAGGACAACGGATAAAACAAATTACCCGTGGACCCACCAGAAGGCCTTCCTTAACTGTGGTACCATCAGATAGTACTATTGATGGTTCTATGGTGTTTTTTTTTGCTATGGTAGCATTAATGGTACAACCGAAGTATTTTATTGCCGTGGTATCTGGTATAATTGATGGTAATACGGTAAAATAAATGTTCACTAGTACCATTGCGTTGCAATTATAATGGTCAATGATCAGCCAGTCAGTGACAAAACTAATGAACTTTGACCTGCAATCGTTCAAAAACAACAAGTTCAATTGAATCTTATAATAGAAAATGAAATAAATTATGAATGGAGCTTTAGCCAACACAAAATTACAAGAGGCTGAAAATGGCCTGAATGGCTTCGAGAAACGGATGGTAATAGCCGTGATTTTGTATTGCTCGACTTGGCTAAATAATAATAATGTTATTTTCTATATTTCTATGCAGTTATTAAAATAAGATCTTTAAATTATATGTAACCATTATCTACATGACTGTTAATTAATTACCAAATTGTCTACTATCCAATACCACGGGTAACAAAAAATAATATTAGCCGTGGTTCTATTATGTCAATGGAACATTATTTGCAGTAGTATCATTGATGGTACAATCTGATGGTACCACGGTTAAGGAATGGTTGGTGGGACCAAGGGTAATAGCCAAATAATATGTGAGAGTCAGGATGGCGGGTGTACCTAAACAAATATGTAAATAAAGTGTACCAAAAATGTGTACTAAATTTGTTCTATTTTGTACCACTTTAGAAAAAAATTGTACCCTTCCGTATTTAAAGTTATTACAAAGTGAAGGTACACCCGCCATCCTGACAGTCAGGATGGCGGGTGTACCTTCACTTTGTAATAACTTGTACCAAATTTGTACTCAAATATACAGTAAAAACTTCAGCCATCTAATTCGTAGTTTGCGAGTTTTACACATTTTATGATTTTCTACTGCTGGGTAATACGGTGGTTATTCTAAGTAATACATGTATGGGGATGTCAAACAAATTAATAAACTGGGAGGGGACGGGAGAATTGTGAGTTTTGAAGACTATACCCAAAGGTATCATGTCACACAAGTTTCAAAACTTTATTAATTGTTAGATTTTCCCATACATTCATTACTTAAAATAACCGTATTACCCAGCAGTAGAAAATCATAAAATGTGTAAAACTCGCAAACTACGAATTAGATGGCTGAAGTTTTTACTGTATATTTGAGTACAAATTTGGTACAAAAAATTGAGATATTAACATTGGTTGATAATTGGTAGGATCATAATTTTCCCAGGTACACCCGCCATCCTGACTGTCAGGATGGCGGGTGTACCTTCACTTTGTAATAACTTTAAATACGGAAGGGTACAATTTTTTTCTAAAGTGGTACAAAATAGTACAAATTTAGTACAAAGTTTTGGTACACTTTATTTACATATTTGTTTAGGTACACCCGCCATCCTGACTCTCACAATAATATCCCTACCGGTAGAGAAGAAAGTAAAATGTCCACATTTCTCTAACAGACGGGATGTGTCGGTAGAGACATATGGAATAAGGGTAAAAAATTACTATTTGCGGTAAAAAATACGTCGGAACCTTCATACCTTTAAAAGTATTTAAATCCTTTTTATTAAAGATCTTTCTATAATAATAAAACAACACACAAATATCATTTATTACTACCTAAATAAGCAAGTACCCATACTCAAGAGCAAAAATAACGGGTACACTTTGTATCCATTTTTCTATGGAGAAAGTATACCCATTACTATTACTCTTGAGTGTATAAAGTACGAGTATCGTTACGTTCTGGGTCTGCCGCGATGATTTGAACGTTGCGAGGAAGACCGTAGCAAGTCATAATTTGTAGTAAAAAAACCTTCTGTTTGCAGTTTTCAAGCATTCCTGAAAAAAAAACTTGATCTGTAAAAGTTGCTTTGTAAATTGAATTGTACTTATTCATATACATCATTTTACAATTTGAAATTATTATAACAGTAATATATAAACTGACATAAGTATAAAGTACGAAGAGCTAGTCAATAGAATAGAATTACTAGTTATTTACTGAAATTGCGAGGCATCTGGTTCACGTAACCGGTGACCGAAGACCTGGCGACTTCCTCGCACAACGTATCAGCATTGCGATATAGCGAGGAAATACCGCAAGCATCCTCGGTACGCCTCCCTCAAGGGCCTGTTTTAGATTGAAGATAGTTTTAATATTATTTTACATATTGTTGTTACGTATTACACTATGTATAAAAACTAGTGCCTACGCCAACTGTTGGGATTAGGCAGCGGACCCCGGGCATCCTTTAGGATGCAACTGTACCGGGATGACGCTAGGATGATGATGATGATGATTGTTGTTACGTATTCTTGTATGTATTTTCTTGTCACTGAATTATAAGAATACTACTACATGACGACCTCGAGCGGTGTTCTAGTGTGGGAAGGCCACAAGCCAGATGGTCGGACGACATCAAGGCATATGTCCAGAAGTGGATGCAAATATGCTGCAAGAGAGAGAGGGAGATGCGACAAATCCTGTTAAAGATGTCTTCTTGCCGTCAGGCATAGGCAGGCCATAAGCTTCTTTACAAAAAACTTGATGATTGAGTACTACTTTCTTTCTAAGCTCAAGGCACAATTTACTCCCATTCTGCAGGCTTCTGAATAATAAACATATAGATATCAATATATTATAGCTTAACCTTTAGATGACGTTGTTCTCTTGCAAACTTCTATCGTATTTCAGAGCTAAAAAAAATATTATGTTAGTCATATCCTGTAATATTATACGTTTAGGTCAGTACCTAATCCACGCAGCATATTATAGAATTACTTAGGTCTGTAAGACTCAAAAATATGATTTTATTTTTATTTTTATTAGTTATTTTTATTTAAACTTTAATATTAAAATAAATATAAATAGTCAAATTTCGTCAAAATCTTTTGGAATACGATAAAACACAAATCATTTCATAACCCGAGCCAGTGTAGCCGAGCGGTGAGACACGTCGCTTTCAATCTTAAACTATATGATATTTCGTTTAATATGTTACAATGGCGCTTCAGTGAAGGAAAACATAGTGAGGAAACCGATCAAATCCCAACAGAGTTTAGTTTTCCCTTTGGTTTGTAAGGTCAGACGGAATTCGCTTTAGTAAAACTAGTTTCTAAGCCAACTCTGGGGATTAGGTGTCAAAGTGGACCCCAGGATCCTTAGGGCACAACCGGAAAAATACTGTGAGGATAATGACACCCGATTTGGTTAATATTTTGAGCAGCCTATAATACTGGAGAAGTATGCTACTCCTTGGAGAAGCCATAATAATAGTATATAATATAGCAATAACACATAATTACTAACACATGAGGCGTTGTGTTCCTGGCAACCAAGAATGCCAGAGCTTCAGAGGTGGAGTTGTATTGAGAGCGACGGACCACCATATTTTAGCTGAAAAATAGTTAAACTGATGTTAAGCAGACATACAAATACAAATAAATACAAATACAAACATTTATTCTGCAAATAGGCCACAAGGGCACTTTTACATGTCAAAATATTAATTTACAATTTAAGAAAGTCTGACTATAATAAGTAATACATTTTTCATGTCTACCAAGTATGATATGAACGATACCGCGCAGAAAAGGCGCTTTTATATTTACTTTATCGTGGTCGTACCAGTCAGCACTCTGAATCCTCATAATTACGAGGATATTGGTTGGGCAACACGTTTGTGCGATTCAATACATACTTACTTTCATACCTATTGGTTAAAAGAAAGTTTAACAAAAGCAAGGTTGGAATCTCCTTTTAAGTAATAAATGTACTTGTGTCAGGAGACTACGCTCGCCCAAAAACCATGTAAGGGGTATCTACAATACATGCATACTAACCTCATGACCTTTTTATTTCAATAAAAATTATAATTATACAAATTCTTCGCATATTCAATATTTTGAGAGAAAATCTCTAATACCATAGACTGCAAGGCGAACAAACCAGTCCATCCAGCTACGTTAAGCTGTCGACTATCGACAGTATGTCAGGACCGCATCCTCATATATATTTCGAACACCTCTCACGGCGTTCTTCGGATAGCCAGTAGATAAATATTATGACGGGGAAAGTTGAGGGCCAGAGGTCCCGAGGCAGACTACCCGCTAGACGGAATACCCAAATCACTGGTGGTGTCCTGTAACTCTATCTGCACGAGGCCATCCATAAGGTGGGTGACAGGAGCCTATGGAGGAGTCTGGTCAGCAAGAATTGGACATTATGTCCTCAACATTGACGGAACGACTGATGATGATGATGATGATGTGCCGCATCCACGTTGTCTGGAAAACTAACTTAGCTAGCAGTCTACTATTAAGCATGGTTTTGGTCCGGCATAAAGTGACAATGAAAAGGAACTGACGATTTTTAAGAACCCTTTTTTTACATGTTTTTGGTGTTCCTAAGAGAGGCACAAAAGTAAAGAAATGTATTTGTACCTTCAGTTGTTCCTTTTCTGAATAACTGTGAGAATTTCCGTATTTTAGCGGCGTCGGACGCCGCTTACGGGACTCTCGTTTAATATATTTTTCTAATATCACATTACTTTTATATAGCGGTTCATAGAATATACTTTCTTACCAAATTTCATAATTATAGTGCTAATAGTTTCCGAGTAAATCGCCTGTGACATACGGACGGACAGACGGACGGACGGATGGACGGACGGACGGACGGGCGGACGGACGGACGGGCGGACGGACGGACGGACGAACAGACGGACAGACATGACGAAACTATAAGGGTTCCATTTTAAAAATGTCCTCGATTTACCATCTAATACTTTGTGTCAGTTTTGTGACGTGCCATATAAAACTATATGAGAAATGCGCCACAAAACGGAATCTTTTTGCACTTTGTATAAGGCTACCTTGTTTACTACGGAACCTTATAACTCAAATCCTTTTTTTTCTCTCTGACCCTGACTGTACCTTATAGGAGACCGCAGCCATAATAACATCACTGCTCTTTAGGTATACGATGTTGTGTTCCTGGTAGTGAGTATACAAAGTCACAAGAACTCCCGAGGATGCACTATTTTCAGAGTGCGTCACTTGTCTCTAGCTATCAATACAACAAATCCTTATGTCAATAAAGGCTCGGCAACGACCTTGTGATTCTTCTGGAGTCCCAAGTGTTCATACTGTATTTTAGAGATTACTCAATAAAAAAACTTACTTGCCTTGAGGTAAGGAGATCTTGTGGACCAGGCAGCAGGGTGGCGGTTATAGATTTTCATTTTATCCAATTATCATCATAACCATGTGTTGATCAAAGAAATAGTCATCTTTAACATGTTTCTTAAAAATACGCAATTCACAATTGCTGCACTGAAAGAAGAAGTTAGAGCATAGTAATGAACATCTTGAAATAGCATCTGAATTATCATGACCCTGGCTACAGATTATGTATATTATAGTAGCCGTAGAAACTAAAAATGCTACAGTTTATAATAAGGACATTCCTCATTTGACTCAGTACTATTATCAGTATCACCCACGCATCCATAGTTTCAAAAATCCGCAATTTCATAACACCAAAATACCCATTTACATATATCCCTGACCCTGAATCCTAAACTTAATAAGGCTCGGCAACGTGCTTGTGATTCTTTAGGAGTCGATAGCGTCCATAGGCTATGGTGTCTGCTTAACCCACGCCAGCGACTTTTCGAGTGACGAATGCGTATCGGATGACGCAGTGAGTGAAGGCTCCTTACGAGGTGGCCTGATGACCTTAGAGTCAAAAGACCTGAGACGACACGCGACCGATCAGCAAGGCATTTTCCGGGAAAGGCCTATGACCAGCAGTGGACGTCTATTCAGCTAATGATAATGAGTTATGCCATGGTGTTATGTTGTAACATGCACACTATTTATTAGTGATATGTAATAAAATTACTTACCCTCGGGGCGTTGTAGCAGATAAAGTCGTTACTTAAGTGAACTACCATAGCCAACTATTCGATACGAGCCATTATGAAAAAATGATTTTTATACGTGAAATTCACCAAATAAGTGTTTAATATTGCTCTGGACTAGATATTACATAATAATTGTAATAAATACATATTTCGTTGTACTCATTTTTTCTAAAATGTTGACTGACACGACGTGTCAAATTATTATTTTTAAAAGTTAAAATACCTGTCCAGCCTCTTAATGCTAGAAGAAGACTACCGGATTTTACCGTTGCTATTGTATGAAACAACATGGGTTCAACTTTAGACATCTAGCGTCAAGTAGAATAAGTTATTGTATATACATTACTAGTTATTTCATTGAGAGGTGATTGAGAGAAACTCAGTCTTTATAATCTATCCATGCACACGTTGGGCAGCAGTTGTATTTTACAATAAATATCATATATAATTATAATCATGACCAATAACGTGATATTATTCTTTTCACACATGGATTACATTATTGCATCTACAACATTATTCGAGATTAATGTATTTTGAGCTCAACTACGCAATCGGTACTGATGAAGTCCCTTGGCTTCTTGTTCTTGCCAAATTTATTGCTCTGCGCTAGCGTTATAGACTGCTTTGGGTGCGATATGTGCCTTGATAGTAATCTATCTACACCCCACAAGGTTTATAGATCTGCCCACGCGTCGCTACTCGTACCGTTTGAATAAAAAAGAGTAAGAGTATTAATGAAACTCCTTCTTCGTTCTATTTGCATAGTTAAAGAAATACCATTTCAGAAGAATTTAATGAACATAAGTCGATGCAATAGCATACACACAATTTCAATATAGTGTATTTGTATGTACCTGCTTACACCTAATGAATGACGAAACGTATTATTTACATATTTAAATAATGTAAACAACAACGAAAAAATACAAAAATATATTAAGAAATAACATCATGTCTTTATACAACTTTCTTCTCTCTTCATGCGAGTAGGATTTTTTCTTGGCAGTAAACCCGCGCGGAATTTAAAACTCACCAGCAACACCGACGGCTTCGCAATCTCGTATCATCTAAAACATTTGACATTTGTGTATAACTCTTGTGTTACTTTACCTACCTACCCGCGCGGATCCGCCGGAGTATTACTCTATTTGCTAGGGAAAGCAAGTAGAGGCGCGGGATATAATATATCTTATGTACATACCGAAGGTTCACATTACATGCTGGTTACAAAGGAAGAAAGAAATAGCATCCCAAGTGGACTTAATAAACTCATGTTTAAAGGATTCGGAGACTAGGTAGCGACGGGTCGGTAATTTATGTCGTCCTATTACTTTTCATAAATCGATAAGCATACATCGACACGCGGGGCACGTATATGAAAAAGTACATACTTATAAATTAACACTTCTATATTTCAGCGATGAATAATATGGCACGCTATTGCTTGGTTCATGTTACTTCATAGTTTCCCTCGTTTTGTCTCTCACACTCTGCATCTTGCAGTATCGCATCATCACCAAGAGATGGGGAATCTGGTTTACGTACATCCTGAAAAGAAGCACATAATAATACCAAATATATTAGTAAATACGAATGTGAGCAAATAAATACCACATGACCATGACATTTGTTGTTACTTACTTTTCGTTTTATTTAAAGTGCTTAGGGAATTTTAAACTCGATCGTGTGTTTTAAAGACATTTCAAGGAAATTTGGGACATTTTCACTAATTAATAAACCCAAATCATGACCAAATCCTTGTTTAATTCATTGTTATGACATGACAGACACGATGACTGACGATGACTTTGTCACGCAGTAATTGACATATTTATACCGTACAATTTAACCGTCAAAAAGTTACGTGTTTCCAATCATTTGATCAATTTCTCAATTTAGTATGGGATTTCCATTCAATCGTTCATTCAATTATGTACTAGCGTCGGGTACAAAAAACATGACATTAGCTCAGCAATTTATACTTCAAAATTGACATTAAAATCTATCTAACGGTAGTACATAAAGTTACGTGATTACCCCGCGGTCGCATTTCTCAACCGATTGCGGTGAAATATTGTGAGCAGGTTGGATAATTATATACATTTGTTTTGACTAGTCAGTTTTCCAAATATTCAAAAACATTTTTTTTTCAATAAAGATTAAATAAAACACACACTGATATATTTTCATATTCATATATTTCAGAACTACGTGTTGGTCTTGCGCCATCATGACCCATTGTTTGGCTTCGGCATTACAATCATACATTGGCTGCATTTTACAAAACCCCATTTTATTTTTTTCACTTCTCATGCTCGAAAAGTGTGTCATATTAGACTTGTCAAGCGGGGCTAAAGTAGTACATTTAACCCCTAGGGAAAATATGAATACATATTTATGATTTACAAAACATTTGAATTTGACCAATCAAAATACTTCGCCTATTAAATCCACCAATCACAGAACACTAATTTAACTCTTAAAAAAATATTTGGTATTGGATATTAACCAACCAGAATACAGCTTTACTAAAATCGACCAATCTGGAAACATAATAAATTTTTCTAAAGAGTCTAAAGATTAAGTTTGTAGTAGTCCCTATTTCACAATAATTAAAAAAGTGGTTAAATCGTTCGAGCAACACTTTGAAGCCCTCAATAGATGGTCAGTTAGCTTTTTTCGCGCGTGAATGTTGCGCGCGAACCGCAGTGTCTATGTTTTGTGTGTCAAACGAGTATAGAAAAAAAATCATGCTGCAAAAGTATATTCGCCGTGCAATTTATTGTTAATTTTGGGTGGGTTAAAAGGTTACTTTGTTTATTTATTTTCTCGCAATCGAAGTGAAAAGTAGAGTATATAACTCTGGTCTAAAAGCCATATTACCCCTCGAACTATTTTCCCTCACTTCGTTCGGGAAAATAACTATCTCGTGGTAATATGGCTCATTTTAGACCCTTGTCATATAATCTGTAAAATCACCTAATTGATTTTACCAACAAACTATGGGAAGAGCTGTAGCCTAACAAACCTAACTGCCCTATCTTCCTACCAACCCTAAACAACCCTAAACAACCCTAAAACCCTACAATGCCTAGCCCTAACCATAGGTTTGAAA
Organism: Epiblema foenella; assembly: GCA_963556455.1. Classification (NCBI taxonomy): domain Eukaryota; kingdom Metazoa; phylum Arthropoda; class Insecta; order Lepidoptera; family Tortricidae; genus Epiblema; species Epiblema foenella. The sequence goes on along the minus strand of OY747116.1, from coordinate 12,888,308 downwards.
TAAATGCGGGAAGTCTGCACCAAGAGACCTAAGGTAACAGACGGAACAGGGTAAAGGTGGGATTTTCTCACTGCCAATCACACAGACTCATGTGACTGATCGTAAACGATGGTTAAAGGTGTCTTGACCACAGTGAGAGGAAACCTGAAGAGTGACAACAGCAATGTCCAAACTCAAAGAGACTTTATTTACAAATTTACAAGATATTTATACTAATTTATACATATGTGTGCGTTAATACGAATAATCCTCTTCTTAGGTGTATATTGTTAAGTCGACAAAACGTGGTCTTAGTACTTTGCCCGCTCTCTGTGCGACTGTGCAGTTTCTTGTCCCAGATCTTGGTGCTGATGTTGTGTACGCATGTTCAATGCACGTGAACATTCTGGCGCCTCTCAGGAGGGCTAGGAGTAGTCCCTCAGTTCATAAAGTTGTAGTGCGGGCTGGGCGACTGGACTGGACTTCTGCCTTCGCGCCGCTGGCTGTGCGTAGATGGGCGGTCGCGTGGTGGGTCGAGGTGCAGGCAGGCCGCTGGAGGGCGGCTGGTCAGGGTCAGGGGTGCTGCTGCTCCCTGGTTCTGGCTCCCATGTTCGTCTCGCTGTCATCAGCGCTCGTAGTTTCTGCACCACCTGTGGACCGAAACAATATATAAGTAACCCTAAAATTAAACATATTATTATTGTCGAGAAACTAGCTATATAGGTTGTTGTAGTTACCCTACTCCAAACTGTGTTGTCTAGGGTTGTTTGCAAGGTCTGTTCTTTATTAATTAAATGTTGAAATATGTTACTAGAACTATCAACTACTTGTTCTTTAGAAATGTCTTTATGGTAACTAACTAGGGACCTATTATCTACCTTAAACTCAGTTTTTTTTACTAAATGACGCTAACACATTTTTAACTATTGTCCTTTTTGCGGCTAAACTAGTAGTTATTGTCTTTATAATACAGTTTTCTGAAATTTGAATAATTCCAATGTCATGAATTATTATTTCTTGTCTCTGACCGTCACACACAATGGACACCGTTTGCGGTTGTTTAGTTAAATATATCCAGGTATTTGTCATTTGAACTTGTTTCCAAATGATGTTGTTAGTGAAGTTGTAACTTCGAGTGGGACATTCTGTAGTATTTTCGTTTTTGGTTATTAGTCTAACAATGCAATTTTGATTTAATTGCATGTTCTTGACCGCTCCAGGAAAGCAAATAAAGTTGTTAAGTTTATGTAAACAGTATTTGAATTCTTCATGCGTGAGTTCGAAATATCGTTCATTGTTATAGTCAATTCCTATGAATGTTTGTTGAATGTCAAAGCTTTGAAACGATCCGTCTTCGTTTTTCTTGGGTATGGGAGTAATGTGAACTAGGGTATATGTCGTCTTTTCTGCTATTGGAAAGTAGGCTGACACTTGAATATGTGTTTCGTTTTCTGACAGTCTTGTATCAATAATCTGGGTTTGTATTATGTTGAGATTTGATGGCAACTTGCTATTTGATTCTTTTATAATGTCGGCCACGTTTTTAGGGTTCAGCACACTGTATACTGACGCCTTAGATATGTATATTTGCACTATTCCTGAGTAGTAATCAGTTATTTCCTCAATGTAATTATATGCTAGTTGATATGATTGGATCACTTGTATTTGAATGATGTTCGTGTTGATTGACTTAAACCATCTGTTGTTATCATTTATATATGTCATTGCTTGGTTGAGTTTTGTCTGGAACCTTTCTAATTTGTTGCGTATACGCTCTTCAGTTTCATTTACCGCTGATATGGCTGAGATCATGAATTTTGTCTGATGGTTCGCAGAATCTATTAGTGTTTGCTGGTTTTCTTGTAATGTGTTGATGTCTTTATATACTTGGTCATTTACCCCAAATATTGACGTCATTATTTGACCCATTAATCCTCTCCTTTTTCTGGTATTGTTTATTTCTGTTAAATATTCGTAGGTTTTTTCAAACTTGTGTATTTCTTCTTGCAAATGATGATAATACTGATTGCAATGAGTCAGACTGTCCACTGATGTCGCATAGTCACAAAGTGACTTAAATTGTGTAGACACTTGTTTTGTACTCCCTAATTTCTGTTCAAGTGTACACTTTTCGAAATATGTTTCAATCTTAAAGGTTCCTCGGTCAAGCGTTGCGTTTCCCACTTGTTCAATATATAATCCTGGTTCCAACTGCTTGATAGTGAACGTTGCGCTGGTTGGGGTACATAGTTGCAATAATGTCATCAGACTTAGTAGCCATACGTTTAGTTTTACTGGTGATTTTTTGCGCGAATGCTTTGTCTTTACCTCACTTGTTGCCATGTTACTTTTAGCAGGCGTTTTTATTTTTTTTGTACTTCTATGTTTTCGTTGACTGGGAGTGGTATTAGAGTGTGGATGGCCCTTTTTTGGTCGGCTCCTTGTGCCCTTTCAAGGGTCACAACCCTTATGGCACCGTCATTTCCAGGATGGACTTCTTTCACTTTAGCTAACGGCCATTTACTAGGACTTATATTGGAGTCCTTGACAAGCACGACTGTGCCGATTTTCAAGTTTTCTTCATTTGATTTCCATTTATAACGTTGTTGTAGTTGATGCAAGTATTCCTTAGTCCATGTATTCCAAAAATCATCGTGTTCTGCATCGTATTATTTTTTCCATAAGATTTCGTTGCTAAATATTCATTTAAATTTCTATGTAACAGTGTAGCATGACCCTTATTGCATATGTCACACTTTCTATATGTGTTACTAACACACTCTATTTTGCCATTATGCATTAAACACAGTTGGCACATTTGCTTTTCCTGCACTTTTTTAATGCGCTCTGTTACTGGTAATGTTTTAAACGCCTGACATTGGTGAATATTATGTTCGTTGTTACAATACCAACATAAACCTTTTTTATCTTGCCAAAACGGCGATCGTGCTTTATTTTGTATCGGCGATGTAAAGGTCGGTTTACAAGATGGTTTACTCGATTCCAAACTTTTAAAACGCTTTTCCAAAAACTTCATCATGTTTTGGAATTTCTGTAACTTATTGGGCTCTTCTAGTTGGTCTTCATATTTCATATTAGTCTCTGGGTCCCATTTTCGACTTACTATCCGACTTAGTATGGGATCCCATGTGGAAATGTCAATACTTTGATTTTTTAGCGCCTCTAAACACTCGTTGATACAGTCATGCATATTACGTAACATTCTTGCGTCTGAACTTTGAATTTTTGGCAATTCTAGCAACTTGTCTATAAATGTCTGAGCCACAAGTCGCTCGTCTTTATAACGATTTATCAACAATGTGAGCGCGGCCTTATAATTAACCTCGTTCACGGTCAAATGCTTTATCAGCTTTTCTGCGTCGCCTCGAACATGTGTCTTTAAGTATTGCATTTTTTCTGTTGTGGATATGGTACAGTCGTCGTCAATAATTTTTTTAAATAAGTCGTAAAATGAAGTCCACGATTCATAACTTCCCGTAAAAAATGGTATTGTAATTCGGGGTAGCTTAGTGGATGAAGTCTTGTTAATTTGTTTGTCTTTGTTATTAAAATTTCCTTGCAGTTGTTCCATTACGGAGTCAAATTCCTCTTGCGCGTCTGTAAATAAGTCGTTTATGAAATATTCGTCACTGACTGTACATTGCTGCGCTAATAACAGTAATTGCACGTGATTGTCGTCTATTTCTTGAAATTGTTTTTCAAGGGTCCTAGTCAAGCTTTGTAAATGCCATGCCGGTTTATTTTCGATAATGGCGGTCTGTGCGGTCAATAGTCTTTTCTTAAGTTGACTCAGTCTATATTTTTGGATGAATAATTTGGGCTTCATATTGGAGTCTTCTTCTGCGTTTTGACTGCCGGTACTGGCCTTTTTTAGTTCTGTGATTCTGCCCTTACTGCCCGTGGGAATCGCGTAATTGTCGGTGAAGTCTTCTTGTCGTTTTATGTCGTTCTCAATCATTAATAAATGAGATATTGCTTCTTCATAGCGTCTTTTTATGTTAGTCTCGAAGTAACTAAGGGTAATATATTTATGAGACGATAACAGTTCTTGGTCTTGTAATAGTCTGTGGTTTTGTAATGCTCTTTGATATATGCTGTCTAGAGTCATTCTTCTGTCGTCTACATATCTCTGTGTTTTCCTAGTTATTGAATCTTTCTTGATGTTTACCCAAATCCTTTTGATCTCTTCACTGTCGTTTTCTTGGCTCTTAATAAGTGCGTTCATTTCGTCGATGTCCATTGTGTCTTCTAGTCTTCTTTCTTGATGTCCCTATTAGCCCTAGCCTACTCCTAACACCCCTACGTCGGTACTTATTGCTCTCAGCGCCCTCGCATACAGTATGTGCAACTTCTCAATCAACTGGTGGAACCCGCTTGTGGGAAGCCAGCGACCGATCCGCTACTGTACGGGTACCTTCTCAGAGAACAATATGTACTATGTACTTCGAATTACCACAACACTGATGCTTGTTTGAGTACACCAGCATGTGGCTTTCCAAAGTGTCAGTCAGTCAATGTCAAAATCAGGGACAAGAGGGCCGCGGTTCAATTTCTCGAAGGACCAAATGTAAAATCACCTAATTGATTTTACCAACAAACTATGGGAAGAGCTGTAGCCTAACAAACCTAACTGCCCTATCTTCCTACCAACCCTAAACAACCCTAAACAACCCTAAAACCCTACAATGCCTAGCCCTAACCATAGGTTTGAAATAAATGCGGGAAGTCTGCACCAAGAGACCTAAGGTAACAGACGGAACAGGGTAAAGGTGGGATTTTCTCACTGCCAATCACACAGACTCATGTGACTGATCGTAAACGATGGTTAAAGGTGTCTTGACCACAGTGAGAGGAAACCTGAAGAGTGACAACAGCAATGTCCAAACTCAAAGAGACTTTATTTACAAATTTACAAGATATTTATACTAATTTATACATATGTGTGCGTTAATACGAATAATCCTCTTCTTAGGTGTATATTGTTAAGTCGACAAAACGTGGTCTTAGTACTTTGCCCGCTCTCTGTGCGACTGTGCAGTTTCTTGTCCCAGATCTTGGTGCTGATGTTGTGTACGCATGTTCAATGCACGTGAACATAATCTACTATTTCAATTTGCACCTAGTTCAATGAACTTCTGTGGTCAAACAGCGTTTAGTTTTCTATCATTATGTATTTAAAAATAACTGGATTTGTGACATTTCCTGAGTATTTCCGTGAGTTTTCTTTAACTGGTAATGTAAAAATGATTTATTTTTACCCATTGTTTTATCACATCACGTTTACGTCACTACTTTAACTGCATTTCCTACTTTTCATACACCCAGAAAATAATGCTTAACGAATTTGGTACTAAATCACATACTTATATTCTTCACCATAAGGGCTTATTTGTTAATCATAACTTAGTAAGAACCTACCAGTCATAACGCTCATAATACGAATACGAACGATAATTAACGGTACCCAGGCAGAAAAATGTATTCTAATCCAATAAATCGAAGTTATTTGCAATCCTCTGCCGCCATCGGAAAATCAATACTCAGTCGATGTAACACGCAAAACGCCTGCCACAACTGCTAAAAAGTACAAAATCTTTCTACGCATTCACTGTTATTTAAATACCAACCTTAACTTATACGAATAGGGTTAGATTTAGTTCGGTTACATAGCCGTATTGGGACTCTGTCGCTTTCACGCCAGAAATACCGGATAATCGACAACTAGCCTTGTGCGATATCGATTTTACTAGGGGCTACTTTCACTGAGGACGCACCACGAGAATAGTCCTATCTTTGTCATGCGTATGAGGAAAATTGGCGAGTGAAAGAGGGATGGTCGTATGTTCTGTGTGCGGCGAGTTGGGGCTCACTAGACGGGGTTGCTATGGCAACGGTCGAACGAGGGTAAGATTTCCAATGCTGCGGATCCGAGAATTATCAATAAAAATTTCGATATTCTGTTTTGAAAATGGCGGATATCGTTATAAATGTTACGTTAAACAACGGGACAATTACTATATGCTTAGACGATGAAAATCTCGATGTCGATAAGGATTTTAATATTGATTTGGTAAGATTTTCTAATATTTTAATTTTGTTAAAGATGGCGTCTTGTCGGGTTGTTTTTGGTGTAATTTTCAACAAAATTCTAAAATAGAAATAATCTTTTATTTATAGGTGGGTCACGTGACGTACTTTTTAAACGTCAATTTTATCGTGGGGAGTGCAATATTTCACTGAAACGAATAACTTGAACGTGTTTTAATTTATTGTAGGACCTACTTTTAGGTTATTACTTAAGGTATTAGATAATTTAAAAATTGTTGGTACTTAGGGTATTTGCGATTGTGTCCAAAGGGAGCAAGGAGTCCGATTTGGCACCCACTTCCAATATTTACCGCAGGCACTAGTTTTACGAAAGCGCTAAACTAAACCTTTTTAGGATTAGATCGGTTTTCTTCACGGACAAGCTACTCTTAAACATAAAAGTATTCCTAAATAAGTTTATAATGTTTAGGGTTCCGTACCCAAAGGGTCCAAACGGAACCCTATTGTTGTCACTTACGCGTCCGTTCGTCCGTACGTCCGTCCGTCGTCTGTCACACCGGTTTTACAGCCAAACGGTTGAAACTACAGTCTTCAAATTTTTACAATAGGGATAAGCGTCTTGGTGAGCCAAAGCCATACAAATTATCAAAACTAATTTTTTAAGGGAAGCTCCCTTAAAGCTAACGGGCCGCTCGATTTTTTTTTTTCATCTACCCCATCGGGTGGGATATCGTTGTTTAGAACTCATTAAGTAGATAAATACCATATTTTTGCTTTTTAAAAATATTGGAAAACAAAGAAATGACAAGCCACCAAAGTCAGCTTCTTTTATAAAATTTTGTACCGAAGGATTTTTTACTTCCCTTTCACCTACAATATTAAAATTTGGTATGAGAATGTTTATAAGTCTGTTTATTTTACCCCCAGTTACTAAGATATTGATAAATCAGATTCTTCTGTTTAATATTTCCTTATTTTTCCTATTAAAGCCAACTTAATTTTGCGTTTGGTTCAAAACACAAATGCGAGGTTTTTTTTCAAGAGTTGGGCTTCCAACCCACAGATTGAAATTCATGTACCCTATAGCGCCAGAGTGGCTATACCCATTGGTATTAATAGGTACATAAAGTTGAAAATTGCATATAGGTCGGTAATTATTGGTAAGTACCTAATGATATTATTACTCTTCAATTAACATTAGACGCAATTTCAATCTAATTACGTAATTTTCTATACAAAATTACACGCTTCAATACGTTGGGTATAAGGGTGGAAGAAAGTACATTAGTTACTATAAAGTCCAGACATTAAGAGTTCTAGTTATTTTTGAGCTCTATTTGTACCTCTACTGACTAATTTTCATATATTGCAAATCATTTTTCATCAAAATACATGAATCCCGAAAACATTACACTCCTTTTTTTGGGCAGTTGTATAAAAAATCGAAGCAACGTGCTTGTGGTTGATCTGCGGTCACAAACGTCCATAGGCTACGGTGTATGTATGTTTCGTTAATTCGTTATTGCTTACTAAAAAAAACCACAGCCCCCTTAAAATCGATACTTATCGGAAATTATACAAAATCAAAGTAATAATAAACCACGGCACACGCGCTTCCTTAGAACCCCTACAACTACATCCTGCCACGTAACCGCATGAAAAAAAATTAAAATAAATAAGGTCAATGCACCCGGAAGGCACGAGCCACACAGGTGTTCGATAATATCGATTTTTGAAAGAAATCGATGCGTGACGTCACGCGACAAAATGGCCGCCGCGCAGCTGGCGCCCTGAATTAGACAATTTTTCTTTTTGCGCGTGACAAAATATGGAATTATAGTTCGGGTACTCTCATTTTATTTGTTGTATTACTAGCCAGTAATGTGCACGACCGCAAAGTTAAATTTGTAAGGGGTATACAGGGTTCATGCATAATAGTTTTGGGGTGGTTATGAGTTTTGTACGCAAATGTATTTTTTAGGCATTGTTATCATGAAATGGATTTTTTTGCAGTTTTCTTTGTAAATCAGGTTTGGTGTAAGAATTGGACAATGGCTTGATAAGACGAGGTGGTATTTGTTTGAAAAATTACATCCTTTGTCGATGTGAAGTTTGATCTGTCACAATTGAATTGAAAATATGTAATTTTTGTACAAACACTAGGACAGTGTGTAAATTATTAATTTATTAGTGTTAGGTATCATCTTATCGCTCTTTCTAGCTCTATGTGCGAATAAAAGAACATCACCTCTAACCTTAAATTGACTTGGTCTTATCTTCTCTCACTCTGACACCTATCCATCAAAATAAAGTAAAAAATAGAAGGATTAGAAGGAGCATTAAGAACAACATAAAAATAAAAATAAATAAATAAATAAATATTAGAGGACAATCTTACACAAATCGAACTAGCCCCACAGTAAACTCAAGAAGGCTCGTGTTATGGGTACTAGACGACGATATATTTAATAGATATAAATACTTAAATACATAGAAAACATCCAAGACAACACAAAACAAACAAATATTCATGCTCATCACACAAATATTTTCCCTGACCGGGATTCGAACCCAGGACCGTCAGCTTCACAGGCAGGTGCACTACCCACTATAGTGTTTAACCATGCTCAATAAGTACCTACCTAAGCACAAATCTTTTCTCAAGTTTTTTTTTGGCGGAGTATAATTTACATACAATATAGCACACTCGTACTGTAATGTAGGGACTAAAGTAGGTACTCACTATTTGCCCCTCACTAAATCAACTGATCGATTGCTGCGTGCTACATCGACTAATCGATGATCACACATCTTTCGATAAACTTGGTCAACTATTAGATACCTATCTCGTTGCAATAAGGTACACGAATGGTCAGGTAACTGTGATTATTCACATGTGCGATTTGTGAATTAGATTCTTTATGCTTCGAAAAAAGTGTAATTTTCAAGCAAAATGGTACATTTTGACGGTGTGATAAAGCGCTATTTGCATAGCAATACAATTAATAATCGTGCTTATTGCCATCGATATAGAGACGCATTTTGCTTCAAAATGACACAAACATTACTAGTCTCCATTATTAATTTATTATACTATTGGATGTTGAATATAAAAAAAAAACCATATAATTATTAAACCAGCTCGCAAAATTTCACTACAATCGGTTGAGAAATGCAACCTGTAGCGGATAACAGCCGGACATACGTATGCATTTTTGCCCAAACTGAAACGGAGAGCTTCGTTTCACTTGACCAAAAACCGTGGTTTATTGTTTCCCAACAATAAACTGCATCTAGGGATGATTACGTAATGTTTTCGAGCGTAGTGTAATATCATTTTACACACTAAAATGACAAAATTACTTACCGTAAGATTGAATCTTTGTACAGTTGGGCTAGCCCACCAGAATCCTCACCCAAACTCAATGGCCGCGGCTAAATAAATTAATTCACCCACCCAAATTCCTACCTCGAACAGATGTCAATCGTTTACTTAGTCACAGGTTCGGCAACTCTTTAGCATTGTGGGCTACTCGTAGTACGTGTCGGCGATAGATAGTGATGTAACTTGAACGCAGGACGTGCCATAGGGGCGCTGCTAGTGATGGGATGTGCCGAATTTACTGCTATTTCATTATATACAATACGCCTGTCAAAAATAATATAACTATGGGCTATTCAAATTGAAAAATTGGTACAATACTAGGTCAAAGTTTAAATTTGAAATACATTATCAGTTAAGGAAGAATATGCATACAATACATGCACGTTGCAATTAAATAACACTGCACAGTACAAAATCACAATAAATAATAGAGGAAAACAAGAGCAGTTTTATCACTAAAGAACGTTTAGTAAATAGAAAATTATCCTATTCTTTTTAAATACTCGTAATCGAATTCGTTTGACTCTTTTGCAGTATGGCATTTGGCTATACTTTCAGTACACAATAGTTTACTGGTATGTAAACGCATAATGCATGTATGAACCTAAAGTGTGTTTATTTTATAGCTTGGTTTGGATATTTATAAAAGAGAATACTATTACCAGCTATTACTAACTACATTGAGTTGACTTCAACTCTCATATCCTGGTTACTCATGATTTTGTACATATAAGTACTTAGTATACTTTTCCAAACTATGACGTCATGACATCATATTTTGGAAAAGAAGGACACGTCATAACCAAAATCGTCACAAATACTATCCCCCGTATTCATAAAACTTAACAAACCTCTGCTAACTAAAAAGTTCTTTGTCCCATTCTCACAAACGTCAATGTCAAAGTGACAGATAAGGACAAACGAACTTTAGCCGCTAGTTAACTAATATAGGTTTGACAGACGTTTATGAATAAGGGGGTATATCTTTACATATAGGTAGGTATGTCAAATTTTATAGAGTTGAATATTAAGTTGCCTAGGTCATCTCTTATCGATGATTTCCTCGTCCTTTTATCGTCATTTTTCAAACAACTAGTTCCCTCCCTAGAGCCCACCCTAGTAGTCCTTTGTCGGCGGCCAGGTGTCGGGGTCATTGCGCATGTATGTGTGTGTGTATGTGTGTCTAGTTATGTTAGGGAAAGTGCGAGGGAGCATTACTGTTCATGTTAATATTTAGTTGTAGTGTTAGTCATTTTAACTGAAACCGAGCGATAAAGGCCAGCAAATTTTCATCGTTGTGAGTTGACCCCGGCTACTGCGATTTCTAAAAACTTATGTACGAAACATAATTTGATACTTAACAGTGGCTTTTTGGTGAAGGAAAACATCGTAAGGAAACCGGTATTATCCCAAACAAAGTTTAGTTTTCCCTCTAGGTTGAGAGCTTAAATGGTAGTCTTTTTCGTAAACCTAGTTTCTAGTAGGCCAAATCTTGGGAAAACGGACCCTGGGCTCCTAGGGCACAACCAGGAAAACGATAAAAGGATGATGAGGGCTGATTTTAAGGTCGGACGTAAGCAGAAACTCCGCTCGGACACTCCGGTGGTGAAATGAGCTCTCTGCCGAGATTTTCCCGAGGGACTGTAGTATGGGGTTCTTTAAGAAAGGAGTGTAGGTATATTTTTTATAGGTTCGGCAACGCGCATGTGACAGCCCTGGAGTGCAAGCGTCCATAGGCTGCGTTGACCGCTTACCATCAGATGGACCGCATGCGTGTTTGCCACCGACGTGGTATAAAAAAACACGAAGAGCGAATTTAAGCTTAATTAATTGGTTAACCCAGAATAATCTAGAGATTGATTCCCAACCCTAGACTTCTAGGTCAGATACCTTTCCTCACATCCTCTCCTATCTCAATTTTTTTTACCGAAAAGCTTACTACTGTTAGGTATGTAAGTTTTATGTAAAATGGATTGGTAATGAGCCGGGTTTCGAAACTAACCTCTAGATTGAAAGTCATGGCTTACAGCTCGGTTAGGTAGCTTTATCTAACCATATAAATCATAATTCAATCGGACTTTAGTTAGGCGAAATATGATTCATAAAACATTAGTATTTCTAGGCACCATGAGGTACGATGGTACAAAATACACTGACAGCGTTCAAACGGGGACAGCTCTCACCACGATACCTAATTAACGCTATTATTAACTTACTATAACGCAAAGAATCTTTATACATGGACGCTTAACTGCGGAACGTCGTGAGAAACTTAAGTAAAGACGCGGCAATGGTAGTGCAACAGTAATAAAACAGCGGAGAACGGCGATGTATAGCTCCGGGCTAGGTTAAGGGTGCATTGTTGAGCACCGTCGCTAACCGTCCGACAAGGCGCTCATTTTGAACCTAAAATCAACTTTCACTCTTTGAAATAGAGTTGAATTTTGATTGATGTTTTAGTGACTTACGATGTTTATCAGATAGTAATGGTATAGGGGTTTGCAGGGCGCGGGGCGGGGGGATAGGGTGCGTCGCGCAAGCGTCCTACAGTCGCTCGGGCGGGCGCGCCGACGCCGGTCGCGCGAAATGGACGAGGCAAGAGCTCGAGACCGCGCGCCGCTCACCGTCATCGTCGCCCCAAGCAACGCTTCCCCCCCACGCCTGTCCCCAGACCTTCTGCCTGACGGCGACGCCGCTTTCCATCCTCTGTCCGTCGTGAACGGACGACTAACACCTCCAGGCTTAGAGCCTGCGTCCTACGCGACTTTAACACCGTTGCTACCTTTACCTCCTATCAGCACAGTTTCAGATAAGTTCGCGTATCATGCGGGCGGGACGTTCACAGTCATACAACAGCAACAGTCGTACGCGTCACTGTCGCCGGCGCCGTACAACGAGCCATTATCCCCACAGTCTGCGTATAGCAGAAGAAGCGCGTCTCCTAACTCCTTCGAAAGGCGCTCGCCAACGCCGCCTTTACCCAGTCCCGGTCTAGACTTAAACGCAGCCTTACTAGCGAGGGAGGAGCAACAAGCAGCACAGCAACAGCAAGCACAAAGTGACACAGAAGAGATCAACACTAAAGAGTTAGCGCAGAGGATAAGCGGCGAACTCAAGCGCTACTCGATCCCTCAAGCCATCTTCGCGCAGAGAGTCCTGTGCCGGTCGCAAGGCACTCTAAGCGACCTACTTAGGAACCCAAAGCCTTGGTCGAAGCTCAAGTCGGGAAGGGAAACGTTTCGGAGGATGTGGAAGTGGCTGCAAGAACCGGAGTTCCAGAGGATGTCAGCGTTGAGGCTAGCAGGTGAGGATGCATGGCGCTTTGTTTGGGTAGCTTAGATACAGGATATATAGTTAGTGCCACCACGAAGGCGAGCCCCTCCACAGCCCAATCCGTACAATTGCGCATAGATTAGTATGAGATTCGCTATGTAGGGGGCGCGTCGTCAGGGATGACACGCACTATACCTATAGGTATTAGGTACCACTGATGTTGTACCCGTGTGACCCCGTGTTAGAATGATATTTTAAGGCTCGGTTTTAGAAAGATCCGTTAGACCTTATGTCGGTTTGTTATGTCAAAAATGTACTGCGTTACTGAAATTTGATCTGACATTTGGTCTAACGGATCTTTATAAAACTCGGCCTAAGTATCACACTGACATGTATATCCTCTATAATATCAATACAAGAATACTTAACAGATTAATTTAAGTTATATTCAAATTAACTTAAATCTAAAACAGGTCCTTGAGGCATTGTACCGAGGGTGCATTGTTGAGCACCGTCACTAACCATCCTTCCTCTTATTTCAATGGATATTGTGCTTAATGGAGTTTCTAACATACACACTGTCCAAAAATCGTATGTTGTCAATAGAAACTCTATTACACTAGCGTTAAAAATATACTATTATCCAACGGAATAAAAGTATCTCTATGCGAACCAAAAAAAAATATCGTAGTTTATGGTTCCTATCTCTCTATAGGAAAAAGTGTCGAGGACTCGACCCCTAAAATTGCTGTTTCCACGGGCGAGACCGTATGGAGAATCTGTTCTCTTGAGAGGAAATGCAGCTATTATAAAGCATTAATACTTTTAAGGTGTTATTTTAATTAATAACTAGTAATTTTCTGCGACTCCGTCTTCGTGAACTCCTGTAATTATCAACTTCCATCTCGAGTCCAGTTTGGGAAATGATATTTAGCCTAAAAAGTACCCTATGTTTTAATCCATGATAGGTATGAACTACATCCATACATTCGTTGTTGCAAGATTTAGTAACAGACATCAAAATATCCAAACTTTTACAATTATAATATTAGTAGAATTATCAGCCCCATCTGCACTACATTTCCAATGTGCGCTTAGCCTAATTCATATTGTAAAATAATTATCATTAATCTTTCGTATGTGATGAAACTGACACTGCTAAAAGAATTTAAATTTTTCATTTTTGTCAAAGAGTAAATTTTTGATGGTACTGATCTTTATCAAACACAGGCAAGGGGTTAATATTCTGAATTGTAAACAAGATTGCCTGAGCTGCATTTTCTTTTTTTACAGAAGGCCCTCGACTCTAATACCGCTCTTGTTTCATAATTAAAAAAAAAATTGAAACGTGGGGATATCCCGTATAATATCAAATCTCTTTACAATATCGTTATAGCGGAAACAGTAGGTAATAGATATGTATTGTGAGAGAAGAACCAACTGTTTAACTATTACGGTTTATGAGATACAGCCCAATGACAGTTTGCAGACGGATAGGCAGAGGAAATTTAGTACATAATAATTAAAGTGAAAATAATTATACTGCAAATAGGCCGCTAATATCTTTATTAATTCAAAATAATACAGTAAATCAAAGGCTGATTTTTCAATCCTCATATAAAAATATCTGTCAGATTAGCTCTTTTTCTGTCTTTCATATGACATTAGGGAGTGACAGCGATAATTTTAACTGACGGATAATTTTATCTGGTTATTGGAAAACCGACCCTAATTGTTACATGTTAGAAAAAGAAAAGATACACTAATAACAATCCAGATTTGTTTGAGATGTAGGTATAACTTGTCTGACATGCGTTCAGCTAAAAAACCGGCCAAGTGCGTGTCGGACCACGCACAATGAAGGGTTCCGTACTAACACCTATTAGTCCATATTTAAAATCACTATCCAATACATTGAATCTAAAAAATTCGTATGTTCATGTTGTGGAAACTCACGGCACTTACGACCTTTTGTTTGGACAAGACAGTTTTTAAGCGAAAACTCGAAAACTGTACAACCCATATTGTTCAAACCAAAAATCGTTCAAAGTATTTACTAATGCACACCACCTTAAATGAATGACTTAAATGGACAAGTTTTTTAGAAAACTCCATATCATTTTTAGAGGCCTATCCATCGATACCCCACACGACTATGTTGAATTTTTTTTTTCATTCACTGGTTACATATATGGAGTGCCCCCCCTAATCTAATATTTTTTTGTAATTTCACATCACTTTTATGTAGCGGTTCATAGAATACACCTTCCTAACAAATTTTATAATTGTAGTGCTTATAGTCTCCGGGTAAATCGGCTGTGACATACGGACGGACGGACTCACGGACAGATATGACGAATCTATAAGGTTTCCGTTTATGCCATTTTGGCTACGGAACCCTAAAAAGTAATAAGGTACAATAGGGATCCAATAGTACCCTTTGGAGAACCCTAAAAATATTTCCGCTATTAGACTTCCATCTTTATTTGGCAGTGTTCTTCATTTACATTATTCGCTCTCTCTCATATAATGAGTAAAAGAGTGGAATATAGCGATCCCCCTGTGAACAGTATATTTCCTTTTCCCCAATACTGGAAGGACCATTTATTTTCCTTACCATCTCTGAAGATGTATGTAGAATTGTGGAAGCAGTTTCTAGTCGTAATAAAACTTTATTGGAAGTCGTTATTTATTAGCCGCGAAGTAATTGGTGGCTTTTCGGTGAAGGAAAACATCGTGAGGAAATCGCGGTCCAACTAATCCCAACAAGGTCTAGTTTCCCCTGTGGGTTGGAAGGTCAGGTAATTAATGGTCGCTTTGGTAACTAGTTGCTACACCAAATGTTGGGATACTAGTTTTTAAATATAAAACTCCCGTGTGTTTCAGACATATTGAACAATAATAAACGGGTCACTCACGTCTTTAAGGTCGAATATCGCTCGACATGTTTCGGACGAATACGTGGCCTTTAATCATGTGAACCAGCCGATACGGCCGCGCGTCTAGCACTGCGTGCTCGCGCGCGGCTCGCTCGGCTGCTCGGTGTGATATTCGACCTTAAGGACATGAGTGACCCGATTATTATATTTCAGTATACCTACAGGTAACAAAACGGCTTCTGCTGTCAAAACAGTGCATCCTCAAATCTTATAAAGGGTCGGCAACGCGCACGTGACTCCTTTGGAGTTGCGGGCGTCTATAGGCTACGGTGGCCGCTTACCATCAGGTGGACCGTACGCCTGTTTGCCGCAGGCGTTATATAAAAAAAAACGGACCCCGAGTTCCTTAGGGCACCCGGGAAGCGTTAGGATGATGGCTGCAGGGTAATTGCATTACTTTTCTAATGCGTGAGAAATGCACCGAAGAGAATTATCCAAAGTTGCGTAGTGTTCTGGGCCTATGGAAAATTCTTAGAACTGAAATGTTGCGTTTATATACATAGTATTAATGCAAAAAGATTCAGTAACAGTAAAAACATAAAATCGCGTACGAAATAGAAACAATCAATAAAAAAAAACTAATCAAATCTAAAGCAAGTAAAACAAAAGATCCCCGGAAACGTCTGGTACCTGTCGCAACTTAAACTCAGAACTAAAATTTTACAAACACTGAAAACATGACAAATACTCACAGGATACAATGCGTTATCAGTTGTTGTTATGCCTAAAGAATAAAGTTATATATATTAATGATACAACCGTGAAAAACTCCCCTCAGAATCTTTCAAATGGAAATTATAAATTAAATATTATATAAATATTTCTACCTATCGGTGTTCAATAAGTAATGAGAATCATAATGACGCAGGTATTTTTTAGTAAAACCTATTTTATTTTTCATTATAGTCATCTTTTAGGAGTATATACTTACAATATCGTTTATCTAAATATAATATTTCCTTTCTAAAAGAATCTCTATCCTGAACCTTTAAAAAATCTTATGCTGCGGCGATCACTAAGTTATCATCTTTAAATTTCTACCTTCTGGGGTGTTATTTTAGCCTCGGAAATTGATAGAAATGGCTAGGCGGGAGGTCTGGTGAACATGGAGGTTGCTTCATCATTAATTTGAGCGAGCATCTTTAATGGCAGCCATCGCAACCTTAGACTTATCCGCTGAAGCGTTACCTTGGTCAAACTGAACAACCTTTGAACATTTGACTCGACGATCGTCGCGTATAACGTCACGCATTTTTATATTGGTTCTGTGTATAAAATCCTCCATGAGCATATAGTGTATAGTGTATAACAGGAGAGTAAAAGAGACGGCACGATATGAAGTTCTGATTTCGAAGTTGGGAGTACAAGCTCTGTAGGTATATGTGATGTGGTGTTGTATCCCTGGGGTTGAGTAAGGCAAGAGCTCTCGGGGATCCGCTGTTGTTGTCAGAATGAGTAAAATGAAACCTCAAATACCTAGAAGAAATGTTGGTCTCTGAGATTATATAATCAGGACTCGGAAACCGGTTTCGTCTTCATACAATTAACCGGTTAAAAATTTCGGTTAAAAGCGTTTTACGATATTTTTTCCATTAGTAAAAAACAGTTCCGAGCGCTTATTATAATGGAGTCGCAAGTGTCCATGGGCTACGGTGTCTGCTACCAGACAATTCTGAGCAATGCACAACGAAAAATTTCACAATTAATTGCACTGATCCAGTTTTCAAGAAAGTTCTGTTGAGACGGTTTCCGTTAACTATTGATTTCCCTAGTCGATAAAATACATCGATAACCGTGTAAACAAGTGTCAGCTGCTCATCGACTGTGCACAATCGATAACACAACACTAGCAGCATACACTACCGCGTTACATACATAAACTATAGCACACGTGGAAACTAAAGTTCAATGGACAGAAATCTGGGTAGTAATGTGGATTAATACTAATACCCGATAAGATAAACAGATATTTTATCGTGGTATATTTGTTGAACAAGTATTGACATAGTATTTTCATGAATTATTATTAATTTTTTCTTTACGAGTTTAAAGAACTTTTATGTGAGTTGTAAAATGGCTTCTTTTACATGCAGGATACCATTTTTACTGAAGACAAATTTTCATTAAATAATGCCATTAATGACCGAATGTAGGTAAGCTATCTAAAAAAAAAAAAACAAAACCATTCTTCCGGATCTTTATAAATACCGGCTGTAATATCAAATGGCTGATGGCGTAGGTAACGGATTTCTTCTCATTATAATGCCCTAAAATATACATAATCATGTTCACGCGTAAAAAATAATCCAAGCTAGGTGTAAGTTTTATCAAAGGTCCGAGTAAAGTCGATAAGTTGGTAAACAGCGCGCCAGCTGTCGCATCGATTGTCGAGAATCGATGCCGCGCGTTGGATGTGGCGCGTCACTACGCCGAGTAGAGTAATAATTTAGTCTAACCGGTGGCTTAAGAGTAAAGAGCAATAAAAATGCTATTTTGCGCTCAACTTCAACCTAACATACTTCCTACACAAGCAAAGTATATACAAGCTGGACTACACTTTAAATGTAGTATTGTTGTTGTAATAATTAGAAGTTTCATATATTATCTCTGCACCACCTACTATGAATCGTTATGTTTACCTTAAGGTTGTTTGGAAAAAATCGTTCTTAAGCGATAAGACCGCCTGTTGTTTGCCTCTATTAAATGTGGTTTTTTACTATACCGTGTCATTTAATTGAATAGTGCAATGAAGAGTAGTTGTATTCTATTGTACTATATTTCACCTCAGCTCCGCCTAAAGTCGATAAGTTGGTAAACAACGCGTCAGCTGCCGCATCGATTGTGGAGAATCGATGCCACGCGGTCGATGTAGCGCGTCACTACTCCGAACGGTGTAATATTCTAGACTCAAGATTAATCTCAATAACAATACTATACAAATACTCGTTATTGCGCACCTCAAAAAAAATACAATGCATTTCAGAAATATAAAATAGCGAGATAACAGTGGCATTCTGTAGTCAAAAGTACATAGCTTCAATCTAACGTATTATATGATCAAGGTATATTTATACAAGCTGAAAGCTGTACTACATTTTCTCTCGACTCCGCCAAAAGTCGATAAGTTGGTAAACAGCGCGTCAGCTGCCGCATCGATTGTCGAGAATCGATGCCTCGCGGTCGATGCGGCGCGTCACTACTCACTACGCCGAGCTAATGCCCCGGCTTATCTGAATTTTTTTATTCGACGTTATGCAAATTATTATTCATGAATTTCAATGGAATATATTTAATCGCTTATCAAGAAATACTGACTGCGCATCATAATGACCGAGTGCGAGTCAGCAGTTTTAGGTTTTTGCCTTTTTAGGGTTCCGTACCAAAATGGTAAAAAAGGAACCCTTATGGTTTCACTTTTTCTGTCTGTCTGTCTGTCTGTCACATCGCTAAATATCTCAAGAACTACCTATGCTATCGATTTAAATTTAGAATAGTTATAAAGAAGGCTTATCTACATACATAAAACATGACTTTTTTAAATATATTTTTTTAATTTCTGTGAAAAATGACAGATAACAGGTGATTCAAAATTTCTAGTTAATATGTCGAGTGGGGTGCCATATGAAAGGGCTTGAATTGCATATTCTGAAACATTTTTTTTAAAATTTTTTACGTTGTGTCTTTTTTGTTTTATGAGGGAAAATGTAAAAAAAAATACCGTCCCCCTCTTATCTCCGAAGTTTACCAAGGAAAAAATATAAAATTATTACATAACATTGGTATTAATGTATACTTTACAGGAAAAATATAACTGTAGCTCTATCTAGTTTTTCTTTTTTTATCGTCAAATAACATTTCTATACTAAGTTTGTAATTTAATCACCTTTGCATGTATTTTTGTTTTATAAATTCCTACGAGATTATGCTGAATGTACCTTCTTTCAAATAAAGAATAAAAATTGAAATCGGTTTACGTGTTAAAGAATTATGCTTGAAAAACTACCACACATACAAAGTTATTCAGTCGCTCAAATTTGTAACAAAAGTCGCTGATAGATGGCGCTGTATCCTTAGGGTCCAATAATCACACCAGGTTGTTGAGATTTTCCTGATTTAATAGGGTTGGAACCGGTACACATCTGTATACGGAACCCTCGGTGCGCGAGTCCGACTCGCACTTGACCGGTTTTTTTTTGATGTGCCTTTAAATAATAGCCATTTTCAATTACTGGACATTGGACATAGGTATACAGTACGATTACTTTAAGTTTGACACTAACATATGCTCTTATTCCATTGGATACTCAACTTTAACACTAATGTAATAGAGTTTCTATTACAAACATACGATTTTTAGATTGTGCATGTACTCGTAATGGAAAGGAAACTTAATTACATTCGTCTTAAAGTAGGATATCCAATGTAATAAGACCATATGTCAGCAGTGTCTGTTTAATGATGGTTAGCACTTTCAGTGCCAGGAACTCCCCTATACCTTGTTTTTTTTTTAAGATTAGAAATAAGGCAAACAAAGAAGCAGTGGTCGTAAACACACACACACATTGAATTCGCATTATTCGCACGAAAGATCAGACTAAGTAACAGTTGGTGACTATGGCAAATTACATTTAAACCCCGAACCGACTTCTAACAATTTCTGCCTCTTTGAGTTTTTTATTGTACAACTTTCAGAGGAATGAAACCGAAACGTAATTTAAAAATACTTGATGGCTTGTCGTTAAAAAATATACCTAAGTAGGTAAATATAAATTAAGGTATGTTTTTCTACTCCTGTACTTTTTTTTCGCGACTTAAGCAATCATGAACTCTAATTCAGTTTAGGTCGGATGCCAAGTCTAGCAAAATTAAAAAAAAAACAAACCATAAACAAAGTGTAATATTTTTGATTTCCCACCAAATTCCTAATTGAAAACGAAAACATGCAAGCTGATGATTCAAGCTGATTACTTAAATAAAACGATTTTTTTGTGTTCATGAAGAAAATTTGTAGGTTGTTTGTTGTTTGTTTGTTTATTGATTCTTTTAAAAATCCACGAAGAAGTTATATATAGCATTACTGAAGAAATTGCGTAGGTAAGTTGCACAATTAATAAGGAAATGGCGCATAAAAGTAAGATAAATACTTACTTTTCATTTGAAACGAGTCGTAGAAAAAGTATTGTATGCAACGGTGTATAACCGGTATAAAAAGGCTCGTGGTGTCATTACTTGCGAACCCACACCACTCGCCTTTTTATATCCTTCTTATACATCAGTTGCATAATATACTATTTCTTATTTAGAATAACAATATATAATGTAAGTATGAAATAACGGGTGTAAAATTGACTGCTGGACATAGGCCTTTCCTAACACGTCACCACACCTGGTCCTCAGCTCTAAGCATCCAACCGCTTTCCACCTTGTACCGCAGAACATGCGTGCCAAAAAAGCTTGTAAGTCGTTCTGTGTTATTCTTTCTAATGCCAAATAACAAGGTATAGGGAGTTCTCTGCTAGGAGATGAGTAGCCGACATGCCTCGTAGGTAGAGAATATGGCGTAGCGCTACAAAAAGCTTGGCAGCGAAGTCTTAGAGACCTTATATTTACATTTCTGACAATATCGAATGAACAAACTGTCTATTTTAACAAAGTATAAAAAAGGAGTATATCAAAGGAATGTTTCGACTTATTTGTTTGTTTTTGACATTTTGTTAAGTACAGTAGGGCCGGGATTTTATAAAGATTCTTTAGACCAAATGTCAGATCAATTTTTTTCTATTGGTCAGATATTAAAAACGACCCACGAAAGCGTTCTAAGAACCCCGGCAGAATACTAGTGCTAAAACTGCTGTTAACAAACTCAAAAATACTTGAAAAAACAGTGTTTGGAATTCTAAAAACTTAATTTGACTAGGTATTAAGAAAATAAATTCAAAAACTAGATTTTAAATTAGATTAGGTACAAATTCTTTGATATTTCGCAACTGTTGCTTGTTTTTAATCAAAAAGGGATTTATTTTAAGTTTTTCATGTATGTTATGAATTCCGAATGTTGGGTAATTCCGAAAAAGCATATTAGAGTTTAACTAAGCGATTTTGTTGCGTCTAGCAAAATATCAACAAAAATGTTAACATTTTTTACCCAACCTAAAAATTAGTCAGTTAATAAAAAAAAAACAATTTTAAAATATAAAAACAGAATTCGACCTGGAAAGCCATAATCCGGCCGCCGGCACATGGCACTGTGACGTCACACCGCGCCCCTCCCCTGCTGGGTATCGATCCGCGCCCTCACCCCCGCTCCGCCGCGCCCCCCGCGGTCCTGGACGGTTTTTGTAATTATACCGCTGTATGGGCTCCCTTTTTATTTTAGGGCTTGAGGGGCGATTTTGGTTATGCTTTTTGAAGCTTTTTGGTACTTTAGGATGTGTCGGCACGAAAATTTTGACTTATAATTGAAACGAAAATCTACTTATAGTGCGAATCAAATTATTCTTACTTTTTAGGGTTCCCAAAGGATAAAACGTGACCCTTTTACTAAGACTTCGCTGTCCGTCTATCACCAGCCTGTATCTCATAAACCGTGATAGTTAGACACTTGAATTTTTTACAGATGATGTATTTCTGTTGCCGCTATAACTACAAATATTAAAAAACACGATAAAATAAATATTTAAGGGTGCATCCATATAACAAACGTGATTTTTTGCCGTTTTGACAAACTATAGCACGGAACCCTTCGTGCGTGAATCTGAATCGCACTTGTCCGGTTTTTTGTAGCAGCCCTAAATAAAGTTATAGACCGTACAAGAAAACTATGTTGATGTGATGTCGCTTATCGCTATGGGAAATATATCCTTTTCGGTCGCACGTCCCTCTCGCCTGAAGTGTACACAGTATCTAGTATCTACGGAACAAAATAAACCATTATACTCGTGAAGAAATGATAACTGCACAGTTATCATTTCTTCGGTTCTATTCTACCTCTTTAAGTAATAAAGGTGTACGTAAAGTCCCAAACATAGCTGGCTAGATGCTGGCCGAGAGCAGTCCCATTTTTAATTAAAAAAAAACCCTAAAGCGGAGCTAGCATAACTGAATGCGATGCGACTGGCGGCAGCAAACATCTATCCTCCTCTTTCTAAATCATACTCACTCGGAGACAAAAATCGCTGAGTCAGTCGTGAAAGAAGATATAATAATATAAAATCGGGATGCGACTTGCTGGCAAGTTGTGCTGGCCCATGGTCTAAGAAAACAAGGTTGACAATCCGGACCGTGACACCAGTGACGTCACTATCGACGACATATACATAATAGGATGATGCCGTAGCTCGTGTCACCCACACGACTAACCGATGTACCGGATTGCCATACCTGGCGCAGTGTATTATTGTATCATGTGCTAACCCACCAGTGGTAGCGTTGGGACTACCGCCCGTCCCCTCTCATCCATGACAGGAGGCATGTCGCCAAGGATGGGACGTTGATGATGCTAATTATTTAAGTTTCCCTTACTTCAAATACTTAACCAAGTTCTCCAGCTAAGAACGAGAGCCACAAATTACCAATTTCAATTTCCAGATACACCGCAGCAGGCGATAAAAGGCGACAATGTAAACAACATGCCACAGTCATACTGCCAGCCCCGGGAATACCAGGGGCCCCAGTGCCCACAGTACCCTGCCCAGCCGTGGGACTCGGCTGGGTACGAACCAGCTGGGGACGTATCGTGCTTGTGAGTCCTATCCTGATTAGACCCACCCATTCCTTATCAATCCTCGTTCTTTTCATTTCTCTTTTGTTTTGGATAACCCAAAGGGCATTCTGTATAGTGGTAAAACCCTGCAGGTGTTCTAAAGGCGGTTTTTGTTTAATTTTTTTTTATATTTTATTTCTGCCTACCCCATTCCCGTTTTGTGGCTGCATAGCAGTGGACTTGGTTTCTTATAGGTATAATAAGTATGTGTATAGCTTGTCGCAAGGTAACATGTAAACATACATATAAAACATATATTTTGATTAAGTGTTTTGATTTAACAGGTCGCTTTTAGACAAAAAATGTCTATTTTTATTTTGTTTATTTTATTTATATGATCTCATACAAGTAAATGTGTAAAATGTATAGAGATTTGCTCGTATAGATGTTTGTTTTTGGATTGGCAGTATCCTTACCTAACCTTAGCTTTAGTTTAGAAAAGTTAACGCTTTCTCGGCAATGGTACTGCCTCTTCAAAATGAGATCACTGTCCGTCATAGAGGATGTTTTTGAAACATTATTTAGCAATAAGTGTATTTTGTTAGCTTCAAGAAGCCAAGATGAATGTTAGACTGCTATCGCTGCCCTCGTCCCTCCCATTTTGTTTTCCCCTTCGCCAGGCTGCCATAGTTTTGAATATTATTTCATAGGTGCCTGAAGATTCAACCCTTTGTTAATGTTGTTTACATTGTCGCCAGGTATGCCTTTTAATTAATACGTTCGGTGTTTTAATACAATCTGACATATAGGAAATATCGTTCAATCTATGGAACCTTCGTCCTATAATTTAGCGGTTTAAATGTAATTGAAATACAAATGGCTTTTCCACTATGTCGGATATATAGTAAAATAGATGAAAAAACAACGTGGAAATGTTTCAAAAGAAGGCACCAAGTTGGGTACCAATTAGTGATATAAGAAAGACACTTTATTTAACTAGGATAGTATAAAGTAGTCTTTACTCGCACTTTTACGTATGAAAGCATTTATTTTCACTTTATTTTTTGTGAAGTAGAGTGCGTATGAAGACAGCTTAGTTAATGTCTTTAGTGGCATGTTTGTTGTTCTTAGCCGGTCTGTATTCTTACAAAAGGACGAATTCTTGTAGGAGAAGCACGCCTACGTCCTTTTGTATAGTTGCAGAGTTAAGATTTCAGTGGACCAGACATATTGAGCCGTCGTGTGTTATGACTCATTATACATAGCTCATTTATTTCTGGTCGTTAATCTGAATTCATTCTAATATACAAATTAACGTTGTTTTATTTATTTGTTTCAGCGGCCCAGATACCTCAGAGGGGCAGTAAGTATTTTAAACTATATATACATATTTAATACAGAATATTTTTTTCCATGTATACACGATGATCACAACCATTCAATCGAGATTTGGATGCCAGCGGGCGGCGGGCATTTATAGATTGAGCTCGATTTAATGTCTCGTCTACGCGATATTGTTTTTGAGTAGATATGTCATAGGGAATCTCCTGAAGATGACCGGTAATGTATGAACGCTCGCTTATCGCCCCTCTGTCCACTGGCATCCAGATCGTAATCTAACAAGCTGTCTAACAACAATAAAAGCTACTATGAGTCACGGGTTAAAGGGATGATAGTTAGACACAGTGTTAGAAAGGTCCCATATCGATCCACAATCTCATATGATGAAAATCGTGAGATGTCTTTAGATGAGGTGGTGCAAGACTGACTGTTGTGAAGATCTTTGGGGAAAACAGGGCCCCAGTGCCGGTCCACCTTCCGCAGATGTGGTCAGGATTGTGGGACATTAGGCGAACCCTCATCCAATCAGTCTTGCACTAAACGGTTACTGATTGTTGACCACAAGACTGAATGTTGTAGAGAGATCTGATGGACATTTTTCGGCTTATATGATGATTATGATGAGTTAGAAAGAACACAATCTAATAATAATCTCAAGGTGTGTTTGTCACGTCGTCAGGCTGCAAGCGCAAGGAGGAGCTGGTCTCGGATACCCTGCCTTCCCCGAAGAAGCCCCGTTTGGTTTTCACAGACCTCCAGCGGCGTACTCTACAGGCTATTTTTAAGGTAATTATAAAGTACATTACTTACTTAGGGCGTTAAACCGAAGAATGTCTCAGATATCCTAAATAGTATTGAAGCCCGAGCCGAAGGCAAGGGCGATTGATAAATATGCGATCTGAGACTTTTTTTATTACTGCCTGTGGTAAGCGCAAAATTTTATTAAAATAAATAACTTAGTGGCCAGGTATGACTTAAATATATATTCTAATTCAATGTCAGGTCAAAAGTACCCTAAACCGATGATCATGTATGAAGAATGTTACAATAGTAAATATAGTGAAAGACGAGTCAAGATCGAGGGAATTGTGATCTTTGATTTTCTTTAACTGAAAGAATATTTAGGCTTTCGATCTACTTAAATACTATTGTAACACGCCATTCAATTCATTGTAATGTTCAGATAAAAAGCAAATCATTGGAGTACTTAATCTGATGGGTACTATGCATCTTCGTCCTTATCAAGCATCACAACTAGGGAAATATTGTCAACAAATAATAAAAAAATTGTGTGCACAAGCAGTTCAAAAGTTCTGTTTACCTAAACTAACCATAAACTTATCTTAATTCCAGGAAACAAAGCGACCCTCAAAAGAAATGCAAGTGACAATAGCGCGACAACTCGGCTTGGAGCCGACTACCGTCGGCAATTTCTTTATGAACGCGCGCCGCCGCTCAATGGACAAATGGAAGGACGACGACGCACCATCCACCGATCTCGACCAGCAGCTTGAGCATGACATGGAACACGTCCCGAGTCTTGACTCAGCAGAATCTGACGACGAACACGACGACCAGGACGATCACCTCTTGTGACGCCGTATATCTCAACAGCATTTGTTAGTGCTATGAGAGCAGCTTGGAGTTGTCTTTGATTTCATGGTCGCTGCGAGTGCAGGGTAGGGTTATGGGAGTTCTCCACACGACGGTGTAATCTTAGGAGAAAATTTTACCGACGTCAACGTATACAAACATTTTGATGTGTAGGTGTTACGTTTATCGTTATAAATATGAAATTACTAAAAGTGTCATCAATAAATAAAATTTCAAGCGCTGGCAAGGTAATATAAACTAGTTACCTATAACTACTCACTTACCATTTACCTGTTACGTCGCCTAGTTGATGGATTAGCACTTTATGTTGTGTCTACCTGACGTATGACTACCTATTTCTTAGCTATCAAATTAAATCGTGTGGAGAGTTACTTGTGATCGTTTCATATGACTGAATGAGTGGCTACGGTTACTTATTGATTAAATCCCTATTTCTGGAGATGTGACAGCACAGATCTATGAGTGGTCTAGTCTGACCGCTACATTTTTAAGGTTTTCGTGACATGACTCAAAGTGGGAAGTGAGCATTTTATTGGCTACTGTTCTGTGTTGTGCCATGATTCATAAAAAATGGATTCATGTATTACTTGGTTAATGACGCGGCATTTGGATATATCTATGACAACTTTAAGTTGAAAATGTACAGTTAACCTAAGAACTAGTACGGCGCGAATTTAGTAAAAGGTTGGTGTTTGTTTTCTTTAGGCTACCTGGCCCCTATTTCACCAAGTTGACATATGTATGTATTTGACATATGTAGGCTGACAAATCGACAATTTTCATGTAACTAAACTGTTTCACCAACTACAATTGTAATGTTTTTTGACAATTGTCGCGCCTGTCAGTTTTGGTGAAATAGGGGCCTGAATGACATTTTATGTTCCTACCGCGGTACAGATGAGTTCTAGGTATTGCCTTTTGATCTAATAATATTCCCTCTGAATTTTTCCTCTTTTAAGAGAGATTAAACTGAAAAACAAAGCTTACAAACACATGGTAGATAGGATATAAAAAGTTTTATTGTCTCTAGTGGTCGCCTAAAGAACACAAAGGATAGACCATGATCTCTAATGTCGAACGTTTCTAGTCAAACGTATTCAAATAGTTATTATAAGTTCTAATTATAATTGTTCTGCAGTAATTTTAGCCCAAATGTGTATTTTAATTTATTATTCATTGTAGTAACAAACTGTGTCACTTGGATGCACTTCTGTATTTTACATGATTTAATAGGTATATCGATTTGTTTTGAATTATTATGGACTACGTTATGCAAAGATACTGTTTTCAACCCGCTCTCCTTTTATTAAGTACACTTATTAGGTACACTTCTGTACTTCTGTAATTAATAAATGAAAATAATGATTAGTGTGTCCAAGTGATTAACCTACTAAGCTTCAAATAGATAATAGGAACATGATGCAATAACTAAACCACATGTGGAGTTAGTATTTTTGTAGTTTGTACAGTGAATACTAAATTACATTAGCAAAATATCTGATTAAATCGGATTTGAATAGAAAAAAGACTATTTAGTTTAAATAATGACACTCGCATCATCTAAAATGTTTTATTATTTATAAACACTAACTAAAACCAAAGTAGATTATAAACGCCTCAACTTCCATTTAATTGAAATATGCAAAAATTATTTACAATGGAATTTAATCATAATTAAAAGATCTTTGAAAAGTAATAATCGCGCTAGTTTTCCGTTGATGTATGCGAGTGTCAGAAAGCTCATTATTAATAATTGTTTCTCTAGTCTCGAGATCTCAATCGACACATTCCAATGACTGCAAAAGGACGTGGGCAGCGTGATATTACTTAAATTATAAAAAAAACTAGTCATAACAATGTTTAAGACAAGCTTCTCTTAAATAAAGGGGAAAACCTAGTCCGAGTTGTGCAAAGTAGGTAATAGTAAAATATCAGTAAAGCTTAATGTATGTTTTGTAACAAAATAAACTCTTATGACTTAAACATCTTTTCAAATTAAAAAAAATGTTACTTAATTGCAATAATAAAGTTGCAACAAATAGGTAAGGACTTATTTTTTAATTTAATTTAAGTTATTAATTTTAACTTATTTATTTAAATAAGCTAGTCGACTTTGTACCTTTACCACCAAAGAATAAATAGTGAATGTGCAATTTCATGTTATTATTAAAGAGAATAATATTTTGTTTAATAAGAGACGTTTGAAACGGAGTAGAATAGTAATCGATGTCGAGTGCAGACTCACGTAAAATGAAAATTACCTATTGTTTTATCCGAATAATAAACGCGCATTTTTTGTTTATTTATTTACTGAAATGCGCACAATAAATATTATTAATAATTGTAATGGAAAGAACTGTTTCAGCTAGTGTTTTTCGGAATTATTTCATTACAGAATGAATATTTTTGTCTAAATATGTATAGTGCGCTTTCAAATGTACATAGTACGTGAACATAATGTTAAGATTAAATGTACATTTTACAAAGGGTTTTGTTTTTTATTTCCGTCTCCTTTTTATGTGATTAACAGCAAATTGTACAGTCAAGTTTAAAAATATGTATCGAATGAATCCTCTCATAAATATGTACCGAAACCTTAATGCGCCGACATAAGATCCACGGGACATATTTTTGAGTAGCTTGCATGCACCCATATTTTTGAACTCGACTGTACCTACATCCTGTCAGAAAAAGTGTTGTAGGCATGTACAGTCATCAAATCACTCATCCAATAGTAGATTGTTAACCAAGTGTTGAAAGCGACCCATTTAAGACAGGGTTACCAACTCCATTTTTTTTACCCCTAGAACTTAAGTTAAAACCCCCTAAAACCAGACAATTTTTTCGGAAAATCCCCTGAATACAAAATAAAATAAATTATGTGTCTCAATTTCTTTAATATTGTTATATATTATTTAGGATCTCAAATATTAAATAGTTTTGTTCTAATGGTTCGACTTTATTATGGTCACACATGCACATAGATCATTTTTAACATTTTATTAGATGGAGTCAATTTAACGCAAGATCCTGATCTCTGTAGTGCGAATCAGACTATTAACACGCTTTGTAGCATTTCAATGGATAGTTGATTCCGGGGCTTATTTTTAATAATGTTATATAAAATAAAAATCCCTAAATATACCCGTAAAATTATTAAGCCCCTAAAAAATCCCATGCTCCTTATTTCCCTCCTAAATTTAGGGGTAAAACCCCTAAGTTGGCAACCCTGATTTCAGACGAGATATTTTAGCGCTCGAACGAAGTGAGAGCGCCAATAGCTCGAGGCTGAAATGAGTGGTTTCACCCGAGTTAAACACTGCTTTTCATTTCGAATACGAGGACACTAAAAAAAGCTAAATATGCACAAACATTGTCTGAATCAGTGAAAAAACCATGTTGGCGGGAATGTTAACTGACATTAACGCTGTTTTTTTTTAATGTTATAGGGGGCAAACTAGCAGGCGGATCGCCCGATGGTAAGCAATTACCGTCGCCCATAAACACCTGCAACACCAGAGGAGTCGCAAGTGCGTTGCCGGCCTTTCTTTTTCTTTCGTTTTGGTTGTATGGACCATTTTATACTTAAAGATTTGTTTAAACGGGTCTAACGCGATATATATGTATTTACCTTTGTTACCGACGTTTCGACACGGGTTGCACCGGTCTGGGTCGCGGTTAAACTGTCGCCTCAGCAAGTTGTCAAAGGAGATATGGGTATACAACATTTGAATACCCTACAAAAGTCTATAAAAATGTGAAGGGCAGACCCGAAAAAAGTTTTATACCGTTTTATCGCCCTTGCCTTCGGCTCGGGCGTCAAATACCTGCGATCTGAGACATTCTTTGTTTTACCGCCCTTGATAAGTAATGTACTATTATTTGCCATTGTGGGCTGTGCAAGTAACTAGTCTACATCTGGCGTAGTTTACATACATTCTATTTAACAATCGTATAAATCGCATATTATCATATAAATATTATTAACACAATACATCATTACAAAATTAATTAGTACAGGACCACGCACAATGAAGGGTTCCGTACCAACACCTACTAGGCCACATTTAAAATCACTATCCAATACATTGAATCTAAAAAAGTCGTATCTTCAGACGGAACTCACGGCAGGAGGAGGCAGTTTTTAAGCGAAAACTCAAAAACCAAAAAAACCTATTTCAAAAATCGTTGAAAGTATTTACTAATGCACACCACCTCAATTCTTTTCAGAATTTTAAACTTTATAATTTGGAAATTAGAGGGGGGGGGGGGCACGCACTCTATGACTTTGACAGCTAATATCTCACCAACGGTTGACTTGAATGGACAAGTTTTTTAGAAACCTCCATAATAATATCATTTTTAAAGGCCTATCCACCGATACCCCACACGACTATGTGCGTTGAATTTTTTTTTATTCATCCACCAATTACATGTGTGGAGTGGAGTGCCCCCCCTAATTTAATATTTTTTTGGAATTTCACATCACTTTTATGTAGCGGTTCATAGAATACACCTTCCTACCAAATTTCATAATTGTAGTGCTTATAGTCTCCGAGTAAATCGGCTGTGACATACGGACGGACGGACAGACATGACGAGTCTATAAGGATTCCGTTTTTGCCATTTTGACTACGGAACCCTAAAAACCGGTCAAGTGCGAGTCGGACTCGTGCACCGAGGGTTCCGTGTACGTATGTGTGCCGGTTCCAACTCTTATTAATTCCGGAAAATCTCAACAACATGGTGTAGAAGTTGAACGCCATAGGTACAGCACCATCTATTGGCGAATTTTGTAACAAATATGAGTTACTAAATAACTTAGTATGTATGGTGGTGAAAGAATGAATACTGACTGTACGTAATGATGGATCAAAGTTTTACTTTTCTTCCCTCATTTGAGGGGAACAATGACTATTTTCTGCACGTTTTATGACCGTAATATACTAAACGGTCTGATAAATATGACAGTATATAACCTATTATTGCTAGCGGGGGGGAGTGAAAAGCAGTATGTGTATAAGTTTATACTTAAAACTTTTATTTTATATCCATTTGATGTTGATTTACTTTTTTGTTACCGAGTTATTTGTATTTGCGACGGAGGCTTTACAATACAACACGAGTGCGCTATATCAAGGTTGGTTGGCGCCATCTACCGGTCTACTGTCAAACTAAGATGCTGGTGAACAACGAAATACCTCAAATACCACAGAGTAAAGTTGATGTCAAAGAAGACTCACTCTAAAGCAGTTTCACTAGATGGAGTTGTGGCACTTGCAGCAGCCACTGTTCGATAATTTTCTAGTATTTTTGATATTTTAATGGCTTTCATAATAAAATATCGACTAAGCCACATTGATTTTCAATCTGAAGGTCGCAGGTAGGAATACGAACGAACCCCGCGGGTTTTGCAAAAAACTTATGCAGCGCACTTATAAAATATCATACGATATTTAAGTGGCTTTTCAGTGAAGGAAAACATCGTGAGGAAGCGGGTCAAATACCAACAAGGTCTAGTTTTCCCTTTGGGTTGGAAAGTCAGATGGCAGTCGGTTTCGTAAAATTAGTTCCTACGCCAAATCGTTGTTTAATACCGTGGGGTTCATCCATAAAGTACGTCACACTTAAGGGGGAGCGAGAGGTCGGCGAAGTGTGAAATTGTGTGACAAGGGGTGGACAAATTTGTTAATTGTTAAAATGTCAAATTAGAACTATACACAAAATACTTAAAAATATTTCCAATTCTATCTGTATAGGCTTTATCTGTTTTAATTATTTCCAAGGCAAAAATTTATTTTTTCAAAAGCGTTTGATTTGATATTGGTTATACCTATTTAAAAAAAGAATTTGAATGGGAATTAAACTAATTTCGGAACTGCTGTAAAATTGCAAATATAGCGAGGGGACAGTCTCATAAATGCGACAAGGACAGGGGAGCGGTCAAAAATTCACGAAATTAGTGTGACGTACTTTATAGATGACCCCGAATTGGACTTCCGACTGTATTATGTGCACAAATGTATAGGAGGGGCGCTCATTCCTAGACTAAACTGCGACGTTGCCAGCTTGCTAAGCACAGCGAGCCATCTGAGGGTCGTCTACACTAAGATGACACGAGCTTTCAATGTGTGCGCACAGCAATGATAGGCAACTGTGTTAGTGTTAGCGGTGAGTACGGTCCGAGTAAAAGTCAAACAAAGGAATGGTTGATATTTGTGAAAATATCGAAAGTATTAATATATAGTAGTGTGTGATATTTGGGAACCTTAAGTTTTTTGGACTGGTTTATATTCTATTTTTTATTGATAGTAGACTTATTATAAAGTTGGAAACTGTTCCCATTTTTTTTTTATTTTGTATCGTTTTTAAGAAATAGTTGTTTGCGGATATGTCAAATATAAGATTAAAAAGAAAAATTCATGAAAACGATACTTAATAAAAACACCGCCTAAAGTTTTGAACTCTATAATAAGTCTACTATCAATAAAAATGCATGAAGATCAAAAATGGACATTTTCACCATAAAAGAGCCGTGACGTCACTTGCTGTTTTCCCAAGTTCCTGATTTGAATTTCCATTAACATCCCAAATTTCCAATTATTATGAGGTTTTTCCCACTTATACCGTAATAATATGTGTATAAATAAGTAATATTTGTTTCTGTTTATAAGTATTGCAACGATGTTAATATATCTTTAAATGTACGTTGAACGATTTATTGTATATTGTAATTTATCATATTTCAAAATAACGTAGAATATTTTTTTTCATAACTTTAGCTAAGTGCACCACAGGTTTATTTTGTTTTTTTACTGTAAGAAATATTTTATTCACTCATATTGTCATTTGAATCACTGCCACCCGCATGTTGGTCGTCATGAAAATCAACAATGGAATCATTATCCAAATCAAATAATTGAGCAAACTGTTTTTCTGTACTTTCCACAACCAGACACGCGTGCTCCCAAGTATTCTTATCAATATTCCCAAGTTCTTCCTTTATTAAATCTATATTGGAATTCAGATTTAATTCAGAATTTTTACTTGCCACGTTTTCCTTTAATACGACCCATATTTTGTCTATAGCACTCAGTTCCGGGTGGTGTGGAGGTAGCCTGAGAATTTCGCAACCCTCCGATCTTATCAATTGATCGATTTCGTAAGTTTTGTACTTGTCTTTGTTTTGAAATATCAAATCGTATAGCTCAATTTTTGTGAAATTATCTTCAAATGGAATGTTTTTCTCATTTAACCAAGTTTTCATAGCTTTTTTGTCTGCATCTGGACCCGGCGGTTTTTCAGAGAGGACGTTGTGTAATGCCACGTCATCCAAAACTATAACAGAGTTTTTTGGCACATTAGGAAGCAACTGTGTTTTCAGCCAAGTTTTGTAGTCCTCACAGCTCAGGTTATCATGGTAGTCTCCGCTTGTTGAAGTCCCTTTAAAAACCAGGGCAGCATTTGGTATAAACCCTTCTTTTCCCCCAGCATGGACGACCATCAGGCGACCCTTAGCTTTAGCTGTATTGACGAGTATACAACATTCATCCGTGTATACTACATACCGTCCCTCATCACGGTACTTCTTCAATTGGTTCAAATACTGATATCTCCACCATTGCCTTTCATGCTTTTCAGCCAAAATTCTTTTCTTCCCTTCTCCTAGACTTATAAATTCGAATCCTATATCCCTGAAAATCGTGCGCATAGACTCTATGCAACCAGTAAATTTAAACTTCTCGGCAAGCATCTGTTTCAGTCTTCTCAAAGTCGTTGGTTCTTTGAAGTTGGCGTGGTACGTCATCATCGTACGTCGAAGGTAAGGTATATCGAGCTCTTCTAAGTCGCATTGGGGTCGGTGTCTTTTTCTTTTTGAGGGGTTTTTGAAGACTTTCTCTGTCTTTGGCCCCTCTGATTTCTTGCCTAGCCGTTCCTCCCTCAGAACGCGTGATATGGTAGATTCACTATATCCCACTGCTTAAGATGTCCGCCATCTGGCGTCTGTGAGTTTCTGGACGTATCCATATCGAGCCTCGAATTTCATTCGGTTATATACTCTCGTAACTATTTCTTTTTCCTGCAAACATAGGAAATTTTAATAAATGTTAGTTGCAAATTGCCTTCTATATAAACTATTAAATAAAAGTTCATTTATATGCATATGGTTGAAAATTATACATACAATTTATATGGGTAACAATGAACTCAATTAAAGTATGTATATAAGTCCTTAACAATGTATAAAAAATACAATTTACCCATACAGTAGGTAGGCCAAGTCAACAACTTTTCCAATCTATTATTAATGTAAAAGTGGTAGACCACTTTCTTGGCTGATGATACACGTCGTATTTTTTTAAATTAGCTTATGTTATTGTTATCAACCTATCTCTAACAAGCTAACATAATCAAAGTAAACCATACGCTTGTTTGCCACTGACATGTATTAAAAAACACATTGTACTTACATCAAATTTTTTGTACAACATGAACGTTCCATAAACACACATGCAAAAAGTAGCCTCTGATTTGTAAGTACTTGGTACCTATACGTCGATTCTTAGATTAAACGGTCATAGTTCACAAAACGTGTACCTGAGTTTTAAGATTTTTTTTCGTTGACATGCTGACGGTGCTTCTAATGCAGACGATACGTGCTCTCACTTTCAAGTCTAGATGCGTACTGAATGCCATAAGCGACTGCTGGCCGAACGACGTATCGCGCCTTTAAAACAAAATAGTATCGAACGCCGACACACAGTGCTCCAATTTTAAACCCTACGAGGTTAAGTTAGTGCTTAAATTTGGTATTACAAGCTAGTTCAGATACGATATTTTATATTTAAAATGGTTAATTCGCGTGATTGTAAATTGTTGTGGTGTGCGTAGAGAGGGGCGCGCCATTTTGGTTTAACGGCCTTTGTTCGGTATTAAAGTTTGTCGTGTGGTTCTTATGCAATTGTGTTTAAAGTTGATTATTGCTTGTTTTGATTGAAGTATTAATTATAATTTGATTCCAATGAAATGAAATGTTAAGTGTTAATTTTGTTTTAAAATCTGTTGAGTAGGTATGTAACTTAAACTGAAAATTTGAAGACTATATAGGTCCATCCGTTTAGTTTTTAAGAGGGGCTCCCACGTAGCTAAAGGGGAGGAAGAATAAAAAAACCGGCCAAGTGCGTGTCGGACCACGCACAAAGAAGGGTTCCGTACCCTAATATCTCACCAACGGTTGACTTAAATGGATAAGTTTCTTAGAAACCTCCATATCATTTTTAAAGGCCTGTCCATCGATACCCCACACGACTACGTGCGTTGAAATTTTTTTTTTCATTTACCAGTCACATGTATGGAGTATATTTTTAAATATTTTCAACGCAAAACATATGACAAGAAAACTATTGATAATTTCAATAAACAGATTAAGGGATACGATGTACAGTCGAGGGCATAATAATGTATACATTTTAGGACCTTATTTCAAAGGAATACGGTGAATGAATGTATACATATTGGTGCCCTTGACTGTACCTACGATCCTTTTATTTATTTACAGAGCAAAGTTTTACTTATTGTGTATTTAAGCAATTAAACTGTTTTAACTTGAAACTTGTCGTTTTAGAGCAGGGCTTGGAACCGGTTTTTATTATTTTTTAAATATCTCGTAAAATACTTCTCATATTACCAATTTTATTTTAAGATATGTTTTAGTTAGCCTTCATCTATGAAATAAATGATTTAAAGTACGAATAAATATCGTAAAACCCAATTAACCGAAATTTTTAACCGGTTAATTGTATGGAGACGTAACCGGTTTCCCAGCCCTGTTTTAGTGATTTTGGAAGCGATACTTCTTAAAAAATTCAAAAACGATGTAAATTCTTCATCAAATGCCATTTCGTCAACTTTAGATAATCTCTTTAGATGGCACCGGCTTCAAAAATTACAATACGTACATCTACATTATTCAATAAGAAGCGTAAGGGGGCGTCCATAAATTACGTGAGGTGTTTTTTTTTTTTAATTTTCTGTCCCTCCCTCCCCCCTGGTGAGATGTCGTGAGATTTTATTCAACCCCCTCCCCCATCCCCCAATCTCACGTGAGATTTTTTAAAATATGGGTTTCTTACATAAACGCGTTGGATTGTTATTGTAAAAAGAAAAAAAAAAATGCTTCGTGCTCTTATTTACGACTAGTTAAGACCAGTAATCAATATTGCTGAGAGTTAACGTCGAAGTATGAATGAAATTATTCTCTTTCGAACGAATTAGTGAATAATCTTAATCGTATTACGATTACGCTTAAGATTAAATCTTAAGCGTGAACAATCTGGATTAAATGGATCAAAATAGTATAATATTTTTTTTTGTTTCAATCAGAAAAAAAATTGCGTGATATTTGCCGAGAACCCCCCTCTCTCCAACGTAAGATTAGATGAGATTTGACTCGACCCCCTCCCCCCTTAAATATCTCACGTAATTTATGGATGCCCCCTAAGTCTCATGTTAGAAGTAAGGCAATTATTTTCTACTTTTTAGTGTTTTTTGGAGTCGGTTTTATTTTATTTTTCAATATTTTGTTCAGTTATTCTGTTTGTTTGTTTTTTTACACTCCACAGTAATTTTTGTGTATCTACATATCTGCATTACGTCTTCACACAGAAAGCTCAAACTTCAGTACCTATTTTCGTCGGATCTGTGAATAGGCCTTGCCTTAACGTACAGAAGGTTTTCTTCTAACAAAACCGACGTTTGACAGCTAATAATCTTGGCGTCGCGTTCGCACGTGCCTGCCGCATAGCACGTGCTCTTTCGTGCCGAGCGCGATAAGGATTTTGATACCGCGGAGGTGTGCCAACAGAGTTTAGCCGAAGCGGCAAGCAGAACAGAGGGGCTACCGCGAACCACAAACAAAGTTTTCCCTCTCTGTCCCACTTATATGCAAACTTGCAAGTGCGACAGAGAGGGAAACTTCATTTGCTGTTCGCGGTAGCGGCCCAGGCCTGTCTTAACACTAAATAGAAAAATCATAACTTACTAGTGGCCTTGTGAGCTGTAGACCTCGTGAGTGAGTTTTTTATCATTTACAAAATCTGACATTTATAAAAAAGATCAATTATGAATATCGAACCTGCTAACAAAATTTCACGAGAAGCGGTTGAGAAATGCGACCTGTAGAGGACAAAAAACCGAAATTCGGACGCAGAAACATACAAAATCTTAAAATATATTTTTTTTAAATTTCCAAAAACTGACTCGAAAAAAAATTCTGTATAATTACCGGACCTGCTCAAAAAAATTCCCGAAAATCGTTTGCGAAATGCGACCTGTAGAGGAGACCCTAGTAGCATTTTTTGTAGGCATAAGGTTGGGCCTTGGTACTGCTTTTTGTTGGCCAACCGTAGAATTTGGCCGCATGTTTTGCTGAAGGGCCTACAACAAGGGCCCCGCAAAAATAATCTACAGAGGGCCACAAGTAGCATTTATTGTTGGCACATGGTTGGGCCTAAATAGTCTAAATAACCTATTGTTGGGAGACCGTAGAATTTTATTGTTGGCATACGGTTGGGCCTAAATCATTTGTTGGGAAACCGTAGAATTTGGCCGCATGTTTTGCTGAAGGGCCTACAACAAGGGCCCTGCAAAAATAATCTACAGAGGGCCACAAGTAGCATTTATTGTTGGCACATGGTTGGGCCTAAGTAGTCTAAATAACCTATTGTTGGGAGACCGTAGAATTTTATTGTTGGCATACGGTTGGGCCTAAATTATTTGTTGGGAAACCGTAGAATTTGGCCGCATGTTTTGCTAAAGGGCCTACGACAAAGGCCCTGCAAAATACCCTATTTTGTTGGGAAACCGTAAAATTTGGCCGCACGTTTTCCTGAAGGGCCTACAAAAAAACCTACGTTGGGCCTTTATCCCAAAGATATAATTACCCAACGGTTGGTAAATGGTTATATACCCACTTGAAGGCCCTATGGATTTTTTTTATAGAGGGCCATTAAATGTTACTAAACGTTGGGCCTTCATCATAAACGTACAATTACCCAACGGTTGGTAAATGATGTATACCCACTTGAAGGCCCTACGTTTTCTTTTTACAGAGGGCCATTAGTGTAACTAAACGTTGGGCCTTCATCATGAACGTACAACTACCCAACTGTTGGTAAATCGTTGTATATCCACTTGAAGGCCCTACGTATTTTTTTTACAGAGGGCCATTAGTGTTACTATACGTTGGGCCTTCCATCATAGTCGTACACTCACGCAACGGTTGGTAAATGGTTGTATACCCACTTGAAGGCCCAACGTATTCTTTGTTACAGAGGGCCACTAGCGTAACTATACGTTGGGCCTTCATAATAAACGTACAATTATCGATGAAGGCCCAACGTATAGTTACACTAGTGGCCCTCTGTAAAAAAAAAACACATAGGGCCTTTAGGTGGGTATACAACCATTTACCAACTGTTGGGTATATGGGTGTATACCCATTGAAAGGCCCCATGCATTTTTTTTTACAGAGGGCCATTAGTGTAACAAGAAAATCCTGAAATAATTAAAACTATACTGTACATTATCAGTGCAACATTTATTTATTAATAAAATTTCAATAGAATAGAACACAGTTTTTGTTTAGAAATGACGTGAATGAGCATGAAAACTAGACACCATTGGCCGGCAACTAATGCTGTCTTACGCAAGCAAGATCCACATAGTTGCCGGCTACACATTTGAGCAAAAATATGACCTGTCTAGAAGCCCCATTAGAGGTCCTGGCCTGGCAAAGCTGTAAGGGCCACATTTTACATAGGTAAAGGTTCTAAAAACTTACAAACACAAGGTTAAAAACAACATACTTAAGTGGAAATGTATTTTTGAAAGTTTCAGTTAGGTTAATAACCTCTTGACCGCCACAGTAAATTCAGTAAGTCGTGTCTCACACGCCAGTCTTTGTAACAAAAGACTGAAAATGAACCTTACTTGACAGCACGTAGGTTGCCTTTACATCGTACGTGTTATCATCTGTACTTACACGACTGTGGCGTTGTAAACAACTAAACACGGCGACTCTTGTCATCTATAAGTGACTTGTGGCGGTTTATAGGTTAAATTTACTAAATATGCATTCTTATTGATTAATGATTACAATGTCCTCAACATAATAATGGTATTTCATGAAGTTATGTTTAAGAGGCTGTGCTGGTTATTTAATTTCGTATCAATTGGATAGCACTTTGGTTATCAAAAACAGGAGAATATACATTTTGGAGATAACATTGTATGATGCTTAGGTACGGCCGGCTACGACGACCGTGATTACGTTGAATATTTTTTTGGAAATTAATTGTTCTGTAGACTTCCGCGATGTGACCGGTCCAGTAAGCATCACACTATATTAATATTGTGAATAAATAATGACAATAATCCTCGCCCGCAGGGAAGGCTTAAATAAACCTTAACTATGACAGCGTACAAACTAACGCTAAACTTAACTATGTGCGACACTTTACTTTTCAAAAGGCCGACTTGATAGTGTTCTTGAAGAGAGACACGATTACTAATAAATGCGCGATAGCTAGTTAACAGTAAGCATCACACTATATTAATATTGTGAATAGATAATGACAATAATCCTCGCCCGCAGGGAAGGCTTAAATAAACCTTAACTATGACAGCGTACAAACTAACGCTAAACTTAACTATGTGCGACACTTTACTTTTCAAAAGGCCGACTTGATAGTGTTCTTGAAGAGAGACACGATTACTAATAAATGCGCGATAGCTAGTTAACAGTAAGCATCACACTATATTAATATTGTGAATAGATAATGACAATAATCCTCGCCCGCAGGGAAGGCTTAAATAAACCTTAACTATGACAGCGTACAAACTAACGCTAAACTTAACTATGTGCGACACTTTACTTTTCAAAAGGCCGACTTGATAGTGTTCTTGAAGAGAGACACGATTACTAATAAATGCGCGATAGCTAGTTAACAGTAAGCATCACACTATATTAATATTGTGAATAGATAATGACAATAATCCTCGCCCGCAGGGAAGGCTTAAATAAACCTTAACTATGACAGCGTACAAACTAACGCTAAACTTAACTATGTGCGACACTTTACTTTTCAAAAGGCCGACTTGATAGTGTTCTTGAAGAGAGACACGATTACTAATAAATGCGCGATAGGTAGTTAACATGAAATAGAACTAAACTGCCATAAAACAAATTTCACGAGTATATATCTCCCCCTTAGGATAGACAAAGGAGAAAAAAAGACTACCAGTGCCCATAGTTGGCATTCTGCGAGATCTTGGGTGAGAACTGTCAGTCTTTCTTTGTCCTTAGTCTATGCCCTTTAGTCTATACATTATAACGCCTGCGCATTAGTCTAAGCTGAAAGAGAATTATATTAATATAACCGTTTCTGAACGGGTGAACGAGTTTACTTAAATAAATAGACAATCTTATACAGGGCAAAAAATGAAACGGTCTTGAGTCTTGAATGTTTTCTCTTTGTATCTATATTCATATTTATGTTCAATTTATTCATAAAAAAATTAAAATAAATATAAATTACACATTATGAATTATTAAAAAAATTGAAGTCTCTAAGTATCGTGAATCTAAGTATTTATTTTATCTATATAATATATAGATAAACTAAAGCACTTGTAAGCTAACTAAACTAAGCAAAGCTTGTAGTATGGGTACTAGACGACAATATACATACTTATGATATAAGTACTTATGTATATTGTCGTCTAGTACCGTAGTCGTGTAGGACTAGCTCAATTTGTATAAGATTGCCCACAATTATATTTGTTATTATTTATTTATTATACAATAAAACAATAGTTGCTTCAGATACAGACAGTGAAGAAGAAGAAATTACTGGCTTGAAGACAATTCTGTAGGGATAGTGCGGGAAAATTGGTTGACACCACGAAGAAATCGATGTTTATGGCCGCCATACAAAACCGCGAGCAAATTTAATAAATGCTTGCTGACGCAGCTTAAAGAGGATGAGACTTGGCCAAATTGGCCAATGCACCGTATAAAACGAGTGATGTTTCAAACCAGTAAGTAACTTTTTTATTATGGCTACCTTAGATACATAACATATATATATGTGGGAGTGAAAAGTAAAAGGTACCATATCACGACTTTGATTTTTGTCACTTTTGGACTCTATTTCTATTGGAATAGAGTCCAAAAGTGACAAATATCGAAGTCGTGACATGGTACCTTTTACTAAACACTGCCACATATGTAGGTTATGTTTATTATTATTATTATAGGTAAGTTACATTATTCGTACTTTCTCATAACATTGTGCTAAAAATATTGTTGTAGGCATTTTGTTAGTTACCTATCTACCTAACCTACCCTAATATAGTTTTGTTTCTGACGCAATGCCTTTATGTTACTCTTGGGCGTAAGGTGGGATTTTTTCTTTCGAATCTGATGTCCATTATTTTTTTTTTTTCAGCTGACTTACAGTTGGCGCGTTCAAAGTGTAGGAAGGCTGAATGCGAGTCCGATTTAATATCAGACGAGGGAGAAACAGCAAAGAAAAGGAGAAGGAAAACAATAGTTGCTTCAGATACAGACAGTGAAGAAGAAGAAATTACTGGCTTAAAATGCCCTTCTCCACCTGAAGGTAAAAATCAATTATTAGCTGCAAGTAATTTGGTTAATTTTGTATGAATTGCACATGCCATTGAAATATTATTTTAAGTTAGTATGTTATTGTTAAGCCGTTGATCCCGGCTGCTGGTGTTTATGACAGCAGTTGCTAAGCCAAGTTACAGGCGTTCTGGTGGCTTGACAACTTTTAACAGTAAAGTTGCTAACAGTCATAGTAACTAAATAGAATTTTTCTTTTTCACAGAAATAATTAAAGAGAAACTTGATATCGAAAACAGCCCACAACACGATAATGTTGGTAAGTAGGCAAATTCAGTAAATTTTATGTAGGGTAAATTGCCAATATGTTAACATAAGAAAATGCCATTCAGTTACTAGCCTTGATTTTGACTAGACGACAATATACATACTTATGATATAAGTACTTATGTATATTGTCGTCTAGTACCGTAGTCGTGTAGGACTAGCTCAATTTGTATAAGATTGCCCACAATTATATTTGTTATTATTTATTTATTATATGCCTTTAAAATGATATACAAAGAGATCCATTATTTTCCATTTATATCAACCGTTGGTGAGATATTAGCTGTCAAAATCACCAAACGCAACAAAAGCTATGCAATTTACCAGTACCTAAGCAATGACATCATATACATAACTGTCTGTTTCTCAAAATTTAAGATGAAGACACAGAACTTGCAATGACATTATAACGCAGCACCGAATAAGTAATAGTTAACGTCACAGAATAAGTAATAGTTATTAGTTACGTATGCGAAATGATAAGCGAATGACGTAGTTGACGTACAGCGCGAGCGCGTGCGTTCGTGGCAGTGCGCGGCAACCACTAATAAACCGGCTAAAGTCGGCGGCCGACATGTACTTGCAGCGGCGCGATGACGTCACGCAGTGAGCCGCGCCTGGTGCAACACTTATTTATCAATAATATTTCAATGGAGCAGGGTTTTGTTTACAAATGGCATGCATACGTAAGTTTCATCTCCAGCATGAAAATTAGGCAATAGTAAACATTTTCGGTTCAAATTTGAGGAACAGACAGTAATTCGCTTAAACCTATGTACTTTATATATACCTAAACGACTACTTTTAATAGGTACTTTGTAATAGTCCGTTTTATCTAAAAAATAATCACAGCCTAATTCGAAATAAGTACTACCTGGAACCTCTTTAATACATTTTATTCTTACAATGTATCCATCTTTGGTATTGAAACAGGAATTAATGCTTACACTGCAATTGTCATCTAAAGTTATCTTACGTATTATATTATTTTTCTTAACTATGATTGGGTTTCGAGGCTTCTCAGGCAAATATTTCAATTCACCCATTCTTTTCGATACTTGTTGCAATGGATGACTGTGGGATCGAACCATTTGTTTTATTTTAGACATAAAATTTTCAAATGGAAAAGCGGAGAAATTGTCTAACACTCCAAAATTCTCAGCATCTACTGTTAAATGTAAAAGGTTATGAAAATTGTACACAAGAAGTTCTTTTGAATATAAACTGGGTATGTTAAGGACAAAACAATGCAAAAGTTTATCAGCGTATGCTCGCCATTCACTATCTTCACAGAGGTCACTGCATAATATATAAATGGCACAGTGAAGAGTTAAAAAATGATCATAAACATCTTTTAATGCAATACCGTGCATTACTACAGGGCAGAGATATAAAAGAAAAGCCCGAAACTCTGTAGCCTTCCAAAATTTAAATAACTGAATAGGCCGAGGTCGCCTGGAAAACTCAGATGGGTAATTATTTGTACTAATATGTAACAATCTTTCAGAAATTTGTAATATTTTATTGGCATTCAATTTACATTTTTTGGGTCCACCTTCTATCCAAACACGAATCATTTTCTTGACTACTCCTAAGCAAACTAAATGCATGTAATCCAAAGGTACTTGTGTGACTAAACCGATTTTAAGCTCCGTTAGAACAGTTTTTGTTAATTGGTGATCTTCATATTGTTGTTTATGAAATGAGTCATCAGTTCGAAGATTTAAGTTTGAAATGTATTGCCACGTAGTTCTACCAATATAAATACCTT
The DNA here is from genome assembly GCA_963556455.1 of Epiblema foenella. NCBI lineage: Eukaryota > Metazoa > Arthropoda > Insecta > Lepidoptera > Tortricidae > Epiblema > Epiblema foenella. The sequence continues at coordinate 12,844,262 of OY747116.1, read as the reverse complement.
CTTGTGTACATTTTTCGCAGCCGTACAGAGAATTGTGAGATTTTATACACTTAAGAAACGCTCTTGCTGGTGCATCTGCAATAATACAACTTATTCGAAAAGAGTATTTTTTACCATTAAGTATTATGCCATTATTTTCCAGTCCACGGCACTCATCCACAAATGGACGAAGGTAATCATTAACATTTTTTGGCTTAGAGCTTCCATAGTACAGTCCAACAACAAAAGGTTTTCTATCAATACTTTGGTCTAGCGTACATAAAATTGGCCAGAATGAGTTAGATGTACTGGCATGGACTGGAAGACCATCTACATTAAGAGTGACAGACAATAATGAATTACTGACGTCACGCATTTTTGTTCCAAATAAAGGGTAGTTTTTTTCAGTCAATCCGGATGATGATTTTTCAACAATATTATCTAATAGTCCAAAATATACAAATGATCCGCCATCACATTCTACAACATTAACATTTTTTGGAGTTTTTAATAATGTCCGTGAATCTTTGGGCAAAAAAGGATGAAAACAGTGTAATATATTTAGTAATTCATCTATAGCAGAATGGGAAATATTGTGTTTCTGTGACCAATTACAAAGACTCGAGGTTAAATCATTATGTTCAGATTCAGATTTATCTTTTTCAAAATTTTCATTTAGAATATTACTCGTATGATTACAATCATCATAAAAATATTTTTCGGATGTACAACACTGTTCACTTACGTTATCTTTATCAAAATCGATTTTCAATTCGCGTATTAAACATTTTTTTTTCCTATTTGTATTTCTTCTTTGTGTCCTAGCCGATAAACCAGAATATGGGAATTGGTGTGTATTCTTTGCACTACTAGGTACTACTGGCTCTTCTGTTCTCTCGCCCTCCATCTCGGTCTCTGGCAAATCTGAACCAACTCGTTAAGGCCAATGTTATATCACTGTCAGTAGCTTTTTCTGCCAATTTGTTGCTTCGCACTGCATCTGTCGCAAAAGAAAAACCAGATTAAACAGGTTTCTATTAATTAATAATTTTGAGTTTTTTCGTTGCCCACTGTATTTTTCTTTGCATCTATAACCTATCGAAAGAAATCATTCTAAAGAGCCTATTCTCAATGGGAACCCAAGTAACACAGTCATGCTGAATAAAGTTTAACTAATAGCAATTCGCAAATGTTAACAGGTATAAGCTCCATAACGTGCGAGTAACCCATGAAATAGCCAAACTCTGAATAATATTCTCTTTCAGTGTTTATTAACTCTTTAAGCTTGGTAAAAGTTGTATTAAGTTAAATATTTTTCTTAAAGCTTAGTAATAACTTCTATACTGCATACTACACAGATGTTATTAAGCCTAAAGCATCACAGACGACTATAATTTGAAAACATGTGCCTGGGACAGCATTTATCTGTATAATATTTAAGCTCGCGCGCAATAGTTTACTTAATTTGCCGATAGATGTCGTTGTATGTGGAACGCTCATATCCTACATGGCGGTGATAAGATTTTTTTAACTCTTAACCTCTTGCCTGTGTCTGATAAGGATCAGTACAATCGAAAATTAACTCTATGACAAAAAGGAACAAGAGTTAATTTTCGATTGTACTGATCCTTATCAGACACAGACAAGAGGTTAAGTGGGGACACATACTGTGACGGACGGAAAACTACGGAACCCTACACTGAGCGTGGCCCGACACACTCTTGGCCGGGTTTTTCTATTTTACAGCTTGACTATTAATAAGTATGAAAAGTATTACACAGAGGAACTTAATCCTGAATAATTTCTGAATAACAACGTCCATCTGCATTTGTTTGAATAAATATGAAATAGCAGCTGTATAAAACAGATGTCAGCTTTTTTTCAGATGTTACTAAGCGAAGTAGACCATGAGTAAGCTATTACTCAGATTTTACATCGCTGTTATACGGACTTAAGCATTTAAAAGTGTGCCCAAATTGCTTGAATAACAGCTGAACAGACGTTTACTCAAGACATTATCCATGCAAAAGTTAGCTCACTTTGAGCTAAGCATACGATAAATCAGTCATAGGTCACCAGCTGTTTGATTCGGTCGATGTCCCATACTACAAAAGTTACAAAACGAAAATAATTACTGCAATTAGGTAAGGTACTTGTTAAGTGTAAGTTATACTTACCAATAATTACTTGTGTAAGTCGAATTTTTTTCAAACTGAATTTATCATTTTTTCCAGTCCAGTTGCATTTACGTGCTAACGACGTGGAAAAAAGCCGTTGAAGCACTCTTCTAGTGATTGCAGCAGTATTATTACCACCAACGAAGCTCAAATTATTTATCTGAAACAAACCATGGATTATATTTAGCAAAAATAGTACTAATAACGATAGCAACGATAATGAACTTTAATTAGAATTTCTGTAAAATATAAAACGGAAAATTTAATAATAATAAATAATAAAAAATCAAGGGTCAGGTACAGAAGGCGGTACTCCTGGACATGGCGCGGATAGTCCGAAGGTTCCTCTCTCTGTCGCCCTAACCACCGGTAGCTTAGGCCCTGCCTCGCTGCCGGCGGCACCCTAGGTTAGGTTTTTAATGATTTTATGTTTAGTATTTATAGTTTTATATTTTACTTTTATAGAAATATTGTAAAAACCTACCTAAGATGAGAAATAAATAAAGTGAGTAATAAATAATAATAATAATAAATATTGAGGGACAATCTTAACACAAATCGACCTAGTCCCAAACTAAGCAAAGCTTGTACTAAGGGTACTAGACGACGCTATACATACTTATATAGATAGATAAATACTTAAATACATATAGAAAACATTCAAGACTCAGTAACAAATATTCGTGCTCATCATACAAATAAATGCCCTGACCGGGATTCGAACCCGGGACCTCTGGCTTCGTAAGCAGAGTCACTACCAACTAAGCCAAAGTGGTTGTCGACAAATAAAACTCTGGAACATAGAATATAATTTTTAAGAGGCAAGCACGTATACCAGATTTTGTTGGTTCTCTTTGTCCTCGAGCCAAGTTTGAATAGCATTTAAATCTTCTATGGAATTCAACGGTAAGGTTAACTCATCCGGTAAAGCGATCTTGGTAAGTGGCGTAGATAATGATAACCGTAACAAAATGTCGTTCTGTGTAGCTTTTAGTTGTTTCAGATCACTTTGGATGTCTGATAAGTATGAAGCAATAGATACTGCAACAAAAAGTAATAGCTATTTATTTTGAATATCTCTTAAAACTGTAAGAACATTATGTGATATAATAATATTGTACCTAAAGATTCATTAATTTTGTCTAATGCTGCTTTTGGCAGATGCATGCCAGATGCAGCTAGTGCAGCAGATGAGCTCCGTGAAGATACAGGGGAGTCTGTAGAAAAAACAAACGGCAGTTGCGTTTAGCTCTTTTTAGGGTTCTGTAATCATTCACTTATTTAAAGTATATTGGGCCAACAACAAACTAACTTCATTCAGCCAATAGTGACAAAATACAGAAAGGCCCATTGTTGGTAGTCAGTTGATCAAATAACGAGATATATTATGCCTAGGAATCTCATAATCTGGCGAATTATATGATCGGGCGAGGACATACATAACACTTGACTTACCAACATTGAAAGCTTCTAATAAAAACCTGGGTCTGGCCGTTAGATTACGCTCATTCTGTTCATCTGGAAAAATATCATAAATATTAAATTGGGACACATACCTGCAGCTAATCTAGACAACAGGCTTAGATTTTGTAGAGGTAGCGGAATGGCATCTCGCTCATATTTGGAGCACCCCAACAGGATGGGGGACTATCTTACACAAATCGACCTAGTCCCAAACTAAGCAAAGCTTGACTATGGGCACTGGACGACGATATACATACTTATATATAGATTATAAATAAATACTTAAACACATAGAAAACATTCAGACTCCGGAACAAATATACGTGCTCATCACACAAATAAACGCCCCGACCGGGATTCGAACCCGGGACCTCCGGCTTCGTAGGCAGGGTCACTGCAAACTAAGCCAAAGTAGTCGTCAAGTAAAAGCAATATTGAGCAGTCACTTTTTGTAAAGATCTTTCAAAATACGAGTACATAAGAGCCCGCGGCAGCTCTGTACGTATTACTTATGTACGTACTTGCAGCTGCTATATCGCTAGCCCAATATTACAGGGTTCTATGTTACTTTTTCAAGGTAGATAAATTTAGACTTTTTATCACTATGACAATGTTCAAATTTCAATCAGTTAAAAGTGAAACATATAACCCTGTAATATTGACGTGACGATATGCCGGGCGACTCAGTGATCGATTTAGGCTTGGGTAAGCGGGATTTCCTGCCCGCTACGCGAGGAGAAAATCTCATTCCTGGTCAAGGCAAGACGTAAATCTTTAGATAAGGGTGGTATTCCACTGGTCAAAGATCTTTGTCCAATGTGCATTGCATCTCACTCTCTCTTTATGCGAAATGTGAGATGCAAATACACATTGGACAAAGATCTTGGACAAGTGGAATACCACCCTAAACTACGGGCGGTAATTCGTAAAGTCCCAGATGGCATATTTATGGCCGTCACCTGGGGCCACAAATACCTGCGATCTGGGACATTTATGAATTCACCGCCCTAGGTACGTATTGTACTATTAGGGCAAGTACAGAAGGTATTTTAATGGGCCATTTCGCAAAAAATGTAAATTGTGAATTGAAATAACTAGGTGCAGACTGAATACTAGAGCGCGTTAAGTATTTTTTTGTATTTGGCATCAGGATTCAAAATCAAGGCTAGTAACTGAATGGCATTTTCTTATGTTAACATATTGGCAATTTACCCTACATAAAATTTACTGAATTTGCCTACTTACCAACATTATCGTGTTGTGGGCTGTTTTCGATATCAAGTTTCTCTTTAATTATTTCTGTGAAAAAGAAAAATTCTATTTAGTTACTATGACTGTTAGCAACTTTACTGTTAAAAGTTGTCAAGCCACCAGAACGCCTGTAACTTGGCTTAGCAACTGCTGTCATAAACACCAGCAGCCGGGATCAACGGCTTAACAATAACATACTAACTTAAAATAATATTTCAATGGCATGTGCAATTCATACAAAATTAACCAAATTACTTGCAGCTAATAATTGATTTTTACCTTCAGGTGGAGAAGGGCATTTTAAGCCAGTAATTTCTTCTTCTTCACTGTCTGTATCTGAAGCAACTATTGTTTTCCTTCTCCTTTTCTTTGCTGTTTCTCCCTCGTCTGATATTAAATCGGACTCGCATTCAGCCTTCCTACACTTTGAACGCGCCAACTGTAAGTCAGCTGAAAAAAAAAAAATAATGGACATCAGATTCGAAAGAAAAAATCCCACCTTACGCCCAAGAGTAACATAAAGGCATTGCGTCAGAAACAAAACTATATTAGGGTAGGTTAGGTAGATAGGTAACTAACAAAATGCCTACAACAATATTTTTAGCACAATGTTATGAGAAAGTACGAATAATGTAACTTACCTATAATAATAATAATAAACATAACCTACATATGTGGCAGTGTTTAGTAAAAGGTACCATGTCACGACTTCGATATTTGTCACTTTTGGACTCTATTCCAATAGAAATAGAGTCCAAAAGTGACAAAAATCAAAGTCGTGATATGGTACCTTTTACTTTTCACTCCCACATATATATATGTTATGTATCTAAGGTAGCCATAATAAAAAAGTTACTTACTGGTTTGAAACATCACTCGTTTTATACGGTGCATTGGCCAATTTGGCCAAGTCTCATCCTCTTTAAGCTGCGTCAGCAAGCATTTATTAAATTTGCTCGCGGTTTTGTATGGCGGCCATAAACATCGATTTCTTCGTGGTGTCAACCAATTTTCCCGCACTATCCCTACAGAATTGTCTTCAAACTCCACCACTAGGAATAACATCCTGCGCTGCATAATCAAAGGGATAAGTAAGATAACAAAATAAGTAAGATACATAAAGAAAAAATAGGAGCCACTAAGTATTTAGATTATTATGTGAAAAATATATTTGTGTTTTTTTATTGAAATAACAATAAAACAAGGCTTTTGTTAATTGTTTCACTTATTTGGTTTAATTCCAATAATTAACAGTAAAACAGAAATATGTAAGTGGCCCCTCTATTTGCTTTATTCAATGAAATTAACTGAAAATTTGGCAAATGTAATGGAGAACTTTTATCTATCAGGATATGTAGGTTATGTATAGTTAGAGTAAAGTTAAATTTTATCTACTATTCAGCAAAATGTAAAATATTCGTACTGGTTAAACAGTGATAATTTAAACACCATAGACTTCTTCTAGGTTTGCCTGTACTTAATCTATAGTTAATAAACTGTAGTCCAATTTAACTTCAAAACTTTAATTATTAAATTATGAAAAAAGAAAAAACATTTGATCTCTTTATCATTTGATTTATCATTTGATATGTCACACGATATAGTTGCCATTTTTTTTATTAACTTTGCTCTATAACCCTCATATCCTGATGATGATGATAAAAGCTCTCCATTCATTTTGCCAAATTTTCCATACATTTTATTCTAGTTTTCTTAAGCTATCTTTAGAGTAAGTATATTATTAAAGTGGGTTTGCCTCCTTTGCTACAGTCTAACAAAATCCCGAAAGTTCACAATGTTAACATTCATAAGAGGTAGGAACTTCTGCAACTAGAGTGCACACATTATGCAAATAGGTACAATACGTACCGATTGTTTTCTTATGAGCAATATTCACATTCGTCTTCTGGGAAGTGATCATAGATGGCCATGTGGAAACAATTCGGACACCAGAAAAAATCAAAATACAACAATGATTGTATATTCAATTTATGTATCTTGATGTGATGAGGTAGGTGAATGTCTGTATAGTGGCCGCAATTAAAACATCTTCTAGACAATAAAAAGTGTGTCATTATCCATGGCCATTCTTTTTGATTCAGTTGTTCGAAGTCGTTTCTTGTCAAAAAACAGTCAACAGATAAAAAATCTGGCATCTCCAAGTAATATAAATGTTCTGAAAAAGGGGAACTATACTGTTTTCCTTCGATATTGACCCACATACGGATATGGAGGCAATTAAACATAAAAGCGCAATGGAGTCGCTATAGGTACCTACTTTTCATCATATAAGTAATTAATATTGATTAAATGGTTTATTTTGAAATCATTTACCATTACCACATCAACATATGACCATCATCAGATCAGATCAGCTTCAGGAGACTGACGCGCACGGCAAGCCCGAGCAAAGCCGAGCCCCTTTGAGCGCGGTCAAAAAGCCGACACGACAACCGAATAATGATAAAATGACTTTAATCCTAAATTGGCAATAGACGAAGCCGAATAGTCAACTTAAGTCATCTAACAGTAAAGATATATCACAAGAATACTTACATAACAGTAACGGAGCTAGCACGTTTGCTTCGGAGTTCGGGGATACCGACGCACGGACCGAAAAATTGGCGGTGCAAGTGCGGACCCGCAGGCCTAAAAGACATGAAAGGTATTAGAACAAGAATATCACTATACTATCCAGCTATTCCTCAATATATATGTGTAGATCTAATCATTTGAGAACTCACCTCGCAGCAAAAACAAAACACGAGGAGACACGGTCCAGTCGCTATTTATCGTCAACATGGCCGTTGCAATGCACAAGCACAATACAACGCACTTCATGACTTCAACTTTACAGACATAACACTTCCTAGACCGGAAGTTCCGGAACAAAATACTCATGACTTTTTATTTCAAACCTTAAATCCGCTGTAATAAACTTTATTCTTCACAGATTCCATTTAGTCAATTAAGTTTTTACTATTAATTATTGACTAAATATTAAACTTATGCTTCATAATCTTCGACATATCTATCTATATTACGCACTTACATTATTTATTGTACTATTCATTAACAGTAAATATCCATGTTGAAATCGAAGGCTTAAAATATACATAACGTTGTTTGATTAGACGTTGCGTGAGAGTTTTTTCTTGTTCATTCTCCGCCAATCAAAAGATTCCAAGCCGACGCCGTAAACACCCGCGAAATATCAAATAACCCTTCATTAATGTAAATATTGCTCAAATGGTATAAAATTAATAATCACCACATACATCGATATTCATATTTAAAATTACACTGCTGAATTATGATGTAATAAGTAGCTAAAACGCCCATTTCCGATAAACAGACTAATTGGATTTAGGTACATAAAAAGCAAAGAGTACAATATATAAACAGAATAGAGATATCAGTGAAATAGACAATAAAAGGCCTTCTACACGATCGGAACCAACCGCCAACCATCGTGTCCTTGATCGGATCAACCATTTTTTGTATTCGTTCTACACGATCGGTGGTTAAAATTCACGTATATCGTAGCACTGCGTGCGATTCAGTGTTGCCAGATCTCCTGTTTTTACAAGAGATCTACTGTTTTCGGGGTGTGTCTACTGTTCTGGGTCAGGCCGTCAAATTGGGCTAATGTAACATAAAAACAACTTAGCAGTATATGTTACCGAGTAACTTTAAAAGTTGCTTAAAAGTATTCTAAAGGCGTATCCACAATGAGTACGAAATACAAACACTTTTTATGATTTTTTTATTTTTATAAAGAGATCGAATAGGTACATACTTTTATAAGTTTTAAACTATCACCTGCCTATGTGATAGGTATTTTATGGCAGTTGGCCACACAAAAATTATCAAAACATTAAAATCAACCTTTTTACCCGACTGCGCGACGCAAAAAAAGGGGACATTTTTTTGTATGGAAATGGTCGTCACCGCTCAGTTTTACATTTTTTTTGGATATAAACCTATGGATTTAGAGTTACCTGCGGGTTGCACCTTGTAGAAAAAAGACTGTAGTTAATAGGAAAAATTTAAAAAGTAAGATTTATCAAATACTTTTTGTATAAACATCAAGGGACACAGACCGATGACAAAATCAGCCCAATTTGACGGCCTGACCCTTCTACTGTTTTTTCCAAAAAATCTAGGTAGATTTTAGAATTTCACTTATGTAGTCAAGAAAATATATAGAATAGAATAGAATCCCATTTTAGTACGGTCCCCAAGCTGCTCCGAGGCCCGATTTAATTTACTCAGCTCGGCCTTACGCACTACCGGTATCAATGTGTTCGGGTCGCTCTACTGATCACCGCATGCGGTAGTAGAGCGGAGAAATAGTGGAGGGGATAGTAATGACGTCACAAAGACGGCGGCCGGACCTCTTTATTTATGGCTATGTATCTCGATAACCACTTAACCGATTTCATCCATCGAGGTGTCAAATAAAAGCTTATATTATGAAAACAATTTTCTTTCTTACTACTTGTGTCGAATATACATAATAAAAATTAGAAAATGAATAAACTGAGAAATAACACAAATAAGACGTGCATTAGGTAAGTTTTATGGAATAAATTTTGTCTACTGTTTTTATTTCAAATCTTCTGTTTTTTAAGACATGTATCTACTGGTTTTTTCAGATTAGACCTGGCAACACTGGTGCGATTGTAGTGAGAACCAACCGTACAGCCGGTCGGCGGCAGGCATTAAATACTAAAATACGGTTTACCCTTGAATTGACGAAATCCATGACTTAAATTTAAAATATTTTTATTGTTTGATGGTATGCATGAAACACGTGGAGATTTTTGTGTCAATCTAGATGATATGTGCTTACGAAATATTTAAAAAGAAACTCATTATGTATTGTGAGTTTTGCAAAAATATGATACAAACTTTTAAAGTCCCAACTTTCTCTCGGGTGGCGATGACGTTCAGTGCGTGTTAATTTAATTTTAAAATCATACATAATAAATAAAAGATTTTGAATTCCGGCGACTTGTTCCGAAACACGACTTGTATTATTATGGCATATAACAAAGAATAAGAATGCAATGTGTATTTTTTTATAGGCCGGAACATCACTTTTTATGAATTTTGCGAATTCACCCTGGCGCTGTAATAATAGTTTAGGTAGTTAACTTTAATTAATCTTAGTATACAGTCTAAAGGTATACAGTCAGTCCGCCACATTTTATCATGTTGTGACCGAAATTTAGCTGGGCTGAGGGCCTACTTCGAACTTCAAAAATCAAACTTCGTGTCGTGCCGTTCCTTTCACTCTCGTGAGGAGTAGGCCCTCTGGTGTCACAGACTTTTTTTAAATTTCTATACGGCAATTATTTTACCTGACGGTGCATCTCCACGGGCGAGCATAGCAAAATACCGCAAGGTGCTACTGCCATAGAATTACGAGATACTACGTATAGGTAGAGCACCTTCTGTGGCCGAAAATGCGAGCCGAAAGAGACTCATTTTATCTCACTGTGTCCCTTTCCAAGGGTGCAAGAGGGACACAGTGAGATAAAGTGAGTTTCATGCGGGCACGTTTTTCAGCTTATCTATGGTTAATTTAAAAACAGTCTTGTGTCTTACAATACAAAGTTTATTTTTATTTGCCAAGGTTTTGGAAGGAAGGTCTTCCTATAGCGTAAGCTATATATAAGGTCTTTGGCTACAAGCTATAAGATGAGCAGGATAGGGAGATGACCTTGGTTTTCTCGCCGAGCTCTATGAGCTTGGTGTTGGCTTAGGTATGCTCCTTCACAAATAAGCTGTTACTGTGTTTTTATGACAACACTCGTTGCACGATTTAGTTTTTTACTGACATTCTCCCTCTCGCACTTACTTACTAACTAGCAAGGGACGAATGTTTTATGCGAAGTATGTGATTTATACACAATCAAGCTCGAATTTGTCAGTCTAGTAGTTTCTAGTAGATTATTAAATACGTTTGGTAGATTTAAGTAGTTTTCTGACCACCCTTTTAGTAGAAACGCCGATTATAAAGAGGTCACGCTGAGCGAGTGTCCAGAGGGCCTACTCCGAACGTCGTATCGTGCTGTCCCTTTCACTCTCGTGTTATACACTATATGACGGAAAGGGACGGCACGATACGAAGTTCGATTTTCGAAGTTCGGAGTAGGCCCTCTGTCCGAAGAGAATATAATCACGTCCTGTCCCAGTGTTGCCAGATGGTTACATTTCTTACATTTTTCGTAACTTTTGACCGGCTCGCGTAACATGTAAGTAACTTCTGTTGTAAGTGAAATTTTCGTAACTTTTGTGAATAATGAAACTCTGTTTAAAAAGAAAGGTCAAACGTATCTTACCGGGACCAAATGAGACAATTTATAGGCTACCATACAGAAAAGGCAACAAAAAAACCTACAAGTTACGACTTTGTCTGTCCGTCTGTTGCAACTATGTATGACAATTGAAATACCGCCCATCTGCCTGGAATAATTATGTCGCCAACCTCGCCGTATTAAAGCTGCATGTGGCTACTCATTTCTTAAAATCGAACGTTTTGATAAGTAATCAATTGAAAAATATAAAAAGTGTAACTTTTGCATCAAAAATGTAACTTTTTTAAGAAACGAAACGTAATTTTCGTCCCAAGGGCTCTGGCAACACTGTCCTGTCCTGTCATAACAACTTGATGAGTTTTATTTAGAAAAGAAAACTTCTTTTATTCTTTTTTATTGTTATCCATTTAATTTGCGACTATACTGGGTGACGTGTGTGCTCAATGAATTGAATTTTGATCTGCTGACTTGTTACCGGCGACGGCGGCGACAATGGAAGTACCTTGTTAGTGAGAAATGGTGTTTAAGTGTGTAAGTACCAAATTGCGGTAGAATAAGTATTCATGCAACAGTTCCTTATTGGGTCATTACCTGTATTTGTCTTTATCCCGATAAGTTTTGTCAATGTTATGTATGACAGTCTATTATAACACTGAATGGATTAAATATAATTTATTTATATTAGAGAAACAAACTCACAGCAAAAGTTATTTAGCTACATTCAGCTAGATGTAAAAATAATATTTTCCTATTAGGTACAATTAGGCATATTTAGATTAAACTCCAGATTATACAGTTAGCCATAATAATAATAATAATTAAAGGCAATTTTTAGTAAAAATCTGTAAAATATTCAACATTTGTGTGTGTTTCAGGTTTCTTCACACACTTACCGAAGAATACATAAATCCGGCAAAAATCAAGAAGATGAAGACTATAATGGCTGCTGGAACATTCAGCCATCGGCATAACTAATTGAGTGGGATGGCTATTAATGAGGAGTCATGTGCGGGCGTTTTTCACCAACCTATTTACTTTTCCGCTGTGGAAATATCTACTGACCTACGGAATATGTTGCATGGGAACTCACCTGGGCGTGACAGCTTCAGTGTATGTAATATGAAAGAGTCTGCATTTAGAACACTTTTTTACTAACTGGTACCGCCTTATTGACGCCACTAGCTTTTAGTAAATAACAACAAATTATGGATCCTAGCTAGTCCGAAATAAATATTTAATTTAATTATTTTGCTAGACACCAGATGGAATGTCGTTGATTCCGTGGAAGATGGGACGCCACGTGTATGGACACGTTGGCTCCTTCCCATCTCCACGGAATTTCAGTCAGAGCGGGTGCCACTGCAGAGGCGGCCGAAAAGGCGAAGCTAAACAAATATAGGGGTCGGCACCGAATATAAGTTGGTTGCGTTTGGTGTTGAGACTCTCGGTCCGTGGGGTCCCAGGCCCCATGACATTGCTATGAGGTTAGTGGACACCACTGGTGACCAAAGGGCTGGCAGCTTCCTCGCACAACACATCAGTATTGCTATACAGTGGGGAAATGCTGCCAGCATCTTTGGCACTATGCCGTGGGGCCTTATTTTAGATTATTTATTTTTAAGTTTTTAGTATTTAAGGTAGGTTATTTTATTATTTTTAGTGTATATTGATTAAGTTTGTCTTTGTTGAAAATAAATTAAGTACACTTTTAAATAAATGTATATTTTTTAAACTGCCACTACAACTACTAACTATAGGTAGATAGCGCTGTATAAGAGGGTGAGTATCCACCAGTGATGTGGGAAGCTGTGTGTTCATATATTTGACACCTCGCATACTCAAGAACTAGGTGTTAATTGTATGGAAACAGCACATCTATGTGGATATTCATCATAAAGGTGGTCACAGTTCTATATATATACGGTGACTAGATACACAAAGGGCCACTGTAGGCAATCAATGCTTTAATTGATGTTGGTTATCATAGTATTTGTCATCATTGGGCCAATAACGTAATACCATAATTGAACCAACGGTGATTAAATACATAAAGGGCCACTGTAGGCAATCAGTGCTTTAATTGATGTTGGTAATCATAGTATTTGTCATCATTGGGCCAATAACGTAATACCATCATTTAACCAACGGTGACTAAATACACAAAGGGCCACTGTAGGCAATCAGTGCTTTAATTGATGTTGGTAATCATAGTATTTGTCATAATTGGGCCTATAACGTAATACCATCATTTAACCAACGGTGACTAAATACACAAAGGGCCACTGTAGGCAAGCAGTGCTTTAATTGATGTTGGTAGTCGAGATATTCGTCATCATTGGGCCAATAACGTAATACCATCATTTAACCAACGGTGACTAAATACACAAAGGGCCACTGTAGGCAAGCAGTGCTTTAATTGATGTTGGTAGTCGAGATATTCGTCATCATTGGGCCAATAACGTAATACCATCATTTAACCAACGGTGACTAAATACACAAAGGGCCACTGTAGGCAATCAGTGCTTTAATTGATGTTGGTTATCATAGTATTTGTCATCATTGGGCCAATAACGTAATACCATCATTTAACCAACGGTGACTAAATACACAAAGGGCCACTGTAGGCAATCAGTGCTTTAATTGATGTTGGTAATCATAGTATTTGTCATCATTGGGCCAATAACGTAATACCATCATTTAACCAACGGTGACTAAATACACAAAGGTACAATGTAGGCAATAAGTGCTTTAATTGATGTTGGTAGTCGAGATATTTGTCATCATTGGGCTCATAACGTAATACCATAATTGAACCAACGGTGACTAAATACACAAAGGGCCACTGTAGGCAAGCAGTGCTTTAATTGATGTTGGTAGTCGAGATATTCGTCATCATTGGGCCAATAACGTAATACCATCATTTAACCAACGGTGACTAAATACATAAAGGGCCACTGTAGGCAATCAGTGCTGTAATTGATGTTGGTAATCATAGTATTTGTCATCATTGGGCCAATAACGTAATACCATAATTGAACCAACGGTGACTAAATACACAAAGGGCCACTGTAGGCTATCAGTGCTTTAATTGATGTTGGTAGTCGAGATATTCGTCATCATTGGGCCCATAACGTAATACCATAATTTAACCAACGGTGACTAAATACAAAAAGGGCCACTGTAGGCAATCAGTGCTTTAATTGATGTTGATTATCATAGTATTTGTCATCATTGGGCCAATAAAGTAATAGCATCATTTAACTAACGGTGACTAAATACACAAAGGTACAATGTAGGCAATAAGTGCTTTAATTGATGTTGGTAGTCGAGATATTTGTCATCATTGGGCTCATAACGTAATACCATAATTGAACCAACGGTGACTAAATACATAAAGGGCCACTGTAGGCAATCAGTGCTTTAATTGATGTTGGTAATCATAGTATTTGTCATCATTGGGCCAATAACGTAATACTATCATTTAACCAACGGTGACTAAATACACAAAGGGCCACTGTAGGCAATCAGTGCTTTAATTGATGTTGGTAATCATAGTATTTGTCATCATTGGGCCAATAACGTAATACCATCATTTAACCAACGGTGACTAAATACACAAAGGGCCACTGTAGGCAATCAGTGCTTTAATTGATGTTGGTTATCATAGTATTTGTCATCATTGGGCCAATAACGTAATACCATCATTTAACCAACGGTGACTAAATACACAAAGGGCCACTGTAGGCAATCAGTGCTTTAATTGATGTTGGTAATCATAGTATTTGTCATCATTGGGCCAATAACGTAATACCATCATTTAACCAACGGTGACTAAATACACAAAGGTACAATGTAGGCAATAAGTGCTTTAATTGATGTTGGTAGTCGAGATATTTGTCATCATTGGGCTCATAACGTAATACCATAATTGAACCAACGGTGACTAAATACATAAAGGGCCACTGTAGGCAATCAGTGCTTTAATTGATGTTGGTAATCATAGTATTTGTCATCATTGGGCCAATAACGTAATACTATCATTTAACCAACGGTGACTAAATACACAAAGGGCCACTGTAGGCAATCAGTGCTTTAATTGATGTTGGTAATCATAGTATTTGTCATCATTGGGCCAATAACGTAATACCATCATTTAACCAACGGTGACTAAATACACAAAGGGCCACTGTAGGCAATCAGTGCTTTAATTGATGTTGGTTATCATAGTATTTGTCATCATTGGGCCAATAACGTAATACCATCATTTAACCAACGGTGACTAAATACACAAAGGGCCACTGTAGGCAATCAGTGCTTTAATTGATGTTGGTAATCATAGTATTTGTCATCATTGGGCCAATAACGTAATACCATCATTTAACCAACGGTGACTAAATACACAAAGGGCCACTGTAGGCAATCAGTGCTCTAATTGATGTTGGTAATCATAGTATTTGTCATCATTGGGCCAATAACGTAATACCATCATTTAACCAATGGTGACTAAATACACAAAGGGCCACTGCAGGCAATCAGTGCTTAAATTGATGTTGGTAAACGGGGTATTTGTCATCATTGGCCCAATAGCAATTTAGCCAACGGTGACAAAATACACAAAGGGCCATTGTAGGCAATCAGTGCTTCAATTAATGTTGGTAATAAATATATTTTTCTTCATTGGGCCAATAACGAACTAACTTCATTCAGCCAACAGTGACAAAATACAGAGAGGCCCATTGTTGGTAGTCGGTTGATTAAATAACGAGATATTTTTTTACATTAGGCCCATGTAGGTTTCACGTGCCGAATTTAACTAACAGTATGCCAACAGGTCCCCTACCGTTGGCCTAATGTGGCCAACGCAAAATGCTACTAGGGGAACAAACCGTTGAACAAATTTTTTTTTCAATTTCCAAAAACTTATTCGACAAAAAAAATAAGTATATTTATACAACCTGGTCAAAAAATTTCACGAGAATCAGTTCAGAAATGCGACCTGTAGAGGAGAACAAACCGAAATTCCCCCGCAGAAACTTACAAAATCATTGATAAAAAAATTGTTTTTGGAAATTTCCAAAAACCGTCTCGACAAAAAAATTCTATATAATTATCGAACCCGCTCACGAAATTTCACGAGAATCGGTTCACAATTACGACCTGTAGACGAGAACAAACGGAAATCCGGACATACAATAGTAGATTGTATGACAAGGGTCTAAAATGAGCCATATCACCACGAGATAGTTATTTTCCCGAACGAAGTGAGGGAAAATTGTTCGAGGGGTAATATGGCTTTTAGACCAGAGTTATACACTCTACTTTTCACTTCGATTGCGAGAAAATAAATAAACAAAGGTTAACCCACCCAAAATTAACAATAAATTCCACGGCGAAGATATATACTTTTGCAGCATGTTTTTTTTTCTATACTCCTTTGACACACAAAACATAGACACTGCGGTTCGCGCGCAACATTCACGCGCGAAAAAAGCTAACTGACCTTCCATTGAGCGCTTCAAAGTGTTGCTCGAACGATTTAACCACTTTTTTAATTATTGTGAAATAGGGACTACTACAAACTTAATCTTTAGACTCTTTAGAAAAATTTATTATGTTTCCTGATTGGTCGATTTTAGTAAAGCTGTATTCTGGTTGGTTAATACCCAATACCAAATATTTTTTTAAGAGTAAAATTAAGTGTTCTGTGATTGGTGGATTTAATAGGTGAAGTATTTTGATTGGTCAAATTCAAATGTTTTGTAAATCATAAATATGTATTCATATTTTCCCTAGGGGTTAAATGTACTACTTTAGCCCCGCTTGACAAGTCTAATATGACACACTTTTCGAGCATGAGAAGTGAAAAATATTTGGTACCCAATACCATTTATTAACAAACCAGAATACAGCTTTACTAAAATCGACCAATCAGAAAACAGAATTCATTTCTCTAAAGATTTTAAAGATTAAGTTTGTAGTAGTCCCTATTTCACAATAATTAAAAAAGTGATTAGTTCGTTCGAGCAACGCTTTGAAGCACTCAATGGAAGGTGAGTTAGCTTTCCTGCGCGTGAATGTTGCGCGCGAACCGCGGTGTCTATTTTGTGTGTCAAAGCATGAAAGTAGTTTAGAAAAAAAAAACATGCTGCCAAATTACATATAAGTTCGCCGTGGAATTAATTGTTAATTTTGGATGGCTAACCTTTGTTTATTTATTTTCTCGCAATCGAAGTGAAAAGTAGAGTGTATAACTCTGGTCTAAAAGCCATATTACCCCTCGAACTATTTTCCCTCACTTTGTTCGGGAAAATAACTATCTCGTGGTAATATGGCTCATTTTAGACCCTTGTCATACAATCTACTATTCAAAACCTCGCACATTACTATCGTGCAAACAAAAAAAAACAGTCCTATTACTACTTGCCTTACAGCTCATTTAAAATAGTCTCATAAAGACAGTCATAGCCTGGTTGTAGCTACAAATTCTAACTTGCTTTCTCAATCTCGTATATTTCTCCCTTGTGCAATCTAAAAGTAGCTTTATTTCATTTGCTTAAAGCTCTGTTTTAAACCAACTTATAGAACGTAGTCACAATGTTCCATACTTTCTCACCCTCGTATATTACTCTCACGTGCAACCTTAAAGCAACCGTATTGCGTAACTTTTAAATTTCATTTTCTCATGAAACATACAGAGGATATACGACGTTCGTTAAATGAGACAAGCTGCGTCGTAGCAATATAGCAATTTTGCTGTGATTTCTGGTTTTCATTAAGCTGCAGGTAGTTGGATATTTTAGTCCATTAGAGATAAAGATAATATATTTTTCAGTACAGTCAAAGGCATAAATATATGTACGGTACCGAAGCGACTAAAACCGCTTTTACTCTTTTGTTGTTATTAAATAATGTCATGTTCGCATATTTTGTCACTGTATTTGCGTAGATATATTTTCGACCTTGACTGTACATTACCACCACACGCAGACACTGTAACCCACTGAAAATTCGATTGTCTTTACCGCTAAAGACAATCGAATTTTCAGTCTGGACGAGGGCCGACGATTCGTACCACTGGATTAAAAAAAAACTTATATAATATGTTTATAATATGGACTTCAAGCATGCTCCATGTCAAACTGGATTTATGCTCATTGTTAAAACTCATGTTTGGTAGATTTGAAAATCATAGTTCTAAAGAGTGACTCAGGAGACGTAACCATGATGACGAGCAACAAAGGATCAGATACACCCATTTAATAGTTAATTTTCAGTAAAGGAAAACATCGTGCTAAAACCGGGTTAGTCCCAACAAGGGTCAAATGTCTAGTTTTCAACTCAGGGTTGGAAGGTCAGACAGCAGTCATTCTCAATCAATAAATTTTAAAATGACCTTGAGGAACTTGTAGTTACGGTAAAAATCCTTAAAATAATTGGTGACGTACCCAGAACCAGTACTTTAAAGAGGAAAGCGTTGGAAAATGTCCTTGAGGAATTTGTACTTCGGGATAAAACGAATTCTTCAAGGTCGTTTTTGCCGTATCTGCCCTACATGGCTTTGTTTACTGCATATCAACAACATCAAATTGCATTTTTCATCAATACTGATGACGTTAATAATAATGACGTTAGATTCTCAACGACTTTATAAAACAGAAACGTTAAAAATCACCATAATCTCAACCGCAAATCCCCAAGGGAAATCCAAAAGTTGAAGGACTCGACCTTCGACACGTAAAACAATTGTTCCAACTGTTCCCCAAACTGTTTCATTTAGTATAAAATAAATTTTTGGAACACTGAAAAAATCAGCGCGGCCTCAGGCTGCAGGCTTTTGAGACAAAACAAAAGCCCTTTTCAGACTTTTAAACTGAAAAGTATACAAAAGGTCACTAGAGCTTTGAGGTGTGCGAGTGAGATGGGGTATTAGGAACGCGGGCGGGGTAAGGGAGATGGGTAGCTGAAAATCAATTTATTAGGTAGTGACGTAGCGAGTCGCGCATGCGTGGTTGGAGAGTACCCGGGCGTGGGTTGCCAGGGTACGAGAAAATGGTGGAGATTCTTGTTTTTCATCTCTAGCATTTATTCCTGACACTGATGAGATGCTAGATGTAAGGTCACCAGAGATCACGAGAATGTGCTGTGATCAGGGGAACCTGCATTTATCTCTAGCTAGTAATACAACGAATCCTCGAATCAAAATAGGGCCAGCAACGCACTTTTTACTGTTATGTAGTCACAAGCGTCCATAGACTAAGGCGTCTGCTCACCATCAGGCAGGCCGCTTGATTGTTTTCCACAGTCGTAAAAAGATACAGCAAATAACTATTTATACATATTAGGAATTATGTCTACTTATTAGTTTGCAATGTCTCAATGTATAAGTGTAATATATATTACCTTTAAAACTAAATGTAACTGAAAGTCATCAGTTACACGGTGATTATTACTCACAATACTGGGGTGTCAATAGTATCGTGGTATTGAATTGAGTGTATCGCGTGATAATAATCACCGTGTAACTGATGCCAATGAAATTATAGTTTTTGATATGATACAATAAATAAAATCAAGTAGATTATTTTAAAGAATACGAGTATCTACAACTTATATAAATCTTTTCAAACTTTTTTACACTCATCCGATCATTACTGAAAATGATTTTATACAAAGTTACGTCATTTTATCGCATTCATTAACATATGAATTCTATGATGCAGGATATCAAAATTACAATAATTGTAAAGGTAAAGTAGAAATATAAATGTAAATCATATGGTTAAAGTATAATGGGTATCATAGTAGAGGTGTACATTTAGATGTACACTGTGTCAATAATAGACTTTTATCTACACCCATACAGTAAATACTCTTTAATGTGCTCAAAGAGTTTACGTAAGGACCAGCTTTACGATATCGCGCCGGCCCAGGGCGGAGATGGCCATAATAACATCGACAACGGTATCGTTATGGCCATCTCCGCCCATAACGATACAGGCTCGTGCTCAAAAGACTTCAACGGGCTCACGCTCGACCTCACTACACTTGCAACGCAATGGTTCCTGAACACATGAAAGAGGATTTAATATACGGATGTAGATAAAGTAGTGTATGCAACTGTACATAATTAGGCCTTAAAACACTCGTGTGATCCTATTATGAAACTCGCTAACGCTCGTTTCATAAAACCACATTCGTGTTTTAAGACCTCTCATTATGTATCAGTTGCATAAACTACTATTCTAATTAAGAAAATTCAACAATTCCAAATTAGGCCTCACACGCCAAAACTTATCAAAACACCGTGCCTAAATCAACTGTTATTTCAAACAACAAATCCTTATTATATTATAGTTAATTCAATCTTTACTCTCGCAACACCGCTCCCATCTGGGCGGGCAGCCAGAAATAGAAGCGGGGGCGCCAGTAGCGACGGCGACGCCGCCGGGACCACACCATGGCGTCCGTCGCCGCCTGGCTGCCCTTCGCCCGCGCCGCTGCGATCGGCTGGGTACCCATCGCCACACACCCACTCCCACCACCACCCGTCCCAAAAGACCGACGGCGTGCCGAAGACGAAAAACTCCTTATCAACGTATCCGGAAGACGCTTCGAAACTTGGCGAAACACACTCGAAAAATACCCCGACTCACTCCTAGGCTCAACAGAAAGGGAGTTCTTCTACGATGAGGATAGCAGAGAATACTTCTTTGACAGAGACCCAGATATCTTTAGACACATCCTTAACTACTATAGAACAGGGAAGCTTCATTACCCGAAACACGAATGTCTCACAGGTTATGATGAAGAGCTAGCGTTCTTCGGGATCCTACCCGATGTGATAGGCGACTGCTGTTATGAGGACTATAGGGATAGGAAACGTGAAAATGCCGAAAGGCTCATGGACGATAAGCTTAGTGAAGCGGGCGACCAGAGTCTGCCTCAGCTGACGGATTTGAGGCAGAAAATGTGGAGGGCGTTCGAGAACCCTCACACGTCGACGGCCGCTTTAGTATTTTATTATGTGACTGGATTTTTCATTGCCGTCTCCGTGATGGCTAATGTGGTTGAAACAGTGCCGTGCGGCCATCGGCCGGGGCGTGCGGGAACGCTGCCCTGCGGCGAACGGTACAAGATAGTGTTCTTCTGCTTAGATACAGCCTGTGTCATGATATTCACAGCAGAATATTTGCTTCGGCTGTTCGCAGCGCCGGATCGTTGCAAATTTGTGCGATCCGTCATGTCGATCATCGATGTAGTAGCCATTTTACCGTACTACATCGGCTTGGGGATCACGGATAACGACGACGTGTCAGGAGCGTTCGTGACGCTTAGAGTGTTCAGAGTGTTCCGTATTTTCAAGTTCTCTCGTCACTCCCAGGGTCTGAGGATCCTTGGTTATACTCTGAAGAGCTGTGCCAGCGAGCTGGGTTTCCTGGTGTTTTCTTTGGCCATGGCTATCATCATCTTCGCAACAGTTATGTTCTACGCGGAGAAGAATGAGCAAGACACGAATTTCACATCCATTCCTGCTGCCTTCTGGTACACTATTGTCACCATGACGACGTTGGGGTAAGTATTTTCTTTGTTCTTCAATTGTTCTATACTTTGTATAGGAAGTCTTAATGTTTACAAACTGTATTGTGTCTGGTTATAAACTACACAGAAAGAAAAGCTACTGTAACTGATGTGAATAAAGACTACAGCTGTCTACGCCACGAACCCATACGTTTATTCTTTCTGTCTAGTTACACAAACACATAGTGCTTGTGAACATAATGATTTCGTATACAAAGCTAAATATTAACAATAGTAAGCGTAACGTTTTACAGTCTACGGTCTAGCTTGACACTTATTGTGAGCCAGGTGTAAACGGAATCATACAAAGACCAAAAGGTATTTGTATGATTCCGTTTACACCTAGCTCGTTTATGTCAAAAGAGGATTTCTCTGTGTCATTAATAATAACAAAGACTCCAGTCATCTTATCTATAAGACATAATATTTGGAATTAAATCAAACAAGAATAAGGCTAAGACTAGTCCATGTTAGTTTAATGTTTAAACTCCGATTGATGTTTCGCCGAATCAGATCTTAAAGAAGTACTTATTTTAATCAGGTAAAAGTTATAGAAGTTCTTAAATTATGCAAAGATTATCATAATCAGCCATTAAAGGTAATGTCAGCTGTTTTCAAAGTAATGTTTTTCTTGTTCAGGAGTTTTAGAAGATCTGGTCTTCATAGGATTTTTGCTCCATCTTCACATCCAAATGTTCTTATATATCTCCTCGAACCTCTCACCATCACTGAGACAGCTCGTGTAACTGAAATCTGTACTCTTACTCTCAGCTAATACATAAGTTGTGAATACGCGTTTCCCCATTTAATATTTAATTTTGATGCAGGTTTTTTAAGAAGTTGTTATATTCAGTCCCCAAGGCTCCATCGCAAGAGATTAGTGGAGTAAATGAGGCTGTTAAGTCTTATGCTGCTCGGTCGTATTTTGAGTATTTCTCTCGGCTATTCTCTGTGCTTAGGCTTTAAAGTCTTTTATTATCCCAGGTATAAATCTTCCATTTTACCGCCGTATTTTTGCCCCAGCCGCTTAAAAATGTACGCTGAACAGCCGTGGCACAGATTTGCTCGTTAACTCCTTGCATAATTGATGCTATACACGCTTTTAATTTCATTTTCACTGCAGCGAACATAAAATCGTTTCGTTGTATGACAATGTTTCGGGGATTTAATGGCACTGCGTGTTTTAACAATGAAAAGGGCTGTAATCATTCGTTGTTGGAAACCTTTAATAGTAGTTTATGCATTCGTTATATAATGTATTCCTTTTTAGTCGAGAACCGCGTTTAGACCACGAGGCTTGCCCAGTGGCCTAAACAAGGTTCGATACTTAAAAAGCTATATGTGAAATTAATTCTTGTACTAAGCAGTACCGCTGCTATTGTAAACTACAAATTTAGAATAAGGGAAAAATTGAAAAATTTAGGCACCGAGCAAAATTCAATTTCAATTTTTCCTTTATTCTAAATTTGGTTTTGAAACTAAATGGATTACAATTGCATACACTGTTTTTTCAATGATTATTAATTAATTAAACAAACCGAAATAATTAAACAAACTAGTCCTTCGGAAATGAAGGCTCGTTGATATCGTTTTTCTATGATCTATACAATAATATGGAATATTCAGCTGGGATAGGTGAGCCCATGTAGACGAGCGGTAACACGCGATTTTCACCTAAAGGTCACTGGCTCGGACCCCGGCTCGTGCCATTGTAGCCATACCAATCCATACTATAATATTCTAAATGCAAAAGTGTCTGTCTGCCTGTTACCTCTTCACGCTTAAACCGCTGAACCGATTGAGATGAAATTTGCTATGAAGGTAGTTTGAGTCCCGGGGAAGTATACAGCACAGGAAACGTTTTATCCCCGACATCATCATTTAAGAGGGTGAAAGTTTGTATTGATAAGTTATAACTAGGTAAGCGACTGAAGTACAAAGATAGCCATTAAATTCTAACGCGATTAACGAATTCTCCGCGGACGAAGGCGCGGGCAAAAGTTAGTATTCTAAATTCGAAAGTCTGTCTGTCTGTTACCTCTACACGCTTAAACAACCTAGCTGACGTAGTTTGAGTCCCGGGGAAGCGGGGTACTATTTTATCGCGGAAATGCGCACGCATTTGTAATTGTTTGGATTGCTCACTTTATTAGGAGTAAAAGCTACTTGCAATATATGTTAAAAAATAACCAATTACTCAAGGCACCTCAAGGTCGGGTCCGAAAAAAAATAAAAATCGTAGCCACAAGCTCATCTATATGTATTTTATATATGAGTTCTTATACAGACTATTTAATTTCAAAGCCTAGAAAACATCCGCCCAGGAATAAATTTTATATTCATGCTAATCACACAAAGATGCTGTGATGAGCATTACCGGGATACAAAACCCAACCATCAGCTTCGTAGGTAGGGTCACTAGCAACTAGCCTAAAGTGGTCATCATAGCATTGTTGTGGTTGCCATTTACATAAGACACAAAGAGGAGGAATGAAAGGACACATTATGAGACTCGCATGTGAATTTCTGCCTGTGGCGTGTTTGTGAACAGCCAGGCTGTAAATCGCATGACGTTACGGACCGGCGAGCAAACTTGATTAGCCCGTGATGGCTTCTGCAACTACCGTGTAACTTTGCCGATAGTTTGCCTAGTCAATGCAAGTTCTGAGGGTCGAACGCAACCGAAAATGAAGTATCTCCCTCTCTGTCGCTCGAATATGCAAGTGCGACAGGAAATTAGATACACAGAGAGATGCTTTAGCGATACATCGTTTTCGCGGTTCGCGAGAAGCCTCTTGATCTATTAGAAACGCCCAGTAACAAACAGGTAACAAAAACAGTAACAAACTTTCTAGCTTCACCTTAAGAGGCCTTGTTAATTATTAGTACATTACTTACCAAGGGCGGTAAAATAAAAAATGTCTCAGATCGCAGGTATTTGACGCCCGAGCCGAAGGCAAGGGCGATAATTATGCGATCTGAAACACGGGCGGCAGCCCGCGGTAAGTACAAAATTTTATGTCACCCCCTAGCCAGGAAGTGGGATTTTCCGCGCGCGGAGCGTGCGGTAATTGGCACTTTATGGCCAGGTATGACATAAATTTTTTTTTTAACTCAAATTATGACAAAAGTCAAACAAAGTTCAAATAAACTGATTAAAGGATACGATGCTTTTTATAGTTTTAGATAGTAATGAATGGACCAATTGTTTTATTTATTTATATGAATATGAATGCTAACGAAAACAAATTAAATGAAATATGAGAAGTACTTTAGGAAATATATCAATAATAAGAAAAACCGGCTCCGAGCCCCGCCTGCGGGTGAGTGAGGTTGCCATAACTCCCGACCGACCTGTTATTAGCCTTTCACTATTCATACAGTGAATTGTCAAATAGATAAAAAAATTGCAATGCACTTATGACTCATCTGGAGTCGCAATGTCTACAATACCCGCTTACCATTAGGCTGGCACTATGCTCATTTGCCACCGTCATCTAAAATAATGAAAACGACTATTTAACAAAACATGTTTATTACATTGACAATTCCTACAGATACATCTTCATTTTCAGTTGTCATAGCAATCATCGTTATAAACACGTGCCAGCACTCAAAGCCAAAGATTAGTGTTATGACATAAAACCATTTTTATGTTTGTTTGTGTCACCGATAACATATGGGTCAATGTCTGGGAGCGCGTCAGTCGCTCAAGGTTCGATTCTTAGGACTAAATATTTCGTAATGCAGGTGAAAAATTAATATTTCTCGCAGTGTATATTTAGCAATGAGTAACCATGTATTGTTGAGATGACAAAGATTTCTCATATTCCATTCAAAATGTAGGCTACCAATAGTTCCAATCCTCTTTGAAAAAATGATTTACAGTAATCGAGGATTACGTGAAAAAAAGGCAAAATTATACTTACTTCCTTTGTCGAGAGTACATCTTGTTACAATTTTGTATTCACGTAGGTACTAATAATATTATTCTTACGATGTGGACAAAGTTACTAGTAAACTTTGTCCAAATCGTTAGAAAATCGATTTAACCCTTCTTAGGTCTGTGTTAGAGGATTAGATGGCAGTCACTTTAGTAAAATAAAACTAGCGCCTAGGATTATACAGATTTTCTTACGATGTTATCTTTCACCGAAAAACCACTGTTCGACATCAATTTTTCGAGAAACTCAGTGGTACGAGCCGGGGTACACTCGTGATCTCTAGATTGAAAATCGCATGCCTTATTATTATTATTTATTTATTTATCAATAAGATGACAAAAAATACAGACAACAAAAAATTACGAATTAATTACAGTTTGGCTGCAGGAAGACTATTTACAAATGAAAGATCAATAACTTCTTACATAATTTTTAAGAAAAAAAAACCGACTTCAATTGGGGAGGCCGGTGAAAGATTATTACACTTAGATGGTGAACTCTTCCATACAATGATAGAATAGTAGTTTATGCAACTGGTATACAATGAGCGGAATTGCCTTATTACGTAAAGTTGCATACATTACTTTATCTACACACATATTATAAGTACTCTTAGATGGGGTTCAGAAGCCGACCTGCATTGCTAGCAGTGCTACCGATTACATATTTTTATAGATGCTTTATAATCAGAAAACCTTATCCCTGAATTATTTAAAATAGAGTATAACAGTTTTAAATTTGAAAAAAAAAAAAATTACATCAAATTCAAAATAAATGTAAAATTTGAAATCCTTGGCCCCGAATTAGTTGAAATTGAGTATAATGACGATATCCGCAAAACATTTTTTTTTTTTTACTTAAAGTTCCAAATAAATCATCCTGATCATCATCAGCAGTTCCACTTCATCAAATGTCACGTATTTCAATGTAAGTGCTTGATTTGTTTATGAAAATACTACAATCACTATATGTATGCCTTTAACATTTGAGGAGTTCCCTGGATACCTCATGGATGCCATCATCAGAACTGGAGCTTGACAAATGATTATTTTGAAAATCTAACTTGCTTAACAAACACAGCAAAGAGGACAATTCGCCAAACGTGAACTATGCGTCGTTGAAGAGTTCCGTTCTGATCATCATCAGCAGTTCCACTTCATCAAATGTCAGTTATTTAAATGTAAATGCTTGATTAGTTGATGAAAATACTAAAATCACTATATGTGTGCCTTTCACATTTGAGGAGTTCCCTCGATTTCTCATGGATCCCATCATCAGAACTCGACCATGACAAAAATTCGTGAAAATAGAACTTGCTTAACTAATACAGTTAGAAGAAAAAATCGCCAAACGTGAACTTTTCATCGTTGAAGAGTTCTGTTCTGATCATCATCAGCAGTTCCACTTCATCAAATATCACATTTTTGTATGAAAATGCTTGATTTGTTGATAAAAACATAAAAATCACTATATGTTTGCCTTTAAGATTTGAGGAGTTCCCTCGATTCCTCATGGATTCCATGATCAGAACTGCGTTTTGACCAAAACGGGACCAACTTGGATATATATACTTACAATCAAAAAAAGAATTTCCAAAATCGGTTCAGACATGACGGAGTTATGGAGTAACAAACATAAAAAAAAAAACAAAAAAAAAAACATACAACCGAATTGAGAACCTCCTCTTTTGAAATCTTGAAGTCGGTTAAAAATAAAAAGCATTAACAATGTCTTAATCGAAAGTTGGTTAAGATTTTTTTTTTTACACTCTATTAAATACATACATGTTTATTTTTCTCGATGCGGGCGAAACTGTTGAAAATATATGGCAGGCCTTTATTAGTATATACCTGACACAACTACACTATCGTTAGTTTATCTATACTACTACTTACTCTACAGGTAGAGACAGATATAGGTAGACCTATAGTAGTGTATAAATTCGTAGCTTCGAGCGATGCAAAGTGGCCGCTGTGGGATAAGCAGGCTTAGAAGAATTAAGCCACGATTAAGCCTCGTTCGGGACTAACGGCGAAGCCAAGAGGTGGTATACTGCCTTTTCGGCGAAAAACGTTTCGCCAAATTTCACTTCGCAACCAACTTTTCGCAGAAGTTTCATTTGGCAAACCAACCGTTGGCATAACTTTACTTCGCACTTTTCTTATTTGGCAACATTTTTATAATGCCAAATTTCACTTCAACAAACTTTTATGTGGCAAAAAATTATGAAGCAAATGATTTGCTTGGTATAATGACTTTTCGGCGAAATAGGTTTCGCCAAATTTCACTTCGCATCCAACTTTTTTGCAGAAGTTTCATTTGGCAAATCAACTGTTGGCATTACTTTACTTCGCACTATTCTTATTAGGCAACATTTTTATAATACAATCAAATAAGCGTGTTTTATAAGAATAACTTTTCTTTAAAATCAAAAATACCCCAGTACATCGGATTACCTACCTATTGTGCTTTGAACAGGGACTTAGTGGCAAAACCGACTCGGATCGCGGATAGGTTAGAAGACGGAAGCGGGAGCTTTGCTCCCGCTTCCGTCTTCGAGGTTATTTTTTTATAAAAGAGCGGAAAAACTTGTTATTAACACTTACAACAAATGACAATTGGGCAATTTACTACGAAGATAAACATAGGCTCAAATCACTAAAATCTAAATACCTAATGATTAAGCATTCGATATTTTGAATATATAAGTGCAAATGCATCACCCTACCCACTTAAATAAAATACAATCATACTGCAACTTGAACCATCTATTCTATCGAACTAGGTACCTATTGTTTATCAAATAATTACTTAGTTGGGAAATGATATCAGTGCTAAAAGTATGTACGTTGCTAAAAGTATGGTATGCCAATCAATACATTTGACCAATACATAAATGACATCTTAAACAAATCCCAGGTAATATTTTGCCTAACAATAATTTATCAAATCATTAGTTGGGAAATGATATCGTTGCTAAACGTTGAGTTGGGAAATAAAACTTCGCCCAAATCAAAATATGGGATACAAAGTTTGCGAGTTAAAAATTTGCTAAATAATTTTCGCCGAAACATTAGTGAACCCCAAGAGGTATTTGCATTAATTTTCAAGCTATAGTTCCTTATTCATTGGTATATTTATTCGAAACCCGGCTCGTAACACTGGGTTTAACACTTTCGCTGCCAGGAAGCCGCCTAGCTGGCTCTGCGTTTCTTTAGGGCATATAAGAAGAACTTAATAATACTAGTGGCTCTGTGAGCTGTAGTGCTCGCGAGTTTTTTTTTTTAATGTTCCAAAAGCTGTCTCGATAAAAATTCTATATAATTATCGAAACAGCTCACAAAATGTCACGAGAATCGGTTGAGAAATGTGACCTGTAGAGGAGAACAAACGGAATTCTGGAAATTTGGAATTCGGACATACGAAAGCATGGCTGAGATACGCGTCATACTCGTGATCGGGTGCTGTTTGTGGAGTCCGGTCTGTTCATGCTTGCTAGGACATAGTGACTACGTTAATACTAGTGTCTTTTTATAGGGGATTGACGAGAGACATCATCCTGTTGTGGATTCGTTTTTATTATCAGTGACTTAGAGACCATATACCTCTAACAATATTAAATTAATTTTAATTTTGACGCTCAGAGACCATGTACATCTCTGGGATAATATATTAATTTCACTCCTTGTTTAATCTTAAGACCTTATACATCTCTAACTTAATATTTGTAATAGATAACTTTGCAAGTTTATCTTCACTGTATGACATTAATTTTGTTATAATTGTTGAACTCGAAATTATTATTCCTTCTTGAACTGTAAATTAATATTTTGACATGAAAAATGTATTACTTATTATAGTCAGACTTTCTTAAATTGTAAACAAATTTTTTTGACATGTAAAAGTGCCCTTGTGGCCTATTTGCAGAATAAATGTTTGTATTTGTATATTTGTATTTACATGCATTTGTATGGAAGCTGAACCAGAGACCTCCGTTTCACTCGGTCAACAAAAAAAGGTGGACTTTTTAATATTACATTCGCATTTCTGGCCTTGAAAGAAAATAGCATAAAAGCTCATATATCCGCATAATGGCAGATGGAATCCTGGCTCAAATTCGTATTTTTAGGGTTCCATAGCAAAATGGTAAAAAGGAACCCTTAAGGTTTCACTTAGTCTGTCTGTCTGTTACATCGCTAAATATCTCAAAAACTACTTATGTTACCGATTTGAAATTTGGAACAGTTATAAAGAAGGGTAACCTAGATGCATAGACCATATTTTTAGGGTTCCGTACCAAAATGGTAAAAAAGGAACCCTTATGGTTTCACTTTGTCTGTCTGTCTGTCACATCGCTAAATATCTCAAGAACTACTTATGCTATCGATTTGAAATTTGAAATAGTTATAAAGAGGCTTACCTAAATATATAGAACATGACTTTTTAAAATATTTTTCTTTATTATCTGTGAAAAATGCCAGATAATAGGTGGTTCAAAATTTGAAAGTCTAGTTAATATGTCGAGTGGAATGTCATATGAAAGGGCTTCGGATACACATTCTGAAACAATTTTTTTTAAGTTGAGTTATTTTCATTTAAGGGAAAATGTAAAAAAAAATACCGTTCCCCCCCCTTATCTCCGAAGTTTACCAAGGAAATAATATGAAATTATTACATAACATTGATATTCATGTATAGTTTACAGGAAAAAAATATCTATAGCTCTATCTAGTTTTTCTTTTTATATATCATCAAAAAACATTTCTATACTAAGTTTGTAATTTAATCACCTTTGCACGTATTTTGGTTTTAGAAGTATTTACGCGATTACGCTGAAAGTAACTTCTCTGAAATAAAGAAAAAAAAATTAAAATCGGTCCACGTTATCCTTGAAAAACCATCATACATATTAAGTTAAGTACGGAACCCTTGGAGCGCCAGTCGGATTCGCACTTGACCGGTTTGAAGCTTTGCTTGAATCATATTGCAGTTGTATGCCGCATTTTTATATTTATTTATTATGTGCATTGCTTTTTCGTGCGAGATAATATATAGATCTTGTCAGCTGTTTATATGTATTAAATTGTTTGAATTATGAATGGAGATAGCTAATACAGATAAGGATTATGCTACTGTTTTGCTATAGGTAAACCTTTACAACTTCATTTATTTACACTCATACAGTAAATCCTCTTTTATGTGCTCAAAAAGTGTGGGTAAGGACCAACTTTACAATATCGTGCCGATGCCGGTCCGGGGCGGAGATGGCCATAACAGCATCAAAAACGGTATCGTTATGGCCATCTCCGCCCATAAGACGCTCGTGCTCAAAAGACTTCAACGGCCTCACGCTCGACCTCAGTACACTTGCAACGCAATGGGCGTTGCAAATGTAGTGAGGTCGAGCGTGAGCCCGATCCGTGAGGAACCATTGTTCCTGAACACATGAAAGAGGATTTAATATAAGGATATAGATAAAGTAGTGTATGCAACTGTACATAATTAGGCCTTAAAACACTCGTGTGATCCTATTATGAAACTCGCTGGCCTATTAGGAAAACCACACTCGTGTTTTGAGACCTCTCATTATGTATTAGTTGCATAAACTACTATTATATCATTATATTTATAAGTTGCAGTGAATCTCAAACTTGTCGAACATCTAGATCACTAAAAAAAATTTAATGCAATTAACCCGCCGTAATCCCTGGGATCCCAGGGTTCATTACAAAAGAATGATATTGTTTATTTTTTCCGGGAGACGGCTTAAAATAATCAATTTCAGTTTTACACTCGGCCGAACTAAGACATAAGGTAACCATCCCAATACTGGACACCTTAATTCCTAATAGACGACACATACTATTTAATCACTTTTGTATGGGGTCAGTGTCGAGCACTGGGACTTAAGACATTTATTTGATAGTAAATTTAAGTAAATAATATACATTTCTTAGGCCCCTGCACTAAGCGTAGCCTCCCAGGAAACCAAGTGAGGGCAACTTTAATCCTCCTAGCGCAGTTTTTAAGGAAGCGATCGCCACCTAACCTTCCAATCCAAGAGCGCTCCTCTTGGCTTGGCGGCGTCCGCGTGCCGCGTGCGGTATGCGATGTTAAGCAACGTAGGCCGGGGTCAGTTTTCGGATAATTGACCGCTTTGAAATAATATTTTTCCCCATTCATTTTGATCCCTCCCTTTTCCGACTCCAAAACCTTTTTAATGGCAGCTTCAATAAAAATATTATTTCATAAGCTTTGCCGGTGACATTACTGCTTTAGCGGAATACTCAACACAATTGAAACAACTAGAAGTGGAAATGGACAAGATATTTAAAGAATTTGGACTTAAAAGAAACACCCAGAAAATCAACACTATAGTCACTTCAAAAAATAATAAAGTATTAAGTTCTATACGCATAACAGATACAACCATAGAACAAGTCTACAGTTTTAAATATTTTGGCAGCATAAGCTCGACTGTTTGACTGTTTGACTTGACTTGACGACTGCTTGACTGTTTGTTGATTGTGACTCGTGACTCCAGATGTACCCAAGATTCAATGCGAAAAAAAACATCTTCAAAGCCAAGATTTCTAGGAAACGATTTATTAAGATTCTACATCTGGAGCATAGCGTTGTATGGAAGCGAGACTTGGACATTAACTCAGCGAGATAGAAGAGAGACTAAATGCCTCCGAGATGTGGTGTTGGAGGCGAATGGAAGCTATAAGCTGGACAGAAAGAAAAACAAACAAAGAGGTTCTGGATTTGATAGGAGAGAAGAAACTACTTTTGAGGACGATCGAGAACAGAAGAAGAAACATGCTGAGGCATCTGATAAGAAATGGCAGTTACATAAAAACCATAATCGAAGGAAAGATAGAGGGGGGAGAGGCGGGGGAAGACCAAGCAAAAGGGAAGGTCAATGTAATATCGTAACAGGAGCTTAAAGCATTGGTGGAGAACCGAACAGAATGGCGATTACTCCACCGATAAGAGCTAGGCTAGGTTCTTAAATATATGATGATGATGAATCAGAATCAGAATCAGAATCTTTATTTGTGATGACCTCTTTGATTAC
Source organism: Epiblema foenella (assembly GCA_963556455.1). NCBI lineage: Eukaryota > Metazoa > Arthropoda > Insecta > Lepidoptera > Tortricidae > Epiblema > Epiblema foenella. The sequence goes on along the minus strand of OY747116.1, from coordinate 12,811,462 downwards.
TAACTGAGCGCTCCGAGCTCCGCGCTTTGGAAAGCACGATAAGCCGGTGATCCTGGCTGCTGTCTATGATAGCAGTTATTAAGCCAAGTTAGAAGCCTCCGGGCGACTTGAGAACTTCTAACAGTCAAGTTGCCCACTCACTTGATAAGGGGGGTCGAACTTGCACGACGTCGGTAGGGAGTACCTATCGTTACTCGACACGTGACCCCTGGGTGGTGCTAAACGGTGCAACAAAAATTGGCAACAAAATTCATAAATATACCATATGATAAAATAAATAAAACCCAAGGGGAAACTAGACCTTATTGGGACTAGTCTTATCAATTGGGTGGGGCAACTTGAATGTTAGAAGTTCTCAAGTCGCTCGAAGGCCTCTAACTGCTGTTATAGACAGCCGCCGGGATGCCTTCCAAACACAGGGGCGCTCAGTTAGTAAACACTCATCAAAGCGGTCATCCATCCAAATTTCGGCCACGGCTGACGTTGCTTAATCTAGCATACGGCACGCTGTACATACTATATCAACACTCCCCTGTGAAGTGAAAGGCAACACTGTACTAATTAAGATTGAATATCAAAGAAATAGTCTGTGTGTTCCAAATTCACCTTATAAACCTTTCCCCTTTATTTTAACTATAACTCTATTAGTCACGCATATTACCCTCAAGTGCTACCTAATATCTTAAGTTTACCTGAAAATTAAGGCTTTTATTACCTTTTGGAGTAAACACAGGTACAATATTGTTGACATTGCGTGTTTGGTATTTCGTATGTGTTGATTGCATCTCGGCATTGAGATTATGAGACATTTGATTTATATAATTGCTGTATTTTATTATACGCATTGCAGGGTAATAGCAGAGAGGCATTAAAACACGAGTGTGATTTTATGAAGCGAGCCGGAGGCGAGTTTCATAATAAGATCACACGAGTGTTTTAAGGCCTAATTATGTACAGTTTCATAGACTAGTTTATCTACATTCATATATTAAATCCTCTTTCATGTGTAACCCATGTTTACTGAGATACTGCGAGGCCGAGCATGGGCGCGCGCCTGTGCTGCAAAGTTGTCATGATCTACGGCATGCGCTCGCGCGGGGTGGAGAGCCGTGACCCGAGGTATTTTGTGAAGCTGGTCCTTACCTACGGTTTTTGAACCCATTAAAAAGGATTTACTAAATGGGTAGATAAAGTTAATTGCAGAAGATCACGGCCATTAATAACACTACTTGTTCTTTAGGTACGTGTATGTGGTGTTGTGTTTCTGGTCAGAGGTTGCCAGAGCTTCCGAGGGTTGCTGAGAGTGAGGGTTCTTCACATTCCTCTAGCTTACAACACAACGAATCCTCCTTTCACTAAAGGGTCGACTACTCGCTTGTGATACCTCTGCAGTTTCTAGCGTGCATACTAGCTTCTTATTCTGAACAAAATATTTCCATTAAAACTGTTTTGTATTCAATGCGCGTCATCTTAATGTCTTTACTATGACTCTATGAAATGGAATGCATTCAGAAATGTATTAATGGTTTCTATTTATAAAATGTCGTTTAGTTCACGAGCTACTAGTTTATTTACAAAGTCAACACAATAAATTGAAAGCTATTCGTTTTCTGAGAACTACGTTTACGTATTCGACATGCGTTGAAAGTCATCTTCATCACGGTAATTATTACATTTACAGCACCTTTGGCTATAAAGTGGCTATTATTGTCCGCTATGTGCGGAAAATCCCACGCGGCAATAAAGAAGGTATACACATAGTACATCCATCCCCGCATTTGGCTCAGTCCATCTAGAAAAAAAACCTTTTAAGACGGGATAATTATAATACTGGTTGCTGCATCCCTGTCAGATTATTGCAATATTTGGTGGTGTTGCTGGTGTAGCAATGTGCAATGTCTAACGACCCTCTTATTTGAAAAATTCTAACTCGCCGCCTTCGCCATTCGGAACGGTTTGTGCGCCCGAGCTTCACACACGTCGCGCGCGTCCGTTGCCGAATCATCTTACCTAAGGACCTAAAAAGGTGAAACCTGGACATTCTCCGTGTCATAAGTGGCTACCGAAAATAGGCGCGCCGCCTAAAACGCGAGTTAAGAAAGTGAACAGTGCACTCTGTATTGGGCTATCTAAAGGCTTAGGGGGGGGGGAGTACCTTCTCTTCATTCTCCTACTCTCCCTACACATTTCCTCACTGGATTATGGCGGCTGATATTTATCTTAGCGTTTTCTTGGTTGTGCCCAAGGAGTCCGAACCCAAAGCCAAAACTAGACCTCTGAGGGATTAGACTCGATTCCTCATATCTTTCACCGAAAAACCACTGTCACTTTTAATATATATGTAATATCATTTAATATTTTGAAGGTAGGTACATGAAATGGCGACAGGTTTTAGGAACTATATGCGACGCTCGAATGCTCCTTCGGGAAAAATCTAGAAGACCAAGACCAAGACCAAAACCGTCAAATATGGATCCGATTGTTGGGACGCAAAGGTGACGGATGAAACGAGATTGCATGTTACGGAGATGAGAATGTTGAGATGGATGATTGGCGTGACGAGAATGGATCGAATAAGAAATTACTAGTACCCATAGTTAATAAGTTGAGAGCTAATCGACTACGGTGGTATGGACATGTTATGCGGAGGTCATGTGACAAGAAGGGCATTAGGTATAAATGTAGAAGTATGTAACAGAAGAGGTAGGCCAAGGAAAAGGTGGACGGATTGCGTGAGAAACGATATAAACAGGAATGATACAAGCGTACTATGATGTACTATGATCCGCCTCTGGTGTTGCAAGCGTCTATAGGCGACGGTAACCACTTACCAGGTGGGCTGTCAGCTTGTTTGCCACCGACGTAGTATAAAAAAAATGATGTGAGTTAAGAGATGACGGGAGATAGAGGGGTATGGAAGAAAAAACATGCTGCACCGACCGTAGTAAATGGGATAAGGGCGAGCCGATGATGATGATTTTGAAGGTAGGTACATAAGTTCTATGAAGGCCCCATTGTTAAGAGCCGGGGTTTGAACAAAGCGACCTCCAGATTGAAAGCCGCTTGCCTTACTGTTTGGCTACAATGGCTGATATATTATTGGCTATATGTATTTATCTATGAACCAGCGACCTCGTAGATTGACTCTACTCACACCTCAATTTGGTTGGAACCGCTTAACCAGTCTCACTGTTTTCCAGTGTTTAAACCGGGCGGTGGTCGTGTCGGAGATTTCCCCTGGTTTTCCTCAGGCCACACTCCAACTGCGCACTCCTATCGCGTTATTGGGCCCGGCCTATAAATCCCCAGTCAGGTTCAAAAAAAAAGGATCTACGTACCTTGTTAGTAAAGATAAATAAACTTAGCAGAGCTAACGATGTGCCTTGAATAATTCATTCTCAGCCTGTATTCACCCACTGCTGAACATAGGTCTCTCTTCGAGTACGCCATATTTCGGTCCGGTGCTGGTTTCATCCATGAGAAACCCGCAGTATTTGTATTTAATTGTCAACCCATCAGCTTGTGGGCCCATGCTTCTTTTGTCTTTTGATCCAAATACAATCACTATGCCTAGCAATATTCTATCGAATGCCCCTTGAATGTAGTAATGAATTAATGAATTCAAAAATCAGAATTCGCCCAAATAAATACATGGTGGCGTTGCTTAGCAATGTTCACATCGTTTTCACATTCGCCTTACGTTCCGCTCCACGCGTCACCCGTAAACAAACACTAATTAACCAGCATTTACCCAAATACCGACTAATATCTAATGATTTATTCTCTTTTCCATCAGCTCTCTGGCAACCTTCCAACATGAAAAGTCGTAAGTCGGGCTGTGTGTCACGTATTTAAGCCGATTAGAGAGGTCCGAAAGTGGGTTAAGAAGCAAGGTCACCGTTATGTAGCGACCTTATGTGGTAATTTTGAGTGTTGTACATGGAATCTAATATGTGTTGAGTAGAATAAAAATCAGCCTATAATACTATCTAGCCTTTGGCTTTGAAACTAAAACTGAAAAACTAAAAAAAATCCGTAGAAGGGGACACATTTCGCGGTGAGGGGGATGAAGCAGCAAGTGGAGGGGAGGGGAGTGTCGTGAGTTTTTGATACCATGCCCAAAGGTATCATGCCTGACAAACTTTATTAATTTTTTTTTCTGAAAAACATAGAATAACTCAATTATTAAAGAGAATTCAGTCATTTTTCAGCCAGTGAAGTTTTAAGTCACATTCTCATTCTAGTTTTGACGTCTGTTAGTGTTGCTAAATACTCGTAAGAAGGCCCAGTCCGAAATTGTCTGAATATTTAGGTTGAGCTCGTAAACAGTTGTGTTTGCGTTTGTAGACGTGAGAGGTAAACAAAGATTGACGACCGCTGGTACGCCTGTTCTTGCCGCTTCGGCTAACACGTCCAACACCGGACAACGGTTGACAGTGACATTTGTAACTGACAACAGTCGAGCTGGAAAATATTTGCACTGAAAAAGTGATCAAAACTATGTGTAAGCAAACGTGACAGCCATAATGGTAGAAATATATATGGTAGATAAAGATGCCACGATTTGATGTTTCAGTCAATCATCAGTTTTGTTATAGACATGAGATGTGAGGTGAAACAATGGATAGGCGTTCGTTTAGCACTTTCACTGCCAGACTTAAATCTTGAATGTATCCCAAAAACCGATTTAAGTGACCTATCTATAGCGCAACGCGCCCAACGGGCTGTCCGACATCACTACATAGTATAAAACAAAGTCGCTTTCTCTGTCCCTATATCCTTATGTATGCTTAAATCTTTAAAACTACGCAACGGATTTCAATGCGGTTTTTTTTAATAGATAGAGTGATTGAAGAGGAAGGTTTATATGTATAATAACATCCATTAAATAGTGCATCCGTGCGAAGCCGGGGCGGGTCGCTAGTCTGAGATAAGTCAGATAAATTACGCAGCTCCCGTTAGGCGGGTTCCTAGCAGTGATAGTGTTAATATTTGTACCCTATCTAAGCTGCAACGCACTGCTGTGGCGTCCGGCACAGCAGACGCATCCCAAATACCCGTTGTTTACCGAAACCTAAATATTATCATCAGCATTAAGTCGTCTGGGGCTCGTGCCAATGTTTACTAGTTTTTACGTTCGTGTGACTCATTGGCGGGAGGGAGTCATACCTAGGTCATATTCGTATTGCGCATATCTAGACTATAACTACTCTAATAAATTCAGTTTATAAAACCTGTAGAGAGTAATATCGGTGACGGTGATTTTAAAGGCAACACGCGAATGCTCTTTTTTAGTGATGTATACTGTCTGCGGATTCGAGTGAAACTCTTTCGGCCTTACGGACCAAACATCCAGCTCCAGCGAGATCTTACTTTTTAGACTCGCCAACAGGACCTGACGTATGCCTTCATATAAAAGAAAATGTTACTTTTAAGGTTCCGCAGCCGGCCTGGACGGATTATCTCCTCAGCACGTCAAGGACCTAACCTCACACTGTGTCGGTGATGCAGGCAAAAGACTACTCATTTCTTTGACAAAATTGATCAACGTTATGCTTTTCGGTAACGTAAATCCTCTTTATATTTCTATCCTATACGGAGCCAATTTAATTGCTTATACTAAAAAAGACGAATCGAAAAGAGGAATCTAGACCATAGCCGTTGGTTCTACTTTTCGGCGACTAGCTACAAAAATCTCTGTTGGACACGTTTCCTCAAAATTTAAACGCTATTTGAACCATTCTAACTCGGATTTGGAACCAAAGGGGGATGTGAAACAGCCGTTCATGCTGCTTAGTCAATAGCCAGTGTGAAGTACTTCTCAAAATTGACGTCAATTTGTGTTTAACTCTATAAATAGGGACAGCCTGCTTTCTGAAGTGAGATATCATATCCCGGAACCTTATAACTTTATTACACTGTTATCAAAATTAATCTACAAAGGTCACGAACTTTCCTGAAAAGTAGGTTGTCAACAAGGTGCATGACCCTTCCGGGCCAGCCATTTTTAGCCTAGCCATCAACCCGATTATCCAAAAACTAAATTCGAAATTCAATGTGTGGTATTTAAATGACGGGGCCCTCGGAGGGGATGCAAAAACAGTACTTGCAGACTTTTGGATATCAAAAACATTTTTTTTTCTATAGGTTTGGAACTAAATTTTAATAAGTGTGAATTATTTTTGAATGGCAACAATACAGATGTCATTCAGTAATTCGGCGCCTTAACTCCTAACAGTAAAGTAGTCGATAAGGAGTCCCTAAGCCTTTTAGGTTCACCAATATTTCAACAAGGCATCCCTGATACCATCACAAACGCAATTTCAAATTTCAAAAACTGTTCCGAACGTCTAGTCGTAATTAACTCCCATTATGCCCTAACGATTCTAAAATGTTGTCTTTTCGTACCCAAGTTCACATACCTGTTACGCTGTAGTCCTTTTTTTAAAAAACTAATTTCTTTATTCCCGATTGTCGAAATCATTAAATCTTCTTTGGAATCCATTCCCAATATCCGGCTTAGTGAGCAGTGTTACCCAGGCGTCCTTACCTATCAAGTTTGGTGGCTTAGGCACGCGCAAAATTTGCAAACAAAGCGACATTGACTAATAGTGTCGAAAATGAGGGTAGATTCTAGCTTCCCGCACCACCGCCGTCCGCCAATATCGAGCATCGGAGCGACCCGTGCGTGAGCGCGCAGTGCTAGACGCACAGCCGTCGCAGCTGGTTCTCATGATTAAGAGCCAAGTATTGGTCGGAAACATGTCGAGTGATATTAGACCTTAAAGACGTGAGTTACACGTTTATAATTCAATATGTCTGAAACTCATTGGAGTTTTATATTCATAATCACTTACATTTCAATTTTAAAAATACCTCCCACCCACACCCACCACCGCCAGTGCTCGACACTGACCCATACATGGAACTTATGTCATAATCACAGAGGTGAACCATACGTGTCATCTATTGGGCACAAATGTGTCGAGCATTGGAACATCTACATTAATTAAACCTTAACTAAAGTTGTTTACACCAGACCCGAGAATCCCTGCTCCGAGTGCAAACTGGAATATTCACTGGATTTAATTAATTTGCTGCATCGCAGCTAGATTCCAATATTTCCAATATCGTTGCTGATTTCAATTCTATGAATTCTACGCTACATACAAAAATAGACCCTAACGCAAGGAATCAAGTTCCCCATTTGATTAACATTTTAAAGCTGTAATGAAACGGCGTTTATTACAGCTTCAAATCTTTGTCGAATGTCGAAGGGTAGAGTTAGGCGCAAGCTTTGAGTGTAGAGTATTGTTGGTCTTTTTGGCAACGGTTCAAAATTGAATTGTTTAGGTACTTTAGGTAAGTGGGTGACAGCACCCGCAAAAGACAAGGACCCAATGCTATCATTGGGTCCAACGTCTATACATTAATTGTTATTTAAAAAAAAGTGGGCCTATGTTATTTCAAAAAAAAGTGGGTGACGACCGCTTTAGCCTAGTTGGTAGTGACCCTGCCTTCGAAGCTGGAGGTCCCGGGTTCGAATCCCGGTCAGGGCATGTATTTGTGTGATGAACACGAATATTTGTTCCTGAGTCATGGATGTTTTCTATGTATTTAAGTATCTATTTATCTATATAAGTATGTATATCGTCACTTGGTACCCATAGTACAAGCTTTGCTTAGTTTGGGACTAGGTTGATTTGTGTAAGATTGTCCAAAAATATTTATTTTATTTTTTAATTTCTATGGTTGACTGGTAGAGAATGCCTCATAGAATTAAGCCCGCCATTTGTACTGATGTTGTTTGTCCAATAAAGTATAAATAAATATATGGCACCGAGTTTAAAAATTACAATACACCAGTTGCATAATATACTATTTTATAATTTCTGTAGTGAGGTACATCAAAGGAACTAATAATGTTAAACAATATATATATATTTTTATATACCACGTCGGTGGCAAACAAGCGTACGGCCCGCCTGATGGTAAGCGGTCACCGTAGCCTATGGACGCTTGCAACTCCTGGGGTGTCACATGGATATTAAAAAAATATATATTAATATTAAACGTACCATTTAATTCTAATATTCTTCAACTCCAGACATTTCGCACTCATTCTCATCCTCAATTTCATCCGATGAATAATTTGTGTTAACTGTAATTTGTTCTGAGACTGTACTCCGAATTTCGTGTCGTGCCGTCCCTTTCACTAAATGAGTGAAAGAGACGGCATGATACGAAACTCGGAGTAGCCCCTCTGATATTATATCTAAAGCCCCATCCGTGCCTTGGTTTTTTTATAGCAAATCAAACGTTTCTATTTCCATTTTAGAATCCCTGTAAATATACAAATACTACTACAAATTCAAAAACTTCTCGAAAATAATTTGCCTGTATAGCATTCTTCCTTTTTCCACTTCTATCATCACCAGTTGTTATACAAAAGGCGCCTGGTCTTTTAGGGTTCCCCTTAACCCTTATGGTTTCACTTTGTCTGTCTGTCTGTCACATCGCTAAATATCTCAACTACTTATGCTATCGGTTTGAAATTTGGAATAGTTATAAAGAACTTACCTACATATATAGAACATGACTTTTTTAAATATTTTTTTTATTATGTGTGAAAAATTCAACAAGGTGGTTCAAAATTTGAAAGTCTAGTTAATATGTCGAGTGGGGTAACGTGTCATATGAAAGGGCTTCGGTTTTTTTTTACGTTGAGTTATTTTTGTTATATGAGGGAAAATGTAAAAAAAATACCGTCCCCCCCCTTATCTCCAAAGTATATATACCAAGGAAAAAAATATAAAATTATTACGTAACATTGATATCAATGTATAATTTACAAGAAAAATATAACTATAGCTCTATCTAGTTTTTCTTTTTTTTATCGCCAAATAATATTTCTATACTAAGTTTGTAATTAAATCACCTTGGCATGTATTTTTGTTTTATAAATTCCTACGAAATTATGCTGAAAGTATCTTATTTCAAATAAAGAAAAAGAAATATCAAATAAAGAAAAAGAAATTGTTTACGTGATAATGAGTTATCCTTGAAAAACCACCATACATACTAAGTTATTCAGTCGCTCAAATTTGTAACAAAACTCGCCTATAGATGACTTCCACACCATGTTGTTGAGATTTTCCTGATTTAATAGGGTTGGAACCGGTACACATCTGTATACGGAACCCTCGGTGCGCGAGTTCGACTCGCACTTGACCGGTTTTTTAGTATTGTTTTCCTCTATTTGTGAGGGCTAAAAACTTGCTGGACTCTTCTCAGCTAGGCTAGGTTTAGTGAACCAGCGACAAAACTCCCAGTAGCTCGATTCCACTCATACCTCAGTGCCTTTACCATGAGTTTACATGACCGTACTCGCTAGCGACTGCGTAAAAATTTGTATGGGCAAAAGTACAGTGCCTCTGGCGGTTACGCAATGGAACTAAGAATCGCCATACTGAATCGTTTACGCAGTCGCTAGCGAGTGCGGTAATGCAAACTCATGGTAAAGGCACAGATTCGGTTGAAACCGCTCAACCAATCTCACTGGATCGCAAACTCTTAGAGTATTCCAGTGATCCAAACCACACGCGTGGTCATGCCCGAGGTTTTCCCCTGGATTTTCCCCAGGCTACTCTCCAACCGCGCACTTCTATCGCTTTACTGGGCCCGGCCTATAAAGCCACAGTCAGGTTCAAAAAAAAAAATGAGGGTTAAATGACCTTACACAACAGTTCCCCTTGCATATTTTCACACTTTTAAATAGTTTTCCGAGGCCCGGAATAACTTGGTTCCAATTAAGTTGAAGTTAACAAGAGCCCTTCGCAACTAGGTCGGGCGCCGCGGAACAAACCGCCAGTTTACTCGTAGATCGTAGATATAAAAGTAGCTGTAGCTTAGTCATTGAGGAAATTAAAAAGGCTTACAGTACGACTCACCTACTTTAAGTTTGAGATATAAATACGTTCTTATCAATTAGATGGGTGGATCAACAATTTTTTGTTGCTCGTTACCATGGTTACGTCTCCTGAGTCACTCTTTAAAACTATGATTTTATAGGGCTTAAATCTATCAAACGAGTTTTAGCGATGAGCTTAAATCCATTTGGACATAGATCATCTCTTGAGCATGCTTGAAGTCCATATTATAAACATTTTTCTAAGAGACTCGGGTACTGTTGTCTCCTCGCTGACGGGACAGATTAACAACAAGAAAAAGTTGATTGACCCAGATATACAAGTAGCTTTAGCTTAGTGATCGAGGAAATTAAAAGGGCTTACAGTACGACTCACCTACTTTAAATTGACAGTTACATACGTTCTTATCAAGTAGATAGTCTGCTGTAACACAATGTAATAGTTTCTATTAAAAACATACGATTTGTATGTTACCGTAAAATCGAAAAGAACGTTTTATTATAATCTAACTAGGGAGATTGTAAACTGTCGAAAGTCTAAAGTTTCCTTCAGTAAGTCGATGAAGCCCCGCTGCGCCGGTTATTCCTGCTCTGAAGATAACGAACGAACTTACCCTAATTGCAAGTTTCATGTTGTATGTATATATGTAAATACTTTATTGTACACAAGACAAGTAAAATAAATTATACAGAAAAAAACATATCAATCATGTACAAAGGCGAACTTATCCCTGTAAGGGATCTGTTCCAGTTAACCTTTGAGCTATGAAGAGAAGATTGATTTGATCTTTGTTGTCAGAATTGGAACCGTAAAATATTGCTTACAATTTAATGCATAATTTTTCGGTAGATTACAATCATTCGGCAGTTTACAATCTCGCGAGTTAGATTATTTATAATCTAACGGTTTTTACGGTCTGACGGTGACATATACATTGTGTATATAATAAAAATCCTATTACTGTTAAAGGAGCGCTCGTGGTATGCGAGGTTAAGCAACGTCGGCCTAGGTGAGTTATTGGATGGGTGACCACTTTGAGTTGTTATTAACTGAGCGCTCCCGTGCTTTGGAAGGCACGTTAAGCCGTTGATCCCGGCTGCTGTCTATGATAGCAGTCGTTAAGCCAAGTTAGAGGCCTTCCGGCTTCGGGCTCAATTGATAAGCCCAATTCCAATAAGGTCTGGTTTCCCCTCGGGTTGGAAGGTCAGATGGCAGTCGCTTTCGTAAAACTGCCTACGCCAAATATTGGGATTGGGTAGCGGACCCTGGGCATCCTTCAGGATGCAACTGTACTGGGATAACGCTAGGATCATGATGATTACATTACTAAAGTATACTTAAAGTAATTTACCTGTGTAGAGTTGAACTTCAGGTTTGTACGATCACGCTCTTTATTTTGGGACCTAATTCGCAAAAAAATCTTTGAATTTGTACACAGTATTCAAGACTGTCAATCTTAAGTGACACTCTAATCACTACATAGTATAAAACAAAGTCGCTTTCTCTATGTCCCTATATCCCTATATCCCTATGTATGCTTAAATCTTTAAAACTACGCAACGGATTTAGATGCGGTTTTTTTAATACATAGAGTGACTCAAGGGGAAGGTTTATATGTATAATACATGCATCAGCATTGCACCCGTGCGAAGCTGGGGCGGTTCGCTAGTTTATCTATATGAGGAAACTGTCAACTGTCATGCGAGTCAGTGTTGAGTTTTACTGCGCCCCTATATTTAGGTAAATGAGTGCTTCCTGACTGGCGCGGGATGCGCGGAAGTAGTACGCACTACGCAGTAGTAAACACTGCAGTTACATCCGTGCATGATATTACTACTGAGCAAACGTACGTTATAGTCGTTGGGAATGCATTTGGCCCGACCCACTTAAAGAAAACAGTACCTTTGTTCGGGAAATCGCAAACTCACCATATTGTAGAACCATCCAACCATCAAGAAGACCGCTTTAGCCTAGTTGGTAGTGACCCTGCCTTTGAAGCTGGAGGTCCCGGGTTCGAATCCCGGTCAGGGCATGTATTTGTGTGATGAACATGAATGTTTGTTCCTGAGTCTTGGATGTTTTGTATGTATTTAAGTATCTATTTATCTATATAAATATGTATATCGTCACTTGGTACCCATAGTACAAGCTTTGCTTAGTTTGGGACTAGGTTGATTTGTGTAAGATTGTCCAAAAATATTTATTGTTATTATTATTATCTTACACGGTCAAAAAATTTTCTACTTTATCTCTATGAACAATAAATTACGAGAGCAATCTGATACTGTCAGAATCCCGACAAGTGAGTAAACCTCTGTGATATCAGCAACCCGTGTCAAAAAACGACAGTTTTATCAAATGTCCGACATTTAATAGTAGATTGTTACCCAAGTGCTGAAAGTGACCCATTCCACCCTATATTTTGGCGCTCGAAGGAAGTGAGAGCGGCAATAGCTCAAGGGTGAAATGGGTGTTTTCACCCGAGTTAAACAATCTACTTTTCATTTCGACTATGAGGAAAATAAATGAGAAATACAAGTGAATATAAATGAGCAGTAAATGATATACAATACAATACAAATATTCTTTATTGCTCACCGTACGAAGTACATTCAAAGGACAACAAATTAAAATACATGTAACAGTGGTAGACAACAGGCGGTCTTATCGCTAACAAGCGATCTCTTCCAGACAACCTTTGGGTAGTAGAAACTAAGCTAGAAAATTTAAATTACTTGAGTAGGTGAAACAGAAAAATAGAGTATAAAATACCTATAATACTAACTATGACTATAAGAAGCACCATAAACTTACATAAATACATAGATATGTAAACCTACATACATATATATAAATACAATAACTAAGTATTCAAGAAGCCGTAGCACCAACAGCCTAAAGTAAACAGCACAAACAAAGATAGATCCTACGAGTAATTACGGGTGAGATAAATAGTACTCCTTTAATTTGCTTTTAAATACGAGAAGAGACTTAGCAAGTCTAATTTCAGTAGGCAAGGAATTCCACAACCGAACAGCTCGGAAGGTAAAAGAATTGTTGTAGAATTTTGAGTTGTATTGATATTCTAAGGATTCAGTATTAAAAACCGGCCAAGTGCGTGTCGGGCCACGCACAGTGTAGGGTTCCGTAGTTGCCCGTCCATCACGTCACCGGTCATATGCGGAATTACGGACCCGTAGAAGGGTTTTTACTGATCTTAGTACTGATGATGTACTTTTCTGAGATGTTGTGTTGTATACATATAACCTTTACGGTAATGTCTATTTAGCTGTGATAGTTTTCCTTTTAAATTCATCGTATATACTACTACCATGATTTTTTTTACATGCCTAGTAGCCACCGTTTAGCTGGCAGGGGGGGGGGGGGGGACACTTGACCACAGCAAAAATTATCACTTCAAAGCTTAATATCACGCCAACCGATTCTTGAATCAAAAAATGCTTTTTCACTTCTCATGCTCGAAAAGTGTGTCATATTAGACTTGTCAAGCGGGGCTAAAGTAGTACATTTAACCCCTAGGGAAAATATGAATACATATTTATGATTTACAAAACATTTGAATTTGACCAATCAAAATACTTCACCTATTAAATCCACCAATCACAGAACACTAATTTAACTCTTAAAAAAATATTTGGTATTGGGTATTAACCAACCAGAATACAGCTTTACTAAAATCGACCAATCTGGAGACATAATTAATTTTTCTAAAGAGTCTAAAGATTAAGTTTGTAGTAGTCCCTATTTCACAATAATTAAAAAAGTGATTAGTTCGTTCGAGCAACGCTTTGAAGCGCTCAATGGAAGGTGAATGCTGCGCGCGAACCGCGGTGTCTATTTTGTGTGTCAAAGCATGAAAGCAGTTTAGAAAAAAAAACACGCTGCCAAATTACATATAAGTTCGCCGTGGAATTAATTGTTAATTTTGAATGGCTAACCTTTGTTTATTTATTTTCTCGCAATCGAAGTGAAAAGTAGAGTGTATAACACTGGTCTAAAAGCCATATTACCCCTCGAACTATTTTCCCTCACTTTGTTCGGGAAAATAACTATCTCGTGGTAATATGGCTCATTTTAGACCCTTGTCATACAATCTACTATTAGAAATCTTATGATATTTTTGAAAAAAAAGTTATCTAACGATGTCCCACACGATGGGGTTTGAAAGGAAAAAAAATTGCACCAGACCTTTACATGTGTGCCGGCGCGCCTACGCCTCCCGGCCTATAGAACTTTACAAAAAATTACTTTCCATCCAAAAGTGACTTTCAACCCGGCTATCGACTCATGAAAACCGAACTTTCTGAACAAGAGCGATGAAAAATAATTTCTGCCATAAGTACCCTACCTGTAAATCGATTCCATTATGTCCCACGTATAGCGCGCATTCAAAAATACAAACAAAAGACTCCCTTTTGAATGAAAACTAAAAAATGTTTCCGATGGGAATGGGCTTTCTTCATTTACGGTATGGGGGAGCTGAGGTATCGATGAAAGCTAATTTTTCAGGTATTCATCGATACAGGTATTGTTAATACGGTATCTCCGTCATTCTATCGAATAGTTACACTCAAGAGCAAATAAATCAGATATTGAAATCCTTCAATTTTTCATTAGCAAAAAGTGTATGAAGAAGCCGTCGTCTCCCGGAGAAAAGAATAAACATCTTTTGTAATGAGCCCGGGGATCCCCGGGACCGGTAGACGACTGGTTAATTTAATATCCCTGAGATACTCGTATTGTGCACGTTATTACATACTAATAAGCTAAAACCCCAATGTAGGCATTACTAGAATCGTTTTCACACAAACAGAACCAGTCACATACCTGTTGTGCCGCTCCGTCATTGAGACGACCGCGTTTGGAGCATCAAGCATGGGCTGGTCCCCCAGTATCACAGGACTGTATCTCCAATAGTTTTCTTAGTACTACATTTACAGTTTAATCCACAATTACATCATGATTTAACAATATTTCCGACCGTAAAAAGCAGCGCGGCAATCCACTTTACTCCATAATTGATAAACTAACAGTTTTCACCTTTTGACACCATCGCTAGGAGCGCTACTGTCGCCTTGCACTGGCGGCTAGGCTGCGCTAATTCGATTTGAATCAGGAACGATTCAGGTTTTATCCCTAAACAGATGTATATGGTCCAATTACGATTACTCCAATTTTCCTGATGTTCATAGATGTGTATTATGATCTCTAAGCGTCAGAATCAAAATAAACAAAGAACACTAATTTTAAAAATTTATGTATACGAGTATATCTGTATGTACGTGATGCCCTGATGTATTTCCCCACTTCTTCCCCCTCCACGCGCCACTCCCTGAAGGGGTAATTTATGACATGTCATTAGCAGTTTACGCTTCACGGGAATCGCAAAAAGGGTGCTTGGTTAACTTGCCATTTGTAAAATGTGTGAAGGTTTTACTTAACGAAAGGAAAAGTGAAAATTAAAGGGCATTTTTTAACGCCCGTGTTGGTAATTAAAGTAAAAAAGTTGAACGGTTGAGATTTGTCTACGAGGTTAAGTGGGTGGATCAACTATTCTTTCTTGCTCGTTGCCATGGTTACGTCTCCTGAGTCACTCTTTAAAATTGTGATTTTAAAGGGTTCAAATCAACCAAACATGACTTTTAGCAATGAGCATAAATCCATTTGGACATGGGTCATCTCTTGAGCATGCTTCAAGTCCATGTTATATAAAGTATATAATATGTTACCAATCCACATCAAAACAGTCGACAACCCTAACACTTTTACTAAGAAGTTAAAAAACTGGTTAATCGGTCATGCGTTCTACAAATTAAATGACTTTTATAACGCTAATTAATTAAATAAATTATATTTGACATGTATAAATTAATTAATAATGGCTATTCACTGACATTTATAATAATTAACAACAATTTGTTCACACTGTATCTAATAATGATTGTACTAAGATAATGTTACTTTATATAATATATATTGTTCAAAATTGTAATGTGACATGTAATATTTAACAATATTATCAATAAAGAGTATGAGTATGAGTATGAGTATTATAATAATTTTTCTAAGAAATTCGGTTACTGTTGTCTCCTCGCTGATGGGACATAATAACAACAAGAAAAAGTTGATTGACCCAAGTAACATCGACCCATCGCCTGGATGTTTTCGAGTGACAGCTTAGACTGGTTAGTGTCTAGTTTCCCCATGGTTTGGATGGTCAGGTGAGTCGCTTCCTTGAAAACTAGCCTATGCCTACGCCACCTCTTGGTATTAGGCATCTTTCAGGATGCAATTGTACTGGGATAACGCTAGGAGGATACGTGGTGAGGCGCGTGAAGCGTGTATGAAAACACAATTGTTGGTAAATTTCGTTGCATTTATTTGCGCATTACATAAACGAGGGATCTTCATTTACTTATTTTATTTAAACTTTATAGCACAAAATACACAAATTGTACAAATGGCGGGCTTAATTTGGGATCTTTCTCTTTCAAAATCAAATATTTACTCTGCAAGTTGGCCGCAAATATTGCAATAGACAAATACCTTGGCACATTTAACCGAGAGATGTATAGTCGATATGAAGATGATCAATTTGGAGATGTAAAAGGTTGCCCCAATCACAAAACAATAAAATACTATGTTTTGGAGGTGTAAGAGGTCTCCAAACGTCAAAAGAAATACATTTTCACACCTGCTATTCAGAAAAGTGTTCTTGTTGCCTTCGAATGAGGGATCAAAGTTGTACTTTTCTTCCCTCATTTGAGGGCAACAATGACTCTTTTCCTCATAGAAGGTGTGAAAAGCAGTATGTGACACTCTGTAGTAAAATTATTTGTAAGATATTTCATGTTTTTAGCAGTGGGCCTCATAGACGGTGTGAAAAGCAGTATGTGTCACACGGTAGCAATAGTTATTTGTTCAACAAGAGAGCAAAGTAGATTTTTGCTGCAAGTGTTGATATTGAGTCCCGAGCAAGCGAAAGATTCTATAATTGAATCACGAGCGTAGCGAGTGATTCAAAATTAGAATCTTGAGTGTAGCGAGGGACTCAAAGACACGAGATGCAAATATCTTTGCTCTCGTGTGATACATACAACTTTTCACCTCAGCGGTGAGAACATATAACTCAATGGAATAAAACGCCACATAGAATAAATCAAATCATTTTTATGAAAAAAAATCAAACAACAAATACATGTGAAATAACTAACATTAACTACAATTACTTACTCTTTCCCATAACGTTCACTTTATATGACGTTAAGAAAAAGCCCACTGACAACCGTTTTATAAATGCAACTAGTTTTGGGTACGTTTCAATATGTATAATATTGTGTTTCGTCTTCATCGTTTCGTTTGTTATGGGATAACCTTACTTACTTATACTTATACTTTTTCCGATGTAATGGTTGCTCCTTTATCCGATCGTCATTTATTGAATATTTCGTGTCCCTTTAAATACTTCTGTCGAGACTTTTCGGGCATAAAACACAGTTCAGCCTCTTTGACAGCATCTCTCAACACTTGAGGAGTTAAAACATCGGCTTCGTCAATTTATTCACTCATATTTAGTAGGTACAGTTTTTAGTTTAAGTTATGTTTTATATCCAAGAAAACGTAATACGAATAACATTTAAAAAGTTCAATCGCGCTAACTTTTTAAAGAATATAAAATGCGTTCTGAAACTGTATATGAATCTATATTCGTTCACCGTATGAAAAAAACTAAAGACTTATAATAATTAATATTTGCGATCAATATCGCATTTCTTCATTGTATTTTAAGAATAATGAAATATTAATACGATTATAATAATTAGATTTAATATAGGTTTAATATTTTTATACGACTTTAACACGAGTTAGAATTTTATTTTGTTTCGGAACGAGTTTTTCGTTCCCGCTTTTTAGGGGCCTACTACGAAGTTCGAAGTCGTATGACGAATCGACATAGTTTATCTCTCTCTCTTTTTTGTAACGGAGTGAAAGTGACAGAGAAAATGAAGTTTAAATGTTCCAAGCTTGTATTACACCCGTAGTATGAAAAGATGACCTGTGACTAACCTACGATATGAAAAATTAAAAAGTTAGTTTTCTTCACGCTCGCAGCAAAATTGCATTTTGCTCACTGGTTTCAAGCAGCAAAACCGCCGTGTTTGAGCCACTGAGGTGAAAAATGATTTTCGTCTTGGGCGTAAACACTTGAATCCCTCGCTACGCTCAAGATTCTACTTTAAAATCCCTCGCTATGCTCAGGATTCGATTGTAGAATCTTTTGCTTCACTCAGAATTCAATATACCGCCCTCGTCGTAAATATCTCATTTTGCTCCCTTGAGACACAATCTACTATTGAAATAGTGTGTAATGTCCAAAATTGACCATTTGTATACACAAACTCTCTATCTCTCGATTGAGGTTAAGTGCGATGGTGATGGATGTATTCAAAAAAGATCGCTCATCTCTGCATAATGCCATGTAAAACTGCCCTTCTGGCTTTGCGGCATCAATGTTTGATTTTGATTTAGTTGCTGACGGGCTCAGTAGTATGTCAATGTGATTTGTCACGACTCATCTCACCATTAGCACTCAACTCATTTTAACTCACTGGTTACCCACAGAACGCTTGCCATCAAATTAAACTGGATTAAAAAATATTGTTACGCATGCTTTAGATTCCGTTCGGCCACAGCCGCTCTACAATTGACACGTAAGTCATGATACAAATTTAAAAAATCAGATACCATCCATCTATGGGATCAAGTATGCCCGTACCAAAAAAAATCTGGTTCTTCATAAATTTCGATTAGACGATTGAAGACCATTTCCTATGAAACAGTAGTTTTTTCGCCCATACAAGGTTTGTCCCATAATAAACGTGGTTTAGAAATGGGTAGAATCATATTTTTATATTTTGTATCATGACTTATGTGTCACCTTGTATAAGCAGAAGCCATAGAGTGATAAGACGAGGGAATCTTGTTATTACCCAGATTTAAGCAAATAATCTGTTTTACATATCGGCCTGTCAGTTTCAATGACATTGCTTTTATCTGTCAACCACTACTTTCTCTCGACAGCTCGGTAATTATTTACTGAAATTGCGAAGCGTCTGGTTGACGTAACTGGTAACCGAAGAGCTGGTGACTTCCTCGTACAGCGTATTAGCATTGCGATACCGCGAGGAAATACCAACATCATTGGTAAAATGCCTCAAAGGCCTGTTTTAGATATAACTAAGTTAGTTTTACTATAAGGATTGTTTCAACCAAATCATGTCACTAATAACAAGCTGTTTGATAAAAATAAAAAATAAAACCGACTCCAAATACACTAAACATTAAAAAAATAATTGCCTTACTTCTAACATGAGACTTTACGCTTCTTATTGAACAATGTAGACGTACCTATTGTAATTTTGGAAGCCGGTGCCATCCAAAGAAATTATCTAAAATTGATGAATTGGTCTCATATCAGATGTGAGACAATTATTTTTTAAGTTTTAGTGTTTTTTGGAGTTTGTTTTATTTTTTTATTAAAACTTTTATTTATTTCACACTTTTTAGTGAATAATTACCAGAGTGCATCTCATAACGATTCCAATAAGCTCAAACACGGATAAGCTACACTGTTTTATTACGGAGTTCCGTTGCCTACCTTCCGGCTTCAATTACCAGATCAGGTTGATGGTGACATTACATCAGGACCATTTAAATTGACTTCGTCATAGTCAGTTCCGTATCTTGATCGAAATATCTTAATACCACCTATGAAACACTAGGAGTTTTGGATGATCTTCATCGGTTCTCGTTCACCAAATGCTACTTTCTGAACGCAGATGCTTGATTTATTAAAAAAAATACTAAAATACTAAAGAATATCCAACCGAATTGAGAATGTCCTCCTTTTTTTGAAGTCGGTTAAAAACAGAATTATGTATGGTTGTCATGTACTTGACCTAAATACCCGACCATTGTACAATGAAATGATATCCGATATTGACAGGCTAATCATCATTAGCATATTGGTTTTGCTACAGATATGATATGAATAGAGTTGTTATAAGTTATTTATGAGTAAATAACTGTATAGTATGTGGACTTGAACAAGACTCGTATTAATACAGTGTATCTGTTCAAGTTTACCATGGGTTTTCTGTTTCTGGTATGCCTATACTGTAGTTATTTTTTACAAGATTTAACTTAACTTGCAATGTTTGTAGACAAGAACGTAAATGGGTCATACACGGATTTAGGTTCGCGTCTTTTCTGTGAACATACCAAAAGTTAAGGGCTACAAAGCTTAATTTTGGATTGGACCAGTAACCCGCATAAACAGTGTCTCCGTTTCTATAAATCCCTGTAATAAAAACATAGCTAACATGCACATAAGCCGTTAACTATTGACCAGAGGAGGGACGACTTTTTTTTCAGCTAAGTATGACCCAAATATACGGGTAGAAACTCTAAGGGGGGACTGGCCATAAAGTCAAAGCACATCTAGATGAAAAGGCGAGCGCGATTTTTTTCGAACACGATGCAACTGCGGAAAATATTTCATATACGTTTCGGTCCCCGATCATAACACATGTAGATGAAAACGTGAGCGTAGTGAGAGCGAAATTTTCGAACATTATAAAGCAAAGTTTCACCAGAGCTAAAAAGGAGTCGTGATATAGTATTTTATGCAATAGTTGTATAAGAGGGTTCAAAAAAGGTGAGTGGCGTGTGTAAGAATTTGAGGCGAAGCCGAAAATTGTTAATAAAGACGCCATGAGCCTTTTTTGATCTACTTACGCAACGTTGCATACATTACTTTTTCTACGACTAGGGATTAAATAATAAAACACAAAATTAAACAGCAATACAGCATAAGAAAGAGCGGTAAGTTGGATAGTGACAATTGACAGTCCACAGAAAGTAATCCTTTAATCCTTTAATCCTTGGTATGTGTATTACTCCTGTGCCACGAATAAATGTTTTTTCTTTCTTTTCTTTCTTTCTAATCATAGACACGGTAATTTTTTTTCAACTGTCATTTACTGACGCGTTTTTTTTTATGTTGGCAGTAACTATTTTAGTTTTGTTATGGTTTCAAACTATATGATTTCAGTTGTTTGTTAAGTTGGCAGTTTTGATTTTCGTCGTAAAATTAGTGTTGTTTTTTATTTATTTGTTGGGTTCACAGGGCACCTCTGTTAGCAGTTGCATAATATCACATAAATAGGGTCTTTATGAAGAATAGACTAGCTAAACTTTTTTGAAATTGCATAATACATGCTTTTATATTCATTGACAGATAAAAGTACCGGAGTAGAAAAAAATAATTAATGATCTACACTATCGTTGCAATTCAAAGTTCATAGGCCGATGGAAAGTAAAAAATATTCGGAAGAATTCCAGCCTATGAATTTCGAATATGGTGATAATGTTCATTATTAGGTATATTTTACTGACGAATATATTGATAATTTGGTACGGACCCGTAAATGTGTGAAATCCGATACGCACTTGACCGTTTTTTTAGTATGTGGTATTGGATCAGTTAGGGTAGTGTTTATCCATATGACGACCGGTTTAGCCTAGTGGGTAGTGCACCTGCCTATGAAGCTGACGGTCCTGGGTTCGAATCCCGGTCAGGGCAAATATTTGTGTGATGAGCATGAATATTTGTTTCTGAGTCTTGGATGTTTTCTATGTATTTAAGTATTTATATCTATTAAATATATCGTCGTCTAGTACCCATAACACAAGCCTTCTTGAGCTTACTGTGGGGCTAGTTCGATTTGTGTAAGATTGCCCTCTAATATTTATTATTTATATTATTTATTTATCCAAATTTCGACAAACTTGGCTATGAGCTACGCACCACGTGAACATTAATCTAAGTCAGTGGGCAACTTGACTGTTAGAAGTTCTGAAGCCGTAGTAACCACAAAGCGGTGAGCCATACAATTCACAGCCAACGTGCTTGACCTCGCCTACCGCACGGTACGCGAACGCCGCTGGGCCACAAATGCTCCAAGACATCCCCTCTACCGATGTACTTACATAAAATACACCCTAGTTCTAAAAGAGTGTATCTACCAACATTTTCGTATGAATTTAGTTCGTTTCGGCTATAAAGTATGGTGCTCAGTTGAAGCAGCATGAAGTGGCCATTACCTCGCTCTCAGTCCTTCATTTTCGCTGACCTGGCTCGCTAGGATAGCGCCGTTATTTTAGCTATCGCAGAGTTTTGTAATGAGTAAGTATTGGGTGAAAAATATCGAATAGATATGTGAACAAAAGTAGTCTGTTTTAGGTTAGTACTAATGTTTTAGGATGAATAACATCATCGTACCTATTCTTGATTGTTTGTTTTGTTACTAACCATGCTTAGAGATCTTATCCGTTCTCTCAGATGAATTTAGTCTTCCTTTGTGTGTTTTGATCTCTAAGAACTTTAGAATATTTCATTTACATCCTATTTCAACGCTAAGAGATCTTATACACAAAGGTATAAAATTTAGTATTTTTTTCACATGTATTATACCTACTTCATTTCTCATATCTAAGTATAGTTGTCCAAACCAAAGAAACCGTAAAATTTTCAGTTCCTAGAAAATCATCGTTTCGAACCCAATTAAATTGATGGTTATTTTTCACAACACTAAAAGTTATATAAGATTCCTACGGTGGAACCCTAAACCCATTGCTAAATTCCAATCGACACTGATGTATCACTTCGATATTGGGTGTGAAAAAAATCACCGCCATTTTTTAGCAGCATTGGCGTGGCTACATTTCTGCTAAGTGCTGTGTTTTAATAGGTTTGATCTTGTTTTTAATGATTTCATAAAAGTGAGCAGACTTCTGCTAACTGAAATGTGTTTTGTCCATTTCTCACAAACATTAATGACAAAGTGACAAGGCTATTTAACTAAGAGAGGTTTGATGCGCATTATTTATTTACCGAGTGAAACGAAGGTCTCTGCTTCAGCTTCGACAAAAATGCTTTCGTATGTCCGAATTCCGGATTTACAGATTTCCGGTTTTTGTCCTCTACAGGTGGCATTTCTCAACCGATTCTCGTGAAATTTTGTGAGCAGGTTAGGTAATAACACAGAATTTTTTCGTCGAATCAATTGTGGAATTATTTGAAAATTATTTTTCAATGATTTTGTTACTTTCTGCATGCGAATTTCGGTTTGTTTTCATCTACAGGTCGCATTTTTCAACCAATTCTCTTGAATTTCTCTGTCGAGTCAGGGGTTGGGGTCGGGTGCGAGATCAAAATGATATTAAATGAAAACATACAACATAGTTGAAGTTATTATCTTTCTAACAGTTAACACGACGAAACCTCAAGTCAACAAAGGGTCGGCAGCGCGCTTGTGATTATTCTAGAATAGCAAGCGTCCATAGGCTACGGCGTCTGCGTATGTCCGGCAGGCCGGAAGCTTGACGGCTTCTGTCGCTGTACAAAAAAAGTTAAACGTATTAGCCGAGGTAACGAAACGCGGTAAAGAAATATAGAAAAAAATCCAGTCTATAATATAGTTTATTACACAATTAATAACGTTAACAGCTATTCCGTGTGTTAAAAACGCATAATAAACACACTTGAAATGCTGTAATTATATTTTTAATGCGGATAGCTGGCAGCGTGCCACGATATTATCGGCTTCAATCAATCTAGGATAGGAAACGAACAAACTATGCCAAGATGTCTTACTATGTATGAGAGAAAGAATTCATGGTCGATACAAAACCATGGCAAATTGATGTGATCTTGTACATTTTTAAAACTTATTTTTATTGTTTCCGATTTTTAGGCATAGCAAAATTATTTCCGTCTTGGGCGTAAACAGTAGTATTCCTTGTTACGCTCAATTTTTTATTGTAGAATATTTCGCTCCACTCAGGATTCAATATATCGCACTCGCCGTAAATATATAACTTTGCTCCCTTGAGTCTCAATCTACTATTTCCATTCAGTTTTTGGAAAGGAAATAGATAGCTTTCTACAGCTCACAGAACTACTAGTTTTAAAATTGGTTATTCTATAAATAAATCAGTTTAATCTAATCTGTCATATACAACTTAGATTAGACCGTTCCATTATGATTGATGGCTGCCTAATGGCGATCAAACTTTGTCAATCATACTGACGGGAGGAGGATTGAGTTCGGGCGCTCATACGATTATGGGTCGATTATAGAGATGTTTCGCATTCTAAATTCAAGAGAATATGTTTAACGTCCGCCTGTAGGCGCTTCGAATGTATCAATATACCTATCACAATATATCCCAGGAGTTCCGTGGCTAACTCTTTTCGCAATTGTTCCGTCAAACTGTACAAGGGGTAGTTAAGTACGATGCCGAGCGAAGCGAGGAGGAGTGTTAGTGGAACTGCTGGCGAAGCGCTGAACCGAACATTGGGAACGGAAATCATCATCCTCCTAACGTTATCCCAGCACAGTTGCATCCTTTCGGCTAACTAATCCCAAGGTTTGGCGTAGGCACAAATTTTTACGGCTAAGCGACTGTCATCTGACATTCGAATCCAAGGGGAAACCAGATCTTATTGGAATTAGGCTTGTCAAGTGAGTGGGCAACTTGACTGTTAGAAGTTCTCAAGCCACCAGAAGGCCTCTACTTGGCTTAACGACTGCTATCATAGACAGTAGCAGCAGTAGCAGTAGGGACCAACGGCTTAACGTGCCTTTTATAGGGAACGGAACTATTGGGGAAAAAGTCTCACTTAGTTCCACCATGGTACCCCTGGGACTATATCGGAGCTAATAAGGTGCT
Source organism: Epiblema foenella (assembly GCA_963556455.1). NCBI lineage: Eukaryota > Metazoa > Arthropoda > Insecta > Lepidoptera > Tortricidae > Epiblema > Epiblema foenella. The sequence continues at coordinate 12,786,716 of OY747116.1, read as the reverse complement.
CATAAACATGACTTTATTATCAAGCCGTTAGAGTCAGTGTGCATGTTCAGATGTTTCTGAGCAACCTGTATATTACTGATATATATGACGGCAACTGTAGCTATTCGTGTATCAAGCATGATTAATAATGGTCGATGCAGAGACGTGTATGTCAAGAGAATGTCGGCTAATCAATAGTCTACAATACCGCGTGGTAAGCAGAATATCGCGGAATATCGCGGAAAAGAACTAAGTTAGTCACATTTTACTTCGTATCGAAACAGTAATGTCTACCGTAAGTAAACCTAAAGAGAACCCGCAATTTTCGGCGTTGGTAATGCACCGGTATGCCCATGTCCATATATACATAACATGTCAGCTAATAAGGTATGTATGTATTCGTACATAAAAGCCTGAAAAAGGATCTTTGCGGACATATGAAGTTTGTGGATGTTAATATTAATGACGAACAACGTTGGTTTCGTAATCAAAAGTAATTATAAATGTGTATATATATATATATATATAGGATCCATTTGCTACGGACCGCCACATATATTCAGCAGGGTTATCATGTAACTTTATCTACTAACGTTAGGCATATTTTAATGTCCTATTTGAAGTATAACTGTGGTAACTGTATGAGCTAATGTCATTAAAATGTGCCTAACGTTAGCCGAGTGGTAAGGCAAGCGACTTTCAATCTAGAGGTCGCGGGTTCGAATCTCGATTCCTACCGCAGGGTTTAAAAAAACTTACGAAATGTCATTTGATATTTAATAGTGGCTTTTCGGTGAAAGAAAACATCGCGAGACAACCAGTCTAATCCTAACAACGTCGTTTTCCCTCTGGGTTGGAAGGTCAAATCGCAGTGGCTTTCGTAAAAGTGCCTACGCCGATTCTTGGGATTATGTATCAAAGTGGACCCGGGGCTCCTAGGGCACAACCGGGACGATACGTGGATGATCATGTCCGAAAAGTTTCGCAATTGAATTGCTGGGTGATGAAAACACGCATGTTGGCGAGTGTGTGTAAATAAAAGTCGTAAAAACAACATTAAATTTAAGTATCATTGGCATCACAGCACACTCCAATCACTGATACTTTGATACACTACACACACATATACACTAGAAGTAAGTATATACAGTCGGCCAAGTGGTCTGCTGCTTTTGAACCATATACAAATAGGTGTTGAAAAGTAGACTTTATTGGCCGACTGTTGTACCCGGCCGTTTCGCGCTTACTGCCAGCACAACTTGTATAAGAACGCGTGTCTGCTATCTCGTTGTAACATAACGCCCCCCTCTACTAATATACTAATTTACCCCTCCCCGTAAATTATAAAAATAAAGAATAAAAATAATTATGAAGTTTTACTTGGAAGTTTTATTTGTGACGTAACTAATGGCCAGAACGTGATCGTTAGTGGTAGGACCCCCTTATAGTTGTGAACCGTAAGAACCCAAAGCTCTATGATAATTGACGGAACCCTGAATCTCTCATCCCTCAGTACGCAATAAATATTTACGCTAATGTCCCTAAGACGAACTTTAAGTTTGAAGTAATAATAGTAAGTTGTTGTAAAAATAGAGGATTTTGTTGAGATAGGTTAATGGGTTTTAAATAAGTTTTAGGCCTAAGTATGTATGTCAAGCTCGACGCACCTATGTCTTAAACCTGGTATACAGAGTTGTGCTAACCCTATCAAATTAGGATTTTTAGCAGGTTTGTAGGGATTAAGAATTATTTTGTTTTTGGTAAAGGTCGGGCCCCTCCAGACCGCCCGAGAGATTGCTATCTCCCTCTGTTATTAAACAGAAACCAGTGGCTCTCGACCCAGACTTGGACAAGCCCCCTCCAATATTTTCTAACACAATTCGGAGTGTAAAATCAATGTCATAAATTTATAACACTATGGGAGAGTTATGCTGGGATTATTCAACCGCATTGTCTCAGGACGCAACGATCAAATACCCCTTTGTAACTCTCGGGATTAGAATTTGTTCTAGAAAAAGGTGATCAGACAATTATAACAATTGAGTCTACTAGTATTTCGAAAACCGCGCCAATAGATAAGGAGAAATACTGCAAGACCTCATCTATGGTGTCAGGCGAAATCCTAGCGTTACTACGCCGGAATCTGGCCCTAAATAAAACTCCTGCCAAATATCCTAACTCGGAAATATGTACTACCAATCTCCTAATTACTACCCAAGATTAGTAAGAAAATAGCTATTAAGCTAGATCGCTAGCTTGCCTGAATCTAGATTACCTACGCGGTTGTTTGAAGATTGGATTACCTACCCTATCATTTGGAGTCTATATTTGCCTATGACGAATATTCCCGATTCATTATATTACCGTATGAATTTCTCGCGACCTAAAATGTAATTCCTATCTTAAACCAAGTTAACCCAATGCGTAAGAATCTAATTTTCCTACTTCCCTCATAATTGTGTGTGAATTTACCCTAATTCTACCCCCATTTAGAACTAAACTGTTGAAACTAATATCCCTTACCTAGGATTTAGTTTCAATGAATGCGTATTCCCTAAATTAAGCTGTAACAGTTCGGCAGGCTACTCCGATGTTTTGCAACCTATCAGCCAGTGTATGTACCTCCCCCTGCACGTCCGTGGACATGGCGGTGCAGGTAAGGTGCCCTAGCGTGTATATAAGATAATATATAAATATATTTTACAAGACCGCCTCTCAACTACTGCACAATTTCAACGAGTGAGGATACCCCTCTGTGCTGACCCAAACTATGGCAGCCTCGTTTACGTTGTCAGCTGGGCATTGAGAAAGCGTATGGGATTTAAACGTATCCTGTGTTGGTAAAAAGGATACGCCAGACCACCCATAGATCTGGTAGCAAATGAACTCCGAACCATCTGTAGCTTGGCACCGTTAGGATTACAGATAACTCGTCAGGTATACTGTTAACCTGGGCAGAGAACTGGCCATAAAATAACTAATAAAGTTCATCCCCAAAGAAAAAAACACAAAGAGAAAAATTAATTAAACAAAGAAAAGTTAAGCATTATGATTAAAATCCCTTTGCAAAGTGCAGATATTCCACACAGCATTGGAAATTTGATCACAGTTTCTAGGTAACGGAACCCACCAATAAAAACGCGGTACGCTAAGCCAGTGTCCCGTGTCAGTCCGCTGACGAAAATGAAGTCCCGTCCGTAGCCTCGTCTAGGCCTATTTATACCCAAAGAGAAACTACCCACGAAGCAACCAATCCATAAAAATCGGTTTTACGAACATAATGCGCTCAGGATTCTCAGGAGGCTCACCGGTCATGCGAGCCAAAATTGTTGTACATTCTACCCTAATATCATACTTATTAAGTTGAGTTTCTTCCTAAACATCATCTTTGACTCTTGAGACCTGTTTTAGCTGTATCTTATTTCATGCCCCGTTTGCACTTGACTAATGACTCCCTTTAGTACTAGCTCCCTTTTGTATAACAACTCTATCCCGCGTCTAATAAGGTTGAGATTCGCTATCCATTCAGCAACTATTTAGTAAAAATCCTTTTTGCCAATATATCAAATGTATTGTAATTTCTGAAACTATATGCTGTCCTAACGTCGCTTAGGATGACTGTTAATATGCTCAATTAACATAATGATATACATTCAAGAATATCCTAATTATCATTCCTTTTCCCATATCAATTAAATTGAATTTCGCTTTCTTCTACAATGTTAATCTAGAATCCATAGTGAGTACATAGCTATGCCTCTGGTTCAATGCCTTGTTTGCACTTGCTCAAGTCCGGCCTACCCTCTCAGTAAATGTGACGGTTTTTAGTTATAAAATCAATAACATAATAACAAGGCATTCACTAGTAATAGGTATAAAACAATTTTTTTATTATAATTATTTATTATCGTTATATTACATCGTGCTTGATAAACTATCCATAAATAAAGTGGAACTACTTGTTTCTTTCCACGAAATAAGAATGGAGAATGTTACTAAAAAAAATTATTTAGTCCCAGTTACATTATCGAAAAAATATTAGACACGTGTTTTTTACACGACTGCCTAAAAAGGAGGTAATGATTTCAGGGTTCATGTGTGTATGTGAGACTCTTTGTTCCTCCAAAATTTCTCAACGCCTAAACCGATTTAGATGTGTGAGGTATCGTTGAAATTTATACATCATTCTGAGTAACATAGGATGTGACGTTACAATTCAAACAATATGGCGGACGATGTACTCCATTTTGTATGTTCTGAAGAAAAAAACATCGATCTATAACAGAGCACTCCTCTCGAGATTAAAAAAAAAACAAAAAACCGGCCAAGTGCGAGTCGGGCTCGCGCACAAAGGGTTCCGTAGCAGTAAATATAATAAACTTATTATGTCAATTTATACACCTGGTGAATGGAGCCTAAACTCTCCCGATATTTTGCCTTGTACTTTTACAGTTAAATCAACCTATCTCAAAAACTATAAGAGATACTTTGATCAAACCAAAAATCGTTGAAAGAGTTAATTAGCATGCATCACCTCTATTTTTTTTAGAATTTTATACCCCGTAGTTATAAAAATAGAGGGGGGGGGACATACTTTTTACGACTTTGAGAGCTGATATCTCAAAAACCGTTCACTTTAAGAAAAATGTTTTTTAGAAAACTTTATATCATTTTAAAAGACCTTTCCATTGATACCCCACACGGGTATGTACATCGAAAAAAAAATTTTCATCCCTCAGTTACATGTATGGGGGGCCCCACCCCCAATTCTTTTTTTTACTATTTAGTGTCATAATTTTGTAGCGGTTCATACAACACATATTCCCATCAAATTTCATCACTGTAGTACTTATAGTTTCCGAGTAAATCGGCTGTGACAGACGGACAGACGGACAGACGGACAGACGGACAGACGGACATGACGAAACTATAAGGGTTCCGTTTTTGCCATTTTGGCTACGGAACCCTAAAAAGAGTCTTTCCAATATCCCGAGCCGAAAACTAAATATCTGGCTCTGTGTCGCACTTGCATATTCGAGCGACAGAGAGGGAGACTTCGTTTTCGGTTCACAGTAGACCATCAGAGTAGGCAGTCATAAAATAGCTATAAAGAAGAACAAACAGGTTTATAATTAGAAAAAAATTACACATTTTAGTTGTTAGTCTCTCTTTAGCATAGTAAAATTATCTTGAACTCCGAGTTTTTAGTTTACGAGCATTGTATTTTCGGCCTTTTGTAATTTTGTAACAAGTTTTATTAAACATCACAGATCTCCCATTTAACTCAATGTAGTTGGGTGGATCAATTGGTCAGTTTTTAAGTATAAATGTATGAGCTAACAATTAAAAATTGACATTAATAGTAGATTGTATGACAAGGGTCTAAAATGAGCCATATCACCACGAGATAGTTATTTTCCCGAACGAAGTGAGGGAAAATAGTTCGAGGGGTAATATGGCTTTTAGACCAGAGTTATACACTCTACTTTTCACTTCGATTGCGAGAAAATAAATAAACAAAGGTTAACCCACCCAAAATTAACAATAAATTCCACGGCGAAGATATATACTTTTGCAGCATGTTTTTTTTTCTATACTCCTTTGACACATAAAACATAGACAATTCGGTTCGCGCGCAACATTAACGCGCGAAAAAAGCTAAACTGACCTTCCATTGAGCGCTTCAAAGTGTTGCTCGAACGATTTAACCACTTTTTTTAATTATTGTGAAATAGGGACTACTACAAACTTAATCTTTAGACTCTTTAGAAAAAATAATTATGTTTCCAGATTGGTCGATTTTAGTAAAGCTGTATTCTGGTTGGTTAATACCCAATACCAAATATTTTTTTAAGAGTTAAATTAGTGTTCTGTGATTGGTGGATTTAATAGGTCAAGTATTTTTATTGGTCAAATTCAAATGTTTTGTAAATCATAAATATGTATTCATATTTTCCCTAGGGGTTAAATGTACTACTTTAGCCCCGCTTGACAAGTCTAATATGACACACTTTTCGAGCATGAGAAGTGAAAAATATGTTAAACTTTAGTACATAATGTCATGTGACATTACCCTGTTGTTATAATCATTTCGTAACTAGTAGATTTGTCATTTTTGTCTGCCTTATTTAATAAATATGACAGAGAGTTACTAGAACAATATTCCCTTTGCTAGTACAGTAACTGCCAAAAAAAAACCGTAACCCAATTTATTAACAAAAGCAAATTGGTGCATCGAAATAAACTACCCGCTGGAAACTTTGACGGTTCCGTCTTTACCGGCGATGCGGGCACGGTTATTTTCGACTTTGGAAACATACGGGGAAGAATTACAGCATACCACAGCCAATTAACATTGTTATCTCTGTAGGTATGTGGTGCATTGTTCCTGAAGGAGCTGCATATGTCTCTAGCTATCAACACTACGGATGCTCATATCAAAAACGGGTCGGCAGCGAGCGTTTTATTCTCCAATCGCAAGCGTAGGCTACGGTATTAGCTTTTCAAATAAAATGAACTTTTTTGAAATACTTGCAGATTGTAATATAATCATTATTATTAAAGCGGTCGAGCAGTAACTTAGGATTTGCATTTTAGGTTGATATGAATGTGCCACAGCAACAATAACATGACTAGAATCCCATTATATTCCTGATGAAGCTATTTCATTATAAAATAAATAATAAATATTGCCAAGGGACAGTCTTGCATAAATTGAATTAAACTAATATGGTTCGTGTTATGGGTACAAGATTATTTAGGGTATTTAAAACTTGAACGGAATCATTAGGCCAAACTAAGTACATGTGCCCTCTCAATCTACATTATCCTACTCATCAATCAACCTATGCCACCCGCGATGGGAACAGGATTGCAATTAGATGATTAAAGATGTGGATTTAAGATACTCGGAAGTTTAGTACCTAGAGGTGCGCCCAATACGGGTTTTTACCGAATATGAACATTCGGCTGAATATTCGGTGAAGCGCTGCTGAAATCGTATAGGCTTCGCGATACCTCTGGGTGATTCTCATCGTTAAAGTTAATTGATGTCCTTACCGGTCCGAACGTTAAGTGAAAGTTAAGGAAATCAGAGAGCAATTTAAACTTATTGTTAACTCCTGTTTACTCTATACCTGGATCCCTAACTGTTACAATAGTTATCAGAATTAGAAATCAGTATCAGAAATATTTATTCGTGCAAAAAGCAAGTTAAAGTCAGAAATCACTCACTCGTCAGAAATAATCACTCAGTCGTTAACAATCCAGGCCCGGTAAGGACAAATTAAGAAAATGTTAAATTTTGGAATAATTTATAAACGAATAAGTAGGACGACCAGTTTAGAATGAGTGAAAGTAATTTAGAAAACTTTGAAAACTTGTGAAATTCAATCCTGTACGTTCCAAAATTTTGTAGGTATAATAGAACAATAACAATTTTGGCTCCCGCGTATCTCTAACTTTCTCGATCAAATGAACTTGGCCTGCCCCAACTTCCCCGCCTTTTTAATAAAGTTCCCAACTTGGCGGTGTTTGTTTCCTTGTGCCCGCTGTGTCGAGAAAATATTGAGAGCGACATTTTTGAATGGATGTTTTATAACCGGGGAAATAAAAAAAATATTCGGTTTATGATTAAAATGTAGATTTGTGAGACTTTTTAAAGATATTAATACAGTAAAATGAGTTGCACAATTATGTTAATGACATTCTTGCTGAAGTTAGATATATAACTAATTCGTTATATTACGTTTTTTTAACTGACTGGCTTTATTGGCCGGGCCCAATGAAACAATAGGAGTGCGTGGACGTTTGGAAAATCGAGGAAAACCTCCGACACGACCACGTGGGCTGTTTAAACATTGGATTACTTTAACAGTTTGCGCTCCAGTGAGATTGCTTGAGGAGTTTCAATCAAATCTGAGGTGAGAGTGGAGCTACTGGGAGTGCTAAATTATGCTTATAACTTACTAGATTTTGCCCGCGACTTAGTCTGCGTAGAACTCGTTCATCGCGATATAACTTAGTCATCGCTTGATACAAACTTCCACTCCCTTAAAGGATGATTTCCGGGATAAAAAGCAGCCTATGTCCTTCCCCGGGACTCAAACTATCTCCATACCAAATTTCATCTAAATCGGTTCGAAGGTTTAAGCGTGAAGAGATAACAAACAGACAGACACACTTTTGAATTTATAATTTTAATGTATGCATTATGAGGAGCAAAAATAAGAACCAGATTGCTTAATACTGCCAACTAAAAATAATCATCACCCTCCTAGCGTGTTTCCTGGTTGTGTCCTAAGCGGCCCGGGTCCGTTATACCCTTATCAATAAACTCATGCTTTGATTCTATCCATTTTAATATTCTAGAACTCTATTATACAAGACATCTTGAACAAAGAACCCGTTTCTCAATGCCCGAAAGCCTCTGCCATGCATAGAACATTATTTATAACACAATAGGAGACGCTATATATGGAGGCTATTCGCATGTCATTGTATTGTCCCGAAATATATACAAGGTGTATTTTGTGTTAAGCAGTAACACAAATTATAGACCTGAGTGTATAAGCCTTCTAGGTAGATGTCACTGTACGCCTCTAGGTCGCGTTCAATTTGGGCGGAGCGTGCTACACACACCGTCACTAACCACGCAGGTTTCACCGGAAGATTAGCGCCGGCTCCCTGAGTCGGCATTATGCTGAGGCGAGACCCCCCAGAAAGCCCTTTTTTATTCTGTAAAAACAGATAGCAAAACTGCATTTTATCCACAAGAGTGCAAGGAAAGTTTTGAAATCCGAACGTGCTATTTGTAACTTTTTTAAACATTATAACATGTAAAGGCCAGTCCAGAAAATCCAGCAACAATATTTTTATATTGTGCTGTTGTGTTAAAAAAACTAGTACCTAAGCCAAATCTCGGGATTAGCTAGTGGACCCCGGGCATCCAACTATATTTAGGATGCAACTGTACTGGAATAACACTAGGACGAGGAGGAGCAAAAAAAACTACGCTGTGAGTGCTAGTGAGGTGAAAAGATTTGTGTTATACACGGCTGCAAAGTTATTTTACGTCTCGTGTGTTGCAACACTCGCTACGCTCAGGGAGCTATTTTTGAACCACTCGCTTAGCTCATGATTCTATTTTTGAACCACTCACTTCGCTCGGGTTTCAGCCCTAGAATACATTCGCTGGCTCATAGTTCAACCCTAGAATCCATTCGCTAGCTCGTGTTTTCTATATTTCATGTTTGTTTCGTCATGAATGTTTTTCTTTTTCTTCTTCTTCCCTAAGGCGTTGTAAGAGGGAACTGGTTGAATAATTTGGAGACCGAGTATGGATGCTCCGGCAGCTCAGTTGGCTAGAGTCGAGCCGCGTATGCCAGAATGTCGCAGTCACGAATCCTGTTCGGAGCCTAACTTTTTCAAGTTTTCCGTTTAATTTGAAAATATACAAGTGTAGCGTGTATGTAAAAATAGTAAAACTAAAAAGGTAATGTCAGATATCAGGGTTCGATTCCCGGTTACTCCGTGTAATATTCGTGTGATGAGCATGTTCATGTTTCTGCGTTTCGGATGTTTTCTAGGTATTTAAGTATTTATATATATTAAATTATTATATAGTCGTCCAGTACCTATAACACAATAGATTCTTTATTGATAAGCTCTATGGGACTAGTTAAATTTTTGTAAAACACAAGATAGTCGCCTTATTATTCTCCTGTGATATTAACTTCAATTACATTTTTACTCAAAAGTTCTTAACTCTACATTTATAATTTTTATTCAGTTTTATAACAATTTCATCAATATCAGGATTGCAACATTGCGATCACTAAAATGGTAAATATTCATTTATAATTTATTGCCCTTACTTTAGGATACACCCTGTTTGTCTTTCTCATTGTGACAGCACTATACATTATGCAGAAAGGTTTCGGACAAATGGCGCGTTTGTGTATCTAATAATGTGATAATATGTCAATCTGCCTGTCTGTCTCGGAGACAGATCGCACCCCTGTCGCACTAATATACTTACTATATACTTAAGAATACGAAAATAGGTAACTGGGTCTATCTGTTTGACAGTTACCTTTTCACTTAAACCAATGATCGGATCAAGATGAAGTTTGGCAGAGACAGAGATAGTATTTTTTATCCCGGAAATCCTTTCCCAGCAAATGCAACATCCGGGTTTCGAGGGTATTTCATAATCAGAGATGAGGAATGTGCAGGGTTTTTTAAAGGGTCGGCACTTAGTCGGCAATGCACATGCGAGTGCCCTGGAGTAGCAAGCGTCCATAAGCTACGGTAACCGCTTGCCATCTGGCGGGCTGCAAGCGTCTTCTCCAGCAACGAAGTAAAATAATATTTTTGATTCAAATACGTAACAAAGTTTTGTTGATGCCAAGCCACATTCCCGTTTTTCATTAGGGTTCCGTAGCCAAAATGGCAAAAACGGAACCCTTATAGTTTCGTCATGTCCGTCTGTCCGTCTGTCCGTCTGTCCGTCTGTCCGTCTGTCACAGCCGATTTACTCGGAAACTATAAGTACTACAGTGATGAAATTTGATGGGAATATGTGTTGTATGAACCGCTACAAAATTATGACACTAAATAGTAAAAAAAAGAATTGGGGGTGGGGCCCCCCATACATGTAACTGAGGGATGAAAATTTTTTTTTCGATGTACATACCCGTGTGGGGTATCAATGGAAAGGTCTTTTAAAATGATATAAAGTTTTCTAAAAAACATTTTTCTTAAAGTGAACGGTTTTTGAGATATCAGCTCTCAAAGTCGTAAAAAGTATGTCCCCCCCCCTCTATTTTTATAACTACGGGGTATAAAATTCTAAAAAAAATAGAGGTGATGCATGCTAATTAACTCTTTCAACGATTTTTGGTTTGATCAAAGTATCTCTTATAGTTTTTGAGATAGGTTGATTTAACTGTAATTTTGGTTAAGTTATTATAGATAATGGTACGGAACCCTTCGTGCGCGAGTCCGACTCGCACTTGGCCGGTTTTTACAAATTGGGTTTAATCTGGGTTGAATAAAATACGAGCCGTTAAAGCGTCTCGTAGGATTTTGCTTTCAATTAAAACTCAAATAAATTACTTATCCCGCTCGCCGTAGGTACGGTCCACACAATAATTGATAACGGGTTGACATTTTGCATGTTATGTTCATATTAACATTTGAGTTAGACGTAATAGTACTTAAAACCTAAACTTAATAGACGTTAAAATCGGGCTCGTACCATTCATCTTCCTCCTAGCGTTTTACCAGAGGGGCTACTCCGACCCGAATCCGAACTCCGTATAGTGCAGTCCCTTTCACTCACATAATGTATAAACACGAGAGTGAAAGAAAGAAGAGAAGGTGAGTGAGACTGATATTTATTTCAGTTTTTGTATTATTATTATTATTGTGTATGAAAGAATATGTTTTCATGTTTATATTGTTAAGTTAAAGTTTTGGGCAGTAAAATTATTATTATTCTTATTCTTAAATTTATTTATTTATCGTATGGCAATTATTTCGAACCGTGAGATCTTCGAGAAGACAGTACGGTTGCCAGTTTTTGTTGCACTTCTAGCACCACCCAGGGGTCACGTGTAGGGTAGCGGTGGGTCACCGGTGGGTACTCCCTACGAGCGTGGTGCAACTTCGACACCTCTTTGTCAAGTGAGTGGGCAACTTGACGGTTAGAAGTTCTCAAGCCGCCCGGAGACCTCTAACTCGGCTTAACGACTGCTATCATAGATTGCAACCTGGATCAACGGCTTAACGTGCCTTCCAAAGCAGGGGCGCGCTCAGATAATAACCACTCAAAGCGGTCACCCATCCAAGAACTGTCCTGGCCCGACGTAGCTTTACCTCGCATACCGCACGCGGTAAGCGGGCGCTGCTGAGCCACGAGCACTCCAATTCTTAAAGAGACGGCACGATACGAAGCTCGGAGTACAGGCTCCGAGGAGGCCCACTCCGAGGTTGCATCGCGCCACTACAAGTAGGTACATATGGCCGGCACCCGTCGGGTGCCCGTTCATGAGATAGAAAGTGATATAGCGACTGTAGCGAGTAGAAGTGCGTGCGATAGACAGATATGACCACGTTTAGGCACGCTTGGCATACCCAAACGGGGGATTTGTTAACGGTGCGCCTTCTGTACGTAGTACTACTAGTGGCTCTGTGAGCTGTAGACCTCGTGAGTGAGTTTTTTTTTATCATTTCCAAAATTAACATTATAAAAAAGATCAATTATGAATATCGAACCTGCTAACAAAATTTCACGAGAAGCGGTTGAAAAATGCGACCTGTAGAGGAGAACAAACCGAAATTCGCCCGCAGAAACTTACAAAATCATTGATAAAAAAATTGTTTTTGGAAATTTCCAAAAACCGCCTCGAAAAAAAAATTCTATATAGGTACTTAACTATCGAACCTGCTCACGAAATTTCACGAGAATCGGTTGAGGATTGCGACCTGTAGACGAGAACAAACGGAAATCCGGACATACGAAAGCATTTTTGTCAAAGCTGAAGCAGAGACCTTCGTTTCACTCGGTCAATTACTTATTCTGTGGTTTTACCTGCCCGGTTTCCAGTTCGCCATATAATCCCGAGTTGGTATAGATACTGGATCCTCCAGGTGACCCCGGGACCCAAATGAACCCAGGAAAAGCTACACCTTTATTACCGCTCGACTACATCCATGATCCATCCATGATCACATGACGCTCTTCACTTGAGTACAAATTGTTTCATTTACCCCATTTCTAAGCCACATTAATCGGGTCACTCGCGCGCGTTCGTCAATAATTGGCCAATTAACAGCTGGGATTGCCCTGACGTGCACTAATTAGCTGACCCGGTAGATGGGTGGAAAAACAACAATTAATAATTAGCCATTTTGGAACGTTACGGGGAAAACTCTTATTTGTTAAGGGTCATCTTTTTAGTTAAAACTCTGAGTTTATTTCACAGACACATATGGTCCCTATTCGTCCCGGTACCACCGCATACCGGGTAGAAGCAGTCCTAACCAGGTCGGGCCTAGCTGAGGTTCATGCTGGACTCTACTCAGCTAGGTTTAGTGAACCAGCGACAAAACTCAAAGTAGCTCGATTCAACTCACACCTCAGATTCGGTTGAATCTGAGGTGTGAGTGGAATCGAGTATTCTATCTCTTAGAGTATTCTAGTGTTTAAACCGCCCGCATGGTCGTGTCGGAGGTTTTGGATTTTCTCCAGACTACTCTCCAACTACGCACTCCTACTACTTTATTGAGTCTGGCCTATAAAGCCACATTTAGGTTTTAAAAAAAATAGGTTTAAAAATTAAATAAACAAAAAAAAAACGCTAATCCATTTACTAGGTACGTATTGCTAGGTATTGTGTATTTGCTCGTTTGCTTCGACTGACTCATCCTCTTACCCCCTTATCCATAAACGTCTGTCAAACCTATATTAGTTAACTAGCCGCTAAAGTTCGTTTGTCCTTATCTGTCACTTTGACATTGACATTTGTGAGAATGGGACAAAGAACTTTTTAGTTAGCAGAGGTTTGTTAAGTTTTATGAATACGGGGGTTAGTGTTTTGCCGGTTGCGTCCTAGACAAGTCCGGGGTCTTTGGCATCTAACCCCAAAATGGCCTAGGCACTAATTTCACGAAAGCGACTCCGCTGACCTTTCATGCTAAAGGGGAAACTAGACCTCGTGGGATTAGACTCGGGTTTCACAATATTTACCTTCATCGAAAAGCCACTGTTAGATATCAAATGATATTTCGTACCTACATAAGTTGTTTTTAGGGTTCCGTACTCAAAGTGTATAACGTGACTTGTGAACTGTGATAGTTAGACAGTTGAAATTTTCACAGATGATGTTATTCTGTTGCTGCTTCTTAAAGATATAACAATAAGAACTATGAAAAGTGAAATCACATTATCACCCGGCGGGTTATAATGAAATTCAGTACAACATTACAACCCGGCTCAAGCCGAGGGCTATAATGATTTGATTTGAAACGAAATGAATGAAAATTTATATATAGGTAAAAAAAAGATGAAAATTTAGAATTAAATGTAGTTACAAAGCCATGATGTGCCTTGTGCTTTCGATAACATTTGCATGATATACAATTAGCCATTGTTGAGCAGCAGGCGAATCACGTAACTTTATGTACTAACGGTAGATAGATTTTACTGTCAATTTTGAAGTATAAATGTATGAGCTGACAGTTAAAATTTGACATTAAAATCTACCTAACGGTAGTACAAAAGTTACGTGATTACCCCGCAGGTGGTGTGAAAAAGAAATTTATATTGTCTGCCGCGGCACGTGTCTGGACGCTCAATGTCTGTAGATATGAATCGATCCTTACACTTACTTCATGTCCAAACATGTTTTGCTGTCGTTCCTGCAACCTGTGCCGCAGTGCGGTGGGGAATCCAAATAAAACGCGGAAGCGGCAGTTGTCCCATAGGTAGTAGTGTAATTTGTACCATACTTTTATTTGTACGCCAAGCTCTTTGGGCCTAAGTCTCCGAAAGTAAGTAACCAAAAATTAATAACAATTTCGTAGCCATTTTTCTACCTGCAATAACAATAAGGCTGATTTCTAATCCAAATTCGCTGTTGTATCTGAACTTTAGATAGATAGATAGAAATCGTTTATTCAGGTAAAAACAATTACATAATACAATTCACAAAATGCGCCAAACTGTAGCGAACAGTTTGTTGGCGCGTCGCGCTCAGTTTACTTTTTAACATAAGGTAATTGTTGTTTACAAATGTGAGTTATCTTATTCTATTTTATTAGGTACTAATGAATTTACGAGGGCATGCAAGTTACAAGACGTTGGGAACTTTAAATATATATTTTTTTAAATGATATTTCGGGAAAATACCTAATCAAAATAAAGTAGTAACATAAAATTTCGCTTCTTAACTCTTAACCCCCCAATGAAAGTCGCAGTATTACTGCTCGGTTACAGTGGTTTGGCCTTACTTAAGTCACAAAACGTAACATAAGATTACCACGTAGGTACTACGTGACCTTATCTCTGTGTCACACAACTCCTTATTCGCTACCTCCTGTTCCGATTCTCATAAGTCTCCCGAGCGATGGCTTCATACGTGCGTTTCATATTTTGCGATTGTTTGCGTGACCCAGAAAATTCTTGCGTACATGTCGCAAAAGTCTGGTAGAAATTCGTATAAGGATAGGAAGGCAAAAAGATTATAAAAATAGTGTCTCGGTGAGCTGTATACTACTGTGTACTAGTTCTGTTAGCTCGCGATAAAGTTGACGAATAGATATTACGGAATGGAAAATATATATCTTCTGCGTTTTCAACCACCTGGTGACGCTATTTTGAAATAGTTCCACCAACTGAATCGCTAAAAAAATCCGTTATCGAACCTGCTCACAAAATCTCACTAAAGTCGGCTGAGAAATGCGACCTGTAGGTGAGAACAGCCGGACACCTATCGGACAGACATACGAAAGCACTTTTGCTCAAGTTGAAACGTAAACGATTCGCTCGAATTTCATGTGTCAACCGTGTTGCTTAACTTCAAACTCAGATAAATCCACTCTAACCACTTGGAGATTATTGAAAAAAAGTTACGTTAATTTGGTGATTTGAATGGCAGTATTCTTTTTATTATAGCTAAAGCATTAAAGAAAGTCATCCTATTTGGTAAATTTAGGCCCGGTTTTATAAAGATCCGTTAGACATTATGTCGGTTTATTATGTCAAAAAATGTACTGAGTTACTGAAATTTGATCTGACATTCGGTCTAACGGATCTTTATAAAACCCGGCCTCAGTAATAAAACCAACCATTCGTTAAAAAAAAATTGATTTAATTTACCTTCATTTGATATAATCGATTGAAATTTATCTGTCTTCGAAAACACTCAGTGTGGATTTGTATAATTTTGATTTAACAGACCTGGATTTATCTAGATTTGAAAAAAAAATACGATTAGAATTCGTCAACAGACATCAGCCACGTTGAACAAACTTCTTTCACTGATTAGCTTGTATGGACTTGCCTACATTTGAAAAATACTGGCATATGGATTTCTCTGATTTTGGTAAAATATTATGATTTTAACTGTATTTTTCTCAAAAAACATACGTAATTATACTACACCGATAAAACTGTAACAAAACCATACCTTTTACTTATACAAAAATCTTTAAAAATGTCAGAATTGGATTTACCGGAGTTTGAAGATAAGCAGTTCAACTAATTATCGTATTAACTAACTGACTAGCTTACACTTAACTGTATGTCAAATGTCAGAATGAAAACTGGTTGTGTTTCGATAACCGATTTTTTACTGATGAAAGTTCACATAACTGGACATAAACAATTAAATCACTGAATACATTACATACATGATCGACACTTCGAGTACACTTTTATGCCGAGTTTTTCAGATGGAAAAACATTCACTGTACATAAATCAAATTGCACTACTAGCCAACTAGTTGGCCAACTTGTTATCCAACCCCCGTAATTAAACAACGGGGAGTAGTCTGCAAATTGCTAATTAGGCAGTGTTTAACGTGTTAATTATTAACACGTCGACTGCCGCACCGTTCTGATTAACACTTTAATTCTTTGTGTGCGATAAATTTAGAATACTGTTTACCTTTCCATAAAAACTGCCTTCATAAACTTGTATTTAATCTTTTTGAACTGTAATGGTAGTTAACAAAGTGCACGTCCCTTCCGATGGCAGCTTGACACAGTAGCCTATGGACGCTTGTGACTCTAAAACAACCAGAAGCGCTCTGCCGACCTTATGTGATACGAGGATTATATGAACAGTTAGAGCTCTGTGAGCTGTGGGCTGTCAAAAAATCGAACCTGCTCACAAAATTTCACAAGAATCGGTTGAAAGAAGTAAGTATAAGTT
The DNA here is from genome assembly GCA_963556455.1 of Epiblema foenella. Classification (NCBI taxonomy): domain Eukaryota; kingdom Metazoa; phylum Arthropoda; class Insecta; order Lepidoptera; family Tortricidae; genus Epiblema; species Epiblema foenella. The sequence continues at coordinate 12,769,797 of OY747116.1, read as the reverse complement.
GATAAGAAGCCGAAATTCGTACGCAGAAACTTACAAAATCATTGAAAAAAAAAATGTTTTTGAAAATGTTTAAGTTCTATATAATTACCGAACCTGGCTCACAAAATTTCACGAAATCGGTTGTGGAATCAGGAAACTATTGCTTACGCTAAAATCTTGGGATTAGGTAGCGGATCCGGGGCATCCTTCAGGATGCGACTGTACTGGGAAAACGCACTAGGAGGATGATGATGAGATATCGCTGTCCCCCACCTCTCTAAAAAAGTCATCAGTCTTCTTCAACATTTATTTTAATGGAAATGATTTTCTCATTTCCACGAGCCCCTATTAATAGAGAGTAGGTAACTAATTGCGTGCAGTTTGTATCTAATTCTAGAACAAGCATTCAAATGGTAACACGCAATTTTAGCACACTCAATTTATCGTCTGTCGCGGCCTATGACGTCAAACTGCAGCTGTGTACACCCATATCCAATTTAGTAGGATTGTTAAATTTTACGTGCAATGCGAATTCAACCTACAAGCAGTTCTACAGGGTTCAACTTCGCTTTTGACATTATCATGTTATAAATAAATAATAAATAAATATTAGAGGACAATCTTACACCAATCGAACTAGCCCCACAGTAAGCTCAAGAAGGTTTGTGTTATGGGTACTAGACGACGATATATTTAATAAGTATAAATACTTAAATACATAGAAAACATCCAAGACTCAGAAACAATTATTCATGCTCATCACACAAATATTTGCCCTGACCGGGATTCGAACCCAGGACCGTCAGCTTCACAGGCAGGTGCACTACCCACTAGGCTAAACCGGTCGTCACTTTATGTCATGTTATGGCGTGACTTTGTATTTGACATGGCGTTGTAAAGGTTACGGGTCCTTATCAGTTAAATACCGGTCAAGTGCGAGTCGTACCGCACGAAGGTTTCCATACCGGCAAAAAAATCACGTTTGTTGTATGAGAACCCCCTTAAATATTTATTTTATTCTGCTTTTTAGTACTTGTTGTTATAGCGGTAATAGAAATACATCATCTGTGAAAATTTCAACTGTCTAACTATCACGGTTCATGAGATACAGCCTGGTGACAGACGGACAGAGAAATCTCAGTAATAGGGTCCCGTTTTACCTTTTAAGTACGGTACCCTAAAACTCATCTAAATATTTAGGAAGGCTATTTTCTGTATGAATTGACTCTTCACAAACTAGGCCTTGCTGGGATAAGACCGGTATCCTTTCACGAAAAGCTGCTGTTAAATACCAAATGACATCTCGTGTATACTTACGCTTTAAACCCAAAGGCACGATCCGGGGTTTGAACCCGCGACCCCCAGATTGGATAAATCCAAAACACGTTGATAAAATCGATGTCTCAAATTTAGCAGAGTAAAATTATACCGGCCCGCCTATGACGTCAACTGCAACAAAGTACAGTCAGCTGCAGTTTAACTGGAGCTTTATACGATTATACGGGACGGAAATATCCGGGTCATACGCAGGTTTATTTCAAACGCGGTATTTTGAATTTGGAATGATCGTTAATTTCATAGAGTCCAATTTTCATTAATTTATGGGTATTAATAATATTTTCACCTCACTAGCTCGGAATTCTCGGAAAGCCCTTTTTTATTCTTTAAAAACAGATAGCAAAACTGCATTTCATCCACAAGAGTGCAAAGAATATTTAAAATCCGAATGTGCTATTTGTAACTTTTTTAAACATAAAACATGTAAAGGCCAGTCCACACAGTCCAGCAACAATAATTTTATATTGTGCTGTTGTTTAAAAAACTAGTACCTACGCCAAATCTCGGGATTAGGTAGTGGACCCCGGGCATCCAACTATATTTAGGATGCAACTGTACTGGAATAAGGCTAGGACGAGGAGAAGCAAACTTTGCTGTGAGTGCAAGTGAGGTGAAATAATATTTTCACTTATCATGCTCGAAAAGTGTGTCATATTAGACTTGTCAAGCGGGGCTAAAGTAGTACATTTAACCCCTAGGGAAAATATGAATACATATTTATGATTTACAAAACATTTGAATTTGACCAATCAAAATACTTCACCTATTAAATCCACCAATCACAGAACACTAATTTAACTCTTAAAAAATATTTGGTATCGGGTATTAACCAACCAGAATACAGCTTTACTAAAATCGACCAATCTGGAAACATAATTAATTTTTCTAAAGAGTCTAAAGATTAAGTTTGTAGTAGTCCCTATTTCACAATAATTCAAAAAGTGGTTAAATCGTTCGAGCAACACTTTGAAGCGCTCAATGGAAGGTCAGTTAGCTTTTTTCGCGCGTGAATGTTGCGCGCGAACCGCAGTGTCTATGTTTTGTGTGTCAAAGGAGTATAGAAAAAAAATCATGCTGCAAAAGTATATATCTTCGCCGTGGAATTTATTGTTAATTTTGGGTGGGTTAACCTTTGTTTATTTATTTTCTCGCAATCGAAGTGAAAAGTAGAGTGTATAACTCTTGTCTAAAAGCCATATTACCCCTCGAACTATTTTCCCTCACTTCGTTCGGGAAAATGACTATATCGTGGTAATATGGCTCATTTTAGACCCTTGTCATACAATCTACTATAATATCTTTGAATTTGTGTGTATACGCGGGGACTTTCAAGGTTATTGTTTTCAGTAATCTTCAAGCCATTTCTTCGAGCAAGTATGAAAGTAAGAACGTTAGACGTGTAAAAATTAAACATAGATACGACCTCAAAAGTCGCTCGTAACTCCGGTACTAAATCTACGCAACAATAAACAATGGTTTATTGCGCGGGATAAAACATGGCCACTTCACAGTCGCGTGACTTGACCCCATCTTGCATGTGATTTTTCGTTTTCCTGCTTATCTACGGAGGCAAATAAACGTCACTAGTCACCCCCTATTCGTCCCGGTACCGCAGCACAAAACTTCCAGTAGCTCGATTCCACTCACACCTCTGATTCGATTGAAACCGCTCAACCAATCTCACTGGAGCGCAAGCTCTTAGAGTATTCCAGTGTTCCAAACCACACGCGTGGTCGTGTCGGAGGTTTTCCCCTGGATTTTCCGCAGGCTACTCTCCAACCACGCACTCCTATCGCTTTGTTGGGCCCGGCCTATAAAGCCACAGTCAGGTTAAAAAAAAACTGGTCAAGTGGACTCGCGCACCGAGGGTTCCGTATACAGATGTGTACCGGTTCCAACCCTATTAAATAAGGCAAATATCAACAACATGGTGTGGAAATTGGACGGAATGGGTACAGCGCATCTATCGGCGACTTTTATTACAGATTTGAGCGACTGAATAACTTTGTATGTATGGTAGTTTTTCAAGGATAATTCTTTATCACGTAAATCAATTTCAATTTTTTTTTCTTTATTTGAAAGAAGGTACTTTCAGCATAATCTCGTAGGTATTTATAAAACAAAAATACATGCAAAGGTGATTAAATTACAAACTTAGTACAGAAATGGTTGTTGACGATAAAACTTTTAAAGTCTAGTGACTATTGAAATTTAAACAAGTTGCACGTTGTACACCATATATATTATGAGCAAATACATAAAATAATACAGAGCGCCGGTTTTCTGAGTGAACATTGGTTAATAACCAAAAAGTGTGTCAAAGACAACATGCCATAGACTACGGTTCTATTTTTTTTTTTATTCTAACACTCCCTCTAAAATAGAACCTTAGTGAAAGACAAACATCAACACTACAATATAAGCTACTTTTATAGATATATAACTTTCAAACAATTAACAGCATAACTGTAGGTACTTCAAAATCAAAAAAAACACAAAATAGTTTAAGAATACATAAATAAAAAAATCACTTGATACTACTAGGATTCTGCACAACTCCTAGTCTACTTCTGATATTTTGGAATTTCGCTTTAGGTAATGCTTTTGTAAATATGTCTGCTAACTGATTATCAGTACATACATAGTTTAGATCTATAAGTTTTTCAGCATATTTTTCTTTTACAAAATTATACTTTATATCTATATGTTTACATCTCTTGTGAAAATCAGAGTTTTTAATTAGACAGATCGCACTCTGGTTGTCAACGTTAAGCATAATGGAGTCCTGTTGGAATTCGCCAATATCAAGCATTAACTGTCTTACCCAAAGCGCTTCTTTAGTAGCATTACAAGATGCAACAAACTCAGATTCTGTCGTGGACAAACTGACGGTAGGCTGCCGCTGAGTGCTCCACGTCACAGCTGCTCCGTTCTTCATGGTCACGTACCCGGAGGTAAACCGCCTCGTCAAGGGGTCGTTGGCGTAGTCAGCATCTGAGTAACATTCTAGAGTGCTACTTGCTTTTGATCTGAAACAAAGTCCAAAACACATAGTTTCTTTTAGATACTTAAAAATCCGCTTGACTGCATTCCAGTGCGTTTTGTCATAGCAGTTCAGGAAGCGACTTGCTGTGCTCACTGCATACATTATATCTGGTCTGGTCACTGTGGCAGCGAAGATGAGGGAGCCGACAGCTTCCCTATATGGAATTATTTTAAAATGTTCAGGCTCAACACTCTTTTCTAATGTAGCATGTGGGTCAGCAGGTATGCTAATCGGGTTGACATTACACATGTCAAATCTTAACAGCATCTGTTCAATATATTTCCTTTGATGTATGAAAATGTAGTCATTACATTTTTCAATCTGCATCCCAATGAAATTTGAGGATTTACATATTTTCATATCAAATTCGGTCTGAAAATCGTTCAAAACTTTTGTGAGTATATTGAGATCTGTAGAAAATAACAATCCATCATCTACATACAACAATAGATATACTTTAGCTGCTCTGCTAGAGCTTACATATACACATCTGTCGGCATGGCTATTTACAAAGCCATGTTTCTTTAACACAGTGTCAAACTTGGCATTCCAGCACCTTGGTGCTTGTTTCAGTCCATATAAAGACTTTAGAAGTTTACAAACTTGATTTTGCTGAACAGTGATGCCCTCTGGTGGCTTCATAAAAATCTCTTCTTGCAATTCCCCATACAAGAAAGCGGTTTTAACATCAAATTGCAACATATGCATATGTTTCTCGGCTGCAATAGATAGTAAAAGTTGGATTGAGTCATATCTGACAGTTGGTGAGAATGTTTCTAGGTAGTCTATGCCATCTTTCTGAGCATAGCCTTTTGCACAGAGCCTTGACTTGTACCTTGGTCCTGTCGGTTCATCCTTGATCTGAAATACCCACTTGCATCCTAAGAGTCTTGCACCTTCCGGTTTCTCCACCAGCTGCCATGTGCCATTTTTCTCATGAGCCTTCAGCTCCTCCTTGATTGACTCGATCCATAATTTGGATTGTTGGGATGACAGCGCTTCGACATATGTCTGTGGAACCATGCATGAAGACACTTCATTAGTACACAAATAAGTTTCAGGTTTAGTCATAGTTTGGGGTTTGTTACGGGGACGAAGTGTCATTTTTGACGGTAAGGTAGCTTCAATAGAATTCTCAGGTACATATTCAGAGTCGTCGGAGGCTTCACCTGTCTCAATTGCTGTGTGAGTGGATAAGTCTGAGCTGCACTCATCACTATCGTCAGATATATTATTCTCAGCTACTGGTTGATTTTCTGTATTTGACAGGGAAATTGGTACCTTATTGCTCTTGGGGCTAGGTACTGGTACCACGTCTCTTTTCACGGAGCCTTCCAGGAAAACTACATCTCTACTCTTTGTAGCAAGTTTGGTTATGGGGTCAAGAAAACGGTACCCCTTTGTATTCTCACAATAACCAATAAAAATCATCTTACGTGACCTTGGATCCCATTTCTTGGTTTTTTCTTTAGGCACACGCACCATTGCCTCACAGCCGAAGATCTTCATGTGGCTTAGATTTGGTTTGAAGCCACTCCACTTCTCTTCAGGTGTTTTATAGTCCAGTGCTCGCGTCGGTGTCCGGTTTACTATGTATGCTGCTGTTACTACTGCCTCAGCCCACAAGTTTTTCTGCAAATTGGCATTAATTAACATACATCTTGCTTTTTCCTGTAGCGTCCGGTTCATACGTTCTGCCAAGCCATTTTGTTGAGCACTATATGGTGTAGATGTTTGATGTCGTATTCCTGAGAGCTTCAAATAGTCAGAGAAAGTTTTGCTTGTATATTCCGAACCATTGTCACTGCGAAGGATTCGGATTCTGGTGTTAAGTTGATTTTCAACCAAGTTTTTATATTCTTTGAACTTATCTAGGCATTCTGACTTTTTCTTAAGTATGAAAACAGATACTTTTCTAGAGAAGTCATCAATAAAAGTAAGAAAATACCTTGCATCTCCTAAAGATTTCACCTCCATCGGTCCCGATATGTCGGAATGAACGACTTCTAGCAGCTGACTTGCCCTGGAGCCTTCATTTAAAAAAGGGAGCCTTGCCTGTTTCCCCTTAAGACAAGGAATGCAAGTAACCTGGATGCCCGGAGATATTTTCACACCTTCAGTATGCTCTTCCAGCTTCTTTAAGTCGGAGAAGTTGAGGTGAGCCAGTCGCTGATGCCATAAATAACTGTCACTGTCACCACTGACAGTTCCGGAAAGAAATACTTGGGCGGGAGCAATATTTAACTTGTACAAGTTGTTCACAAGTTTTGCAGTTGCTACTTCCCTTTTTTCCATGTTGAAAATCTTGCAACCACTACTGTCAAACTTTATGTCACATTTGTTCTTGATGATCTGACTGACGGAGAGGAGATTTGTAGATAGCCCGGGTACATAGAGTACATCTTTGATCTGAATAGTGCTTACAGCTCCATTTTTCTGTACTGCTTGAATGTCGACTTTGCCACAGCACTCAACTTGCAGTTCTTTGTTGTCAGCAACACGGATAGTTTTGATAGGAGGCGGTGATCTATCATAAACCCAGTCCTTGTGCATAGTCAGATGCATGGCAGCACCCGAGTCGACCAGCCAACCAGAGTCATAGCTTGTTGTAGCCGAAAACACAGCCAGATATGAACTATCTTTATTATCTTTGTGTTTCTTCACTTTACAGTTCTTGCTTAAATGTCCATATTTGTTACAAGAGTAGCACCTTGGACCTTTATTGTATTGTTTGACAGGCGGCTTTTGCTTGTTCACATAAAATACGCTAGACTCGGAATTCTTGATCTCCTGTAACAGTTTCGTCTTCACGAAATCGGCTGTTATAGCAACACCGGAGCTTTCTATAGCCATTATCATTGGTTTATAGTGTTCAGGGAGACCGGCAAGTAACAAGGTCCCCAACCATTCGTCAGCAACTTTAAAACCAATGCTTCGGAGCTTGTGTGCTGTTGTTAAGATTTTAGTCACATAGTCTTCGATGTTCTGACAGTTATCGAGTGTTGTTGTTATCAAATCTCGTAATAACCCGACACGACGAGTAAGGCCGGAGTCGTCGAATGCTTTGCAAAGATTGTCCCAAACTTCTTTTGCTGTTTTAGCGTCTTGCACGTGGATGTAATTTATTGGATCCACCAGAAGCACCAATTTCGATCTTGCCTTGACGTCTTTTTTCTTGTCAACCGGCTCGTCGTCTTTTGCGGTCACACACTCCCATAAATCTTCGTGTTCCAAATATGTTTTTACAGCAAACTTCCAGGTCGCGAAGTTTTCTCTGCCCTGCAGTCTTTCAATCAGAGTCATATTATTTGAAGACATTTTCTATTTCTGGATACCAAGCGTGAGAGAAAAAATGGCCGCGCGCGATACGAGTATTACGAGTACACATACGAGTACAACGCTATTTTCAATTTAATTCCCGCGTGCGAGGGCCATAACCTATTGAAATTTAAACAAGTTGCACGTTGTACACCATATATATTATGAGCAAATACATAAAATAATACAGAGCGCCGGTTTTCTGAGTGAACATTAGTTAATAACCAAAAAGTGTGTCAAAGACAACATGCCATAGACTACGGTTCTATTTTTTTTTTATTCTAACAGTGACTATGTCGAGTGGGGTGTCATATGAAAGGGCTTGTGTTGTCCATTGTGTAACTTTTTTTTTACGTTGAGTCATTTTCGTTTTATGGGGTAAAATGTAAAAAAAAACGTTTAGACCCCTTATCTCCGAAGTTTTCCAAGGAAAAAATAAGAAATTATTACGTAATATTGATATCAATGTATATTTTACAGAAAATATATAACTATAGCTCTATATAGTTTTTCTTTATTTATCATCAATAAGCATTTCTGTACTAAGTTTGTAATTTAATCACCTTTGCTTGTATTTTTGTTTTATAAATTGATATGGCATTATGCTGAAAGTACCTTCACTCAAATAAAGAAAAAAAAAAGAAACGAAATTCGCCGATAGATGGCGGTGTACCCATAGCGTTCAATTTCTACACCATGTTGTTCAGATTTTGCTCAATCAATATGGTTAGAACCGGAACACACCTGGTAAGGTACCCTCGGTACGCGAGTCGGACTCGCACTTGACCGGTTTTTTTATGCGCCTTGAAAAATCATGCCTGCTGGCTTGTTTGCATGCGTATATGCGTGCTTGTTTGATTGCATGCATGCATGTATGAATGCTCGCATGCACGTATGCGTGCTTGCTTGCTTTTTTAGTACAATAAATTTTAAGGAACATCATAGTTATCTGAACCTGAACACATTATTATGTGAGAATTTTTCCCAAGTGGAAAAAACACCCTTTTAATATATAACGCCGAAAGTTAAATCTTATGCTGGAAATAGCTGCCTTTTTAAAGTTTAATGGTCAAGTATGATATACCCTTTACCCACATAACAAAACACATTACAATTAATGTTGTCTTTTGCATAATTGAAATAAAAATGCAAATCAATTTTCACCTCACTAGCTCGGAAAGCCGTTTTGTATTCGTTTCGTTTTGTGTCCACAAGAGTGCAATATTTGAAATCCGAACGTGCCATATCTAACTTTTTTAAACATTAACATGTAAAGGCCAGTCTAGACAGTCCAGTCGTGTTATACACGGTTGCAAAGTTATTTTACGTCTCGTGTGTTGCAACACTCGCTACGCTCAGGATTGTATTTTCGAACCACTCGCTTCACTCGCGGTTTAACCATAGAATCCATTCGCTAGCTCATAGTTAAACCCTAGAATCCATTCGCTAGCTCATGTTTCAATTCCGCACTCGCGGTTAAAATACTTTGCACCTTTGTATAACAAATAACTATTTCCAACTGAAACATTTGACTAAACTGAATGACAGCTGCCGGCGCCATATCAACGATGATCAGCTGGTAATCGTAAGTTGATGCAATATATTATGCCACACACGTGTACTCGTACGAGAGCGTAGGATTCACATGTCAGTAACTGGCCGAATGATTGAGCTGTGTTGACAAGCTCCTACACGATCTGAACTATTGCAGGCAGTTGACAGAAATGTAAACTAAAATCTAGTTATACGATTGGACAATCTACATAGTTGAAAGAGCGAGAATGAAAAGTGTTTCCTTGCTATCGTTCGTCTTTCGAGATGTCTCCTGTATAGATCGCATTTTTCAATCGATTCTCTTGAGAATGAGTGAGCAGGTTTCGATAATTAATAATATACTTTTGTCGATTGGGTTTTTTTTAAATTTTTCACATAATTTCTGACGGAGCCGTGGTACTTATTAGAAAACATAAAAAAATATCACCGAGTATATAGTTTAATTCCTACGAATATGACTGGAACAGATAATTTCGAAACCAAATACTCTTGCAACGTGTAACATCAGTAGCGGGAGAAAAGTTACGTTCAGTCACCTCGTGGGGGATCCCGTCGCGGCCAACACTAACACATTTCGACAACGATATGTTTGTGTTACGGCTAACTATTTATTATTCCACCATTTTGCGGTGTCGGGCCGTTTTAGAAAAATATTTATGGCTCGATCGGATGGCGAAGACAGTTTTTACGATTCAATTTATACACAAAACAACTCGTATAGCTAGATGTCATTTCAGGGATACATAACATGAACGAATAACGGTTTTCCGTTTGTTATACATATATTAAAAAAATATGAAATACAATTGGCTTAACTTGCTTATTTACTCATCGTAAAGGTCATTAACATTTAAACATTGCTCATATATAGCAATTTGCTGACTTGGCATCTTCTCTTTCTTACAAATTTACAGTCTAGTTCAGGTAAACTACTTCAAGTTCACTGACTCTTACTCCATTAGATATTCTACTTTAATACTAATTATTGGCCGAGTGAAACGAAGGCTCTGCTGCAGTTTCGGCAATGATGCTTTCATATGTATTTCAGTTTGCCCTGTATAATATTTTTTTGTCAAGAAAGTTTTTGGATTTTTTTATAAGTAGTTATTTTTCCATTTGATTTCGTGTTTCTGTGGGCAGATTTCGGATTAATCTTCTCTATAGGTCGCATTTCTCAACAGATTCCTTTGAAATCTTGTGAGCAAGTTTGGTAATTATAAAGAATTTGTATGTATGTCGGGTAGCTTTTTGAAAATTTCCATAAACATTAATAATAATAATCAAAGGGGCCTCTTCGTGTTGGATCTGTATCCCCATGAACGCCTTCCTAAAGGACCGGACATTATGTCGTGATATCCCAAAGGAGAGATACAAATAATAATAATAATATTCTTTATTGCACCACTAATACAGCAGTACATTTATAGATTCGGTAACATTAATAATGGTAACAACAGGCGGTCTTATCGCTTTAAAGCGATCTCTTCCAGACAATCATTTTTTTTTAATGATTAAAAAAAGACCAACCCCGGGTATGTATGTAATCACTAGTATAATATAGTTTCTATTAAATACACACTGTCTAAAATATCTCCATAACATTAGCTTTAAAGTAGACTAGTCAGTCAAAGTCTGAGTCATACTGTATTAGAAGTAGATTTTGCAGGACGAATTTACCTACAGTAAACAACCGAACATCAGCTGCATTCTCATCTTTTAAAAATGTAGCTATCATACTCATGAATGAAACAACAGGAAACTGCCAACGCTCACGTGGCTGAATGAGTCGTGTAAACAGCTGAAAAATGCGCGCATAAACATAACAGGTTGTACGAGTAGGCGCTAGCGCAAGGGATGACCTGCACGCTTAAACCGCTGAACCGCTTGTAGTAGTAGTAGTAGTAAAACTCTTTATTGTACACAATAATAAAAATTACAAATACAAAAAGAAATGGTATGTACAAAGGCGAACTTATCCCTTTAAGGGATCTCTTCCAGTTAACCTTTGAGCAAATGAGAGAATAAATGAACGGAGGTAGACAAATTCAGCATCCTGTAAAACAAGGTATAAAAAAAGACAAGAGATACATATAAAACATACATACACATATAATTTATTAAGGACAAATATAAATACACAAATAAACGATATTGAGAAGGAAATTATAACCTGAGCAAAATAAAAGGTAAATATTTTATGAAATTAGCCAGAATCACAAAGCCACAGTTTCTCATGGCTTGGTGTGCAGATAATTTGAGACCCTGGGAATTGCAGACAACTTTGCTTTTTTTATATACAAAGCCGGTGGCAAACAAGCATACGGTCCACCTGGTGGTAAGCGGACACCACAGCCTATAGACGCCCGCAAAGGAATCACGTGCACGTGCCGACCCTTTATAAAATTTGATACTTCACTGTGCTTACCCGGCGGTTCCATCCCCTGGATCATAAATGAGTGGACGAAGTCGTGGGTCGTCATTTTATTGTTATAATTTTTTATTTTATTGAAAAAAAATTGTTATGATCCGGTTTTAATAAATGATACGGCTTTTATTGATAAAATGTAAAAATTTGCACGTAAAATATTTTAAGCGAATTAAAGTAAAAGTAAGTGAAATAAGCAAAGGAGCAGAGGAGGAGTTCTTCACAATCAAGCTATTTATATATAACTAGTGATGTACCGACTAGGCGGGAAAGCCGATTATCCGGCTACATTTATAGTCGGCGATTAATCGGCAAAAGAGACCTACTATTCAGCACTTAATGATTTACTGCAAAATAATAAAAATACTACCAATATTTACTTCAGTTTCATATTTTAAAGTATCCTTGTTAAATACAACAAATAATCATCTTAGGAATACGAGTAGGAATTGTTTAATTAGATTAAAGACTAATTATTATTTTTTGACTCAAAATATTTTAATTAGAGATGTAACGACTAGTCGGCAAGGCGACTATCCGGCCACATTTATAGTCGGCGACTAGTCAGCCACCTCAGCACCGATTAGTTGGCTAGCCGGCTAGTCGGCAAAGTCCATTTTCGACTCATCTCTAGTACATACCTATCCGCTAAAGTACGAGTATTTCATCTACGCCAAAACGCCAGACATGACGCAAGTCTGCACCGCTGCGCTTTGTTGTCTGCAGTAAACAATACATTGGAACGCCATAATTTAGGATACGGTATCCCAGTGTACCTAATAATCTGAAAAATTATGTAGTTGTTTGCGTTAGGGTGCGCTTCCACCTGAGCTTTAAATCTTCAGGTTCACTAACAGATCCCGTATGTTTTTTTTTGTTACACTACGCCGGTGGTAAACAAGCGTACGGTCCACCTGATGGTAAGCGGCCACCGCAGCCTATAGACGCCCGCAACTCGAAAGGAGTCACGTGCGCGTTGCCGACCCTTTATAAGATTTGAGAATGCACTGTGTTGACAGCAGAAGGGACAAATTTGTGCATCCTCGGGAGCTCTGGCAACCTTGGTAAAACCATAAGCGGTCTTTACACATTGTAAAAAGCACACTAACTGGTGGAGGGGAGTAAAACTATCTTACTCTAATGAGTGAGATACTTTAACTCCCCCCAGTTCTCGCTCTATTCAGTTAGCGTGCTAAATTCAGTTATGTGTAAAGACCGCTTATGGTATGAAGATTCAGTTTTTGGAAGTTATTCAAAATTGAAAATGTACAAAAATAGTAGATTGTATGACAAGGGCCTAAAACGAGCCATATTACCACGAGAAGTGAAATAATTATTTGTTATGCAAGGCTGCAGTTGTTGTTTGGCGCGAGTGCTCGAATTGAAAGCCGAGCTAGCCATGATTCTAGAATTGAATAAATAAATAAATAAATAAATAAATATTAGAGGACAATCTTACACAAATCGAACTAGCCCCACAGTAAGCTCAAGAAGGCTTGTGGTATGGGTACTAGACGACGATATATTTAATAGATATAAATACTTAAATACATAGAAAACATCCAAGACTCAGAAACAAATATTCATGCTCATCACACAAATATTTGCCCTGACCGGGATTCGAACCCAGGACCGTCAGCTTCACAGGCAGGTGCACTACCCACTAGGCTAAACCGGTCAAACGAACCACGAGAGTTGCGAGTGGTTTAAGAATAGAATCCTGAGCATAGCGTGGGTTTCAAGACACGAGAAGCCAAATAACTTTGCTGAACAGAGAGCGAAACACAACTTTTCACCTCATCCTAGCAAGGGAACGTAGGTACAAGAAAACAATTAAATATTATTAAAAGAAAATTGCAATACGAATATTGTTTGAATATATTCCTTATTTTTGTATTTCCAAAAATTAAAAAAGTAGTTAAAATAATTATATCAGACTAAAATTTAATGATTTTCAATTTAATAAAAGTAAGTACCTAAAACAAAATGTTTCATCGGATGACACATTCCTTGTGCGAGCGGGCCGTCACTATATACATGTATAGTGCTGTCTCACTCGCACACTGCACCGTCGTGCGGAAACCGCATCAGTGTAGAAACCGCCTTAAGACCGCATGGTCGAACCATGATTCTGAACGCATCCATAAAAAAATTGGGTAGCGCGGTACTACGTCATGTTCGAATTTCAAAATCACTTTATCCGCTAGCGAATAAAATGGACTTTTTCACGCAGATTTGAAACGATGAAGTAAGCCTTTCGGAGCGGGTGAGGTGAAGAATTTATTATCCTATTTTATCGCGAAGTCTACATCTCACACAGCCACTAGTATTACATACCTAAGCATCATATTCATCCTAAATGCTATTTATAGTTCTTATTTCTTTCCGATCTGCTCTTGAATCCCGCCCTTGACGGCGTAAACATAGTTATTGGTGTTCTAACAGCTTAAAGGTAATGATCAAGGTGAATATTCACGCGGTTTGCAAAATATCAGAAGACTTGGTCAAAAACCGGCCAAGTGCGTGTCGGGCCACGCACAGTGTAGGGTTCCGTAGTTGCCCGTCCATCACGCCACCGGTCATATGCGGAATTACGAACCCGTAGAAGGGCTTTACTGATCCTAGTACTGATGATGTACTTTTTTGAGATGCTGTGTTGTATACATATTTTTGCCCTTTACGGTAATGTCTACTTAGCTGTGATAGTTTTCCTTTTAAATTCATCGTATATACTACTACCATGATTTTTTTCACATGCCTAGAAGCCACCGTTTAGCTGGCGGGGGGGGGGGGACTTGACCATAGCAAAAATTATCACTTCAAAGCTTAATATCACGCCAACCGATTCTTGAATCAAAAAATGCTTTTAGAAACCTTATAATATTTTTGAAAGATCTATCCAACGATAGATAGATTTTGGGATTTGGAAGAAAAAACCCACCTGCAAGCACCACCACTGGGAGGTACCCTAAAAAAATGATTTTATTCTACCGTCTTGTCGGCGTCATTGATATGTATACTCATGCCAAATTACAGCTTTCTAGTACTAACGGTTACTGAGAAAAGCGGGGGACGGACAGACGGACATGGCGAAACTATAAGGGTTCCTTGTTTACTACGGAACCCTAAAAACAGTATTTTATCTCACGAACGCGGGTGAGCCATGGGTATGTGAGATATAACTACATGCACATTGTCTATGTGTGCGTCTCATCTTATCTAGTTAAGATGAGGGCCGCCGGCCGTTGCGGATACACTTCTGGGATCTTTTGTCCAATTGCCCCCTCCTTCATACCTACTCCAAGTTGATCTCCAACATTCTATGCGTCAGCGCTGGATCTATGAGTTCACATTGTATACGTGTCACAACTACAACTGGACGCTGTTATGCTATAATGTGTCAACCTAGTAGAAAAACCTATAGTAAGTTGACACATTATTGCAAAACAGCGTCTAACTATGGCAACCCGCGCTCGTCGGTTTCTGCCTTTGTAACATTAAATAAACGATTCAAGTTCCCGCCGGCGGGGACGTCCACTGCGCGATCACGACAACACTGACACATATAGTCCATATTCGTCCCGGTACCGCCGCACACCGGGTAGAGTCAGTCCGACCCAGGTCGGGCCTAGCTGAGTTTCTTGCTGGACTCTTCTCAGTTAGGCTAGGTTTAGTGAACCAGCGACAAAACTCCCAGTAGCTCGATTCCACTCACACCACAGATTCGGTTGAAACCGCTCAACCAATCTCACTGGAGCGCAAACTCTTAGAGTAATTCAGTGTTCCAAACCACACGCGTGGTCGTGCCGGAGGTTTTCCCCTGGATTTTCCCCAGGCTACTCTCCAACCGCGCACTCCTCTTATCGCTTTATTGGGCCCGGCCTATAAAGCCACAGTCAGGTTAAAAAAAAAAAGATTTACTACTATTATTGTTTTTCATAGCACCCTCCTGGATGGAGCGTGGCGTGTTGGAAGCTGTGGCTCCTGTGACCTTGACCTTGATGCATTTTATACGGATTAGCTGATACACGACCGAGATGAGTGGTGGAAAAGTGGGGAGGCCTTTGGCCAGCGGTGGGACACAATATGTTAGCTAGGCTACTAAATAAAACTTCGATAGACGCGTGGTAATGCCACGTGGCCATTTTGCGATTTAGTCTTTCTATTTGTGACCTATCTATTGGTGTGCCAAACAGTCTGCCATCGCTCGCCGTATCAAAACGTCACAGTATGTTTGTGGCTCACTGTCGAAATCAATTGATGGCAAAAAAACAAAATCAAACATTAATTCTGCAAATAGCCATGAGTGCACTTTCACTAATGTAAGGCTCTTAAGTTAAAAACTATCACCTATTTTTTATGAATGAATGAACAGTGATTGGTTTTAGTCTTGCCTTATGGGAAGCGATGACAAGCCCTAAGATGTAGCTCGCTGGTTCAGTAATAGCCTATTCACTCTTGCCTTGAAGAGGCTTGAATTATAATTAGCTGGAAATACAGAAGACGGGAGTAAGTTCCATTCCTTTGCTGTACGCATTAGAAAAGAGGAAGCATACCGCTTCGTGCGAATAAACGGAAGACCAACGTCACATACATACGTCCCACAGATAGCAGCAGTACTCCATACACAACCGAATCTGAACTTTGTACAGAGTGAGAAGCTGATTACGTGAGACGTACAGCCTCACCTTGTACAGGAACCAAGTATTTTAGCAGCAGTTTTGGCTATTTAGGCTATTTCCTGCGTGAATACGTATCATGATATTATCTCTTCTTTATTAACTTATGCTGGACTGGACTCTTGAGGTCTAATAGCATAGATTTCACGCATAAAAACATTACTCCAAATCCACGAAAGTCAAGTTAAAATCACAACAAGCCTGAGTCGGCATTACGCTGAGGCGAAACCTTTTTGTGGCGATTACTTGTTGTTTTTTTCTAATTACGTTTATTTATCTATATTTTATGTTTGTATCGTCACGAATAAATGTTTTTCTTTCTTTCTTTCTTTCTAAAAACTGGATTTTTCTGACATATACAACTAGTAATTTCAGTGAACTCTCAAGATAAATTTGTCTAGTAGTAAGATCACATTAATGGACTAAAAATCTTACTTCCTACAAAACCTGCATGTGTTTAACCTTATAAACAGCATATGAAAATTCCTCAAACAACCAATGAAACAATAAACATCTCAAGTCACATAAACAACATAATTTAGGTCAGGTATGTAAACAAATTTAACACATCTATTCATAGCGGGCTCTAACCATTTTTAAACGTATTTCAACACGCTAAAGGTTGATTTTAGGGTGATAAAGGGTTGACCTTGGTTGGCGATGATCTGAAAATAAGTACAACGATTCGACTGTCTATTTTTATCTAAGTTATATTTAGTGACATTATATTAGGGGAAGGCACGCGACTTTCAGGTCGTAACCGCCTCGTGCAGGCAGCATCAAATGTAACTACACATACGAGTATGAAGACGTCAAAAGGCTTTATTGCAAGGGAATAAGAGCTTTTGACCTATTCATATGCGTAGTTACTTTATTGATGACTATACCACTGGGTTTTAAATAAAACATGTGCGAAATATCGTTCGATCTTGGTGAAGGAAAACAGGATCTTCTCGAGGTAAGCCGCCTAATCCCATGGTCTAGTTTTTCCTGAACTACCAATACTTCTACAAAGAAATCATTATAGCCCTTGGGTTGAGCCAGGTGGGGTTACTGTAAGTACTGAATTTCATTGTTACCGGAAGTGATTGGGATTTGGCAGACTGATTGATTCTGTTTCTAGTTAGCCTTTGTTTTGAACATATTAGCCATTACTTCCAATGCCGTGGCAGCTGACAGCGTTAGCCGTAAAAGGATCCTCCCCCTCCTTGATCTCCTTATTCCCTTAATTACCAATATCCTCAATAGCTCTATCTCTTCTAGGGTCTAACCTACGTTGTGGAAGGATGCTAATATTATTCCTCCTAAAAAAGACCAGCTCCTCCTCCGTCTCCGACTATCGACCCATCTCCATTCTCCCATTCCTGTCTAAAGTCTTAGAACGTCTCGTCTGTCAAATTTTTTTTTGCATTGGTTAAGTACATATGGCGAGCAAAGTAAGGTCTCTAAGCTCCTGAGGATGACAGTGTTAAGAGTGGGGATCTCATTTGTGTTTATAGCTATCTTCTGGAGTACCCGCAACTCCGCAAGTCGTGAGTCGTGTCGATACCTCGACATGAAGTAAATATACCTACCGGATACCAATGCCCTTCGTTACTTCGTCTAATGACAACAATGATCGACCGGTAAAATGCGGCATTGCGGTGCATACACAATCATTTCATTTAGGTTCGATCTGTCAACAGCCTTGCAATATTTACTGGGCTTGGTTCATAGTTACTGATACAGTCAGCCAAGAAAGTGTTCTGCCAGTTTTCGACTATATTATTTGTATGTTAAGGTGCTGGACCTCGCCCCAGTGGCCCACTTCCGATGCCGGGTTAGAATAGCACTTCCCCCTTTCTACCGGTGGGTGTCGCAAAAATCGATTATGGGAACCAGGTTGAAGTGTGTTATGGGCGATGGGCTAGTAACCTATCACTGCTATATCACATTTTCTTCATTTTGGAACCTATAATCGCTAAATTTGGCACTGAAATTAAATGTCACGTGCTATGCCTCCCCTTTTTGGGAATATAGGCGTTGTGTGTTTTATGTAAGGTCCAGGTCAGTAGCTTTTCGGTGAAGGAAATCAGTGAGGGTAAGGAAAATACTATAAACCCATGAAGTACCACAGTAGTAAACCTTTTTGATAACATATCAGATTTTTCTTATCTGTTTGTTCCTTGAACGTCATCCAAAATACACCCGGAAGACATTTTATCACCAATAAAAACTTTTACAGTACCCCAAAAATTTTACCACGGACTGGAAAATTCAATAAACTCCATTTTGAGAGATTTACGCTTTTATCTCTTGCAAAATAAGGTACAGTTTGCAGTTGTTCAACAGCATATATGACCTGGTACTTTTGAAGCTATAACGTAAGATTTGTTGAAAACTTTATAAAGGATTTCTGACGTCTTTAGGAATAGGGCTTGTGGCTTTTTCGGTATCAAGTAAGTTAGTTTTCAAATCGGATTATCGAAACATCTGGTTTAACCGAGTTGGGACAAAGTTGGGGACTGAATCGATAAGTAGGAGTTTGAGTGAACCAAATTAGTATAGGGAATCATTGGAAAGCCCAGATTTTGTTTTTAGGGTTCCGTACCAAAATGGTAAAAAAGGAACCCTTATGGTTTCACTTTGTCTGTCTGTTTGTCTGTCACATCGCTAAATATCTCAAGAACTACTTATGCTATCGATTTGAAATTTGGAATAGTTATAAAAAAGGCTTACCTGCATACATAGAATTTATTTCTGTGAAAAATGACAGATAACTGGTGGTTCAAAATTTGAAAGTCTAGTTAATATGTCGAGTGGGGTGTCATATGAAAGGGCTTGAATTGCATATTCTGAAACATTTTTTTTTATTTTTTAAGTTGAGTCATTTTTGTTTTATGAGGAAAAATGTAAAAAAAATACCGCCACCCCCTTACTTATCTCCGAAGTTTACCAAGGAAAAAATATAAAATTATTACATAACATTGATATTTATGTATATTTTACAGGAAAAATATAACTGTAGCTTTATCTAGTTTTTCTTTTTTTTATCGACAAATATCATTTCTATACTAAGTTTGTAATTTAATCACCTTTGCATGTATTTTTGCTTTATAAATTCCTACGAGATTATGCTGAAAGTATCTTCTTTCAAATAAGGAAAAAAAATTGAAATCTGTTGACGTGTTAAAGAATTATCCTTGAAAAACTATATGTATAGTACATATAAAGTTATTAAGCCGATAGATGACGCTGTACCCATGGGGTTCAATTTTCACACTAGGTTGTTGAGATTTTCCTGATTTAATAGGGTTGGAACCGGTACACATCTGTATACGGAACCCTCGGTGCACGAGTCCGACTCGCACTTGACCGGTTTTATTTTACAATAAATTAGACTTTTAAGGGTAATTTTCGCCCACGTTCTTTTCGCTAGGACATCAAAGGATGGGGCCTTGCGAGGGAACAATTTGCTTAGTAAACAAGCCCAGCGTTCCTACAATGTTTGGTTGAAGTCCAGTTTACATAGTTTACATTACATTGACGTCAGAGTATTTACGGTTTCAGCTTCATGAAGTTGTAAAGGTGTTTTTGTGTTTACCTGGTCTAGATTTGAGTTAACGTCAAAAATAACAAAGTATTTCGGTATCGGAGGCGTTAGAAAATGCATTTTTTTTTAAATTAAGTAGTTGGCCAATAATTTTGTTAATTCTGTTCGCCGATAGTGCAGTGCTATAAGTTGTTGTTAGCTCAATGCCCTTGGTTAGGGCTTGGAACCTGTTCTGAATACCTGTAACATACCGGTATTTAAAGGTTTTCTTGGTTTTGGTTCTATAGAACCAGTAAAAATACCGGTATTAGCATCGAAAAACACCGGTTCTTTATAAAGGTTCCTACACCTGTATGCTACGTTGTGGTTTCGTACGAGTGCGCGGCGCGGCAGCGGCACCTACTAATTGCTACTAAGTTAACACGCGTCGCGCGCGTGCGATGCGAACATACATAATATTTGATACATTAATATGTTTATTCGTACAGTCGAGTACAAAAATATGGGTACATGTAAGCTACTCAAAAATATGGCCCATGGATCTTATGTCGGCGCATTAAGGTTTCGGTACATATTTATTTCGCAAACGATTCTCATGAAATTTTGTGACCTGGTCCGGTAATTATATGACATTTTTTTGTCGAGTCAGTTTTTGGAAATTTTCAAAGAAAAATTGATTTCAAAGATTTTGTAAGTTTCTGCATCCTATTTTCGGTTTGCTGTCCTCTACAGGTCGCATTTTTCAACCGCTTCTCGTGAAATTTTGTTAGCAGATTCGATATTCATAATTGATTTTTTTAATATGTCAGATTTTGGAAATGATAAAAAAACTCACTCACGAGGTCTACAGCTCACAGAGCCACTAGTAATAAATATTTAAAGAATAGAGATTCGCGAATATGAACCTTACTAGCACGAAATAAAGAACGTCATATATGTTAAAAAATTACTGTGTTAATTCTGATAGTACATGATAGTACACCGCTAGTTTAGCTGGAACAGATAGCATAGGCTGCTGCGTTCATATATCACGGTTTTTTTTTAAATGTCAAACTTTGTTTTTAAAATCCGTCTTCTTTTTTTTCATGTCAATCGTTCTTTATTTATTATTTTATGTTCGTACTACACACCGTGAAATCACTCGACGGTCCTATCGGAAGACCAGCGCTGGCGATTGCCTGCATTATGCTGAGATGGTACTGTTTCGAGATAACACAACTTTTTTGTTTATTTTTATTTTCTATTTTGCTGTGTTAATTGTCTCGAATAAATATTTCTTATTTCTTATAGTTCTATCGGTTGGTAGCCCAACGCCCACGGCTAGGGCATGAATCGGTACCGAAAATAACATACCGTACTTCATTTAGAAGCAAGAATTGAGACATTGGGTATAAATTGGATGGAAATTGGGTAAAAAAAAAATTCAACGCACATATTCGTGGGGGGTATCCGTGGATAGGCCTTTAAAAATGATATGGAGGTATCTAAAACATATTTTGTCAACCGTTGGTGAAGTAGCTGTCAAAGTCATAAAGGTGCTGCGTTTGGAATGGAGGATCTAAATTTGTCTCTTTTAAAACTTTATCTAAAGAAAACAAAAACGGCGTGGTCTAAAAAAAGAACCTGAATTTCCAGTGTGTCAACTGGAAATCGAAGCCGGATTGTATTTCAAAGCAGGCAATTAAGACTCTGGCAACCAGCCAAATAAAGTAAATTGATGAGACAACTTCTGACAAATGCCGGCGGATAATGTTGCATATCGTCGGGGATAATGCAACACCGCGTAACTAGTACTGGTAAATTGTGCGCATCTACACAACATCCATAGTGCAAAACCGGGTAACTACTAACTAGCACTGGTAAATATCGTATCTACACAACACTCAACTTTACAGGAGAAGCTTAAAACGTTTTTTTTAAAGATTTTACGTTCGTTGGCGGGAAATCTTAATCTGACTACATTTGTTAGATACGCGTATTAACCAACTACGCCGACGGGTGTTGTGTAGATGCGCAGCATTTACCTGTGCTAGTTACGCGGTACTGCACTATCCCCGACGAAATGCGAAAGCAGAGGGGCTACCGCGAACCACAAACGAAGTTTTCCCTTTTTGTCTCAC
Organism: Epiblema foenella; assembly: GCA_963556455.1. Lineage (NCBI taxonomy): Eukaryota > Metazoa > Arthropoda > Insecta > Lepidoptera > Tortricidae > Epiblema > Epiblema foenella. The sequence goes on along the minus strand of OY747116.1, from coordinate 12,747,806 downwards.
TTATGTGTAAACTTGGAAGTGTGACAGAGAGGGAAAACTTCGTTTGCTGTTCGCGGTAGCGCCCCAGCTCTGTTTGTCGGTTACGTTAAACCGCTGTTTTTTTTTACGAACTTGTATGGAGATAGTTTGATTAAGACACCGGGAAGGATATAGGAAAGTGTTTATTCCGTAAATCGTTCCTTTAGGGGGTGAAAAGCAAAGCGGAGCTCGTATTTGTTTGGCGACCTTATACTCACCACCAGGAACGAACCATATACCTAAATAAAATAAATAAATAAATAAATATTAGAGGACAATCTTACACAAATCGAACTAGCCCCACAGTAAGCTCAAGAAGGCTTGTGTTATGGGTACTAGACGACGATATATTTAATAGATATAAATACTTAAATACATAGAAAACATCCAAGACTCAGAAACAAATATTCATGCTCACCACACAAATATTTGCCCTGACCGGGATTCGAACCCAGGACCGTCAGCTTCACAGGCAGGTGCACTACCCACTAGGCTAAACCGGTCGTCAATAGCTACCTATTTAACTTTTAAATTGGATATTTAGTTGCAAAGGGCCCTGGCTCTTATGAAACATTCTTAAGAAATTTTCTGAAACATTATATAGGTTAAAGTGTCATAATTTGTAATAAAAGTCGCTTTAACGAGGCTACGCTGCCGAGGAGGGATAGGACTATAAATTATGCGTACAGCATCCAAAGAAACGTTAATAATTTCCTCCTTATTAACAAGGCATAAGGTGCAAAATTTCTTATTTTAAAGGGCCATTACAACCCACCATTTAAAAAAAATCATAATAAGAATCAACTTCTTCATTATACGTAGTTGATTTACTGAGGCTTAAAACCGATTAGGTACGTTATTCAACTTTAGATGTTGTTTCGTATAAGATTTCATATTCATTTTGTTTTTTATTTGAAGAATATACCTAACAATAATATCGATTTTCATACAACTGATACATAATAAGGATACCAAACTAACGTTTTTAACCGCCATATATCGCCATACAACACACAATCATTTTAGTTTATGAGCTTCGATCATAAACTAAAATGATTGCGTGTTGTAAAAGTTGTAAAAAGATATTAAATTTTCGAAAGAATTCGTTACAGTGCTAAAACTAAAAAAGAAACAAGTTGACGAAACATTTTCTTACTAACACAAGAAAAAATACCCGCAGAAATAGTAGATTGTATGACAAGGGTCTAAAATGAGCCATATTACCACGAGATAGTTATTTTCCCGAACGAAGTGAGGGAAAATAGTTCGAGGGGTAATATGGCTTTTAGACCAGAGTTATACACTCTACTTTTCACTTCGATTGCGAGAAAATAAATAAACAAAGGTTAACCCACCCAAAATTAACAATAAATTCCACGGCGAAGATATATACTTTTGCAGATTGATTTTTTTTCTATTTGACAGATGATTTTTTTTTCTATACTCCTTTGACACAAAACATAGACACTGCGGTTCGCGCGCAACATTCACGCGCGAAAAAAGCTAACTGACCTTCTATTGAGTGCTTCAAAGTGTTGCTCGAACGATTTAACCACTTTTTTAATTATTGTGAAATAGGGACTACTACAAACTTAATCTTTAGACTCTATAGAAAAAATAATTATATTTCCTGATTGGTCGATTTTAGTAAAGCTGTATTCTGGTTGGTTAATACCCAATACCAAATATTTTTTTAAGAGTTAAATTAGTGTTCTGTGATTGGTGGATTTAATAGGTGAAGTATTTTGATTGGTCAAATTCAAATGTTTTGTAAATCATAAATATGTATTCATATTTTCCCTAGGGGTTAAATGTACTACTTTAGCCCCGCTTGACAAGTCTAATATGACACACTTTTCGAGCATGAGAAGTGAAAAATATTATTTTGTTACGTTGGCATTGGTACTAGTTTTTTAAAGAAAGCGACTGATTTTGACCTTCCAGCCTTGAGGGAAAGTGAGAACTTGTTGGGTTTCCTGATGATTTTTTCTTTCACCCAAAAAATCGTTTTAACCGGTTCATCTACCAGTCCCTGGGATCCCAGGGATCATTATTTCATTACAAAATAATGCTATTGTTTATTTTTTTTCGCCCCGGGATGACGGCTTAAATATGTATTTTGTACATACAAGTAGTATCCGGGTTCGAACGAACGACCTCCAGATTGAAAGTCACGTGTTAGGTACTTCTTACCGTTCGGCCACCTGGCTTCTTTCAGGTCGAGTTTTACAAATGTCAGATCAAATTTCGGTAACTCAGTACAGTCCAAGAAATGTAAATACGTATCATTTTTGCTCTTGTCACAATTAAAATAAGGGTTACAAAGGTACGAGCTTGCATTTCCTTTACCATATTTTTTGACATAACTTGTCTTGACATAAACCAACCCTTAATCACTGTAATCGCTGCATCTAATCAATAAACCTCCGTCTTTCCAGCTACGGTGACATGGTCCCCGGCACGATCGCGGGCAAGATCGTTGGCGGTGTGTGCTCGCTGTCCGGAGTGCTCGTGATCGCTCTGCCTGTGCCTGTCATCGTGTCTAACTTCTCCCGCATCTACCATCAGAACCAGCGGGCTGATAAGCGGAAGGCACAACGGGTAAGACCTAGATCTAAGGTCTATTAACTTACAACATTTCAGGCGTTTGTCACAACAAAAAGAATTCATCAATGTCCTTATGGTAGACCAAGTGTGGTAAGGGTCATTTTAGTTTAATAACCAGTGGGATGATAAACAGAAGGGTAACTAGCTCTTACCTAAGCTACCATGTAAGGTCTGTTGGTCGTCAGCAACTTACAATATTCCAGTTGCGGCGTTTGTAACACCGAAAAGTATTCAAGAAAGTTATTATGGTCTAGTAAATGTAGAAAAGACGGTTTTACATAGAGCTATAACGTCAATTACTCTGAAATCGCATTACTACATACGTTTTGAGTCTGCTCCCTGGATCTCGAAAAGCTATGCTATGAGACCACTTTTATTATGAGAATAGCCAAGTTGTGAAACTCCTTGCCGGAGTCCTTCATTCTCGTGAATTCCAACCTTATGGTCTTCAAGGCGAGAGTGGATCGGTTTTTACTAGATAAGCGCGTTTCTAGACCACAATATCGCTTAATATCAATACATTGGTATTTGTGGCCAAGCGAAAACCTATTAAAACAAAAATCTTCAACCGAGGATATTAGTGGTTCAGCAGCAATAACTTAACCTTGAACATGGACACAGGTGATACTGTTTAGAACAACGTCTTAAAACAAAAAGTCCTCGCAAGTTAACTTGGAAGGTTCCACTGTGGCCACAACGACATTTTATTGTTCCTTTGTTTTATTTTATTTTATCTTAAATAAGTTTAACATTGTTTGGTGGATTATATAAATACCAAATTTCCGACACGATTGTGAAATTGTTATTCACACAATATTTTCAATTTATTTTTAATTTAGTTGTATTATGTTCTTTAATTGTAAATGATCTGTAAATTTATGAATAAAGTACATATTTTCTTATTAAACACAATATTTTCAAATTCCAGAAAGCCCGTCTCGCCCGCATCCGCATCGCAAAGGCGTCGTCAGGCGCAGCGTTCGTGTCCAAGAAGAAGGCTGCGGAGGCGCGGCTGGCTGCGCAGGAGTCTGGAGTGGAGTTGGATGACGCCGGGCGGGACGAGGATATTTTCGAGTTGCAGCATCATCATTTGTTACGGTGCTTGGAGCGCACCACGGTGAGTCAAGTCTACTTGACGTCTCGCAGCCGAAGCACTGCTTGAATTCTAGACGTACTAGTCAGGTACCAAAACAACGGTGAGTTTTCTTACAAAGGAAAAAAATTAAAATTATTCGCTGCGATTTGGATTCGAATCTGAGATCATAGTTCTATGCGCCTAAGGGTTGTTTGCACTAAACTGCCCGCAATAGTCGAGCGGTGTTCGTTAATATCTGATTGTACGGAAAGTGTATACGGGATGACAGCTGCCGGCGCCATATTTAACGATGATCGGCCTGTAATCGTAACTTGGTGCAACCCGGTCGTAAATTCCAGTCGTAGCGACGAATTTTTCAATCACTTCACTATCTTTAATAACGCCTTACGGACGTTTGTAGCGACATGTAGTGGTAAATTATTATTATAACTTCGTAAGGGTCGATTTTTCAATCGTCAGATAAAACTACCCGTCAGATAGAATTTACGCTGTCACTTTCTAATGTCAAATGAAAGAAAAGAATAGAGTTAACATGTATCTGACAGATACTTTTATCTAAGGATTGTAAAATCGGTCGATTGATAATTTTGTCATTCTCTAGAAAAAGGTTCCTCTTTTTCGGCTACTGTTTGCTGTTATTCCATTGGATATTCTACTTTAACACTAATGTAATACTGTTTCTATTACAAACACACAAGTCTAAAAATCGTATATTTGCAATGGAAACTCTATTACATTGGCGTTAAAGTAGACTATCCGTTGGCAAAAAGCATACATATGTCAGTGTTAAAGTAATCTTACTGTACACTTATTAAGCTTCCATACTCGATTAGATTCGATAAGAATATTGAATATAGTCGGAATTATACAGGTTGTATACACAACCTCTCTTATACTACGCCCAAAAATGAGACCTATGCCTTTACCATGAGTTTGCATGACGATTCTCGCTAGCGACTGCGTAAACGATTTAGTATGCCGATTCTTAGTTCTATTGCGTAACCGCCAGAGGCGCTGTACTTTTGCCCATACAATTTTTTACGCAGTCGCTGGCGAGTACGGTCATGTAAACTCATGGTAAATGCACTAATCTATGAGAAAGCAAATTAAAGTCTATGTGAACGTTTATAATGTTCCTGTAAGGGTTGTATACGGCCTCTGTAACGTCGTGGGCGCATGGAGCAGCGCTAACTTGAGCTTTTTACAAAAGCTGTTATCTGTTTTTCAAACCTACAGCGAACTGAAAACATATTTCCCTCTCTGTTGCACTTGTGAATGCGAGCGAGAGATGCTTCGTTTTAGGTTTGTGGTAGGCCCTCAGGGCCTGTACTCCGTACTTCGAAATCCGAATTTCGTATCGTGTGATCCCTTTCACTCTCATACAATATATGAGTGAAAGGGACGGCACGATACGAAGTTTGGATTTCGAAGTAGTAACCCCTCTGGCCCGGACGCGCTCCGTGCCCCCACCTCGGTACAGCGGAGGCCCTTAGAATGTGTAATTTTTTCACTCAAAAAATATAATATATATCAATAAGTAACATTCATTCACAGAAAAGAAACAATAACTCCCTGAAGCATGAATATACTTCTTGAAAATGATCGCTCACTCGTCACACTACAGTAAAAAAAAGCGAAAAACGGAGGCCTATAGTAAAACTACTTGTAGCATACGAGCGTAAATCTCTTTCTATTGAAACGGGTTGAAAAGAGACCTCCGCTCATATAAGTTACAACTCATTTTGCAATAGGCCTCTGTTCTTAACTATTGCTAAACAATAACCGTCTATGGGTTTATATCAATACACTTATGATGTGCATTTAATAACTTCCATCTCACCGCATTTCATATTACACATTTATTCAGACCATTTTACTTTGCCCAAAGGTTAGCTGGTAGAGAGTGGCTTGCGCATTAAGTCCGCCCCTTCCACTGTAAGTGGTGTATGTGCAGTAAAATTGATGTTGTATTCATAAACCTACATCTAAAACTTATGTTAGTTAACATAAGTTTCCATTATGTGTATTCATTTGAAAAAGAAAACACGAAATTTACCTAATTTAAGCGTAGTATGTACACGAGTATGAATAAGGGATTAGGAAATAATAGTAGATTCTACACTAAGGGGATGAAGCACTATTTTAGGTTTCGGGCGCGATATAGAATCCTGAACGTAACGAAGGATGCCAGATTTTACACCAGTGCCGTTACCATGAGTTGGCATGACCGTACTCGCTAGCGACTGCGTAAACGATTTATTGTGCCGATTCTTAATTCTATTGCGTAACCGCCAGAGGCGCTGTACATTTTGCCCATACAAATTTTTACGCAGTCGCTAGCAAGTCATTGTAAACTCATAGTAAAGGCACAGAGCGTAGCGAGGGTGTAATTAATGAGTTTAGAATTAAGACTGAGTCCTGAGTGTAGTGAGGGATTTAAGCGCGCCCAAGACTAAAACAGTTTTATCCCCGAGGAGTATACTCTACTTTTCTCACCTCTTGCGAGACAATAAAGAAAAACTAAGGCTAACTAGAAACAGAATCAATCAATCCGCCAAAGCCCAATCACTTTCGTGACTCGCCATGTTATTAACTTCGGACTTCACGAAATTATAACAATAAGAACTATGCAAAGTGAAATCACATTATTACCCACCAGGTTATAATTAAATCCAGTACAATATTACAACCTAGGGCTATAATGATTTGCTTTCGGTATGGTTTGCATGATATATAATTAGCCATTGTCGAGCAGGTGGTGCGAAATTACAAGAATTTACACATGTACAATAAACAATACATGTATTTATTGGGGAAACACTTAGCAAAAGTACTTGACACACGACAAAGACATTATAGAGGTACAATCTCCTTTTCGCATATGATAATGCGCCTATTAATATACCGCTTACCTGAGACGGCGCAGGAGGCGGGGCCCCTCCGCCCGCTACCCGCCCTCTACCCTTTCCAGTCTCCCTCTTGCCCCTTTCCCGTCTCAGTAGCTGTCTCAGTTAAACGGTAGACTTATACCCAATAATAATTTGATACAGAGAACAAATACAAAGAAAAATGAACCGTGGTAACTTCCACGGTACATTAACACGAAATCAAAAACAACAACAAAAATAATTTGATTTGTGTAAAAGACTAGCGGGTTATATAGACTAAATGTGATAATCCACATCGAAAGGGACCTTATGGCGGCAGGCGCTTACGTTGCAGCTATTCACTATTGTATTGGAATAGCGGCAATAAAGGCGTAAGTGCAGGCCGCCGTAAGGTTCCTTTCAATATGGATTATCACAAATATTGATCTTTGACGAGTGCCAGTATGATGGTCAGAGTAAGCCAAGGAAATTCGTTGCATGATTTCGCGAACTGTAGTCGTATATGTAAAGTCAACATCGAAAATGTCTATACGCACTCACAGAATATGCGAACATAACTTTATTGACAAGGGCGTAAGAGCGTATAGATATTTTTGTCGCTGAGGGAACGTAGGTATACATATTTATGCCTTCCAATACGTTTCTTTCTTATTTTTGCAGCGTTAGTTGTAATAGGGTCAATCGGGCCGAGAGCGCCGGTGAAATAACGCGTGTCTATCATAAAATATCTCAAAATCTACAGATAGTTTGAGGGTTTCGTACCAAAATGGTAAAAAAGGTACCCTTATGGTTTCAGTTTGTCTGTCTGTCTGTCACATCACTAATTATCTCAAGAACTAGATAACCTATCGTTTTGAAATTTGGAATAGTTATAAAGAAGAGCAACTCAGATGCATAGAACATGAGTTTTTTAAATATTATTTTTTGCAAAACATGACATATAATAGATGGTTCAATATTAGAAAAACTAGTGAATACATCAAATGGGGTGTCAAATGAAAGGGCTTGAGTTGCGCATTCTGAATAATTTTTTTTAAATCATGTCATTTTCGATTTATGAGCAAAAATGTAACAAATAAGATATCCTTCTCTTCCTCCTTATCTACGAAATTTATCAAGGAAAAAATATGGAATTATTACATTAATTTAATCACCGTTGTATTTTTGTTTTATAAATTACTACACGATTATGCTGCAAGTACCTTCTTTTAAATAAAGAAAAAAACTCAAATCGGTTCACGTGATAAACAATTATCCTTGAAAAACCACCATACGTGTTATTCAGTCACTCAAATTTATACCGAAATTCGCCGATTGACGGCGCTGTATCCAAGGTTCAATTTTCACACCATGTTGTTGAGAGTTTTCTGAAATATTAGGGTTGAAACCGGTACATATCTGTGTACGGAACCCTCGGTGTCGAAGTCGGATTCGCACTTGACCGGTTTTTTTATATTGACGATAGTGCCTACAAAGCTGGTGGTCCCGGGTCCGATTATCAGTTAGGGGATTTTATTTGTGTGATGAGTAGGTACAAATATTTGTCTTGGATGTTTTCTATGTATTTATTTATATTTATTAACTATATTGTCATCTAGTGCCTACCCATATTACTGACCTTATTGCGTTTATCACGGGACAAGTTCCAGTTGTGTAAGATTACAGTCCTAATTTTTTTTCATATTTCCGTATCTTAGATCCTTGCAGATATCTTGTAATAGTATAGTTTCCTGCATGGATATAAGATGTTGTTACTTGTATAATATCTGTTTTCAAGATATGTATTGTTTATTCGGCGCACTTGACCCGATTGGGTCATATCTTTCTATATTTTGACATATATCTATATGTTTCATGCGACTTCTATCCGTGTACAATACAAAACACATAATTAGTTTCATTCGACAGCAGATAGGTAGTAAAATTAAATCTCCCCCACTTATTGAATTCACGTGCGTATTGTATTTTTTTAAATAAATAAATCTAAATAAATGATCTCTTCCAGGATCGCGAGTTCGTCGAGATGGAGAATCCATTCAATGGCGCGGTGAAGCGGCCTGGCTCCCCCTCCCCGCTCGCGTCGCCCGCGCACTCGGGCCGTGCGCCGGCGCTGCTCGCGTGCTGCGCGCGATGCGGCTGCTGCCCGCAGAAGTACCAGGTGATTACTGCCAGGTGGCCTATGCGGGGTTTCAGTTAACAAGTGATAAACGATTAGATAAAACATACGTCACTTTCTGTCAAGTATCAAAATATGATAGTTGCTTAATCTTGTCGTTTATCGCGCGATAAGCAAAAGCATAAAGCGGGGTTTCTCTGCGAGCGAAGCGGACTGCGTAATGACTGCGTATATCTCGCAACAGTAAACTGCATATAACTAGACTTTGTTGGTGGAAATGCTCGGTTTTACAATAACAACACTAGGTATCTTAGCAAGCGCCAACTCTGGGTACCCTGCACGGGTCATATTTTTTTAATAAGCCGCAAGTATATTATTTTATAAGTCGTACATATCTGTCTTATTGATACATTTTGGCGACAGAAGCGCCGTCGCTCGGTGCGCTGCGTGAGTCCTATCGGACTGGTCTCATGTTCTCGTCGGGAGGTATTATCACTGTATTGCCGTACTACACTATATGTGGAGTTGTGGACCCTTTTGTTTTGCCGTACCCATGTTATATTTCTATGGCCGACTATTTCTTGGGGTTAAGGGCCCTTATCAGTTAAAAACTTTATTTAGGCTATTTTTTGTGTGATATGTCTACTTTATCCGTCATTAGTAACCATTAAAGGACTTTCGGTCTAAATTCGTTAATTTTTTACATGTTTTTTTATATTTATCATTGAGAAGTATTTTTTCATAGATCACTCCAAATCGAGAAATTTTAAGATATAAACCTTTTTTTTCCTCGCTAATTCTACAACACACTTTTAAAAGCAGAATTGGCTCCTTATGTCTACCTCAATTAGTTTATTAGTTAGTTGATAGAATTTGTGAGGCGCCTTAACTGACTGAATAAATTGGTTTTATGTTATTTGATCACACAGTGAAAAATCAATATTTTTTTTTTAATAATAGCTAAAATGAGACAAAATTCTTATTCAATGTATTAAATGCGCTTGCGACAATCCTAACATTTAAGCCCCGAATGACTTCAAAATAAGGGGCGTCAAATATTTAAATTCGTTTTCGAACGCGTAGAGAAAATTTAAATCAAAAGGAAACGTAATTTTGAATAAGAAATAGTACATTACTACAGAAGCCGGGAAGTAAAGGGTTGCCGGCCGAGTACATATAGACATTTAGAAATTAAATTTTGATTCCTTGGAGTTTTTTATTTTATTTATTTCATTTCGTGTTTGAGAAAATTACATTGTTTTATAGGTTTAGTTTGTCTTTGCCAGTAGAAATATTCTTTTAAGCGTTTTATTATTTTTAGATCGGCCATAGAAATAGGACACTATTCGTTCACAAAACCCGTAAAACCTGGGGTCCGTGTCGCTTGCCCTGGCTCGTGTTGTGTGGCCACGCTAGTTGTCTCTCGTGCTGACGCAAATACAGTTTTCATGTATATACGTAAGGTTCATATTTCCAAAACTGGAATTGAAGTTATGTTTCATCTAGGTGACTAGGCACTGTCTAGTGACCAAACTGCTTGCAAACAGCAAGTACATGTTACTTACGTAATAGTAAGTTACCTATTTTTTTAAACATTCCTTCAATTTTTATTGATAAGGAAAAGTCGATGATATTTTTACAGGCAATTTCAAAGCTTTTGTTTCTATATAGTAAGTTAAATGTGTTTTATTCCGCCAGCAGCCTTAAATCTATGGCTATTTGATTAAGGTTCTTCGAAAATTTGTATTGTATGCGCGCGTAACCGATAAAATATTTTGGAATGCGTTGGAACTGCATCCCAAGCTGTGGAACTCCTTGCCGGAATCCTTGTTCCCCGTGAACTACAACCTTTTGGTCTTCAAAGCGAAAGTGAATCGGTTTTTACTAGGTAAGCGCGTTCCATCCTAGACCACAATATTGCTTACCATCAGGTGATTTGTGGTCAAGCGCAAACCTATTAAGAATAAAAAAAAATTGCTGTTGGTCTGTTTATTACGACCTATTTAATAATCGGTACAATTATATTTATTATTCAGAATTATAAATTCAGGATTTGATATTTTATAGAGATTTATTTAGTTATTCAACTATAGTGTGTACTTATGTACTTTTGGTAGAGTTAATAAGAAATATTTTAGAATTCGTTTATATTAATGATTTTAGTATTTAATAGGGTGTAATATAATGAATTTGCAAAGAGCATATCAAAGGACTAGAATGGTAAGTATTTGCTTAAAGTATATCGCCAGAATACAGTATTTAATTCATATGTTTATTGTAATAAACACATTATACCAGCCGATTAACCAATGACAACGTTTTCATATTCATCATAGGTTAAAGGAATAAACATAGCGAAATTTATATATATACAATCCACATTATACCAACTAAACACACAAAGTTTATCTGTATCTTGTATAAGTCTATTATGCTCAACATAATAAATGTTATTATAGATCATTTTAAAACGCTCTCTTTGCTTCTGTATGCCTCTATTTTCCCATTATGTTTGCTATTTTATGTCTATTTATTATAATTTTAAGATTTTGTATTCTTTTTAAGACATAATTTAATACTTATTTAATGTCTCCCTTCACTCACACAACATACAACATTTTGTATTTGTAATAAATATAAGGAAAAAAGTAAATAAATATGGTGTCTTAGGTTCATAATAAATTGTAAAATTTAAAGAAAATACGAAACAACACATATTGTATCATTTAAAATTCGATTTTTCTTGCCCTTGCAAGCTTTTCTAAATAAGTTTTTTTTTACTAACGATGGTGTGAAAATCAATACTTATTTACTCTAATAAATTTAAAATGAGTGTTGTTGCGTAAGTTCTTATTCTCCCACCGAATTGTCTCAAAGCATCATCCAAAATTTCTCCGAAGACTTAAGTCTCTAATTGGCTGACAGGTCCTACTCTTAGACTCGAGCAGGAAGGGCCGAATGAGAGGCACCAGGCGGTATACAGCAACTTCGCGCCCGAGTGACACGTCTGTGTCCGCCGCCGCCAGCGAAGACCCGTTACCAGTACGTTTGTGAGGTGTTACCATGCAGCGAATTTAGGCTTAGGTTTCAAACCATCATTAAAATTTGTTTATCTAAACCCATACAGTAAATCCTCTTTTATGTGCTCAAAAAGTGTAGGTACTTTAAAATATCGCGCCGGTCCGGGGCGGGGATGGCCATAACAGCATCAAAAACGGTATCGTTATGGCCATCTCCGCCCATTACGATACAGGCTCGTGCTTAAAAAGACTTCAACGAGCTCACGAACTCGAACTCCTGCACTTTCAACGCAATGGTGCCTCAACACATGAAAGAGGATTTAATGTATGGATGTAGATAAAGTAGTGTATACAACTGTACATAATTAGGCCTTAAAACACTCGTGTTTTAAGGCCTCTCATTGTGTATCAGTTGCATAAACTACTATTAGTTAACACTTTCACTGACAGGAACCCACCGTAACTTTTCTCAGTTGACGGACAGCCCGCTAGGCGGGTTATCGCTACAGGTAGGTCGCTACATCGGTTTCACAGGGACTACTACGAACTTCTAACTTCGTATCGTGCCGTCCCTTTCACTCATGTAGTGTATAACACGAGAGTGACAGGGACGGCACGATACGAAGTTCTGAGTACAGGTCCTGGGGTACGTTCAAGATTTAAGTGGCAGTGAAAGTGTCAAACTTTGACAGTGTTTTATTTCATAACAGCCGGCGCCATGTTTAACTTTTATAAGTCAGTAAAGTGTCCGTCTTACATAAATAGAAACATGATACCGTGAAAGCCTCTTCATAATGTACCGTCTTTTCTTACTTTTTTAATTGAAAATGGGATTGCTCTTGGACAGCATCTAGCCTGGGGGCAAAGATGCCAACGCGCTCATGCCTTAAAAAGGTCTAGGTTATATGAACTCGGAAATACATGGCAAGGAATTCCAAACTTTAGCAGTGCGCATTATAAAAGATGATGAAAAGCGCTTGGTCAGAATAAGAGAGGATTTTTTTACTATAAGTAGATTACAGATTTACGTGTTACACATCTGTAAAGTTTAATATAATAGGTAGGTACGTGTTTTACAGAAAACCGCGTGGCGCTGTAGGGAATACGACGGAATTATACAGATCATATTGTGTTGTGAATAACACCAAAGTATTTTTAGGGTTCCGTAATAAACAAGGAACCCTTATAGATTCGCCATGTCCGTCCGTCCGTCCCCCGCTTTTCTCAGTAACCGTTAGTACTAGAAAGCTGTAATTTGGCATGAGTATACATGTCAATGACGCCGACAAAACGGTCGAATAAAATCATAAAACAATTTTTTTTAGGGTACCTCCCCTACATGTAAAATGGTGGTGCAATTTTTTTTTCTTCTAAACCCCACCGTGTGGGGTATTGTTAGGTAGATCTTTCAAAAATATTATAAGGTTTCTAAAAGCATTTTTTGATTCAAGAATCGGTTGGCGCGGTTTGATTCAAGAAGCTTTGAAGTGATAATTTTTGCTATGGTCAAGTGTCCCCCCCCCCCCCCCCCCCCCCCGCCAGCTAAAAGGTGGCTACTAGGCATGTGAAAAAAATCATGGTAGTAGTATATACGATGAATTTAAAAGGAAAACTATCACAGCTAAGTAGACATTACCGTAAAGGGCAAAAATATGTATAAGTACAACACAACATCTCAAAAAAGTACATCATCAGTACTAAGATCACTAAAAACCCTTCTGCGGGTCCGTAATTCCGCATTTGACCGGTGACGTGATGGACGGGCAACTACGGAACCCTACACTGTGCGTGGCCCGACACGCACTTGGCCGGTTTTTTACTAAAGGTTAGGTAGATAAGTAAATAATATAAGTCTGTAAATTTAACTACTTACTTCAATTATCGAAAATTATACAGTATTATTTGTCAGATCCTGATGGTGAGAACGAGTTACAAACTATTCTCACTTTCGTTAATATTTTTATATATATTTTTTAATTGAATTCGTTGACTAGGAATATTTTCGCTGTGTGGTAATTACCTGTAAAATGTATAAAAGGCTTTTAATGTCTGCAGGGTGTTGGCTGCTTTAAAATTGTTGCTTGATATAAAATTATATTTTTCTGTACAAGAGTTGTCATGCAATAAATGTTGTATTTAATGTCGTTTTTATTTACGGCTTGCTGCTGTGCTAAGATGTTGTAAAAAGCAAGTTTTTGTTTCATTGTGAAATGTAAAATGTATTTATTATTGTGTATTTCGGTATCTTATATGATGTTATATTATTGTTATAAGGTCGTCTTATACTTGGGTATTTTAATGTTTGTAAGTTATAGCCAATGTTTGCGGTAGCAGGAATAACAATAAATTCATTACGAGGCATTAGCTAAATGTACTCACAAAATCAGTTCATATGATCATAAGTACTTCAAAGAATTTAAATCTGGGCCCACGTTAGTGCCAACAACAACTCCGCCAAGACGAAAGAAGCGAAGCACGAGGGCAGTTACTACCATCCTACCTTTTCTCGCCATTCCGCGACCGTACATGGGCGTAAGGCGTAAGGTGAAAAATTAAGTCACTTCGTTACTTTTCAGTTATTGACCGAGCGAAACAAAGGTCTCTGCTTCAGCTTCGACAAAAATGCGTATGTCCGGATTTCCATTTGTTCTCGTTTACAGGTCGCAATCTCAACCGATGCCCGTGAAATTTTGTTTGCAGGTTCAATAATTATAGGTATAGATTTTTTTTGTCGAGACGGTTTTTGGAAATTTCCAAAAACATTTCTTTTATCAATGATTTTGTAATTTTCTGCGGGCGAATTTGAGTTTGTTCTCCTCTATAGCTCGCATTTCTCCACCGATTCTCGTGAAATTTTGTGAGCAGGTTGGATAAATATACAATTTTTTTTGTCGAATAAGTTTTCGGAAATTAAAGAAAAAATTTTTTTGGTCAACGGTTTGTTCTCCTCTGCAAGTCGCATTTCGCAAACGATTCTAGTGAAATTTTGTGAGCAGGTCCGGAAATTATAGGTATAGAATTTTTTTGTCGACTCAGTTTTTGGAAATTTTTAAAAACAATTTTTATTTCAAAGATTTTGTAAGATTCGGCGTCCGAATTTCGGTTTGTTCTCCTCTACGGGTCGCATTTTTCAACCGCTTCTCGTGAAATTTTGTTAGCAGGTTCGATATTCATAATTGATCTTTCTTATAGTGCTAGATTTTGTAAATGATAAAAAAAACTTACTCACGAGGTCTACAGCTCACAGATCCACTAGTATAATAGATCTTGTAGGAAAGAAACCGCTAAACCACATATTTTGACTATACTAGAATTTGTCAAGTTAGGACGTGTAGAGCTAGAAGCTTGGCTCTACATTAGATCTGATAACTATTTGATAATGCGAGCCATATGGCTTGGCAACATTTTACATGTAAATATTTTAGTGGGTTCATTTTTTATTTTTTCTTTAATAATCACATAAATTAACATACGAGAACTGAGACATATACCACCGCCACACAAAACTATAATAATTGCTTGAGTGTAGGATCCTATATTCAGGTTTTCCAAATTAACTTAACAGCAAACTAGCGTACAACGTACTATTTACCTAATTACTTAGTTAATGTGGCGCTATTGACCTTATAACTAGCTGGCCATCATACTAGAAAAAATCCCATCAAATGTTAATCTTCTGTAACAGAAAATAAAGTAGAGTAGGTATGTTTTGTTTTGGAATAGAATGAAACAAAGCAAATTCCATTGAAGTGAATTTGTTCTAGTATTGTCATTTAGAACCTCAGGAGGATGATGAATTGATGATTGTATAGTTTTCAAGTATGTACTAAAAACCAATAGGCAATTCTTGCTACCGTTGTATTGGACTATGTTTATAAATAAATATCATTAAACGTTTTCTCCCACAAGAATGAGGCGATGTTGTGAAGTAGATCCACGAGTGTTGTAAATGTATTATTATAATTATAAAATCGGATGTCTTTGAATGACTGTAACTTATTTGCTATATGTGTTGAAACTTACTCTCAACTATGACAAACGTTTCAACTGAAATGCCAACACACTGCACACATTAATAAAAGATGGCGTTGTTTTAAATATAGCTGTTGTTGGATAAGCAGTGTTACATCAAATACGTAGAAAAAAGTAGAACGACTAACATTCAATTTTTTGAAACTTGTTGGTTACCACTGACCATGTAATGCTCCATCGCATCTGACTTTAGTAAAATATAATTCGAAGAAGCAAGGCAGCTGTTGGTCAGAGGCGCTCAGTTGTGTCGTCTGGAAATATTGACAGATTTAATTTAATGTCGACATCCCACACATGGACAGGAACATTTTTTTTTTGACACACGTTACACGCTAATGGGTCTACATAAAAACTACTATTTCTTTCCTAATTGGCATGAAGACACCAAAATTCTCATTCATACACAATCACTACAAACTCACTGCTACTTGCCACTTTCCTATTTCTTTTTGTATTTTTACACTGTTTTTTTAAGCTTGAGCATTATGTCGTGTCGATTGAGTACTTATTGAGGTAGATAAAATGTAGTTAGGATGAAACTTTTATGATGTATTTAAAAATTATATTATATGTATTGTCATTGTTATTTGATGCGATTCAAAATGTATACAATCTATGCTATAGACGTATATTTTACTACTTTTCTAAACAAATATTGATTATAAACTTATAGCTACAATATACTTACTCATTTTAATATATTTATTTATTAATGTCTACTCTAAAGACAGTGAAGTTGTTTGTTTAGTAATAATTTTTCACCATGTCCACTTAAATGCCCTATTATGATTATATTTATGTTACCTATATACCTTATAATATTTCGTTACCACCTGGTCATAAAGTGGCATTTACTTCCACTTACTGGCCAGAGGGAGATGTAAAATTTTGTACTTACATGTGG
The DNA here is from genome assembly GCA_963556455.1 of Epiblema foenella. Lineage (NCBI taxonomy): Eukaryota > Metazoa > Arthropoda > Insecta > Lepidoptera > Tortricidae > Epiblema > Epiblema foenella. The sequence continues at coordinate 12,731,125 of OY747116.1, read as the reverse complement.
CAGAAAAGAAAACCTCAAATCGCATATATATAAGAATCGAAATTACTTGCGATCTGAAGCGTTTGTTTTCGCGCCCTAGTTAACTCATATACTATTTAACACGAACATTTCTGTCTCATTCTAGCAAGCTTGTGGCAAATACATTCCTGCAGGGAGCACTGTCCAGGGGAACCAGACGGGTGTGGCGATGGACGGAACTTATCTGGTGGAGGCATCTTTTTAGGGTCCGTCCACTAGTGACGTTCAAATGGAGAGCTATGTGTGAAGGTCCGTGTGGACCCCGGACCCCGTGATCAGTGAGGTACGGAACGGTTAGGCGGAAAGACGCTGTCAACAACAATTATTAGATGTTAAATACGTCTTTAATCTAACATGATACTGCCTATGAATTATCAAGTTTATATCGATGTGTAGATACGACCTTTATCTGGACTTGAGCTGGCTTGCTTAAAAATACGAATCTGATATGGTTATATCGGTTATATATGTATGTTTGTTTGTATTGACTAGTAATCATGAAAAAAAAAAATATTTATTCAAATATTTCGGTAATCCATAATGTTGTACGCGATTGAGAACACTTTTTAAATTGTATTTCGATTTAGTTTTACTTTTATAACAAACAATCATTATTTTAGAATACGATTTGGAGTGCTCGTATAGCCCAGCGGCGCCCGCGTGCCGCGTGCGGTATGCGAGGTTAAACAACATGGGCCGGGGTCAGTTCTTGGATGGGTGATCGCGCCACTCACTTGACAAAGGGGGGTCGAAGTTGCACCACGTCTGTAGAAAGTACCCAACGCTACTCTACACGTGACCCCTTGGTGGTGTAAAAAGTGCAACAAAACTGGCAACCGTGCTGTCTTCTCGAAGATCTGACGGTCCGAAATAATAGCCATACGATAAATAAATTACCTTTACGATTAGTAACGGCATATTTACCATGTATATTTATCTTAGTGAGTTCCCAACATAAACATGACATCATAGTAAATATCCCGTTTCTAATCTTAATTCTAACGTAAATGACCTTGCTTGCTTGAAATCATTATTTTACTAAGTTTCAACGCAAGAAAACGAAAGTCTTTGATAAGTATATTATAAAATTCGAATTAGCATAAGAATTTATAGCGTATAATGTGTGGACTACTTGTGATATTTGTAAAAAGACAAAAAATGTCACGTACGTCTTCAAATTCTGACTTATTTGATTCGTATATTTAAGTGCGTATTTCAAAATTAACAATAAAAATGTTGATGTCAGTGCACTACAAACTGTATTTGGACATTGTAGAAATTATTTTGATAATGACAATTCATATGCCTTCTCAATTTTTTTTTAAATTGGGCTCTTTCTATGCTCTCGTTGGCAATGTTGAAAGTAAAGGCCTGTCCTCACTGGAAGCGTGGGCCCAACGAATCCGCATGTCAATAACGGTTTGGTAGCGCACTTTTGACTCATCTAGAGTTGCAGGCAGTATGCTTGCTGGCCACCGTTATTTATGGAGTAGGAAAAAATATGAATTTATTCTTAAAACATACCATAATTCATGAATGATCGAATTACACAAGTTTTCGATTGCTAGTTCTAATATTGTACTTACTGATATAAGTATAAAATTTCCTTTTACAAGCAAACACTTGAACACTGAAATACTATTGAAAAATTTTGATGAAAGTAGTTTGTACACTGTTCCATATGTGACCCTGACACTTTTTCTGGACTTGAACTCGCTGATATGGATGTTCAGAATTAAACGTACGTTATATGGCTGGTTTAAGCTTCACTTTTAGTTATTTCAACATATTTGTTATAAAACTACTTACTGACTCACAAAAATTTAAACTCAGGTCATTGTCGAGTGTATTAAATATACCTTGAAAGACAACAGTCAGATATAAATAAAACCATTAATTTTTTTTGGTAAGTTACTTAAATTTATGTTTTTTTTATACTTGTGTTTGTCTAATTTATGTTTTTGTTAAGGTACCTAAATTAATGGTTTAAATACTTGTCTGACAAAAAAAAATTGAATATGAAACAAAAAATTCCACGAAAACTGTTCCAAAAATGGAACAAACTTGAATTAACACAAAGTTAAATATAGCAACAAAACGTAGCAAGGTATAAAGCGATGATAGTCATAATATGTCAGTGTTCATATTCACGTGTATGACAAGCAAAATAGTGAACTGTCAAATAACAATAACCGTATGAGCCAGCGCCAGCCTCTACGAGTATAGTGTCGATTCTTTTCAGCGTTGTTGCCATGTAGTGATACATAAAACAGTATTATAAGGTTTAAATATTATTGTAAAGACGACTGGAACAATTTTGATTTTGAGTTGATCAAGATTTTTAAAATTGCAACGCCCAAGTGTCGTAAGCGACAAATATTATGTTGTTTTTATTACACATATTTCATAATGCAGTAAGTAGTTACCTAATGATTTTCCGAAGGACTTTGAGTATATCGTTAGGTAAGTTATTAATGCATATCAAATCCAAAACACGAAATGAATGATACAACAAACTACTATTAAATAAAAAATACGTCCAGAGGAATGGTTACGAAAAGTTTTCGAGCGTACATAAACGCATGATCTAAATGTAAATTTCCACTCACACAAAAATTACATTTAGGTTTACCTAAGGTTGGTAAGTTTAAGCCTTTCATCGTACATGTTTGTATGATTCATAATCATTTGCCTTCCTCATCTCTATGGTGAGTGTCGCTTACGATCTTTGAGTTATGAATGGATTAGGAAGTAAACAAGTTTCAAAATTTGCTCTAGTCAATAGTTATTGGAATCATATCAATATTAGCTGGTTAGGTTGGTAAAAGTGATTTAAGTACATTTTCAACTTTTAACGATACTCTAACGAATGATGCCAATGTTGCTGTTTTAAAATGATGTAAGTATGTTAGAAAATGAGGCATTTAAGCCATATTAGTTTGCAGGGAATAAATTGGAGTTTTACTGTGAAACTCAAATACGTAAGTTTACTGTTACTTATTCAAACGAGTTTTATTAAAAAAATAAACATTTATTTTCAGAAACGGTCGCAATTTAATCTCCTGTTTGGTCGTAATACTCCCAAAATTGTCTTAATATCGTAAGATTATCAATCAATTAGATAGTAATTACTATAAATATTAATAAATACGATTCCGTTGACGTGTTCCTAACAATCTGATATATAACTATATATTTTAATGTACATGTACATTTGTTCAAAAGTTCAATTCTATAATAATATCCAGTCGCAAACTGTAAAGAATTCTATCATAATTGACTTTGCAAAGGATTGGTGACTTGAAATTGAATAAAAATACGTGCATGTTTTAACTTTCATAAATTTGTTTTGAATCCACTAGCGATCTAGTGCCTTCGAAGATTATTTCAGAATAATCATTATTAATGTTGCTCTGTGTTAGTGAGTATAGAGTAATAGATAACTGGTTCAAGGTGCATTGCTACAGCGGTATAGTTCTGTTCGATATAAATGGTAGCAGAGGCGCAATGAATATTGTACAATGAATAATTCACATGGTAGTAGTCCCTTGTATGATAGTAATTCTAGTTATATGTTAAGAGTTAGTATAACGACATTTTGTACCAAAGTTTTAGAAATTTTGATGCAAAATGTGGTGTTCGCTCGTTATGGACTCTTATGAATGCAATAGTTGGAGAATGTTAAATAGATAGATGAATTTATGTGGTTAGTCTAGAGATTTATTTAAATTATATGTTTAATTTAGTCTTAAGACGAGATGTATAATGACGGTGTTGCATTGAATGCATTTTAAGGTTAGGTGTAGGGTTTATTTTGTAGTTTATTATCATACCGAATTCAATGTTGAAAATTTCTTCCATAAAATTGCCACAATTTCTACTAAAACTATTATATTTAAAAGTGGTGTAGATAAGTATTTAAGATCGATAAAAAGTTCTCAACTCTTTAAAATATTTTATTTTATCATGATATTAAATAAATTTTTGTTTTAAAAATGGCGAGTGCATAGTCAATAATTAACCTGACTACCAATACAATATACTTCTGTACTTCATGCTGTTCTAAATAATACAGTAGACAAATTAACGGTATTGTTCTATATCTTCAAAAATATTTTTGAAAGATAAGGACAAAAATTTTAAGAACCAATGTTAAATAGCGCTATCGCCATTTTAAGTGGTTTTTCAAATGTGACCTTGTGATTTATAGCTGTTTTGTTTTCTCTTTACAAGAAATATATTGTTTGTTGTGAGACAATACAAGAATAAAGGCCTAAGAGCTCAGCTAAGCATCGGTACCTAAAAATGGTGCCAAAATAACACATTTTTAAGGTTAGAACCAATTTTGCGAAACTGTTACCATTTTCTTTTTAAAAGCTATAGAAACAAATGGCGATTTTAAAACAAAGATATAGCAATAGTCTATTCAAAAGTATACCACAGATAATAAATAATATATATTTATATATTTACATAATTTAATTAAATTAACGTTTAACAGAAGAGCTTATACTTTTGTAAAGTACAAAATTTTAAATAATTATTTAAAGAAACCAACTATATTTTTGATCGCGTATAGTATTACTATGACACTATTGTTCTAGGTATTTTTAGACTGAAGATTGTGACTAAGAATGAATACGGTATATTCCACTTTTATTTCAATGGTTTCGCAGAATTGGTTATTGCTGTTACTTTACCAGAGATATTCTCATGAATTGTATTTATAAATTATAATAGTAGTGGTCCCCGGGCATCCTTCAGGATGCAACTGTATTGGGATAACGCTAGGAGGAGTACCATATCTGGCACTTAGTGACAAACCATTACATAGTGCTCAAATTTAAAAATAGCATATTATATTACTTAAATTCAAGAGAATATTCTTGATATAGTTGCAGTATCACCAGAACATACATTGAGTTGTACAAAGCTTTATTCTTATATTTAAGATCATTGAGTACACAGTTTGAAGGTACCATACAAATGATTTTATTAAATTGCTTACCAAATAGCGAGCATTTTTGTGTGTAGGAATGATTTTTGTTAAATACCGATGTTTAAGTAAACATAAGGTGCCTTGCCCCATGTTTGTATTACCTATGAGTATGACATGACAAGTTCAATGGAGAAAGTCCTTATTTTAGTACAGTTACCCCAAGGGATAAACTGGATGTTTCAGTAATATTGAATACTGCCGCAGTTAGTTAGTCAAAATGTATTAAAAACATGTTCTATTTTAATAATATTTCATGGTCATTATCGTTACTGTGTCCTCAATGGAAAACTATATACAGTTCCAGTTTTGTTTTACTTGTCTTTCATTAGACTTATATAAATTAATTGTAACGTCAGCTCTACCAGAACTTTTTAATATAGATAATTCAATAGTAAAATAATTTCATAGTTTCCAGGGGTGTATTCTTGGGCTGTCGATATTTTTAAGAACGAACATATGCAAATTACATTAGGAATAATATATCGTCAGTGTTTGAAAACAGGTGTATTCGCAAAGGCACAATGTTTGGTGTGGGCAACTCATGAAAAATAGAACAGTGTCACACCAAAACATATATACTCGTATATATATATATCATTTACCAACAAAAAGTGAACTACAATTGCCATTACGGCGGTTGCAAGTGTCAAGACAAAAAACAGTCTTGACTTTTTTACTTTCCCATAAGTTATATTTACATTATCTTAATAAACATCTTAAAGAAGTGGAGTATTTTTTTCATTTTGAGTTTTGATATGTATATATTAGATGATCGTGCCATTAAATTACTTAGGAAATACTTTATCTTGAGAATGAAAACTTTACTAAGAGTGAGTATAAATTGCTTTCATAATACAACAAAGAATCTGAGTTATTTGTTTGAGTGGAACTATAAGACCTATACAGGAATTGTAAAAGGAATTGGATTGTATAAAGAGTAGCCAATGAAAAATATTGTCGCTTCAAGAATATACCCTCTTTTGTCGATATCGACAAAATTGTATAATGTTGTGACTCAGGATGTCGGACCAATCTCGGGGCTACCCGAAGACTTCATGGTACTAAATGGACCCATTGCTACGAGTCGGAGGTTCGAAATGAACCTAATTTTAGTCTCTTCAGGATTGATAGTTGAATGTCGTGGGATGGGACTTACGACTTAGAAGTAGAGCATCAAATGTCCACGTTTTGAGGGAGTATGCGCATTAATTTATAATTTGGACAATTATTAGGGCCATTATTTCATCTATTGATAAATATTGAATGTTATCTATTGATAAACGTAAAATTTTGTGATGGTACCAACTTCCACTTTAAATTAACATGAATACATATTGCTGCCCAAATATTACAGGGATCTATGTTATGACTTAGTGTCACTATGTATGACAAGGTTCAATTTTCAATTGGTTAAAAGTGAAACATAGAACTCTGTAATATTGAGGCAGCAATATGTAAAAATTAACATGTAACACGTTTAAAATAAAAATAAAAAAAGACTATTAATAAATGCATTTCATTACTTATTTCTATGCTTAATTTATTTTGCATTTGAATATCATGGTGAGAAAATACAAAATATGACACAAAACGTGGACAAAGGCCCGTTCTACAGATACAAAAAGATTTTAATAAGGAATTATTATGAACAAGTGTTTTGTGGAGTATAATAATTACCTATATACTTATTTATAATGTTCCATATTTGGCGCAAAGTGATGATTGCCTCACTAAAGTTGTCAGTAATTGTTTAGATTGCCATAGAAATAAAAGTAATTTCACACTTGTGCCATATATGGAACTTAAAATAAATTATTTATGAACGGGTCCTAGTGGGGCGACAAGCGTTTTGATAGCTCTTGTTAAAAAAATGTCGACGTTAGTGTAAGGTCCTCGGTTATGAACCTCTAGCTTAACGATTCTTTGTTATTTTGAGAAAAAATAAACTTGATTGTATATAACGAATAATTTGTATGTTTTATTACTATTTATTAGTCAAGTTCATAACCTGCATTGGGCCGACGTGATGTACCCATCCCTTCTCGTACTATACTTCCGCATAACGCCACATCACAAAAACAACGTACGAAATTGTACGTAAGTAGATTACTACGCATGCGAGGCGATGTGACGTCGCAACGCAATGATGTGACCACGTCCTAAGGCAGATTTAAACTTCACTTCAGTAATAATATTGGGAAGGAACTGAATCATCAATTCCCTAACTTTTAACTGTATGTCCTAATAAAGCCCGGGGTCCGCTTTGGCACCTAGTAGGGAATGCAATCCCGCACGATGATTTCAATCCCGGTATTTCCGGGATCCCGCAGGGTTCATAAATAATATCACAAATAGTTATAATTTTATATCCGGTTATGTTATACTCATAAACCGTACACTTGCTTGTAATAAGAGCCATGTTTGTCTTAATCTCACAAGAAATGGAAACACAACACTTTTTCGGGATTGGAGTTTTTGAGCAAAATCTTGATGAAATGAATCTTAAGAAGTGGTAAGGTATAGCATTTGATTTTGATTTGGAGGAACCGAAAATATGGTTTTTATCTAACGAAATTTTTTCTTTCAGTTTGACAACATAGTTCACAACATTCGCATTCTGAGCTATTGTCCAACGAAATGTATGGCCGAATATTTTTTTTATACATTAAAAGCCGTGATCTCCCGGCACAAAAAATTAACAATAGCATTATTTTGTAATGAGCCCGGGGATCACCGGCACCAGTAGATGACGGGTTATAACATGGATGAAAACCGTTCTTGTGACTAAAAATTATGAGCGTAGCAATAATAGTAAAACTACCTTAATAGTAAAACTATCTTTCTCTTTAATCCCGCATTCCCGCATTCCGCATAATTCGTGCGGGATCCCTGTATCCCGGTATTGCATTCCCTAGCACCTAGGTACTACCAAGCCTTGGCGTAGGCACTAGTTTAAGAGCGAACGCCATCTGACTTCCCAACCCAGAGGGAAAACTAGACATTACTAGGATTAGCCCGGTTTTCTCACCATGTTTTCCTTCACAGACTTGTGGGCAAACTTTGCCATATTTTTTATTTCATACAGGTTTTATTACCCGAACTACGAAACTGTTAACTTTTCAGGGCTTTAAAAGACATCATGTAGATCCTTGTTAGGTTTGCTTTATAACTTATATTTTAAAATTATAAGAAACGTGAAAGATAAGTATATTATATTTTAGAAATTAGAACACACACACAATCGCATGGGTAGTGGATCTGAATCATGCAATCCAAGTCCAATTGTGGGTCTTAATGAAATTACTATTTCAGAACAAATTAAATCATATTAATTGACCGCTTCTTTGTGAACAAACCTTTACTTCAGAGAGTGAGCGAGTTTGATTCATCTCAAGTTGAGAAATAGAGAGCGAGTATTGTCATTTTAGTATTTTTAGTGACATACATTTCAAACTATCAACCAGTTATCAGTGAAGGTAAATAGTTTGCACTCTCGCGATTGAGGACAGAACAAAACTAAAGTCTAGTCTTAGCAATAAGAGTAAGAGGAAAGCTACTTGTGATTAAAGTGTGTAAGATAAAAAGATATCACAATTATTTAAAGCACTACGTTATATTTTAGTTGCAAGTCACATCCTTTATTCACGATCAAAAAATTTCAGTAATGGAACCTTTTTGTAGGATAGATACCAAACTTAATTAAGTGAAACTGGCTAACAACCATGCAGTTAGTGCGTCTGTGTGTAAAGGTAATAGGTAGTAGGTGGCTACGACACGCCTTTAGTGTGTGTTATAATTGAGATTTTTTAACTGATGATTTGTTTTAAATAATTAATATCCTTTCCAGTATGGGGTTTTGGAGTATATGTTATATAACTTTACATTATTGATGCCCACGATGTAATCATACATGTTTCGAATGAATTACCTACTCTGATAAATATTTATGTACATACTGAAGTCCGCGAAGTGCTGCCATCTATTGATAAGCATTTTAAGTAGCGAAACACACGGCCGTTCGTTGAGTGCGTCGCTGCACTAGCTATAAATAAAACCCACAATTCGTCATGTTGCACGGTTCATCCAACAGATGGCTACATGTAGTGAGTTTAGTTCAGGAAAGATAGATGGCACCATAGTGTTGTAAACTTTTGTTTTGAGTAGCAGAAGTAGTTACGTGGACCTAGTACTTAAATGGTCTACACAGGGACTCTTATGTCAAGAGAATAATGACGTTAAACAATTCTGCCCTTTCTTGAGCATTTAGAATATCGGGTCTATATTTATTCTTCGCTTGCTGTAATTAATTTACATTAACTACTTGAGGGGTTCCACGCGTTATCGGTTCTTCAATTCTTTATCTACATTAGCAAGAGCCAAATTTTGAAAAAACTGACTATATAAATACTATACCCTGTCGCGCTAGGAACGAAAGAGCGCTTACGAGCTCTACTTTACGGTATAGCACCAAGGCATTATCAATAGGTACTTTCGTCATAATTTCCTGTTTGCGACGATTTCCTTAGTGCGACGACCGCTTAGCCTAGTTGGTAGTGACCCTGCCTTCGAAGCTGGAGTCCCAGATTCGAATCCCGGTCAGGGCATTTATTTGTGTGATAAACACAAATATTTGTTTTGTCTGTCACATCGCCAAATATCTCAAAAACTACTTATGATATCGATTTGAAATTTGGAATATTTATAAAGAAGGCTTATCTATAAATATTCTGCATACATGGAACATGACTTTTTCAAATATATTTTTTTATTTTCTGTGAAAAATGAGAGATAAGTCTAGTTAATATATCGAGTGGGGTGTCATATGAAAGGGCTTGGGTTGCACAATCTGAAACATTTTTTTTACGTTGAGTCATTTTTGTTTTGTGAGTGAAAATGTAAAAAAAATAACGGCCCCCCCCCCTACTCCGAAGTTTAACAAGGGAAAAATATAAAATTATTACATAACATTGATATCACTGTACGTCTTATAGGAAAAATATAACTGTAGCTCTATCTAGTTTTTCTTTTTTTTATCGTCAAAAAACATTTTTATTTCTATTTTTTTAATTTAATCACTTTTGCATGTGTTTTTGTTTTATAAATTCCTATGAGGTTATGCTGAAAGTACCTTCTTTCAAATAAATGAAATCGGTTTACGTGATAAAGAATTATCCTTGAAAAACTACTATAAACACAAAGTTATTCCGTGGCTCAGATTTGTAACAAAAGTCGGCGATAGATGGCGCCTATGGCGTCCAATTTCCACACCATGTTGTTGAGATTTTCCTGATGTAATAGAGTTGAACCGGTACACATCTGTATACGGAAACATCGGTGCGCGAGTCCGACTCGCACTTGACCGGTTTTTTTTCCTTCCTTCCTGTGGCCTGCTAGGCGGCCAGTAACAGATAATTTGTGGGACAACCTCTCTATGCGGCCTGATAACAACCTCCCTATATGGCATAGGGGGAATCTGCGTCCCTTGTCTGTTGCACAGCAACTGCGCTCGGGTCGCCTAGAGCGGATGCGCCCACGCATCGTTTCGTTATATGTGATAATCCACATCGAAAGGGACCTTATGGCGGCAGGCGCTTACGTTACACCTATTCACTGGTGGAACAGCGGCAATAAAGGCGTAAGTGCCGGCCGCCATAAGGTTTCTTTCAATATGGATTATCACATATGTTTCCTTCCCTTCAAAAGTTTTTACTACTGTACTCACTAGACATATAAACCTTATACATAGTTTTATTCTCATATAAGTGAATTATTGTTATTCTTTATGAGACAATAAAGAAGCGAAACCGAAAGCAATGAGTACATTGTACAGTATAGTTGGCTGTGAGATGTCGACTGTATTCTGTGGTACTATCTCCCGGATACAGCAAACTTATATAGCACTGAACAATAAGATTATAATTGATTCTTCTAGAACAAGAGCACAGTACATGTATTATACAGTATATTGTTCACAGTAGCTCGATTCCACTCGCACCTCAGATTTGGTTGAAGCCGCTCAACTGATTTCACTGGAGCGCAAACTCTTAGAGTATTTCAGTTTAAACTGTGGATTATCCCCAGGCTACTCTTCAATCGCGCGCTCCTATCGGTTTATGGGGCCCGGCATATAAAGCAGCAAACGGATGAAAAAAAATAAAAAACCGGTCAAGTGCGAGTCGGGCTCGCGCACCGAGGGTTCCGTATACAGATGTGTACCGGTTCCAACCCTATTAAATCAGGAAAATCTCAACAACATGGTGTGGAAATTGGACGCCATGGGTACAGCGCCATCTATCGGCGACTTTTGTTACAGATTTGAGCGACTGAATAACTTTGTATGTATGGTAGTTTTTCAAGGATAATTTTTTATCACGTAAACCGATTTAATTTTTTTTTCTTTATTTGAAAGAAGGTACTTACAGCATAATCTCGTAGGAATTTATAAAACAAAAATACATGCAAAGGTGATTAAATTACAAACTTAGTATTGAAATGTTTTTTGACGATAAAATAAAGAAAGACTAGATAGAGCTAGTTATATTTTTCCTGTAAAATATACATTGATATCAATGTTACGTAAAAATTTTATATTTTTTATAATTTTATAAGGGGGGGGGGGCGGTATTTTTCTCACATTTTCTCTCATAAAACAAAAATGATTCAACCTAAAAAAAAATTGTTTCAGAATGTGCAACCCAAGCCGTTTCATATGACACCCCACTCGACATATTAACTAGAGTTTCAAATTTTGAACCACTTATTATCTGTAATTTTTTACAGGAAATAAAATAAAATATTTAAAAAAGTCATGTTTATGTATGTAGGTAAGTCTTCTTTATAACTATTCCAAATTTCAAATCGATAGCATGGTTCTTGAGATATTTAGCGATGTGACAGTCAGACAGACAGACAGACAAAGTGAAACCATAAGGGTTCCTTTTTTACCATTTTGGTACGGAACCCTAATAACGGATTCATATTTTCAACATAACGAATACCGGTAAACTGGGTTAAGTTTGATTCGTGGGAGGACTTTGATCAAACAGATATTTCTCATTTATGTATCATCATACCTATTCTGAAGTCGCCAGCGTCCATGGCTACGGTATCTGCTTACCACCAGATAGTCCGCTTGTTTGCCCTCGTCATTGTATAAAAAAACTCGTAATCGTTATACTGCATATTTGCTTAACTGTGGTAGGATAGTAAAGAAATGGCCTACAATGCATATTAACTGGCTGATTTTCCACGTCGCTTGGCCACTTGCGGCCAAAATAGGAAATAACAATAGCTAGAATTATCAAGGTATCGCCAACCTAGTGATAATTAACCACCATTTTAGCGTAGTTGGTACCGTCAGGTATTTTTTATGCACCGTCCGTGGCAAACAAGTGTACATCCCGCCTGATAGGTACCTAAGCCTATGATGATGATGAGTTCCTATTATCCCTAATTAGGGAGACAGGGTTGGAAGAAAAGTTCTCCATTTGTCACTTAAGCCTGTAAATAATTCTAAAACCAACATAGCAATTCTTCTACATTTTTCCCGGTTATGGCACTGGCAGCGAGTACTCTCATAGTAATTCTATTCATTTTCTCGCTCAAGCCAGCAGAATTACTATGAGATCTCGCTACTCGCCTGTGGCGGGACCAGTCCCAATGCCCTAACCTAAGGAGTCCGTGGCTCGCTTCGACACCTAATCTCATTTGGCGTCGGCACTAGTTTTACGACAGCCAAGCCATGGCAATCCATCTGACCCACAGAGGGAAAATTAAACCTTAATGTCTAATACTGTGAGGTTTAATTTTTTTTCACCCGTTTTCCTCAGGATGTTTTCCTTTACCAAAAGCTACACAGTAAAACTAACACAGTTGGTATCTGATTAAAAGTAAGTTCTCAATTGCTTCAAACGGTACTCCAAATTCTACTTAAGACTTGAAATATATCTTAAAAGAGTATCTTTAAAAACAGTTAACCCGGTAATGCATCCACACATACGAATGTACATATGTGTGCGTGTGTGCACATATATGGTAATTGTGGAGAGAATAAAAAAAATGCGCAAAGTGTGGCTTACTTGCGCGGCCTGAGGCGGGTACGGACACACGGGGCGATGGGTACAGATTATAGATGCACATTTAATTTTAGTTAATAATAAATAAATATTTGTGAACAATCTTACACAAATCAACAGAGTCCCAACCACGCAAAGACTGTACGATGGCTTCTAGGTGACAATCTACATCTTATATAAATAGATAATTAAATATATAGAAAACGTCTAAGACTCAGGAAAAAATATTCGTATTCATCACGCAAATAAATTGCGCTGACCGGGATTCGAACCCGGAGCCTGGAGTTGGTAGTGACCAACTAGGCTAAAGTGGTCGTCAAAGTAAGTAAATTAATTAAATTTCATCATCCTTCTAGCAAATTTCTCATTGTGCTCTAAGAAGACCGTCGATATCGTCGTCTAGTTCCCATAACACAAGCCTTCTTGAGCTTACTGTGGGGCTAGTCGATTTGTGTAAGATTGTCCTCTAATATTTATTTATTTATTTATTTATTTAAGACCGGGGTTGACACGTAACCCCAAGATTTGACACAAACTGGCGCGATGGTAAACAGACCGTAGACACATGCTAAAATGTATAACATAGTGTGGTTATATAGATAGAAAACAATAAAATTATCACTATAAATAGTAACAAGATATGGAACTATAAAGACTGGCATTTTTTTTATAGTTAAAATGTAAATTTAAAGTTACTAATAGAATTCTCATGTTTCAATAAAAAATAAATTGTATGGCAACTATATCCATAAACGCAATATTTCACGACTAAAATGGTAAATTACACGTTTTACATACAACTGTATTACGACGACATAGAAATGTGATGTCATATTTTACCGCTTATGAATTCAATGTTCATAGCAAAGATCGATGCGCTGAGCGAGGTACGCGCCAGCCTTCTGGTCCACCCGTCGCCTCAACAAGGCTAAATTTCGAATTAAAATACAGAATTTTAGCGTGCGCGCTCGGCAACGATATGTAGCCATAGTTTTATACTTTCGAAGGAACTGTGGCTTAGGATTAAGCCGGAATTGGCCTGAGGGTACTTTAGCCACTTCTGCAACAGACGAACACATCCCCGTGCGCGTGTGCGTAGCGGGCACCGTTCCGACTGGCCACAGTTGGCTGGCAGAGCGCGAAGTTCAAATCTCGCGGTAATTGATAAATAAACGCGGCACGTGCGCTCGGGTCAACAACTTGTATGCACCGTGTACGGTGTTTTATGGTACATTACATACTAGTGGCTCTGTGAGCTGTGGACCTCGTGAGTGAGTTTTTTTATCATTTCCAAAATCTGACATTATAAAACAAGATCAATTATGAATATCGAACCTGCTAACAAAATTTCACGAATGAGAATTGCGACCTGTAGACAAGAACAAACGGAAATCCGGATCATACGAAACCATTTTTGTCGAAGCTCAAGCAGAGACCTTCGTTTCACTCGGTCAATAAAGTTTTTTTTTATATTGGGGCGGTAGCTAAACAGCCGTGCCAATAGTGTCCTTAATTGCCTTACCTACCCCAATCATGATGCGCGTTGCATACTGGCATCATACGGGTATAAAACGCTGTTGATCCATTGCAATGGGCATTAGCCGTATTCCGGATGCTGTTCTACGTGCCTGACTCGCTCCTGTTACAGTCATGGTATGACACGTGTTGCAGTGAACACAGACCGTAAATTACACATACTTCTTCTTCTTCCTCGATTCTTCATGACTGAAAACCTGAACTTGTTTCACGAAAGCTCTTCATGTCGTTCTATCTTTCGCTTTTCGTATAGATGCCTGCACGTTTGTTTAGCAGCCTTCCTTTACCGTGTCGGTTCATCGGGTGGGGATCTTTCACGAGTTAATTATTTCTATTCTTTTTATACAAACGCCTTAAGGGAGACGTACAGCGACATCTACCAGAAGACTCATGCTTCATTAACGGCACTAACGTCTCAAATCATATTGAGAATCGTCAGTTGCGATGCGCCATCCCATACCCAAATTCAAAAATCAAAATCAAAAATCAAAAAATCAAACATCTGAAATCTAAAATTCATAATCTAAAATTTAAGGCATGTATACTGCTTCATTCAAACATATGCAATGGAATAAAAAAATACACCTCTCAAACACACAACTTTTAATTTTCCCTCCAATCTCTCCATTATGTTTTTTTTATGGTAGTCGTTCATATTTCGCGTCTGTAGTGTTCGAATAGACCCTATTAGGGCCATATTTTTGGTCCGATAGAAAATTTAAATAAATATAATTCAGCTGTTTAGCCTGGGCTGAATGAATTAATTCAATATGCGGTCCACAGAGTACAAACCCACCCCGTGTTGCACCAAACTCTCTGCAATCGTAAGCTGTGATCACTCACCATCACTCGGTTTGGGCGGAGGTTACCAGATTGGGTATAGGTCCAATCATCCAATCCTGACTTTTCCAGTTTCTTTATGGAGAGTTTGTAGTAAGTAATTCCCAAGTAACACGGTCATGTTGAATAAAATCTGAATAAATGTCTATTCAGCTGTTATTCAAGCAATTTGGGCACATTTTTAAATGCTTTAGCCTGTATAACAGCAATGTAAAGTCTGGGTATTAGCTTAGTAATACTGTGGTATGATACCCACCTTATTACAACTTTTACTAAGCTTAAAGAGGTATTAAAGGTCTAAAGAGACTATTATTCAGAATTTGGCTATATTACCAGCCTTTACTCATGCATTATGGAGATTATAGCTGATAAGAGGTGTAAAAATTTGCGAATTGCTAGCATGCTGTGTTACTTGGGCTTGACGTTGATCGGGAATGTGATGAGTTTAGAATCACATTTACCTCTTTGCCGCGGGCGCCACATCTCGAAGCATCTTCATTCTCACTCAATCACATTCATCATTCGCTTTCATAGTCTCGCATATTGACGTTGAGGCGCGAATTACGCGATACATTTTGACACTGGAAAGCGCACTCAGAACGAGTGCTGTTTGTGGGGTCCGGTCTGTCCATGTTTGCAAGGACTAGTAACTTCGTACTAGTGTTCAGTGGAATTGACATGATGAGAGAGTTCGCTCTGTTCTCATTTGATTTTATTTTTAGACTGACGCTCAGAGCCCTTATACATCTCTGAGGATATTTATTTATTAGATTTCATTATTTTCATTTTGATGCTTAGAGATATATCTCACAATATTTTATTGCCTTTTATCTAGACGCTTAAAGACATTACACAATATACATGTCTAACAAATCTCGATTGTTATTAGTTTGTTAGTCTTATTTTTGATACGTAACACTACATTTAATTAATGATACTTTGATTATCGTATTATTTTTATTTGACATAGATAGATTGTGACTTGTAAAGTGCCCTTGAGGCCTATTTGCAGAATAAATATTTTGAGTTTGATTTTGACCCGCAGGCGAATCACGTAACTTTATGTACTAACGGTAGATAGATTTTACTGTCAATTTTGAAGTATAAATGTACGAGTTGACAATTAAAATTTGACATTAAAATCTACCTAACGGTAGTACAAAAGTTACGTGATGACCCCGCCCTTCTACAAATGTCCACTAGATACTTGTTCTTTAGGGTGTGGTTATGTGTTTCGAAAGTAAGGTCGCCAGAGCTCCCGAGGATGCATTGTGTTGAGAGTGAAAAACCGTATGTCTCTAGCTGTCAACACAACGGATCCTCAAGTCGATAAAGACGCCGTCTGTGATCCTTCTAGAATCGCCCATGTGCTTATAGGCTGCGGTGTCTGCTCATAATTAGGCCGTAGACTAATTTGCCACCATCATTATATAAAACAGACCAAGTGTATGTCCGACCTCGCACCATGAAGGATTCCGTGCCTACTACTAGTCCACATTAAATCCTCTATCCTAAGCTGCTAATTAAAAAAAAGGTCCTTTGTAGGAAACCCATGGCATTTAGGTACATCCATTTGTGTAGGCAAGGCAGTTTTTCAGCGATAATACAAAAACGGTTAGACCGGTATGGTTACCGGTTGGAAAACGGTTGGACCGGTTAACCAGGTATGGTTAAAAACAATTTTCGTTGAAAATATTTCTTAATATACATAACCTCCACTTTTCAGAATCAGAATTATAAACATCATAGTTTGGAAACAAGTAAATCTGAAGTGACATGCGGACGGACAGACGTAGCGAAACATGGGTTCCGGTTTCGCCAATTTGGCTACGGAACCCTAAAAAGTAATGTACAATGCTAGTCGTTGCTCAAGCGAATTCTGATAGAGCATGATGATGCAAGCTCGTTAAAAATGGCGTCATACGCTCCTAGCTGACCAATGCATTGCATATAATTAGTGAAGTGCCCAGTAATATTACATACATATAAACTTGTGGCCTAGTGGCGCCCGCGTACCGCATAGTGCAGTAGCGCAGGTCAACGCTTGGATGAATGACCGTTTTAAATGGTATTATTAACTGAGCGCTCCCGTGCTTTGGAAGGTACGCTAAGTCGTTGATCCCGGCTGCCATATATGATTGCAGTCGATAAGCCAATTTGGGCTCGGTTTTATAAAGATCCGTTACACCTTATGTCGGTTTGTTATGTCAAAAAGTTACTGAAATTTGATTTGAGCTGACATTTGGTCTAACGGATCTTTATAAAACCCGGCCTTAGACTTCGGGCGGCTTGAGGACTTCTAACAGTCAAGTTGTTACTCACTTGACAAGCCTAATCCCAATCAGGTCTAGTTTCCCCTTGGGTTGGAAGTTCTGATGGCAGTCGCTTCCGTAAAAACTAGTTCCAAATCTTGGCATTAGGTAGCGGATCGCGGGGAGCTTCTATGCAGCTGTACTGGGATAACGCTAGGGGGACGATGAAACCCGCATTCCTAAATAGGGCCCAACCAAATAGGGGAATGCCACGGCTATGCCACATGGAGGGAAAGTACCTTGAATATTGTAGATGGAACATTTTACTGAAAGAAGACATTATTTGAATTTAAAAAATAATTTAAACTGAATTCACAGTTATTAAATATTTTTGTGGTTGAACCGGAAATCGAACCCTTTACACGTGATCAATTGATTCATTTTGTATTAAAAATGTTAAAATTCATGGTCTTCCTTTTATTTCTGATACTATGTTATTTAGCAAAAAATAATCCATATGATGAAGCCTTTCGATTGGCATGATAAAGCTACAGGGTAATTATTTTTCTTGTGTAACGGGTTCGATTCCCGATTCACGGTTTAATTATTATTTAAATATCTGTGAATGCAGTTTAAATTGTTTTTATAATTAAAATAATGTCTTCTTTCAGTAAAATGTTCCATTTACAATATTCAAGGTACTTTCCCTCCATGTGGCATAGCCGTGGGACACCCTGTATATATATGTGATAATCCATATTGAAAGGGACCTTATGGCGGCCGGCACTTACGCCTTTATTGCCGCTGTTCCAATACAATAGTGAATAGGTGCAACGTAAGCGCCTGCCGCCATAAGGTCCCTTTCGATGTGGATTATCACATATATTTGTGGACAATCTTACACTAATCAACCTAGTCCCAAACTAAGCAAAGCTTGTACTATAGGTACTAGGCGACGATATACATACTTATATAGGATAAATAGATGATTAAAGACATAGAAAACATCCACGACTCAGGAACATTCGTGCTCATCACGCAAATAAATGCCCTGACCGGGATTCGAACCCGGGACGGCAGCTTCATAATAACACCACTCTTGCTCGCTTGCTCTGTACATATATTATGTGATATTGATTTTGATCTTGGTGGTAAACAAGGTGCCCAGTGCTCCCGAGGATGCGCCGTGTTAGGACTGAGGGACCTGGCCCCGTATCATGGTCGCGTGATAGCGCCATATCTGTCACTTTCTGATAGCACTCGATAGAAAGTAACAGATTGTGTCCATCTAAAAGTCGGCAATGTAAAAGAAATATTTTATTGCTATTGTTTGATGCCTTATATTGTGCAAAGGAACCTACATTTATGAATTTGATTAATACTTAATGCGCCTTACAGACAATTAAAAAGAAAGAAACACAGTATACAAAAATCCAAGTAGGTACCAGCGGAAGGCGGATAATGTACGGACAATAAATTATATTGCACGCTGCGAGTGCGAGAGAGGCGGCCATACGTCGCTCAGCGCGGGTGGAAATAAGACAGCGCTACTCATATGTTATATGCGCATGAGTTTTTATCGCACGCACACTTGCGCGGGCGTGTGTGTGGGTGTGTGTCGTATGCTAGTGTGCGTTATGTTTTAACGGAAATTTCTAGTACTTGTGATTGGAGCCTCGACATTATGAAGTGATTGTTATCTGGTAATTGCTTTGGAGATAACAGATGGACAATTTTGGAGACTTTTTGATAATCACGACTTGACGTCGTGAAATATTTAATGAGATTATCAGTTAAGAGACACGATTTCGTTATGATTGTTTTTACCATGGCAGCAAACCATACCTACCAGCTGTCAGGAAGAGTTTTTTTAGAGATATGACATTCAGTCCGACCCAGGTCGGGTCTAGCTGTTTCTTGTTGGACTCTTCTCAGCTAGGCTAGGTTTAGTGAACCAGCGACAAAACTCTCAGTAGCTCGATTCCACTGACACCTCAGATTCGGTTGAGACTTCTCAACCAATCTCACTGGAGCGGAAACTCTTAGAGTATTCCAGTGTTCCAAACCACACGCGTGGTCGTGTCGGAGGTTTTCCTCTGGATTTTCCCCAGGCTACTCTCCACCCGCGCACTGCTATCGCTTTATTGGGTCCGGCCTATAAAGCCACAGTCAGGTTCAAAAAAGGGATATGACCATTGTATAACGATTAATTTGTTCTCATTTGTGTACTATTTTCGGTGAGCAATAAAGAGGGTCTAAATGGCGAGCCTTGGTGGCCTATGTTCAGCAGTGGACGTTTTCGGCTGAAATGATGATGATGATGATGAATAAAGAGGGTGCCTGTACAATAGTTTTATCTCACGTGCGCGGGTTAGCAATACATTTATTTATTTATTTATTTGGAGAGACAAACAGAGATAGATGTACAAATTGAAGTAACTTATTTTAGGTTAATGTTATACATGCATCCAGCTCCTCAACAGATCTCACCCAGACATAAAATTTATATTATTTATGCACTACCCTATAGAAGATATTACATCCGAAAAAGTTGCAGAGAAATGTTACAAAACTTACAAAAGAAACACGTACTCGTACATAGTTGTAGTTGTGACACATACGAACACATAGACAATGTGAACTCATAGCTCCTACGCTGACGCACACATAGACAATGTGCGTATACATATATGGTCAACACACAATCATAGCTACCCTGCGCTCGTGAGATGAAAGTACTGCATTGATATATTATGGTATGGTGAACGCTTGTGACCACTAACTGCGTTGATGACCCTACAGCGGTTTGAAGACTAGTTGCGTCTACAGCTGGAGACAATGCAAGTTCCTCGCGCTCAATACAGCGCATCCTCGCTGTCTAGACAACGAATCATCATATCAATAAAGAGTCGGTAAAGCGTTGTGACTCCTCGGCAGTCGTAAAGTCCACTAGGCTTACGTATTTGCCACTTCATTAAAAAATCCGGTCACATCTGACATAAACATATAGGTGTAACACCTTTTTTTTGACGGGGAAAAATCCGTTATGGTTATGTCGGACTTACACCGACTAAAAACCCCCCGCTTGTCCTCCTCAACTCATTTCGGGCGGTACTGGGATCTATAGGTGTAATACCTACACAGATACTCACACATTGAAACATTATCAACTAGGAGATTGGCGTCCATTTTAAAATGAGTGTTACTATAATTACCGTTACCAATTATCCACTTATAATCATAGTTTTCTATTCACTTATGTAATTCAGATAGTTTCCGATATACAAGTACAAACAATTAGTTACCGTCTAATTCACCCGTTACGTTTTATAAATATACTCATTTTAGATCGCGACTTCGTCTGCTTACTCGTTAATCGCATTTCTATATAAATAAATGCCAATATATACATATAGTAAACGTCTCTGTGCTCGTCACTGACCCAATACATGGCACTGTCAATCTTAGGTCCTTTATGACAGGGGTGATTAATAGGTGTCGTTTATTGGGCACTAAGGTGTCGAGCATTGAGACGTTTACCTTAACCAACGATCGATTTCCAGAGTAAAAAGTGAAAATCTATCTTATTTCTTCCATGGGGTCCCAGACCCCACAAATTATAATTACTCACATTGCGAAGCGTATGTATTGGGCACTAAGGTGTCGAGCATTGAGACGTTTACCTTAACCAACGATCGATTTCCAGAGTAAAAAGTGAAAATCTATCTTATTTCTTCCATGGGGTCCCAGACCCCACAAATTATAATTACTCACATTGCGAAGCGTATGTGCCTTTACCATGAGTTTGCATGACCGTACTCGCTAGCGACTGCGTAAACGATTTAGTATGCCGATTTTTAGTTCTATTGCGTAACCGTCAGAGACGCTGTACTTGTGCCCATACAAGTTTTTACGCAGTCGCTAGCGAGTACGGTCATGTAAACTCATGGTAAAGACACTGGTTGATGTGACTGCGAGCTGGCGATTTCCTCGCACATCGTATCAGCATTGCGATAGAACGAGGAAATGCGGCCAGAATCCTCGATAGAATGTCTCAAAAGTCAGTTGCATATTTAAGTTAGCTCTAATATAATTTAAGTTATTATATACATATTTGGACGCTGTTTTGCAATAATGTGTCACCTAGTTTTCCTATTAGGTTGACACATTATTGTATAACAGCGTCCATATAAATATCATCTTGTCAATAAATATATTCTCATTTCTTCTTGGAGCCTCTAAATCCTCCATACCTAATTTTAGGTAGAAAATTTCGGTATCGTGCCTGGGAGAACGTAACAAACAGACAAACATCCGCAATTAATATTAGGTAAGGAAGATTGCCGAGATAATGGAACCCTTTGCATTGTACAATTTTAATTTAAATAATTTTAGTGAAACTTATGTTGACGTTAGGAAATGTTTTAATGTGGAAACATCATTAAAAATTGCACACTCGGGGCCCAGCGGCGCCCGCGTACCGCGTGCAGTATGCGGGGTTAAGCAAAATGGGCCCAGGTCAGTTCTTGGATGGGTGACCGCTTTGAGTAGATATTAACTCAGCGCACCTGTGCTTTGGAAGGCACGTTAAGCCGTTGATCCCGGCTGCTGTCTATGATAGCAGTCGTTAAGCCAAGTTAGAGGCCTTTGGGCGGCTTGAGAACTTCTAAGAATCAAATTCCACTAACTGGATAAGCCTAATCCTAGTAAGGTCCAGTTTCCCCTTGGGTTGGAAGGTCAGATGGCAGTTTATTCCGTAAAACTAGTGCCTACGCCAAATCTAGGATTAGGATACTGGAATAACGCTACGAGGATAACGAGATCTATTGGCGGAAGTTTGACAATTTACGTAATAGCTGGCAGACATTCACCTAAGTGAAGTGAAGTGAGTGAGTGAAGTGTGGATTTGTTATTATTACGCCGAGAACGGCCTGACATTTGCGGGGTGCGCAGGAGTGGCCGTTAAGACGGTTGTACTTTCTTCGTTGCGCTCCGCCGCTCGGGGTGGACGTAGGGATGCGATACGCTGCTTTTATCGATTATAGCCTTGTAAGGCCTACCATATAAAAATTCGGTCAGTGAAATTTGAATCATGTTACTTAGGATATAAAGTTGAATCCTTTCTTAAATGAAATGAAACTTTCTTTAATTAAAAACGGGATTGCTCTTGGCCAGTATCTAATAGCCGGGGGCAAAGATGACGGTGAAGCGAGCTCAACCAGAAGATGCCTCGCATTAGAAACCTTTAAAAAAATTAAATGTGAATCGAAATAGAAATTTAAATGTTTTATGTAAGGTCTAATTTCTGTTAAAACCGTGCACATTTTGCGTACATTGGACCTTACAAGAATAATGTTTTGCCCCGAAAACAGCGCGAGGAAACCATATACCTTGTTTTTTTTTAGACTATAAATTAAGTAAACGAAGCAGTGCACATTAAATGAGCATTATTCCCACGAAATATCAGTATAATTGACAGTTAGTGAACCGACTTCTTACAATCTGCCTCTTTGGGTTTTTTATTACACTTTTAGATGAATCAAACTAAATGTAATGTAAACAACAATTGATGCCTAATATATAAAAAATATGCATAAGTGAATGTAAGTTAAGCATATTTTGTTATTTTTTATAATAAAATATAATGTAAACATGAAATAATGGTTTCAATGTTCATTAATATTTATTTAACACTTTTACCGCAAATCGTGTGTGATAAAAAACCTCTTAAGTCGTTCTCTGTCATTCTTTCTAATGCTAAAAAGACAAGGTATAGCATTCCCTCAGGGGGAAGGTCAGATTGCAGTCGCTTTCGTAAAACAAGGCTACGCCAGATCTTATAATAAGTAATACCTTGTTAGGATTAGACTGGTTTCGTCACGACGTTTTATTTTATCGAAACGCCACTGTTGTTTAACAGTGGCGTTTCAAATGATGTTTCGCACATTGTATCGATAGTGTTATCGATATGATCGCCTCCCTCACTGCAGCAGGAACGGAAGTACAAATAATTGTGGCTCTTCCCCCAAGCCCGCAAATGACCGCTTTTTATACGGACTGTAAACCCGTAGTTTTTGTACACTCGTCTCGAGTATGAGACTTAGATTGTAGTTCATAATGATAGGGAAATGTCAGTGCTTAGAATACGTATTTTTAAATTAGACTTTACTGGTAGCAGGTGAATTACATTTAGGGACACAGTGGAGGCCATCTCGCTTATGTTCGGAGCAGCAACTGGGAAAAATTACCTCCAACTATACTAGTGGCTCTGTAAGCTGTAGACCTCGTGATTTTTTTTTTATCATTTCCAAAATCTGACATTATAAAAAATATCAATTATGAACAACAAACCGAAATTCGGACGCAGAAACTTACAAAATCTTTGAAATAAAAATTGTATTTGAAAATTTCCAAAAACTGACTCAAAAAAAATTCTATATAATTACCGGACCTGCTCACAAAATTTCACGAGAATCGTTTGCGAAATGCGACCTGTAGAGGAGAACAAACCATTGAACAAATATATATATTTTTTTAATTTCCAAAAACTTATTCGATAAAAAAACTGTATATTTATCCAACCTGCTCATAAAATTTCACGAGAATCAGTTGAGAAACGCGACCTGTAGAGGAGAGCAAAAGGTTGAACAATTTTTTAAGTTCCCCTCCTTTTAAGTCCGTCCTTCTCCGATCTGGGAGAGTCTACCAAGGACAAAGAATCTTAATTTCTGTAATAAATAAAATAAATGCAGAGGATTTTAAATATCGTTTACGGTCTCCGGTGACTTACGTACAGATAATATTTGAAATAAATTTATTCATCAACACATTGAGAAAAATATTTTTTGGACCCGAAAACATTTTACTGGAGCTCTTCACACGTCGAGAAAGATTTCGAGCCTGATGTTTTATCGATTAATGAAGTAAGTAGTTTTTAATAACGTGGCTGATTTTTCTCCTAAGCATTCGGCAGAGGGGTAAGTATATAAATTGGCATCTCCAGTCTTAAATGCTCTATCTATGCTTAGATATTAAGTGATATTTGACTTGGACTTTGATTCTAACCTTACACAGGACTACAGCAATTACTTGAGCAGACACGTGGTGGCTTACCCAACTGGGGAAGTACCATCTTGCATAAGACCGAAGCCATAACAACACCACTGCTTGGTCTGTAGGTGTTGTGCCTGGTGGAGATTAACGTCACCAGAGCTCGCGAAGATCCGCTTACCATCAGACGGGCCGCACGCTTGTTTGCCACCGACGTAGTATATAAAAAAAAGATTCACTGAGTTGACAATGGTAGTTGTGCGACTTGCTGTCGTCAATACCCTCTGGATGTACACGCGTGCATAACCTAGAGATGTCTAGAGTAAATACTATTTTAATCCTTACCATTCGAGAACTTTTCTTCAATATTAACCTTTTTTAGGGTTCCGTAGCCAAAATGGCAAAAACGGAACCCTTATAGATTCGTCATGTCTGTCCGTCCGCCCGTCCGTATGTCACAGCCGATTTACTCGGAGACTATAAGCACTACAATTATAAAATTTGGTAGGAAGTTGTATTCTATGAACCGCTACATATAAGTGATGTGAAATTACAAAAAATACCGGCCAAGTGCATGTCGGACCACGCACAATGACGGGTTCCGTACCAACACCTACTAGTCCACATTTAAAATCACTAACCAATACATGGACTCGAAAAAAGTCGTCTCTTCATAGGGCACTCACGGCTTTTCGACCTTTTGTTTGGGCAAGACAGTTTTTAAGCGAAAACTCAAAAACCGTAAAACCTATATTGTTCAAACCAAAAATCGTTGAAAGTATTATCACAATTTTTTTAGAATTTTAAACTTTATAGATTTATATAAGAAATAAGTTTTCCCTTCGGTGCCTTTACCATGAGTTTACATGACCGTACTCGCCAGCGACTACGTAAAAAATTGTATGGGCAAAAGTACAGTGCCTCTGGCGGTTACGCAATCGAACTAAGAATCGGCATACTAAATCGTTTACGCAGTCGCTAGCGAGTACCGTCATGCATCATAAATTTGCATGCCATTGTAATGGTGAATTGTGCAGTTCTATATTTAATGAATGTATATTTTGTCATCTGTTATGTACCATAATTCTCGCAAATAAAATTTTGACTTTTGACTTTGACTTCAAACTCATAGTAAAGGCACGGGTGGCAACTCCGGGTCCTTCGCCGAATCTTAGGATTATGTAGGTTAATGCGGTGCAGAGAGACGAAAATGGGATCGCTCTTGGCCAGCATCTAGCCAGGGGGCAAAGATGAGGCCGACGATGAAGCGAGCTCACCCAGAAGGTGCCTATTCACTCGTGCCTTAAAAAGGTCTAGGTTATATGAGCTCGGAAACACAAACGCCGGCAGAGAGTCCCAAACCTTAGAAGTGAGAATCGAGCTACTGGGAGTTTTGTCGCTGGTTCACTAAACCTAGCCTAGCTGAGAAGAGTCCAGCAAGAAACTCAGCTAGGCCCGATCTGGGTCGGACTGGCTCTACCCGGTGTGCGACGGTACCGGGTCGAATAGGGATGGTACCGGGATTCTTAGCCCCTATGGGCTTCTTAATCTAAAGCACATACTGGAAAACGCGAGGCGGCACTACGGGAACCGGGTTAGGTACCGAGCTAGCAACCTATCACTGCAATATTACATTTACTCCATCTTTAAACCTACATTTGTTAAATGTGGCCATGGAATTAATTCACATCATCACAGACATCATCCTGTTGTGGATTCGTTTTTATTATCAGTGACTTAGAGACCATATACATCTCTAACAATATTAAATTAATTTTAATTTTGACGCTCAGAGACCATCTACTCTTGGATATTATAGTAATTACATTATACTCCTTGTTTAATCTTGAGACCTTATACATCTCTAACTTTACTGACGTTGTAATATTTGTAATAGATAATTTTGCAAGTTTATCTTCACTGTATGACATTAATTTTGTTATAATTGTAAACTCGAAATTATTATTCCTTCTTGAACTGTAAATTAATATTTTGACATGAAAAATGTATTACTTATTATAGTCAAACTTTCTTAAATTGTAAATTAATATTTTGACATGTAAAAGTGCCCTTGTGGCCTATTTTCAGAATAAATGTTTGATTTTGATTTTTGAATTTTCATGTGCTCTGGCAACCCCTTTTGTAAATACAGGCGTGACTTTATATATGTAGTGTGTATATTATGTGACAAATGAACTGCTCCGAAAGAAACAGCTTAGTGTGAAACCTATTAGTAATTAAGCTAACAATCTACGCGCGTGCGCTCTTGTTACAAGCGGGCAGCGGCGCCCAAACTTCGCAACTAGTTACAAAGTTACTCACTAGTGGTAGGTAGCTGTACGTCACGACGTCGCGAATGATATTATTTACGTTGTAATTTTGGAAAAAAATCGAATTCTAAATCAACAAAAAAAAACTATATAAATAACGAACATGTTCACAAAATTTCTTGAGTAGAGGAATAACCGGACATCCAGTCAGACAAACATAAGAAACCATTTTTGCCGAAGCTAAAATAAAGACGATTCGCGGTCGCTCGGTTGATTACGAAGTTCAGGCGTATTCTCAGTGCGGTCTGATGAAAACGTGAGTTTTGAGCTACTTAGATAATAAGAGACCAAAAATTATGTAATATATATATCCATTTTTTAAACCCTACTGGGTTTTAAAAAATCGGACTAGTCGAGGCTCCAGATTGAACGTAGCTATTATTATTATTAGGCCTTGTACGTTTTTAGGGTTAAACGGGACCCTACTAAGATTTCGCTGTCCGTCCGTCTGTCACCAGACTGTATCTCATGAATCGTGATAGTTAGACGGTTGAAATTTTCACACATAACAGAATAAAATAAATATTTAAGGGGGCTCCCATACAACAAACGTGATTTTTTGTCGTTTTTATACATAATGGTCGGAACCCTTCGTGCGCGAGTCCGACTCGCACTTGGCCGGTTTTTTATAAGATTCTTCGTTACTCAATCACGCAAACACGACTGATTATAGCCTGAATAGAATACTTTTTATTCCAAAAATCATCTCTTCGAGAAATGATTAGTTGATGTTTACGCGGACGAAGTCATGTGCATAGCTAGTTATTTCAATTAATGACTTAAATGTAAAGTTTGAGCATCACCACAAGTCAGTTACAACAGTCCGTTACACTTTATCCGTCGGCATCCGGCAGACAGAGAGGGCGCTATACGCGCCCCGCGCGCCAGAGCGGGACGCATGCACACCTGTGTCTTGTTCCATTTGTCTAGATTAATTACGTGATGGTGAAATATCGTGTTTGGTAATATTGTTGTAATTTTTGGTAATTTCACTTCTGGTGTTTGTTATGAACTGAACAGAATTTGTATATAAAAATGTTTCAAAATAATTAGTGAACTTACAAGCAGCAAGTGTTCACTTTTTTAATTTTTCAAATAAATTCGGCGAAGGAAAACATAGTGTGGAAATCGGACTCATCCCAACAAAGAGTAGCTTTTCCTGTGGGTTGGAAGGTCAGATGGCTGTCGCTTTTGTAAAAACTAGTGCTTACGCTGAAACTTCTTATGGTCAAATGGAGACAAATAATCTGATGCATTATAACAAAAGTACTGATGATTCCAATAACAGATTAAAGGAAGAAGATTAAGATTTTTTTATCCTATTGTGTAGCAGATTTTAAGTTCAATATTTTTTTTGTTTATGTATGCTTGTCCGTCTATAATATGTATTCCAACATATATGTCCTTTAGGTTCTGACAAAATACCAGTGTGTTGCTAAAAAAATACGAAAGGGTTTTCCATTCACTTGATGGTATGGAACTCTAATAATGTTAGGAAAGTAGGTACAGCCGGTCGCAAATGAAGAAAGTCGCTCGTTGATGTCTTCTGTGAAGAAAGTTACTCGCCCGGCCTAGGCGACTAATTATGCCATTTCAAGTGAAATACATTTTTCACCTCACCCGCTCTGAAAGGCTTACTTTATCGTTTCAAATCTGCGTGCAAAAGTCCATTTTATCCGCTAGCGGATAAAGTGATTTTGAAATTCGAACATGACCAGCGACAAAGCTCCCAGTAGCTCGATTCCACTCACACCTCAGATTCGGTTGAAATCGCTCAACCAATCTCACTGGAGCGCAAATTCTTAGAGTATTCGAGTGTTCCAAATCACCCGCCTGGTCGTGTCGGAGGTTTTCCCCTGGATTTTCCCCAGGCTACTCTCCAACCGCGCACTCCTATCGCTTTATTGGGCCCGGCCTATAAAGCCACAGTCAGGTTCAAAAAAAAATCGTAAGTATGTGCTGTGTTGCTGGTGGTGAGCTGGTGAGTAAGGCCGCCAGAGCTCCCGAGGTTGCTGTGTTTACTGAGGAACCTGAATATGTCTCTTGCTGTCAACACAACGAATCCTCAACTCAATAAAGAGTTGGCGACGCGCTTATGATTCTTCTGGAGGCACAAATGTCCATAGATATTTGCTTAACATCAGACAGTTGTTGAGTGGAGGGCACATAGCTGCCAATACAAAGAAATTTCATATCAAAAAGTGTTTTTCATAGCAATTTTTAGGGTTCCGTACTCGTCTGTCCGTCGTCTGTCATAAAATTTTGTTTCGAAGAATTTTTAACTTACCATTGACCTATGATCTTGTAATTTTGTGATAATGCTTTCAACGTATATTTTACCATAAAATACTAATATATTGTGATTGACGAATTCGTTTTTTTTATTTGAAGTTTTTGTTTACTTTTCTATTAAAACCAACTTATTTTTGATGTGCGAGGTCCGACATGCACTTGACCCGTTTTATAATCATAATTATAATCATAATATACATTTTTTTAATGTGCTTTGCAGTCGCGAGCGTCCGTAGACTACGCTTTTGGCATCATGAGGCAGGCATGCTTGCATGCTAACGTCGTAGGCACTATAAAAAAAACTTATGAGTAATAATATTTAAGTATTTCACATGCCTACGAGTATGTCAGTAACGATGTACGAAGTCAACGGTTATGCCTCAGTGGTTCACACCCTCGTCTTGGGCTCGACGCTGGACGTAAACATCGCCTTCTTTATTTAAATTACTAACTTACGGAGGGTTATGGGGTAAGTGGCAGGTGCATGAAATATTGTACATTGTAGAATGAACTTTCATTGCAATTGCAATATTATATATACGTAATAGAAAAACTGAAGTAGAACGCTACTAATATCATAAATACAAAAAGTTAGATGTTTGGATATTTAGATGTTTGTTACTCAATCACGCAAAAACTGCTGCAGATTATGATGAAATTTGGTATACAAAGGGTTTATAGCCCTGCGGGACTAGCACAACTGTCACTGCGACCCGACACGAGAAGAGAAAAATCTATCCTCCTCTTTCTAATTCACGCAGCTCGAGCGAGACAGGAATCGCTGTGTCGCGCGAGATACTACTTGACAGCAAGTTGTGCTAGCCCACCTGGTCAAAATATAAACTACCTGTTATCCCGAAAATTATCCCTGGTAAGTGTAGAAAATGGAATGGAAATTTACTCGGACAAAGTCACAGGAAAAACGCTGGTATCAATTTAATTCATAAAAAAATAAAACCGACTCCAAAAAACACTAAAACATAAAAAAATAATTACCTTACTTCTAACATGAGACTTTGCACTTCTTATTGAACAATGTAGACGTACCTATTGTAATTTTTAACGCCGGTGCCGTCCAAAGAAATTGTCTAAAGTTGACGAAATGGCACCGACTACAAAAATTACAATAGATACGTCTACATTGTTCAATAAGAAGCGTAAAGTCTCATGTTAGAAGTAAGGCAATAATTTTTTACTTTTTAGTGTTTTTATTGTCGGTTTTATTTTTTATTATTTTTTTATATTGGAAGTTTTCGTGGCTATTATGAGTATCGAACACACTAGGTATCTACTTAAAGCTAAATTACATCTTTAGCAAACTAAGTAAGATAAAAGTCCTAGTGCTCGACACCTTAGTGCCCAATAGATGACATCTATAAATCACCTCTTTCAAAATGTCATGTATTGGGTTAGTAGCGAACCCAGGGTCATATACCTTAACTGAATTTTGTATGAAATTACGTGATGAACAGTAAGTATCATATATTTTAAAAATAATGCCGAGTTTCCGAAAAACACATGAATAATGAAATCCTTTTATTAAAAAAAAACAATTCAATATGACATTAGATGACACTTTGTATGAATTTACGTGACGCCCCTTGGTAGTACCTAGAGTATGTATGTACGTGTATAATATATTTCTTAAATCCTTTGAAATACCTGAGAATAACACATGAGTACGTAACTTTTTTAGTATTTTCGCATTTTAATTTTAAAACCAAACAACAATGAAACCCACTCCAACACATTCAACTCAACTTTGACTTTGTATGAAACTAGGAGACAAATTCTACTACATGTATCATTTATAACTTTGTAAAAAACAGAAATACAATCCTTCCCATTCCAAAATACAACACAAATCCAAAACTCACCTCACAACTCCACCTTCCGTTTTACATAAGGCACATAGTGCGCGGGC
Organism: Epiblema foenella; assembly: GCA_963556455.1. Taxonomy (NCBI): domain Eukaryota; kingdom Metazoa; phylum Arthropoda; class Insecta; order Lepidoptera; family Tortricidae; genus Epiblema; species Epiblema foenella. The sequence goes on along the minus strand of OY747116.1, from coordinate 12,699,809 downwards.
GCCGGTGTTCCACTCAACCGCATTTGAGCGTCAGCGAGCGCCGCGCGCGCACGTCCGCCATCTTGGATAATCGGGCTGTGACAGTGTTGTGTGTGTGTGTGTTGTGTTTTGTTTTTGGTAAGTGTTCTTGTGTTAACGCCTTTTGTGAAACTTAAAACCATAATATAATAAAAAGCGTGCATGAAATAGGAGAGGAAGTTTAAGTTAACAAGCAAAAACTACGTTTAGAAGAACATTAACTGATGTTTTGAAATATAATTCATGGTTTAAAGTATATTGTTGTTGACCGAAGATACAAGTCAGGCATGTCTTTTAAATATAGACCTGAAATATAAGGACTTATTTCAGTGTTGACGTATAAGAATTTAATTAGATTCTTATAAGAAAGAATAAGGACGCTTCAACGCTTAGCTACGTTCCTATTATTTCACATAGTGGTTACTTAATATGTTTTAATTTCACAGAACGCTGATTACAATCTATGATATTTTACCATAGCAATATTAAAATCGTATAAAGTAGAAATACAAGTAAATATAGGTACGAAAAACGCAAAAAACTAACACAGTAAAACTAAATGCAAAACTATGTCCATACTATTGCTTTATATCGTATTTCATTGTGAAACAGTTAAGACATTATAGTGTAAGTATTAAGTATTTATTTAAAATACTTAAATTATACTTAAAGTTGCTCTGTAGTGTTTATAAAGCGACAAACAAATAATTAAATTATACTGTTAGTATCTTGGCCGGTGTCGGTCCGAACACTACGAGTATTTTGCGTAACCCGTCGGAAAGTGGAGCATTAAGTAATGCCAGGCGAATAAATTAAAAAAAAACTCAATTACTTAACTTGCTACAAAACCTCAGAATAGCAAGAACTAAGAAGACATGAAAAAGAGGAGATTCTCTTTAAAATACATCTTTGACTCGACACTGTTTCTTTCAAGATTTCCAGAAGGACCGACGGATTATTTTTATCTTACTAATTAATAATCCTTTTAGTATCCTCCTCCTACCTATTAATATGCTCGCTACTACACATGCGCAGAACTCTGTAATCGCACCCCCAAAATTTGTAAAATAGATCTTAATGGCGGCGTCTTGTAACAATTTGTATCCTAATTTGTTCCAACAGCCGCCATCGGCTAGTGTGCCTGTTTAACTCAAATGAAATCATATGAAACATATACTAATACTTCGCTTTAATCTCATCTCTTTCATATAATTTTATTTTGTGTCATCTTATTAAATTACACTGCAATGCGGATTCACTTCGATCTAATGGAATCCTTTGCGGAAAGAATGCTTTTTTTAAATGTTTTATAAGGGGCATCAACTATGACATATTCATCATTAAAATAATACGCATTACGTATGCAATTATTATTCCAAATTTCAGCCAAATCCATTTCTTTATACAACGCCGGTGGCAAACAAGCGTACGGTCCACTGGTTGGTAAGCGGCCACCGCAACCTATAGACGCCCGCAACTCCAAAAGAGTCACATACGCATTGCCGACCCTTTATAAAATTTGAGGATGCATTGTGTTGACAGCAGAAGCGACAAATTTAAAAGGGGAGATTAAAAGGAACGCGGTTCAATCCATACATCCGCACAAACTTTCACGTTTATATTCACAAATAAATTGTGGTAAATATCTGTCAAATTTGTTTCCTCAAAACCCAATGATTTAAGGGCCAATTTTTGTGTACTATTTTTTTTTTTTATATATTTTTAGATTACAGTAAAAATTGGTGAATAGATTGAGTTCCTTGTTCTAATCAATATTTGCACGATTTTCTACAGTGTCCTAGTTTTTTTTCATGAGTGACAAAACTTATGCGGTTTTCGTAACTCAGTGGATAAAGTCCACGTGAAAAAAGAATTTAGGGGAATTTTATGATTGTGATTTTTAATATGTTTTGTACAGAATCAAGAGCCGGTCCAACTTACCTAATTTCATCCAATTCAGTCGCAAAATAAAAATCGACAACAATATAAAAATTGGCCCTTAACAAGTCTTAAAACCCAAAGCTGACATAAGATACAACACAACCTCTAAGCACAAAAACTATCTAAGCGCGCCAAGTGTGGGAGCCATTGTGCCGGGTCTAGGTTACGTGTGTTCCCACGGATATGATGGGTTTTATGTCATTTTAACTACTAGTGTTGATGTGATAAATAAGAGGATTCTTGGTTAAACTTTTTGGTCGGTTAACGAAAAATCACATCAAAGGTCAAAATGTTTTCGTTCTTTAATCTTACAACAATCGACCCAGCTCCAATAAGACTTGTACTACGGATACAAGAAGACGATACATTTAATACAGATTTTTTTTGGGTCATTGTCAGTTGTAAAAACAAAAGTTGTTCACCCAGTGGTCAATAGTTAACTGCTTATGTACATATAAGTTATGTTTTTATTACATGGATTTATAGTTATGGAAAAACCGTTTATGCGGGTCACTAGACCAATCCAAAATTAAGCTTTGTGGCCCTTAACTTTTGATATGTCCACCGAAAAGACGCGAACCTAAATCTGACAATGACCCAAATACTTAAATACGTAGAGAATACTGAAAACTTAGAAACGGATATTCATAAAATAAAACACTGATGAGATATTTCTCACAGGGATCTGTCGTTGGCGTTAAACCAATCATCATGATCATATATTTAAAAGCCTAGCCTAGCTCTTGTCGGTGGAGTAATCGCCATTCTGTTCGGTTCTCCGGCAACACTGAGCTCCTGATACGACATTACATTGACCTTCTCTTTTGCTTGATCTATAAACGCACGTCTCGGTCTTCCCCTGCCTCTCCTCCCCTCTATCTTTCTTTCGATTATGGTTTTAATGTAATTTTCATGTCGTATCAGGTGCCCCAGTATGTTACCTCTTCTGTTCTCGTTGGATTCAAAAGTATTTTCTCTTATCAAATCCAGAATCTCTTTGTTTGTTTTTCTTTCTGTCTAGCAACCAATAGTACGAATATATCCGTCGTTGGTGTTCAAAAGGTTCAACGATTGTTTATATTATTTTCAATAATTTATTGTATATGATGGTAATGATAGATTTTGAATTGAATATTAGTACCTACTTATGCAGTTTGGCTCTGTAGCCGAGCGGTACTTGATAGTCATTATGGAACTACACCATTATTATTGGAAAAAGGCCGTTCTCCTTCACCGAAAAATTATTGTTAAATACAAATTCCTAAAAATGTCATAAACGTGAAAGTTTGTACGTACCTCTTAATATAAAAAACGGCGGGACGGATTTTTCTGAAATTAGGAATGCAGTTAACTTATACGCGGTAACACCGCGGGGCGCTGCTAGTATGAAATAATATTGCGTACAAAAGTTTTTGAAAACCTGGTGGTGCGAGCTGGGATTCAAACCCGCGTCCTCTAGATTGAAAGTCGCTACAACAAGTGAATTCATCGAAATAAATATACAATATTCGCTATAATCCCTAGATCTCTGCGCGCGCGGCGGTCATTTTAGAAAGTGCCCCAACCATTGAGGTTTTTTGTCTCGTTTTTTCGTTCGACAAAAAGCAATCGAAAGGTGTCGCTGCGTTTGAAGAGTTAAGTTGTCAGTGCAGTAGAAAGAGCAGTAGTGCACGGGTTAACTATTGAGGAAACATTAAAATAGATATTGGTTTATAAGGAAACAATTTCCTCGGCATATTTTTTACTTAAAAGAAAAGAATATAATAAAATAAAAACTAATTAATAAAATAAACGTGCTAGGTCTTTGGTGCTAAATATGGTGCCACTCTATGGTATCAGTGCTGATCCGCAGAGAGAAATATTGGCTGGCCCTTTGGTCACCAAAAGCCTCTATAAGGCACTTTAAATGCCCTTATAGAGGCGACGAGCACTTGGACCCCATAGAACCATAAAAATATTGGTTCATAACGAAACCCTTTCCGCAGTTTTGACTAAATCAAAAAACATTGTTTTATTACATAACGCCGTCAAATACTACTACGCTACTAGAAGTGTATGTATGTCTATCATCATAATCGAACTAGAGACAAAATAGTTGATTATTTAACTTTTCAAACTTATGTTAGTTAGGTGTAATTGACAGTTTTAGTTTAGATATGACTTATAATTTTACGCACGCTGAAAAACTTTACGTCACTCATCAGGTCTTCAGAGCTCTTGAGGATGAGCTGTGAATGAAGAAACTGCATAGGTCTCTAGTGGTCGATATAACGGATTATTAAATTCTCTCAATATAAGGACGGCAATGAACTTAACTCCCCTGGAGTCGCAAGCGTCCATAAGCTACGGTGTTTGCTTACAATCAAACAGGTCCCCAGTTTGTGCCCTAAGGAATCGGGCGCTGCTTTGACACATAATTCTAAAATTTCGCGTAGGAACGTTATATGAAGCGACTGCCATCTGTGCCTTTACCATGAGTTTACATGACCGTACTCGCTAGCGACTGCGTAAAAATTTGTATGGGCAAAAGTACAGCGCCTCTGGCGGTTACGCAATAGAACTAAGAATCGGCATACTAAATCGTTTACGTAGTCGCTAGCGAGTACGGTCATGCAAACTCATGGTAAAGGCACTGATCTTCCAAGCTCAAGGGAAAACTATACCATGTTTTCCTTTACCGTAAAACCCCAGTTTTGAATGTAAAATGATATCTCGTACTTAAGCTGTCTAATGCTTGTAAAAAATATCTTTAACTTTGTGTGTACATTTTGCGTGCCCCTTCTACGCAGTCTTTTGTCGCCAGAAGAGAAAATCGCAGCAGCACGTGTCCAAGTTATATAAGTCGTTTTTGTAGCCAACGGTTTTAAGTGAATGTTTAACTATGTCTAAAAACTTATCAACTATGCACGAATTGTCAAAAAACAAAAAACCGGCCACGTGCGTGTCGGGCCACGCACAGTGTAGGGTTCCGTAGTTGCCCGTCCATCACGTCACCGGTCATATGCGGAATTACGGACCCGTAGAAGGGTTTTTACTGATCTTAGTACTGATGATATACTATTTTGAGATGTTGTGTTGTATACATATTTTTGCCCTTTACGGTAATGTCTACTTAGCTGTGATAGTTTTCCTTTTAAATTTATCGTATATACTACTACCATGATTTTTTTCACATGTCTAGTAGCCACCGTTTAGCTGACAGGGGGGGGACACTTGACCATAGCAAAAATTATCACTTCAGAGCTTAATATCACCAGCCAACCGATTCTTGAATCAAAAAATGCTTTTAGAAACCTTAAAATATTTTTGAAAGACATATATCATAAAAATTTTCATAATTTAAATCAAATAAATTTTTTATGATTTTAATCTACCGTTTTGTCGGCGACATTGATATGTATACTCATGCCAAATTACAGCTTTCTAGTACTAACGGTTACTGAGAAAAGCGGGGGACGGACGGACGGACATGGCGAAACTATAAGGGTTCCTTGTTTACTACGGAACCCTAAAAATGACAGGTTAACACGACTTTTGTAAAATTGTATGTAAAAGTTTGGTTATACCCTCACACGTAAGGTTAAACAAAAAGTTAATTTATATATAGTGATAGATATGTGAAGACCCTGTCTCTTCATCTCCTATAGACCCTTGAAATACGGCTGCCATCTTAGAAAATGTACGTATGTATGTATTTTGTTCGTAAACTAAGTAAATCTATGAAAGTGTGGTCACAAAAACACAATTTTAGACCAAACTGTCTTTTTGTTGATACCAAACACCGTAACAACTTAAGAAATAGGTCGCAAAATCACTGCTGACCACGTGGCTCATGCTCCAATAGTCTGTTTCGCACGTTGACTGCGCGCGGCTTGGGAACTTGGTTCTGCAATGTAGGCGCTACTCGGGCGTCGCGCACGCTCGGATTTGGTAGGGCATCGTGTTATGGGGTACTGGGCAGTGAAAAAAATTGTGAAATAATTGATTAGCATTCGAAATTATTTTCCCATTATGTTAACTACAATATTGAATATCAATTAACTTTTTAGGTTTTTTTAGATTCATGTGTTAATAATATTGGGTGTTTCGACTTCAAATTAGAATCTTTACAAGTGAATACGTTGAACTAAATTATGTACGTAATAATGTTGGCTATTTCATTCGTACATGGACGCTTGGTAAAATTTAACGAGTCAGTATCTTGGATTAACCTAACTCGAAAATATCTAGAAAATATTATTCTAGAAGTTGTAGCTATTTAAGAAATTTATAAATACAAAAAGATCACAAAACTGGCGCTGTTACACCATAGAAAAATCGTGACGAACTTCTTTTTATTACTAACAGAGCGTTATCGACGTTTCATACAACTTGACTATCAATTAATATCTCTATTTATAACACTGATTGAATAAGTCAAAGATCTAGTTGCCAGACCGAAACACCAAGCCATCTTCGGTGCACAAAATCACAACCAGAACCTATGACGTCAGTTCGCAGTCCAACGCGTAGTGGTCAATGAATACACACGAAACCGGTAGAACGAAACCATCAATGCATTGTGCATGACCTATAGCACGCTTGACAGATTAGAAGCAAAAACATCTTTCGTGCCCGCGTCAGCTGATGCCAGCAGAGCATAACTGGAACTGAGGACCATGTAGCATAACGCGAGGGTACGGAGCTTCGGTTGGTGGTGGTTCATTCACTGTTTAGCAGCTGGTGTTCTAATTAGTCTGGGCATTCAGTTTTTAAGAATCATAGTGGATGTGTAGGGAGCGTTCGTGGTCCAGCGGCGTCCGTGTACCTACTACGTGCGGTATGCGAGGTTAAGCAATGTCAGCGGTAGTTAACTATTGGATGGGTGGCTTTGAGTGGTTAGTAACTGAGCGCTCCCATTCTTTGGAAGGCACGGTAAGCCGTTGATCCCGACTGCTGTCTATAACAGCAGTTGTTAAGCCAAGTTCGGTGGCTTTCGGGCGAATTGAGAACTTCTAACAGTCAAGTCCGCTCATTTCACAACCTTGTTTCCATGGTCTAGTTTCCCCCTGGGTTGGAAAGTCAAATGGCAGTCGCTTCCTTAAAAACTAGTGCTTACGTTAAATCCTGGGATTAGGTAGCGGGCCCGGGCATCCTTCAGGATACAACTGTAATGGGATAACGCTAGGAAGATGATGAGTGAATGTGTGAATGTGTACCAACCAAACTTTCACACTATGCTGCCGCTATGTCGCCTTCCCTGTCCATTCACTGATTTACTACTATTAACCGCGACGCTCCCTAGGTTCTTTGACACGTGTCCAAAAAACTGACAAAACTTGGAGCGGTAGGCATGACGTGCTGCATGATGCGTTACGTTGCCACACTACATCTCTACCTCCTTCCCTCTCTACTTCCCATGCCACAAGTGTTTAACAGGGTTATAAAAAAGTAAATCTATAGTCTGGAAAGTTTCACTATGAAAAAAATCTCGTTCCGTCTGAAGGTATCACGTGGGGCATGCTCCAGTGGAAGACATTGTTTGATTCGCACGATGACCGCACATGCATCCGAAAATTGACGCTCAGCTGAACTTGGCGTGACGGCTTCGACAGACTTCGGTTCTAGACGAGAGAGTTACACACCTAACTGAGTTTAATTCTAGAAATGTTTTAAATACTGTGCAGTTGACTACAATGAGATGCATCCACTTTTGAACCTGTAATAACCCGTAATGGCACAAGTTAATAAAGGGCAATGTAATCAAAGTGAGGTGGTTGTCATATGACAGTCGATTGACGAGCGGACATCTATTAAGAAACTTACAAACAAATATGGATTCATTGAGTCTGAAATAATGGTAATTCATACAGCTCTGTGAGCTGTAGACCTCGAGAGTTTTTTTAATTTAACAAACCTGCTCACAAAGTTTCACAAATATCGGTTGAGAAATGCAACCTGTAGAATAAAACGCCCGCAGAAACTTACAAAGAGAAAACTCTTGAGTTGAGAAATGCGACCTGTAAAGGAGAACAACCGGAAATCTGAAAGTCCGAAAAATTGTCGAAGCTGAAGCAGAAATCTTCGTTTCACTCGATCAAATAATCGACAAAATAATCCAGTATACTAATATTTCACGAAAATTGGTTGAGAAAGGCAACCTGTAGAGGTGAACATCCACACTGACATACGAAGCATTTTAGCCTAAGATAAAACGATTAACGCTTCTCTCGAGCTTCGCAGTCGCTCGGTCAATAAGAAGATAGGCATTATAGCTAATGTTTCCAATGTTAACGAGATCCTTCCCACTCTCCCGTTTGCTACCCTCGATAACATTAGTAAAATAACTGTAATCATTGTTTAAAAATTAATTACTATTATCATAAGATAATGATTATATCACATTTTTGCAACTTCTACACAAAAATCTCTAAAATAAAGTATTCGGTAAATATTCGGCAGTTAAACCATGCATTCAAAAATATGCCGAATATCGCATTATGAATCCCCGCGTCCAGACACATTTCTACAAAATAGTACCTAATTTGTATTTTTTTCTTATTCTAAATAGGTTTGCGCTTGACCACAAATCACCTGATGGTAAGCAATATCATGGTCTAGGATGGAATGCGCTTACCTAGTAAAAACCGATTCACTATCGCTTTGAAGACCAAAAGATTGTAGTTCACGGGGAACAAGGATTCCGTCAAGAAGTTCCACAGCTTGGCGGTTCTCACAATAAAGGTGGAAGCAAAACGCTTCGTGCGAGTTTTCGGAATAGCCACGGTGGCGCCTTGCCGTATTCCTGCTCGTCCGATGGTAGAAAGGGGCAGGAGGAATTATGTTGTGTAATTCCTCAGCACACTCCCCGAAATTCAACCGATAAAAAACCGAAAGACTGGCAAATTTACGGCGATGCTCTAGACTTTGCAAGCTCGCATTGTTTTTTTTTTTTGATCCTGACTGTGGCTTTATAGGCCAGGCCCAATAAAGCGATAGGAGTACGCGGTTGGAGAGTAGCCTGGGGAAAATCCAGGGGAGAACGTCCGGCACGACCACGCGTGTGGTTTGGAACACTGGAACACTCTAAGAGTTTGCGCTCCAGTAAGATTGGTTCAACGGTTTCAACCGAATCTGAGGTGTGAGTGAAATCGAGCTACTGGGAGTTTTGTCGCTGGTTCACTAAACCTAGCCTAGCTGAAAAGAGTCCAGCAAGAAACTCAGCTAGGCCCGACCTGGTTGGACTTCGCATTGTCTGCAATGCTCTCTCTGGAGAGTCCTATGAAATGAATTCGTATAATTTGAAACATAAGTATTTAAACTGTGTAATGATAAAAATAAAGACAACTATTAGATAACAACGTCATCCGTGACCAACGTCAACCTTTAGGCCAAAGCATAGCAAATCGTCAGGGCTAGTAAATAAATTACGAAACTCCAACAAATTGTCGAGATTAATACGTCCGACGTCAAAAATATGTATACAATTTTGCACCTTATCTCTTTCTAATAAGGCGAAAAACGTATACATATCTTTGGAGAATGTACAAAAAACTGTGTCGCTTAAACGTTCTGTGATTTAAAGATCAGAACTTCTTTACAAAGTTTTATTTGGATGGAATCAAATCGTGATGATTAGATGAAGTAACAATTAAATGGTACATTAGTCTGATTTTATTTATAATTATAAAGTGTCCAAGATAAAAAGATTCATACAACTGTAGCCGAACGGTAATAGTGATTTTATGGATTCGAATTCGGGCTTGAAAAACTGGGTTTAAATAGTAGTTTATGCAACTGCTACATAATGAGATCACACGACTGTGATCTTATTATGAAACTCGCCTTTGGCTCGTTTCATAAAACCACGCGCATATCTTAATGTACTACTTTATCTACATCCATATATTAAATCCTCTTTCATGTGTTCAGGAACCAGTGCGTTGCAAGTGTAGTGAGCTCCAGCGTGAGCCCGTTGAAGTCTTTTGTGAGCGCGAGCCTGTATCATTAAAGGCGGAGATGGCCATAGCGATATCGTTTTCGACGCTAGTATGGGCATCTCCGCCCCGTGCTGGCGCGATATTGTAAGGTCTTTATTATATGGGTGTACATAAAAAAAACTTAGGTATGTGCTAGTATTCATAACAAAGGCTTTTCGGTGAAGAATAGCACCGTGAGAAAACCGGTCCAATGCCAATGACTTCAAGTTTTCCCGCTTGGACGGTCATATGCAGACGGTAATCGCTTTCGTAAAATTAGTGCCTACGTCAATCAGCCCAGGCTCCTTTAGGATGCAAAAATGGTAGGTATTAGTTAAATAAAATGGTGTCTATCTGTTCTTTTCTACAGAAATTTTTCAATCCTTCGGAGATTACTGATACTAAATATTTTTCAAACTTTCGGAGATTACTGATACTATAGTTATTTGTTCAACAAGAGAGCAAAGTAGATTTTTGCTGCGAGTGTTTATGTTGAGTCCCGAGCAAGCGAAAGATTCTATAATTGAATCACGAGCGTAGCGAGTGATTCAAAATTAGAATCTTGAGCGTAGCGAGGGACTCAAAGACACGAGATGCAAATACCTTTGCTCTCGTGTGATACATACAACTTTTCACCTCAGCGGCGAGAACATATAACCCAAAGGAGTAAAACGCCACATAGAAGCAATCAAATCATTTTTATGTAAAAAAATCAAACAACAAATACGTGTGAAATAACAAACATTAACTACAATTACTCTTTCCCATAACATTCACTTTACATGAGGTTAAGAAAAAGCCCACTGACAACCGTTTTAGAAATGCAACTAGTTTTGGGTACGTTTAGTGTACGTGTTTCGTCTTCATCGTCGCTTGAGCATCGAATATTGCTCCACATGGTTTTCGGTTGTTTGTTATGGGATAACCTTACTTACTTATATTTATACTTTTTCCGAGGTAATGGTTGCTCCTTTATCCGATCGTGATTTATTGAATATTTCGTGTCCCTTTAAATACTTCTGTCGAGACTTTTCGGGCATAAAACACAGTTCAGCCTCTTTGACGGCATCTCTCAACTCTTGAGGAGTCAAAACATCGGCTTCCTCAATTTATTCACTCATATTTAGTACAGTTTATAGTCTAAGTTATGTTTTATATCCAAGAAAACGTAATACGAATAACATTTAAAAAATTCAATCGCGCTAACTTTTTAAAGAATACAAAATGCGTTCTGAAACTGTATATGAATTTATATTCGTTCACCGTATGAAAAAAACTAAAGACTTATAATAATTAATTCGCGATCAATATCGCATTTCTTCATTGTATTTTAAGAATAATGAAATATTAATACGATTATAATAATTAGATTTAATATAGGTTTAATATTTTTATACGACTTTAACACGAGTTCGAATTTTATTTTGTTTCGGAACGAGTTTTTCGTTCCCGCTTTTTAGGGGCTTACTACGAAGTTTCGAAGTCGAATGACGAATCGACATAGTTTATCTCTCTCTCTTTTTTGTAACGGAGTGAAAGTGACAGAGAAAATGAAGTTTAAATGTTCCAAGTCTGTATTACACCCGCAGTATGAAAAGATGACCTGTGACTAACCTACGATATGAAAAATTAAAAAGTTAGTTTTCTTCACGCTCGCAGCAAAATTGCATTTTGCTCACTGGTTTCAAGCAACAAAACCGCCGTGTTTGAGCCACTGAGGTGAAATAGTTATTTGTTCAACAAGAGAGCAAAGTAGATTTTTGCTGCAAGTGTTGATATTGAGTCCCGAGCAAGCGAAAGATTCTATAATTGAATCACGAGCGTAGCGAGTGATTCAAAATTAGAATCTTGAGTGTAGCGAGGGACTCAAAGACACGAGATGCAAATATCTTTGCTCTCGTGTGATACATACAACTTTTCACCTCAGCGGCGAGAACATATAACTCAATGGAATAAAACGCCACATAGAATAAATCAAATCATTTTTATGAAAAAAAAACAAACAACAAATACATGTGAAATAACAAACATTAACTACAATTACTCTTTCCCATAACATTCACTTTATATGACGTTAAGAAAAAGCCCAATGACAACCATTTTAGAAATGCAACTAGTTTTGGGTACGTTTCAATATGTATAATATTGTGTTTCGTCTTCATCGTCGCTTGAGCATCGAATATTGTTCCACATGTTTTTCGGTTGTTTGTTATGGGATAACCTTACTTACTTATACATATACTTTTTCCGATGTAATGGTTGCTCCTTTATCCGATCGTCATTTATTGAATATTTCGTGTCCCTTTAAATACTTCTGTCGAGACTTTTCGGGCATAAAACACAGTTCAGCCTCTTTGACGGCATCTCTCAACACTTGAGGAGTTAAAACATCGGCTTCGTCAATTTATTCACTCATATTTAGTACAGTTTTTAGTTTAAGTTATGTTTTATATCCAAGAAAACGTAATACGAATGACATTTATTTAAAAAGTTCAATCGCGCTAACTTTTTAAAGAATATAAAATGCGTTCTGAAACTATATATGAATCTATATTCGTTCACCGTATGAAAAAAACTAAAGACTTATAATAATTAATTTTTGCGATCAATATCGCATTTCTTCATTGTATTTTAAGTATAATGAAATATTAATACGATTATAATAATTAGATTTAATATAGGTTTAATATTTTTATACGACTTTAACACGAGTTCGAATTTTATTTTGTTTCGGAACGAGTTTTTCGTTCCCGCTTTTTAGGGGCCTACTACGAAGTTCGAAGTCGAATGACGAATCGACATAGTTTATCTCTCTCTCTTTTTTGTAACGGAGTGAAAGTGACAGAGAAAATGAAGTTTAAATGTTCCAAGTTTTTATTACACCCGTAGTATGAAAAGATGACCTGTGACTAACCTACGATATGAAAAATTAAAAAGTTAGTTTTCTTCACGCTCGCAGCAAAATTGCATTTTGCTCACTGGTTTCAAGCAGCAAAACCGCCGTGTTTGAGCCACTGAGGTGAAAAATATTTTTCAAACGTTCGGAAATTACTGATACTAAATATTTTTTCTCAAACATGCAATGAAATATTGACGTCATGTGCGTTGAATAAAATATCATTTATAAATTTTCAAACAAGCACAATTCTGTTCACAAAAAAACAATCTTTACAAACACGAATTTCTAAAACTAAGCTAAACTTTAAAAACTACTAGTCGTATAACCCAACCAGTATCACACCCACAAATGGTCACCACGCTGGCGGCATTGCCCATTAAAATCAAAGCTAAAATCATTCTTCAATTGAAGAATAACTTACTTTGGCTAATACATGCACCTATCAATGCTAATAAACTATCACCGGATCGTAAAATAAACCTCTACCTCGAGAAGAACCGACGTAAGAAACGGCGTTGACTGGCGACCTTTGTACCAGCAATGATCACATTTATTTTTAACACAACAACCGTGGCAAACGTAGAAACAGACGCCGCAGCTTATAGACGCCCGCAACTCCAAAGCAGGCACGTGCGCGTTCCCGACCTTTTGTAATACAGTGGAATCCGGATAAAGCAACAGTGAAGGGAAGGGTGATATTACGTCGCACTAACAGGACATCGCACAAAACAGACTGATTTACATTGAAAATGTTTGGTATGAAATCTAATGTGTGGTGATTTCGAAGTCGTTAAAAACGGTAAAATAGTTATTTGTTATACAAGGGTGCAAAGTTGTATTTTAACCGCGAGTGTGGAATTGAAACAGGAACTAGCGAATGGATTCTAGGGTTGAACTACGAGCTAGCGAATGGATTCTATAATTGAACCGCGAGCGAAGCGAGTGGTTCGAAAATAGAATCCTGAGCAAAGCGAGTGGCTCAAAAATAGAATCCTGGGCGTAGCGAGTGTTGCAACATACGAGACGTAAAATAACTTTGCAGCCGTGTATAACACAAATCTTTTCACCTCACTCGAGCGAGGAAATTTTTTTTTCGGTAATACATTTGCATCCTAAATGTAGATATATGCCGAGATTTGGCGTAGGTACTAGTTTTTTTTAACACAACAGCACAATATAATTATTGTTGCTGGACTGTCTGGACTGTTACATGTTATTATGTTTAAAAAAGTTACAAATAGCACGTTCGGATTTCAAATATTCTTTGCACTCTTGTGGATAAAACGCAGTTTTGCTATCTGTTTTTAAAGAATGGGAGGTACTTCCCCAGCTGGGCTGCTCCAAATTCGAGAAAGATGATATTTGGCTGTGCCCTACCTCTCTCTCATGATGTGAACATTATATAATGCAGCCTCTTTCTCACTCACAACTTCTAAGCATCAACTATAATTTACTATAATACTATAGTTTACTTCAAGCTAGCCTTATTCAGGGCATCGCACTAAAAAACGCGACCTCGTCGCGACAAAAACCCCTGTTGGCCAACCGACCTTTATTTTTTGCCCAGCAGTGGGATGTTCACGATGGTCATTCATTTGGGGTCAAATATGAGTAGGGCAAGACCATGACTTAGATTAATTTAGTCTGGATTACGAAATGATCACCCAATTTTCGATGGACTTCTATATTTTGTTTGATACAATAATTATCATTATTTTTTTATGTAGGTATATCTTTGCTCTGATCTATTTTTTTCTGGTTTTTTTATGACTTTAGAGGTAGAAAATATTTAGAAGCCTTCGAAATGTGGGGTTGGCGAAGAATGGAGAAAATTAGATGGAAGGAAAAAATTACAAACAAAGAAATGCCGAGGAAAGTGGGGAAGAAAAGGAAACTGTTGGTTATTATAGAAAATCGAAGAAGGAAAATGATTGGTCATCTTATACGATACGACGATTTTATAAAGAACATCATAAATGGCAAAATTGAAGGAAAGCAAGGAAGGGGAAGACCAAGGATAAGCTACATGAAATATATAAAAAGAAAATTAGCAGTCGTGTCGTATAAGGAGGTCAAAGAGGCGGACCTAGATAGAGTCATATGAAGAGAGCTACACCGACAAGAGTGTAACTCTAAAATTTCTGATGATGAGGTATATCTTCGAACAAGCCACATACACTAGTCGAGCGGAAAGGCACGCGACTTTCATTTAGGAAATCGCGGGTTCGAATCCCGACTCAATCCTTAGGTGATTTTTCAAAAAAAAAAATTTAGTAGCGGCTTTTCAACTAAAACAAACAGAGCGCTTGTGGCCCAGCGGCGCCCGCGTACCACGTGCGGTATGCTAGGTTAAGCTATGTTGGCCCAGGTCAGTTCTTGGATGGGTGACCGATTTGAGTGATTATTAACTGAGCGCTCCCGTGCTTTGGAAGGCACGTTAAAACGTTGATCCCGGGTGTTGACTATGACAGCAGTCGTTAAGTAAAGTTAGAGGCCTCCGGCCAGCTTGAGGACTTCTAACAGTCAGGTTGTCCACTCACTTGATAAGCCTAATTCCAATAAGGTCTAGTAAACTCTAGTGCCTACGTCAAATTTTGGGATTAGGTTTCAAAGTGCTCTCCTGTTTCCTTAGGGAACAACCGGGAAAACATTAGGATGATCATGATAGGTAAATTCATAATTAGAATACTGAATACTTTTGCAGAAACAAAGTATAAACAATATAGCCATCTGAAAGATTCAAGGTGAAAACCTTTTTAATAAAAACCATCGCAAACAAACTGTTAACATTGAAACTTTAACTACTATAATTACATCTCCACTCAATTAACTAAAACCAAATTAAATCTACAAATGACTTCAGCTCATCTCAAGTCAATGATTCTATTAACTTTGATTAGTGATTGTTAATCTTCGGCCAAGTTCGCAATCAAGGTCACGAATTGTCAACGGTTTTTACAAATCTGCAATTTGTAATAGTTAAAATTGGAGGCTATTTTTACAATGATTTTGTATTGCATCAGTTTCCATCATAGTTTTTTTTAGTGTAAATGAGTTTAGAGAAAAAATTGGGCCGTGATGATACTTGAATTATTAGTAATAGTATTATCATAGTTATGTAATTAAGTAGATCCGAAAGGATTCACAAGCGAGATGCCGACCCTTCATTGGTTTGAGGAATCGTTGCGTCACTACTGGAAAGACATACACTAACATGTATAGCTGGTAGTTTAGAATGTACATTCTCTGTCAGACCGCCTGGATAAAATATAAATCCTTATTAGCGAAACTAAACTAAATTCCCAACGAACAAAGAAACATTAAAACAACGCTTTTATATCTTCTCCAAAGTACACCATAAAATACAAATTCCTACGGGAAACCTCCCTTTTTCCCATACAACAATGAGCAGGATTCAAAATGGCCGCCGCTGACGTCACGCCGGAAACGGCTCCGTTTTGAATTTAGAACGGTCGAGCGAGCATGGCGGAACATCCGGCGAAGACGTTACAATGAATGCGCGGGAGTAGATCGGTGACTATTGATTGGATATTGTTTTTAAACGGATGCTACAGTTAGGAAAGGCTTTCTAAAGTAAACAAGATAGTATACAAATAGGCAACGAAAAGGTATAGTAGGAAATGCTTGGAACAGAATTTTTGGCTTAGTAACTTTTTGGACTAGTTAGGAGGTGAACATATCAAGTTCCCGCCGATAGCCCTTGAGCCGGGGCCTGGGGGGGGGGGGTTTCTGAGTGCGTTTTAAGGTCCCATTTTACGGTTTTCCGCCATGTATGAAATATAATGTGTGGTGATTTCGAAGTCGTTAAAAACGGTAAAATGTTATTTGCGGAGTCGTTATAAGCGGGTTCTACTATATATGAAGATTCAATGTGTTGGCAGCAGAAGGGACAAATTTAGCTCCCTCGCTCTCAACACAGTGCATCCTCGGGAGCTCTGGTAACCTTGCTCACCTCCAGGAACACACACCTGTATAGTTAATAAAGTTATTATGGATGTGGTCTTGGGCTGTGTTCAGTTGGGCTGCTCCAAATTCGAGCAAGATAACATTTTGAGGACACTCCTCCCCCTCCTAAACCGGTCACGTAGTATGTGTACCTTACTATTTATATTTTACGTCAATTTGTATGTTTGCAATTTCAAAATAATAGTTAATTTATAAGTTACTAGCGACCCGCCCCGGCTTCGCACGGGTGCACTATTTAATGAATGTTATTATACATATAAACCTTCCTCTTCAATCACTCGATCTATTAAAAAAAACCGCATCAAAATCCGTTGCGTAGTTTTAAAGATTTAAGCATCCATAGGGATATAGGGATATATTGGATTTGGAGAGGTTCATATTAATATATTGTAATTTTAATTTTATCTACTCAATTTAATTTAATTTAATTCAATGTCAATTTTAATTTTAATTTTATAATGCTATCTATCTATGGACTTGTTCTGGAATAAATTATTTTCATTTCATTTCATTTCATAGGGACAGAGAAAGCGACTTTGTTTTATACTATGTAGTGACAAAGGAAAATACGGGGTGTTCAATACTTTAGACCGAGGCCGTGCTTATTCCACAGTAGCCTGTGGAGTGCCGATAGCAGTGATTGTGCTACTGAACGATTGGAAGTGCGACCGCAGTCGGGATTGTAAATAGGCCGCTAATTGTGCGGTTACAATAGGGAGGGGAAAGCAGTGTCGATTATAACCATTTTTATATCGCTGCTTACAATACAATCAAGATCAAAAATAATGGGTGCATTTTTAATTGAATTCATAGAAAGTATACCCATTATTCTTGCTCTTGAGTGTAAGACATATTCATGGCCAACTTTACTAATTTTGGAATACATGGATTTGGGACCTAAATTTCTTCCTTCTGTTGTCAACACAGTGCATTCTCAAATTTTATAAAGGGTCGGCAACGCG
The DNA here is from genome assembly GCA_963556455.1 of Epiblema foenella. Lineage (NCBI taxonomy): Eukaryota > Metazoa > Arthropoda > Insecta > Lepidoptera > Tortricidae > Epiblema > Epiblema foenella. The sequence goes on along the minus strand of OY747116.1, from coordinate 12,682,044 downwards.
TAAGTGACTCCTTTGGAGTTGCGGGCGTCTATAGGCTGCGGTGGCCGCTTACCATCAGGTGGACCGTAAGCTTGTTTGCCACTGGCATTGTATATAAAAAAAAACATACATTATAAGTTTGACTAATTACTGAATGTCATTTAACTTCGTAAATCTGTATTTTCGATAGTATTATGCGTATTAACTTTTTGACATATAAATGCCCTTAAGTGGCCTATTTGAAGATTTTTTTTTATATATTTAATTTCATAATAGTTTGTAAAGGTTTATACATACTTTCTTTTTTGTCATTATTTTTGTCATACTTGCAAGAAGCCTGATTTTTTAATGTAAATATTCGTACTTTATGACAAAAACATAATTATTTAAGTATTTTTTTTATTATGGACAAAATTAACTCTCAGAGAGAAGTTAAATATCTCTTGACGAGCTTGCTTTCAACAGCTATTATCGATATACGTCGATAATTCAGTCTCAGCACTGTTTCAACAAATAACTGCAATCGGCAGCTACCGGCTAGATTCAATATTGAATTTCGATCCAACTAAATTGAAAAATGGGAGCTTCCGATAGGTAATAAAGAAATCATGGAAGATTATAAATTATATACTTGGAAAGGACTAAGATTAAAGTTATTATGAGCCTCCTATTTAAAACTGGGAGGTTCGTATCGTATTGTGATTGTTATTAACTTTAGTTTTTTAGTAAAAAAATGAAGCACAATTTAATTCTCTAAATACGTTATTTATTTAAATCTTCTTATTGATTTCAGCATTTCTAAAGAAACGACTACTTTTCGCTAAATGCTTTTTTAATCATACGTATAGTCAGAATCACTTGTACGTATATACTGGTATGAACTGTAAAGTATTTTTTTAACTGACTGTGGCTTTATAGACCGGGCCCAATACAGCAATAGGAGTACCGGGAGTACGCAGTTGGAGAGTGGCCTGGGGAAAATCCAGTGTAAACCTCCGAGACGACCACGCGGGTGGTTTAAACACTGGAGTACTATAAAAGTTTGCACTACAGTGAGATTGGTTGAACGGAAGTGTAAAGTCTTTATTATATTCGGGGTTATGCCCGCGACTTCGTCCGCGTAAATTTCTACTCTCTATTTCAACCCTCGAGGGATGACTTTTGGGATAAAAAGTATCCAGGCTGTAAACTCGTTGTATACCAAGTTTCATCAAAATCCGTTCAGCCGTTGTTACGTGATTGAGTAACAAACATGTCAAACATCTAAACATCCAAATAGTAGGTAGGATAAGAGAATAAGTGCTTTGGCTTTTTCATATGTGTAGCTACTTTTGATTCTGATGACTGTACAGTCAGGCACATGAGTAGCTCAACACTTTGGGACTTTGTCGCTTTCAACCTTTGGAAATTTATTATGACAGTTTAAACATGACATAAAGCGAAAAGGTGCCGTTAGCGTAGCGTTAAACCCCTTGTGAGGCTTACCATACCCAGGGCTTTTTCTCTAGAACTGATAAATCATTCGTAATTTTGTTGTACTTTTTAGTAAAATCTAATCTAGATTACCTACTTCATAAACACTGGTACCCACATCACGCAATAATAGTCTTTATTAATAACGCCTTAAGAACTTTATCAATTCCATATTATCCTGATTCATCGTTTTGAAGATCATCCAAAATACAGTTAAAGCAATCAGTTGTAAACCTTTTTGCTATCATCTTAAAGATCAGCTTCCTTATCCTGGTTGCAGTAGGCAAACCACTTCAAAAATAGCTTTAGTTTAAGGAAGTTTAAACCTTATAACAAATTAAAATAAGGACTGAGACGACAGCTTCCTCATCTTGGTTGGAGTAGCTACGAAACCAAGTTAAGAATGCTGCTACGCGAAGCAAGTTTCAACCTTATTTCTAAAGTACTAAGGACTGATGAAGGTTAGTTTAACTAGGTTACGGAAGCGGTTGCGGTCTCACCTGCCTTAATAGTGACGAGGCGACCGCACTCGGACAAGCTTCCCGTTTGATTCTGCTGTGATTTATTCAGATCGGGCCGAAAATATTGTACGTATGTATGTATGCAAATACTTTATTGGACACAAAGACAAAGGTAAAAAATATAGACAAAACTGTTTTTTTTAATACAACGCCGGTGGCAAACAAGCGTACGGTCCACCTGATGGTAAGCGGCCACCGCAGCCTATAGACGCCCGCAACTCCACAGGAGTCACGTGCGCGTTGCCGGCCCTTTATAAGATTTGAGGGTGCACTGTGTTGACAGCAGAAGGAACACATTTAGGTCCTTGGCTCTCAACACAGTGCTCGGGAGCTCTGGCAACCTTGCTCGCCTTCAGGAACACAACACTACATACTTGTATAGTAAATTGTACATATACAAAGGCAAACATATTCCTGTAAGGGATCTCTTTCCGTTAACCTTTGAGCAATTGAGTATCCACTCGAGACACGAACCAAACGATAGACAAACCAATACGTGTACAAAGATGTATTTATATAAATATTATCAATATACATCTACACATTAATAAACACGTACATATACTATACCCATATTGAAATAAATAAATATACCTATGACTATAGTATCCAGATCCAGGCGAATCACGTAACTTTATGTACTAACGGTAGATAGATTTTACTGTCAATTTTGAAGTATAAATGTATGAGGTGACAATTAAAATTTGACATTAAAATCTACCTAACGGTAGTAAAAAAGTTACGTGATTACCCCGCGAGTCACAAGTCATTGGATAGTCATAATTCCTTCCTTGAGGGATGCTACAGACTGAGGAGCTACTCCAAAATTAGAAATCTTCACTTCGCATCGTGCCGTCCCTTTCACTCATATAGTATATAACACGAGAGTGAAAGGGACGCGACGGCAGGATACGAAGTTCAGTGTTGTCCCTCTGGGACTATCTTACTTAACGACAACCGTAACTTTTGATTACATATTATGTCTAGCTGTAAACTACGGATCTTCAAGTCACTAAAGTGTCGACAACTCGCTTGTGATTCTTTTGGATTCTCAGGCTCGTAGGCTGGGGTGTCCCCTTACTATCCATTCTAAACCAATGCCTATGTGTGCTAATGATTGACACTTATGAAAAAGTGATTAACGGGGGAGGGGTATCTGTCACCCCTGCCTACCCCTCAGGATCAGGAAAACAACGTGATTATGTGCTTTTACTGCTGCATTTAATTAAAAAACCGGCCAAGTGCGTGTCGGACCACGCAAAATGAACGGTTCCGTACCAACACCTACTAGTCCACATTTAAAATCACTATCCAAAACATTGAATCTAAAAAAGTCGTATCTTTATAGGGAACTCACGGCACTTACGACCTTTTGTTTGGACAAGACAGTTTTTAAGCGAATACTAAAAAACCGTAAAACCTATAATGTTAAAATTAAAAATCGTTCAAAGTATTTACTAATGCACACTACCTCAATTTTTTTCAAAATATTATACTTTATAGTTTGGAAATTAGAGGGGGGGAGGGGGGGACACTTTCTATGACTTTGACAGCTAATAACTCACCAACGGTTAACTTAAATGGACAAGTTTTTTAGAAACCTCCATATCATTTTTAAAGGCCTATCTATCGATATCCCACACTACTATGTGCGTTAAATTTTTTTTTTTCATCCACCGATTACATGTATGGAGTGCCCCCCTAATTTAATATTTTTTTGTAATTTTACATCATTTTAATGTAGCGGTTCATTGAATACACCTTCCTACCAAATTTCATAATTGTAGTGCTTATAGTCTTCGAGTAAATCGGCTGTGACATACGGACAGACGGACAGACATGACGAATCTATAAGGGTACCGTTTTTGCCATTTTGGCTACGGAACCCTAAAAAGTGTTATCTAAATCGAATTCAGCCTAATATCATGTATCCGTGTGACTCTCAATTAGAAATATGGTATTTGTCAAAACTTGTGCATCTCTCAAATTCCTTCAAGTTATTTGTTCCTTGGATGTTTCCTTTAAAATCTCGCTAAAAACGATTTCATCGAATTGGGTTAGTCGCTTATCATCTATTCAAACTATACATTTAGCTGATCCTCATCAAATACGGTTAGCCATCCTTCCGTTATAACAAGTAGGATGTTCGCGGGATAAGGGCTTGTTCACAGTGAAATAGGACCTCTAATAATAAAAGAATAACCGACTCCAAAAATAAAACATTAAAAAGTAAAAAACAATTGCCTTACTTCTAATATGAGGCTACGCTTCTTATTGAACAATGTAGACGTACCTATTTTAATTTTGGAAGTCGGTGCCATCCAAAAAAATTGTCGAACGTTGACGAAATGGCACCGACTACAAAAATTAAAATATGTACATATACATTGTTCAATGAGAAGCATAAAATCTCATTTTAGAAATAAGGCAATTATTTTTTACTTTTTAGTTTTTTTCAGTCGGTTCTATTTTTTATTACGATTTTTATTTATTTCACATTTTTTAGTGAATCATCACCATAGAGCATCTCATAACGATTCCAATAAGCTCAAACACGTCTAGGCTACAATGTTTTATTACGGAGTTCCGTTGCCTACCTTCCGGCTTTAATTACCAGATCAGGTTGATGGTCATTTATATTGTCTTCGTCATAGTCGCAGTGTCTTGATCGAAATATGTATCTTAATGCCACCCATGAAACACTAGGAGTTTTGGATGACCATCAGTGGTCTTTTTCATCAGTTCCCGTTCACCAAATGCTACTTTCTGAATGCAAATGTTCGATTTATTACCGAAAATAGCAAAATCGCTATATGTTTCCCTTCAATTTTTGAGGAGTTCCCTCAATTCCTCATGGATCCCATCATCAAAACTAGATTCTGGTAACAATGTGACTAACCTTTAGGCGTACGCTTTCAAACAAAGAAAAAAATTCCAAATCGGTTCATAAATGACGGAGTTCTGAGGTAACACACATTAAAGGAAAGAACATACAACCCAATTGAGGCCCTGTTCCTTTTTTTGAAGTCGGTTTAAAATTTTAAATAGGGGTGTTGACTCAACATTTGATTACTCCAAAAGAAATAAGGCAAATTCCAAATGGTGGCAACCCTATTCAAATATCTCAAAAAGGGACGAAGCTACAATCCTTTTAATATTGCTGGTCAGAGAGAGAAAGCGCAAAAGATCAGTGACGTCACTGATCTCGAGCGCCATAGTAAATGACTGTCGGTCCAATACAAAGGTGCGTTTTGATGAAAAGGGACAGAATAATCCTAAAACTTTGAAGACTTATAATTATGTAATTATATATCCTTTTGAGTTATTTAATTAGCCATTTGATTAACAATTTTCTAGAAAGTTCCAACTTATTCCAAATGATTGTCCTCTAACATTTATTTATTATTTATTGATTTTCTTATTTGATCAACATCCCTATAATTAGTAAGTTGCTTAACTTCAAGTGAGAACCAAATTTTTGGTACATACAATAACCGACCACAGAAACGGCTCACGCCATCATTGACATCACAACTAGATATTAATCGAACCGTTGTACGGGAATTTTTTTTTTTCATTACTACTGACAATTCTAGAGCGGGATGCACCTTACGATTACAGACCGATCAACGTGAAATATGGCGCCGGCAGCTGTTATTCCATAGAACCTTGTCAAACTCTCCATACAATCAGATTTTACAGAACACTGCTTACGACTACAGATGGTTTGGTGCAACACATCCCTAAGACTTCGTATGGGAATTAAATTCATCCCTAATTATCATCGTACCGTCTTACTAAAATTCGTCCCGACAAAACTACAAACCTATTGCAGAAAACCGTTTCTAAATCGGCTAAGCCGTTTTGAAGATATTGATGTGCACACACAAAGAAACAAACAAACAACCTCTGACCCTAAACCTTCTCCGTTCCGTCGTGGGTAAAAATACTAATTACCTATTAAACTTTCACTAATCTAAAACTTATAAAGCTCACCTGCGCAGACGCCTTACGAAAGAAAGCTCGCCCGCAGGCTCCGTATTTATTTAAGCTCAACCTGTAATTCAACAAAGCTCAGCCGAAGCTCCAGTTAGATCTGGCTCTAGGCTATTGTCTAAACAACTTGGTGGAGACGGTGGGTGTTCCTTGTATGTTGACAGTTTTTTTAATATTGTTATCTGGTATATATTATTAGAAGACATTTATGCTGTAAAAATAATAAAAATGATGTGTTGTAAGAATTATAAGATGATACAAAACCATTAGGTCTATTTTCGTTTTCTTTTGGTTAACTATGTAGTGTTGCGGGAATTAAGGGGATTTATACCTATTTATAATATTATATACCTACTTGTAGCTCTATGATCTCTCAACCCCGCGATAGTTATTATTTTTGAAAATTTTCCATGAACTGGATTGACAAAAAAATATAATTAACGAAACTGCTCACAAAATATCACGGGAATCGGTTGAAAATGCGACCGGTAGATGAGATGAGCCGGACATACGAATGAAAAATCAATAAAGGGTCGGCAACACTGAGATTCATGTCGAGTCTCGAGCATCCATAAGCAACGGTATCTGCTTACCACCAGGCAGACCGTATGCCTGTTTGCCACCGACTTTCTATTAAAAAAAACAATAGTTACAACTAGTCTATTATCAAAAGCAATTTCCCACCATTTCTAACCCCGGTCGCTCAACCCAACTGACCTAAGACAGGTGTAGACCGGCCGTTACAGACAGACAGACCGTTGCTCGCTTCCTTGAGGAACTACCTTTATATTTACTTCTAAAAAGACCTAAAATAATTGACTTTAGAGAAATAGATCCATTGTTAACCTTAACGCTATACAATTAAGGGTTTACATATACATGTGACATATAATGTTTTGGATTTGTGTCAGAAATCAGCTGCTCTTGAGGGATTCTTAAAGAGGGGTTATTGGCGCATTTTTGATTAAGTCTTCATAACTGTTTTAGTATTAGATTACTTAATATTATAAATCGGCCATTTACAATCAAAATTCACTATGATTACTTATTTCATTAACTGTTTTGGCATTAGATTATCTATACAATACTTAGTATTATCAGTATTATAGATAATTGGTTTACAACCAAAATTCACTAGTATTCTAGCAAATCTGTCATTACTCTTAGAAACGTCGTATCTCATGGAATGATGCTGAGATCTGAATCTATAGAATGTAAATCATGATCTAATACCCATAGCACAAGCGTTTTGACCTTATTGTGGGCCCAGATTTATACTTTATAATACCATTTTCTTCTATACCTACTTTCATTCGCTCATTCCGCCCTTTCACGTCAGATTTTGTCTATTCACTTATACAACAGACAATCAAAATTAAAATGTCAAGAGAGCTGTCAGAGAACCATTCAAATTCATTCGCCACGTTTCCCGCCAAAAACCGAAATTCCGTTACAACGGCCATAATTAGACAGGAGGTATTTTTTCCGAAACACTTACCTACCGTATCTTTGTCATCGCAGGAAATGACTTCACCCTCTGTAATCGAACGTAAACCTGCCGAAAACTAAAATAGCTTAATAACCATTAGATTTCATACAAGGAATGCTGTTTTTATTTTAAAAAACAAAATAGTACGCGCGCGTCAAGAAATTTGAATAAAAAAGAACCTAATAGCTGGCAACATGTGGCCTTTTATTCGAAATTCGAATTTAAAAATAGTTACGTTCATTGTTATCTATCGAATTGACGATTTGTATTTTATTTATTGGAAGCGTGTCATTAGTTTTAACTATCAATGGATTTTTTGTCTTAACCTAAATCGATAGAGTTCATTTTTGAGTGTACAGTCTAAATGGCTACCAGAAACATAGATAATAGTGTGGTTCATTTACAAATTTCAGCTCTAAGCTTTGATGATAAGGCTTAAATAGCAATAAATACATTGGTTTTGCAACTGTGACAGTGAGCGCTTGAAATTGATAATTATTGCAATTTCGCATCATTTGGTGTTTGATAACTTCCTTTGAGGACAGCAATTCTATTTTCATCTGGTGTAATGTTTTTATGCAGAATTTTGTTAGCTGTTTTACTGTAAATACAACGTTAAACTGTATTGGTTCATATGGTACATATAACCTAAAAGCTGATTGTAACAATTCCCTTACCTCTCAGTCTCTTTCTTATGAACCTCAAGAAGCTGTTATACACCTACGAAACATATCAAACGATACTGAATTTTATTTCCCATAGATATAGGGTACAACACCAAATTGATAGTGAATAAACACGTGGTCACCCAACTTTAACCCTTTATGAATGAAGCTACAGTTGAACAAACTTGCCGACCCCTGGTTCAAGTTGCCAGCGCAAAAAAACACTTGACATCACACCTGTGCGCACGCGACGATAAAGCTGGGTGTACACATGCGCTTGCGAATTTAGTGCTGAAAAACTACAGACCTCAAACGTCTTTATTGGAAGGGAATAAGCGCTTTTGACCTCTTCTTTGACGACAACTTTAGCCTAGTCGGGTTCGAATCCCGGTTAGGGCATTTCTTTGTGTGATGAACATGAATATTAGTTCCTGAGTCTTGGATTATTTCTATGTATTTACATAAGTATCTATTTTTCTATATAAGCACATATGTATATCGTCGCCTAGTATCCACCAATATTTTAATACGCGTAGTTACTTTTGACGCTGACTGTAGCTACATAGTCATATATAATTAAACCGGTCAAGTGCGAATCGGACTCGCGCACCGAGGGTTCCGTATACAGATGTATACCGGTTCCAACCCTATTAAATCAGAAAAATCTCAACAACATGATGTAGAAATTGAACGCCATGGGTACAGCGCCACCTATCGGCGACTTTTGTTACAAATTTGGGCGACTGAATAATTTAGTATGAATGGTGGTTTTTCAAGGATAATTCTTTATCACGTGAATCGATTTCAATTTTTTTTTTTTGAAAGAAGGTACTTTCAGCATAATCTCGTAAGTATGTATAAAACCAAAAAACTAGATAGACCTGTAGTTATATTTTCCCTGTAAAATATACATTGATATCAATGTTATTAGATATAAAGACTCCTTTTGTAGTCTGTTTAAAAATTTCTCAAAGACGCAATGAGATATTGACGTTACGTTCGTTATAACAGGCTGCGAAGTTATCACGTTTTGGGTGCAACGCAACGAGCGGCCCATAATAGAATTTAATATAACATTGCCGGTCTACGCCGACAAAGTGATCGTCAAAAGACGACGCTGGCTACTGCAGCGGGTATTTTTATTACTGAATCCTTAGAATTTCTTGTAGTTCTTTTATAATTTACAATTTTTTGAGAAAAGCACTATACAAGCCTCGGAGCGAACAGGGATTCTTGGCCTCGTATCTCTAGGTGGCCTCGTTAACACGCGGCTATCTATAACTATTCGGCTGGAACTCCCTTATTTCCCGGCCTTTGCAGTAATGTGACATCAACAAAACAAATGCCTATTCGAACCTAGGCTCGGAAACTGGTTAATTTTTCAAACCGTTATCATGTACTTGCCGCAAAACCTTTTTATTTCGGTTTAGATACAAATACCGGTTTCTTTAAACCGGTTTACGGAAGAGCTTTATATAAAGGTTTTGTTCGGATTAACCGGTTTAGACGATATTAAACCGGTTAATGCGGGCGCACGATTATGATTGAAACCATTTGAGTTGGCCGAGTTGCATCAACTTAATATCTTTAAAAGGGTATTTTACTGTTTAGACAATAAGGTTCATAATCCAATAATATATTCATAGAAATTCGGTCAACGAAAAGAATTTCCACTTTACCTACCTATCGTACCTACAGACGGGAGCCCCACTAGTGCGCTCGCTGGGCCTCTCGTCGAATAAACCGGTTAATATAAAGTTCTTAAAACGTTCGCGTTTCCACGAAAAGTTAGAAGCTAAACCGAAATAAACCGGTTTTTACCGGTATATTAAAAACCGGTTCCGAGTCTTGATTCGAACATTCCACGGTTGGCTTTACAAGGTTTTCACATATAACGTAAACGTCCCAGTGTTCGACACCTTACAGCCTAATAGATGACACCTGTTAATCACCTCTATCATCATGACATAAGATTGAAAGTGTCATGTATTGGGTCAGTGCAGTGTCGGGCACAGGGGCATTTACCTTACTTGAGGCAAATTTATTTATAAGTGATGTGAATAAACAATCTCACTTAGGGTGGGTTGCACCAAACCGTCTGTAATCGTAAGCGGTGTTCGTTAAAATCTAATTGTATGGAAAGTTTGACAAGTTTCTATGGGATGACAGCTGCCGGTGCAATATTTGGCGCAGTATGTTGGTGTAACCGACCCTTACACCTTTTCCCAAGAATCGCGTGTTCCAACTGTCATTTAAACCTTTATCAATAAAGCCCTTATAGGTTAACAAACCTACTCGACTAAAACTACTGCAAAAAATCTTTTTACACACCTGTTTTGCCAATATCTTTCACCTCATTTATCGGTTTTATCGTAACTGAAAATTTATACCCTGTCTCTTTCAACATACGCTTTGTATTTCAATAAAAGGATAGAGATAGATAAGACGCTGCGACAGTTAACATTCCGTTGCTTGTTGTCACGCTTCATTTGAATTTGAATCTTCTACTGTTGTAATAAGGTTGGTACTTGAATAACAAAGTTGATGTAGGTATGATGTTATGATGTGTGATGTGCGTCAGTCGTTTGTTTTTGAGTTTAGCGCCCTTTAGTTGCGTAATGTGGAAGTTAAACGTTTAATTAAGGGCTCTTGAATATTTGAGTTATGATTATCCTGAACCGGTTAATTTCGAAATTGAAAGACATTTTAGTAAGGTTTTAGTGGTTTAATGGTTTATGATGTCTTCATTATTTGTCACCTAGTGCCTATGCCAAATCTTGGGATTAGGTAGCGGACCCTGGGCATACTTCAGGATGCAATGGGGGCAATCGCATATGAATTCGCCGCTAGAGGCGCTAGTGTAGCGTGAGGTCTCCGAAATGTCTTATGTCACTCTTTGTGGTTGTGGTACGCGGGTTAATATCTAATTGGAACAATATGGTGCCTATTTTTCAATACCCGAGCTTGATTATGGCAAATATGAGATACGGGTCAATGACTGTCAGTGTTTTGAGACAGTTTTGTCTTTCGGAAACTTATTTCCTTCTTTTTTTTCTGAACAAAACGGGACTGCGCTACAATGCGGGATGTTCGATATTTTTACGGTATGATTTTAAGGTTTTAAACATGATTTAAATGCAAACTTCGTTCTCATGCCCATAATAACCAATAATATTTTTTGACAGCTGGACCTTACTCGACAGTGGCGCCAACTGGTGAGCACAAAAACGATAGCCCTCATTGTACTGGGATAACGCTAGGATGATGAATCACTGATCAACTTACTTCATCAATCAAGTCAAGATGAAAGTTACCGATCCAAAGCTGTCACACCATCCGCCGTCAACAAATCACCTACAAATCTATTTTTTTCTCACCCTCACTCCACTCACTAGGGTTACGCATTAGCATTTCAAATTTACAACAACAGGTGGCGCTGTGGGAACGTTGATATTTACATATCGGCCATCTTTAGGTAATTCAAATGTAATGTAATTGTTTTGCATTTCCGTACTACTATTGTTTGTTGTAAAATTAATAGTTTATGAGGTTATGACAGCGTATTACCTGTATTTTTACTCTGGATAGGAACTGCATGCTAATAAACTGGTGGTGATTAAGGTTGTCAGAGCCGAGGATGCGCTGTGTTCAGGGTGAGGGACTTGCATTTTTTTTTGCACTTTCTAGAGACGATCAAATGTTAATATGGGACCAATTACGATTAGAGCAAAACAAAAGACAAACAACAAGCCAAGTGCGTGTCGGACCACGCACAATGAAGGATTCCGTACCAACATCTACTAGTCCACATTTAAAATCACTATCCAATACATTGAATCTAAAAAAGTCGTATCTTCATAGGGAACTCAGCACTTACGACCTTTTGTTTGGGCAAGACAGTTTTTAAGCGAAAACTCAAAACCTATATTGTTCAAACCAAAAATCGTTGAAAGTATTTACTACTAATGCATACCACCTGAATTTTTTTCAGAATTATAAACCTTATAGTTTGAAAATTAGAGGGGGGGACACTTTCTATGACTTTGACAGCTATATCTCACCAACGGTTGACTTAAATGGACAAGTTTTTTAGAAACCTCCATATCTTCAGTCTCCGAGTAAATCGGCTGTGACATACGGACGGACGGACGGACGGACAGACATGACGAATCTATAAGGGTTCCGTTTTTGCCATTTTGGCTACGGAACCATAAAAATGAGAGATAAAGTACAGCATAGCTAACGAGCACTGAAAACGCTCCATACCGGATTCACACGCAGCAACACTATGTCATAAATTGTCATCATCCCTATTCTCATTTTTTTAACAACGAAACGGGAGAGTAATCAGACGTAGCCTATGGACGTTTCTGACTCGAGAATGACAAGCCCGTTTCCGGCCCCCTAATGACTTAAGAATTCGTACATTCGAAAACACTTTCACTGCCAATGATTTCGTAGCGCTACTCCCGAATCCAATAACATACGAAAAACCGTATGTACAGAAAATCGCCTACGAGACGAGCGCCCGAATAGCGGGCCCCTAGCACTGTAAGTGTTAAGTAAGGGTCGGCAGGGTAAAGGTTAACGGACAACCTGTTCTATCCTAGCGCCAACCCTAGTCCCGCGCGTGCGCCGTTGCGTCAGGTGCCTCCCCCTCCCACCGCCGCGTGCGCAGGTGGGTATAATAACCTTAGGGTAGTCACCCCTAGCAGGTTAGATTTGGAACGTTTTTTTAAACGGTCTTGAGTCGTTGGCTTCTAATCCATGGATTGTTTTAATTTTAATAGGCCAACGGTCTGTGGATATTATTTTTAATCATTGGCACGTGGCTATAAGGTCTAGATACCTATATATTTTTTTATGAAACGACAGTGGCAAACAAGCACAAGGCCTGCCCGATGATAACCAGATACCCTAGCCTATGAACGTTTGTGACTAGAAAAATCTTAAGCGCGATGCCAACCCGTTTTGGGTTTGATGATTCGTTGTGTTGACAGCTAAAAACGCGCAGTGCCTCATTCTCAACACGGCTCAGTAGCCCTGCTGACCTTTTTATTTTTTAAATATATTTTTTTAATAATCACAAGGTACATACTTATACATAAAACATTGCCCCACAAAACTGTAATAGTGACTTTGGAATCAGCAGTCTCTTGATAAGGCATTAATTATCTTTATCTACACTCATATTACTCACTTTTATGTGCTCAAAAATGTAGGTAAGTACCAGTTTTAAAATATCGCGCCGGCCCGGGGCGGAGATGGCGATTACAGCATCAAAAATGGTATTGTAATGTCCATCTTCGCCCATTACGATACAGCCTCGTACTCGTGCTCAAAAATACTTCAACGAGCTCACGAACTCGAGCTTCCTGGACTTTTCAACGCACTGGTGCCTGAACACATGAATATTCGCCTTTGGCCCACGTCACTCGCCTGTTTTGGCCTTTGTTATACAATTGTTGCATAACATACTATTATTTAATAGTTATTGTCTATTATAAATATAATATGTTATTAATGTATAGAGACATTATGTATAGCCAGTTCAAGAGCTTACTAATGAAGCATTACCCAGTCTAGGTAATGCTTCCTTAGCAGCCTCCTGAATTTATTCTTATTTCTTTGACATCTAAGTTTTATATGTATGTAGGTACATGGGCTACAAGTAAGTTACATGTTCCAACAGTATATGCTCGTCGACATCTGTAGATGGAATTTTGCAGGCCAGTGCACCTAAAACCTAAAGAGGAAGTATTTGTGTTGATTTCGCTGTGGTCATTTATAAGGTAAAACAGAAATGAGAGAGACAGAGAGGATATCTATAAGAAACCAAAATAAATGCTATATTCACACACGGATCTAAACACCTAAATATGAAGGAAGAAAACATCTATTATCATTATCAGCAATGAGGAAGGTTCATTAACCTCCATGTAATTGCCTGATTACAATACAATAGTGGAAAAACTAGTGGCGACGGAACAATTAAAACGTCAATGACAATATAGACAATTCCTTGCAGATAGCTTGATCTAACAAGCGTTTTGACTACTCATATGTAGGTACCATCGCCGACACAGTTAACTGACCATCCTTGCACTTTATGGGCATTGTTATAAGGATCAAAAATGGCCAGCGTACAGGAAAGTGTGTTGGCGTTTGTACAAATAATAAAAAAACCGGTCAAGTGCGAGTCGGACTCGCGCACCGAGGGTTCCGTATACAGATGTGTACCGGTTCCAACCCTATTAAATTAGGAAAATCTTAACAACATGGTGTGGAAATTGGACGCCATGGGTACAGCGCTATCTATCGGCGACTTTTGTTACAAATTTGAGCAACTGAATAACTTTGTATGTATGGTAATTTTTCATGTTAAAATGACTAAACGTAAAAAAAAATGTTTCAGAATGTGCAACCCAAGCCCTCTCATATGACACCTCACTCGACATATTAACTAGACTTTCAAATTTTGAACCACCTATTATCTGTAATTTTTCACAGAAAATAAAAGGTAAGCCTTCTTTATAACAATTCCAAATTTCAAATCGATAGCATAAGTAGTTCTCGAGATATTTAGCGATGTGACAGACAGACAAAGTGAAACCATAAGGGTTCCTTTTTTACCATTTTAGTACGGAACTCTAAGAAGGACAATATTTTATTTCTTAGGTACAATTGAAATCCATTGAGTTTGGCAGGGCCCCGCAAAAAAGCGCGATTCTTCGCGAAATAAGAAGGAGTTCCGTTGGAGCATTTTGATACGCAACACATTTTCTTTCCTGGAATATGGTTGCCCCACTGCTGGGCACAGGCTTCGTTTAGGCCTGCCCCATCTGCGTCGCCCTTGTGGCATCCACTTGGTAGCTATATTAGTCCACCTGCCCAGTTGTGCGTCAGTATAGCATTTTTTGTCAAAGAATGCTCTGTCAATTTGAACTTGACCTCAGCATTTTGAGTCTAGGAGCCACACAAGAATGGTGCGCTACCATCTTGCACTAGTTTACACGACCACTGATAATGAAAACTAACCTACAAATTCAATGGCAGAGAGTTCGCACGTACGTGGGAACGAACTACAATGCTTATGTCACGGGCGGTCGCGAAAGGAAAAATGCTTTTACTTGTTACGTGAGATGACCCGTGTAATAGACACCTTTTCTGCTTAGAATAAAAAATAAAAATCTTTATTTCGACAACAGAAGAACTAGAATTACAATTTTACTTAAAACGAAAACATCGTAAATTGTGACATCTTGATATGACATTTTAATGTATATAATTATCTTGCATGCATTTGACAATACATCAAATGTGATGCCAATTTTCACATGCCTGTCGAGGCTAAACATATTAAGGAACCTAAGATTAATTGTAACATCTATACTTGTACCATATGTTTAAAGTGAATAAAACATTCATTCATTCATTCATTCATTCATTCATTCATTCATTCATTCAACAGTTGCGAAAAGATCTCAGCATGTGCCAGGTCACATAAGGTGTCCCGGCGCTGGTTTTCTGTGGTTCCTGACAAAAATGAGTTGCGCGACATATCCACACAACTGTACACACTGTGCATTTACACTGACCCTGATTATGATGATTTACATTATTCATTAAGTATAATAAGCTAAACAAATACAGTTTTACATTTTCAGAAATGTGTAATACCATATTAGGCCACCAAAATAAAATAAAATAAAGTTTCTCACCGTTACTGGGCTTAAGGCAACTCTTGATCCAAAATTCTACATATTAATTATACTATACTCCCCACAATATCGCTATACTGAACCTTCACGTCCGAGAATATGCATCTTTGTACTTTTAATATCGTTTGTACAGTGGATTGTGTTCTTAAGAATTATATGACGTGCCCGCGACTACTTCCTACCACCGCTCTGCTCGCTATTGGCCAACACCCTAAATTTTCGTAATTCTAAACGATTTCAGAGCAACTTAATACTTAAATTACCGGGTCCACACTACAGGCAACTACAAAAGGCTGAAGACTGAAAGGCCTGGAAAGCAGTCAAAAGAGATTCATGAGAGTCACCCAAGTCGTCACGTCCCTCAGAGCCTCTAGTCAAAAATTTTCGAAACAAAACAAACGTACGCGTTTGCGTTTAGTCTCAATTTGAATGGCAACGCAAGCAGCGCCTCTGGTGGCCCTTGGTGGTAACTATTTTTTGCAATACAAACACACAATTTACATGAGAACATAAACGAATCCCGCGTACGCTTCGGTAGTGGATGGCTCTGCCGAGGTTTTTCCGACTGCAGTATGGGGCTCTTTCAAGAAGAAGTATATTAACATACATTTTCAAATTCGGCACGCTAATGTAGCCCCTTAAGTTTCAAGCGTCTTTAGGTTACGACTTTGCCACTGACGTGATATTAACAAAAATATCAAGAAGGGAAAGAATATTAGCCGACTTGGCTATCGGGTAAAAACTGTTAACGGATTTCCTTCCTAATCTCCTTATTATACAACAAAAACAGTTAAACACACACTTAATCAACAAACCTGCACAAAAATGGTCATTAACATGATCGTTCAACAGTCATCAATTAATTCTAACTGACGAAGTCACGCAATTGGGCTGTATGACGGAATGCAGGGGTAAAATATTCCCAATTACCATATTTAGGGGTTACCATTTGTTGGGGATTAAATGAGAATACTGTGAGTTTGGAGTGAGAAATAATCAATCTCACGACTAGTTTTAAAAACTATTTGTAAACCTGACACAAATTGAAGTAACCCTATAGTTAGTTCATCACTCATATTTACCGTTAATGAATTTGTGTCAATATTCGTTTTTTTTTTCATTTGCAATGTTCTTATATTAATGTTGTGTATTATGAATAAACGTTCTCTATTTACGATAATATTTTCCGTGTATAATGTAGTGTAAAATGAGCCTGAATACATGTTAGGTTGTTAAGTAACTTGTTTTGCAACGCTTCGCGAGTGTTCGCTGCAAATATTTTTACATAACGTCGAATTGAAAGTAACCGGACAGGAAAATCTTTTTCATACCAATAAAATAACTCAAACAATCGGCTGCATAAAAAATTTTGACATCGTAAAAAGAAATGTGTCTGTAATAAATGGTACTTTTTTCGAAGATTCAACCAATTTTGACACAAGTATTGATCAAAAGCATAGCTGCTGGATTACTAATAGTTTTTACAGATATTACTAACAGATAACTTACGAAACGTATTTTTTTCTATGCCTCTTAAATTGTATATCATTTTGGTGGCAATTATAGGCGTAATGGTTGCCGTAGCTTATGGACGAATATACGTTGCCGAACCAGAAATTTGTCATGAACCCCTGATATGAGTACAAATTGTAAAAATGTAGACCTAGACTGGAACCAATAGTAGCACTACAGGGGTTAAAATAAAAGGGTACCCCAATTAACCCTGCGCCGGCGCAAATGTACCGGAAAATTGGTATTGTTTACAAAATAAGTCATTTCCAGCGACACGGCCGGCTGCCTGCGAACTATGACGCTATTTCTGTTATTGGAAATCTGAGTGATAATGGGCTAGGTGAATTAGAATTTTCCAGATTTTTTAAATTTAATTATTTAGGTATTATAATTTATAGTCTCAACTGGGGTTGTATTTTATTGACCTTAATTAAAATGCTTTCTTATGTCTGTCCGGATGTTCAGCTGTATTCTACAGGTGAGCAGATTCAATTTTCGGTAACTTTTAGGGTTTCGTAGCCAAAATGGCGAAAACGGAACCCTTATATATTCGTCATGTCTGTCAGTCCGTCCGTATGTCTTTTTTTATACAACGTCGGTGGCAAACAAGCTTACGGTCCACCTGATGGTAAGCGGCCACCGCAATCTATAGACGCCCGCAACTCCAAAGGAGTCACGTACGCGTTGCCGACCCTAATCACAGCTAATTTACTCGGAGACTATAAGCACTACAAATACGAAATTTGGTAGAAAGGCGTATTCTATGAACCGCTACATCAAAGTGTTGTGGAATTACAAAAAATAATAATAATTAGGGGGGTACACCATACATATAACCGATGGATGAAAAAAGAAATTTCAAAGAACATACTCGTGAGGGGTATCGATGGATAGGCCTGTAAAAATGATATGGAGATTTCTAAAAAACTTGTCCATTTAAGTCAACCGTTGGTGAGATATTAGCTATCAAAGTCATTAAAAGTGTGTGTGTGTGTCCCTCTAATTTCCAAACTATGAAGTTTAAAATTCTGTAAAAAATTGAGGTGGTGTGCATTAATAAATACTTTCAACGATTTTTGGTTTGAACAGGATAGGTTTTACGGTTTTGGGTTTTCTCTGAAATACTATCTTGCCCAAATAAGTGCAGTGAGTTCTCTATGAAGATACGACCTTTTTAGATTCCATGTATTGGATAGTGGTTTTAAACCTGGACTAGTAGGTATTGGTACGGAACTCTTCATTGTGCGTGACCCGACACGCACTTGGCCGGTTTTTCAAAATCGCGGTGCCTTGGGGATTGAAAACGCAAAAAATTCACTCACGCGGACTACGGCTCAACACATCCTTATTCTATGGGTGGTTTAAATTTGTAATTTTAAAAAGTTAATCAAGCTGCTTAGGTATATCCTAATACGGTAAACATGAATATGTCGTCTAGAGACTTCAATACGGTCTCCATCCGTCAAAACAACGAATCCTCAAATTAAAAAGGATTAGCATCGTTCGGGAGTCGCGAACGTCCATACCTAGGCTATGGTGTGTGCTTGCTTACCATCAGGATATAAATGCTTGCCAGTCTTGCCGTAGTATAAAAATATTCGCCAAAACTAACAAATACAAAACCACAAAACATTTATGCGTACTTCAGCGACTCATTCACTTCACAACTTCACGTTTAAAAAATATAAAGTCCTTGGAAAGAGCTGTGTCTAATATACCTAACTATACGTGCTATGCCGCGCTTGTAGCGACGTGTTATCGCTTGTGTAGAGTGACTATGCTAGCGAAGAGTTGAGAGATTGTCTCTTGTTGTTTTATTACGTCAATGGTAAACACGTTTTTAATTAGCTTCAAATGATGTCTTTACTGACGATACGGAAGTCCTTGCTGCTAGCCTTATTGGTATAAAGAATGTTTTAACTTTGACTTTGCATACAATCTGTCTGGTATGGTAAGAAGTAAATCCAGGGGTGTCGAATGCGCATCATCAACATGTGGAGTCCTTTGAAATATAGTAGTATGTATGTATGTATGTAAAATTCTTTATTGTACATGAGTAAAACATAACATAAATTACAAGAACAGTTGACATATATGTACAAAGGCGAGCTTATCCCTTAGGCGAGCTTAGCTTATTAGTAGTGTCTAATATACTATAAGGAAAAGTAGACGTAGTTGGGATTAGAGCGGTTTTCTCCTTATTTCGTACGTACATTTTATTGAAAATCAGTGGTACGAGTCAAAGTTCATACCCACGACTTCCAGGATAGAAACTGCCTATGAAAAATTTAATCAATGAGAAATATATACCTCCTTTCAACGAAAGCATGCAACTGTAAATACGTATCAGGGTGTCTGCTAATTTCGTAAATTATTTGACCACAGTAAAAAAAAAGAATAACCGAACTAGGAATTAACGCCATATAATTATAATCCCTTAACTTTTTTTAACACTGTCTCAGTTTATTGTGACAAATATATGGCCATCCTATCCCTAATTAACAATTCCTTTGTGAATCATTTTGTCTGGTACCGGAGCGATTGTTTTAACTGGTCGGACGTTTTTTACGTTTTTTTGCGGAATATTCCGTCACGTCCATTTTGGATTTTAATTTAAGCGAATTTAAGATGGTATGCCTGTTTAGGTGATCAAAGAGTTAGGGTGGGCTGCACCAAACCGTCTGTAATCGTAAGCGGTGTTCGTTAAAATCTGATTGCATGTAAATTTGACAAGTTTCTATGGGATGACAGCTGCCGGCGCCATATTTGACGATGACCAGCCTGTGATCGTATGTTGGTGCAACCGACCCTTAATAGTAATAAGGTAGAAATAATTATACTGACGGATTCACATTGTACTGACGGATTCACAAAGGACTTAACACCTTAGTACCGTGTCGCTTTAACATCATATTGAATTGTTATACTAAATTACTTAACGGATGAAAGTGACAAAGTATTAAAGTTTCCAGCTACTTTGCATTGAAATTTGGATCAAAATAGGGTGCATTTTAGTCCAAATTTCAATGGAAAGTAGCTGGAAGCTTTCTTATGTTTATAATTTAATCTACGTAGAAATAAACGTATTAAAAAAACTCAGGCATAATTTCTCATTTCTAACTTTTTAGTCAAAAACGGTGTCATCAAACAATAGCTCTTTCCCATACCCTACCTTTATTACAATCAGCATCATAAACATGTATTCACTTATCGACCTTATCTCTAAGAAATAAAGGCCTGGAATGTATACATATCATTTCTATGTCGACTAATACTTAATAATATACAATCAAAGTATACTTAGCTGTGGGTGTGATGTCCGTCTGTTGTTCACACGTTTACGTACTACCTCGTTATTCGGTTGTTTTATAAATGATATTAAAAATAAATTCAAGAAAATAGACATCTTGGGATCTCTCAGTAAGAAATTTACATACACACTGTCTACTTTAGGTTTGATATAAAAAACCGGCCAAGTGCGTGCCGGACTCCGCACATGTACGGTTCCCGACTAACTGCAACATTAAGTTGGTTTTAATAGGAAAAATAAGGAAATTGCAATGAAACAATCTGGTTTATAAATATATTAGTTTTTGATGGTAAATTATACGTAATGATAAACATTATTACCAAATTTTAAGTTTACAAATTAATGGGAAGGTAAAAAAAACATAAGAACAAATTTTTGTAAAAAGCTGACTTTGGTGGCTTCTCGTAACTTTCTTTTCCAATATTTTAAAAAACTAATCTTATACTAAATACTTTAAAACCTAGCGTTTCAAAATTTCGGAAATTCATCCTTCTATGAACTCAATATTCGATTACCAACGTTTTGAAACAGCACTAAATATCACGACAAAAAAAAACAAATAACATATTATTTATGTGCTCAATGAGATCTAAGCAACGATGCCCCTCTTGATGGGGTAGATCAAAAAATTTTCGCGCCCCCGTCTTGCTGTATGTCCCCCTTTAAAAACATTTAAAAATAAGTTTTGACAAATATGGCTTTGGGTAAACAAGATGCTTATACTGTGAAAATCTGAAGATAATAGCTCCAACCGTTTGGCTGTAAAACCTGTGTAACAGACGACGGACGGACGGACGGACACGTGAGTGACAATACGGTTCCGTTTGGATCCTTCGAGTACGAAACCCTAAAAATATCCCCGATTTAAAGGCGACGTATGAAGTGCAATTTTGAATGAAAACCACCTTTACCATATTAACCGCAGGCACATTTGATTTCGAGTTCTTCTGGCCAAGCCCGCGATTTTTCGTCTTTGTTTAACTGATATTGAAAAAAGTGATAGCACATACCCTGTAATCCCCGGGCAGTGACCAGCGGGCACTTGTGGCATAAAACTCTACAAAAAGACCCAAGGCCATGGGAGTTTGAAACAATGGGGGTACAGCTGAGATCACGTCGCGCAGTCGATCTGAAGATATCGATGCTTTTAGAATTTGTTATAAAATGGTATTTATTTATTTATTGCAACCATAAATACAGTAGATCTTATATAGTTATATTGGTTTCACATGGACCCTGGCAGGGCATTGCACATTTTAAATAGCCTATATGTTACAATTATAGTAAGAGCCTAATAGCATGCCACTTGCGGAAATTACAATTTAATTTATTTTGGTTTTATTATTACTAAATTATATTTATGGGAAACAAAAACAGGTGTAATCATTTTTTCATAAATAATTATGTAGCAGTTGACAGAGTGAAACATAGTCTCTGCTTCACATTCGACAAAAATGCTTGTATAACAAGTACGGATTTCCGTTTGTTCTCAACTAGAGGTCGCATTTCACAACCGATTCTCATGAAGTTTTGTGAACACGTTCGATAATTGTATAGAATATTTTTTGAGGCGGTTTTTGAAAATTTACAAAAACAAAACAACAGCCGCGAGGTTTACAGCACACACACTACACTAGTAATTGCTTTATTGCACAAATCAAGTACATAGTAGACAACAAACAAATTAATTATAGATACTTAAATTATTCCTTTAAGGCAGGGGTGGGCAAACTTTTTTCATGGCGGGCCAGTAAGCTTGAGAAATTTCGGAGGAGGGCCATAATTGCAGCAAAACTGCACTTTTGTATAAAACCGTTAAAAAAACCACAAATATACACGAAAAAATTATTTCAAGTGGTTTCATGAATCTTATAATTAAACTTTAATTAATCATATGTAGTGATCAAAATGACACTCTTTTTAGCTTTTAGTTATTTTTATTCGAAGGGCCAGGTGTGTGAGATATATGAAATTGTTTTTGTTGTGCCATTATATCGTCGAATGCAGGTTCGAGTTGCGACGAAGTAACTTTCAGCAGCGAAAAAAGGTGTTCATCAGTAAGTCGGTTTCTGATTGAGCTTTTTCGCAATTTCATTGTTGCAAATGTCTGCTCACACACATACGATGACCCAAACATCGCCATGACATTCTGGGCGGGCCATGTACTAATTAATTCGATGTATCAGCGGCGGGCCGGAAAAAATGCTTTCGCGGGCCGCAGTTGGCCCGCGGGCCGTACTTTGCCCACCACTGCTTTAAGGGATCTCTTCCAGCTAACCTTTGAGAAACTACCATGAGATGAAATTTAATGGAGATGTTTCAACCTTAATACTACGGCAATACGGTCAACATCCAGTCCATGCAGTTTTGCAGCCTAGTGTAACATATGTCCGTTCTTATGTCTTCTCGTGCTTGGTTCAACCGATTTTGATAAATGATCCATTATTAGTTTGGTCTTGATGGCACAATGGGTACATTAAATTCTTAATTATTTTATACGCTTTAAGGTGCGGAAAGTAACTTTTTTTTTAATTGACAAATTCTTATTTCTGCAGCCAGGTTTACTAGTTATTTTTAATAACCAAAATTTTATATTCGAATTCCTGATAACGGTTTTACTCTAAGTGACTATCCTAATTCTGAAGGCAATATAAAAGGAAAAAGGTTACATATGTAGTTTCTACTCGCTACTTTATTAAAATACTGAAAGTGTATTACAATTTTTAAATAGTTATCACCTTATTACGTAAATAATAGATAAATGATATCCCATTCGCATCAGTCCAATTATTTAATCACATTAACAAACATTCGACCCTATCCCCGCGGCCGCGCTCATGTGTGTCGGTTTCCCACACGGTTTTCACACGTATCCGCCGATGTCTATCTCTTGTATGCTCATTCATATTGCTTACGTATTTTACTTGTTTAGATTATATATTTATGTGTTAGATTATATAATTATGCTCAAGGATTAGAATTATGTTTGCTATTGTTAAGTTTATCTGAGCGGGCAAGGCGACATTCATAGAATAACTTATAGTATTTTTAACATAACATGTACATTGTACAATATAGTTCACGTCTATATCCCAAAAAAGGGTTAGACCAGAGTACGCATAAATATAATGTACCTTTATTTCATAGAGGAACGATTCATAAAATGTATATTGTTTCGCAAAATTTTCATTTCATACAAACTTTTTTTTCAGAAACCGTTCACTTTAGTCACAGCTAGAAGTTCATTGAACTAGAACTGCGTTAGAACTGCGAGCCTTTGTAAAAAAAACCGGCCAAGTGCGTGTGCGGCGCATTTTTTATGACTTTGACTGCTAATATCTCACCAACGGTTGACTTAAATGAAAAAGTCTTTTAGAAACTTCCATATGATTTTAATAGTTCTATCTATCTATATCCCACACGACTATGTGCGTTGATTTTTTTTTTCATCCACCGGTTACATGTATGGAGTGCCGCTAAATATATTTTTTTTGAAATTTCACAACCCTTTTATGTAGCAGTTTATAGAATACATATTCCTACCACATTTCATAATAGTAGTGCTTATTATTCTCCGAGTAAATTGGCTGTGACATGCGGACGGATGGACATACATGACGAATCTATAAGGGTTCCGATTTCGCCATTTTAGCTACGGAATCCTAAAAAAATACTTTTCTGTGTCACTTCACTGATCCACATCCAATATTAACATTACAAATTTGAAATTAAAAGGAAACTTCTTAGATGCAGGATTCAAACCTGCAACAGTCTGGCATTCGCGGCCAATCGCTCTAGCCACTGAGCTACCGGAACAACCATGCTTGGCCCCTAAATTCCTTTTACTCAGTGGCTTTGAATGGCCGATAATGCTAGAATGTCGCTAAATGTATATTTTTTTCCCTGTAATGTGAAATATGTAATTTACATTAACAATGCTGTTTAATAAAAGTTTAAGACTGAAATTGAAACCTATGTGCTTTAGCGCGGTGACACTAACATAAAACTTCCTGTCACTAATATTATAGAATATGCTCCAGATTTTCCGTATATGGTCATATTTGCAAATGTCGGATAGAATAGCGCATTTTGAATATGCAAACAAAAGCTTAAGGAAGCTTGGGATAGGTCAGAGGGGAGCTTCGAAAGTTTGGACGAGGCTTTCTCAGAAGATTTCTGGTGAAAACCTTTTTAGGGTTCCGTAGTAAACAAGGAACCCTTATAGTTTCGCCATGTCCGTCCGTCCGTCCCCCGCTTTTCTCAGTAACCGTTAGTACTAGAAAGCTGTAATTTGGCATGAGTATACATATCAATGACGCCGACGAAACGGTAGAATAAAATCATAAAAATTTTTTTTTTTGGGGTACCTCGCCTATATGTAAAGTGGTGGTGCAATTTTTTTTTCTTCCAAACCCCATCGTGTGGGGTATCGTTGGATAGCTCTTTCGAAAATATTATAAGGTTCTAAAAAGCATTTTTTAATTCAAGAATTGGTTGGCGTGACATTAAGCTTTGAAGTGATATTTTTTGCTATAGTCATGTGTCCCCCCCCCTGCCAGCTAAACAGTGGCTACTAGGCATGTGAAAAAAATCACGGTAGTATTTACAATGAATTTAAAAGGAAAACTATCACAGCTAAGTAGACATTACCGTAAAGGGGCAAAAATATGTATACAACACAACATCTCAAAAAAGTTCATCATCAGTACTAAGATCAGTAAAAACCCTTCTACGGGTCCGTAATTCCGCATATGACCGGTGACGTGATGGACGGGCAATTACGGAACCCTACACTGTGCGTGGCCCGACACGCACTTGGCCGGTTTTTTTACTAGCATATGTGGATGTATTAATTGTCAAGTAACATATGACAAACATTTGAATGGATGACTGATGTGATATGGCGTTAAGGCTTTTAAATGTGTCTTAAATTTAATTGATTCTGCTGTGACACGAAAGCGACCGATATATATTGTATGACATATTTTAGTGTCGCAACGGAATCGATTAAATTGTATACAACCAATTTGAACCCCAAGCATTTGTGTTAGAATACTTAAAAAAGTAAGTAAAGGCTACAGTTTAGTGTAAAAAATACGAAACGAAAATAAGTTTTTGAACGTAGACATTCTAATTCTTGAGCCTAAAAACCTAGTTTACCACAACTCTACTTTCAAATCTTGCACTTGCTTCTTTTTCAATTTCAATAAATATTTAACTTCATATAAGATAAAGACATTCATCGTAAGGTAAGTAATCTTTATTACATGTCGGCTGTCTCACTTTTTTTGCCACATTTTCGTTGAATCCTCAGTAAATTTTGAATAAAAACCTGGCAGGTTTCCCCTAAAATTCTTTCAAGGTGAATATACTGCGCTTTTTATATTGTCGTCTCATTAGATATTGTTTAAAGTCTCATTTGACACAAGTGTTTGCGGTTTATTAATACTTTAAAACCTAGCGTTTCAAAATTTCGGAAATTCATCCTTCTATGAACTCAATATTCGATTACCAACGGTTTGAAACTGCACTAAATATCACGACACAAAAATGTCTACTCCACCCGCGCCTAACTTCACGTCACACCGAACAATGGGCAGCGCGGGGCACGAACCTCTGGCTTAAATAATACATACATTTCAGAGGAAGCCTTGATTTAGTGCGCAAGCGACGCTTTGTGTGCATTTGTAGCAGCGATTTTTACAAAATCCGCCAAAGCGTTGGTTACAAATGTATAATATTATTTTGAGAATCGGCAAAAACTAACCGTTGAAAACTCTATGTTTGAAGGAATGAATGATAATATTGTGCATTTATGAAAACAAGCTTACTCGTATGGCTTGTTGATAGTAAGCAGACACCGTAGCCTGTAGATATTTACGACTCCAGACAAATCGAACGCGCTGCTGGTCCTTATGGATTTGAGGATGCGTTATGTTGACAGCTAAAGACATACACGTCATAATTTCGTTGTTAATTTTTATGTTATGACTTCTGAGTCATATTAAGGAGTAGCCAGAGTCTCAGGATCGGGAGGACTGGAAACGGAGGGGTAGACCTTTGTTCAGCAGTGGGACACAACAGGTTCCCAATAATAATAATTATTATTATGAGGCATAACATAAAACACATAACAACGTAATTATGACTCAAAAATTGTTTAATATTTGCTATCCTTGACCGTCTTCATTTCATACTAGTCATATAACGTTACCTAAACACCACGTAAAATGAAAATCCTAACTTGTTTAGATGATTACATAGCTAAAATTGCATTTTTTCTCGACACAACCAAAAAAGCGTGCCAAAAAGAGAGAGCGCTCAAAGAAAGTCGATTCTCTCAACTAATTTATTTTTTTGTTACAGAAAAGCAAAATGCTGAAACAGAAGATCCGCAAAAAACGGTGACAAACGTTGCCATGTGTACCAAAATACTCCAGAATAGTACTCCTTAGTGCAAATTTAAAGACCCGTAAAAGTGATCAACGAACAAGCAACGAATCGACTGCCCAAAACAGAAAGAAAACTTTTAGTAGATGTAAGTGTCACTTTGTGCCTGAGTATAAAGTGTCACCTAAAAGCTTTGTGTGGTTAGTGTTACAAAACACTCTGTGTAGTTACAGTTTCACACACATAACTTTGTGCCCTTGTTACTCAAAGTGTCACAGAAAACTGTGCGTGTTGAAAAACGATGTGTTAAGTGTCAAGTGCTTTATTGGATTGTGAGTTGGATTTTTGTACGCCATGGATCTCCATCCGCCCCCTTTGATAGTGCATGGTTACGAGCCTCATGCCCCCTTGTTGGAGGTCGAGGGGCTGGACCCCCATAGCCCTCAGCAGAAGGTCCTGATACATGCGCCGACGCTGCAGGGCCAGGACTTGATGGGTGACCATCGGAATGGAGGTGAGTATTGAAAAGATTTTAAATAGACCGCGTATCAGTAATACAGTGAAAAATATTGCATCAGTAAGAAAATATTACAACCTACAAGTAAAAATTAATTGTTACCAATAGGTTATTACTATTAAATTTTGACATATGAGAGATTTAAGAGCTAATTATCACTCGTACAACTCGTACTTCTAATGATCGATTTCAATAGCCAGATAAAATCATCCGTCAGTTCAAATTATAGCTATCACGTTCTAACGTCATATGAAAAAAAGGCCAGAGCTAACATTTATCTGACATATTTTTATCTGGGGATTGAAAAATCAGCCCAAAATAAATTAAAATGTTTCTTTGAAAAGGGGACCAACCAAGTCGAAGATTTAGTGGAAAGGCTCGAATTCGTTGTATGACCAATTTCAAAGTTTAACCCCCTTATTAATCTAATTATTGCCAAAATTCATTGTATCTATCTCTTACTTTGACATTTATGTTTGTGAGAAAGGGATAAAACACATTTTACTTAGCCGATATTTGTTAAGTTTTATGATTTTTGGATGACTCTCACAATTTTAAAATAGAAATAGAAATAATCTCCATTAATGATGGATTAGTAAGAGTGGAGAGCAGATGGTCTGACCTGACGTAGAGTACGACTTTTCAGATGAGCAGTACCACGCGCACAGCAGCAACCAGAGCGGAGACGGTGAGTCAAACATACACTTCTTATTATTATTTTAAGTTTTCAAGTCCCCAGTGAGACAATATCATACATACATGTGATTAGTGCCAACATGTGCCTGTGTCTGTCCATATTATAGATTAGACATCTCATATAAATGCCGTTTAAAAACATTTTTTTGATCCATGTGTAAAAATTTATTCATTTTTAAAATGTAACTTTTCTATGCTGCAGAAAATATATACGTTTAAATTCAGCACTATATGCACGTCTACACTTATCGACTTTATCTTCGAGTTTAACGAGTGTATATTTATGATGCTGAGGTACAACTTATTCCGTTTTAGTTTCTTTGCGTTCACAGCTCTATAGTAATTAGTTGACAATACAATATAGACAGTAATTACGTAATTACGATGTGTTCGTAATTGTTAAAAATTTAAACCTTTTTGTTAACTTCCGTTCGTTATGGCCATTTCGTTATTATTTTAAAATTTTATAACTCAAATTAAAAGTTAAGTGTACCGTTTCTGAAGTAAGCATTCATCTGATGTGATGACCCATAGTATGTCAGAAGTCAGAGAGAATACAGTAAGGGTGCGTTTCAATCAGAGCTATGCTACATTGCTATGGATGCGAAGATATCCACCAGTCAGAGAGGTAGGGCACAGCAAAATGTAATCTTGCTCGAATTTGGAGCAGCCCAACTGGAAGTACCTCCGCCTGGCAGAAGACCACAGCCGTAATATCATTAATTACTATACGGGTATGTAGTGTTGTGTTCCTGGAGGTGAGCAAGGTTGCAAGGTTTGCCCCTGGATTTTTCCCAGGCTACTCTCCAACCGCGCACTCCTGTCGCTTTATTGGCCCGGCCTATAAAGCCACAGTCAGGTTAAGAGAAGTGTACTATCCAATGGATAGAAGGGCATCTGTCAGTGTAATACATAAAGTAATTTAACTTTATTGTATGCATCCGACTTCAGACACACAGGGGTGGGCAAACTTTTTTTAAAGGGGGCCAGTAAATGTCGATACACTGGTACACATAGTTTTCTGCTTTCGAAGGGAGCAGAGTGAGCCGGATTAGGGGTTTACCTCTTCGCGGGCCGAAGTTAGCCCGCGGGCCGTACATTGCCCACCTCTGCACTAGACACTAGAAATCTGTCTCAAACGTGTCGACTCGGCTACAGTAATCGGAAACCGGTAGCAGCCGCATAATATCGATCATTGTTGTTAGCGCGTTACTTTGTTGTACAACTTTTTATTATTGAGTGTAAATGTCAGTTAAGGCGGGGTCCCACTGACGGCGGGGAAGGTTTTAGGGATCGTATGTGTAGATGGCAGCACGCGTCATAGTGCTCCCACACATACGGTATAAAATGTTTTATAACGTTGTACGAGTATAACATGTAACACGATGGTATTTTCTAACACTTTGTTATACAACATATTATAGAGTGATAAAAATGTATAACTTTTGTTAAAGTTTTTGATAAAATATTATATATCAAATGTTATATTACGTTATAACTGTAGTGTGGGAGCATAATTATAAACATTGAGTTGGTAAACGTTTACATGCACTACCAAGGATTTCTTAGCACCATACTCAGACCCAATAACATCGTATGTAGCAAAAAGTACCTACGAGACGAGCGTCCGCCTAGTCTAGCGGGTTCGGTAACGGGATAGCCTCAACGGCCGCAATCTAGGAGTAAGGACTTTGTTTTTTGTTTCGAACTTTGTTTGAAAGTACTGACGCAACGTCAGAAAGTTGACGAGTGGTCGGTGACGATTAGTGGCAGTCTACTTTGTGACCCTGTAAGAGAAGATGTTACAAAATGACTTGACGTGCCTTCCCTTACTATTGAAATCATTGAAACAAATGAATTAATAATTTAAAAAAGATGTTTTTAGGTTTAGTCTAAGCAAGAAAGTTAAAGAACCGTACTTTCAGTGGGGTTTGATATACTAGTTTCTCGGGATACTTGGAGGCGGTAAAGTTTGACGTCAAGGTGATAGATGGATAACCTCACTTTTGTGTCTTTCAAATTGTAACAGATACATTAGCTAATTAAAAGTAATAATTTAGAGTCATTACGACAACTGAAATTGCGGCCCAGACTACCTTACGATCTTATCGCTAATGATTTTGTATATCCTGAAGAAAGATAAATGAAAAAGTTGATATCCCTATTACATGCCATATGGACGTCACATTTTTCATCTCGTGTTAGGCTATGGTAAACCGCTGGCACTGGAACCTGACTCCACCTCCAAACTAATTTCACAGCGATTAGAGCAAGTGTACTCGCACAAAAACTGTCCATTCACTCGCTCTCAGGAAAGTGAATGAATCTCGATATTTGTAAACCGGTTTTGATGATCGTGGTGGTTTTTTGAGTCCTTATGGCGTGTCACAAATATTCAACCATTTTTATAATTATATGGATAAAATAAATGTGATGACGTTTGTAAGTGCTGCGACGAGGGACCGTTCTTAATCGACCTGTGGAATGAATATTAGTCTTTCCCAAAACCTCCACATGCTTTAGACATGGATAGGTTAATTTTGAGAGTTATGAAAAGATACCTGAAGGAACTTAATGGGTCATTGTCAGTTGAAAAAACAAAAGTTGTCCACCCGGTGGTCAATAATTAACGGCTTATGTACATGTAAGTTATGTTTTTATTACATGGATTTATAGTTACGGAAACACCGTTTATGCGGATTACTAGACCAATCCAAAATTATGCTTTGTGGCCCTTAACTTTTCATATGTCCACCGAAAAGACGCGAATCTAAATCTGACAATGACCCTAATGCAGGATTTTTTGGGTTATGAGCAGTTTTATTTGGTGATTAGTGTTCGAAATGGCCATTGCATTAACCTTTTCAACGATCTGTCAAATCAAATACGAAAGCTGTCACTCACATGCAATGACATGGGAATATCATACAGGAATTTGATTTCGCACTGCATGCTATGATATATCCGTCGTTGCCGCCGAAAAGGTTAAGCAAACTTAATTCACTGCCTACTATTGAGAACAGCATAGCATCTCCAATAATTATTAAACCTTCTACCGACACAATAAGGTATATTGACCGAGTGAAACGGAGGTCTC
This sequence comes from Epiblema foenella, assembly GCA_963556455.1. Taxonomy (NCBI): domain Eukaryota; kingdom Metazoa; phylum Arthropoda; class Insecta; order Lepidoptera; family Tortricidae; genus Epiblema; species Epiblema foenella. The sequence goes on along the minus strand of OY747116.1, from coordinate 12,650,678 downwards.
CGCTTCAGCTTTGACAAAAATGCTTTCGTACGTATGGTGGATTTTCGTTTGTTCTCCTCTACATGTCGCATTTCTAAACCGATTCTCGTGATTTTTTTTATTTTAGTTCGGTAATTATACATATTGTTTATTTATGGAAGTCACTTTATGAAACTTTAAAAAACAAATATTTATTCAATTTTTTATTATTTTCTGTGGGAATTGGTTTGTTCTCCTCTAGTCGCATTTCTCAACTGATTCTCGTAAATTTTGTGAGCATGTTCGGTAATTATATATCATTTTGGTAGTCAGTTTTTGGATATTTAAAAAAGAAAGTCACTCGCCAGGTCTACAGCTCACAGAGCCACTAGTTCTAGCTTGTTTTTTAAAGAACCAACTAAAAACCTTCTCCCAACACATTAATGCTTAATTTCGCGTGTTTCATATAGAACCCCATGTGTATCTGTAGGTAAGGCTTTGGTTACGAGTATCAACTACAGTAGCAAAACTGACCTAAGGATCGGGAACTACAAACGCGTCTCCCGTCCTATCAAAAACAAACCTTCTCCCCACACAATAAGGCTTATTTTAGCGAGTTTCTTAAACCCCAAGTCTCGATCGGGGCACGTTTCGTTTTTTTCTCAACAGCTGCTGGTTTCGCTTTCGTTGCGCGTGACCTGTTATTCACAAGACGTTTGATCAAATGCTATAATATCTTGACCCTTGCCTTCACAACAAATGTACGGTGGCGGGAGTCGGACTTAAACTGGTCCGCTGGACCGTTTAGTGAATGACTCCTGCACGTGTAATGTGGATATAAAAGGTTACATCAGACATTTTTTACTGACGTAACCTTTTTAAGGCGTTTTTATACTAGAGAGGTTACGAACAAGCGTACGGGCCAGTAGGGTAAAGCTACAGCAGGTTATTAAACTTGCACATACAGATGTAAGGTAAATGACCCAATACATGGCACTTACAATGTCATGTCTTAATGAAAGAGGTAACTAATTTGTAAATTGCTTAAAACCAATCCCTACGCCAAATCTTGGGGTTTCTTAGGGGAGAATCGGGATGACGAGATAATTGAACTCTCCCATACTAGAACAAACTCTTTTCTATATTGACATAACGTGAATCATAAGATGTGAGTATATTAAGTTTCTCGTTGTCATTGATACGCCGACCACAGACTTCCTTGGGAACCTGACTTTTAACTTTATTGTTTATATTTTAATTTTATTGGATTTAGAGTTTTGAGGTTGCATCTTAGAGAGACCCTTCCAACACGCAGGGGAAACTAGACCTTTAGAAGATTATATAACAACACTGTTAAATATCCCCTTCGATTCCCTGAAGCAAACGAATTCAGAGTACTCCCGCTGAGCTCCTTTTTTTTGAACCTGACTGTGGCTTTATAGGCCAGGCTCAACAAAGCGATAGGAGAGTGCGGTTGGAGAGTGGCCTGGAGAAAATCCAGGGAAAACCTCCGACACGACCATGCGGGCGATTTAAACAATGGAATACTCTAAGAGTTTGTGCTTCAGTGAGATTGGTTGAGCGGCTTCAACCAAATCTGAGGTGTTAGCCGCTAAGCTTCATCATACGGTTTGTTGAAATTTTGGAGGGCTTGGAATATATGTAAAGTCAAAATCAAAATCAAAACATTTATTCTGCAAATAGGCCTCAAGGGCACTTTTACAAGTCAAAATTTATCCAAGTACATCAAATAAAAATAATACAATAATCAAAGTATCATTAATTAATTGTAGTGTTTACATGTCAAAAATAAGACTAAGAAACTAATAACAATCGAGATTTGTTAGAGACGTATAAGGTCTCTAAAGGAGGGGGCAATTGCACAAGAGATCCCATGGGGATGAAGTGTAACCGCAAGGGCCCACATGTAGACAGATAAGACTGTGAAATATCAATTGATATTTACCTAACCTCCAGGTCGAGTCGCGCGTGATCACGTTTTCGACACGATGTTACTTACACTCTGTGTCTTGTGACCGGATTTTTTAACAACATAAGCATAAGTTAAACTTCCCTGTGCTTGACACTGACGCAATACATGGTACTTTCAATCTTATGTCATAATTTAACAGAGATGATTAATTGGTATCATCTATTGGGCGCTGAGGTGTCGGGCACTGGGACGTTCACCTTAATCGGTGCTCCGATATACAATAGTTCACCTAAGGCGTTGTGAAGTTTTAAGGGAATGCCTCGAATCGGTCACCCACGCTCCCCGTGGAAGAGACACGCTTATGTCTTTCGCGTATGACAAAATGGGATGCAACACTCTTCGGGAATGACTTATTTAGACACATGTCGATAGATATCTCACTGTGTGCAGTTTTATTAAATTTCCTCTTGACAGAGTTTACATGAGGTAAAATATCACCATTTTAACTTAATTGTGTCGTTTAATAATGCGTTGTTTTTAGTAAGCTGAGTAAAAACAGAAAAACAAAGAGTCTACTTTGGACTTTTTTCAACCGAGATATTTTTGTGTACACAACTACAAGTTAAAGTTACTCCAACAAACAAACAACTATTTCTGTATCTAACAATTACACCTATAACACAAAAAAAACGTTAAACATGGCGCCGGCAGCTGGACCTCGGTGTCTGCTTTGACACTTTTTTTTACCTGACTGTGGCTTTATAGGCCGGTCCCAATAAAGCGATAGGAGTGGCCTGGGGAAAATCCAGGGGAAATCTCTGACTACGACCACGCGGGCGGTTTACACTGGAATACTCTAAGAGTTTGCGTTTTAGTTGAGCGGCTTCAACCAAAACTGAAGTGTGAGTGGAATCGATCTATTGGGATTTTTGTCGATGGTTCATTAAACCTAGCCTAGCTGAGAAGAGTCCAGCAAGAAATTCAGCGAGGCTTACACCTAAACCCATGATTTGGCGTATAAACTACACTCACGCGCAAAAATAACGGGTACACTTTGTATTGAATTTCCATAGAAAGTGTGTCCGTTATTTTTGTTCTTGAGTATTATTTTATGGTAGCAACTGCTATCTGGCCTTCCACACACCGGTTGCGATTAGACAGGTTTTGAAAATTTAAATAAATTAATTAATATTTGTGGACAATATTTCACAAATCTATAATACCTACTCCCAAACTATGCAAAGGTTGTACTATGGGTACTAGGCGACGGTATACATAATCTTCATAAACTTACAAAATCTTTGAAATAAAAATTGTTTTGAAAATTTCCAAAAACTGACTCGACAAAAAAATTCAATATAATTACCGGACCTGCTCACAAAATTTCACGAGAATCGTTTGCAAAATGCGACCTGTAGAGGAGAACAAACCGTTGAACAAATATATATATTTTAATTCCCAAAAACTTATTCAACGAAAAATCTGTATATTTATCCAACCTGTTTACAAAATTTCACGAGAATCGGTTGAGAAATGCGACCGCCCGCAGAAACTTACAAAATCATTGATAAAAAAAATGTTTTTGCAAATTTCCAAGAACCGTGTCGACAAAAAAATCTATATAACTATCGAACCTGCTCACGAAATTTCACTAGAATTGGTTGAGAATTGCGACCTGTAGACGAGAACAAACGGAAATCCGGGCATACGAAAGCATTTTCGTCGAAGCTGAAGCAGAGACCTTCGTTTCACTCGGTCAATTACAGACGTTTTGGTACTCACCTTTGGTCTCACCCTTAAACCAGCTCGCCTGAGGCGAAGTAAAGTGTTGTGAATAGCCCTCGCGCGCTTCCCGAAGGTCGCAGGTTCGTTCCTGATGCGTAACTAATTGCGACAGCGGCCTGGGAACTTTTACTTTACTTTATTGTGTAGTGGAGTAATGTTTATTGGGTTGATAATCGCTTTTGGATTTTAACTGACTTTGTTAATGGGGTTCGTTTGATACCATATTTTCCAAGTTATAAGGTAGGTAAATAAATAACCTCCCAACACACATACAAGATTCATACCTATCCAACCCCAGATTAATTAAAGATGTTAACAAATATTTTATATCATGTAATAATTATCGACTTGGTGGGGGCACTGCCGTGCCCCCTGATGACTACGCCTTGCGATAAGTAAGTACTTTCTTGTTGTTTACCAATGAACTGAATGTAATGTAAGTCTTAGTCAGAACTCTAGCTGTAAATAAGCCATTCACGGCTTTAGCAGTTAAGCAATTTCAAACTGCGCTAAATTATTTGGAACTTTAATAATAATTAAAAAAAATATTAGGGGGACGATCTTACACAAATCGAACGGGAACCAAAGTAAGCTCAATAAGGCTTATGTGGATGCTAGGCGACTATAATAGATATAGGGAACATCCAAAATAAAGAAACAAAAATCCTAGAAAAAACATTCCATGTAATAGTCGTCCAAGTCTCGAAACTCTTTCACCGTAAAAAGTTGTAAGATATTACATAGAGCCAAGTCAGGCATTGTTGCTATCTTTATTAGCTTACTATATACAATTATGAGACTTGAGAATCACACAACTTTACCTCATTCATTCATTTATGCATGCCTAAAAATATGTACTATGGTGTTTTTTTTTTTGAACCTGACTGTGGCTTTATAGGCCGGGCCCAATAAAGCGATAGGCGTACGCGGTTGGAGAGTAGCCTAGGGAAAAACCAGGGGAAAACCTCCGACACGACCACGCGTGTGGTTTGTAACACTGGATTACTCTAAGAGTTTGCGCTCCTGTGAGATTGGTTGAGCGGTTTCAACCGAATCTGAGGTGTGAGTGGAATCGAGCTACTGGGAGTTTTGTTCACTAAACCTAGCCTATCTGAGAAGAGTCCAGCAAGAAACTCAGCTAGGCCCGACCTGGGTCGGACTGACTCTACCCGGTGTGCGGCGGTACCGGGACGAATAGGGACTAGTACTATGGTGTGTGATTGTCTTACATCATCATTCACAATTTCACCAAGATGACTCTAGTGAATGATGTAAAACACGGAGAATATTTCGATAAGCTTTAATATCACGCGGTTTTTTTAACCTGTGTCTTTATAGGCCGGGTCCAATAAAGCGTAAAGCGATAAGAGTGCGTGGTTGGAGAGTGGCCTGGGGACAATCCAGAGAAAACCTCCGACACGACCACGCGGGCGGTTTAAACACTGGATTCCCGTCTATATTACCCCACTGCACCCTTTTATCTCACTAAAATGTACCAAATGATGTGAGTAGACAGTGTAGCGAATCCACTTTATATAGGCACATAATACATAACAATATATCATCCATTAGCCTCAATATGTTATATAAGATAATTAATTAAAAGCATTTAGACTAATGAAGCGGGCAAATGTGATGTGTTCAAGCTAATATATACCTTAATACGTTGTAATAAGATTGAGTTTGGCAAGAGATATGGATTAACATCAAATTCCATAATCCAATAGTCAAGCCTTACCGCAGTGAGGTGTGTCCACAATGTGTACAAACTTAGGAACATTTTATACATAATACACTACTCGACCTTAAAATAAATTTTACCATAATAGGTAGCTTTAAATATTTTACAGCAGTTTTATTCATATAAATTTAGAAATATCCGGGGTCCTATCATAAAAATATCAATATCCTAAACTGCCAATTTTTGCAAGATCTCCGTTAGCGTTGTTTTTCCATGGGTTTTATGAGACTGGTCTAAACCTTGAAAGGTAAATTTTTTAGTTGTTTTTTTTTGCAGTTTATATATAAAATTAAATAAACATCATGACGGTAAATACATTAATTCGATCTAGGACGACTCAAATTATTTCAAGTAGAATACGTATTTAAGACAGTTATCCATTCATTTATTATTGGAAGGAACTCTCTAGTTAATCATTATTTTTGACACAAAAACATATATGGATCCTAAAAATATATTTAATGAATTGAAAAAACAATCCATTACAAAAGTAAAATTAAATAATAATAAAACAAACTTTCCTGTTATTTAGAACAATTCATTCTCATTATAAATTAAGTTCATAAAATGTATTCTGCTGATTTGTATATATGTGACATGTAAACATCTAAGACTTGACTAAAACACAATCAAATATCGACGTTTCAGTACTCTTGTCTAAGTAAATGTCTTACTTGTCCTAAGTTCGCATTTACGGCAGTCCATTATCTCCAATCTCTATACGCCTCCAATTTGTCAAACAGAGCACTTACAGCGCATTAGCGGTGTCTTTGTGCCAACCAACGACCTATTGTAGACGTTAGGTGTATGTTAATGGTATGGCAGATAAATGCGTTGCTATACACATGTCGATGAGTTAAGTAGATACATACTGAAGTACATACAGTCAAAGGCATACATATATTATGTACGTACAGAGCGAAAAAAATATATGTAGGTTGTATGTATATTATTGACCGAGTGAAACGAAGGTCTCTGCTACGTCTTCGACAAAAATGCTTTCGTATATCCGGATTTCCGTTTCTTGTCGTCTACAGCAGCCGAATCACGTAACTTTATGTACTAACGGTAGATAGATTTTACTGTCAATTTTGAAGTATAAATGTATGAGCTGACAGTTAAAATTTGACATTAAAATCTACCTAACGGTAGTAAAAAAGTTACGTGATTACCCCGCGGGTCGCAATTCTCAAATTTCGTGCGCAGGTTCGATAGTTATATAGAATTTTTTTTTCGAGACGGTTTTTGGAAATATCTAAAAATATTTTTTTTATCAATGATTTTGTAAGTTTCTGCGGGTGAATTTCGGTTTGTTCTCCTCTACAGGTCGCATTTCTCAATCGCTTCTCGTGAAATTTTGTCAGCAGGTTCGATATTCATAATTGACTTTTTTTATAGTGTCAGATTTTGGAAATGATAAAAAACTCATTCACGAGGTCTACAGCTCACCGAACCACTAGTTTATTTGTTTATGAATTGATTTTGGAAATGGCACTAACTATATTCAATCAACTAAACTAGATAACTAGTGCTGCTGTTTGAGAGTTTCGAAAGGCGAAATAGTATTCTTTTATCGAAACCAGTTTCGAAATAAGCAATATTTTTTTTTATCGAAACCAATTTCGAAAGAAGAAATATTATTCTTATTTAGAAACTGGTTTCGAACCTTGATTTCGAAGGCGGCCGAAGGGAATTTAATGAGATTTACAATAGGTACGGAATCCATCCTCCTATCGTTTTCCCGGTTGTGCCTTAAGAAACGCAGGGTCCGCTTTGACACCTAATGCCAAGATTTGGCGTAGGCACTAGTTTTTCGATAGTGACTGCCATCTGAATCTGACCTTAGAGGGAAAACTAGACCATTTTGGGATGCGACCAACTGGTGAGGAAACTTCCTCACAATGTTTTCCTTTACCGAAATGCTACTTTATAAAATTATATTTCATACATAAGGTTAATTTATATACATACATACATAAAGCCAGTGGTACGCGCCGAAGTTCGAACCGGCGACATCCAGATTGAAAGTCCCCTGTGTTACCGCTAGGCTACAGTGGCAAGGTACCTATGTACCTATTTGGCTTAATTAGTGATTTAGGATATACAGGGTGTACAATCCAAATGGGTCAGTATGGAGAAGTCGGAAACTATGAGAGATAGCGAGATCTGTTCTTAGGAACCATGACGTCGATTTTAGATTAAATAATAATTACATTCAAACTTTTTTATTAACTCTCATACATAACCGGGAATCGAACCTGGTCAAAATCAATGTGTATAAATTCTGCAAGTCGCAAGAAACACAACACTAATGGAATCTTGTTTAAATAATTGAAAGAAAAACCTACCAATAAGATAATTATTTTATTTCAGTAAATGTTCAAAATGGGTAACGATCGCAAGATTGCATTTCGTATTTTTATGGGGTGCATATGTGTTAAAATGTTTTCTAAGGTTGTAGTTAAATCTTCTACAGTGTCGTAATTTGATTTGTAGATTTCATCTTTGACATAACCCCATAAGAAATAGTCAAGTTCTTCATTCGTTAAACGCATTTTATAAACAGTACACAACACATAACACAAATAATAATAATAATGTGAAAGTTATCAAAAATCAACACGAGGAGGTTATGAAAAGCCGTGTTTCATTTGAAGTTAATTCCAAAAACAGTATTCCATTTTAAAATTTTAAATGAATTGGTACGCCCGCTGAACAAATGCGTTCTAATTTTAAATAAACGCTATTTGTATGCATGTAAGATATGCATAAGTCGTCTCTTCAGATAATTGATGATCGATTCATATTATTCACGACTTTTTGCAAATTAATAAAACTGTGGGCATTTTAGTCTAATTTACTGTCAGTTGTGTTTACACAAGATTTCATAGCCAAATTTGGTCCTTTTTACTTAACGCGGTTACAAAAATATTGACCAGGTTCGATTCTCGGTTATGTATGAGAGTTAATAATAAAGTTTGAATGTAATTATTATTAAATCTAAAATCGACGTCATGGTTCCTAAGAACAGATCTCGCTATCTCTCATAGTTTCCGACTTCACCATACTGACCCATTTGGATTGTACACCCGGTATACCTCAGAATATACACCAGGAATTTTTGTATTAGACTGTTTGTTGCCTAAATAAGTAAAAAAAAATCTAGTGTATGCTTCCTGGTTTTGAGGGAAATATTGATCTAGCTAGATCCCATTTTCTTCAGATTTTCACTCACAGCTCACAACGCAGAGCAAAACTTGATTATCTTAAATATTAACATGCTACCGTAAAACTAACAATTCCATTTATTTCGCCATCTAAATCCAATAAAAACTAAACCCTTATTCATTGCTCTTGATTCATCATTATCTCTCACAGATAACGTCACAATTACGGGCATGAGCTTCGCAAGGGTTATCTGTGTGCGAGCGAGATAGCCAAAAGCTAGGGCGGAGCGTGACGTCACACGTTCGGATACTGCGACTGAGGAAAATTTGAACTTTCTTTTAAACGATGTACAAAGGGGAGGATGTCGTTTTGGAAGTTTTTTTTGACAGGTTCTGTTTCTGTTGTTAACAGTAGCTGTCAAATATTTGAAAATTAAAATATAAGTTGTCGTCCCATCTTTGTTTTCCGTTTAAATTCTACTACATGCAATAAAAAACGTTATTTAAACTGTACATTCCATGTATAGTCATAATAAATTGTACTAAAATTAATTTATTAATTAATTAATCAAGCAAGAAATTATTTATAAATGTCAAATTATGACTTGCAGTGACATATTACCAATAAATAAACATAAATATAAACAAAAATGGGTTAGATATTTGTAAATAAAAATAAGATATTTGAGCTTTAGCAAAAACTACTTTTTCGGGTTAAAATCTACTACACACAATAAAACCACAAAATGACTCCGTAACTATCTTAAAAAAAGTATCGTATCGTATTATTTAGTCGGTTTATTGGAATTATCAATACTTGTCATAATTTGAGTTCAAAATATATTACAATTTGTTAGGCTTGCTACCTAATCCCAAGATTTACAAATACAAATACTTTATTAATAACATCATGTTACAGGTCAGGGTTACAGGGCAGTGGGCCAGAGATTTGGCGTAGGCACTCATTTTTACAGAAAGGTCTGCCATCTGGCGTTCCAACCGTAAGGGAAACCAGACCTTATTGGAATTAGGCTTGTCAAGTGAGTGGGCAATTTGACTTTTAGAAATTCTCGAGCCACTCGAAGGTCTCTAACTTGGCTTAATAACTGTTAGCATAGACAAAAGTTACTAGCAGTTCATAACTGAAACCAAAGACTAGTCACAGATTGTATGTGTTACAATATATCCGATATTAAACTCTCCATTATTTTTCCACTTATATCTGACGAAAACATATAACTAAGCGGAATACACAGAAAATTACCCACTGACACAACTAGTGGCTCTGTGAACTGCACGTGAGGAAGCGCTAGTCTTTGTGTATGCATGTGTTCGTGCGTACACGCGTTTGTGTGTGTCAGTGTGAACATACACTTGGTCACTATTTTTTGGGACTCCATGCTAGATGGCGCGATAATCTTAAAGTTGGACCGAAACTCTATCTCAGTATATAATCATCTCTGTGCTATAGACCTCGCGAGTAATATTTTTCAACTCAACAAAAGAATTCTACATAATTATCGAACCTGCTCACTAATTTGCAATAGAATCGGTTGAGAAATGCGATCATAGAGGAGAACACCCAGACATCCGGACGTATGAAAGCATTTTTGCCCAAGCTGAAACGGAAGTTTTTCGCGCAAAGTATGTTCCTAACCAACATAACAAAAATTGACAATTTAAAGTTTAGTATCACGCAAACGTACACCTGAATTAAAAAAATATTATAGAAACCCCTCAATATTTTTGATCGAGCTATCCAATCATCCACACGATGAGGTTCAGAAGAAAGCAAACTTCCACTTTACGTGATGTACCCTAAAAAAAATTGTTTTCAAGATTATATTTTACTATTTTATAGGCGTAATTGATATGTATACACCAAATTACAGCTTTCTACTAACGGTTACTGAGCGAAGCCGCGGTAGGACGGGAGTGAAACTATAAGGGTTCCTTGTTTACTACGGAACCCTAACACGCACAAAGTCATAACCTCCCTCATTTCCCGAGGGCGCACCCTCTCACCCTCCGCAGTATCCGAACGCGCGCTTCGCTCACGTGCTATCATAGAGAGTATTTTGGCGCCGCGGCGCGCGGTCGACCGGAACGGTGCCAGTGACAGTGCCAAGTGCCAAAATTGCCAAATAACATGTAGTTTGTGATATGGTAAAAGTGTTATAATACTTGTTAATTAAACAAAAGTTACTAATAAAATATTTCTACGTTAGATACCAATAAACAAAACGAAACCAAAATATTTCGAAAGCATCACAATTCTGACTGCTTATGCTGTTTTAGAGATTTTTACATATATAAAGATGAAGAAAAAGACTGATTTTCCCTATAAACATCATACCTACTTAACGAGTGTTTTATAGCCTATTTTGGTTTTGCCAATTTTGTGAATAATTTTATCGATGATAAGGAATAATTACATTTTATTGATAAGTATGTATGATAGGAAATACTCAGGGAACAAGCCAGCAACGCATAAATGCAGTGATTTTAATAATTGTGCGGACTTATATCTAATAATCAAAATTACATGTAGGATAGCAAAATAAAATGTATTCAAAGACACCGTATCTGAATTGCATTATTTTTAAACAGATTGTAACTAACGATTTAGATTGCAAACAATACCTATTTTGTCAATAGTATATTATTCAATTATTTACAAAATAAGGCGTAAAGATAGAAAACGAGTTACAAATTTAATTCGTTTGCAAATATTCAGAGTAAATCGAATATTAACCAAGCATTAGAAACTCTAGCGCAGATACCTATTTTAAAATAGGTATCAAATAAGTGCCAGTCAAGATATTTTGACTGCAGTGTAATTTATGAACTAATAAAAAAAGGATTATCAAAATTGATCCACAACTGCCGAAGTTAAGAAGTAACAAATATCTGTAGGTACACCAGACGAACACCTCCCCCTTTTTGGAAATCGGTAAAAATGTGTCTTATATTGAAGAATATTGCTATAAAATTATGTATTTGATTGGACACAATATCTAGGTAGGTAATTGTAATTAAATACATACCTGTCATATATATACCAATGCAGGTACGTATAGTGTCGTGTAAAACTATCCTGCATGTAATTCTAATACCCACGTCTAAATCGAAACCGAAGTGTCAAGTGTCACCAAGAAACTTGCCGTGAGACCCAATCAATATAATCAGATATACGTGTTAGTTTGTCTATATATTGATTAATATTCGACACGAAAAAACCTCTATACATTTTCAATTTTTTTTGGCTTTTTTGCAATATTCAATCTATGGATACCTATATAGGTTGTACCTATTTTTATAACTTAGGTACCCAAAAATTATCATAAAATACATAAACAAGTGTCGTTATGGTTTTCTAAATTCCAGTTTTATTTCCGAGATTGTCACATTATTTTGATTGTTAGGTAATATAATAAATCTAATCTACCTAACTTTAACAGTGCATTTGCTTCCAACAGTCTAATATTTACACACCAACGGATGTTAATTAAGTTATGTTAACTACATTACAAATCATATAAAACTCGAAAAATTTCATAACGAAAAAATCGAAATGACAAATGAGTCCCACGGCCATGCATCTAAGATGTCTGAAAACTGATACCCTTGTTACAATCCATCGATTCTGGTCACTAACCGTAAAATATACCTCAAAAACAGACCAAGCCATCTGTAGCCAAGTGTCTAGCATTCGATTAAGACGTATTTAATGCGAAACGGGCAATAAAATTGTGATTTTAAACGTAAACGATCTGAAGTTTTGTGAAGTGTTTTTCTGAACTCTAATCGGAATCATAAGGAACCATTTCGAAATACCTCAAAAACAATCAGAGCAGACAAAGTGCCAGTATTAGACTGAGATATATTGCTAATGAAAAATGGGCAATTAAAGTGTGATATTAAAAGTAAACCGTCAAACACGAGCCGATGATCGTGAAGTGTTTTTTAAACAGTAATTAAGTAATCATTTCGAAATTTTCAGTGCTATCATTTTACGGTTTGCGGAAATTAAAAAGTTACTGTTAGGTTAGGTATTTGATTTTTTTTGTTATAAACACAAACCTTTTAATTCTAATTTATTGTGGCTTATAAAAATTTTCAAAAAAAAAACAAGGTTCAAGAACTATAAAAATCAATAGCATTTTGGGTTGATACACTACCGCATGTGATGAAAGAAAACTTAATTTCCAAATCATTTAAGTAGGTATCGCAATCTGCGTTAATTTCAATTAATTAAGCAACTAATCACCAAAACGTTTACCGAGCCCATTCCCGTTAAACCAATCAACCATTTACGAAACGAGCAAAACTAAACGTCATAAGCCGACTTCCTGATCAAACCCACCTAACCATGGCTTCTCGTGAGAAAAGGACGTACACCTGCCTCTATCTCTATCGAACCGGAAAAGAGGTGTCCAAACAGCGGAAAATCGTCCAAAAACCGGCGAAATTGCTCTCAACGAATCGGTATTGTAACGAGCAATCGGTGCTAAGATTGCCATGGCTTTCACGGAGTTTTTAGAAATCATTAGTGCATTGAAACTAACCGGTCGAATCGTCAACAGTCATTTTGATTTTTTACGCATTTTTTTTAGTCGCTGAATCTTGGATTGGCTTCAGTGTTTCGTTGGTCGTGAATCTTATATAATCTCTCTTTAGATCACAAGCCATTTTTAATTTATTGGTAGGCGGATTTTGCAATCATTTTCATTTTTCAGAAAAAAATATATTATGTGCGTTGTATTGTGCTAAGTTATATTTAAACATGTTTTTATATACTTCTAGTTACTGAGTCCAGTTAAAAAAATGTACGTTAAAAATGCAAAATGAAAATGATAAAAACATTAACAAAAATATATAATTGGACATGGGTGCAGTGATTCAGTGTGATTAAAAAGTTGAGTGAAAAATAAAGTGAATGCGGAAACAAGTAGGAAAATTGAGTGCTGTACAGTTAAATGGTTGAGTGTAGGGAAGGTGATACGATTAAGTATGAGTAAACGGGGTATTGAGTGCAGTAAGGGGTAGATACTAAGTGTAATAAGCGGTAATAAGTGCAAGGATTTCTATTGAGTGAAACAAATAAGTCAAGCTGGAGGGCCAGAGTAAAGCGACATTCGCGGCCCTTTTCGGGCTGAGGGCCGGCGGAGGGGTGGACCTCTCTGCCGCCTACAGATACAATCAGAATATGATGGAATATTACACATGTAAGTAGTTATAACCCGTTTCACGCTAATCCATACTAATTTAAAACTCAAGTTTCAGACATATTGAAATATAATAAACGGGTCACTCACGTCTTTAAGGCCGAGTATAGCTCGACATGTTTCAGACTAATACGTGCGCGCAGTACAAGACGCGCGGCCGGCGTAGCTAATTCTCATGATTAAAGACCACGTATTGGTCCGAAACACATCGTGCTATACTCGACCTTTAAGACGTGAGTACCCGTTTATTATATTTCAATAATCCATACTAATGTTATAAAATCCAAAAATAACTCTTTTGGTCTGTTACCTGTTCACTCTTAAACCGCTGAACGGTATGGAATTTGGCAAAGAGCTAGTACTGTGGCTCATAGCAAAAAATGTTCTTACTTTAAACATAAGTACTACATAGAACTTTCTACAAAAGTGTTCTACACACTTTTGTGCTAGGATGAATATTATGATCCCTTCTCATTCCATTGTTTTTCAATATTTGGAAAAACCATAAATACAGTATATACGCATCTATCAAAATAGTCTAATCAAAAATACTCCACTCGATGGGGTAGGTCGAATTTATTTTTTCTCGCCCCCTTTAACTGTATGGGTACATATTTTTGAACAATTTGTATACTTAGCTTTGGGTCAACACGATGCTAAACTGTGTTCCAAGCATTTCCCTCTGCTTATACCTCTTTTGGACGTTCGTTGCCTTAACTATTTACCTACAGATGTTAAAGAAAAGACTAAAACAAACACACCAACGTAATAGAAAAACTAAAATACCTACGGGGTCCCCCGCGACATAGTGCCAAAGCCACTGGCAGCATATGCTGTATAGCAATGCTGATGTGTTCTGCGCGGAGTTACCATCCCTTTTCTTTGGTCAGTTTTGGACCTCTTAGCGACTTCTTTGACAAGGTCATAAGCACTATAGATATGTTAGATGGGTGGATCAACTATTCTTTGTTGCTCGTTGCCTTGGTTACGTCTCCTGAGTCACTCTTTAAAACTGTGATTTTATAGGGTTTAAATCAAGTAAACATGACTTTTAGCAATGAGCATAAATCCATTTGGACATGGGTCATCTCTTGAGCATGCTTGAAGTCCATATTATAACCTTTTTTCTTAGAAACTCGGTTACTGGTGTCTCCTCGCTGACGGGACAGAATAACAACAAGAAAAAGTTGATTGACCCAGATATGTATTAATTATTGACTGTACTTGTAAAAGACGATATACCTAAATAGGGAGGATTTAGAATGATGAGATGACGGCCGGTCTCGGTATGCAAGAAAAGGCACCCTCGGCTGACGAGCATCAGGGACGGATAATGAACTAGTGACTACTCCTCCACCTTTTTTTTTCTTTTTTTTTTCTTTTTTCAGGAGCAAAGTTCTTTATTCTTCATAGGCTTATTACAAGATGCACCTATAAATGGTTAAAGGTAAATTGGTTTACTAACCAGCCAGTTGTGAAAATTTTTGTGGTATTAAGTAGAAATACATTTTTCATATAATTTTCAGTCCACCTTTTGTATTTATGTTATGCAATGAAGTTTATATAAAATACTTAATGATTTACTAAGTGTAGTCCCTTTTCTGGAGGTAATATGGCATTTATTTCCCGGAAATCTAGAGTAAATAGTTACGCACGATGCTACGTCAATTCTTGGGAATAAGTATACCCATACTTATCCACCCACTTATTAGGATCCTTCAGGATTCAACAGAGACAAAAATGAGATGAGTCGATTTATTTAATAAAAATTGGTAAGGTAAATATTTCAATGCTTGACAGCTTAATGCCCAATAGTTGACACCTCGTTCACCTCTGTTACTATAACATACGAGTATGAGGTCAGTGTCAAAAACTGGAACATTTACCTTACTCCTTGTATTGAATTTTCATATCAACCAAGTGTAAGTGTACCAAGGTAAAATACATTGGTTACATTGTATAGTACAATTATCACATTGGTTAGGTACAATCTCTAAAGTACTTACTTACTCCTCAGACGAAAGCTAATTTCATATAAGAATTGAAAAATATCTTACTCATATCATTGAGACGCCGAGAACTAAGGAGTCATTTTGACTGTCGGTATGTAAGATAGATAGCAGTCATAGTCGATATTATTTGTATTACTTATAGCAGTGGCGTAGCTAGGTGACCAAGGGCCCTGGGGCAAAAAAATACTGGGGCCCCTAAACATATATTTTTAATGAGTTGCCATGAACATGTTGCAACCTATTTTATTTACATAGATTCTGAAGGTGGGAGAATTTTTCGCTAGTTCGATAATAAGTTTGCTAATCAGGTTTTGTGGGCCCCCAGAGCTTGGGGGCCCTGGGGCACTGCCCCGCCTAGCCCTTGGGTAGCTACGCCACTGACTTATAGCCATCTATATATGTCTACTCTATAGGTAACACAGACTCGTCCCTTACTCTCCCTTCCAACCAATCTATATCATACACGGAAGTCATCTCCCAAACCCGCCATATATTTAACCGAATAAATCCCAAAAATATCATTGTGCAAAAACAAACGAGCTCTCCATAACGAGATTATCATAACCGGGCGACAAAAACATAAAAACCACAATGTCTCTATAAAATACCTCGTAACCGCCGCATCTGCGATACCCTGAGATTTCGTACGTATAAAACACCCAAAAAATTCCCTCCAAATTCGAAATCGTTATTCCAAAGCCAATGGGGAAGCTTGGAAGGCGCGAGAGGGCGAGCGGTGAGCGCTGATTGGCCGAGCGGTGAAAGGGCGGGGCACGGCTGCTTGTGTGAGTGGGTGCGTTCCAATTTGCGGGTGCGTTTTTAATTGGGAGGCTGTTGGCTGTTTGAGCGCGACCGTGGGTTGACATGTGTCGATGCATGGAGAGAATTTGTCGTATGCGAAGGAATATTCGAGCTGAGGTTTATTGTTATCTCGAGTACCGATTTTGAACTTAGATTATAGATCCCTTTCGCTCAGTAACTACACTTAAGGGTCTGTTTTCTGATTTTGAATTCACTGATGGGTACTTTTAAATTCTATTTATTTTGATAGGGTTTTATCTCGGTTGGGAATCACTAATAATGTAGAAAATACGTTGCGGTCCGATTTTTCTTTAAAACAATGATTAAGTAAGGCAAGACTTCGATGAAATTAAAACAAAAGAGGTAATCTCTTAATACTTATATAGCTTTCTACAATCTGACGTATTAGCTGAATAAAAGGTGATCATTTCAGGTGTATAAAACCGGTTATTTAATACGCGTATTAGTATACAAAAAGATATTTATTCATGCCCTAAACACAACCTAACGTTGCCCGGAATTGCTAGGGTCATCCTCTAGGCGAAGTTAAGAGTGTAAGATTCCGCCCTAAGATCACCTGAGACACCGACTAGTTTAAAATAAACCCTGAGATCAGTTTAGACACAGATAAGTTTTTGAGGTCCTTTCTCAATTACTAAGTCTCGTCGAGTTTTCATGCCGGTTCTTCTCGAGACAGTGGTTTATTTTCAGTACAGGGGGTAGTTTATTGACATTCGCATGTAATAGGTACCTATACCTAAATTGAAGAATAAGTAGCTTTGACTTTAAAAGTATCTTAAGACCAAAATCCTCCTTCAAGCAAACTTCAGTACCTATTCTTAAGTGGTAATTATAACATGAAGAACTGCTCCTATGGTGGTCACGACCCTCAGCCTTGAGGAATCGACGAAGAAGAAGTATACCATTTCAAACACATCTTCTTAGTATTTTCTCGGTTGAATCCTAAAGAGCCCGAGATCTGCTTTGTAATTTGACACCTAATACCAAGATTTGGCGTAAGAACTAGTTTTATGAAATCGTCTGCCATCTGAACTTCCAAACCTAGGAGAACTGGACTTTATTGGGATCGGCTTCCTGATATTGATCATGGTCTAAGAAAATAAGATTTGACCATCCGGATTGTGGCACCAAAGACGTCACTGTCGACGACACTCGCACTTACGTCCGCATACCATCGATAGGCTGATAGCTGATGATAACGTAGATGGTGTCCCAAACTACGAACTGATGTTACGGATTGCCATACCTGGCGCAGTATCATGATATTGATATAAGGAATCTGTGTCGGTCTTTCTTGAAGTTACAGGTCCCAAATTCGTAATTCTGATATTTTGGAGAAGGTCATATGACTCAAATGCACCCCCACACTTAGCTGTGCAGTCATCTTTATAGTCATCCTGTTGACTGTAGTTATAGTCGAGTATGAAAATATGTCAACAGACAAAGTAAATCAAAGTTATCGTCCCACTGTTCGGCACAGGCGCTGATGAGAGTCAAGCAGAGGTCGTGGGTTCGAATCCTAGCTCAATTGATCGTATCTTATCTTATCTTATCTTATTTAGATGAGGGCCCTAGCGGATGCACTTCGACCCAGTGGGATCTTTTGTGCAATTGCCCCCTCCTTTAGGCCTACTCCAGGCTGCTCTCCAGCATTTCCACGAACCGAATGATATCAATTGATCGTAACTCATGTACGGAATATATTCGTTTTTGGTGAACAAAATAAACTGAGGAGCAAAAATATATTCTTGAACTATTCGGAATGTAAATAGGTATTTTGTGAACTCGACTGTACCTACCTATTGTATATTTTTTAATGTTCATAGACAATGACTAAGTATGAGGTCATGTTTTACAGTTTTTGTAGTCTATTGTTGTGCTTTATGGTTAAAATAACGACTGAATACTGTCATTAAACGTTAAGTGGGCCTGCAATCTTTACGTAGGCTTTACAGCTTAAGTGGATGATTTAAAATAAAGTTAAGAGAGTAGAGTAAAATCATTTTTTTATGATCGCCCTCTCCTGGTAGATATTGTTCTAATGTGTTAGTTTCTACGTATTGACAAGCCTAAGTGCAATAAGGTCTATAGTGTCACCTTGGGTTGGAAGGTCAGAGGACAGTCGCTTCGTAAAAACTAGTGCCTACGACAAACCTTAGGATTAGGTAGCGGACCCCGGGCATCCTTTAGGATGCATCTGTACTCGGAAAACGCAAGATAGATGATAATGAGTTGCTACCAATGCTCTTATACGCTTAGGTACATCAAATGTCAGCGGAAACGCAGCGGACGCCTCTTAATCGAGATGTATTTGTTTGACTGTAAGTATGCACTATGACCTCTTTAATCCGAACTTCGACAATTTACCCCCGTTCGGACTGATGGAGCGTTTGGATTATATTATACAGAGAATTTATAACATTTATAACTTTTTGACTTCAACAAAAGAGGTTTTCAATTCGTCAGACTCTTCTTTTTTGTAGGTACCTACTTCACTGTAATCATAGTCAGATTTTTTTATCCGTCTCGTGAAAACGAACGCTTACTTAAATTCTGATTAAGGAAACCAAGAAAATTTTACGCCGCACAGGCATGACTCAACGACCATAGATCACAAATTATACCTACAACGAACAATAGGCTTACCTAAGCATACATACAACACACAAATGACACAAGACGCCGCGCCTACAATAGAAGTGAATGACATCAACAGACAAACTTATTTCTAAACTGCCAAAACAACAGCATCCTTAAACCAACCGAAGAGAATACAGAATCGTTTAAACTTTGAATTCTAACCGCAATTGGAACACGGCTGTAACACGACACACATGTAAGCTAATCGTCTCATATATCACCACGCACACATGCACACAAGTCGGTGTTGTATACGTGGACGTTCCACGCACACCCAGAACGGAGCTCCCTGATTGGTTGACGAGTATGCGCGTGAGTATCTTGATCTGCGTTTTGAAACAAGTTCGGGAGCTAATTGAGATTTTAGAAAGGTAGTCCGGTTCTGTTTTGTAACTAACTAGTTGGTTGCATTCGAATGTTTTGCATGTTATGTAAGTTTTCAGGGTAAGTTTTTGTGATATTAATCTTGCAGTTTTTACTAGCGATGCATAGTACCTAATTAAGGTTTCGTTGCAAAAAGATAATTAATTATTTACTCTTGGCCAATTTGTCAGTGTATAATAGTGTTAATCAGTATATTCATTGTGTGAATATGCGTCATACCAGCGAGTACCTACAAAACAAATCTTTACATTCAATCGGTGGGTGTATTAATATACTAATTAGTTTATTCCATAGGTATTATTTAGATTTAACATAATGTAACCAAATAGGTAGGAACTCTTAATCTAAAGGGCTTTAGTTAGTATCTTATATGGTTATATATAAAGAATATAATAATAAGTATATCCCGCATAAACGGCGTAATAAAAACATTTTAAGAGAGGTAGGGCACAGCAAAATGTCATCTTGCTAGAATTTGGAGCAGCCCAACTGGGGAAGTACCTCCGCCTTGCAGAAGACCACAGCCATAATAACATTATTTACTATACAAGTATATAGTGTCGTGTTCCTGGAGGTGAGCAAGGTTGCCAGAGCTCCCGAGGATGCACTGTCTTGAGAGCGAGGGACCTAAATACGTTCCTTCTGCTGTCAACACAGTGCATCCTCAAATCTTATAAAGGGCAACGCGCACGTGACTCCTTTGGAGTTGCGGGCGTCTATAGGCTGCGGTGGCCGCTTACCATCAGGTGGACCGTACTCTTGTTTGCCACCGGCGTTGTATAAAAAAGAAAATATACGAATCTGTAATACAAGTAACAAACTTACCTCATGCACATAACCTGTAACTATTGTCCACAAGGAAGACTGCTTTTGTATTTTTGTTTCAACTGTGTACCTATCTGTAATTGTAAACCAAAACACATACTTTGATATGCCGTCGATGTACCTAACGAAGCAAGCGGTTTTAAACAACAATAAAAATATCTGTTATAGCACGTTCGAAAGTATAAGACCAAATTCTGTCAAATAAACACAAGCAAGAATCTACCGTATAGTCAGACCTCTTAGTCGTAGTTGCTTGCATTCATTTGACGAACTACAAAACTTACGAAAATACTTGGAAAACATTAATTATAAGTGATTATGCTAAGGTGTCTTCGGGTAACTTCGATTGTCGGCTAATTCCGAAAATAACAAATTCCAGTCTAACTAAGCGATTTCATTGCATCTCATCATCATCACTATCAAAAAGAAATGTTAAATATTTTTGTTGATGTTTGGTAGTGCAACAAAATCACTTAGTTTGACAGGAATCTGTTATTTTCGGAATTACCCGAAGACACCATATTTTAAAGATTTTTAAATACAACAAGATGAAAAATTACACAGTTTGGCCATAGAAAATTGGGCCGCCATATTTCCCTACCAACTTCATAACTATATACCAACCGAGCGCTCTTCACGTTTCATGAAAAGAGGTAATAGGTACCTATGTATGGCTATTTTACTTATAAATTAGAGCAACTTATCCGAATTTTACTTTTTAACTAAAAATCACCTCTATTTAAAACAAGTATTTAATTGTTATAGTAGGTAAATACCTAATTCGTTTCTTTTGTTTCTTTATATTGAAACTGCCTAAACGCTTCATCACGAAAAATGTTGTTTAAAACAAGAATCTACACGTTCAAACATGTTGTGATAAACAGAACCTAAAACAAAATCTCTAAAGCTTTATTCGTAAAGCAAGATGGCGGACAATGGCGTCGGCCGCGCATCCGGTCGCGTATGGTAATGCCGACTTCCTACCTATAGTCTTTATAACGTTGTAACAATATGTAAAAGAGAGTTTTGCCGTTTTCCTGTTATGACTAGAATAAATATTTTAGTATTTTACGAGAGAAGGGTTTTATAACGGGGATAAATAATGATAGTCAATCAGTGATTTTTTAAACGACAGAAACTCTCCGTTTCTAAGTTTGTAGGAAAAGTAAGTGACGTCACTATGTTCTATGGTCAAATAGCGTTCATTTTTCTATAATTATGTACTCGTATTCAAAAATTTATCAAAAATAAATCGAAGCGTGTTAAGTTTTGAAATAATAATATCCATTTAGTTCAGTTGATCAATGATCGGAAATCGGCACACTAATTTTGGACACTAACACTTTCAGTTAAGTATAATTAGACCCCAGAAATACTATATATGTAAAAAATGAACAATATAGTAAGCCAAAAGATTTGCCACTTTTAGTGTGTAGGTATTATTAAGGTTCAAAAGTGGTAGACCACTTTAGGTCGACTATAGTTTTTACAAGTTTATTCTTACGTCTGAAAATAATTGTCATATTAATGTAGCTATTATGTTAAAATTGTTACCTATTTGAAGTAAAGTGAATTAAATTTTTATTTTATTACATTAGCGTCAAAACGCTCCAGAAACGAATCAGCGAAATCTTTAAACAATGATCTAGGTATAGATCTTCCCAGGGATCAAGGCCGCGTGCGCAGACAGCAGAACGGTTTTTATACCCGCTAATTAATCACAGGATATGGTATTTGGCCTGTCTTTTAATAGATTTATAATGCCATAGTATCTGTGTTATGGATATGAGTCATTGTGGAACATGAGTTAGCTAATATCATGTCTGACATTTAATGTACAGGAATATTATTATAATAATTTGCACCATTTACACTACCCAAACACTATTGAAACCGCTGTAGAATACTATCTACGTCGGCAGAGTCACGATCGTCAGCGATGAGGGACACTACCTAAAAGTTGTCCGGAAAAGATTATTCACTAGTGGTAAGCCTGCCGGTTATCTACCGTTACATAGCTTTAGTTCCTTGTGTTCCATTTTTTTGTGAAAATAAAGAATATGTAATTGTTGGTACTATATTCTAGAAAAAATGGATTTTTTCGAAGTTTCTTATATCAGTTGTGTAATATTTAACTTCCCAGCAACTGACATTGGACTTCGGATCCCGAGTGATCTCTCTATCGTCATTTCTTCCTTTGTTCTTAAAGAAGAAGTTTTTAAAGCTCGAATGAATAGGCATCTTCTGGATGAGCTCGCTCCACCTTCGGCCTCATATTTATACCCTTGAGGTTAAAAGCCCCACCCTTAATTTCGCCAAGAGCAAACCTGTTCGCTATTTTAAAAAAACCTGGACCGTGTACGCCATTCTAAAAGGAACATATTACTATACACATACTTTGGTCTGAGCTGAACATCCGTTCGTGTAATACCCGTGAATCACTGTACCCTATAAAAATACCGACAACGCCAGTCGGGATGTGTCGGCATGTCTACTTGTTCGTTAATTATTAATGTTTAGAGAGGGTGTGCGCCGGCGCATGACGCGGACCTTGATTCCACTGCGATTGACTCTAGTGACCTGGGACTGTTTGAATTTGCCGGATTGAAATGGATTCACTGTAGGGAAGAACCTACAGGCCTACATCTATGTTCGAATTGCCGGATTGAATTGGATTCACTGTAGGAAAGAACCTACACCTTTGTTTTAATTACTGGTTTTAATTGGATTCACTGCAGAGACTATTGTTAGAATTGTCGGATTGAATTGGATTGACTGTCGGGAAAAACCTACACCTGTGTTGGAACTGCCGGCCCTTTATTCTCAACACAGCGCAACCTCGGGAGTTCTGGCGGTATTACTCACCAGTCACCACCATGAACTCAAATACATACCACAGAAAGTTACTTACACCACCTTACAGACGACCTCAGCTATAATAACACCACTATTTGCTCTTTAGGTTTGTGGTGTTGTATTCCTGGTGGTGAGCAAGGTCGCCGGAGCTCTCGAGGGTGCGCTGTGTTGAGAGTATATATCTAGCTGTCAACACAGTGAATACTCAAGCCAGTAAAGGGTCGGCAACGCGCTTGTGATTGTGATTCTTCTGGAGACGCAAAAGTCCATAGGCTGCGGTGTCTGATTACCATCAGGCCGTAAATACGTTTGGCCTTGCCACCCCTGGAGACAACCAGGAAAACGCTATGATGGTGTAAATTAATATAATTTGGGAATTCTAGTAGATAAGCAAACGTAAGGCCTACGCTCAGCAGTGGGCGATTACAGGCTGAAAATGATGATGATGATGAAGGTAAACCCCTGTGCTCGACACTGACCCAAAACATTGCACTTTCAATTTTATGTCATAATGAGAGGAAAGATCAATGTGTCGTCTATTGGATAGTAAGGTGTCGAGCATTCGGAAGTTTACCTTACCCGCATAATTAACCGAATGAAACGAAGGTCTCTGCTTCAGCTTCGACAAAAATGCTTTCGTACGTCCGGATTACCGTTTGTTGTCGTCTACAGGTCGCAATTCTCAACCAATCCTCGTGAAATTTCGTGATCGGTTCGATAGTTATATAGAATTTTTTTGTCGAGACGGTTTTTGGAAATTTTCAAAAACAATTTTTTTATCAATGATTTTGTAAGTTTCTGCGGGCGAATTTCGGTTTGTTCTCCTATACAGGTTGTATTTCACAAACGATTCTAGTGAAATTTTGTGAGCAGGCCCACTAATTATGTAGATTTTTTTTGTAGTGACGGTTTTTGGAAATTTCATTAAACAATTTTTTTATCAATGATTTTGTAAGTTTCTGCGTCCGAATTTCGGCTTGTTGGCCTCTAAGTCGCATTTTTCAACCGCTTCTCGTAAAATATTGTTAGCAGGGTCGATATTCATAATTGATCTTTTTTATAATGTCAGATTTTGGAAATGATAAAAAAACACTCACGAGGTCTACAGCTTACAGAGCCACTAGTAATAAGGTACATCAACCAATTGGATTTCTACGCCACTTCGTATGTTGTCTTTATTAATACGAGATTTCAGGCGGCTTATATAGTGATTTTCACTGAGACAAAGTACGAAATGGCCCAGAAATAAAATTGGTTGACTCATGCAAGCTAACTTTAATGTTCCGCACCGAAACAATTGAATCAAATTAGCTTCTTTATGTAAACAATCACTTTGTAAATGACGTACCAACATTTTACACGACTAACATTCTACATACATTCATAAACTCATGTCTGTATTCCTGAAAGGTAGGCAGAGCACATGAAATTTAACAATTGTAATTTAATATAACGTTCTAACGAGATATTTTCCCAAATTAGTGACATCCTGTATGTATATAATGAGTGGATATTAAAATCCCGCCAGGAAACATGACTTCCGCTCCCTCGACCATCGGCATTTACGATCGTGTATCCTATACGTATACCCTGTATAACTATCAATATATATAGAGGGACTGGGTCTATCTATCACTCTCTAACACGTTGGACTAAGCGTGTGTGGATATTTTAAAGGATGAATTTTAGTTTTTATTTTTTGTGAATGTGAATTTGTATGTCTTATCTTATGGCAAAACATAGTGGGACTATATTGTGTGTTGATTAATTGACAAATAAATTGTCTCATTCATCGATTGTATGTACCTAGGTACATCCTAGTTAGGTACAAGTGATTTGATTGATATAAATTTTGTAATATATTTAAGGTCGGTTGCATCAACATACGATCACAGGCCGGTCATCGTCAAATATGGCGCCGGCAGCTGTCATCCCATAGAAACTTGTCAAACTTTCCATACAATCTGATTTTAACGAACACCGCTTACGATTACAGACGGTTTGGTGCAACCCACCCTTAGAATCCCTGTAGTCTTTTTAAAGTTTTGTATTGGATTATAATACATAGCAAAAAAGTTACCAATACAATTCTCATGTGTCAATTAATAAGAAATTGTATGGCAACTATGTAGGTACATAAACAAATTTCACCACAAAATGGCAAATTTCCCTTTTTTCCATACAACTGCAGTATGCGGCCAGCGTTTTCAGTGCTCGTTAGCTATGTTGTTCTTTGCCTCCCATTTTCATCTTTTGTATTGCTCTAATTGTAGTTGCTCCCATACAAACATTTAATCGTCTCTAAAAACTGTCTTGAATGACATTTTTTTGTTATCATGTCTATTATAATATGTATACTTACTGCCTTTTGAAATGAAATGAAATGAAAAATTTCATCTAAATCCGTTAAGCATGAAGACGTATCAGACAGACAGAGTTAATTATATCGTGTTTATAATATTACACATGGTATGGATATTATTAGTATGGACGTACTTATAATATACATTATAGGCACAACAAGAACCCTTGTTAGCAGACGACCATAACTCAACAAATTACAAAAAAACAATAAGGAAAATCTGGAACTAGCGGACACCTGCCGGGCCGGAAGTTAAGAGGGTTTCCCGCGCATTTCAGTGCTTCCGGGGCGCCATCTTGTCCGCCATTACCGTTAATTACTACCCGAGGCTTTAGTTTCGGGTAAGGAATGCTTGGAGATACTTTTAGGTAGGCAAAATAAAGCAGTGGTAGCTATGTATGTAAACAATATACTATATCTCTAGTGCAAGTTTCTTCGAAACAAAACACAAACGAATACGTTTGCTAAATCTGTCTCAATTTGTATGGCAAAAAAATAGTTAACACCAACGGCCACCAGAGGTACTGATCGTGTTATCATTCAAATAGGGATGTAAAATACATTTATCCAAATTATTGTCTATTTATCCAAAAAAAGGACGTAAACCATGCCAAATGGTGAAAATCCCATTAAAATATCTCAAAAAATAACGAACCGTTACAATGTTTTCAATTAGAGAGAGAAAGCGCTACAAATCAGTAATAGCGCCATAGTAAATGACGATCGTTCAATACAAAGATGAGTTTATCGAAAAAGGGACATAACAGCCCCCACTTAAAACTTTGAGGACTTATAATTATAAAATTATTTATTCCTTTGAGTTACGTTTTCGCCGTTTGATTGAGAATTAAAACATTTTTCGAGAAAGTTATTGATTTTCTTATTTGGTGTCAAACATCCCTATTGCGACTAAATGTAAACGAGTTCGTTTGCGTTTTGTTTCGAAAAAACTAGGTACCTAGTGTACGCAGTAACAGGTTAAGGTTAAAACAACATACATAGGCCTCACAACTCACAAGGGCTACACATTTGTACCTTGTTGCTTTAAAGTCATGCTTGAACTGTCATACTAAGTTATTTACCGGGTGAAAGCGACAAAGTACTAAAGCATTCAGCTACTTATGAGTTATGAGGGCGATCTCGTTATCTATGAACTGGTTTACTATGTTCAAGAATTAGTGGGTAAATAATCTTTTCAATAATGTTAACTGATTTTAATTCTTCTACATATTCTTTATTGCTAACCAAAATTGTACACAAAAGAAGACCAGATCAAAAAAAACATGTCAAATGATGGACAACTGGCGGTCTTATAGCCAAAAAACGATATCTTACAAAGAAGCTCGGTCGCGAAATATTCGCGGGAATACTATCGAGTTTCCGGCCTCTGAAACGCCCAAAACATTAGCTCGGTCTCACATTGGACGCCATCGGTCATCTTATCGACCCGGTCATGCTCGCTGCTCGCCCGGTTCACGGCCACAACACGGTTTTAACCGGTCAATTACCTTAAATCCGGATAAGATGATTGTGACAAGGACAACTGTGAAACGATTCTTATGTTCGGCGGATTTATCGTTTTTTATCTAGGTTTTTTATAACTGGAAAAATGAAGTGTATTGTGACTTGTGAGAGATTATTACTATGCGTGTATATCATGATTTGAAGCGAAGCTCATCATAAACCATTTTATCGACATGGTCATATTCCGGTGAAGTGCCCTGTTCACTGCTAGAACTCGTTAATAACCGATCAATTACCTGAAGTCCGGATAAGCGAGTTGCGATTTATGATAGACATCTGGTTTGGGTGTGTAACAATACTTGTGTCCATAATAAAATCCATTAGAAATGTGCAAAATATAATTGGATATTGCATATTTGAGCTATCATAAAGTCGAATCTTTTCGTGTCAGCAGGGCATGGCTCCGAACCAACCATAAAAATTCAAATACCCGGGTATGACCAACTTCTTATCCGGTTTTTAAGTAACTGTTATCAACAAATACATACTGAGTTTGGTTTATCGTAAAGGAGTCTTTATTAAACCGGCCCTTCATCATCCTCCTACTGTTTTTTCCTGATTGTGGTCTACAGCCCGGGGTCTGCTTTGACACGTAATCCTAAGATTTGACTATCTGACCTTCCAAACCAGAGGGAAAACTAGACCTTCTATAGATTAGACCGCTTTCCTCGAGATGTTATTCTTCACTGAAAGCCACTGTTAAAGATCAAATGATTCGAAAACCCCATCGGTTTTCGGAACCACCTCCAGATTAAAATTCACGTGGCTTACCGCTCGGATGCCGTTCGGCCTTATCCCCTCAAAATTATCCGGCTACATTCCAAGACAGCCCGCGCGCGCCGGGCGTGACCGCATCGACCCGGCCCCGCCCGCCAATCGATAACCGGTGTTTGTTTTGATTTTTAGATATTCGCTTATCGCGAATCGTTTCTTGGGTGGCTATACAGTGAGGAATGATGAAACTACTATTAAAGAAGAGTGTACCCACACAATTTTCAACATAGTTGCATCTGCTAGTTGCGAAAGGTTTTTCAAAGAGCAGCATGCACTTGCCAGTCTTTGGCAAACTGTATTAATTTGATTGTGCAACCTCTGGTAACGGTCGAGTTCTACGCCTACGAATTTAATGCAGTTTGACTTTTCTATAATTCCCTATTATATTATTTATTTATTACGAAACAAACAGTCGTTTATAGCTTCCAATACTAAACAAAATACAAAAAGAAACATGGTTGCTTAAATAAATAGTTGCTACATTAGTTCTAGTCTATAAGTGAACTCATCGACAATGTTGACATAATTTGAGTATTTTTAAATTTACTCATACTTTTACAAACTTGAGTGAACTATTTATAAATTTTTTGTGGTGTTATTGAATACAGTGTTTTTAACTACTTATTGTATACTAAGTATTATTGAATACTAAGTTTTTTACAATTTACTATTTTGAGGAGTAACATTTTAGACATGTCACTACACTAACATTACATGTAGAATGTCAAAAACATCTGAAATAAATATTTATTTAATTTAACTTTTTTTTTAAATATTGTTATTAATGGATTATATTAGTCTCGTATAAAGTTTTCCATGAGCCTACGGTGCAATTAAATATAATTATATGCACGCTTAACGAACATATTCTTTGAATAATTTGTTTTACTACGAGGGATGGAAAATAAATGTTTATGACAACACTGGCTTTTTTTCGTGGAATTCAGATCTGGATGTGCTGATGGATGGAGCAAGCTAGGGGCATCGAGGGGATTGTGAATTATCAATAACTAAATAGACATGAAACTAATACTAGTGGCTCTGTGAGCTGTAGACCTCGTGACTGAGTTTTTTTATCGTTTCTAAAATCTGACATTATAAAAAAGATCAATTACGAATAACGAACCTGCTAACAAAATTTCACCAGAACCGGTTGAGAAATGCAACCTGTAGATAACAAACC
This sequence comes from Epiblema foenella, assembly GCA_963556455.1. Taxonomy (NCBI): domain Eukaryota; kingdom Metazoa; phylum Arthropoda; class Insecta; order Lepidoptera; family Tortricidae; genus Epiblema; species Epiblema foenella. Next base: position 12,621,484 of record OY747116.1, on the reverse strand, counting down.
AAAACTCGGACGCAGAAACTTACAAAATCTTTGAAATAAAAATTGTTTTTGAAAATTACCAAAAACTGACTCGACAAAAAATTCTATATAATTACCGGACCTGCGCACAAATCGTTTGCGAAATGCGACCTGTAGAGAAGAACAAACCGTTGAACAAACATATTTTTTTTTAATTTCTAAAAATTTATTCGAAAAAAAAATCTGTATATTTATCCAATCTGCTCACAAAATTTCACCAGAATCAGTTCAGAAATGCGACCTGTAGAGGAGAACAACCCGAAATCCGGACATTCGAAAGCATTTTTGACGAAGCTGAAGCATAGACCTTCGTTTCACTAGGTCAAAAATAAATCAATACCTAGAGCCACTGTAGGCGAGATGTAAGGCATGAGACTTTCAATTTGGAAGTCGCGATTCGTACAAATGGGTTTTAAAAAAAGTTTTGTAGGGAATAGTATTTGATCATTAACATAGGCTTTTCTTTGTATGGAAACATCATGAGGGAACCGATCCCAATCCCAATAAGGCCCAGTTTTTTCTATGGATCGCTTTGTTAAAAATAGTTCCTATGACAAATCTTGGTATGGTGTCAAGCGAACCCCGGGCTTCTTAGGGCACAATTAGGAAAACTCTAGGAGAATGATGATGATCCTATTATACAATTTTCATATATTTATCATAATAATCGATGATTAGTTTATTACTAAACCTATATTGGTAATCCTCTTTGTCTACAGGTCACGGAGGCGTGAACCAACTAGGCGGCGTGTTCGTCAACGGCCGACCGCTGCCGGATGTCGTGCGACAGCGGATAGTCGAGCTTGCTCACAGCGGCGTGCGACCGTGCGACATTAGTCGGCAACTCAGGGTGTCGCATGGATGCGTGTCCAAGATACTATCTAGGTGAGTTTGACAGTTATCTACACCGATGTCGTGCGACAGCGAACAGTCGAGCTCGCTCACAGCACCGTGCGACCGTGCGACATTAGTCGGCAACTCAGGGTGTCGCATGGATGCGTGTCCAAAATACTATCTAGCGGCCATTCTCAGAGACCTAAACTTTGCGTGTCCAGGCCGTAATTCGAACGTAAATGAAATAATAATAAATAGTTGTTTTTTTGTGATATAGTTTACATTTATTTCTATTCGTTACACTTAAAAAAGAATGTTTGAATAAAGCAGTAATGCACGAAAGGATGTAATTGCCACGACTTTGGTTTTCAATATTTCTAATTCACGTTATCCTGTTTTACAAATACAATTTATTGTCAGCGTCTTGCTGCTTACTAACACGAAAGCATGCTTCTAGTCTATATAGGTTGTAATGTGTACATGTAAACAATCTCTGAATTAAACAGATTTTTTTAAACATAATGCCTTTCTCCCTAAGTGCTACAGCGCTAATTGCCAAGACTTTTCTAAGTGCCACAACGCTAATTGCCAGGTGTACACCTGGCTAATTGCCAGGTGTACTCTAAGTGCCACAACGCTTATTGCCAGAACTTTTCTAATTACCATCTCGTTGAATATTTGACGACTGCTTTAGCCCAGTTGGTAGTGCGCCTGCCTACGAAGCTGGAGGTCCCGGGTTCGAATCCTTGTTAGGGCATTTATTTGTGTGATGAACACGAATATTTGTTCCTGAGTCTTGGATGTTTTTTATGTATTTAAGTATATATTTTACCTATATAAGTACGTATATCGTCGCCTAGTACCCATAGTACAAGCTTTGCTTACCTTGGGACTTGTGTAAGATTGTCCACATATATTTATTTATATTTTGTTTTATTTATTTATTGTAGATTTTAATAACTCGAAGACCGCTTCTGCTTTTACATTGCCAACGTGATTAAATTGATCATTGCCCAGTATTGATCATATTATACATAAGTAATCAGGGGATAAAAACAGTCGTGGCAATTAGGCTGAGAATGCCAAACCTGAGAAAGGCCGCTAGGTAAGTTTAACATTGGTCTACACCGATATCGTGCGACAGTGTATAGTCAAGCTGCGCAAAGTGGCGTGCGACCGTGCGATATAATGCTTCAGGAGATCTTGTTCAAAATTTCTCACAGAGACAACGCAAGTGTCACAAAAGAAAGTTATTTGGAATACCTAAGTAGTAGTCAGAACTTCGGGCATAACCGAAATAGTTATATATTTATGTATGATAAAGTGAAAATGATAACTAATTTTTAAATGCTTTCACTTGAAAGCTATAAGTATGTTCTTGTGTATTAATTTGTTAATGTCCTTCATTTAATTGAGGAAACTATAGGTCTAATTTAATATATTAGTATTAAACTTCTGTGTTGCCTTAAATGTAAAAGACCATTTGTTTCTTATTAAAAAAGTTGGCAACTGTGGGTGTCGTACAGAAGCGTCTCCAAGGTACTGTCTAAGTGAGTCTGACATTAAATACACGGATGTCGTGCGACAGTCGAGCTCGCCATGTGGCGTGCAACCATGCTACATCAGTCGGTGGGTATAACATAGATGCATGGACAATATTCCACATCGATGTCGTGCGACAGCTAGAGGATATCTGTTCTTTCAGCAAAAAGTACCTAACTGATTCGTCTGAACTAAAATTCAATCTCTTAGATTTTTTTACGTAGATACTTATTACGAAGTTTTGTTTGACTCATAGAGACACAGATCTATGCTACCGTTTTTAACCGACTGCTGCTAATCAATTGTTTAGTTTAGACCATACCAATAGCAAAATATAGGTACAGTGGAATCCGGATAAAGCGACGTTCAATGGGCCGGTGATATTATATCGCACTAACAAAACGTCGCACAGAACGGACTGATTTGCTTTGAAAATGTATGGTATAAAATCTAATGTGTGGTGATTTCGAAGTCGTTAAAAGCGGTCAAATGTTATAAGCGAAGTCGATATAAGCGGATTCTACTGTACTGACAAGTAAAGCATCTAAAGTTACTCATAAATAGGCATAACCTCCGAAACAAAAGCAAAGAGTCATTCAAAGAAATTATTATAATAACTACAGATAGTCATCACGATTGCTAAAACTATAACAACCGAAAATACTCCGTAAACTCTTGTGCCGTTCACTTAAAGTTCAATATCGCTTGACATGGGCGCCATACATTTTTATTTTGTCCACTAATGTACATGAAAAACCAAACCAGAACTGCTGTTCTGCAAGCCGTAGCTCGTTTAGAATAGGGTTGACTTTACTGTTAATCTATAATGGCTAAGTGCATAGTGCCTGTAGAACAAAGGTAAATGACATAAGTAAGGAACCGCACGCGCCGTCTCGGTCTGTGCGCATGCGTGTAAACACAGTACCAAAACGGTATAAGTACAGGCATATTGCATACATTTTACGACATTCAGGTTTGCGACTTGTAAGTAGGCTAGGATGGGAGAATTGAGAAAAACTGTCGGATGCTATTGTATAGAATAAAACAATTGGTGCTGTACTTGCTTCTGAAGACCTGATTTTATGAGATATAAAATGATAATAGTAAGAAATAAGAGATAAATATTTGTCAAACAAGAGTAATTTTACAAAATGGTCATAGGTTTAGAATAATGTCTGTCATGTTTTATCTTTCGGCAAAATTCAAATTAACAATAATAGAATAGTAACTGAATTTGATGATTTCTGCTTTACCAATGCATTAAGAAATCAAATAAAATAAAATAAATATATTAAAAACAATACTATCATCATTTAAAAAGCCATTAATATTATAGTAACATTTTTTCAATAATTATTCTAGTATTAATAGTTACTGTCTGTGAGCTAGATATAAAATAGACCAATAGATATTCAGGAACGGAAAATAAAATTTATAAACGAATCAATAACGAAAAACAGTTTTACCAAACATTAGTAAGCCAATTCTTCAAGTCGTTTAAGTCAAGATTGCATGATACATTTTACTTCATTCTTACTCCATTAAAGTTTACGCGTATCTAATTTCTCCTTTGTTAACCGCAGTTTAAAGCGGACTACAAATCTCGGCTGCGGTCAGCCGCCGCTTAACTCGCGCTTAACCGACCGCAGTTACACCGCGCCTTAATGAGAAGAAATTTATCGACTAATGAGCATTGTACTGGTTTATTTCTGTCCTTATTAAGAAAATAACAATATAACTAGTGGCTCTATGAGCTGTAGACCTCGCGAGTGACTTTATTTTATAATTTCCAAAATCTGACATTATAAAAAAGATCAATTATGAATATCGAACCTGCTAACAAAATTTCACGAGAAGCGGTTGAGAAATGCGACCTGTAGAGGAGAACAAACCGAAATTCAGACTCAGAAACTTACAAAATCTTTGAAATAAAAATTGTCTTTGAAAATTTCCAAAAAATGTTTCTACAAAAAGATTCTACATAATTATCGGACCTGCTCACAAAATTTCACGACAATCGTTTGCGAAATACGACATGCAGAGGAAAACAAACCGTTGAATAAATATTTTTTTTATTTCCAAAAACTTATTCGACAAAAAAAAAACTGTATATTTATCCAACTTGTTCACAAAATTTCACGAGAATCGATTGAGAAATGCGACCTGTAGACGAGAACAAACGGAGATCCGGGCATACGAAAGCATTTTTGTCAGAGCTGAAGCAGAGACCTTCGTTTCACTCGGTCAATTAATAGCCTCCTTGGCATCTGATAGTTTTCACAGACACTAAAAATAGGAAACTGATTGGTACTTAGCTTCAACGGGTTTTTTTTTTTAATTTCCACCAATTTACATAATTACAGAAATACAAATTCGATAGTTCATAATTTTTTTATTTTTATTTATTGTAATGGGAAAAAAACAGCGTTATATTACACATACATATAAGGAAAAAATGTAGTTTGTACATATGCCAAAACAGTTTCCACCAAGAGTTAATTACATTTTTGCTCTGAGTATAAACAACATGCAGCAAAAGCAAAAGCAAATTTATAAAGTAAACGTCCCTGTGATCGACACTGACCCAATAAACGACACTTTTAATCTTGTCATGATGACAGAGGTGAATATCCTATCATAAGTATGTATATCGAAAACTGAAGTGCCATGAGACATATTTTAGAATACCTAAGTTGTATTATTATATTCATCCTAATATGTCCCACTGCTGGACAAAGCCCCCCCCCCCCCCACCCCTCTCTTAAGTTCTTCGCAATCTTGTAAAATATCTTGCTAGTGTTTTAAAAAGTTGTATGCATACACTGTAACACGTATACCTACATAGAGTAAGGTCTGTAGAAATATTCGTCAACCGACACTCGACGCGTAAGCTCACTAATCCCCTAAGCTTAGTAAGCTCTGGGTAAGCTCGTTACGATATCTAGATCGTCAATATGTTGAACACGCCCGACAAATTGCTGTTGGGCTCAATTGGTTATTGAATGGGTTAGGAAATTTGTCAATGTAAAGGTTAATTTTCATACACTCGAATCTGTTTTAGTATAGACACAAACTCACGTCTATATTCCTAAAAGGGTTATCAGAACCGATGGTGCACATATATACGTCGTTGGCGTTGAAAAGGTTAATGCCGCCGTAAACACGACAACATGCGACACAAAGTTCTCGGTGTTCAAAGGGTTAATAGTTGTGTTTGCATGGGCGCGGCAGGCAGCCCTATATTAATAAAACTATTATAGATGCATGTAATTTACTGCCATAACTGAAAAGGTACGGAAGTTACTTCCATTTTGCACTTAAACACCAAGTGCGCAAGGCTGAGCTAGGAAAGAAAACCATTTCTAGATCACACAAAATGAAATCAAATTCAAACTAACACATAAATGAAAGTAGTTCACCTCCTGTCCGTATAATTGCCTGTTTTTCTGGTCATACAGAACTAAAATACGCAGCATACAAATATGAGTCTTAAGTGTAAGTTTTAAGCTTGTTTTTCGTTTGGGTGAGGGACCCGCGCGCGCGCAGAAAGCGTGTCGCTTACACACTTCCGCTCAACATATACAGTATTGTACGTCCGTATGAACTCAGATTGTTTCATTATTTTATATATATAAAAATTGACGATCCGGTTGTCTGTTTGCCTTTAAAGCGACTGTAGGTCCCAAAATCTGTCGGCGAGGACGTCCAACGCGCGTTCTCGACAATACAGATACATACGTAGTCCATATTCGTACCGTTACCGCCGCATACCGGGGTGATATTTTTTTTTTAAAGAACCTTTTTTACTTTTGGTTGAGAAAGCTACTAAATTTTAAGTTGAAAACAGCCTTACCTATTTTGAAACATTTTTGACAGTATTATTGTGTCTTCATATATGAAGTACTATAATGGGTACTTCCTTCCTTGGAGCGGGATGTGCAGAAGAGGTGTGGTACGAACTAAGAATGCACGTTGTCTGGAAGAGATCGCTCTTTAGCGATAAGACCGCCTGTTGTTCTGCCTCTGTCTCCCTGTATCTTTGTTTTTTGTTTTTTGTGTGCTATTTTATTATGTGAGGTCTGCAATAAAGAGAGTCATCATGTCATCGATCGTAGCAAACGTCGAATCCCAATAATGTCTAGTTTCCCCTCTGGGTTGGAAGATCAGATAGCATAAAACTAGTTGCTTTCATAAAACTAGTTCCTGCGCCAAATTTTAGAGCACAACCGGAAGAACGCCTCAATCATCCAATCAAAGCATGTGACATAAAAAATAAAACAAAAGAGGTTTCGAATCAAAATAGCCGCGTTTAAACACTAGAATAATGAAGACAGCGCCGATGGCCAATGCTCGACACAAACGAGTGGCAGGCTGGGAATAAATTGAATGTCCATTGAGAGCCCCGGGGGAATAGGGATGGGCTTTGGAATGTGTTTTCAGTTTAAGGACTCCAAGAAATTGGGAGTCGGTTATTCTTAGAAAGAAACAGTTTTTTAATTTAATTTTTTCATTTTAATTTATTTACCAAAAAAGTTAGATACAGTTTTACATTAATATCCGTTCGCCAAACACAACGTTTATTGGCGAGTAATGCACTCATGCTCTTAACAAATTAATGTACCTATCTACCTTAAAACCTAAAATAAAATATGTATTTAGAGGGTATCTATTAGCAATTTTTTCAATTTAGTTTTGAAGACGTGTTTGCTACTACAATCATGTTCTGGAAAGACGGTATTGAAAATGCGTGGTGTTAAGTAACTTCGAGTTCTTTTGCCGTAATAGGATTCAAACGAAGGAAATTAAAATAGGTAGGCAAAGTCAAGAAAGGGTCGGCAATGCGCTTGTTCTTCTGCGCAGGCGTCCATAGGCCGTGTCTGATTATCAGGCAGGCCGTAACCTTATTTCGCCACCCTCGTTGTATGATGATATTGCTTGCTAATCTTGATCTTGATTTGTTATACATAGTACAATATAAACTTTTCACTTCTTATGCTCGAAAAGTGTGTCATATTAGACTTGTCAAGCGGGGCTAAAGTAGTACATTTAACCCCTAGGGAAAATATGAATACATATTTATGATTTACAAAACATTCAATTTAGACCAATCATAATACTTCAACTATTAAATCCACCAATCACAAAACACTAATTTAACTCTTTAAAAAATATTTGGTATTGGGTATTAACAAACCAGAATACAGCTTTACTAAAATCGACCAATCAGAAAACAGAATTCATTTCTCTAAAGAGTCTAAAGATTAAGTTTGTAGTAGTCCCTATTTCACAATAATTAAAAAAGTGATTAGTTCGTTCGAGCAACGCTTTGAAGCGCTCAATTGAAGGTGAGTTAACTTTTTTGGGCGTGAATGTTGCGCGCGAACCGCGGTGTCTATTTTGTGTGTGTCAAAGCATGAAAGCAGTTTAGAAAAAAAAACATGCTGCCAAATTACATATAAGTTCGCCGTGGAATTAATTGTTAATTTTGGATGGCTATCCTTTGTTTATTTATTTTCTCGCAATCGAAGTGAAAAGTAGAGTGTATAACTCTGGTCTAAAAGCCATATTACCCCTCGAACTATTTTCCCTCACTTTGTTCGGGAAAATAACTATCTCGTGGTAATATGGCTCATTTTAGACCCTTGTCATACAATCTACTATTTTCGGCTACTCAGGAAAATGTCGTACACATCCTTTAAATCACAATTATATTTCATGTAAGGTGTCTGTATACTTTTTAGTAGGTATCACTAGTATCAGTAGAAATAGTAAATAACAATAATAAATAATGATACATATTTGTGGACAGTCTTACACAAATCAAGCTAGTCCCACATAAAGCAAAGCTTGTACTATGGGTACTAAGTCACAATATACATAAATATATAGATAAATAGATACTTAAATAAATAGAATACATCCGATAGAAAAAATCCAGTCGAGTCTTTATTTTCCTTTTTTTAATCAGCCTACTAAAACAACGTATTATTAAATAACACAATTAAGTTAATATGATGGTATTTTGCCTCATCTGAACTATGTCAAGAGGAAATTTAATAAAACTGGACACAGTCAGAGATTTATCGTAATTTGTCTAAAAAAAGCTATTCCCGAAGAGTGTAGCATCCCGTTTTGTCATGCGCGAAAGACATAAGTGTGTCTTAAGGGGGGCGTGGTTGACCGAATCGAGGAATCTCCTTAACCGAAGGCTGTCACGTGCTACAAGCCGCTGATTTTTGCTGGCATCACAGAAAATATGGAAACCGTAGAAAATATGGAACCCTCATTGCATTTAGGAAATGTAATTTGTATTTGAAACCCGTCCTCTCCAGGCGAAAAAATAAACAACAGCCCTATATACGAGTATATAGCAATAGTTTTGTTATGTGCCCAGAGATCTCCTTTTATACCTACTACGTTGGCGGCAAACAAGCATAGGACCCATCTGGTGGTTAGTTACCTATGGACGCCTGCAACACCAGAGGACCCTTCCAAAACCCATACAACTGTTTCTTGAGAAATTCTATTATGTAGCGTTATAATCTTTGTAAAAACAAGCTGACAGATATCAATTCTCCCACCCCTACTGTTCAGTTTTCAATTTAAACCAGACAATAGACAGTTCTACTGACCCTCGTTCCCATTCACCTATTCATATCATTCGGTCAGTTATTCAAATTATCATTCGATCTGTTGTGAGCGATTACGGATCATCACTACATAGTATAAAACAAAGTCGCTTTCTCTGTCCCTATATCCCTATGTCTCGATGTATGCTTAAATCTTTAAAACTACGCAACGGATTTTGATGCGGGTTTTTTTAATAGATAGAGTGATTGAAGAGGAAGGTTTGTATATATATATAATAACATCCATTAAATAGTGCACCCGTGCGAAGCCGGGGCGGGTCGCTAGTTTGTTTATATAATGAAAAGACAACCTTGAGTAACATCCTAAGTCATAATGCTCAAAGAGCTGATTTTAGTTTATTTCGTAATTATGCCGCCTCTACATTATCAATTTCAACACGTTTGGTATCGTTTGAGCGTAAAAAAAGAAAATTGAACCTTTTGTCGATCAAAGATTCGCCTCTTATTTCTCAATTTCTCAATCCTATTAAAAGGCCGTGTATTTTATATCCATTATGAATTTACATCTTTCAAAGAGACTAAAATAGCTAACTTTATTAACACCATTAAGAAGTCATCTCCCAGTGCCGGAGATCTTCGGCCACATAACAAAAGAATGCTATTGTTTAGATTTTTCGCTGAGAGAAGACGCGTATAATTGCTCGAAGTGGATATATCATTACTAGATGTTGTGTTATGTTCTTAGTGGTAAGTAAGATCAACAGAGGAGGATTCTGTGTTGAGACTGGGGTTCCTGCAGACGAGCAACTCTCTATCTGACAACACAGTGAATCTTCAAATCAATAAGGTCGGCAACGTGCTTGTGATCTCTAGGTTCGCAAGCGTCGGCAGCCTACGCTGTTTGCTAAAATTTGTTTGACACCGTCATTTATTTATTTATTCATTTTAATCGATCTTTATTGCACAAAAGAAACCTCATCGTACAAAAGGTGGACTTAATGCCGTATGGTTGAGCTTAAATCTGTAACTAACAATATTGTTTCGTTGTAATTATAAAAAAAATATCATTGAGACTAAAATATGTAGGTTTCTACAAAAATTTCACCTCTTTATTTGATTGTCGGTAGAACTCCGGTGGGCGGGCGCGCCTGCGCACTGCCGGGCGCCGTAGCTAGGTACGTGGCCATTTTGTATCACTATCACTACAAATAATACGAATAGGTAGCACCAACACAATGCAAACAAGGTTTAGGCACAATCCCACAAGTATAGAGATTCAAAATCAAAAACAAATGTTTATTCGATAGTTCGCATCTTGGGCTAGATGCAAACCCTTACGCAATACAAAAACTATACGTAGGCCTTAAGTGCTGCAGAAGTCAGATTATATCAATTATACAATACGGCATTTTGTCACTACAATAGTGATAATGATAACAGACTAGTTACCTGGACACATACTTAACAGGAGATGAATAGTCTCCAAATCCAATACATAATAATACAGAGATGTGTAAAATCTCTAATGTCAGACAGTTAAATATGAAGTGTTCAAACACTTTTTGCTTTTATATTACACTCTTATTCTGCGCCGTTGACTTTATTTCTAGTTTTTAGTCGAGTTTTCGTGCGCGTAGAATATTTTTTGGGGTATGCTTGAAATCATAAGAGTTGGCCAAATTGCGTCAAAGTAATTCGTTCAAAAAGGTATTTTGCTGTAGCAAAAATAAGGTTTCAAATCCAATAACATTTTTCTAGAAAGTCGGTGAATCAACCAACTTGGCCTGGCAACTTGGTTTAAGCGGGCAACGAACGCTCAGACTGAGGTACAGGCACACCGTTTAAATTTCATTTTCACTAATCATCGATGGAATGTATTCCACGAAAACTTTTGATCTATTTCTCATTCCTTTTCTGCTTAATGAAAGTCCTGCTGAACGAAAGTCAACTGTTGGGCAAAGGCCTCTACCCATTCCTATTGATGGCTTCTTCCTCCCAATTTCTGTGTGCACCCAGGTCAGCTCGCCATCTCCGTCTAGGCCTGCACTTGGTATCTAGCTATATTGACCGGCCCAGTCGCACTTGAGCCTGGCCGTTTTTGTACCTACTTCAGGCTATGCGTGTTTTGGAGCGCAACGCAGTTTCTCACAGATTAACTTCTTTATTCTATTTGGTAAAAAAATTGTTTAAAATATTATTGGCGGAAAAGGTAAAATCAGTTTACGTAATGCTACTGGAGTAAAAATAAGCGTAAAATGTTTTTTAACCACCGAGTGTGACAAAAAGCGCTTTCCCATTGCTCTTTTAGCATATTTTATGCCGGCTACCTTAGCGTACTTTGTTCGCCCTTCGCAAGTTTGAAACAGGGATCCCTTACACGGGACCCTTCACATTATAGTCCCGGGAGACCGTATACTATTGAGTACTCGCCCTGGACATTCGTGTCCACAAGTGCTAAATTAGTGATTTGTTGCAAAAACCCTGATTATACACTCAAGAGCAGAAATAAAATAATAGGTACACTTACACATTATTTTTGCTCTTGAGTATATATGACACTGTCGTATCAACTAGAGTAAAACCCACCTTAAAATGAACGCCCCATGCTACTAGACATTTTTTAAATGTGAAAGTTTCCGTATCTACTCGTACTCTACTGACATGCCATCGGACCTTTCAGCCCAGAGGAAAAACTAGACTTTGTTATGACTAAATAGAATGGCTTCGTACTGACACTATGTTTTCCTTCGCCGAAAAGCTAACACGTACGTATACCTTAATACTTGTCTGTACAGAATAAATTTATAGGTCACATGATCAGCAAATTTCGAAAGGCTACTAATTTATCAAAACATTTAATACATGCTTTTATTATGTTTAAGACTGCTAATGTTGCTTGGTTACCAAATTCTTTGCGGTTTATTAAAATGATACTAATAAATTATTCATAAACCACTAGCATCTACGCAACAAACAAGCCTCATAATTATTTCCAAAGCAATGCTAATCCACTTTCGCGCGCCCCTGTACTTAGGGTGCGATCACTTGTAATGGGCTTATCTCGGCGTTAGTGTCCACTAAACACCAGTGTACACGCCTGTACACCAAATTGGTTAAGTGCGCATTTTAATCTTATTTAGCTTGGTTTTTGATGCATTAATTGGATTTGAGGTTTTTGTGTTCAAATGTATTTATAACTGGGTTTTCTAGTGATGAATCATAACTAAGTCATCACTTTTTTATAAAGGGGTCTACTTTTACCTCTGGGTTGGAAGATCAAATGGCAGTCTCTTTCGTAAAAACTAGTGCCTACACCAAACCTTCGAATTAGGAGCTAAAGAGGACCCCAGCTTCTTGGAGAACGCTATATGTTGATAACTGTTGTAGAAAAATCTTATGGCTTAGAAAAAATCAAAACATCGATGTAGTGCTCTGGGTAGCCTAGTTGTAGGGTGCTGCTGCAAAACAGACGTTTTTTTAATCTTTTATTCTCTGTATTAAACTCGTCAAGGCCTTAGCTTTAAGATATCGAGTCATAGAAAATCGATAACTTAATCGCCTCAAATCATCGTCCTCATCCTAGCATTTTGTGCCCTAAGGAGCGAAGATTTGAATAAAGTACTAAAATGTGTTTATGATGCTGGTTCAATAAAAAGAGTAGTTTTTTTCCACCTTAAACAACACCCCTGATCATCAGTTATGTGTGAAACAAACAAGCACAGATCGATCTTATTCCCATAGGACTAGGGGACATTATACCCTGACACCCATCATTTGTAATATGAACTGTAGTGTTCTAAGAATAAGACTTGTTTTGGCAAAGCTTTTGTTAAGTGAATAGAACTTGAAATGATGTGCTGAAGTAGATCTAATGTTGTCAAATTGGATGCACTTTAAAGCTTTAGAAAATGGAGTGATTGAGACTATCGAAAGTATTGGTTTAAATAGTCGTGCAGTTATTGCCATAAATGTTTAATGTATATACTTATAATAAGAATGCTATATTATATCTATTTAAAAGGATAATAATACAGTAGGGCCTTGATAATCCGTACACAGGCTAATCCGAACGTCGCAGTAATCCGAACTGGCGAGTGACCCGTTTCTCCTCCGCCGTAACACCTGACTTTGTTTAAACCATCCGGTTTGTAGTTCTTTCAAGGATACGAAATTATGCTGTACTGCACACCACGTGTTTTATGATAAGGTTCCTACTTTTGAAATATGATATGGTTCCTACACCAAAACGTAAACACAAAATTTTGACCATTGCTGAGAAGTGTGCCATTAGACAGCTTTAAAGATGGCGTGTCTGCTACTTCGCTTTCTCAAAAGCATGATATTGGAAAAGCTACAATTTCTGATCTGATGAAAAAGGAACAGAACATTAGGTAATTTCATTCCAACATACTATAATTCGAACGCTCCGTGAGTCCGAACAGTAGTTGTTTCTTTGAAGTTCGGATTATCGAGGCCCTACTGTATAGAACAAACTTTACTGCAAGACTTTTAATTCTAATAATAAATTATGTTTTACTTCTCATGCTCGAAAAGTGTGTCATATTAGACAAGCGGGGCTAAAGTAGTACATTTAACCCCTAGGGAAAATATGAATACATATTTATGATTTGCAAAACATTCAATTTCGACCAATCAAAATACTTCATCTATTAAATCCACCAATCACAAAACACTAAATTTAACTCTTAAAAAAATATTTGGTATTGGGTATTAATCAACCAGAATACAGCTTTACTAAAATCCACCAATCAAAAAACAGAATTAATTTCTCTAAGGAGTCTAAAGATTAAGTTTGTAGTAGTCCCTATTTCACAATAATTTAATAAAGTGATTAATTCGTTCGAGCAACGCTTTGAAGCGATCAATGGAAGGTGTGTTAGCTTTTTTTGCGAGTAAATATTGCCCGCGGCGGTGTCTATGTTTTGTGTGTCAAAGCAGTTTAGAAAAAAAAACATGCTGCCAAATTATATATTAGTTCGCCGTGGAATTTATTGTTAATTTTGGATGATTAACCTTTGTTTATTTATTTTCTCGCAATCGAAGTGAAAAGTAGAGTTTATAACTCTGGTCTAAAAGCCATATTACCCCTCGAACTATTTTCCCGAATCAAGTGAGGGAAAACAACTGATATGGCTCGTTTTAGACCCTTGTCGTACAATCTACTATTAATTATTTTAATAAATATATGTATATAAACCCTGGACAGGGTCTATGATGAAAGAAATGAACTCTTCTTGAAAGAATTATTCGTTTATTTACAGCGTCGTTAATATTACATGTTTCCTCACTCTCGTCGTCTAACAAATTGAATCACACGTCAACTCATTCGCCACTCCAAAGCAATTCAAACTCCATTCGAACGTTCCTTATTCATCATCAAGCAGCCAGCACCTTATACAGCCATCAAAAAGTACCAATCCCATATGTATGCTTAGGTTCGGTTGCACCAACATACGATCAGGCCGGTCATCGTCAAATATGGCGCCGGCAGCTGTCATCCCATATAAACTTGTCAAATTTTCCATACAATCAGATTTTAACGAACACCGCTTACGATTACAGACGGTTTGGTGCAACCCACCCTTATTGTTCTTAACGTTACGGTAATATATATAAAAAAAAACGAAATCAAGTGACTCAGTACTCGTAAATTGTGTTATTATTTAGATCATACTAATGTGTATTACACATATATATCCACACTATAACAGTTGTAAAATATGCGAACAAGAATTTAAGGGGACGCGCATATATTTATGAAATGACTTTGGGTGTAGGTATTTAGACATAATTTTTATGGCAGAATTTTTTGTTAGTTGGTCGGTTACATATATGGAGAACAAAATAATATATGAATGTCTTAAAAAATAAAAACACGTGCTTTGCAAAATTCAATTCACCAATAAATTACAAAACAACACGGCAAATAAATCATCGAACAACCGAAAGGGTAGGGTGTCCAACTAATTAAATTGTCATAATACAGTCCCATTATTTTATTGAGTACAGAATTTAATTTTCGTCAGTCGTAATGCCACGTCTCATGGGAGGGGAGTGAGTGCATTGTATCAACGGGAGAATGTCCCTGGTTTCCGTGAAGGGGGGTCACTTTATGGTTGATTTGGGATTTGACTAGGGTGTGCAATATGGTGTGATTTTGTGTGCGAGTGATTTTTGTTCGATTTTATGAAGGTTACGCGTGTTTAAATATAATTGAAAGCACAAACAACAGTATAATATATATCGCCAAAAGTTTGAAAATTGATAATATAATTTTTTGTGTAATCCAATATAAATAGATATCAATAACAAAAAAACCGGTCAAGTGCGAGTCCCACTCGCGCACCGAGGGTTCCATACACAGATGTGTACCGGTTCCAACCCTTACACAGGAAAATCTCAACAACATGGTGTAGAAATTGAACACCATGGGCACAGTACCATCTATGGACGAATTTTGTTACAAATTTGAGCTACTAAATAACTTGCAAACAGACAGACAGACAGACAAAATGAACCCACAAGAGTTCCTTTTTTACCATTTTGGTACGGGACCCTAAAAATGACAGCTCGTTCTAAGGTCTTAAATATCATTTCTTTGACTAGAGGCAGACTCCACACGAGACTTGGCGTAGGTTCTAGCTATGAGAAAGCAATTGAGTTTTGACCTTCCAACCCAAAGAAGCTAATCATCATAGGCTCTATCTAGTGAACTAGTGCATAGACCATTAATGTGAGCTTAATCTACTTATTTATTTCCAGGTACTACGAAACCGGGAGCTTCAAAGCCGGCGTGATCGGTGGCTCGAAGCCGAAGGTAGCCACGCCACCAGTGGTTGACGCCATCGCGGCGTACAAGAGAGAAAACCCGACGATGTTCGCGTGGGAGATCAGGGATCGGCTGCTGAGTGAGGGGATCTGCAGTCAGGACAACGTGCCGTCTGTGTCAAGTATCAACAGGTAATATAGTCCTTATATCATTTTTTTGGGTTGGATCTTTTTGTTCAATGTGTGCCATTTTTTACGTAGAGATAACCTGGGATCCAGATTAGGATGGCTAGGTTATGTGGTATTTCTACCCACTAAAAACTCCACGGCGACCGCCGTCTGTGCTCTCATGCGGGGAACTCCAGGATCTCAATTAGGATGCACTAGAGCCCTCCCCCACCCCCTCGCACTTTGATAATTTTGGCTTTTCTCCCACGTCGCCCTTCCTGGGGTTGATAAGCAAGAGTTGCGGCCCCCACCACAGTGAGCACTCGCAACCTCGATAACTTCCTTTAGTCGCCTTTTACGACAGGCGAGGAAGACCGTAGAGAAGACCTAATTCTTCTCTTTACGGTTTTCATTACAGACTATCGAAATCATTCAGCCTTTCCTGATACTACCATCAAACTGGAGCTAAATTAATGGGCAAAGTGCTATCTGTGTCTAGTATGTACAAGTAATAAAATGTCGTTTTTATATGCATTAACAACATTAAAAATGCTAGTGTGGAGAAAAAGATTATCCTAAAATGCTCCAAACGCATACGAGTACTAAAAAGCAAAAATAATTGGTACGTTTTCTATGGAAGTTCAATACAAAGTGTACCCATTATTTTTGCTCTTGAGTGTATTACATCTACGTAATGTCTAACTCTTAATAGCTACAAAATTCAAGAACATGTCTATACTAGTTATGATTCCCAGCAGACTTTAGTTGCTTCTTTCTTCAACATTGATTGAAAGAGCCAGACCAATCTCGGCAAAACTTCCAATATTATTTTCCTACACAAAATAGGTACTCTTCTATCGTTAAGACAAAACAGACATCTTAAGCAAACTACCTACGGAAAAGATAAAGAAAAACATTTCTGGGACCACTCCCTTTTCAAGAAAGTTTTCCGATACTAGTTATTGTAATACCGACTCTTTTGTGGTGAAACAAGGTGTAGTTTTGCACGGTTGAATAGAACTAGGAAGAGTTATTGAGTGTGGCCATGAAATGATTTCTAAACTTGAATGAATCGACAGTAAATTAAATTATTAAATATTACATTTCAGTTAGTGTTATCTTAAATGGATTTTGTTTTTGGATTTTTTAATTTTTTTTTCATTTTCAAAAGTAAATTGCATGCTATTTAGTAGTAGCGACCCGCCCGAGCGCGGGTAGTCCTGTTTTTCTAGTCCCTCACTTCGGATATTACACGTTTTCCATACAAACGTCCAACCCCCATTTTTACACCCTAAAGCTTAGATCATTTAAGATTGGAGACGCCACCCATTTGCCACAGGTATGAGAGAAAAATCTACCGCGTTATTAAAAAGTACTTCATTAATCGATTATATTCGTACTATCGAAATCGTTCCCGACATGTGAAGAGCTCCATTCAAAACGACTTTATGTGCTGTTTTTGGGTGCAAAAGATCAATTAGCATTTCACTTATACGTATGTTTTCGCTTTAATTACTAGTGAGCTGTAGACCTCGTGAGTGAGTTTTTGTATCATTTCCAAAATCTGACATTATAAAAAAAATCAATTATGAATATCGATAACAAAATTTCACTAGAAGCGGTTGAAAAATGCGACCTGTCGAGGAGAACAAACCGAAATTCGGACGCAGAAACTTACAAAATCTTTGAAATAAAAATTGTTTTTGAAAATTTTCAAAAACTGACTCGACAAAAAATTCTATATAATTACCAGACCTGCTCACAAATTTTCACTAGAATAGTTTGCGAAATGCGACCTTTAGAGGAGAACATACCGTTGAACAAATATATTTGTTTTTAATTTCCAAATAATTTATTCGACAAAAAAAATCTGTATATTTATCCAACATGCTCATAAAATTTCACGAGAATCAGTTGAGAAATGCGACCTGTAGAGAAGAACAAACTGAAATTCGCCCGCAGAAACTTACAAAATCATTGATAAAAAAAATTTTTTTTTAAATTTCCAAAAATCATCTCGACAAAAAAATTCTATATAAGTACCGAACCTTCTCACGAAATTTCACGAGAATCGGTTGAGAATTGTGACCTGTAGACGAGAACAAACAGAAATCCGGACATACGAAAGCATTTTTG
The DNA here is from genome assembly GCA_963556455.1 of Epiblema foenella. NCBI lineage: Eukaryota > Metazoa > Arthropoda > Insecta > Lepidoptera > Tortricidae > Epiblema > Epiblema foenella. The sequence goes on along the minus strand of OY747116.1, from coordinate 12,603,407 downwards.
TCGAAGCTGAAGGGTCTCTGACCTTCGTTTCACTTGATCAATAATTTTCTGTACAATTAACGTTTCAATTAAATCGTAAATCGAGCATCGATTACAAAGTCGATTTAAAACCATTCGTACTTGAAAACCATTGGCCGCTATTTTGCCATTAAACTCCTCCGAGGACACAAGAACTACTTTCTATAAGAATTTGTATGAAATGTGATCCTTAGTGATATTGGTCACTTTAGTCATGCGATAATTGACATACTCGTACGAAAGCATTTTTACCCAAACTGAAACGGAGACTCGCAACGGTCGCTCGGTCAAAAATACCAGATTCCTACACTGAGAGAATTACAGTATACTAAGTATATTTTAGTTTCCTATCATAAAGAGGATGTACTAAGGTTTTCCTAGTCCAAGGAAACTGTGAACGAGTGACGATGCTTAACAGCGGGATGTACTCATTCAGATCTTAACTTTAATCTGAAACAAATGAAAATATTGTCCGCTCACTTCCTGGCCAGCCAAGGGGTTGCGTGACGGCACGAAGTGCGTACCGGAAACGGGTGGGGGAGCAAAGATGGCGTCACCGGAAGCAGGGACACGTGCTCTGCGCGCACCGGACATCCCCCGCATCCATTGAATTATTGCGAATACCCATAATAATCATATAAAGTTTTTTGCCTATGAGTTTATCGTGTAGGGTAAGGTACAGGGCTTTTCGATTAGTGTATCAATCGGGTACGATTAAGTGTGACTTATTTATAATTGCTCTGACGATATTTCGTATTTATGTTTAGAAATTATTGCTGAGTGGCGCTACACAGCCTATATACTTACGAGTATATAGGTAGTTATATGCATTATGGTAGTTCAAGAACTACTTATGCTATCGATTTGTTATTTAGAAAAGTTATAAAGAAGGTTAATCCAGATGCATAGAACATTCTTCTGCCAAAAAGATTTGTTCCCGTACAAAATCAGAACCGCCTTATGGTAAGAATTTCGAAAAACGCTGTATATAGGCTCTATATACGAAGTTTCTTCTAATATTTTTAGGAATATGGAATTATTACAGAACATTGATACCTATCAATGTATGTTTTACAGGAAAAATATAATTACAGCTCTATCCAGTATTTCTTTTTTATATCCTCAATAAACATTTCTATACTAGGTTTGTAAATTAATATTTCAATTAAAAAAAAATGAAATTGGTGCACGTTGGTCAATTATCATTAAAAACCACCATACATACTAAGTCATTCAGTCGCTCAATTTTGTAACAAAATTCGCTGATAGATGGCGCTGTACCAATGGCGCTCAATTTCTACACCATGTTGTTGAGATTTTCCTGAATTAATTGGGTTGGAAGCGGTGGTACACATCTGTATACGGAACCCTCGGTGCGCGAGTCTGACTCGCACTTATTTTTTTAATGGAGCCGCTGTGGGGGTTCAAAACGTAAACAATATCACTCACGAGGTCTATCTACAGCTCGCAGTCATAGTCACTAGACAGACACAGAGTAACTAGTTATACAATATTTAGGTAACATTTTCCCACCATAAACTAATGTGAGCACAACACAAATCCCTCCTAATTGCGTATAGATTAGATAAACTATTTGTTATTAGCGATATTAGTGTTCCAGATTACACGCTACCGTTTATTAATCGCGCTATCTCGATGGGTGACAGTTTCGAGTGGGCTTGTCATGTGTCATTGTCGTGATGGTACGTACGGCCCACGGTAAGCGGCTGTTCAATGATACCGCGTATCGTGGCTTAAGTCGTCATCTTCCGGGGCCAGAGGTCTCCAGGCATATAATGAAAAAATGTCTTTGTTTTTTTGCCTAGCGACAACCGATTAATAAAGGATCGCTTTGTTCTGACACCATCATTCTGATTGTGCTCGAAGGATTCCGACACCCACTTTGAGAACCAATCCCAAGATGTGGCGTAGGATCTAGTTTTTACAAAAGCGACTGCCATCTGATTTTATAACCCAGGGGAAAACTAGACTTTGTTGGGATTAGACAACAATAATAATATCATTTTTGGATCATAAAAGATCCAAAATTATATGAATTTGGCATAGTCTGTAATTGTAACAACAGGCGGTCTTACAATACAATACAAATATTCTTTTCACTTCTCATGCTCGAAAAGTGTGTCATATTAGACTTGTCAAGCGGGGCTAAAGTAGTACATTTAACCCCTAGGGAAAATATGAATACATATTTATGATTTACAAAACATTTGAATTTGACCAATAAAAATACTTCACCTATTAAATCCACCAATCACAGAACACTAATTTAACCCTTAAAAAAATATTTGGTATTGGGTATTAACCAACCAGAATACAGCTTTACTAAAATCGACCAATCTGGAAACATAATTATTTTTTCTAAAGAGTCTAAAGATTAAGTTTGCAGTAGTTCCTATTTCACAATAATTAAAAAAAGTGGTTAAATCGTTCGAGCAACACTTTGAAGCGCTCAATGGAAGGTCAGTTTAGCTTTTTTCGCGCGTTAATGTTGCGCGCGAACCGCATTGTCTATGTTTTGTGTGTCAAAGGAGTATAGAAAAAAAAACATGCTGCAAAAGTATATATTTTCGCCGTGGAATTTATTGTTAATTTTGGGTGGGTTAACCTTTGTTTATTTATTTTCTCGCAATCGAAGTGAAAAGTAGAGTGTATAACTCTGGTCTAAAAGCCATATTACCCCTCGATCTATTTTCCCTCACTTCGTTCGGGAAAATAACTATCTCGTGGTAATATGGCTCATTTTAGACCCTTGTCATACAATCTACTATTATTGCTCACCAAACGAAGTACATTCAAAGAACAACAGAAATTAAAATACATGTAACAGTGGTAGATAACAGGCGGTCTTATCGCTAACAAGCGATCTCTTCCAGACAACCTTTGGTTAGTAGAAACTAAGCTAGAAAGTTTAAATTACTTGAGTACGTGAAACAGAAAAATAGAGTATAAACAACCTATAATACCAACTATGACTATAAGAAGCACCATGAACTCACTTTAAAGCGATCTCTTCCAGACAACCTTTGGGTAACTGGAAAAGTTGACTGAGAATTGGGATTAGGTAGTGTAGGAGTACAATGGGAAAGTGTAATGACACTTATTTCTTATTGTATTTTATTTTAGTGATTTTCCCGTTTACGTACCCACTTTCAACAGCAACACTTAGCCCCTGCACTATCATTCTGTCATTACAATTGTCTCAAATCAGCCAATACCGACCCCCATTCAAAACTGGGGTCCCTTCAGGGGTGCTCTTGGTCCATTACCGAACAATACAACAGGATTACCGGTATCAACGAACAGGGGTACAAATCTAGTTATTTTAAATTTATTCTGTCAGTAATGGATATTGTTTTTAAGTAGTTTTGTATTAGCAGTTATATTGGTAAGTAGTTATAATGTAATTTTGGACCTATTCAGTTTTTATAGTAGCAATTTACAATATTCTAGATCGTTTTTTGAATTCAGAGGGTAACTACGAAACTTTTGTACTACCGTTAGGTAGATTTTAATGTCAAATTTTAATGTCAGCGGGGTAATCACGTAACTTTTTTTACTACCGTTAGGTAGATTTTAATGTCAAATTCTAATTGTCAGCTAATACATTTATACTTCAAAATTGACAGTAAAATCTATCTACCTACCGTTAGTATATACAGTTACGTGATTCTCCTGAGAGATGTTATCTAAAAGTAATGTAAAATGTAAGTATCAAATTACTGAAATAACACAAATATAGTTAAAATCGAGCAATTTGAAGATTTAGATGACATATGATTGTGGTTATATTCTCTTTGATACGATTGACGACCGCTTTAGCCTAGTTGGTAACCCTGCCTTCGAAGCTGGAGGTCCCGGGTTCGAATCCCGGTCAGGGCATGTATTTGTGTGCTGAACACGAATATTTGTTCTTGAGTCATGGATGTTTTCTATGTATATAAGTATCTATTTATATATATAAGTATGTATATCGTCACTTGGTACCCATAGTACAAGCTTTGCTTAGTTTGGGGCTAGGTTGATTTGTGTAAGATTGTCCAAAGAAAGAAAGATATTTATACGTTCATTCATAAACATGTATACTAATTCCGTAAATATCATTATTATTGGTTGGAATTGGCGCTGATTTAATCTGTAACCAAAACAATCAAAATCGAGTTAAAAACGCGAGTAAAAGTCAAGAGTCAATTTTAAGCCCATCGCGTCGCCCAATACGAGGGCGATCGTGACCCGCCACGTGCCCGCCAGCCGCCCGCCACGCAGCCGCCACGCAATCGCCAAGCAGTCGCCACGCGCCGGTAATGCGCGGTCGTGTGAGGAGTGAGAATTTGGCAATGCTTTTAGATTTAGGTTGTCTATTCGCTGTGTTGTCGATGGGTTAATGGTGAAAGGGATTGACAGTGACTACTAGCGATGACAGGAGAACGAAAAATTAGTGTCAAAAGTTGACGTTCTTTGTCGAACTTCAGCATGGCATGGTGAGGTTTTAGCTATATTTGTTTGTGTTTGTACATAGTCGATTCGTTCATAAATATAACGTACTTACGTTCCCAAAGGTTCAAAAGTATCTGAGCAACCTTATGCCCTTAATAATAAAATCGTATTCAGATATTTTTGATCACTTTATCCGTTCACATATTGTCGAACTCGCCTGTACTGGATTTTATGGTGATGAATTTGCATTAACGTTTATTTTTAGGGTTCCGTAGTAAACAAGGAACCCTTATAGTTTCGCCATGTCCGTCCGTCCGTCCCCCGCTTTTCTCAGTAACCGTTAGTACTAAAAGCTGTAATTTGGCATGTGTATACATATCAATGACGCCGACGGTGGCTACTAGGCATGTGAAAAAAATCATAGTAGTAGTATATACGATGAATTTAAAAGGAAAACTATCACAGCTAAGTAGACACTACCGTAAAGGGCAGAAATATGTATACAACACAACATCTCAAAAAAGTACATCATCAGTACTAAGATCAGTAAAAACCCTTCTACCCGTAATTCCGCATATGACCGGTGACGTGATGGACGGGCAACTACGGAACCCTACACTGTGCGTGGCCCGACACGCACTTGGCTGTATTTATTTTATCTTGTTATTATTTTTTAATACCCTGGATTCAATAGTTACATCTTTTGTAGTTTACTGTTCACTGTTTTCACAATGGCTTGAGTGCGTAAGTAAATGTGTCTTTACATAAGCAGTTCTTAGAAAATTTAATTTTACTAAGTATTTTTTATTTAACGATGATTATTAAACTTGAAAATATGTGAATTAATTCCCTTATTAGTATCATGCAAACAAAATTATGTTTATGTAAATGGCTTCCACATTTGTAACTAACATTTCACACAGTCATCAAAAATACTAAAAAACGCCCCACGCAAAATCATAACCACAAAAAAAGCAAAACTGCCAGAGAGCGCAACGTCAAGACATTTTTTAATCGAGTCCCTCCCGTCGGGTAATTGCAGCCATAATTTCTGGCAACCCCGGTTTGACATTTGAATTTTTGGCGCGCAAACGAAATAATTTGTCGTGTCGGGTTCTTATATTGGGGACGTTGTATTAGGGTGTGAATACATTATAGAAATCTTTGAATTATTATGTTACAGTAATTTGACCTTGACAGAGTAATAATTATGGTTGGTTGTAAACATTTGAGTGAATTTGCAACCTGTACTTATTCGGTATATTATTTCGATTTTTCTAAGAAGTTTTTCTATCCTATGACTGAATATTTTTTGCTTAAACGAATTTAAGCGATTACATTGATTAGATTATGCCAGTAATCAATAACATTATGCCAGTAAACGAAATACGTTAGTTAGAAATTTGACATGATTATTCTGAATAAAAGTGGGGGACATGACTTATGAGGATGCAGGTAACTGTAGTTTGACAATTATAAATTAAACTAGTGGCTCTTTGCGCTGTAGTAGTCCTCGCGAGTGTTGTTTTTTTTTTTGTTGGAAATAATATTGTTTTTGAAAAATTCTTTAAAGTGATTCAACGAAAAATGTATATAAATACCAAACCTTTTCACTAAATTTCACTAGAATCGGTTGAGAAATGCGACCTTTAGATTAAGATTTAAAAAAACATTTAAAATATATTTTTCTCTAATTTCCAAAAAATGACTTGACAAAACATTTTCTATAAAATTATCGATCCTGTTCACAAAATTTCAAGAGAATCGGTTGAGCAATGCGATCTCTATAGAAGAGAACAAACCGACTTCTACCCGCAGAAACCTGCGAAATAATAAAAAAAAACTTTGTTTTGGAAATTTTCTAAAAACTGATTTGATAAAAAAAAATCTATATGTATAATTACCGAACCTGCTCTGCGACTACTAGAGCAGGACAAACGGAAATTCGCCGGACATACGACAACATTTTTGTCGAAGCTGAAGCAGAGACCTTCGTTTCACACTGTCAATAAATCGGTCCCAACTATACCTATATATTCTTACTTACATATTATAATATCACATAGGGTCAGCCGCGCTTATGATTGTTCTGCAGTCTCAAGCGTCCATTGGCTACGGTATCTGTGGACGGTCAGGCAGGCCGTGTGCTTGTTTATCATTCTCGCAATGTAAAACATAAATATTGACTTTCCATATCTAATAACATCTTATCAATATAATAATGACCATTTTGATTAAAATGCACTAACAGTGTAGATAGAAAAAAAACTCAACAAACTTGTATTAAACTCTCTACAAATAAATCATCCCCATTTCCTATACAATAAAGCACTTGTATGGCAACATTATAGCGCAGAGAATAGAGTTATAAAATATTTGGGTAACCGCGCTGGCAACCCTTCCGCCGGATACGGATGTAACCCTTGCGTTTTGCAAATTTATATTTTTTCATTTGCAGAATGGACGGAAATGTTTGTTGAAAATTACATTTACAACATATACGACTAACAGTTTACATGGTTTTGTGTGATCGTAAATCAAATATGTATATATATTTAAAATAAGTAATTTATTATTTATGTACACCTCGTTTTATTTTATTATTATCCAATCCCACGCAAGTAAAAAGTCTGGTGTAGCTTTGTATGCCCCGGCGGGACAGTTGAGCTGAAAGTTTCGACTCTGACTCCAGTTTTTCTTTAAATTTTTAAGCCAAGAAAACTAAAAAGACATCATAACTCTACTCACCATTACCGCAATGAATCAAGCGGCACGCGCTCTAACATCCTTCTTCCATATACTGGCGCGCGCCGCAAATGCGCCGATTCGCCACGCATCCGTGTTGCGGGCCGGGACACGTGCGGGTTTTTTGGCAAATTGCTTGGGGCTTTGAATTTTTGAGGGGTCATTTGAATTTTTGTTTTTTATAACCGTTGGATTCCGACATTAGACTTTCATTAACGATAGGGGAAGATTGCTTTGTTTGCGGTATGGAAACCTGCGTGGAGGTTTTCCATTGAAGGGAAAAAAAAATACTATCAACTAATTATTTACCGATTGCATGTATTTCTGATTGTTGGCGTAGTACGTCTAGTTTTTCATAAATAATTTTCTGGAAACGTAATTACAACTCGATATTTCACGGATCAAATTTAAACAACTGTATTTACCATACACATTTTACAGATAACTCCTTTCTGGTTTTATAGTTTTTAGTTCAGAAATTGGTATTTTATTAGACACCTTATTTTTTACTCTGAGGAATTGAGTGACTGATTAGTATACCTAGTTATTTTCAACATGTTCCATATTACTACACAAAATACCCTCATTTAATCCTAATCCCCAGACAACACAAGACAATTTCTCGATGCAACGATGACACCGTTTTGTTTCGCGGCCATTTTGCCGAGTTGACAGTTAATTTCCCGCCATGATGGATAATAGCGCGCCGGTGAATTATTGCCAGTTTCGCTCGGGTTGACATATGCAAAAATTGTTTTGGGAACTTATTAAAAAGGTCGAAGGGTAATTTTGATATATGATGCTTTGGTTTTACAACAGGTGCTTATCAAAAGTGTCTATTAAAGTTTAGTTTTAGAGAACTTATGAAATACATAGACACAAGAGACAACTTGTTTACCTGTTAGCTCTTATGTTATTTATGGAATGTTATGTAGCGACATATTTTCATTTCCAGAGCGTTTTTTGTTCAGCTTTTTATTATATACAATACCTATTGATAATGTTCCCCTATTGACTATGAATCTTTTTAGACATTTTTTTTTAATTTATCATTTAATATGCAACCATTTACTATTATTAAAATAAACCACCACATTGAGGCTGACAACCTGTCATTAAAGTTATGACCAGTGTAAGAATTTAAGTTCCAATGAAGTGCCGTGACATGGTCTATGGTGATATATATATTATTATTAATGGTTTAGGTACATTTAACTTATAATTTTATTGAGTAAATAAATACTCACCTCCAACCAAATAAACATTTAAGTAGCACATGTTGAAAACTTAGTCTTGGTCTCAGATGTCAAAGTTCTTAGACAACCTCAACGTGGATATTGCTGAAAAAATATATTTATTCAGGATAAAATCGGGACAACGCTGGGAAAGTGTCGACTCATTCATTTAGATTTTGAGTTTAACAAGGATGTAGTTTCTAAAGAAACTGTCTTTGTTGTCAGGATCGTCCGCAACAAGGCGGCCGAGAAGGCGAAGCACGCGCACAACCAGCAGCAACAGCAGCAGCAGGAGCAAGAGATATCCTCGGCGCAGGGCAGCGTAGTATCTGTAAGCATATTCACTTACGCAATGCTTGTAGTCAATGCAACCAATATTGTATATATATATTTTTTGCCTTATTCCATTTAAACTAGTTGCTCTGTGAGCTGTAGACCTCGTGAGTGAGCTTTTTTATCGTTTCCAAAATCTGACGTTATAAAATAGATCAATTATGAATATCGAAACGCTAACAAAATTTCACGAGAAGCGGTTGAGAAATGCTACCTGTAGAGGATAACAAACCGAGATTCGGACATACGAAAGCATTTTTGTCGAAGCTGAAGCAGAGACCTTCGTTTCACTCGGTCAATAAGGTGCAAAGGTTGTGTTCACTTAGCTTAGACTGTTCACTTACTACATAGTCAAGACCACTAATATTGCGTGCACTTTTTTCACCTTATCCCATTGAAATAATTTCTAAAAATATATACATGTTTATACTTTCGACTGTACACTGTTCACTTACAGTCGAGTTCATTAATTTATATACACTTTTGCACTCTACTCCTTTGTAATAAGGTCCAAAAATGTATATGACAAATTTCTAGTACAGTAATCCATCACTATGAGACTGATAATGAGATGCATACATTACCACACTCCCACAAATGAGATGCATACCTACACTACTACCACGTTGCGCAGGGCCATGATACAATAATATATTGCGCCAGCTATGGCAAGCACCGTCGTGTCACCCACACTACTAACCGATGTACCGACATCGGTTAGTAGTGTGGGTGACACGATCTACGGCATCAGCTTATCGACGGTATGCGGACGTAAGTGTGTGTCGTCGACAGTGACGTCACGGTGTCACGAATCCGGATTATCAGACCTTGTTTGTTTAGACCAGGGATGTAACAGATGTGGTTATATCGGAACCGGAAGCGGAACCAGATGTTTTAAATTCGGTCTATCGGAACCAGAACCGGAATCGGAGGAGCAGAAACTGAAAACGGATGCGGAACCAGATGCGGAGCCCGAGTGATAGATGGATAAGATGTTAAGGGCAGGGCAGGTCTAAGCTAAGTCTATTCTAAATAAAAATTGCAAATATTAATGTATAAACCTGTTTGTTTTTGTTGTATGCCGCTCACTTCCCCCCGCTGCGCTGCTTTGACATCCGATATAACATCCGTTTTAAAAATAACAGAACCGGAACCGAAGCGGATGTTTAAAACCAATCGGAAGTTCCGACTTACGGGAACCGGAACCGGAGCTCTGTTACATCCCTGGTTTAGACCATGGGCTGGGCGCGGCACTGTGGCGGGTCGCGTCACCTCTATCCTCATTTTGATGATGACGGAATTCAAATCTGACCTTTATCCACCAGGTAATAACGCATTCCGGTAACGCGGGTACCACAGCAGTCCTCTCGCCCACGACGGAGCAGCACGTGCCCAACACGGGCAGCTACAGCATCAACGGCATCCTGGGCATTGAGCAGGTTGACGGTCTGCACAACGGGAACGGGCTGAAGAGGAAACGGCACGAAGACCAGGGTAATATATTTATAAAAAAAAAACGGGATTGCTCTTTGCCGGCATCTAGCCAGGGGTTTATCGTTCAAATACATTATCTTATTAGTTTAGTTTATGCACTTATAGCATGCTGCATCCAAAAGCATGTTACATAAATATTTGCACAGTCACTATGTGGTGCCTTGGAGCCATACAGAACCGAAATATCACCCTAACTCTTACTGCCTATGCTGAAAAAATTCATTTTAGAATCTTTGAACGCTCACCCAACTTTTTCTGTGGCTTTGGCCTGAACATGCATCGTGTTATGGTTTCCCTTGCCAATTGAACTAAAAAAGACCTGACATTCTAGTTAAGCAGCTGCTTAGTTATGTAGTCAAATTATTGGACCCGCGGGCTGGGTTGATTACGAATCATTTACGCTCGCTGGCGAAGTTGACTGTAAAAAATTACAAAGAAATTTCATAGTGGTAATTTTGGCCGGCGGGCTGATAAAGATGTGGGCTGAGTTGACCAAAGCTTCCTCTTTACATAGGGGTTTGAAATTGTATTAATATGATAACAAACGACAGGTGCTCCAAAGCAATATAAAATACGTTTACTACTCTAAAACATTTTTAGAAATATTCCTTGGAGTTTTTATTATGTCTAATTGAACTGCCTTAAATGACACTTCACTGTGATGATTTTCCAAGACAATTACTTAAAAACTGCGAAAGTTTGAGAGAAATCCTTTATTCCGAACTCTCTGGCAACGACACGCGCGGGTATACTTAACCATAATTAAACTCTTTCTAAGGTGGGACTAGTTTTCGTTAGGTAGTATTAAACGTCTTATGTTAGTAGAAAGTGGTTGCCGCTTACAACTTTTTGATGTGGGTAAGGTAGTGTGGGGAAACTCGTGAGAAACGAGAAGTATAACGAATAAAATACTTGGCCCTGCGGAACTCCCACCCCTGTTGGGAGTAGATAGGGAATGTCGACTATCGATAATAGAGCTGATAAGTTTAGAAATATTGTGAAAAACGTTATTTTAGTAACCTTTTTCAGATTTTTACGAGTATTTGAACCGAATTCTATAGCTTAAGGAGGTAAACACAGAACAATAAAATTCGAATTTGGGTATAGAGAGGAGGGTATAGAGGTTTTCATAATAAGGAAAATCGTGTTAGTTTTAAGCAATATTTTTTTTAATATACCCATTACTTACAGTATGTGAGGGTTTACAAGTTTTGTTCACTTGAAATTTCGAACGTAATAAATATTAAGACGTTTTAAGGTGCCTTTGACATATACCTTAAAAAAAAAAACATTTTTTCCAATAACTCTCCTCTCTCGCATCTACTCCAAATTAACTAGTAGGTCTCTCGCATCTACAAATTAACTATATTATGTCATTATCGATATAGTGAACTCACCCTAGAGCATCCCCTTCCTTATCTCTATAGAGCGGCCTATAGAGCGTAGCGCAAGATTTACTGAGCTATTAAACCTACTGCACAAATTGCTGCCATATTATATAACTCTATAACTTTTCAAATTCTCCCACTTAAGATATTTTATAGGGCTTTCAGTTTAGAGCGCCTTTAAATTTTAGAGTTTGAATTTGAGTTTAGTTAACTAAATTAACTTTGTGATCATAATTAAAGTGTGGTTAATGAAATTTTATTTTTTATTTTATTTATTTATTTTAATGAAACCAAAAGAAATGGATGGTAGAAAAATGGAGGGAATTACTAATAACGAAGAATCAGTAACCAAAAATATTTCCTCATGCACGTAAACATGTTTAAGCGCATAATATATTCGGTATCGTATTTTGATTAGAAAAAGAGGAAAAAAAATTTGACACAAAAAATAGTTATTTGTGCAACAAGGAGATTTTTTTTTGTTGCAAGTGCTGATTTTATTTATTTATTTAAACTTTATTGCACAAAAATAATATAAGTATAAAGGGCGGACTTAATGCCATGAGGCATTCTCTACCAGTCGACCATAGGACCAAACAGAAACTAGCAAATGTTTTAATTCCCGAACAAGCGAAAGATTTTTAAATTGAATCACGAGCGTAGCGGGTGGGTTAAAATTAGAATCTTGAGCGTAGTGAGGGAATCAATAGCACGGGATGCAAATACCAATTTTATATAATAGGACGAGATGCAATACGCAAAGGCTAAATAATTTTTGGGTCAAATAAAATATCAACTTTTTCCTAAATACCCTTAACCGGATCCTCACTATGTTTGTTACATCTTGTATATGTATGTGTACGTTACGTATGCATGCATAAATGTATGTGTTATTGACGTTTTACCCAATAGTATACAAGTACAAGAGAGGTAGGGCACAGCAAAATGTTGCTCGAATTTGGACCTGCCCAACTGGGGAAGTGCCTCCGCCTTGCAGAAGACCACAGCCATAATAACATTATTTACTATACAAGTATGTAGTGTTGTGTTCCTGGAGGTGAGCAAGATTGCCAGAGCTCCCGAGGATGCACTGTGTTAAGAGCGAGGGACCTAAATGTGTTCCTTCCGCTGTCAACACAGTGCATCCTCAAATCTTATAAAGGGTCGGCAACGCGCACGTGACTCCTTTGGAGTTGCGGGCGTCTATAGGCTGCGATGGCCGCTTACCATCAGGTGGACCGTACGCTTGTTTGCCACCGGCATTGTATAAAAAAAGTATATTTGATGTTAATACCTTTTTCTTTTCAGACGAGAACCGGGACTTCAACAGCCATTCAGAAGACGACGTGAAACGGCAAAGGAGTCATTATAACGGCGATCAAATATATTCTAATGTGAGTATTAAAACTAGGGTTTTTAGTCCCGGAACTTGTATTAAATCCTACAAATCCCGGCTGGCTCTGTGAGCTGTAGACCTCGTGAGTGAGTTCTTTTATCATTTCCAAAATCTGACATTATAAAAAAGATCAATTATGAATATCGAACCTGCTAACAAAATTTCACGAGAAGCGGTTGAAAGATGCGACCTGTAGAGGAGAACAAACCGTTGAACAAATATATTTTTTTTAATTTCTAAATACTTATTCGACAAAAAACATCTGTATATTTATCCAACCTGCTCACAAAGTTTCACGGGAATCGGTTGAAAAATACGACCTGTAGAGACAAACCGAAATTCGCCCGCAGAAACTAACAAACTCATTGATAAATATTTTTTTTTTGGAAATTTCCAAAAACCGTTTCGACAAAAAAAAATATAACTATCGAACCTGCTCACGAAATTTCACGAGAATCGGTTGAGAATTGCGACCTGTAGACGAGAACAAACGGAAATCCGGACATACGAAAGCATTTTTGTCGAAGCTGAAGCAGAGACCTTCGTTTCACTCGGTCAACAAACCTATAACGGGAACATACAGTAAACAGCAAATACCTATACCAAAATTTGTGAAGTGTGTTTGTGTCTACACTATTGTAAAAAGACGATAACCATGTTGATTTGTTTCTATGTACAGTCAAGTGAAAATATGTGCCGAAACCTTCATCATCATCATCATTTCAGCCGAAAGACGTCCACTGCTGAACATAGGCCTCCCCCAATTTGGGGGGGATTTGCCATAGTCGCCACGCTTGGCAAGCGGGTTGGCGACCGCAGTTTGATGGTGGTAATGACCGAAGGATGCTGCTGCCCACCCTCCGATTTTCCCTTATTCGCCTCCTACGAAACCCACGGGAAGAGATGGGGTGGCGCAATTCTTACCCGGCAACCACACGGTGCCGAAACCTTAATGCGCGGATATAAGATCTATGGGACATATTTTTGAGTAGCTTGCATGCACCCGTATTTTTGCACTCGACTGTACAGCTGATTTCTAGAAAATATGTCCTAGGAGAACATGAGCAAAAACATGAGAACACGACTTTATGGCTAAGGGCATACGGTTGCTCTGACCATAATTTTGAACATTCTGCTAAAATATTAAAATCTATATGCTCTTAAAATCCATTTCCATTCAAAGCAAAGCAACAGACTATAAAATATTCTTAAGCGTATAAAACATATAGAAACATAACCTTCTAAAGTCAGTTCTTAATACTTTCAATGAAAAGAACGGACTTCAGAGCTCAAATAGATTTCAATGAATAGGGATATTGAATTATTTTTTTAATTTTTCGTAATGAATACACGTTTCGTGTACATATGAAAAATTTTTTTTCCGCAAATTATAGTAGTTATGACTAAACAATTGTGATTTTTAGGTTTCCGTACCCAAAGGGTAAAATGGGACCCTATTACTAAGACTTCGCTGTCCATCCGTCCGTCCGTCTGTCACCAGGCTGTATCTCATGAATTGTGATAGTTAGACAGTTGAAATTTTCACAGATGATGTATTTCTGTTGCCGGTATAACAAATACTATAAAACAGAATAAATGAAATATTTAAGGAGGCTTCCATACAACAAACGTGTTTATTTCCCGTTTTTATAGATAATGAATGATACTTACGGAACCTTTTGTGCGCGACTCCGACTTGCACTTGGACGGTTTTATTTTAATTTTCGTTTTAAATTCGGCGCCAAAAGGATAATTCACCATGACCGCCATATTATGACATCAGTAAGTTGTATTCAAAAACATAACCATCTTAAATATAATTAATATTCTTTGGTACCTAACAATAGCGACAATCAATGATTCACATTTGGGAATACAACCAAGTGACGTTAGATCACAGATAACCTCGTCATACGCTGCATATTTTTGTTTAAAGTCAAGTGACACACAGAGTAAAGGACGTGTTGATATTGCGAAATAAAATGTGTTTGGAGGTATTAACAAAAAAATTAGTATTCAAAATTAAGTAATTAATATTCAACCTTTATTTTTAAGTTTTATCTCTTCATTCATTTTTGTTCATTCACACATTCATTCGATCACTGGAAAATACCCTTTTTGCAAACAAGCATAAGCGTTTTGCGCGATCGATCACTTGCCCGTGGAAGTGCGTAGAGCACATTGCAATGTGAATACGATGCGAAAAGACGAACAGTAATATACTTACTGAACCCCGGACTTTTTGCTCAATTTTAGTTGCCAGTCAACATGCTATATATAATTGAAGTGGACATAGATTTCAATAAAAAACCATAAACAAGCGCTAACCTAACCTTTCCATTTTGGCGCCAAACGCCATTTCACGCGGCGGCCATCTTGTGACTGATGGCGTCGGTCGCGGCCTCGCCGCCGTGACGATCGGAAAAAAGGCCAGATTTATATCCCATGTGGATTTACGGTTTAACGGTTTGTTAACACGTTTAAAGATCGGTTGGTTGGGCTTTTAGACGTGAGATACTTAAACTGAGAAACTAATTGACATTAAAGCGAGGTTATGGTTTTCTCTCAAAGATAAGGCAAAGCGTTATATCGCTCTAGGTACTTGATATTGGTTTAATAAGGTTGTTACTGTTTCGGTATTGTTTCTTTGCTATAAGATCTTTAGATTCAGGTACGAAATATGCTAAATCCCAAGGCATATACAAGGTATTACAAAAACGTGTAAAAAATATCCAATTACTTTTAGAAGGTGACAGTTTCCAAGAAATTTTAGGAAGATTCCAATCCGATTAGTAACTTTAGGTTTTAGAACGATACTGTAATGATTTCATTTGCGATGTTACATTTAGAAAACATATTAAATGGATACATATCGTACGGAATTCAAGTAGAAAGTGAAGATTGCATTCGAGTGTATTTACAATCAGTTTAATAAAAGCTTTAATTAGTCCGAAAATAAGAGATCAAGATATTCCAGAGTAATTAACTTACTTTGGCTTATCTTGACGTACAACGTTCCAAGAATACTTTTTTACATAGGTTCCTAATCCAATTGTTCTTTATAAAACAAAAAACATAACACTTAGTTACTGTTGTTGCAGCTCTGGTCATCATCGAAATGGAGTCTCAAAGACGAGTACAAGCTTCTCTCAGAGTTAGGAGGCGCGGCGGGTGGCGCGACGGGCTACTACGGAGAGTTGTTCGACGCGCCGTATGAACATGCCGCACATCCACACTACACTCCTCATTCTGGTAAGACTCGTCATTACTACCATCAATGTCATTACAGACAACGTCATTACCAACACCATCAGGGTACTGCGAAAAGTTTCCGAACAAACATGCCTCACATCCACACCACACTCATCAGTCTGTCAAGAATCGTCATTACTACCATAAACGTCATAACCAACAACATCAGGGTACTACGGAAAGTTGCCGTACGAACATGCCTCACATCCACACTATACTCATCATTCTGTTAAGAATCGTCACTACTACGATCAACGTCATTACAAGCAACGTCATTACCAACAACATCAGGGTACTATACTATAGAAGAATTATTAAATTTGAAATAATGTTATTTCTCGTTCATGACATGAATGTGTACAATTGATTTTGATGTTAAGTGTGCGAATACCTGTGTAATTCGTTGACTTGTAATCTATATTACCAATAAAGTATGAGTATGAGTATGAGTACTACGGAAAGTTGTTCAACGCGCCATATGAACATGTCGCACAGCCCGCACATCAACGCTACACTCATCATTCTGGTAAGAATCATCGTCATCATTACAAAAAACGTCATCACCAACAACATCAGCAAACACAAATCTTCGATTTGCATCAAATATTTTAAAACCTAAGGTAATCAACCAACGCAACCTTCAATCCGTCCACAATACATCAAATATCGGAGAACGTCGTTTAATAACCGTTCACAAATTAAGTAGGTAATAACCCTGACCTTTAAGGTTTCCGTTTATATCCATAATCAAATCGTGACGCGACGGATGCGCCCTCTGTCATTTGGGATAACCACCAATTTGACGAGTAAGTATTGTCATACAGTTAGCTGCTGTCACGCCCTAAAAACAGCCTGCGGCGAGTAAAGCCGCATTCGGAGATAAAGCCTTTAAAACGTTATACTCTGCATAACAATATCAAAGGTTGTCACTCTCAACGCACCTCATTTTCGGGACATCTGGTGACCTTACTCGCTAGGGCTATTATTCACAAACTGACTCGTCCTCACCTGTTACCTCGCCCCTCCCTCTTATCTATATGGAAACCGACAAAAAGTGACAAATGTCATTTAACAGTTTCCATATAAAACGGATGAGTAACTGGTGAGAATGGTGGTTAGTGAATCACAGAGCAGGAACACAACACCACACACCTAAGTCATACAGATACTACAGAGCACGTAAAAGTGTTATTAGCAAGAGGTGTTTGTAAATTACAGGAAGGCCAGGTACGGTTCCTTCGGACTGCACCAAATATGAGCAAGGTGACATTCCACTGTGCCCTACCTCCCTCCTAGCTCGAATGATTGCAAAAGTTTTGCTGCATTTCTCACTAGAATCCTCTAGCAATATTATCCGGATAACTAACTGTTTCTCTATTATAATTCTCCCATAACTTTACCCTACTGCGGTGACATTGTCAACATTTCTGCGGTTTAGACACTGAAAATATAATGTCCCGTAATGCGGAATCAGTTTCCACTACATTTAAAGTGGTAAAAAGAAAATTCTATGTACCGTTAAATTTTATATCAAAGGTTGAAAAAGCGCAGTTTATTGATATGGAATTTTTGCGGATGAATTTGATTACGTGTTGCATTGTCTTTCAAGGTTGTAAATAGGTTTTTTAGGGTTCAAAAGAAAAAAAACGGAACCCTTATAGGATCAATTTGTTGTTCGTCTATCTGTCAACACCCTTTATCTCGGGAAAGTGTGGAGGTATCGAGTTGAAATTAAAACAATATACATACTCACTTCTATAGTCCCTTGAAGCTGTGAAAAAATAAAACTTCTCAATTAACGTAAATATAAGATACGGCCGTTTATGCTGCAAACAACTTATGTATTGACACTCTCAAGGGAATCAAAGTTTATAAGGTACTTTCCGTTTCCAATGAAATTTGGCAAGTGATATCGTCATACACATGGCATGGCATGCACAAAGTTGGATAGTAAAGGTTGCTCATAATCATGGAGACATTTTAATCCTCTAATTCTATATCATTCATTCAAACTACGTCTTGATGTACGTAAAATAAATACAGTCAAATTTACTATAAAGCAATACGATCGACAATTCATCAATGGCTGCTAGACCATAAACCCCGACTCCATTAAGAATGTCCTAAGCGTCTTCGTTCTTCACGTAAACTTGCGCTGTTTTAATCTGGCTGAATGCTGTTCAACTTCTTTAAAAAGGTCATAAAAACTTTAGCAATTCATGTAAGTTAGTACTGTTTTGATCTGGCAGAGTTAACCGGCATCCTCGTAATCTCACACTGACCACATCCTGGGCTCTCAGTAACACAAGACGCGTGCGCACCTGTGATCTAGGGCTATTGTCAAACGGTCAGTGACCTTTACACTTACGGGCAGTAGTTGTCAAAGAATCAAAAGAATAGATAGCTTTATAGTCATGATCAATTTATGACAAGTAGTGAGTATGAGATAGTTTACGAGATTTTACAGTGGATAATAAATATTTTGGCAGGATGTGGATATTATATCAATTTCACACATTAACTAGTCAATTACTCAATCTCTATTAATTTGATGTCATTTCATAAGAGTAAATTATATTTCGCAAATGTTTTGACTTCGCCAAAGTTTTATGCTGTCAATAATGTCCCTCTCATCAATGAGAGAAGGTTTGTGTCCAGCAGTGCGACGTATTCAGGCTGATGATGATAATGATGACAAGGTTCATTAGAGCGGGAACACAATGATTATTGTCTCAATATTATCGTGGTATTCAAAACTATCATTTTGCTTCAGTATCCACGTGATACGTATTGTGGTATGAGTGTATCGCGTGATCACCATGTAACCGAGCCCATTTATATGAATATTGAATCTCGAAGAGCTTCCTAAACCCGTGACTCAGTACTAACTATAGATTGAACAACATATGGATAAGTTACCCACTGAATTGTCCTATTTTCGAGTAAAATTGGCTCAAGTAAAACAAAAAAAACCTGAACCTTTAAAGTCGCGACATGAGAACAGCATTAAAACTTTCGCGAGTACAGTAAAAGTGGGTTTAAATTAAATTTAGAATATAATTTACGAATATGCATCTAGGTTTAACTGTGTGAGAGTTGATATTTAAATAGAAAGGACGATGAAAAACGAAACTTTTGCACCTAGTACTATGATTTAGAAAGCGACTACCATTTGACCTTTCAACCCAGATGGAAAACTAAACCAACACCGAAAAGCTACTATTAAATATCAAGTGATATTTCGAACATAAGTTTTTTAAACCCAGTGGTACGAGGCATGGTTAGAACCTACGACCCAGATTAAAAATCTGCCTTCCCATTCCGCTACAAAATGGAAGAAAAACACATGTATGCACTCACCCCAAGTAAATGGGTTTAGATGAAATGAATAGCGGATCGTGAGATATGCATCTAAGCATCTGTTTATAAATAAATATAGCTTCCATTTATTTAGCACCAGTTTTACAGTCACAAGACCGATAATAATATTTAAATATTCATTTTCGTACGCAAACAAAAATTAAACATCACATACTGCTTTAGAAATGCCCCAAATTATAATCCCGTAACAAGTGCAAGTCTTAACCACACACGTAATATCAAATTCACAGCCAAGGTCAGTGAATGAAATTGAATGAATGAATGATATTCCCATGGAAGCTGCGCGACCGCAGTCTTGCGGTCGGAGATCGGATTGTTCATTCAGCACGTGGGAAGTGATATTGAACTTGTGAATGGGATACAGTGACATAATCTGAACTTTTTTAATAGGTGTGTGAGATTTTTTACTAGCTTTGATAGAACGCAGTGGATTTGCCTACAGGAATACGGTGTTGAAACACTACAGATATTCCACTTTTTAATTTTGATGTGTATCTTGATTGTAACTTAAAAAACCGGCCAAGTGCGTGTCGGACCACGCACAATGAAGGGTTCCGTACCGACACCTACTAGTCCACATTTAAAATCCCTATACAATACACTGAATCTAAAAAAGGCGTATCTTCATAGCGAACTCACGGCACTTACGACCTTTTGTTTGTGCAAGACAGTTTTTAAGCGAAATCTCAAAAACCGTAAAACCTATATTGTTCAAACCAAAAATTGATGAAAGTATTTACTAATGCACCTCAATTTTTTTCAGAATTTTAAACCTTATAGTTTGGAAATTAGAGGGGAGGCGGGACACTTTCCATGACTTTGACTTCTAATATGTCACCAACGGTTGACTTAAATGGACAAGTTTTTTTAGCCTATCCATCGATACCCCACACGACTATGTTGAAATTTTTTTTTTCATCCTCCTGTTACATTTATGGAGTGCCCCCCTAATTTAATATTTTTTTGTAATTTCTCATCACTTTTATATAGCGGTTCATAGAATATACGCTAGTAGTTTTTGACTTGTAAAAGTGCCTTTGCGGCCTACTTGCAGAATAAAGTTCATTTATTTCATTTATTTATTTCATTTATACCTTCCTACCAAATTTCATAATTGTAGTACTTATAGTCTCCGAGTAAATCAGCTGTGACATATGAACGGACGGACGGACGGACAGATATGACGAATCTATAAGGATTCCGTTTTTGCCATTTTAGCTACGGAACCCTAAAAAAATATCATCTGTAGTTTAACGTTTCATTGCGGTTCTAAAGTCTCTCACTTTTGCAAAATGGGCATGTCGTTTTTCTTTACAGACATTATATTTGATTACGTACTGCAATTTTATCTGAAACTAAGTATTTTTACATACATGTTCAAAATCAGTAGTTCCTGCTTTCTTTTATTGCCTAAAAAATGGTTTGTTTACTGAATTTTACACCTGCCTATATGCGAGATGATACTGTCGAACGAAACCTAAAAGCCCAACTATATTTTTCCATTTCATCCCCGACAAAGCTACCAGTTCTCCAATCCTATTGCATTTTATTTGAGCGCTCGGCTGACGATTAATTTGAAAAAACTGCCGTGTTGCAAAAGCTATCGAATTTGGTGAAACTATTTCAAAATAGTGCTGTTGAAAGTGCTTTCCCAGTTGTACAGATTTTATATTTAATTGGAATACTCTATACTGACAGCAAGAATAGCCACGCAGAATAAAAGGCATAAAATATTCTGCACAATCTTTTTCTTGGCAATAATATTGTAGTCCATTCTTAACAAATCGCATAGACTTTGTTGTACCCTTTTTTTGTTTATTATTTTTAATGGGATGTTACGTACTTATGTATGTATGTAAAATTCTTTATTGTACATGAGTAAAACAGAACGTAAATTACAAGAACAGTTGACATATATGTACAAAGGCGAGCTTATCCCTGTAAGGGATTTCTTCCAGATAACCTGTGAGCAAGTGAGTAGAGATTAAGATTAATAGACAGACCGAGAAACATGTACAATTCGAACACAAAATTATCTTAATAGTATCACAATAATATATATATATATATATATATATATGTTATAGATATATCGGTGACACATATTAACGTGCACTGTTGTCTACAGCCACAAATGATTCGACGGGCTCGAACGGCGGCGCCGGCGGCGAGCCTCCGTCGGCGGCGGCCAGTCCTGACGCGGCGGCGCTGGTGGTGCTGCAGCCCCCCGCGCCGCCCTACCCGCCGTACGCGCATTATGATGGTAAGCTACCACTCTTCTATGCGTTCCTGGTAACAGGGTGTTCATAGAACGAGATTACCCACATCTACGTACAGTCGGCAACGGATGTCCATGAACACGTCCAAATTTTCAAAAGACCTGCAAACTACAAAGTTCCATTTGTAACTGAACAGGATGTCATACAAATCTCTATGGACATTTGCAAATAACGAATGGCGATATAGATTTTCTCTTTTTTATTTCAATACCATGTGAGTGAGACGGGTAGTTACGTCACATGCCCAAGAAAGTTTTGTATTTATGATGATGTACTATGAAAAAAATCAATGGAATAAACGCTTATAAACTAAGTTGCAAAATGTCATTGGCACGGGTTCAAGGAAATATACAGTACAATGGTCCTTTTGAACCTTAATCTACAAATAATAGAGTCGAAAGTAGAACACTTTCTTGGCTAACTCCACAATACACCCCATCTGTATTAGGTTCTAGTAAATGTGGGTTCTGTGACCTTTATATTTCTCCCCTGTCGATAAAAATTCAATATCAGACTCTATTTGTACATAAAATTAATTTTGCCTGTTTTTCAGAATTCGACGTAGACTGTTTCAATTTGAGCAAAGAACGCTCTCAAACATGTGGCCACGAATTTTCATGTTCTTGTGAATCCTTGCATAATAAAGACGTTTGGCAAAAGAGTGTACAATTTTGTGACTAGAAAAAAGTAAAATCATAACATTTTGGCATTCACTTTAGAATAAATGTTCTTAACCCGTGAAAAATCACACACCTGTGTCAAGTCATATTAAGGCATTACATAGCTTTATTTAAATAGATACGCCCCGCCTCCCAGCCTCCGCACATAACGACCTTTATACGCGTAACCACATTCAAAATATGTCCCCGCCACCCTGACGTTAATATTTATAACCGAAATAAGCCACCGAAGTACTCAGAAGCACTTCTGTCGCATCACAGACTCGTGTTACGCTTCGTTACCCCCTCCAGACAAAGCCTGTATGGCCACCCCCCTCTAAAATTATTTGCATACCCCCGAATGAGCTATTAAAGATGTCTGCTCCCGGGGTAAGCAGATTGCGGTGGATTAAAGACCAAAAGGGAGAGCGAGCCCAGATCGCACCCCTGCGGCACTCTGAATTATTCCCTATCTTTATATGCATAAGTGCGAATTCCGAGCGGTTTGACATAAATTTCATGACGTTACGGACGGCACGGAGCGGGGTCCAGAGGAGAAAATTAGATTTCGTAGAGAGTGCTCTGCTGGAGTGCCGCTCGACTTTGTCGAAAGCTTTCGTAAAGTCATTGTCGTTTTTTTCAGTGATTCCTCAACTGTTTTTCTGTTCGGCCACTTTTTGCTTTATCCCCTTTTCATTGTTTTATTGTTTTTATCTGTGCGTGGCCGCGAGTCGTTACTGCGTTTGTTTATTGGCAGTGATGCTCCGAGTTGATGTCCGCAATTTGGGGAACTTTTTTTAGGCAGCCATTTGCGCAGTTTTACTTTGCTTTAATGTAATGGATTTGTTTTTGCTATTAAATAATTTACTGTTCGGATGGAAGCTGGATGTTTCACTTAGCCAAATCTTTTTTATTGTATAACACTTAAAATAGCTATTAACTGTTGCTAAGTATATGAGATCGCTTTTTAGCGTATTTTATATTTGTTTCTGTGAAGAGTACATATTATGTATCGGATTATATATTCACCTCCAAAGTTCAAGCTTAATATTGTAATGTTCTTTTCTCAAACAATGCAATGAAATATTGAGGTTATGTTCCTTATAATAGGCTGCGAAGTGTCACGTTTCTTATTTGTGACACAGCATCACGGCGTTCAGCCATAAGCAATTATTTGCTTTTTGGTTCGTCATGACATTTTGCCACTGCGATTATTTAAAAAAAATAAACGATGTTTGCTATATTTTGCTGCATTATTTACATAAAATCGAGATGGACATAATAACTAACACATTATTAACACAGTCAAATAATTTTAATTGCAAATTTAACTAGAAGAATCCACATTTAAAATATTTCATCTAAATATTATCGGTAAAAATGTCTACTCAAACCGTGAAAGTTTTTTTAAATCATTTTGGAGGCAAAATTGATTTTTTTCATTCTGTAATTGGATTTATGTGTTGTTGAATTTGTTACCTATTTAAATATAAGTTCCGACGCCGATGACAACAGAGAAGTTACCGCGAACCGAAAACGAACGAAGTTCCAATATCTCCCTCTCTGTCGCACGAATTTGCAAGTGCGACAGAGAGGGAGACATTCGAACTTCGTTCGTTTTCGGTACGCGAAATAAAAAGTAATATATGTGTTAGTTGTATTCTTTGTCTTATTTACTGTTAGTTTCTTTAGAAATTAATGTTAGATTTGTTAGATTTCTTGGAGTTTTTTTTTAATTTATTTGATTGCATGTTTGAGAAAAGCACTATGCATACCTCGGCGTGAAAAGGGGTTGCCAACCTCGTAACTATCCGTACCCTCTATGTACTCGACCGGCAACCCCTTACTTCCCGGCCTCTGTAGTAATGTACTATTATGTATGTTTTTAATAATGTGTGTGTGTGTGTGTGACGACATAAGTTGGAAATGCTTATAAAACCACCTGGCAGTCAATAGTGGTTTACTGTCATGAAACCGCATACACTATCTTTCGTTATGTATGTATGTACAGTCAGCTACGAAAGTTGCCGAACGATATAACGTTATAAAAGATACTAGACACATGAACTCTACTTAAGTTATTGAACGGAGTTACAAACAAAATTACATTTACATCATAAAATTCCAAAAGTAGCCTAACGGCATATTTCCAAAAGTGGATGGACCATAAAATTTCAGAAGTGGCTGGATAATATATTTCCAAAAGTGGCTGTACTTTATATTACCAAAAATAGCTTGACATTATAATTTCAAAAGTGGCTGGATAGTATACTTCCTTAAGTGGCCGGATATTACATTTTCAAAAGTGGCTGGACAGTAAACTTCCAAAAGTGACCGAATCAATTTTGAATGACAATCACAATCACCGAAAACAGTACAGCACTGTCATTATCGATACATTTGTCTCTTTCATTTTGGTCGTGATGTCACTCACAAGTCAACGACGTGTAGCAATCCTTCCTTTTATGATTTATAACTAAAAAGTAATAAGTGGACAGCCACTTAATTCTAAAAAGTGAAGTAAAAAAAAAAGTAAAGTAGTGATACTAAATAAATCGAGTTATTTTTATTACTGGCCACTAAATACTGTACGTGATAAATGCAAACCATTTTGAAAACAGAATGTTTAGGCCTGACGGGCATTCAGTAGGCGGATTCTATTACGTGACTGTATGATGACGCGTAGATCGCAAAACGTGAGACAGACATATGCAATGACAAGTCTGCACTGTTTTCATGAAATGTCATATCATTTTATTCATTTTTGTTTCTTATAACAAGAGCGCAAAAAAAGGGCTTTTTGCCGTTTTACATTTTGTATACATATTTTGCAGCAATTACTGATTAAATATAATGGCTTTTATGTGGTTTCCACTTTTGCATCTTTTGCAGAATACTAATTATGTAATTAAAAAAAAAGAAAAAAAATAATTAAAAGTTAATGCACTGGCAATATATGAGTTCAGTGATGTGTACAAGTTCATAAATTTTTGGATTAGTCTAATTTTATGGATCTGTTTTTGGTTAGTATACGTATCAAAACATGTTCACCAAATTTTGATGTTTTACAGAACAGGCTAATTATGTAAAAAACGAGATCAGAATATTGAAATGCAGAGCCGCAAACTACAGTGGTAAAAATATCAATAACTACACAGTGTGTTAAGAAATGGCTGGTTGTCGCAAAATATATATTATTTGGCTGGCTTCGTAACACCGTAAGTCCCGGGTTGATTTTCGCGATTTACAATTTTGAGCCTTAGGTAATTTATTTAGAGTTCGAATATCGATTTGTAGTTTCTACTTGTACTGTGTTGTTTGTTGTAAGTACGCTGTGACATAAGAGGGTAAAATTTCACAGTTGTTTTAGCACCGTAAAAACTAATACTATAAATATAAGTATAATAATATGCTTAGTAAGCTAGAGCTTAATGGGGCGGCTGATATTAGGAGCGGCAGATTTGGAGCCAAAGTTTATTTTATGTGTCTAAAATGAATTAATACAATTTGAATTGTAGAAATCGGTAGATGTGATAAAATTTGGATAGCCTACGGGCGGCAAACGAATGAAAGTTCCCAAACGCGTAAATATCCGCTTGAAGTATGTGACGAAGATTTATTTCCCTGTTCCAGGCGCAACGACACTGGCGAGCGAGTACGCGTACGCGGCGCCGTACTCGCAATACTCGCCGTACCCCGCCCCGTACTCGCACACCACCGGCCTGCTCACCAAGTGGTAGGTATATTGTATCCGATACGAACTTTACTAGCATTTTAAATGTACGCTTTTCCACACATTTATCAAAAAAACATTAATATACATATCTTATACGGGATGTTCGGCACATTGACCATCA
Organism: Epiblema foenella; assembly: GCA_963556455.1. Taxonomy (NCBI): domain Eukaryota; kingdom Metazoa; phylum Arthropoda; class Insecta; order Lepidoptera; family Tortricidae; genus Epiblema; species Epiblema foenella. The sequence continues at coordinate 12,576,915 of OY747116.1, read as the reverse complement.
CATTTTTTTTTGGGTACTGGATAATTTACTACCTTTCCACCCTTGGACCCTGGATCCTAAGAGTCACGGTCATGGAGGTACGATTTTGTGATTTCTAGATAGAATTTCGAGAGCACCTCGACAAATATATTTATTAGGTAAGTTCTAACACCCCTAAAAAAATTTACGATCCATGTGCCGAACACCCTGTATATCTGATTATTGACTACTAGTAAAATTGTTTTTTTTTAATTACATCTTAGAAGTAAGGTAGGTTTAATAGAAGGCCGGGACCTCTTTCAAACGACGTAGTATACCATCGAAATGTACTGAAAATTCACCATAAATGACGCCAAAGAATTAAGGCGTTTGATAAGCTCTGGTATTCGCCCATTTCCGAAACCCGCAACCCCGCAATATGATAAAAATTGCATGCAAGTTCTTGCAAATAAATCGACCTTAATAAAATAGGATATCCAACGTAAATAAATTGGGTACCTAATTCTTAAAAACCCAGCTATACCTGTTACCTATACATATGAGGTGTGGACGTAACTCCCAGCGGCTCTGGCGATCCCGGGTTCGAATCCCGACATCAATCACCGGTGCTAACTGGTTAATGGCCGGCCTTTAACTGCGGATAATTTGTTGAACGAGAGGATTTTACAAGTGATTTGCATAAAGGTTTTCCACCGACGAGAGACTAAAAGAAAGGCTATTTTAGACCATGAAATAGTAGATTAGTTGGGTGAAACAACTTTTTCTTGTTGTTATTCTCTCCCGTCAGCGAGGAGACAACAGTAACCGAGTTTCTTAGAAAAATGTTTATAATATGGACTTCGAGCATATTCAAGCGATGACCCATGTCCGAATGGATTTATGCTCACAGCTAAAACTTATGTTTGGTAGATTTAAACCCTATAAAATCACAGTTTTAAAGAGTGACTCGGGAGACGTAACTATGGTAACGAGCAACAAAAAATAATTGATCCACCCAGTTGCCTTGTGAGCTTTAAGATCGTGCGAGTATTTCTTAGGTTAGGAGGTGGTTAGAAGGGATAAAGGGAGACTCAGACTGACATATTTCAACCACACACACCCACCACACACCCACCCACATTTGCTAATTTCTGTTTGGTCCTATGGTCGACTGGTAGAGAATGCCTCATGGCATTAAGTCCGCCCTTTGTACTTATATTCTTTTTGTGCAATAAAGTTTAAATAAATAAATAAATAAATAAATAAATATGATGGAGAAAATTGGTACGGGACCTTAAAATTCATTTCAATATGCATTATTTCCGCACAGCTTCAAAACAAAAGAATCACTTACCCCCGTATTCATAAAACTTAACAAACCTCTGCTAACTAAAAAGTTCTTTGTCCCATTCTCACAAACGTCAATGTCAAAGTGACAGATAAGGACAAACGAACTTTAGCGGCTAGTTAACTAATATAGGTTTGACAGACGTTTATGAATAAGGGAGTTAGACTGGACGTGCTCACCGGGACTAAAGTGCATCTACAGGAGTGCTACCGCGAACGGCATTCGAAATTTTCCCTCTCTGTCGCATTTGCAAGTTTGCACATAAGTGAGACAGAGAGGGAAAACTTCGTTTGTGGTTCGCGGTAGCCCCTCTGGTCCCGGCGACTAAGCCCTATGAATCATGCTAGTATTTTTTAGGTTAGGAGGGGGTTAGAAGGGGTACAGGTAGATCCAGACTGACATACTTCGACCAAATGATGGAAAAAAGAAATGAAATGAAATCATTTATTCTTCACTTTAGGCATATTACATGCACTTATGAATGTCAAAAAACTACCACCGGTTCATAAAATAAACCTCTGCCTCGAGAAGAACCGGCGTAAGAAACTCGGCGTGGTGTAATTTTTTCAAAACAATATACAATGTATATAAAATAACAGTATCATAATACTACAGAATTAAAATGCTACAATATTAAACATACATATATTTTTTTAAATATTTAGTACAAAATTGGTGCCGTGTCGTATCAGGAGATTAAACGACTGCAGTGTTGCCAGATACCCCGCTTTCCCGCCATTATCCTCGCTATCTGCGTTAAGCAAACGCGGATACGCTTTTTTGAAATGTTAGCATTTGCCCAGTGAAAAAGGCAAGGCAGTTCAAAATACCGAACGATTAGAACTAGCTAGAATGACTGCAAGTAACATTTATAACGTCCGTTTTAGTGCATTTGACGACCGGTTTAGCCTAGTGGGTAGTGCACCTGCCTGTGAAGCTGACGGTCATGGGTTCGAATCCCGGTCAGGGCAAATATTTGTGTGATGAGCATGAATATTTGTTTCTGAGTCTTGGATGTTTTCTATGTATTTAAGTATTTATATCTATTAAATATATCGTCGTCTAGTACCCATAACACAAGTCTTCTTGAGCTTACTGTGGGGCTAGTTCGATTTGTGTAAGATTGTCCTCTAATATTTATTTGTCCTCTAATATTTATTTATTTATTTATTTATTTGACGGCCTAGGGCACATTTCTTTCATTGGAACATAAAAATAAAGTAAATTGTGAAAAAATATTTCGCGTTTTCATTCAGAAATCCGCTTTTTTAAAGCGCACCTCCCGCTTTTTGTGTTTCGGCATCTGGCAACACTGAACGACTGGCAGAGAACCGGGAAGACTGATGGTGATTATACCACCGACAAGAGCATAGCTCTTAAGTTTAATTATGATGTTGATGATTTTCAACCCCCATGGCCCGAATTTTTTAGATATATTTTCATAAACTCAATTAGCAATAAAATTTCATTGGAATCGTCTGAGAAATGCGACCTGTAGAGGAGCCGGACTTCCGCCGGATATCCAAATAGATATACGAAAGCATTTTTGGGCAAGCCGAAACCATTGTAAAGTAACCAATCGGTCAATTAAAGATCTTCTATATACTAACAGAAATGTATGAAAAGCTAACATTTTGGCCCGTTTTTATTGCACTTGAGTGTAGTTGGTTTCATTGTAAAAGTTATCAAAAATCATGGATACTACTCTCTGGCTCTTGTGCCCTTATGGTGAGGAACCTTAAAAACAATTCATTTCAAAATACATTCTTTCCGCACAGCTTCAAAACAGAGGAATCACTTAGACGGGACGCGCCCCGCGGGACTCAAGTGGCCTTTGTGAGACATCCCCGGGGACGCGGACAAATGTGCGAACTGTATTACGTTATTGCTCTTTCTATTTGGGATCTAAGCTATAATTATTTGTATTGAAATGTGATTGATTAGCTTTACATTAATTTTCTGTTTGTGTCAAATGTAACATATTTAATTGTGCTTTATTTGTGTGAAACGCGATCGACATATTTATTATCAACTAGCAGCGCCGTGCGGTGTTACCCGCGGATAAAAGGTAGCCTATGTCCTATTCTGATGTCTAAAATACAATACTGGAAAGTTTCATAGAGATCCGTTCAGTAGTTTTTGAGATTAAGCGGAACGTACATCCATCCGCACAAACTTTCACGGTTATAATATTATAACCGTGAAATCCTAATCCTAATAATATTATTAGGATTAGGATATAATGAGTATCAATCAGTATTAGTAATCTTCAGGTAGAGACCGCACTACTAGGTTTCCTTAATTCAGTATGCCGTGTAACGACCCCATAGTTCAGCATTTATATATATAATATCGATCTAAAAACAAACATAATTTGAATGAAGAGTTATGAAATCGAGTATATTTTTAAGGGCCTATGCACACCGCGTTTTGAAACGCGCCGTTGACGCGCGTCCCTCTACTCTATCAACTGCTACGGTAAAAATGGTAGTAGAAGAACGAGCGTCGACGACGCGTTTAAAAAACGCGGTGTGCATAGGCCCATTGATTTCCTTACAATTTTTCCACTTTCAATATGACTAGGATTTTTTAAATGTATTTTAATTTATTATATATTTTTTTCAGATATCACCGTACTCCGTGCGAGCAATAGCGGTGGCCAGCCAGTGATAACAGACACTGATAATGTGTATAAAGTTACTGTTCAATATGTCAATCTGTCAGTCTGTCGGTCTGTCAATATGTAGCAGTGTTAATATTTTTCTGGTAACATGACTTATATGTAATTATTTTACTTAGTTGTCTTATGACCGTTCTTTCCATGTTGGTAAGAAATTACTGCGTGAACACCGTCAGCAAAACGACTATTTTCTGGCCTGGGAAAATAAGTAGGTATTGATTATTTAAGTTACTAAATTTCCTATACCTTCGATTTCTGTGTTAATGCAGAATAAATTTCAAGTGCTCTCTCTGCCTCCTTTCATTATATTATTTGCGAAAATACGTAATCTAATTTTGAATTACGACACAACTAATAAAGATCGCTTGGTAATTTATTTGCAAAAGAAACAGAATCATAAGCGTAAAATTTGTTACTAATATATAATTATTTGTTTATAACGCCACAAAATTATATTACTCTTTAGCTGTTCAAATACGCAGTAGGTACCTAGCTATTTAAAGGTGGTCATGTTATCAAAAGAATATACAATTTTACTTAAACATCACAATACTTCAAGCCTCCCTACACTGGCATGCAATTCGCTAATTGTGAAGTCTCTCTTAACATCACGACACTTCCGTCGGCGTGGACGCCCCTTTACTCATTCTCGTAAAGTGTATTGATGAGAGCCAAAGTGTTGATACATCTTTAAGACTTTGTAAATAATGTATTTTAAATTTAATTATAAATATGTCGTTCTAGGTGTAAGATTCTCTCATTTGTTTTACCTCAAAATAGTTACAAATAGAAAGTAACATTTTATTTTATTTTATTATATCAATGAATGTCAAAAGTGAACAAAATTTTGATATATTTAAAAATATAGGCTTTTGGTATTCATTGATTATAATGGCTTATATCACTGGAATGTAATTGAGCAATTAAATAAAATTAAGTTTTTTAAATGATATTTTCGTATTATAGTGACACAATTCAGAAAACTGCTATCCAAAGTGAATGTAATTCATAATGAAATTGATTTTCTACTCACTGCTACTACTTTTTTTTAAGGCGGGTACTCATTAGCGAGCTGTAACTGTAACCGAACGGTTACAGCAACCATTTCAATATGTGGTCCACGAACCTTTCGCGAACGGCTCGCTACAAGCCGATGAATGGCACTCTCCCTGTTACGTACGCACTCTCCCTGTTACGTACGCAATCTCTCTGTTACGTACGCACTCTATCTGTTACGTACGCACTCTCTCTGTTACGTACGCACTCTCTCTCTGTTACGTACGCACTCTCTCTGTTACGTACGCACTCTATCTCTGTTACGTGCGCACTCTCTCTGTTACGTACGCACTCTCTCTGTTACGTACGCACTCTCTCTCTGTTACGTACGCACTCTCTCTGTTACGTACGCACTTGAACATGTTAAAGTATCCGCTCGGTTACGGTTACAATTTTTTTTATTTGCCGCCAAACCGTAATATGTAGTTTATCGTATTTTGAATTAAGTCACTATTTTACTCATATTGCGCAATTATACGCTTCAGTGCAGTATTTACCCTACCTGTCGTTAGCACAACCTGAAATATACCTTATTTCCTCGTACTTAATTAAAGTTGTTATTAGCGTCTTACTCTAAATTATTTTTATAACAAATTATGTATCGACATGAGCTACAAACGTGAAGTCAAATATTTAATGTTATTTAGGTTATTTTGAAATTACTTTGAGATTATTTATATTTTTTTTACTTCATACTTTTATAAATAGTTTCTAGTTGTGGCGTGTTTCGAGACCTACGCTTGTGTAAAAATCATTATTAATTAATTGTGACTTCGCTAAAATATACCTCAATGCAATTAGATTAAATATATAATGTTTCTTATTTTATATTCCATATAATTACGGTTCAATATATATTAAAACATGTGTCTATGTTTCCATATCAATTATGAACGATGTCTGTCTCACAATTCATATTTGTCTTTTGTGCAATATATTGCACGGTATTTTTACCTTCGTATTTGTTACTTTCGTTTTTAAAAATACGCAGTATTTCAACTCACACAGTATTTTAACTGTATGATGCAATGATTAATTGACGATGGGTCGGCCTTAATTTGTGAAATTTTATAATTACATATTGCCCTTTAATAACATATTGGATACATAAACATGTTAATTACTTTTAAAAAAAGGAAGAAGAAAGAAAGAAAATTGTTTATTAGCGCAAAAATCTAACTGCGTACAAGCATAAATAGTTTTTATTGGTGTCACATTAACGTGTTTATTATTATGTAGGTACTTCCAGCGCAAAAATCTAACTGCGTACAAGCAAAAATAGTTTTTATTGGTGTCACATTAACGTGTTTATTATTATGTAGGTACTTCCATCCGTTATTACATTTTCCAAAGTTTCCTAAGTTAAAGTTAAGTTTTAACTGCCATGAGGTATATTTTACTGAATTGTCACTCTCATGTTCAAAATTATTTAGTGAATATTCCTTTATGAATTACTAAGTGAATATTCCTTTATATATATCTATTATTAGTTTCTTATCGTTTCCGTCCATGTTATTTTTGTAAATAATGTTTAGAATAAGCGTCTTTGCGTTCTCGGCACAGGAGCCTCAAAACAGTAACTTGACTTGTTACAGTAGCATATTGATACTAAATTAAGCTTATTCGTTATCATTGTAAACTACCCTAAATACATTTTAATAATATTCTTGTTCTTTGGAAGCTGTATGAAAATGGGGGTATTCTACCAAAGTGTTTTCCAGAGACGACCTAATTGGGCTGACATCAACGATCCGAAATGAGTGCGGGTGTTAGACACAACAGCACTCCACTTTGCTCGAATCTGCCCAATATTTCGCCATCTTAAACAAAACCCACCAAATCCTTCCAGTGATATTTGGGGTTACCCAAAAGGCCTCCGTCTAGTATGCTCACGCAGATCTGTTTCCGCCAAACCCCTCCAATGACAAGCTCCCTTAACCTGACCATCTCTACCTATCTTCTCGAGGTAGCAAAGCTTCCAAATATTAACAAAACTCGTAACAAAAAATAATGCCACATTAGAATATTCTCGTTTAATACCCCGAATTCGCTTCGAGAATGCGCTATTTTGAGAGTGAAGAAAGGAACCCGTATAGGTCCTAAGCTGGCATCACAACGAATCCTCAAATAAATAAAGAATTTCTTTAGTAGCAGTCGTGCATAGGCTGCAGTGTCTGCCAACCATCAGACAGACCATAAGCCTGTTTGTCGTTGTATAAAAACTTAGTAGAGGATAGCGTCACGTTAGAAAATTGTCGTGGAATACCCTACCCCTACATCATCATCATCATCTTCAGCCTGTAATCGCCCACTGCTGAGCATAGGTATTTCTTCTGGTCTCTCATCCCAGTCCCTTGCTGGTGGGTAATCACAATTTGCCACCAAGCTACATCTCGCGCGACTCTCGTCTCGGTTGAACTGTACAAATTAGAAAGAGGGTAGATTTTCTTTCTCTACTCGCGTCGCGTCGCAGTTGTGCTAGCCCCGCATAAGTGGATCAATATAAAAAGTAAGAAGTGAAGCTACTGTTGAAAGTTTATCTGTGTCCTTAGTCCCATAACTTGCTTTATATCAACGTACATACAGTTTAGAATTACGCCAAAGACTTGATTATTTTAACGTCTCCGGTGAAGTATTAATTATGTAACAAAGCAATATGATTTCGCCAAAGAAATAAGAATTGGTTGCTATTTGGCAAAGTGCCATCTTCTACTATTCTGTCGGCTATCATATGGACGATTCGGATTTTTGACACGGCCATGAGGAATAAAGATCTGGAGCTCGAGTTGAAACAGAAGCCATGAGTGGCGCCTTCTTCCGGGTGATCTCCTTCCTTGGATCTTCCCTTGTGTAATGAGTTGAAGGAGTTCATTATATAGCCTAAATATTGGAGTGCGCATTTTTTGTCAATTTTGAGAACCTCAGAAATGACAATATGGATAAAATTAATTAATGAAAGCAGTATGTGTATTTAATTTTAAGGCCGGCAACGCACTTGCGACTCCTCTGTTGTTGCAGGTGTTTATGGGCGACGGTAATTGCTTACCATCAGGCGATCCGTCTGCTCGTTTGCCCCCTATAACAAAAAAATCACTGAAGTCGTCAACTGGAGTAAAAGCTTTAACCGGCGAATGTTCAAAAAGTCGCTCCCAATTTTCAACTTTGTCATTAATCGCAAGTGTCATTTACACTGATGTATCAGACGATGGCAGTTAAAGGGTTATCAGAGATCAAAACTTAAATTTTGTGAACTGATTGTAAATTATATTGTTGTTGAATGTTATATATATAGACAACCACCAAAAAGAAGTATGTAAGGACCGTAGTATTTGGCATTTGTTCTCTGCCTACGTACCCCAATGCTATATGGACGTGAGTAAATGTACCTATGTACTAACGTACGTTTGCCAAAAAGCAACTAATTCAAACCAGCCTAACATCCTACTCATACTGTATATAATAATTTTTGTATTCCTTATTTATTAAAACATATATGAATAAAGCCCGAAATATTTGTCTGACGTGACCTGACGTGACCTGTCGTGAGTCATCAGAAATATATAGGCTTCATAGGTTAGATTGCCATTCATTTGACGCGCTCTGACGTGCCAGCTAATGTGTCTGACGTCAGACGGCGTCAGATGGTCACGTCAGATAAGTATGAATCCGACTTAATTATGTTGAATTGCTTTATTTCTAAAAGCATATCGAGTTAAGTGATAATTCTCACGTCATGTAAGGATAGCTGATTTGTTTAATTTGTACTAAGATATATTTAAGGCAAACGCACCAGTACGAAATAAAGGCATATGAGTTTATATAAATACACTTTTTTTTAACCTTTACAAGATCACAACGAACTCATTCAATGAGGGGTATCGTTTTTGTGCTCACCAGTTGGCGCCACTGTCGAGTAAGGTCCAGCTGTCAAAAATTATTATTGGTAATTATGGGCATGAGAACGAAGTTTGCATTTAAATCATGTTTGAAACCTTTAAAACCGTACCGTAAAAATATCGAACATCCCGCATTGAAGCGCAGTCCCGTTTTGTTCGGAAAAAAAGGAGGAAATAAGTTTCCGAAAGACAAAACTGTCTCAAAGCACTGATAGTCATTGACCCGTAACTCATATTTGCCATAATGAAGCTCAGTTATTGCAAAATGCTCACCATATTGTTCCAATTAGATATTAACCCGCGCAGCGCAACCACAAAGAGTTACATTTGACATTTCGGAGACCCCACGCTAGACTAGCGCCTCTAGCGGCGAATTCGTGCACGATAGCCCTCATTGCCATGACGACGCCTGCATGCATCTAAAGCCTGATCAGAAATATATGACCCCTGGCCACGTTGTGGAATTTCATTGCAACTAATTTTTTACACTGGTAATAATTTTAATCATGGATTGTCACTGTTGTTGGGTGACCGCTTTGAGTGGTTTTTAACTGAGCGCTCCCGTGCTTTGGAAGGCACGTGAAGCCGTTGATCCTGTTGTCTATGATAGCAGTCGTTAAGCCAAGTTAGAGGCCTTCGGGCGGCTTGAGAACTTCTAACAGTCAAGTTGCTCACTTACTTGACAAACCTAATCCCAATAAGGTCTGGTTTACCCTCGGGTTGGAAGGTCAGATGGCAGTCGCTTCCGTAAAAACTAATGCCTACGCCAAATCTTGGGATTAGGTAGCGGACCCCAGGCATCCTTCAGGATGCAGCTGTGCTGGGATAACGCTAGGAGGATGATGATGGGTTGTCACTGTTGTTAGTGTCACTATTGTAGTTAAGGTTCAGTGTTGAATATTAAATGACAAAAATGCCTAAAATGACTCATTTTCAAGAGCGGAACATTATTAACAAGGTATATAAAAAAATTCTGGGAAAACCCGCTCGGAAAATGGAACAACTTCGCTACAAAACATTTCAAAATTAACATCAGAACTGACGGGTAAATTACTAAAAATGTCAATATTCCTACTATAATGACATTACATTACTGACCTGTTGCCATATAAATGAGAGGGCTCTCTTGACCAATATATTGGTGGTCGGGCTTTACATAAGATTTGCGCCACAAGACACAAAAATGCTGCTACTCGCCACTGCGTAGCACACATGGCGTTCGAACATACCTTAAGTCTGTTAGTAAGTAAACCTTACTAAAAACAAAACATACACGATATAAACGGCCCTGGCCTTGCAATGCAAAAGTATCCTAATAGCTTCGGGGCGATTCTCCGAGCGTTTGAAACGCTCGTTTGTAAACTCATTGTCGACTCACGATTATCTATTTAAAGTTAAAATAAACCGGCGACATTGGTCAAATAAGACTCAGACCCGATATTGGTTTACGATTTTTACAAAAGTTTACTCTGATTATCGTCTCCTTTAACAATATTTAATGAAACGACAATGACGAAAAAAACCGCCGTTGAAACGCTGAATATCCGCCCTTCGGCATTTCCATGTTTGATAGCCGTTAGCCATGGACCACCAAAAACAACTCGGAGCGGGCTGGTTGTGAACCGGGTTGTACTAATATAAGAAAATATAAGAGTGACATGTATTACTGCCCGTTCGCTTCGAGTTGGCCGTTTCTTCTAAAACGGTAGTGAACATGTTCTCTTTGTTTTCTTCCCGCCCCGGTACCCATACCGCCGAGCTAAAATGTTTTGTCCCTTTCTCACAATCGTAAATGCTTAAGTGACAGATATTAAGGAGAAAAGAATTTTAGTAGCAATTTAACTAAAATGTGACAGTCGCTGTAAAATTATACCTTAACACCGAGCGCACACAGAGCGTTCCGGCGTTCCCCGTTCAGCGTCCTGCGTTCTTTACAATGTACTGAGGCCCTTACGATAATGCACACAGCAGGCAGGCAGACTGCGGCGTTCCAGCATTCTAAGAGCGCATTCACACTTTGTTACCGAGACTGAGAACGCCGCGTTCCCGCGGCCATAGATAAGTTTGTATAATAGCTGCCCGCAATGTCTGAAGCTGCAAATACCGAAAAACTGATAGAATTGGTTATGGAGAGGGGTTTACTATATGATTTAAGCAATGTCCACTACAAAACCGTGACAAAAAAGCCGAAGCTTGACTTGAAGTAGCCGCGGCAATGAGATTTGGGGAAAGTGAGTAAAATATCACATTATTTTTATTAAATTTACTTGACAATTGTTTGGCAGTGCCAGTAAGTTGATAAACTCGGTAAACTCAATTCAAAAAGTACAAACTATACGTATTGATTAAAATAAGCGAACGCCAGTATGCTCTCTGTGTGCAATGGAACGCAAGAATAAAACACCGCTTGTGTGTGTCGGAGGCAGAGTGGCTACTCCAAACTTCGAAATCCGAACTTCGTATCGTGCTGACCCTCTTACTCATAAAGTGAATATCACGAGAGTGAAAGGGACGGCACGATACGTAGTTCGGATTTCGAAAGTCGGAGCTCAGAGCTCTTGCGGTCGACGGGCAGAACGGTGACGCAGAACTCGGGACCACTCGGAACGCCGAAACGTAGTGATTATATTCTCTTTGGAAACGCAAGAACGCTTTCTGTGTGCGCGGGCTCTTAGAGAAGAAGTTAACAAACAATTTTAATGAGGTTGTCATACCATGAACTAAACTAAAATCTGTTATCTATAGCTGACATTCAGCGTATGACAAGTAATTATATATTCTCTTTGGCACATGAACAAAAGCAACGTCCAAACAACTACAATCAAATATCTCATAAAAAAAATTAGCAATAATGTGACTGATATAACAACCAAGCAATAATGTGGCCCAAAATCAACTAAACACAAAGCAGGATGTCAGGACATGATTTCGCAAACCCGAACCCTCCAAGAGCTCCTTGTCCGGAGGCAAAGAAGGAGGAGGGGTGCGGCTCAGCAGACGCAAAGAAGAGTAAGAAACCATACAACCCGTACAATCCTTGTCAGCAAAATGACAAGCAGAAGAAGAAATGCGAGAAGCCAGATCCTTGTCATAAATACTCGAATAATGCGAAGAAGAAGAAATGAACTAACTGACAGTAAAGTATTCTGATTAAACGTACCTCATCCTCCTAGCGCTTTTCCTATTTGTATCCCAGACTCCAAAGCTTCCAACCACCTAATCCTAGGATTTGGCGTAGTTACTAGTTTAACAAAAAGCGACTGCCATCTGACCTTCCAGCCCAGGGAAAACTAGACAATACAAATATACTTTATTGCACACTTTTTTTGTGAATGACTGAACAGCGATTGGCCTTAGTCTCGCCTGATGGAAAGCGATTATAGGGCCTAAGATGTAGCTCGCTGGTTCAGTAATAACTTCAAAAAGTTCACAAAACAAAGTTTTGACCAAATGTGACATAGACGATCTGGGACTTATACGAGCAGCTCCATAGACGTGCACAGACGTATGCCCCATGGTCCTATACTAACATGGAGGTAAACAACGAACAAATACAATCAGTATTTTCACTAAAGAACGATCTCTTCCAGAGAACCTTGAGCTTGTTTTGATTAGACAGGTGTCTTCACGATATTTCAGGATCAGTGGTAAGAAGGTGTTGAGGATGGTAAGAAGGGGTTGGGGGTGGTAAGAAGGGGTTGGAGGTGGTAAGAAGGGGTTTGAATCCATGCCTTATTTACCGCTAGGCTACAGAGGGCTTTACACAGTTTTTTTTTTAACTTAATTTTTACTTAATGGCCGAACCAAATCCTATACCTCCTAGTAAGCATAGTTTCATTCCGTGAGTTTATGTATTACATCTATATGCTTACTAATATACCTACATATAGCAGACACCGATGACTACATTCCACGTCACCTAAAGGGAAAATCGAGGTGAAATAATAGATTGTATTATAAGGGAGCAAAATGAGAGTTATGGCGTGTTAAATCCCGAAGGCAGAGAAGGATTCCAGAATATAATCCTGGACGTAGATAGCGAGAGAGTCTTACATGAGATCCAGAGCGCAAGGGATTAAACCACCACGCCCAAGTTAGAAATAATTTTGCTGCCATATAAAGCTTGTCACCGACTGCAGCGACCTGTAGTGGCGGCCGCGGTAGTCTTACACACTCTTAGGTAGGGACGCGGTGGCGGCCTGCTGTCACTAAGACAATAAAGGCCGCGTGTGTCTGAATGAATGTTAGGATTCTCATAGTGTACAACAGGCCACCACCGCGCCCGCCACCGCTGGCCGCTGCAGTGTGTGGCACATAGTGTACGAACTCTTACTGTCTAGTATGTAAGTGTGAGAGGGATGAATGCTGTTTGTTCGAATTCGACATATAAGCGATAATCTTAGCCCCTCAGTACATAGTACCAGATAAGTGCCAGTAAAATGCAGTTGTTATATTGTGTTTTGACGAGGCTATAAGGTTATTTTTATCATATCACTTCTCCTATTGGAAAAAGGTCTTTCTAATCAGTTTAGAGCGAACAATCTCTTAACATGTTTTTTAAATCTTTTTTTCTACTCTTCCAATAGGTAGCAAAATCGATTTTTCATACCTGCTATTCAGAAAAGAGTCATTCTTGCCCTCGAATGAGAAATCAGTCGTACTTTTCTTCCCTCATTTGAGGACAACAATGACTCTTCTCACCTTCCCTCGCTACGCGCTGGCATTCTGGCATCCTGGCCTCTAACATTCATCACACATGCGACTTTGATTGCCATAGTGACAACTGGCCGCCACCGCAAATCCACCGCTTTAAAATAGACAACAAATTGTCTACGGTCGATGACAGCGCATGAGAAGAAACCATTGCACTAGATATCAAGGGAATATAATCACAATGTTCACATTTCAAATCAATGAAAAAAATCAAATCAAAGCATGAAATAACAAGCACTTAAGCAGCGAAAACTCTCCGATAATGCTACAACCACATTAAGTAACGGCTACAATCTTACTACCAATATACCACGGAAAAAGTATTCATAAAAATGTCAGGTCACGATTTCTCGAATCCTAATGCAAAAGGTCAGTGTAAAGAGAAATCCGCGGAGAAATCAAAGAAAAAGTGTTTAGAAGAGCCGTTGTTATGCAAATCAGAATCAGCGGAAGGTGGTTCCTCTCCTCAAAAGAGTGAGAAATCAGAGAGTAAAAATCAGAAAAAGGAGTGCCCACCAAAACCTGCATCAGCTCAAAATCCAGAGAAAAGAGACCCCTCAGCAAATCAGAAAAAAGAGTGCCCAAAACCTTCCTCAGCTCACAGCGCCCCAGACTCCGGTGGGAAATCAGCGAATCAAAATCAGAAAAAAGAGTGCCCACCGAAACCTGCATCAGGTAACCCTCGCAGTGCTAGTGAAAAGAAAGAGAATACCTCAGCGAAACAGCAAAAAGAGTGCCCTAAACTATTAAAAAAAAAGGAGGATTGAAGTAAATGAAATAAATTATTGGCTGGTCTATTTGTCTATTAACCCCACTTTAACATAGTGCTACTATTATCCTGTGACGGAACCTACCCACTTCCGCCGTCTCAGGTCGACCTATTATTAAGTACCGAAAATAAAATCGTACCATCAATATTTTAGCAGTTTCACTAGATGCCCTGGATTGTTTGCTTTTAGCTTTTCCGACGCCAACGACGGATATATCTATCACGGCGTGCAGTGCAATATCAACCTACAGACATTTCTATAGTGTTCAACTTTGTGTTTAATTAACGTTCCAATGTCACGCCACCTCGGCTGACTGACAGCTTTTACTAGACAGACCGTTAAAAAGATTAACGCCAAATAAACTAGAAGTAGAGGAGACTGGAGGAGTCTTAGCACAAACAATGACAATATGAGTTCAAGCAGTCGCTGTCTGTTCAGGATCCATCATTACTAAGAATCGTGACCACATCGGTCAAAACTGACAATGGAAACCCATTGGGTGCGGTCATACAGCGCGTGAGTTGCGCGATCATTATGCTCCCAGAAAGACATTGCTTCTACTTATAATGTACAGATTTTTTTTATACAACGCCGGTGGCAACCAAGCGTACGATCCACCTGATGGTAAGCCATCACCGCAGCCTATAGACGCCCGCAACTCCAAAGGAGTCACGTACGCGTTGTCGACCCTTTATAAAATTTGGGGATGCACTGTGTTGACAGCAGAAGGGACAAATTATATTATATTATATTTTCTCTGGGTTCATATTCTAGACAAAGCAAGGTGATATTCAATCATTAGGTTCGTAAATACCATTTTTTTGTGATCATGGACACAGAGTTGTTTTCAATAGAAACGTTTATACTTTAATGTGCGCCTAATTCAAGGAAAACTGTACTTTTTTTTTTTTCTACGTGCAATAGATCAACAAAATAATGGTCTATCACTGTAGAAATAATAGAGTTTATTTCATGATATATTCTATAATACAACTTCAACAACTATACAAGATTAAATGTAATTTATATTTATTTCATTATTCAGTAATTATTTTATTAAATAGATCCATTTAAATGAACAGTACAACTTGAAAAAATAAAATTACATGTTTTTTCTGCTTATATTGAATTATCTCATGTGACAACACAAAAAAGAACTTACATACGGCGCCAATTACATATCATTATTAATACGCGATACACGCATATTGATACAATATCGCGCTAATGTTGTTACATACCGAAGCAAAAGAGAAATAATTTCATATTTGCGATAATAATAATATAAGAGTAAAAAAGTGGTAGACCAATTTTTTGATTGACTGTACTGTAGCACAGTGGCACCAGTTACACAGTGATGAGTTACAAATGAAACGAAGGTCTCTGCTTCAGCATCGACAAAAATACTTTCGTATGTACGGTTTCCGTTTGTTCTCATCTACAGGTTACGTTTCTCAACCGATTCTAGTGAAATTTTGTGAGCAGCAGGCGAATCACGTAACTTTATGTACTAACGGTAGATAGATTTTACTGTCAATTTTGAAGTATAAATGTATGAGGTGACAATATTATTACTGATATTATTTATTATTAAATAGACATATGCAATAAAATAGAATATAAACTAACCTTAAAATAAACTAAACTAAAAACTAAATATTTACAAGTAAAAAAGAGGCTCCAGCTCGGAGCTCGGCGGTAGGGTGCCCAGAAGGCTGGCCGCATTGCCGCGCTGCACAGCAATGCTGATCCGCTGAGCGAGGTACGCACCAGCCTTCTGGTCACCCGTCGCTTCCGCAAGGCGCTTCGCTAGCTCCTTAAACATATTATGAGCTGCAGATCCCCACGGCCCTAGAGTTTCCACCCCAAACGGCTCAAACATGCAGCCACCGTCAATGGCTGCATATTTGCGCCGCTTGAGGTGTTCAGCCTCAATTAGAATTAGAATCAGGTGACAATTAGAATTTGACATTAAAATCTACCTAACGGTAGTACAAAAGTTACGTGATTACTCCGCAGGTTCGATTATTATATAATTTTTTTTCGTCGAGTCAGGTTTTTTGAATATTGTAAAATATTTCTTTTCAATGATTTCGTATTTTTCTGAGGGCGGATTTTGGTTTGTTCGCCTCAACCGATTGTCGTGTTTTTGTGAGCAGGGTTCGATAATTTTACAGATTCCTTTGTCGTCAGCTTTTGGAAAAAAAATGTGGTTTGTCTTCTTTAGGTCGAATTTTGTTAGCAGGTTCGATAATTATGTAGAAATTTTTTGTCGAGGCGGTTTTGGAAATTTTTAAAATAATTTCTCTTTCAAATATAAAAGAAAACATCACTCGCGAGGTCTATAGCTCTCAGGCCAATAATTATTACTCTCAATACTGGGGTGTCAATATTATCGTGGTATTAAAAATTGTATAGATTTTGCTTTAATATTCACCTGGATACACTAGTGATGCGTATATGAGTATATCGCGAGATGCCAGTGAGGTCATGTGTCATATATGAAGTTGTACCTATAATCCAGTAACTTTAAACATCAGAGCTTGCGTCAAATTCGGTAATTCTGATTTTTCGCAGACTTATTTATGAAGCTCATGGCTATGAATAATCCAAGTTTTTGCCTCGAGCGCCGAACGCAAATTTGACAAAAATCAAAAACCCTAAAGGACTAGTCGCTGATGGTAACTTCTTAGGACGTTTTTAAAGTAGACTAAAATTTCTACTATATGAGACTAGAATTGCCTCTGTAGACACAATATTTTCCGCGAAAAGCCTCTCAAAGTTTGCGCTGTTTGAAAAAATGATAATTTATTGTATCAAAAGTCTTACTTTAAAACGTCCAGAGAAGGTACTATCAGTAACTAGTAATTTAGGGTTATAATCGGTTTTTCAATTTTTCACGAGCTCACAAACATGAATTCATTGGGCCGACATCATAAACAAGTCTGAAAAAAAATCGGAACTACCGGATTTAACGCAAAGTCAAAGAGAAGATATTTTACAAAGGTATTAATAGGTTTTTTCTTTATTATTGGTGTTTAATGCTTGGCAGAACCAATGAACGAATGGAATTCAAAACCGTCAATAATGTCAATCCGACAGCAATGGAGGTAATCAACTAAACACAAAATAAAAAACCTATTAAAATTTAAAATCAAAATGCCGGATCCCAACAAAAAAATATCCGCTCCAACTTTGGATGCATGCGAAAGAAACGTCATTTGCGCCGGCACTAATATATCGACTGAAAACATTCAACCAGAAGAAAAACCCCCCGAACCCAGAATACCAATAGAAGAATGTATAAATCCCTGTGCTAAGGAGACTGTTAAAGAAGCTACAGTATCAGCCAAACCCAAAGCTATAAAGACCTCTGCCAAGGAATCAAAAGAAGGTAGCGCAGCAAAGTCCAAGAAAAAAAGCAAGACTGTAAAACAAAAACCAGCGGTGGTGATCGAAGAGCTATGCCCTCCAGGTTAGTATTCTATACGGGTCTACTGACTTGGTGGTTAGATTAGGTTGGAGCATTCGTGGCCCAGTGTGCGGTTAAGCAACTTCGGCCGAGGTCAACTCTCGGATAGGTGACCCATTGGAGTAGTTATTAACTGAGCACTCCCGTGCTTAGGAAAGCACGCTAAGCCGTTGATCCCGGCTTTTAAAGGCCGAGTTAAGTTAGACGCCTTCGGGCGGCTTGCGAACATTTAACAGTCAAGTTGCTCACTCAATTGACAAGCCTAATCCAAATAAGGTCTAGTTTCCCCGGGTTAAAAGGTTAGATGGCAGTTGCCTCCGTAAAAACTAGTGTCTACGCCAAATATTGAAATTAGGTAGCGAACCCCGGGCATCCTGCAGGATGCGACTGTACTGGGATAACGCTAGGACGATGAGGTCTACCGTTTAACTGAGACGATGCCTGTCAGGGAACAAGGGCAAGAGAAGAGATGGCAAAGGTTAGCGGACTCCCTCCTTGTCTCATTTAAGAGGGTAATCAATTACTTTGGCTCAGCTATCCAAAAAAGTTCTTCTAGATGAGACGGCATTTACTAATTTAGTCGATTATCTACTTGGCAAATAAGATCAACTGCTCGTATTTTTACTGAAATAACCTTCAGACAGAATATGTTGGGTTTTATAAAGATTAGTTAGACCAAATGTTACACTAAATTTTATTAACTCAGTACATTTTTTGACGTGAGGTTTAACGGATCTTTATAAAATTTAGACTACGTGTCAATTTCATCGAGTTTCTTATGATAGTTATAATAATCCTAATATCTATATAAATTACAGCTCCTACCTGCCAAATGGCTAGACCAGAAATCACCGATCCCAAAGCCAGAGTAGAGACATCAAAGCCAGGATGTATCGATTTCGAGAAATGTGATGATAAGAATGATGATGATGATGATGATGAAGAGCCCGAAAAGGCGAAGACAGGTATAGTAAAAGTCCTTTTATGTCATACATTGCCGTAAAGTGCATTTTAGGTCCCGTCATGACTTACCAACAGGTGAGACGAGGATCGAATGGTGTGTCTTATGTTCACAACATACCGACTTTTATCTCTACAGGTTGTCAAAATTTTGAAGATTGTAAGGACCTAGCAAGAGAAGAAAAGAAGAAGTTAAAAGAGCAAACAGAAAAGCAGACGAAAAAAGAAAAGGCACAGAAAGTTGCAGATGAAAAACCATGTCCTAAATAAAAAGTTTCCGAATAAAGAATATTTTCGATCTTGGATGTTTTCGTCGGAACTGATTATGGTTGCAGTTGTCACGTGATAAACTACAAGATAAAGAAAGCATCCGCCACCTTCTATCAAGTGTTGTCGATATATGCTTTATCTTGTCGTTTATCGTGCTATAGAAAAGAGCAGATTGGGCCACAATACACATTTTTATCATCTTTGGAAACCTGAATGGTTTATTTTATATTAATAAACTCAACTTAATCAAGGTGTTCTTGAGTTCTTTAATCTGTCTCCTAGCGTTTTTTAGGTTGTATCTTGTATCCTAAGGAAGCGGTGATGGCCTTGCTGCTAAAAACTAATCCCGAGATTTGGCGTAGGCACTAGTTTTACGAAAGCAACTGCCATTGCCCAGATGGAAAATTAGACCTTGTTGATATTAAATAGACCAGTTTCCTCACGATGTATTCCTTCACATTCTGTAACTTAAGTTGTTATTTTTATTGGAACATTGATAATTTTTTGTACTGATACTGTAACTTTGTGATTTCTTACTTCAAATATTTGACATTTATGTATTGATGTTTGTAGTGATGAAACTAAGACGTAAAGTCTGTCAAATAAGCGATTATTAACGAATGGTTGATTGCATCGATTTTACAGACCATTTTTGAAATGTTTTTATGTAGCCTATATATATACCATATCATAAAATTATATCAGTCTCCTCATGCAAAATATTGATGTATGGCGTTCTATATTTTATACAATAAGATAACAAAGACAGACATATGATGGTTCTTAACTGGGCTCTGTTTAAAATTACCGGAGACTAAACTGATAGCCAGATTGGTCAATTTACTATCCAATGTATCGGATTTTTTAAACTAATTTTACATCTCGATTGGCCGATCTGACTGTCAGCTTAGTCATTTCTGCGAAAAAAACTGCCTCGCACCATACAAATTTAACTTGTTTTGGGGACCATGGTTCGGTTGGGAATTTATCGTGTAAAATAGCGAGCGATACTTGTTCCAAATAAAATCAAATACTACTTGAAACAGTTTTTTTATTAATCAGATACATCACTGAAACAGAGGCTGGGGAGGGGGATGAGTCACCAACATTTATAATAAACTCTTTGTCTATACAACTGTCTATATGGATGTCCTTTGGAATTTTGCTTCAATATTTATCAATACCCACGTGATGTGTGTTGTGATATGAGCAGTGTATCGTGATAATAATCACCGTGTAACCGATGTCAATAACTTTTTCACTTCTCATGCTCGAAAAAAGAAAAGCTCATGAAAGAATTAATTTCTCTAAAGATTAAGTGATTAAATGGTTTGAGCATAGCTTTGAAGCGCTCAATGAGGAAGGTCAGTATTGTTGCGCGCGAACCGCGGCGTCTATGCATTGTGTGTCAAAGCAGTTTAAGAAAAACATGCCACCGAAGTATAAGTACATATGTTTGCAGCGGAATATATTTATTTGGTGGGTGGATGACCTTTGTTTATTTATTTTCTCGCGATCGAAGTAAAAAGTAGATTGTATAACTCTAAGTCTAAAAGCCATATTACCCCTCGAACTATTTTAAATAACTAAGTATCTCGTCGTAATAGTAATATGGCTCATTTTAGACCCTTGTCAATCTACTATAATTTCATTATATAATTTGGTGATATTTTGTTTTTTTACAGTATAAATTTATCTTTTATACATTCCTAATCGACTTCTAGCAATTTACAGAAAATCATATGAATCTAATCGACGTACTTGGTCACAACGCTGGTTTAAAAAAAGACAACACGTAACCGTTTAGGTGGTGACTTATTATTTTAAAATAATCAAAAACTATTATTTAAAAATTTACCCTAAGTTAAATTATGTTTAATAAAAGCAAAATATTTTTTTTTTACTTGAGGAGCCCTAATATTATTACTTGATTTCATTTATAGTTTCAATGAGTTATGCGTGTTTACGTTCTATGGGTGCTGTGATGTGTCAAATATGAATGCTTAGAAAACGCCAGAAACGCTTTTAAACGTCGAAAATTAAAGATGGACACCAAAGGATAAGTTGTTATTTGATTCTGCTTTGATTATTTGATACTTGATAAATAAATGTATTACAATGATTAGCCAAAAACTACCAACAAAACTTTCAAACTTGTATCAACAAGCTACACAGATAAAAAGACGGCTAAAGTGCCTCTAACTTTCACCATAAAAATGACTTGTATTTAATTTACGCTTACGGCACTTAAACCGCAAGTTACTCCTTATTCGCAGTACTAAAATGGTTGTCGTTGATGAAGATAATCCTGTTGAAATGGAAACCAATCAAGAAAATGTAGAATCAGAAAGTAAAATAAGCGATTCTGAAAACATCGACAAAGCGGAAATAAAAAGGGAAACTGATTCACCGCCCACTGAGCTAGAGCGCTTAAAAGTCTTCACCCGCAAAGTTGCAAGATGCGCAGCGAAGTCCTTTTGCGAAACCTATGTTCACCCTTTGGTGATCAAAAATCCAAACACAGTACCAAGCAAATCAGAAATCGTAGATATACAAAATCAAGAAACTAAAAGAGATATATTTCTTAACGCTGGGCAAAAAAACGAAGAAGACCAAGCAATTATACTCAATCCAAAACAAGAGGAAGAAGACAACGATAGCTCACCATTATTAAGTCTAACAGAAACGGAAAAAGAAAATGACAGGCAAGCTGAGATAGTTAACCCAAATAAGAAAGAGCATATACTAGCGGCTACAGTCAACGTGATACGTGAAGAGCAAATGATAACAATAGATAAAAGAAAGCCTAGTCTTTCATTTGATATTGCTAATATTTTGTCGTATCTTCCCTGCCAATCGTTAATAGCTGTATCTGAAGAAGACGATGAGGATATTGAGGCTGCAGCGAATTTGGGTCTAGCTGAGCCAGGCCCGTGTGGTACAACTTGCAAATGTTCCCAGCCACGTATTAAAGAAGATGAAACAGAACATTTTGATGAGGAAGCCTCTCCAATCGAAGAACTTTGAGCATTACCTTGATCAAAAGACGGAGAATTGGCCTAATAACAATTTTGTTAACTAGGAAATGTGATAATGCAGACTGCAAAAATAACTAAACAAAAAAATGTATATTTTCAATAAAACAGACTTAAAATATCTATAATATAATATTGAATATAAGTACCTATTTCCTCGATTGAGGCCGTGGATTCGAAACCCGACTCGTACCACAGAGTTTTACTAAGAAGCTTATGTACTAAATAAACATTTGATATTTAACTTTCTGATGAACGAAAACATTCTGAAGAAAGCGTCTAAATTCCAATAAGGTCCAGTTTTCTCTGCTGGTTAAAAGGTCAGGTGGCAGTTGCTTCAATAAAATAAGTTCCTGCTCCAACTCTTGGGATTAGGTGCTAAAGAAGATTCCGGGCTTCTTTAAGACATAACAGGGAATGAAGGTGATAGATATAAGCCGTCCGTTTTTAGGATTCCGTACCAAAATAGTAAAAAAGGAACCCTTAGGGTTTCACTTAATCTGTATGTCTGTCTATCACATCGCTAAATATCTCAAGAAGTACTGATGCTATAGATTTGAAATTTGGAATAGTTATAAAGAAGGGTAACCTAGATGCATAGAACATGTTTCTTTTAATTATCTCTTTAATTTTTGTGAAAAACGACATAATAAAATGTGGTTCAAAATTTCAAAGTCTAGTTAATATGTCAAGTGGGGTGTCATAATGAAACGGCTTGAGTTACTCATTCAGAAATACATATTTTTTTTTACGTCGATTCATGTTCGTTTTATGAGGGAAAATGCAAAAGAAATACCCCACTCCCACTTATCTCCTAAGTTTACCAAGGGAAAAATGTAGAATTATTACATAACATTCATATCAATGTATATTTTATGGGAAAATATAATCACAGCTCCATCTAGTTTTACTTTGTTTATAATCAAAAAACATTTCTATACTAAGTTTGTAATTTTAATTACCTTGGCTTTTATTTTTGTTTTATAATTTTCAAATAAACAAAAAATATTTTAAATCGGTTCACGTGATAAAGCACCATACAAATTCGCCGATAACGCTGTACCCATGACGTTCATTTTAAACCATGTTTTTTAGATTTTCCTATTGGCTCGGGACTGGTATATACCTGTATACGGAACCCTCGGTGCGCGTTTCGGACTCGCACTTGACCGGTTTTATAACCCAGGCCTACTTGCATCCCGCATGCTTGAAGTCTTGGCTTACATGTTTTATAGTTTGTTTCTAGCAGGTTTGCTAAAATCAATCAATGCCTAATATTGTTCATTTATTAATTCCATTGTAAACCACAGACTTACCAGGCAGGACACGCAAATAATAATACCACTACCGAGCGAGATGGTCATATACAACTTTGTAATAAGTAAGCAATTTTGAGTAAATTATTTTTATATT
The DNA here is from genome assembly GCA_963556455.1 of Epiblema foenella. Lineage (NCBI taxonomy): Eukaryota > Metazoa > Arthropoda > Insecta > Lepidoptera > Tortricidae > Epiblema > Epiblema foenella. The sequence continues at coordinate 12,553,344 of OY747116.1, read as the reverse complement.
GGATAATGTTCTTGACAATATATGATCGATACAATAAATGATATTCTATTCTATTCTGTAAGAGCGACAGAGAGTAACATATCATTTGTTGTCTCTGTCATAGTTTCCCTTTTTTTTTGCGAGCACAACTTATTTTGTACGACAATTGTACCCAATTACGCCAGACAAGCGATTACCCGCCCAAGTTAAGGAGCTGATTTATGGTAAACAGGCAGCCATTTTAAACCAATTCTCAATTTATCTGCATAAGACCTTTTCCGTCACTCTTGGTGGCACGCGTATAGTATCTCTATAAAAATATTTATACTGTAAGTTGTAAACAAAGAAAAAATGTTAAAAGTTAGTCTGTGGTAAAAATCGACTCGTAAATATCTTCAAAAAGGATAATTTTGACCAAAACCTATAGTTCTGTCACAAAAATGACAGCAAAACAGAAAAATGGACTAATCACAGCAATTTCAAATTTTCCTTTAAAATGCAAAAAACCAAAACAATGCCATGTAGTACTGCAATTAATATCAATATTAGATCATTTAGACTACCATCGCTGTCGTATCGATTATGCCTCCATTAAAAGTCAAAAATAAAAGTTTCATTATAAGTGATACATCTTTGTTTACGTGGGTTGACAAAGAAACACAGACTTCAAAATGCGTTTCCGAACAAGGAAGCTCTGCTATTAATATATACCCTGATGCTACTGAACCAGAGGTTCTTAACTTACTAGACTGTGATAGAATTCTCAGTGAAACCGGGATTTTCGACACAAACGTTTACAAAGAAAATGTAAAACAACGGGTTGTTAGTGCAAAATCATCACATAGTACGTTGCCGCTCGGCAATCTCCTTCAGCAAGAAAAACTCTTTGAGCCACAATTAACTAGAACACTAGCTTGGAAGTTAGATGAAAGTTTAGATAGAGAATCCATTAATAGTGGATACATATACGTACCATGTGCACACGCTAAAAACAATCAAGAGGATGTTCCTAATAATGCACGTATATTTATAGAAAACAAGCCAAGTCAAGCATCAGAAAATAATCAGGAAGACAAAAGCAACCCCATTAAGCAAGCTTCATTTCATTCAAAAATAAGCAAAGAAAAAATATCCGCTCGCATTGGTTTTACAAATATCCCCATTAAGAAAGTTGATATAGACGCAAATAACAGTATAATAGAGATGGCGAATAAAAAACCTAGTAATGAAGACATTTGTCTTACACCTGCGGAGCTAGCAGCCAAGCGTCTTAACTATATGGCACAAGAAATAAAAAGTCACTTGTCCAGCACTTTTTCAGCAATTATGGACCCTATCTGTAATGGAGCATGTCGGCAACAAAAACTGAGAATCGAGGAAATAAACGCAAAAAAGAAGGAAGAAGAAAAAGTCATTGAGATAGTCAAACCAGATCCTCCTCAAGTCCAGCCAAAACCTGGCGTACTATCCAGGATAAGAAAGTCTTGGTCGAACTTAGTTTGCGGTCCTTGTCCTTCTTGCGAAGCCAAACACGTTTCTCAAGAAGTACTAGGACAAAAAGTTGAACCTCCTAAACCCGAGCCGCCGCCGGAAGAGAAAAAAGAAGAAGAAAAACAGCCTTGCAGTCCAAACAAGCTCTGTGGCCCGATAATCACGTATCCATGTCCTCCACCTAGACCCCGTAACTGTAGCTTTGACAAAATATCCGCACAATCTTTAGAATTCAAGTCAGTTTCGCCTCTCATTAACGAAATGAGCCCAAATAATGAATTTGTAAGTGAAGAATACGCATTTAATAACAACGATCATCCGTCATCTATTATTCATGTGACAGCAAATAGAAATGTACATGTTGCTATTTCTAAACCTATTGTTGATGTTTCTGACATATCTGCAGTAGCATCTAGTATTAAAGATGATGGTTATATTCATTCAATTCCTGAAAATGTGTTAATGTTTAAAGACAATACAATTGACAAAGAACGAATACAGAAAAGTGATCATAGCGGTCCGTTAGGTAAAATAATGGACGTGGTTGAATCAACTGTTTTAAGTTTAAAAGAACACATCGACCTTGACAGAATAAGTTATTTAAACAAGGAAGTTACGAAGTCACAAGACAAAGCAGAAGAATTCACAGCTCCCAGTAGCGAATATTTCATTAGAGCTGTTGCTCCAGAAACAGTAACTCAAAATCATCAGTTTGTTCCGCCACGAAGAAGTCTGTTTACATCTTTTAAGTCCACTATTTTCAGATTCTTTGGTGATGGAGAGAAAATGGAAGAGCCGCCAGATACCAGTTCTAGCTCAGACACATCATCAGCAATGTCAGATGATTCGACAAATGATGAAAGCAACTGACCAACACAAATCTTAATAACTAACTAGCAAGATGAATACCTAGGCTGCGCATCATTCATAACATTATATATTTATCAGAAGATTCAGAAGGGTCATAAAACCATGATTTATCCTTAGGAAACATTTTTTAAATCAAATTAGTTTCTTCCGCGATACTGAAACATAAATACAACATTCAATTCACATCCATATTTTGTTTTCATTAATTGATAATGTCCCCTTTCCCGTCATCTACCGGTCCCTGGGATCCCCGGGGTCATAACAAAATAATGTTATTGTTTATTTTTTTCGCCGGGAGACGACGGCTTAGGGGTACCAATAGAAGGCCGCCAGTGGTGTATTTTTTGGAACGTAGTGGTTAAGCACTAGTTTTTCACCTAGTATTATAAGAATTACTATGACCGCGACAACAACAAATAACTGATTAAAATAAATGGGGGGTTTTATAGATAGGATAGGTAATGTATAAAAAAGTGTATTCGTGTTCGTGTGCAGTTACGGCTCATTCTCAGACTCAAAAGTACGAGCCCAGGCCCTGTACTCCGAAATTCGTATCGTGCCGTCCCTTTCATTCTCATACTATACACTATATGAGTGAAAGGGACGGCACGACACGAAGTTCGGATTTCAAAGTTCGGAGTAGAGGGTCTGTATGTACGATTACTTTCTATAATAGTTCGACACTGACGACACTAAACATACAATTTTTAGACAGTGTGTATGTAATAGAAACTTTATAGTAGTTACATTAGGTTTGAAGTGGAATATACTATGAATTAAGAGTATATCTCAGCGTTACACTTAAAGTACATGACGCACATGGCGCATGGCTGGACGCACGGTTTCCTGATTCAGTTTCCTTATCCGGAAGTCAGATTCCGAACACGGTGATCCACCGGTGACCCATGCACATTTTCATTTTTTTCCGTTATGAAAATTTTCGAGCTCGTGCGCCTTGTTGAATATTCATATGAAAGGTGTGCATTCAGGTTTCCGAATCTTGACTTCCTAATCAGGGATGGCATGATACGAAGTTCAGAGTACATGTCCAGAAAACTAAATCAGAGGGGCTAGTCCAAACTTTGAAATCCGAACTACGTACCTATAGTGCCGTTCCTTTCACTCATATAGTATAATACACGAGATTGAAAGGGACGGCACGATAAGAAGTTTTGATTTCGAAGTTCGGAGTACAGGGGCAGGAAACCGTGCGTCTGCGCCCAGATTTATTGTTAAAAGCGGGTTAATTCCTCTTTGCCCATCACACAGTTTTACATAGCACCAAAAAGGCGTAAAGTAAATAGACGTTAAACTTGTGATAATTACAACAAAATACTGGCTAAAACCCATTAATATATCATTGCTGAAACCGCTGTCAATTCGGGTCAATTCCACCAATTTCTATCTAACATCCAACCCAAATCCAAGCATCAATCAAGACAAATTACGCAATTATATTGAAAATTCACCAAAAATAGTTCAAAATGTCGGACAAATACCAAAATTGCACTGGCAAAACTCGTGACAAAATCATCTGCTTACCATGCAACGAAACTATACAGAAAATTAATGAAACTGAGAAACCCAAGCAAGAGAAGGAAGGAAATTGTGCGAATTGCGCGTGTGGGAAAAACTGCTCCAATACTGACAAACCTGAAAGTAAAAGTTAACAAGATCAACATGAATAGTAAGTAATTAGATTTTGTTTATTTCTCCTAGGACTAAGAAAGATAAAGAAAGCATTACAAAAAATACAATACAAGTATTATTTAATCCTCACCAAAAGCAAAACAGAAATTAAATTTCATATAAACAAGGTACAAAGTAGCCTATCTTATCACTAACAAGGTTAAAAACCATGCCCACGTTCACGCACACATATACAAACGAATCCATACAAAACTAAACAAGTAATTCATCATTCCCCCTTCAAACTCAAAATTCTACAACAATTCTTTGACCTTCCGAGCTGTTCGGTTGTGGAATTTCTTGCCTACTGAAATTGGACTTGCTAAGTCTCTTCCCGTGTTTAAAAGCAGATTAAAGGAGTACTATTTATCTCACCCGTAATTACTCGTAGGATCTATCTTTGTGTGAGCTGTTTACTTTAGGCTGCTGGTGCTACGGCTTCTTGAATACTTAGTTATTGTATTTATGTATGTAGGTTTACGTATCTATGTATTTATGTAAGTTTATGGTGCTTCTTATAGTCATAGTTAGTATTATAGGTTGTTTATACTCTATTTTTATATAGCCTCAGTCAGGTTCTAAAAAAAACCAACTCCGTCTATCTTCGTCGTATAGGTATCTGACATCTCTATTTTTAGGTTCATTAGGACCACAGGACGTGTCAAACTCAGATCACTCTTCGGAATAGGTACAGTCAAGTGTAAAAATGTGTATCGAATGAATCCTCATAAATATGTAGGTACCGAAACCTTAATGCGTAGACATCCATGGGACATATTTATGAGTAGCTTGCATGCACCCATATTTTTGCACTCGACTGTAACAATATAGTGTTGTGATTATTGTTGACCTTTTTACAGATTTTTTTCTAGCCAGTTTTGATGCGGATTGCAAAATAGTAGATTGTTAACCAAGGGCTGAAAGCGACGCATTTCACCAGTAATATTCTGTAGTTCAAGGGTGAAATGGGTGCTTTCGCCCGAGTTAACCTCTACTTTTCATTTCGACTATGAGGAAAATAAATGAGAAATAAAAGTGGATTCAGTAGTAACAACACGCGCTGCAGCTACCAGCTGCGGCCCGTGCGTGCGGCCGGCGTGCGCCTGTGGCCTAAAGACCTTAAAATAGTAGATTGTATGACAAGGGTCTAAAATGAGCCATATTACCACGAGATAGTTATTTTCCCGAACGAAGTGAGGGAAAATAGTTCGAGGGGTAATATGGCTTTTAGACCAGAGTTATACACTCTACTTTTCACTTCGATTGCGAGAAAATAAATAAACAAAGGTTAACCCACCCAAAATTAACAATAAATTCCACGGCGAAGATATATACTTTTGCAGATTGATTTTTTTTTCTATTTGACAGATGATTTTTTTTTCTATACTCCTTTGACACAAAACATAGACACTGCGGTTCGCGCGCAACATTCACGCGCGAAAAAAGCTAACTGACCTTCTATTGAGTGCTTCAAAGTGTTGCTCGAACGATTTAACCACTTTTTTAATTATTGTGAAATAGGGACTACTACAAACTTAATCTTTAGACTCTATAGAAAAAATAATTATATTTCCTGATTGGTCGATTTTAGTAAAGCTGTATTCTGGTTGGTTAATACCCAATACCAAATATTTTTTTAAGAGTTAAATTAGTGTTCTGTGATTGGTGGATTTAATAGGTGAAGTATTTTGATTGGTCAAATTCAAATATTTTGTAAATCATAAATATGTATTCATATTTTCCCTAGGGGTTAAATGTACTACTTTAGCCCCGCTTGACAAGTCTAATATGACACACTTTTCGAGCATGAGAAGTGAAAAATATTTTTCACTTCTCATGCTCACAATCTCAACACTAATTTAACTCTTAAAAAAATATTTGGTATTGGGTATTAACCAACCAGAATACAGCTTTACTAAAATCGACCAATCAGGAAACATAATTATTTTTTCGCGCGTGAATGTTGCGCGCGAACCGCAGTGTCTATATTTTGTGTCAAAGGAGTATAGAAAAAAAAATCATGCTGCAAAAGTATATATCTTCGCCGTGGAATTTATTGATAATTTTGGGTGGGTTAACCTTTGTTTATTTATTTTCTCGCAATCGAAGTGAAAAGTAGAGTGTATAACTCTGGTCTAAAAGCCATATTACCCCTCGAACTATTTTCCCTCACTTCGTTCGGGAAAATAACTATCTCGTGGTAATATGGCTCATTTTAGACCCTTGTCATACAATCTACTATTCACACCTGCTATTCAGAAAAGAGTTATTGTTGCCTTCGAATGAGGGATCAAAGATGTATTTTTCTTCCCTCATTTGAGGGCAACAATGACTCTTTTCCTCATAGAAGGTGTGAAAAGCAGTGGTATGTGACACTCTGTAGTAAAATCATTTGTAAGAAAATTCATGTTTTTAGCAGCAGGCCTCATAGGCGGTGTGAAAAGCAGTGTGTGTCACACGGTAGCAAAATTATTTCCGTCTTGGGCGTAAACACGTGAATCCCTCGCTACGCTCAAGATTCTACTTTAGAATCCCTCGCTACGCTCAGGAGTCTATTGCAGAATCTTTCGCTTCACTCAGGATTCAATATAGGGCGGTATATATATAATTTTGCTCCCTTGAGACACAATCTACTATTCCCGCCCTAGAGTCGGAAAAGCAACTTGCAACCAGGCTATCTACTTATGAAAATTGAACTTTCTGAACGGGAGAGATGAAAAATGCTTTTTTTTTTGGAAAGTTTTTATTTTTCCCTATCCAGAATCAAGAGTTATTTCCATTCATTCTATGGCTAGCCACAAAACGAACACATGATAAATGTATGGAAAATTGAGGTATTTTTCTTGTTTAGAATCTATAATGCTCATGATACGGAGTGAAATTAATTCAAAATTACCTACCTATTTCTGAAGCCACAAAAATAAACAATAGCATTCTTTTGTTATGATCCCGGGGATCCCAAGGACCGGTAGACGACGGGTTAAATTAAAACCGAGTCAATATCAATTTTACATTACATTTTCTTCTTTGTTACAGGTACCAGACAAGTTCATCCTGCCTTCCAGAGAACATGAATAAATAGCAGAACAAAACGAAGACAAAATCAACAGAATCAAAATTCCGATATATGCTATACTCGTATAATAAATTATGAATTGTCTTTTAATTTCTTTATTCTATGACTTTTATTTCTACCTAGTTTCATCTAAAGTAATATAGGTACTTATGAATAAATAAATACGTACTGTTATTTATTTAAGACCATGGAATGTTCCTAATTCATATGTTAGAGAAAATTAAGGCACTGGTCCCACCGCCGGCGAGCAGCGAATACTCATAGTAACTACTCGTTTTCTCGCTCAAGTGAGTAGAATTACTATAAGATTACTTGTTGCTCGCCGGCGGTGGGATCAGTGCCTAAAAGTGTTTGTAGTGTGTAGTTACCTACATTTAATAAAAGTATAGCATAGTTTAGTATTATTCTAGCTTTGTCTGTAAGGGATAATCTAATAGACCTTCAGGAAGGACCTTGGCTATATTTAATCTCGCGGCTCCGTCTGTAATATGGTGGCGGAACGCATTAGTCAGCTAGTCATATAACACTACTTAACCAACAATATATGAATGATGTCAATAAGCGTGATGAATAATAATAATGTAATTAGAGCAGTAGACACTTGGTGGACATGATCCAGGCATTTCAATTCGTTTATAGGTACCAATTTCGACACTCTGTACACTCAAATAATTCATGTACTCATGCCAGTTTTTAGAATTACCTAACGACGAGATCTCACTCCACCGGGGGATTATTACCAGGTCAGAATAAACACTGTTGGGTCAGCTCGAAGGTCAGGAAAATGATTCCTCGTTCCGAGAGAACATACACAGATTTAATCTGAGCCTGTACCAACTCCGAACTTCGTATCGTGCTGTCCCTTTCAATGTCGTATTGTGAGTAAAAGGGACGCCACTATAGTTCAGATTTCTAAGTTCCGAGTAGCCCCTCTGATGTACAAACTTGTTTAGTAAACTTGATGGCGCTAGTCTACATGACTGTTGATCGCTTTAAAAAAAAAACAATCCATCAAATCACCCTGTCAAATATGGCCGATGGCAGCTCAGGCTCAAAAATCAAGCCCCTTGTCCTCCACCCCTGCGCTAAAAAACCAACAGTCGAAAAGGGAGACATCGTCAAATTAAAGAAATGCGACATCCCACCAGACCCTGAACCGATACCACCAACACCATGCCAGATACAGATAAGAGAACAGAAGTTAAAAAGAGGGGTTATATTCTGCCCTAAGCCGCCTCCAGAGCCCCACCCTCCAATTCCTCCCTGCTCAGCCATCTGCATCGAAAAGGTCAAAAATATTCCAATACATATTAATCAGCATGATCCTCCAATTAAATGCCCCGTGCAAAGAGTAGAAACAGGTTTTGCGAGATGCGACCGGATCAGAGACGCGGAAGCCGCTCACGAGGATCTGCCGTGGCCTGGCTGCCCCCCCGAACCTCCTCCCCCCGAACCGTACGTCCCGACTCCTTGTGATATTCAGAAGCAGCAACAAAAAGAGGCGAGGTGCAAAGCGAAGTACGCGCGGTATTACCCTCCTGCTAAACATTGATGAACACAGCAAACCAGATTCTCGGAGATCACGAATACGGAAACATATTGAAGCAAAAGATTTAATTTATTCAAGAAAATGAACGCAATGGCAAGTGAAAATCACGAACTGTAACAACAGCATAAAACAGAAAATGTCGAACTCTCCAATACGAATACGTTTTGGTTTAAATCATCTGGCAACTCTTTTACTTACGAATGGAATGCGAGAAGAAACCACCGATGATGAACATCTTGACGATGAGATAAAAAAATTGAAAAAGGATTTGCTGAAAAAACTTGAAAGTCTAAAAGAAGTTGACGCTGAGAATGACTACAGCAGTCCACTGGATTACTTGAGAAATACTGAAAACAAAAAATAAAGTTATCATATTAATTGTGTTTTTAATGGACTAAATAGCACAATCAGATTTTTTAAAACTCTTTATACGCTTAGAACACCTAAAGGTATTGCGTGTTCTCGTGCCACGGCACCAATAACAAATAGACTTATTGGCGTGTTATCACTGCCACACTGCCATACGTAAAGAATGGCGTGCAAAGGGTTAATTGTTTCATATTTGAAGATTGTTAAATCTAATAAAACGCCACACTCCGACAAATGTGATTAATTCACAGCATAGTTCACGGTTTTAAATGTGGACTAGTAGTAGTAGGCACGGAACTCTTCATTTTGTGTTGCCCGACAGGCACTTGGCTGGTTTTTAGGGTTCCGTACCCAAAGGGTAAAACGGGACCTTATTACTAAGACTTCGATATCCGTCCGTCCGTCTGTCACCAGGCTCTATCTCATGAACATATATTTAGATAGTTGAAAATTTCACAGATGATGCATTTCTGTTGCCGCTATAACCAAAAATATATAAAAAACACAATAAGATAATTATTTAAGGGGGCTCCCATACAACAAACGCTATTTTTTCTCGTGTCATGGCTTAACTGAAGTCTTGTCTACCGTAAAGGCCAGTCCAAACAGGAAAAGTTTTCGCCCATCTTCATCAGCTAATAGTTATGCTGACTGTACAAAAGATCATCTGCCAATTTGTTTTTCCTAAGGACCCTTGTTATTTGTGTACTAGTTAAAATAAAGGTTGATTTTAACACATTTTCGTGATGTGAAAAGGTTTGTGTTACACACGGCTGCAAAGTTATTTTACGTCTCGTGTATTGCACCACTCGCTTCGCTCAGGATTCTATTTTCGAACCAATCGCTTCGCTCATGGTTCAACCATAGAATCCAGTCACTAACTCATCTCAGTTCTACACTCGCGGTTAAAATTTTTAAAATACAACATTGCACCATTGTATAACAAATAAGTATGACACTGAAATATACCTACGTTTGTAATAGAAATTCTATCAACAAAATTTCCAAAAACTGACTTAAAAAAATCGATATAATTACCGAACCTGTTCACAAAATTTCCCAAGAATCGGTTGAGAAATGTGGCCTGTAGAGAAGAACAACCGGAAATCCGGCATTCGGACATACGAAAACATTTTTGTCGAAACTGAAGCAGCGCTAGAGATCTTCGTTTCACTCGGTCAATTATATTTAAACTTACCTTTAAGAACCGGTATCTATTTATGAAGTTTCAGATATTGCAGATTAATTCAGAATATTCTGCTTTTCCGCCGAAAATTGCTTGCTTTATTACCGAATAGTGGATTTAAATCGAATCTGCAGAGACTGCTGATTGAAAAATGTTTTTATAGCATAGATGAATTTTTAATGTATAAATTTTAAATGCTATTAATATTGAATTATAAATGTAATATTATGACTTGACTACAATGTACCTTCTTGTCAACTTTATTTAAGTCTTATGACATTATTTATGTATTACGTTAAATATATTTAATACAATGAATTGATTTTAATGTATTCTAATTGATAACAACGACAATTTTAACTTTTATTTTTAGGTGCATACTGTTAATTGTGTATTGTATACTGACATACCATTTAAAGCTTATTGACATTTTCTTTTATATACTTTCACATGCCTATATCGACTGAATATATTATGAGAAACTGTGACTCTATGTACATCTTAAATAACCATATATTCTTTAATATAGTGAATAACGACTCATTCATTCCTTCATTCATTCTTCATTCATTCATTCATTCATTCCAAGCCTTCGTCTCTCAGCGAAAAAAATAAACAATAGCATTTATTTTTAATGAGCCCGGGGATCCCAGGGACCGGTAGACGACTGACTAACGTGAGTGGAACGAATAACTCTTTCAATAACTTTCTTTAATCAGTTTTTAAAGATTTTAATATAGACTGAAACTTATTAAACAGGGGGATGAATCAAGTAAAATAAATGAAAATTAAACTTGATTGCAACAGTTTTATTCACAATAACAATATTCCCATACAAAATACAAGATAAACAATCATTTACGTAACTCTTCCAAGCAAGCAAACTGACTAGACTTGCAATTATTAAATTAGAAAAATACCTACACTGGATGAACAAATATTTAACAATCATAAATACAGTTTAATTATAAATAGCAATAACATAGATTTTCACAAACTTTTACTAATAATATAAAGTAAAAACTTTGGCACGTATATATTCTTTATTACTATTATAATATGGGGTCACAATTTCACAGTCCAACATTTAAACACATATATATATATATTAGGTATATCTGTAATAAGTAAGGCACATACCTCGTAGGTATATAACATTAGTAATAAATATTCTGCATTATTTACAATAAAACTTCAGGCATTTGCGAAAAGCGATCCAAAAACTAGAATCCTCTAAAACCCCATTAAAATTTAGAATATTGAACTCCGTACGCCTCAAAAATGTCATCAATCGTATTTAAAATATTAAAATGCCTAAGTACTTAATTAAAAATAACATTACAAGCTACGCGGTCCTTTCAAATTCGCAAAATCCTCAAAAAACCGGCCCTAGGCTGGAGCCGGGTTCAAAAAAGGGTAACCCCTTAAGGATAAAGGGATAGAGGTAACCCTTGGGTTAAAACCGAGTGCAGTTACCACACTGCACTGGTGAAGGGCAATCCAAGTATAAAAGTACAAAATATCATTTTCTCTGAGGCGGCTGCATTGGAGGCTGGTGGAAGGGATGGTACTGCCGGGACAGTATGCTCTCCTGAAAATAGACAATTGACAAATTGATCTACTTGGAAGTATATATATATATATAAAAACTGTAAAACCATATTCTCTAGAGGACAAATGTCCTATAATCCGTAACGTTAGCGACGTGACACTTAATCGCGTGAGTTCGCTTGACTTGTTGCGCGATATATGGAAATATCCCGTCGATTTTGTGTGATGTCGCTGGAGTCACGGTTTACGGGACGTTTGTCCTGTAGTAGACCTTGGATTTATTGGATACTCTTGGAATTAATTTTGGCAGTAAAGTTAATTACAAGCCTTTTATGTTTTTTATTAATTTCTAGTTAGGTATGCAGTTATATGCTCACTACATTATTTGGCAATTGTTGCGACCTTGTCATCTGCCTCTCTTGCAAAATGATTTGATTCGCAGCGCTGTGAACAAAAGTTACATTAAAAAGATTTATAGGTATATACATATTCACCAATATTTTTTGTAACTACTGCGACCACACAACCTTACTTACTAGAGAAAGTATTATTTTGACTAAAACTTCTCAAATATATTACCCATAAGTCGAAATGACCATAATGCAGATTTACCCGCAAGTTTGTCCCTAATACTACCCAGGTTAGGCATACACTTTCTGTAAAGGGTTACCCTTGCCCGGTAGAGACAGTTGTAGTATGGTTATTGCCTTGTCGAAGGAAGTTGTACATTGGGGGCTACCCTCACCGAGCAAAGTTTAAGTTAAGGAGTTATAGTTTGGGTAAGTTCTTACGTGTCCATCGCTTCCTGGGAGAGGCTAAGTGCCTCCTGCATCTCACGTGAGGTACTCTGGAGAAAATCGCGGTCGCAGTATTTGCCGAGACCCTGCTCTGTCAAAACCTGTAAAAAATATATTAATTAAGGTAAATCACCTACCAGCCGCGAAGAAATTCATACAATATTCAAGGATGTAATTATGTTAAACCCACCCGCACTGGGCTAGCGTGGAGACTACTGTCCATCCCATCGGATCCATGACTGGAAGCTTGTGCGCAGTCGTGGGTTTGTCTCATAGATGATGATGATGACGATAATGTTAATGATGAGGCCCAATTTGCGTTTTTAGCGCTCAAGGGGCAAAAAAGGGTAAAATTTTAGTTGTACCGAAAAGTATTTTTTTAAGTACCTGCTGTCCACTTACAGCCAGGGGGCACTTACACTTGTCTGCCAACGTTGTTAAGGTTAAAATTATTTTTTGCTTGCTTTTTGACCGAATTACCTCCAGTGCATACTCGTATACTGTAGGTCCTTATTTATTTATGTAGTATGTACTTACACGAGCAATAAGGGTCTCCGCTGGGTTCTCTACACAATAAGGCACGTTGTTGTTCGGGTTCGACCTTTGGTCATGACCTGTAATAACAATAGCTGGATTAACATGGGCAGCCTTTGCACGAGCTGGAGGCGAGGGGATAAACAATGGAAACATGCGGTCTCAACCTCTCATTATTAACTTCAAATACACATAAACAGTGATTATGATTCGAAGAAATGGGTTATAAACTTGGGTAGGTCTGACGCTTACTTTTTTACCGCACGATTATAAAACGTTCCATTTCCAAAAAATACAATACAATAATAAAATATCGAGGCTCAAGTCTAATGAGATTTCATTAATTTTAGATATGTATTTTCCTATACGAGATGATTAATACTTTAATGGCCAATAATTGTTCGTCTATGGCACTTTAATTATCATTAAATAATCAATACATGCAACATTTCCCTAATCTATGGTAGCTGTAAGCGGAGGGGCTACCGCGAACCGAAAACGAACGAAGTTCGAATATCTCCCTTTCTGTCGCACGAATCAGCAAGTGAGGGGCTACTACGAACTTCGTATCGTGCCGTCCCTTTCACCCATATAGTGTATAACACGAGAGTGAAAGAGACGGCACGATACGAAGTTCGGATTAGGGCCTCTGCTGACAGTTAACGAGATTTATCGCTGTTCTTTTGGCATCCATCATCCCGGTACGAGAAATGTCAAATATGACAGAGTACGTCATAAATTGTACTAGGATGACAGCTGTTAATAGAACAGTGATGAAACTGATGAATCTCGATAACTGTAGATTGAATTTCACCTCGGCTTAAAAACGTAGTTTTCATCTTTTCCTGATTCCAACTTTGTTAATTTAGTGCGTTATTTAGTGACAGCATATAAATATTTTACATTAGTGCAAAAGACATCACAGAAATAATTTAATAGGTTCACAGCTGTTAGTAGTGACATCATATGGAATTAGTACTTAACATAAAACAAACACACGAGCACATAAATATATATTAATATATGAAAGTAAGTACATGTAGAGATATTTTGAAATCAAATAAAATGCCAGTTAACATTGTAACGACCATGATTCTGTTACTAAAGACCCATACTCAACTGTGAAAACGCAGTCTAACTTATTATAGACCAGTTACTCCCGCGGACCGAAAACGAAGTATCATTCTCTCTATCGCTCGAGAGGTAGATATTTCGATTTCGTGGTAGGCCTTATGAATGAAAACATTCATCAGAATTGGTAGTCTTATGAAGACTACCAATTCTGATGAATGTTTTCATCTATAACGCTATCTTACTAGCAATTGGATTATAGATACGTGGTTTTCAAGTTCAAATCTACTTTTTTTATTATTCATTTTAGTGAATATTGGCATGTTAACTGACTGAATGCCTTGATGCATAATCAAAACACACTAAAACGAACTTACGTCGGCCTCTCATCGTCTGCATTAAGTCATTGGAGGTTTTTCTGCGAACATTCATCTTGTTTTGTACTCTTTTATTTTAATGTGCCATGATTTAAATTAAAACAACAATTTTAATCTACCTAAACAACAGTATTTTAATGACGACAATACATTTGACATGAGAACATTGAGCATGAAATTCATAAGTAGTAGTAGTAGTAGGTATTGATTATGATTCACCTCTTCTTGGATACTCATAAAAGTCCCCATGATAATGAAATACTTGTTTCCCGAGAAAGTTGCTAGAACTTCATTATATGATGTTTCATCAGGACGATCTAAGCTTCATAGCCTAACATTTGGAAGTGTTTTCTTATGGCTATCCATATGAATTACGAGGTGTTTAGGTATTGAAAAAAGCTTGAAATGATATACATAATTGAACTACTGATATTATCTAAAATACAATAAATAAAGTTCTACTACATGAAACGTAACAACAGCAACAATAATAATTAGGCACTTCTTACAACAATTATTTTAGCTACCTAGGTTAAGACTCCAAATCGATTTATTATAGCCCAGTTGAATAAAATATCTATATTTTATTATAAGAGCAGGAATACGAATCACAATCACACACATAGCGAAATAAATTATCAAATAGAGCAGGGCACCCTGTCACTATACAAAATAATAATAAAATAGTGCGTTGTTATGTCAGCGCCATCTATTAAAGATACTACAAACTACTATGTATTTTTACGGCACGAATTCTTGTCTGACTTCGTACGGTTCTCAATCTGTGGCGACCGAAAGCGTCAACAGATTGGTCAAAATGGCAGCAGCAGAAGCAGTTCATAAGATTTTACAAAGATGGCGTTGGAATAAATATTTTATTTTGACACAGTTATTCATTTTTAGGGTTCCGTAGCCAAAATGGCAAAAACGGAACCCTTATAGTTTCGTCATGTCCGTCTGTCCGTCTGTCCGTCTGTCCGTCTGTCCGTCTGTCACAGCCGATTTACTCGGAAACTATAAGTACTACAGTGATGAAATTTGATGGGAATATGTGTTGTATGAACCGCTACAAAATTATGACACTAAATAGTAAAAAAAAGAATTGGGGGTGGGGCCCCCCATACATGTAACTGAGGGATGAAAATTTTTTTTTCGATGTACATACCCGTGTGGGGTATCAATGGAAAGGTCTTTTAAAATGATATAAAGTTTTCTAAAAAACATTTTTCTTAAAGTGAACGGTTTTTGAGATATCAGCTCTCAAAGTCGTAAAAAGTATGTCCCCCCCCCTCTATTTTTATAACTACGGGGTATAAAATTCTAAAAAAAATAGAGGTGATGCATGCTAATTAACTCTTTCAACGATTTTTGGTTTGATCAAAGTATCTCTTATAGTTTTTGAGATAGGTTGATTTAACTGTAATTTTGGTTAAGTTATTTGATTCAATGTATTGGATAGTGATTTTAAATGTGGACTAGTAGGTGTTGGTACGGAACCCTTCATTGTGCGTGGTCCGACACGCACTTGGCCGGTTTTTTTCATACTTTGTTCTATATAACAGCTAAATTATCATTAGGCTATCTAAATATTAGTTTTTTG
Organism: Epiblema foenella; assembly: GCA_963556455.1. Taxonomy (NCBI): domain Eukaryota; kingdom Metazoa; phylum Arthropoda; class Insecta; order Lepidoptera; family Tortricidae; genus Epiblema; species Epiblema foenella. Next base: position 12,537,205 of record OY747116.1, on the reverse strand, counting down.
TGTTTTTAGATGCCAAAGTGGACCCCGGGCTCCTCTAGGACACAACTGGGAAAATGGTAGGAGGATAACGATTATATAAGTAAGTGTAATTGTATATGTAACTGTTTATAAATCTATTGTAAAAATCCTTAGACGAAATTGAAATAAAGTGTGAATATATTAGAGTGACTTACTCGATAGCATGGAATATCTTTTCGGAATCCTTCCCTCCAAGCAGCGGTTCCATTGCAATCTCTTCGTCGCTCGGATGATGATCGTTGTATTTTCTAAAAAAGGTAAAAATTGAATCGCCATTTCTATCTATTAATTGACCGAGCGAACGCGAAGCATTTCCGGTTCAGCTTAGCCATAAATGCTTTCGTACCTACATGTCAGTCCGGCGGATGTCCGGCGGATATCTGGCTATTTTCCTATATAGGTCACGTTTCTCAACCGATTCTCGTGAAATTTTGTGAGCAGGTTCAGTAGTGTTCAGTATTAGATTTTTTACAAAATGGTGGAGTAGTGGGGGTTGAACACGTAAAAAAATATCACGCGTATTAAATATGAGTTTTAAATCAGTTATAAACCCGTTTAAAGTAGTTGAAAGTCATTGAGATAAGTAAAATGCTAGCCTAGGTATGTATAAAATGCTAGCCTAGGTATGTATAAAATGCTAGTCCAGGTATGTATAAAATGCTAGCCTAGGTATGTATAAATATTTCTTTTTATACTTACGATGTGTCTTCTTCGGGTATTCTCCCGTCCATTCCAAATTCTCGTCTCATCATGGAGCCAAGATCGTCTTTTTCATTAAGATCTAAAAATCAAAAAAGAGGTAAATATTTTAATATAAAAAATCCGGCCAGTAGTTGCCCGTCCATCACGTCACCGGTCATATGCGGAATTACGGACCCGTAGAAGGGTTTTTAATGATCTCAGTACTGATAATGTACTTTTTTGAGATGTTGTGTTGTATAAGTATATATTTTTGCCCTTTACGGTAATGTCTACTTAGCTGTGATAGTCTTTCTTTTAAATTCATCGTATATACTACTACCATGATTTTTTTCACATGCCTAGTAGCCACCGTTTAGCTGACAGGCGGGGACTTAACCATAGCAAAAATTATCACTTCAAAGCTTAATATCACGCCAACCGATTCTTGAATCAAAAAAATGCTTTTAGAAACCTTATAATATTTTTGAAAGAGCAACGATCCCCACACGATGGGGTTTGGAAGAAAAAAAATTGCACCACCACTTTACACGTAGGGGAGGTACCCTAAAAAAAAATTTTTATAACTTTATTCTACCGTTTACCGTTTCGTCGGCGTCATTGATATGTATACTCATGCCAAATTACAGCTTTCTAGTACAAACGGTTACTGAGAAAAGCGAGGGACGGACGGACGGACATGGCGAAATTATAAGGGTTCCTTGTTTACTACGGAACCCTAAAAACCGGTCAAGGTACAGATGTGTACCGGTTCTAACCCTATTAATTCAGGAAATTCTCAACAACATGGTGTAGAAATTGAACGCCATGGGTACAGCGCCATCTATAGGCAAATTTTGTTACAAATTTAAGCTACTGAATAACTTAGTATATATGGTGGTTTCTCAAGAATAATTCTTTATCACGTGAACCGATTTAAATTTTATTTTCTTTATTTGAAAGAAGGTACTTTCAGCATAATAATCGTGCAGGAATGTATAAAACAAAAATACATGCAAATGTGATTAAATTACAAGCTTAGTATAGAGATGTTTTTTGATGATATAAAAAAGAAAAACTCGATGGAGCTATATTTATATTTTTCCTGTAAAATATACATTGATATCAATGTTATGTAATAATTTCATATTTTTTCCTTGGTAAACTTCGGAGATAACCGCCCCTTCTTATCTTAACAGTCATCATCATCATCATCATCATCATCAGCCGAAAGACGTCCACTGCTGAACATAGGCCTCCCCCAATTTGGGGGGGATTTGCCATAGTCGCCACGCTTGGCAAGCGGGTTGGCGACCGCAGTTTGATGGTGGTAATGATCGAAGGATGCTGCTGCCCACCCTCCGATTTTCCCTTATTCGCCTCCTACGAAACCCACGGGAAGAGATGGGGTGGCGCAATTCTTACCCGGCAACCACACGGGTTATCTTAACAGTATTTTATTACATTTTCACTCATAAATCGAAAATGGCTCAACGTAAAAAAAAATTGTTTCGGAATGTACAACTCGAGCCCTTTCATATGACACTCCACATGACATATTCACTAGATATTTAGCGAGGTGACAGATAGACAGACAGACAAAGTGAAACCATAAGGGTCCCTTTTTTACCATTTTGATACGGAACCCTAAAAATATCACTCTTGTGGTCTAGAGATCACAGAGCCTCTACAGTTTTTTAAGGAACCACGATGCGATGGAAATTTATATTTTTGTTTTTTTTTCGAACCTGGTTTTGGCTTATACCATAAAGCGATACGAGTGAAAGGTAGGAGAGTAGCCTAAGGAAAATCAAAGGGAAAACTCCGTCATGACCACGCGGGCGGTTTAATAAATAAATAAATAAATAAATATTAGAGGACAATCTTACACAAATCGAACTAGTCCCACAGTAAGCTCAAGAAGGCTTGTGTTATGGGTACTAGACGACGATATATTTAATAGATATAAATACTTAAATACATAGAAAGCATCCAAGACTCAGAAACAAGTATTCATGCTCATCACACAAATATTTGCCCTAACCGGGATTCGAACCCAGGACCGTCAGCTTCACAGGCAGGTGCACTACCCACTAGGCTAAACCGGTCGTCAAACACTGGAATACTTAAGAGTTTGCGCTCCGGTGACATTGGTTAAACGGCTTCAACTGAATCTGAGGTGTGATGGAATACTCACTAAGTTTAACCGACTTAGGCTGTCTATCAGGCGGTTTGTGCACCTGCACTCGTCTGTGTCTTTGGCCCCTGAAGCTTTGCAGGACACCGAACAGTGGGTGAGTCCGCTGAAAACAGAAACAATCGATCATTCATATTAGGATAAAATAAGTTTAAGTTGTTCATGAAAAGTCATTTAAGTAGTTCGCAAGGCCTACTACACGATAAATGATTTCATTAATGACAAAGATGCCTTTAGATGATTTTGTTTAAATTTTTATTTATATTATACCTGAATTTGAACTTGTTTTATATAATCCTGACATGAACCTATTTTTTTACTAGTACATTATTATTTTTTTACATTGTGATAACGTCATTTATGTTTATAAGTAAAGATGTGCTTAATTGTAAATTTTAAATGAATTCTGACCTTCAATAAGTGTTCTGTATGAATCTATGTTGAATAAAATATTTTGAATTTTTGAATTGAATTTTTTGGATAATTTATCAAAATGCTCTTAATATAACAAAGGATAAAAAATCGATCTCTTTCTTACTATGATACAAATCCTATTTAATTTAAATGTGTTGATTGTGCGTTTCGAATACATGTAAGCATGAACAAGTTTATCTCAATGCCGTGTTAGGTAGTATTGGAGCATTATCAATTTTCTGGCAACGAAGAGAGACGAGAATATTTCTAAACCATTTATCTCCAGTTTAAACTCCCAACATTAATTATGCCATCATTATTATAATACGCTTCATATATATTGTACTAAATGTCGACAATAACACGCGCAACCACGATGATCCCTTCAGTATAAATATCGTATTTACAATACAAATATTCATTATTGCACAACCTAACAAAAAAACCAATATAAAACATAATCTAATCACAAAAAGTACTATAACAGTGAAAACAAAATTAAAAAAAATGTTTTTTTTTCACATTACATTTCCCATATGTAGTACTTTAGTGTGATTGTAGAAGTGTTTTTAGTATTTAGTATCAGTGCTGGAAACGCACCCGATGCGTGGGTTCAACGGCCTCAGCTACCAGTTCGTCCAGATTCCCTGATATGGCCCTCTTCAGCTCAGGCCCTGCTTCATGCAGAGTCCGAAGACCAGCTTGCAATGTCATCTGGTTGGTTTGAACAGACTCGGCAGCCGCTTGCTCCTTCCTTTTCCTAAACCTTTTGTTAGAAAGAGTAGATTAATATTGATGTAAATATTGAAGCGACAGATATTGGTGGTGAAACTGACTACGATATAAAAGAGATGATATATGAATATTGAAAACACGAAATACCTACTTGGTTAATTTTAGCTAATGATAGAAATATTGGTGAAAAGTGTGATTGTAGTGAAGTTAATGACGAAGAATTAGATGTAGATGATATAAATAATGAAATTGATGAATTGAGTACTCATAAAGTTCGTATTATTTTCTAGGTTTTCCCGGGGGACTACATTATGAGGATTCTTCAAGAAAGAAGTACATACAATTTTTAAAGGGTCGGCAACGCGCATGTGGCCCCCTAGAGTTGCAAGCGTCCACAGGCCGAGGTGACCATTGGCCATCAGGCGGGCCGTATTGTTTGCCAACGACAAGATTTAATCAAAATGATGCAATGATATGAAAAATTGACTTATTGGAAATACAAGTTATTGTTTTTATTGGTTATAATGACGTTCAATATCACTGACCATCTAATCCGTTGAAAATGGCGAACGGATGTTGAAAATGGTGAATATTATTGTTTAACTCTTCAGTTAGTTAATAATAAAATGTATTCAACGCTAAACTATAGAAATAAAAACCAAACGATCTCGTTATCAGTAAGGTGATAATATTGTAAAATCGAATCCAAATGTAATTCGATAGGTGTTTTGATACATCTCTTCTCGGTGTCGCATATTTACAATCAAATGCAAAATTACTTAACAAACGAATAAAAAAGAAGCAATCAATTATTGATAATCATGCACATAACTTAGCAAACACAAAACTTGAACTGAAAACACTCGAAACCAGAGAAAACATGAGTGTGTAACAGTAGGTAGAGAATGTGCAATTTTTAAAGCAAGTGATTGTAAACAACAAAAAAATAACACTGAGAAAATATGCAAAAGATATGAAAGTAGCTTTTCGGGAATCATGCTTAAAATTGGCTATGAATATTGAACAAATAATATGTTCTTTTAGTCGACTACACAAAGATGTATCCATTTTTTCATCTTATTGAATTAAGGTATGGTAAAAATGGATATATTTTTGGCGATTTTTTATAGCTGACTTTTGTATAAAAGGGGTAAAAAAGAAAAAATAAATAAAATCGAACAGAAGTACCTACACCATGTGACGATAATGTTAGAAGAAACTCATGTAACGAGTTGAAATTACTGTTTAATTAAACATTATTTATTTATAAGAAATACTCCAGCATCACATGAAGTAAATAAGGACTTACATTTTTATGGACTTGGTTAATAGGTACTTTAAAAATAAAATGTGGGGAACGCAAAATAATACAATGCAATCGACTGATCTTAAAAAAACCACCCGCAAATTGCAAAAAATGAGAGCGAAAGTTCAAACGGCACTCGCTGGCAATGAAAAACTCCAAACGATGCGAAATGTAAGCGAATATAACAGCGGATCGGTCTTCGAAAAGTTGCTTAATACTGAATGGACTTACGCATGGTTCCTATAAAATAAAAATGATGTATTAATCATGATGAATACAAGACACAAATGACAAACATTGAGTCTAATGTCTACACATTTTATAGCGGTCTACACTACACATCAAATAAATAATAATCTATTTACAGTGCAAACAAAGTTGCCTTCTAAGGGGTTTGGAGGCGTAACAACAATAATACTACTACTGAGAGACACATATTTTCTATTATGATGATTGATAACATTACATATGTCATTATCTGAGAAAATGTTGCTCTAATTAAGACGGAAGTGGAAAAACTTTACTAAAAACGAAAGAGGATACCTGCTTTTGCTGCAATAAATAATCATTGGCAACAATGCCTTTTGAAATCTAATAATTTTGGGTAAAGAAGAGCTCAATTACTGAAATAATTTCAATAATAAAGATGAAATTGAGGGACACATAAATTTACCTCCTAAAATAGTCTTGTATGAGGAATGTAGCGTAGAACTTTCCAACGGTGATCTCGTTGGGGTCACCAGGCGGTGGAACAACCTGGTCGAGCAGTTTGTTGGACGTGCGTTTCCAGACACGTTTGATGATCGCCCGGAGCTCCGTGTTGCAATCATCAATGATGCCTGTTGGAATACATTAGAAAAGTTAGAGGTCACGGGGATGATGCAAAAACCTTTGGAATTCGGACTCAAAACGATTGCTTACACACATTGCATTTTTGATTGCTCAATTTGTAACTCACGGCGATGAAAATCATAAAATTTAGGGTTTTGGGTGCATTAGAGCACAAGAGATAATAGTAATGAGATAAATTTAGTAAAAACTATAAATGTAACACCGAATACTAAAATATCTTTCGAGTGAACTTTCCATCATACATTAATTATGAATGATGGACTAGTTTACGGTATAGATTATTTTCATTTTTTATACCAATTTTAGGGTTGTTTTAAGTTACTTTATTAATCGAGAGCCATAAATTTATAAGAATTTTACCAGTTGTTTTAATTCCCAGCTGCGTTCTCACCACCGCGAATAGGGTGGCGTTAAAGTTCACAGTTCCATCAGAGTTCAGCGGCATGTTCATAGAGACGAGACGCTTGCAGGCCGTCCGGTGAGGACACAGCTTGCCGAACCCTGAGGGACGTTTACACTTCAGTTATCCTGAGTAACAGGCTGGATTAATTCAATTATTGCTTAAATCAGTAGGTCTCATGGATCATTACTACGGTCGTGACAAACCTAACGTGGTTCATTCACTCCATGTCAATTTTCCTACATGCCTGTAGGATTTGGGTATTGGACTCGAGCTCACCTTCCGTTAGAATTGTTCCGATTTCATCGGAAAATGTTTACCGAAGTCTGCTCCTTCACACCATCTACGTGTCCTCCATACACTTTCTTTGCTTCTTGTTTTAAACATTCTATCTATATATATAAATAAACAATTTCATCATTTCTTCTTACTTTTTGTTAACACTTTCAGCTACACTCTGTTTCTTACTCTGTAACTCAATTTCATCTCATCCCATACATAATTCGCCCCGCTCTCATTTTAAATCAATATGTATACAAAGGAAACCCGCGAACCGGAATTCAATAGCAAAAAACCGCATCGTTCAAACTTTCGAGCAAATATTGTAAGGATGAGAATGCTTGTGCTTATACCTATTTGTTACTCACGAATTTGGAAGGCCAATAGTTTAATCACACTCAAATGTAAACGGTACTAAAAATCCAATGTGTACCTAGTGGTGGATTTATTTTCCTCAGCAGTTGAACGACGTCCAAATGCTTGATTCTGCCTTTTGCGTCTGGGTCGTATTCGCTCCACAATCTGCGAAGATAAGTTAACAGTAACTTAATAGATTGACGGAGAGTACTTCAAACATGAATTACCTATTCAAATTCTCCTCCTTTCCCCCCAAAATTCTCCCTGTTACAACGTTGGTATTCCCCTGAGACCTACTAAAATTTGAATCAACTGATGTAGATATAATAGAGTTGAATTAAGTTTGTCTAACAGACGACGCAAACGTCCCAAAAAGTCATTAAGGCTATAGCGAAATATTATGACCGACCGTTTGTTTCAACTGTAATTTCGAAATCAGTTGAAACCGAAAGTAAACTGTTTTAAATAGTTTTAATCAAGATCCCATTCCCAACCAACATTCGTGAAAATCGCAACGCATACCTACCGCTTGCAGGTTGTCCGTTCTCTTAGGGACTACTTATACCTGCTGTTCTAAGGTCTGCTTAACCGTAATTTTATCGTCAGTACTTAGAAAGTAAAATACTACAAATTACCCGATGATGCTATCCTAAGATCGACCAAGATCAATAGCAATATTAACTTTAATTCTTTTGTAAATTACCTGACAAACTCATCAAGATGGTGCGGTCCCAGGATAGACCAGTCTCTGGTCAAATAGTCAAAGTTGTCCATGATTACGGCGACGAATAAATTGATGATCTGTAAAAGTTAATGCATGTCAAGTAAGTCTGATTGTTTATCCAAATTTATTAAAGTGACGTTCAAGTCCTCACAACTCCTTTCTTTTCTGTGAAACTAGCTTCAGCAGGCATATTTCAAAAGTACACCACAATATAAAGACATTGGCAGTTCAAAAGGTAAACGTCTTAGTGCTCGACACCTTAGTGCCCAATAGATGACACCTATTAATCACCTCTGTCATCAAGACATAAGATTGAAAGTGCCATGTATTGGGTCAGTGACAAGCACAGGGACGTTTACCTTATACGTTACTAGTTCGATGAAACTGCAGCTTCGCAGATCGGTGGATATTCACTCTAAAGAAACTGTTACCGGGCCTATCCAACTGTAATTTTGGTGGCAAATGGTGCTTATCTATGGTAACCTCCTGGTGTAGGACTAAGCAGCCAGGGTCGTTGCCACACCGATACTCTAGAGTAACGTTTATGACTAAAAGCTGACAGCTAACGTCATCACTACCGGAGATGGGCTTCTGTACCGTTAGCTAGGTACTTTTTTCACTTCTTTAGTAACTAAATGCTTTCTTTCTATGTTTTTCTTACTTTTTTTTCTTACTTTCTTTTTTACTTTCTTTCCTGTCTTTACTTTTCTGCACTATCGTCATCGCTACAGCAGATGGGCTTCTGTACCTTTAGGTAGCTACTTTTTTCACTTCTTTTGTAACTAAATACTTTCTTTCTTTTCTTTTCTTACTTTTTTTTCTTTCTTACCTCTTTCCAATTTTTCTGCACTTACCAAGAACGTGCAAAGCAGCGAGAACGATATGAAGTAAGGGAATGCCATCCAGTTCCCGCAACCAGTGCCGTCGGGGTCTATCGAGGCGTAGTCGACTTCGTTCGGGTTGTAACACTTGGCCGGCTCGCCGGGCCGCTCGGCGTTGTTCCTTGACAGCGCCATCATGATCTCCTGCCATGCTTCGCCTTGAAACCAATCATGAATTATCACCATCATCATCATCATTATTAACAGTCAATGTTGCTAGTTAGGAAGAGAAATCGCCACATCGCTGCGACGTCACAATCCTCTAGCCTCATGAAGATCGTCCCATACGTTTTGCGGGAAAGGGACAGAAGATACCCATTTCATCTCCTAAAACTTTGAGCACTTATAACTTTGTGATTATTTTATTTTCTTAGGCTGCTTTTTTCACCTTTTGATTCTAATTTTCATCCTCCTTCGAGGAAATTCGAAATCATATTTTTTATTACATCTCCTTACCAGTAGCAGACCTGAAGAGAGCCATCAAAGCAGCGCCAAACGTTTGGAAATTGTTGTGTTCAGTTATGATCTCGCCGTCCACGTCTATCTTTCCAAACATCTGAAACATGAACAGTCGGTATGTATGAGATTTTTCTTTACGTTAAAACACTAGACTATAATAATTAAAATTATGAAATAAATTAAAACTTAAAATAAAACAATTATATAACTAAAAGCTAAAAATTAAATAAGGGGGTAATAAGGGGCTAAAAATTTGTATCAAAATTACTTCCCCTAGGGATGGTGCCCATTACGCAGGCAGCATTCCCGCGCTGGCTCGACGAGTGACAGAGATGGAGATACTTCGTTCTCGGTTTACAGTACGCCCTCCTAGTTAGATACCGTCTCAGTTAAACGGTCGACCTAGCTAGAATTTGAACCCTACTCTGAAGTTTAGGAATACACTTTTTCGTCTCTCTTAGCACGTCTGTCCCGTCACAGCTACTATCTCAGTGAAACGGTCGACCTAGCCATGATTTGAACCCTACTCTGAAGTTTAGGAATATACTTTTTCGTCTCTCGTGCTAAGAGACTTTCGTTTTTCCCGTCTCAGTTAAACTGGCCCTAAGATTTGAACTCTTGAACCCTGAATTTTAGAAATATACACCAACCTGCATCCCAACGACAGCGTAGATGAAGAACAACAACACGATCAGCAACGCGACATACGGCAGCGCCTGGAATGACTTGATGAACGTCCACAGAAGGGTGCGGATTCTCTCTCCCCTGGAGAGCAGTTTTATCAACCTCATCGCTCGAAAGAGACGGAAGAATGCGACGTATTTTAGCACGGAGCCTTCGTCTTTTTTCGTTTTCTAGAAACATCACAATTACATTTTCTAATGCCAGAACCACGTAATGGATCATGATGGTGCAGGACCTGAGGGAGTACCGCGAACCATAAGCGGAGTTTTGCCTCTCTGTGGCACTTACATATAGACTTGCAAGTGCGACAGAGAGGGCAAACTTCGTTAACGGTTCACGGTAGGCCCTCCGTACGCAATTATGTGGTGGAAAAAGATGAAAATATGTCTTTCTCACTTTAAAGCATAATTCCGTTAATACGTTGTGGCATCATGAACCTTCCTTTCATATGCCTTTTTACCTTTATAAAATAATGGAATTTAAACATACAAGTACGTAACATTTCAGGCGTGTGGAGTATTTTATTTTTTATCTGGTATACACTCAGCTTCCAATATTAAACTTTTCCGGTCATTTTTGTGAAAATTATATTTGATGGCAACTGTACAAAATGAGAACGAGTGAAGGGGCTTCCTCGTGAATTTAACAATACTTACCACTGGGTTGGTTTCATTGACCTGTGTCACAACAATATCAATGATGCTGCCCACGACGATAATAAAATCAAACGTATTCCATGCGTCGCCGAAGTAATTCTACAATCATAAAAAATATTACCATAACTTTAGAAAGAGCGGAACTAGGAATCAATACACTAAAGGTCGCTTCAGGGTCAAGATTGGCCTAGATGGTACTAGTGGTCCAGGGGAGGGGGCTAAGGAGCTCAAAGGCAATTCCAATGCTCGATTAAAACAAGGAGAAAAATGGCGCACACATGGGTAACTTGAGACAGTATGTGTCAGTCTACTACCAATTCAACATGCAAACTAGATGTCGTGATTATTATTAGATGCAAGGTCGTGGTGAAAAAAGGGGTCTCTAATAACCCACTAATGTCCCATTTTACCCCATTGGATGATACTATTCTTACTTACTTTGAATTTAAACGCAGCCAGCTTGAACACAAACTCCAGAGTGAAAACCGTTGTTAAAATCATATTCAAATAATCAAGGACCTGGAAGAAAAATGGAAGGGATAAATTCTATTGTTTTCAGAAGATTGTATATATCTAATTATACATTTGAGCAATGACTTGTTATTAGTGATCAATTGCATTTCTCCTATACGCTCTCCGCCGCCCTAATTTCTCCCATAATCGATGGCCATCATTCCCATCATGTTTAAATCGTGGGTAGGTACGTAAATCCACCGATATTAATTTCTAAAATAAAGGGAGGAGCAGCTGCCACTACCAGAATCTTGTGCTACTAGACTGTACTCACAATTCATACTTTCGTCACCCTCCATTTGAATGAACTGTTCCCCCTCTAGGCCATCAGCTGGTGAGGTTCTTGAGCGAGCCTAACAATTCCTGCTACGAGCTCAGGACAGTCGTGTATCGCCACATAAACGCCACTATGAGTTGGTCACAAAGACAACAATGACCGCGGTGACGAAGAGAATGATGCTGATGATGATAATGATAGGTACCCACTATTTTACTAGTGGCTCTGTGAGCTGTAGACCTCGTCAATGAGTTTTTTTATCATTTCCAAAATCTGACATTATAAAAAAGATCAATTATGAATATCGAAACTGCTAACAAAATTTCACGAGAAGCGGTTGAAAAATGCGACCTGTAGAGGATAACAAACCGAAATTCGGACGCAAAAACTTACAAAATCTATGAAATAAAAATTGTTTTAGAAAAATTCCAAAAACTGACTAGACAAAAAAATCTATATAATTACCGGATCTGCTCACAAAATTTCACTAGAATCGTTTGCAAAATGCGACCTGTAGAGGAGAACAAACCGTTGAACAAATATATATTTTTTTAATTTCCAAAAACTTATTCGACAAATGAATTCTGTATATTTATCCAACCTGCTCACAAAATTTCACGAGAATCGGTTAAGAAATGCGACCTGTAGAGGAGAACAAACCGAAATTCGCCTGCAGAAACTTACTAAATCATTGATAAAGAATTGTTTTTGGAAATTTCCATAAACCGTCTCCACAAAAAAAAAATATAACTATCTAACCTGGTCACGAAATTTCACGAGAATCGGTTGAGAATTGCGACCTGTAGACGAGAACAAACGGAAATCCGTACATACGAAAGCATTTTTGTCGAAGCTGAAGCAGAGACCTTCGTTTCACTCAGTCAATAAACGTCCAGCGCTTGGAACTTCATCATGAGGGCCACGATTTTCGTCACGATGACAACAATGACGACGGTGACTAACAGAATGATGCTGGTGATGATGATTGATACCTACTGTTTTATAAACGGCCGGTGCTTCATGAAATTTCATCATGAGAGCCACAGTGTTGATCACGATGAATGCGAATATAAAGTACTCGAACGGCTCAGACGTCACAAACCACCAGGTCTTGTATTGGATACGATGTTTTGGAATGTACCTGCAAGAAGGAACAAAAATTTTCTTAAGATTAATGTTACATTACGTCACTATCCATTATTACAGCGTGTAAATATCATACCGAGGTATATTTTATCCAGTTATAAGTCTACGATAGTCGCGTGATAGCATGATAAACGACAAGATACTCGATAGAAAGTGACAGATGCTTTATCTTGTCGTTTTTCATGCTATCACGCGACTATAATACGGCTCCAGGTAAGTAAGGAATTTAGTTAAATATTTGTTAATAAAGAGTATTTTTTAAAGTTTTTTTTATATACCACGTCGGTGGCAAACAAGCTGACAGCCCACCTGATGGTAAGTGGTTACCGTCGCCTATAGATGCTGACAATACCAGAGGCGTTACTTGCGCGTTGCCAACCCGTAGGAAACCTTTTCACGCCTTTTTCGAAGAGTCCCATTCTGTAGCCTATTGGAAATATCTCTCCAGGAAGCTCATTCCTCAACAAAGTACGACCACGTAGCACTGTACTAGTGTACCTACTTTAAGCTATCAGAGGCACTGAAAATTTTTGCTCTATCCACCCATTTTAGGAATTCAGGCGTCAATGTAATCCTAAGAAGGTCTAGTTTCCTCTTGAGATGGAAGGTCAGATGGCAGTCGATTCCGTAAAAACTAGTGGCTTCGCCTAATCTTGGGATTAGGTAACGGACCTCCGGCATCCTGAAGGATGCAACTGTACAGGGATAACGCCAGGAGGGTGAGACGTGAATGTATCTTACCTTCGACTTGGTTTCGCTTTCAGTGCGAACTCAAGACAGTTCCTTTGGTTTTTCTCAAGGTTGCTATCCTTGAATTCCTGTTCACCTTCCTTTTGAAATGTCACTATGACAAAACCTACGAATATGTTTACCTGGAATAACAATTATCAAAATTTAAAAGGGCCCCCGACACAAAACATAGCTCAGAGGGGCTACCACGAACCGAAAACGAACGAAGTTCGAATATCTCTCTCTCTGTGGCACGAATCAGCAAGTGCGACAGAGAGGGAGATATTGGAACTTCGTTCGTTTTCTGTTCGCGGTAGCCCCTCTGAACCATGTCCGCCATCAAGAGTTTCGATTTAAAAAAACCGGTCAAGTGTGAGTTCGACTTGCGCACCGAGGGTTCCGTACACAGATGTGTACCGGTCCCGACCCAATTAATTACGGAAAATCTCAATTACATTCTGTAGCAATTGAACGCCATGGGTACAGCGACATCAATTTAGTTACAAATTTGAGCGACTGAATAACTTAGTATGTATGGTGCTTAAACATCTGACACTTAAACGAAAATCCCTCTAAACCATTATGATGATATTGGTAGGTTTCCATTTCGGTTCTCACCATGAAGAAAGCGATGACAATGATGTAGCTGATATAGAAGAAGGCGACCAGGGGCCTGGAGTTCTCTATAGGGCCCATGTTCTCTGCGTGCGAGTCCATTGATACTGACAATAAACTGTAAATAAAAATCAGTTAAGACCCATTAGTACATTCAAATGTAAAAATATGTATCGAATGAATCCTCTCATAAATATGTACCGAAACCTTAATGCGCCGGTTTAAGATCCATGGGACATATTTTTGAGTAGCTTGCACCCATACATATTTTTGCACTCGACTGAACAACAAATTTAGTTGAGATCTCTGACCGATATTTTGTAAAACTGTCTACTAGTTTAATCTTCTAGCGTGCATATCATTTTGCTCCTTTGAGATACAAGCAATCATCATTAATTGCATCTATCGCACATTTAGGTAGATCTTCTAATATATAAGAAATAGGTTGAGTTTGACAATGACGACTAACTTTTTTTGATGATTGACATATAGTGACATCTTGTTACTTTACATTCAGGATGGTTCACTAATGTTTCGGCGAAAATTATTTAGCAAATTTTTAACTCGCAAACTTTGTATCCCATATTTTGATTTGGGCGAAGTTTTATTTCCCAACTTAACGTTTAGCAACGATATCATTTCCCAACTAATGATTTGATAAATTATTGTTAGGCAAAATATTACCTGGGATTTGTTTAAGATGTCATTTATGTATTCGTCAAATGTATTGATTGGCATACCATACTTTTAGCAACATACATACTTTAGCACTGATATCATTTCCCAACTAAGTAATTATTTGATAAACAATAGGTACCTAGTTCGATAGAATAGATGGTTCAAGTTGCAGTATGATTGTATTTTATTTAAGTGGGTTATGTTTATCTTAGTAGTAAATTGCCCAATTGTCATTTGTTGTAAGTGTTAATAACAAGTTTTTCCGCTCTTTTATAAAAAAAATAACCTCGAAGACGGAAGCGGGAGCAAAGCTCCCGCTTCCGTCTTCTAACCTATCCGCGATCCGAGTCGGTTTTGCCACTAAGTCCCTGTTCAAAGCACAATAGGTAGGTAATCCGATGTCCTGAGGTATTTTTGATTTTAAACAAAAGTTATTCTTATAAAATACGCTTATTTGATTGTATTATAAAAATGTTGCCTAATAAGAATAGTGCGAAGTAAAGTAATGCCAACAGTTGATTTGCCAAATGAAACTTCTGCAAAAAAGTTGGGTGCGAAGTGAAATTTGGCAAAACCTTTTTCGCCGAAAAGTCTTTATACCAAGCAAATCATTTGCTTCATAATTTTTTGCCACATAAAAGTTTGTTGAAGTGAAATTTGGCATTATAAAAATGTTGCCAAATAAGAAAAGTGCGAAGTAAAGTTATGCCAACGGTTGGTTTGCCAAATGAAACTTCTGCGAAAAGTTGGTTGCGAAGTGAAATTTGGCGAAAGGTTTTTCGCCGAAAAGGCAGTATACCCATTCAGGATGCATATTCCTTATCGGAATTAAAAAAATATGTTCAATGCTCACCCGGGCCACCCCTCAAACGTAGACACAGTGAACAGAGTCAGCATTCCGTTCAAAACATCGTCAAAGTTCCATTTATTCTCTTTCCATATACGCTCCATTCTCGTAGGCACGTTATTCTCGTATATTATGTATGTTCCCCTGAAAATAGGGTATTTTCCAGTGACCAATATAAAATATAAACCAAGCCAAATTCTCTTTGAATTCTCAATTTTTTGTCAATACGTTCATAAACATTTTATTTTCGCAATATGTAAACACTTTTTTAAATCTGTGTGTCACGTGACTTCAAACAAAAATATATCGCGTGTGACGAGGTTATCTGTGATGTGATGTCATCTAGTAGTATTGGCAAATGTCAATAATTGATTATCGCTATCGCTACCAAAGAATATATAAGTACCAAAGAGTAATTATGAAGGTTATATTTTTGAATACAACTTACTGACGGTATAATAAAGCAGTCACGATAAATGTTCGTTTGGGCGCCGAATTTATAACGAAAAAAAAAAAACAATTTAGTTTTAATTATTAAGCTAAAACTAAAAAACTGCGGATTTTTTTACAATTATTCATTATTTTGCGGATTTAATTAATTTTATTTTTAAAATTTTGTCAGTAACCCTGCTGTTTACATATTACACTTTAAGGTATTTGTGAATATGGGAATTATTGCCTGATACAAATAAATAAATAAAATATCTGTCGTTAGCGTCCAAAATGTTAAGCAGTAGCATCTACCAATGCAAATTATAAATTTCAATTGAGGGGGATAAATTGGAGGTTGGTATTATTTGAAAAACCTTCGAGATAGACTACTTTAAAATGTATTATAAATATTGTGGTATAGTTAGATGGTTAATTTAAATATATTTGATACGTTACAATTTTAAATTCGTAAAACTAGTTCTTCAGTCATAGTTTCCCCGTATTAACCGTGGATTCCGATGAAAAAGGGGGAAGTATTTTATTAATTACTATGTAATTTGTTTCACTTACTGGCATTCCCTTTCTGTCAGCTTCGTGGTATCGGTACAAAAGAAGAATTTTCCCTGAAATCATTTTTAAACAATATTTAAATCCAAAAAACTTAATATAGGCGTATAAAAATATATAATTTTGATAAAAATCATGCTTCGTTAAAAAGTACAAAGAGTAAATACAAAGAGCGAATAGGTGAACTTTTTTTAAGAGTTTAACTGTTTTATACTTTATTTTTTAATCTTTGTGTTTCATCTTTGTTTGTAATTTAATAAATATGTTTATAAAGTCACATGATCTCGTTTCTATAAGCCAAACACAGCAGCCAAAACAGATACAGTCGGCTTAAAAGTTGTTGAACATTTCAGGGTATTTTTACTTAAAATTGTACCTTTTATTTTTTTCTCAGAATTTAGAAATTCTAAGTTATTCCCGCTCAAAATTGTGAGCGCTCTTGATCTTGATGAAGTAAAAAATGCTCCCCGGACAATAAAAATTGATAACCATTGCTACTAAATATTTAATTACTTTTAAGGCCGGCCAAAAGTATTACCTATATTAAGTAAAGGTGTTAATTTGGGTAGGTGTTACCATAACATGCCACATTATAATTTAATCTCAATATTTTGAATGACTTAAGGGTGATTAATACTCAAAAATTTCGTTGTGAAGCCATCATCATGAGCATTTTCTAACGTATGTTAGGGTAACATCTGTGTGTGTTTTTACGTAAGAAATATAAGTGTTGCATAAATTTTTGTAGCTAAGGACATTCTCTTAAGAACCATACTAAAAACAAAAGGTAGTACATATAAATATCAAGACAAGATCATAGAAATGAATGTTACCTTAAACAACTGAATTCCTACAACAGCAAACATAAATTGTAATATATGATTTATAAGAAAAATATTGCCAATTGATCTAATAGAAGTAATAACACATTTCACAACATACTACACAGTGAGAATGCAAAATACAAGATGCATATAACAAACATAAAAGTGCCACAAACAAATACGAAATGAGACGAATCACGTTCAACAATAACATTACATTCGAGTGTCCCGTTCGAGTTAGTATTAGTATGACATTCAACATAAAATTTACCAAAATCACAGTGTTTAAATAACATTGTCAGCATGTGTTCCAATGTGTAGTCGTGGTGGCAAATCATTGGGTAAAAAAAATCAAAAACATATTAATTTAAAGACATAAAAAGGTTACATACACGGCTCACGTTAGTCCTTGGTTTTGAAAAAAACAGTAGTTTTTTTTTATTTTATTTATTTAACTTGCCAGTGTCCTGATCTGACTTGTAAGCTTAAAAAAGACCAAAAACACTCAGTTAAACCAAGTACCTTTCTCCTAGAAAATGAGCGTAAATGTCAAGGTAGGGCGGTTTGGGCAAAAAAAAACACAAAAGCTCGTTTTGAGTCCAAAAAATCTTTAAATTCAATCAAAACTGAACGCAACACCTTTGGGCTGGTTGGAAAAAATTAAAATAATATAGCATGCTTTTATGTTAGCGAATTTTTTGGACCCACACGCGAAGCGAAAAGAAATGTTAGTATTCTAATTTCCAAATGGCACAATAAAAGCCTCACACATAAAAAAAACGAAATCAAGTGATTATGTGTAAATAATAGAATTTGAAATAAGGGGACAATGAATAAATTACACAAATAAATTTATTAGTGTCTGACCCAAAGGTGTCGTAAAACTTTTTTGCTAAAAAAACTTATCCAGAGATTTTTCCGTGATTTTTGTAAATGTATTTTACAATTACCATTTTACCCTACCTTGAACATTTGCACACCCATGACAGCAAACATGAACTGAAGGAGGTTTGTCACCAACAAAATGTTGCCAATCGTTTTTATGGCAACGATCACGCATTGAACTACGTGCTAAAAATTTAAACAGATTTTTTAAAAAATGTGTAAGTGCCAAATTTTTTGTCTAAAACATTTTGTAAATTCAAATTGTGTGGGACCAAGGGATTCAAATTAAATCATAAAATATTTAACTCTTCATTTGGTTTGATAACACTTGTATGACTGAGACCTTTTGGTCACAAAGAGAATCTACATTCTAACGGTTTTGACGGCAAAAGCAGAGGTCATTGGTTCAAATCCCACTGGTGACGAATAGCAATACAATTTTTTATTTCATGCTTAGCTAACATTTCAGTTGCTATAATAATGAATTAATGACTGTAGAATCCCTTCGTCCTATTCCATTATAATATAAGTATACTAGTGACTCTGTGAGCTGTAAACCTCGTGAGTGAGTTTTTTATCATTTCCAAAATCTGACATTATGAAAAGCGGCCAAGTGCGTGTCGGGCCACGCACAGTGTAGGGTTCCGTAGTTGCCCGTCCATCACGTCACCGGTCATATGCGGAATTACGGACTCGTAGAAGGTTTTTTACCACAGACCATCAATTTAACTAGACGTCGCCTGTGTACATACGTACTTCGCGTGCCAAAAAGTAGTCAAAACGTCAACCTTCTACGCAGTCTCGCTCAGTCCGCCTTAAACGGTCATTGCCGCGAGACGTCAACCGAAATATGTAAAAATGATTCGTTGTTCAGTATTGAGTTGTAGAAACTGTTCAGAAAATTCTGACCAAAATAATGGACATGTTTCCTACCACAAATAAGTAAATTCCTTCTAAAATAATGTTTAATTCCATTTTAAAATTAATTTGTCGTAGTTATAATATGAAAAATAGTCTATTTGCGACAGATGTACGATTACTTCATGTTCATGATACATTACCTACTTTAGTAACAAAGTTGTAGGCCCTGCTTATATTAAACGCGCAATGGAAATAAACGATCGATCTTTAGCTTGTGTTGCTCGGCTTCTTGGTAAGAGGAAATTCTCATTCATCTGTCCAATGAAGCGAATAGTGATGTTCACCTTTCGATTCGTTACAGTTCTTATCGATTGTTGAAATCGAGGTATGGTAATGTTCACTTAGGTATTTTGTGAAACATTATAATTATAAATTACAGGTTTCCACGTAATCCACACATAAAAGAGAAATGAATGGAAGCGACCGGGCAAAAAAACTGGTTTCCAACAAAACATAGCACAATTTGCTCCATACATTTCGATGATAGCAGCTTTAAACAAACAAAAAAATATCGTCGACTGATTCCTGAAGCAATACCAACCATTGATGTACTGAAAAAATCAACAAGTGAAGCAGTTAGTAGATTGACATTGTAATCGATAGTATTGATTCCCTGGCATTGTTCTTAGAAACTTAATGTTTATTTCACAGTAAAGATTAGACGTTCTAATTATTGATTAGAACTAAATATTCGATGTTTACAAAAAGAAGCCTTTTTATTTAAAAAAGCCAGACAAGTATCCTTTTTCCTTTTATTGGTCGTCATGGTATTATTTTCACATGACCATATTTTTCGTGACCGATTTGTCCGAGTCCGATTCATCGACTCAAGCTGCACGGTGCGGGCGATATATCGCCTTTGTATCGATTTCGCGGGGACAATGGAGATTTCACATCACTAATATGCTCACGTGACGTCACAGTAGGCAGCAAAAAAGTGACACGGTCGGTTCTCATACAAATTGAGGTGCTTAGGTCCTCTAGTTAAATTGATGCTCTGTGGTTTTTACTGATCTTAGTACTGATGATGTATTTTTTTGAGATGTTGTTTTGTATACATATTTTTGCCCTTTACGGTGACGTCTACTTAGCTGTGATAGTTTTCCTTTTAAATTTATCGTATATACTACCATGATTTTTTTCACATGCCTAGTAGCCACCGTTTAGCTGGCAGGGTGGGGGGACACTTGACCATAGCAAAAATTATCACTTAAAGCTTAATATCACGCCAACCGATTTTTGAATCAAAAAATGCTTTTAGAAACCTTATAATACTTTTGAAAGAGCTATCCAACAATATCCCACACAATGGGGCTTGGAAGAAAAAAAAATTGCACCACCACTTTACATGTAGGGTAAATTTTATTTATGATTTTATTCTACCGTTTTGTCGGCGTTATTGATATGTATACTCATGCCAAATTACAGCTTTCTAGTAATAACGATTACTGAGAAAAGCGGGGGACGGACGGATATGGCGAAACTATAAGGGTTCCTTGTTTACTACGGAACCCTAAAAAACGTGCGAGGTGTACAGCTCACAGATCCACTAGTAATCATTACAGATAATGTGGCGGGCTATAAAAGGTAATAAAGAAAGACTACTGACCTTCAGTCCCTTTGCTCTATTGATGGCGCGCAATGGCCTCAACACTCGGAACACTCTCAAGATCTTTATAAAGCCGAATGAAGAGCTGGAAATAACATAAAATAGGTACAATTATTATCCTGCGATTTATTAATCAAAAATTAATCAGAAATAAAGGATAAAAACAATTCATTTTCATCCTTGAAATGTTTGATTGGTCATCAACATTTGAAAAAGTTTTCAATTGGAATGATTTTTTTTATGAATTTAATGTACCTACAGATTTTTAAATTCATTCTAATTCAATTTAATCCTTCATTTGTATAAAGCCGTAAAAATCGTAGTACCTGTATAATGGATCATAGTCAACTACCTAATTCCTAATATAAAGAAAAAACCGGCCAAGTGCGTGTCGGACTTCACATATTTAGGGTTCCAAACCAACCACAAAATTAAGTTGGTTTTAATCGGATAAAAAAGGAAATTTTAATGTAAAAAATCAGATTTATCAATATATTAGTATTTGTTGGTAAAATATACGTAATAATAGATATTATTACCAAATTGCATGTTTATAGGTCAATGGGAAGTAAAAAAAAATTCGGAACAAAATTTTATAAAAAAGCTGAATTTGGTGGCTTCTCATTCCTTTGTTTTGCAATATTTTTAAAAACAAAATATAGTATTTATTTAACTGTATGGGATCCCCTTAAAAAAAATGTATAAACGAGTTTTGACAATTTGTATGGTTTTGAAAACTCGGCCAAAAATTTTAAGAGTAGCTATAACCGTTTAATGGCTGTATAACCTGTGTGACAGACGACGGACGGACGCGTGAATGACAACAATAGGGTTCCGTTTGGACCCTTCGGGGACGGAACCCTAAAAACTAGAGAGATAGGGCAGAGCAGAGTGTCATCTCACTCATACTTGAGAACCACCTCCATCTTACGGAAGACCGCTAACATTAGAAAAAATCTGCGAAAACCCTACTTGGTCTGTAGGTAATACGGTGTTGTTTTCCCTGAGAAGGCCACCAGAGCTTCCGAGGGTGCAATGTCCTGAGATTTAGTGACATCGCCCTGTCCATAGGCTAGGCTTACTATCAAGCAGGTCGTATGCTTATTTGCTACAGTCGAAGTGTAAAAAAATATTGACATACAATGGGGGCTATCGCGTATGAATTCGCCGCTAGAGGCGCTAGTGTAGCGCAAGGTCTCCGAAATGTCAAATGTCACTCTTTATGGTTGCGCTACGCGGGTTAATATCTAATTGGAACAATATGGTGAGTATTTTGCAATACCTGAGCTTGATTATGGCAAATATGAGTTACGGGTCAATGACTGTCAGTTCTTTGAGACAGTTTTATCTTTCGGAAACTTATTTCCTCCTTTATTTCCTAACAAAACGGGGCCGCGCTACAATGCGGAATGTTGGATATTTTTACGGTACGGGCTTAAGGTATTAAATATGATTTAAACGTAAACTTCGTTCTCATGCCCATAATAACCAATAAATTTTTTTGACAGCTGGACCCTACTCGACAGTGGCGCCAACTGGTGAGCACAAAAACGATAGCCCTCATTAAAGTAGAAGTAAAGAGTAATATAGGAGATTGCTCACCCAACCATAGAAGCCAAAGACACAGCGACCACAAGCAAATCCAGAAGATTAAAGGCAGATCTGCAGAATGCGTCCTTGTGAAACAACACCCCGTATGTGATCAGCTTCAAGCAGAGTTCCAGGGTAAATATGCCGGTGAAGAAGAAATCGATTTTCTTCAAAACCTGAAAAGTAATTTAATTATTCATTACCATTGCCACAAAAATCAGCATACCCAGAATGTTAAAAAAATTGTACGCCATTTAATACATTAATTGGTATGACATTTTCCAGATTGAGTAGAAATTGTTTTATGCAAAAATACAAAATACAAACATTTATTCTGCAAATAGGCCACAAGGGCACTTTTACACGTCAAAATATTAATTTACAATTTAAGAAAGTCTGACTATAATAAGTAATTCATTTTTCATGTCAAAATATTAAATTACAGTTCAAGAAGGAATAATAATTTCGAGTTTACAATTATAACAAAATTAATGTCATACAGTGAAGATAAACTTGCAAAGTTATCTATTACAAATATTACAACATCAGTAAAGTTAGAGATGTATGGCACCAAATGTATACATATGTATATGTATATATATACACTAGTCCAAATGTTAGAAATGTCGATATAAAGGCCCCATTTTTTGCCCTTGACCATATTGACAGGATTTGATACTTTGAACCCACGGTACAAAAAAATATTACTGCACCCTGTATACGACCCACAGCTGGGCACAAGCCTCCTGTCCGGGTGAGAGGGAATGAGCAGTAACTATTTAATACTGCCAAAAGCTTGTTGTGTTGTTGTTGCGTTTCCTAATACGGATTCTGTATATAAGTAAGTCGTCATGCTTTTAGTCTTATTTATGCATTTTTATCTATGTACTTAAGTTATCATTTATAAGGTTCATAAACGGCACTGCCTGAAAATCAGTCATGTAGGTGTCTGACACCTTATCATGAAGGTCAGTGTCCATTTCACAAAACATAATCCAGTATTGCCAACATCATACGTTACCCTATATAATACGGAAGTTGTCTCGCTCCAAATGTCATTATATTCACTACTCACAAATTAAATAATATAATAAATAAATAAATAAATATTAGAGGACAATCTTACACAAATCGTACTAGCCCCACATTAAGCTCAAGAAGGCTTGTGTTATGGGTACTAGACGACGATATATTTAATAGATATAAATACTTAAATACATAGAAAACATCCAAGACTCAGAAACAAATATTCATGTTCATCACACAAATATTTGCCCTGACCGGGATTCGAACCTAGGACCGTCAGCTTCACAGGCAGGTGCACTACCCACTAGGCTAAACCGGTCGTCAAGGATGACAAATTATATCATCACATCGGATTGATTGTTTTCCTCCTTCAAAATTAAATATATTTATCTATTTTATGTTTGTCTTCTTTAATTTGGAATAAATGTTTCTTTTGTCTTTATTTCTAATAACCTACATCTGCTTTCTGCTTGTTTTCATTCTTCGGCACCGGCTCCTCCAACGCCAGCATGAGCGATGAAATGAGGATACAAGCGAGGATGATGTTCTTGAACACAGAGTTGTTTTGGATGTTGAAACACATCACTCGGAACCTGTTGTATAAATACACATTAAACGTAAAGGAAACTTAATGACTCTGGACAATTAAAGGTTTGATTAAGAAATAAGTATAATGTATAATTTCAATCGATTTGCTGTCCTGATCAAAGGTGGCACAGTGTATTTCACAATCAAAGAAGGTATAATGTAGTTTCTACAAGTATAGTATTCTAAAAAAGTTCTGATAGGCTAGCACAACTTTCTGTCAAGTCACTCTCGCGCGACTCCGCTCCATACCTGTCTCACTCGAACTGAGCGAATTAGAAAGAGGGTAGATTTTTCTCTGCTCGCGTCGCGTCGTAACGGCAGTTATGCTAGCCCCACTGGTCACTTATAGTAGTAATGTTTCTTACAATACAATACAAATACTCTTTTCACACCAGCTATTCAGAAAAGAGTCATTGTGCCCTCGAATGAGGGATCAGTCGTACTTTTCTTCCCTTATTTAAGGCACAGACCCTCATATAAGTTGTGAAAACAGTAGGTGCCACTCGGTAGCAAAATTATTTGTAGGACATTTCATGGTTTAGCAGCGGACCTTATAGGCGGTGTGAAAAGCAGTATGTGTCACATGGTAGTAAAATTATTTCCGTCTCGGGCAAAAAACACTTGAATCCCTCGCTACGCTCAAGATTCTATTGTAAAATCTTTCGCTCAATATACCGCCCTCGCCGTAATTATACCATTTTGCTCCCTTGAGATACAATCTTACTATTATTGCACACCTCAAAAAGAACACAGGTCTTACGGATTGGTCTGAGAAAAGACAAAAAAGCTGGTGCCCTCAGGGATAGGTTTCTCCTGATCTTTGACCTCCACCTCGGAGAGGCGGCGGGGGCGCGCCGCTGCCGTCGGCTGACGCTTCAGCGGAGGGGGCTCCTGTTTTATGTCCCCTGAAATGTATATCATCATCAGTCTATATACGTTCCACAGCCGGGCACAGGTTCCCAGTAGGGAATAAAAAAAGTTCCCACGCTGGTCCAGTGCAGTTTAGGGATTTCACAATCTTCACGTGCACCTTCGATTTTCTCCGCAGACGGACGTCACACACAAACACAAACTTAATCACCGAAAAGCTAAACTGAACCAAAAAGTTAACACCAAACAGTATTTATTCCATACATAGTTCGAAAGACTGCTCCAATTACGTCGGCTTCGCTATTCTAAGTGTTTTCTTTTTTGGACGTAGGTAAAATAACCATTACCATTTTGATTGATTTTCTGATTCTCCGTTGGGACTAGGGCGTCCCCTGCTTCTCCTCTCTCTTCTGCGTCTTGCTCATTCACTTCTTCTTCTGATCCTGTCTCTTCATATTCTCTATCTGACCTGAAATTCAGGAAACTTGTTAAAATAGCTGTAATAATATTAACATGATTGTCATAACTCGAGGGGTTCAGTCAATGACTTACAATCAGTTTGAACAAGTCAAACAATTTTGTCGTTTAGGTCATTTAGATTATTCATGTAGCTATCTATGTATGTAATCATTCATCTCAACTCTCGTGGAACTACCTATATTTCTATGCTTTTCTTTGAATACTTCATAGTTTTCTGTCTCAATTATGTTATGTATATCTAGTCAATATCAAAAATATCTTTCACCCAGTAAACAATTATGCGTTCATGATTCTAAATTAATAATATGGCGTACAGATCATTCTTAATCGATTTGGGATCTAATGCTTGAACTGTATTACTCATTTTTTTAATTCACTTCTTACCTTGGTATTCTCTTGTATCTCTGGTAAGGCCGGCTTTTGAACAATAGCAAGAATAAAAATTAGCAATTAGCATAGGCATGCACGACATTTCATTCTTCATTTCCTCTGAATAGACTTACCCTTCGTCTGAATAAATTTCTTCTTCGTTCACGTACTCATCATCAGTCTCTCCTCTCTCTGTATCTTCGTCAAGTTGTGGGTTACCAGCTTCAGGGTTCTCATCAGCTCCCTGCAATAACATAATTATTAGCTTAGTAATTAGGTATATAGATTTTTTTTTAATAGACTATTAGTCGTCCCAGCCTTCCTATTTCTGGAATATATTTATATATTTCCATTAAAACATTACCCAAACATTTTCTATTCATCATTCAAATACCTATTATTGCGATGAAGTTTGCTTAGTTTGTTTTTTCTGACTGTTCATTTATAACAAACAAATTAAGTTGAATATTTTTAACATTTTTCAATGAAAATAATAAGATAAAAAATTGAAAAACACAATACCTCTGCTTCCTTCTCGACTTCCTCGTCATCATCATCTCCAAGATTGTCGACGGCGATAGCCAAGAACACGTTTAACAGAATATCTGGTATTTGTTAAGAATATTACAATGAATTACTTATAATATAAATAAGTGAAATAACGTGGTGTTATGTTCCTCATGGTGAGTAACTCCTGCGGGATTTTCAACTGACTACAAGATGTATCCTCAAATCAATAAATGGTCCGCAACGACAAATCTTCTGGGCCCGTAAACGCCTCAGACTACGCTATATCTGCTTACCATTAGGCAGGCAGTAAACTTATTTGACACTGTTATTACATTTGGTAAAATTCGAATATATTTCCGCGTCACGTTTGTAAAGGATACAGTTACCACATACGAAGATGATGATGAAATAAATGGAGGCGATCATTCCGATGGATCCCGCGCCGCCGTAAGCCTTGATGCCTTCGTACATGACGACGTTCCAGTCTTCACCAGTCAGGATCTATCAGATAACAATTCATCATAACTCATCTAAGATTCGCAGGACCATAAAGTACAGTTCACAATGACTATATGGACAATGCCCAGGATCTCTAAAAGGTGACAGTTGAATAAACGTAAACTGTCAAATTCAAAGACAAAATATTCTTTATTCAAATAGGCCCATAGCTTGTTGCTAACAAGAACTTTCGAATCGTTAGTAAAAACATCATTTGAAGCTAATTATTCAGAGCAATTTATTGATGCAATTATTAAAAATGCTATGATTAACTGTAGTCCCAAGTCCCAGATATGCATGTAGTTCATTGGTGTTTGCTGCAATACCCACAACCACAGTTTATTTTTGTGTAAGGAGCTGTCTGTTTTATAATAATGTTTCTGTTTTCATTTGTGTGTTGTTTTTAAGTTTTGCTTGATGTTGTACTAGTTATTTATTTCTTGTTGATTTTCTTTTCTGTAGGTATGTGACGTACAAATAAATGACTCATCTATTACAATGTGTTACAAGCCATCATACTTCTTACATCTAAAATGGTGTACCTGGAACATGGTCAGCACTGCTTGCCAGAATGTGTCAAAATTATGTCTTTCCTTCGGCGCTTCTGGTGCGTAGCTCTCGAATCTTCCTCCAAAAACCTGCATGCCCAGCAGAGCGAAGATCATGATGAAGAGGAACAGCAGGAGAAGGAGGGAGAAGATGGACTGGATGGAGTTGAGGAGAGAAGTGACTAGGTTGGAGAGAGAGCGCCAGTATCTGGAAATATTTGTGAAGTAAATACAAGCTAGCGGCATCATTATTATTTATTATATATAATATAGTAGGTATGCGATTACTTTCTAGTCTTTATAATAGTAATACGTGGTCTAAGAAAACAAGGTCTGGCAATCCGGATTCGTGATACCGTGACGTCACTGTCGACGACCGTACGACACACTCACACTTACATCCACGTACCGACGATGGGCTGATGCCCTGAATAGCTGGCGTCACCCACACTACTAACCGATGTATCGGATTGCCAAACCTGGCGCAGTATGTTGTTGTATCATGATAGTAATATTATTAAACAGGAAAGTTGGGATTTTTGTCACACTCTCTTATTACGGCTGAAAGGATTGATTTGAACTTTAGTCTTCAAGTAGTCTAAATTAAAATATAGGATAGGTATTTTTTACGCATGTGAAATTATGAGTGTAAACCGGCATTGAACAATCATTAAGAGAAAGAGGGTAGATTGTCGCCTCCTCCCACGACTAACAGCCAATTTTACCTTTAATTACCTACTGTACCTTAAGGTTTAGATTAGGTTAAGAAAAAAAGAGTAGGGAAAAAAGAGTACCTTTAGATACCAGTAATTACTCTGTACTCGAAGGCACAGGCACTCGTAATTCGGTAATCAACGAGGCTATCACTTACTTTGTAACTTTGAAGACCCGAAGCAGACGGACGCAACGCAACACAGATATGCCCAGCTGTGGGATAGTGTCAGTGGCTGTCATCACCAACTCTAACACTGAACACACCATCACAAAGCAGTCGAAACGGTTGAACAGGGAGACGAAGTAGCCCTGAAATGGAAACACAAGTGTCATTTTTTATGTTGTAAGGGCCAAACGAGCAGACGGATCTCGATGGTAAGCTGCCTCCTGTAGGTACCTCTAGTATAAGTTTTTTCGAAACAAATCATAAAGGAACGCGTTTTCGTCTAGTCTCAATGTGTACGGTAACGGGAGCAGCGCTTCTGGTGGCCTTTAGGTGGTAACTGTTTTTTGCCATACAAATGATGGTCTCGCCGGAAGACCAGCGCTGGCTTGTGAGTCAGCATTATGCTGAGGCGGGACAATTTCGTGGCAATTTTATTAGTTATTAGTTATAAATGTACTATCTTTTAGTGTCTATGCCACGAATAAATTATTTTCATTTCATTTCATTTCATTTCAAACGGATAAACGCAAACACGTTCGTTTGTGTTTTGTATCGAAACTTATACTAGACTAGACTAGAGGTTCTGGTACCAGCTCGGACCGTAGCATCACGTATTTCCGCGCAGTACGATTGATAGAGGTAGATAGCGTAGGCTCCTTACCGTAAGTTAGGGATTTAGTAGAAATAAACGGGCATAAAAGACCCGCATTTGTATTTACAAAGGTTCCTTTAAACCTCATAGCCCAGTCTAGCTTAGATTACTCACTTGTATCCCAAGGGCATACATTTTGACCAACATCTCCATAGTGAAGAGCACGACGAACAGATAGTTTGCGTAGTTCTGGAAAGTGTCGAGCCAATCGGGTTGTCTGAAAATTAACGAAGATTACGTTTCACAACACGAATAACATATTACACGGACTGATAGAATAGAATAGAATAGAAAAATCTTTATTTCGACAACAGAAGAGTTAGAATTACAATTAAAATACTTAAAACTAAAAACAGTATATAACACAACACAACAGCAACACACACACACACACACAGTAACAGTGGAACAGTGTATGTGATATGTTTTAGACATTTATGAAATAATTGACACAAAAGATCAAAGCAGAAAGAATATATTTTATAAACTAAAATACAAGGATAATGCAAAAAATATTAGTGAGTGTTGGCAAAACTGCTTGACATAAACAGATATTTCGGGATAATCTGACACGAATTGATCTATTTAATACCAAACGAAGCAGAGCTTATACTATGGGAACTAGACGATGATGTATGATTAAAAACCGGCCAAGTACGCGTCGGATCACACACAATGAAGGATTCCGTTTCAAAATACCTATTAGTCCACATTTAAAACCTTTACCTGACGACCTTTAGTTTGACCAAACAGTTTTTCAGCGAAAACTCATAAACCGTAAAACCTATCTTGTTCAAACCAAAAACAGTTGAAATTATTTATTAATGCACACCACCTCTTTTTTTTTCAGAATTCTAAACTACATAGTTTGGAAATTAGAGGAGTGGGGGGGGACACTTTTATGACTTTGACAGCTAATATCTCACCTTTATATCATTTTTAAAGTCCTATTCATAAATACCCCACACGACTATGTGCGTTGAAATTTTTTTTTCATCTACCGGTTACATATATGGAGTGCCCCCTATTTTTTTTTGTAATTTCATATCACTTTTATGTAGCGGTTCATAGAATACACCTTCCTACCAAATTTCACATTTGTAGTGCTTATACGCTCTGAGTAAATCCGCTGTGGCATACGGACGGACAGACACGAAAAATTATAAGGCTTCCCGTTTTCGCCATTTTGGCTACGGAACCTTAAAAAACATCCAAGATTCAGGAACAAAAATATTCGTGCTCGTCACACAATGCCCTGACCGGGATTCGATCCCAGGACCGGGATTCAAACACCGGCTTCGTAGGCAGAATCACTACCAACTAGACCAAAGTGGTTGTTATATTGTTGTCTGTAACCATAGACTGGCTCAACCCGCTCTAAAGATGATGATTCAATTATTATGATGATAACTGGTTGACTCACCGATAATGCTCCGTGGCCAAGACCAATGTGTTGAGGAACACGAGGACAATGATGGCCCAGTAGAAACCCTGCGACTTGACGGCCACGCGGCAGGCTCTCCGCATTCGACGGTTAACCTGTCACAGTACTTTAGTCAATGGACTTGTATATATCTATAATCACGCCTGCTTCCCGAAAGGAGCAGAAATCATGGTTGGCTAACTACGATTAACATTTTCAACGCTTTGTCAAATACAAAACCTGTCACTCACACGCCATGACATGGGAAACTCAAACTTGAAGTTGAACCCTATAGATTTCTATAGGCGTCAACTTCACGTTTGAGTATCCCCATGTAGCATGTAGGTTGATATCGCCCTGCACGCCGCGACGAATATATCCGCCGTTGGCGTCAAAAGTTTAAGACAGCTCCTTGCTTAATTTTCGTTAATAAAGTTGCCCGCAGACAAGTCCCGTAGGGTATAAAACATATTGCTTTCTACAAACTAGCAGGATAAGATAATGCTGAAGATTCTGTACCTTGTCAAATCTTTTGAAATATACTTTGCAGGTGCCTGTCGGTTCTTGCGTATTCACGTTAGTTTGAGACCCGTCGTTGCTTGTTCTCTCATGATTGTTACCTGCAAATTAAAGCGAGAATTATTTGTAGCAACAGGCCTATTGCGAGACGTATCTTGAGACAGCTTGTCACGGTCAAATATCAACCTAATGTAGCCGGGTTTTAAAACCATGCTCAACAAGTAAGCACATGCTCACGATTTTAATACAAACCAAGTGTCGTAATGATGTCAAGACCACACTTTTAAGGTTCCCCATGGCTAAGTCTCTATACGATCGTTATATCTTTTTTTATTGGTCTTTGATTCTTACCCTGTGTATCTTCTCCTTCTGTCTCCTGCTTAGGGTCATTCTCAAGGTCCAAGGTCTCAGCTACTGTGATCCAGTTGAGGTATCCCTTCATATCTTCCTCGAACTCTTTCCTTTCCCTCGATTTTTGGAAGTCGCCCCGATTCTTTGCTTTGTTACTCGCTTTTGAGAATTCTCTGGAAATAGAGAGATAGGAAAGTGGATAAATGTACCACACATTAAAAGTTAACAATCGTGTTATTTTAACCATGAATCATTAATGTTTCAAATTGATGAAGAGAAGGATGAAGATCTTGGAAGAAGATGATTATGATATGTCACTGCTCTCCCTCATTATAAGAATAATTTCATGACTTACCCGGACAAAACACCAAGAATCAGGTTCATGACGAAAAAGTTGCCGAAGATGACCAAAGATACGAAGTAGATCCAGGGCCAGGAGGATCCTTTGACGTCTGATATCTAGAAGTTAATAAATATGAATAAGTACATAATCAATTGGGTAGCAGACCCTGGGTATTTTTCAGTACTGGGACAACGCTACGATTAAATACTCAATCAAATTGTGAGGTTTTTGCTCCGTGGAACAGAGGCTTGGCACAAAATTGGTTACTAATATTTTCTAATTTTTTTTTTAACAGAAGACTCTATGTAGACGTCTTTATTAGCTTGAAAATGCGTGCAGCAGTGGGTTACTCGACAACCTTATCCTGATAATTGACATAGGAAATGAAGTGAATTTGTTGAAACTCCTGATACTACGTGATTATGGCATAAGAATAATGTCTAAATTGAAAAGAACATTGAAATAAAAAGAGTTAGAACACTCAAAACATAATCATTTATAAAGCAAGCTAGACAGATGCAAGTGTCACATATACACAAATATAATAGATTTTGCTCTGTATTCTCTGCGATGTATTCTCTCGCAAATGTTAAAAGATACAAATATAAATTCAGCTAGATAAAGATAAATAATAAAGGAGAAACGAACGTAAAGCGATTGTTCTATCGACGAAATACCTACTTTCTTACACATGTATTTATTTATATATTTATTTTATTTTTATTATAACACAAGCCTTCTTGAGATTACTGTGGGACTAGTTCGATTTGTGTAAGATTGTCCTCTAATATTAATTAATTAATTTATTTATTTTATTTATTATATTTTAATCGTTGATCGGACTCTTGAGATTGAAAAAAATACCCAAAATGTGACATAAGATCTAGGAGTAGACAGACATACAAAATAATCACTTACCCAATACATGATATCGGTCCAACCCTCCAATGTGATGCACTGAAAAACAGTGAGCATGGCATAGCCAATGTTGTCGAAGTTCGTGATGCCATCATTGGGACCCTCCCAATCGGACCAGCAGATCTCCCCGTCCTCCGCATTACACGTGTGCCCAGTACCAAGCTCGGAGCTGCAGGGCCTATCCTCGTCCAGACTCACCAGTTTCCCAGCTGGAAAATTAAATGGTCTAAATTAGCTCATCATAATCATCATTCTCTTAAGAGCTGGACTCTTGTCGGTGCCTCTTGATGGAGTTCTCTCTATAGCCGCCTCTATAGTCCGAGGAAGAGAGAAATATAATTGGCAAATTGTCTACTTGACACATTTTTATCGTGCCATTCGAACCAGTTTTTGGAGACGAACAAACGTCTATATTGGACGCACCATAGTTAAAAAAAATAGGAACAAAACTAGCTTGTCGCTAGCGGCCGAGTAAAGGCTTCCACAAATTGACACTATATTATGACGTCACACACAAGTTATCGAACCAACTGTTGCTCGGTCCGTAATCGTCCGTTGGTGCAATCCACCCTAATAATAATAATAATGAGCTGGTAGCCCCGGACAGAAGGGTTCGTGTACTGCTCACTGCGCACCGCATGCTACACCCACGCTCGTCTGTTATGAGACTGTACATCGCACGGAAGTGTGGAGGTCGCGGCTTTCTATATACCAGACCTCCACAACCGTGAGGTGTGCAGTCTCGGGGATTATTTTCTAAACAGCGAGTGTGGGATGCATCGGGACGTAGTAGCAGTAGACGCATCTTTCACCCCGCTTTCCATAGCAAAGGAGAACCGGCGCAAACTTAAAGTATGGAGCACCGAGGACCGCAAGGCGGAGTGGAAGAGTAAGGAGCTACACGGGCGGTTCTACAGAGTCCTCACAGGGCCCGACGTAGACCTGCCCGCTTTGGTGAACTGGCTACGTTTCTGGGATCTCTTCGGGGAAACTGAAGGTTATGTCTGTGCGATTGCGGACGAAGTTATCATGACAAACAACTGAGAGAGTCACTCAGGCATATCACTTCCGGTCGTGGTCATCTTGCTAACGGCGAGTACTTGCACAGACATAACTTAATAGCCAGGATCATTCACCAGCAACTTGCTCTTTTATACGGTTTTGTGAACTTCGAAGTGTCGTACTATAAGTATACACCTGCGCCAGTTCTCGAAAATGGTCGTGCCACGCTCTATTGGGATCGATCTGTCATCACGGACAGGACTATTGTAGCCAATAAACCTGATATCGTGCTGACAGATCGATCGAAGCGCCAGGCAGTGCTCGTTGATATCGCCACCCCCCATGACGAGAACCTCGTGAAGGCCGAGAAGGACAAAGTCAGCAAGTACCTAGACTTGGCACACGGTGTGACCGCCATGTGTGATGTTGATTCAACGATCATTGTCCCGATAGTCGTTTCTGCGAGCGGTCTAATAACGAAGAGTCTCGACCAACATCTCAAGAGACTCTCGCTAGATGGCTGGGTCAAGGGTCAGATACAGAAGGCGGTACTCCTGGACACGGCGCGGATAGTCAGGAGGATCCTCTCTCTGTCGCCCTAACCACCGGTAGCTTAGGCCCCGCCTCGCTAGCGCTTCTAATTTGTTAGTTCTAAATTGTTTTCATGGTGTCATTCGAACCAGTTTTTAGAGAGGAACCCAAGTTTATGTCGAACAACGTCAATTAGAATAACACAAAAGACAAAAATGGATATCAAAGTACACGTAACTGCCGAGCTCTCAAAACGTCCCATTCTAATTGAGCATGTTATGTGACGTCACATACTACGTGCCCCGGTAGTAACCATTGAATGGAAAAACTAGTAATTTGCGGTTTAGGGCGTGAGATATAGCGTACATAGTTGTCCTACAATTTTTTGTTCATCAATAAAAAAAAAAACCAAATTTTGAAGTAGGTATATATTTTTCACTTCTCATGCTCGAAAAGTGTGTCATATTAGACTTGTCAAGCGGGGCTAAAGTAGTACATTAACCCCTAGGGAAAATATGAATACATATTTATGATTTACAAAACATTTGAATTTGACCAATCAAAATACTTCACTTATTAAATCCACCAATCACAGAACAGTAATTTAACTCTTAAAAAAATATTTGGTATTGGGTATTAACCAACCAGAATACAGCTTTACTAAAATCGACCTATCTGGAAACATAATTAATTTTTCTAAAGAGTCTAAAGATTAAGTTTGTAGTAGTCCCTATTTCACAATAATTAAAAAAGTGGTTAAATCGTTCGAGCAACACTTTGAAGCGCTCAATGGAAGGTCAGTTTAGCTTTTTTCGCGCGTGAATGTTGCGCGCGAACCGCAGTGTCTATGTTTTGTGTGTCAAAGGAGTATAGAAAAAAAAACATGCTGCAAAAGTATATATCTTCTCCGTGGAATTTATTGTTAATTTTGGGTGGGTTAACCTTTGTTTATTTATTTTCTCGCAATCGAAGTGAAAAGTAGAGTGTATAACTCTGGTCTAAAAGCCATATTACCCCTCGAACTATTTTCCCTCACTTCGTTCGGGAAAATAACTATCTCGTGGTAATATGGCTCATTTTAGACCCTTGTCATACAATCTACTATTAAGACTGATAATGTTTATTGAGTTCTTTTTTGTGATAATTTGATGGTTTGCAAATTTTACTATCCATAATAGTGACAGTTACTCGTACTATTCATTCAGCATGCATATTTCATATTCAGCCATAAATGCAACTTAAATTATCTTAACATTAAAAATTAATGTGGTAATGATTAGCAAACAATTACGTAAGTTGACTGGTAAAACTCGTATGAAAATCGATTTGCAACGATTCGTGCGATACTCGCATGTTTGTGAAAAAATGTCATACGAAAATGAGTTTAGAATAGTCGAGAAATCGTAAGCAAATATCTCCCCATAATGTAGCTCCTCGTAAAACTATTTTGCCTTGTGGATAATCTTCGTACGAGTATCGAATGACATAATCGTAGGCGAGTTTTTATTTCTTACATTAAGTGTAAACATTTTCATACGATACTCGCCTGAATATTATTGCATGCGATAATATCATACGATTTCTCGCCCCAAACCGTGCGAGTAACTCGCACCATCTAAATGGGCCTTTAAGTACACACGTACAAATCTCGCATGCGAGTTTGATTACATTGCGCGGTTTGATAGATCGATTGAACTCAGTACACCTCGATAACCCGCAATGTAATGAGATGCAACTTAATTCAACTTAACTGACGATCTGTATTAGTCTCGTAAAGATATGAACTTACTAGCATTAGTAAAGCAGGTCTGATGCATGACGCCAGAGAACAGCTCAAGGCCGATGATGGCATAAATTATGATGACGAAAAGCACCAGGAACGCGATGTGACACAGCGGCACCATCGCCTTCAGGATCGAGTTCAGCACGATCTGGAGACCTGGAAACGGAGAGAACCAAGACGAAGAAATAAGAATTAAAATATTTACTATATATTATACACAGTGCATATTATAATAAGGTATTGCTAATACTTGGTACTTTCAATGAGAAAAATATCGTACCGATATCAGTTATTTAATGGGATTAAAATCTTAAACATTTAAAAATTTACGGATATCAGTTCCTCCACAAAAGTATAAATTGAAACAATACTTGCGAAATAGTTATTTGTTCAACAAGAGAGCAAAGTAGATTTTTGCTGCGAGTGTTTATGTTGAGTCCCGAGCAAGCGAAAGATTCTATAATTCAAAATTAAAATATTGAGCGTAGCGAGGGACTCAAAGACACGAGATGCAAATATCTTTGCTCTCGTGTGATATATACAACTTTTCACCTCAGCGGCGAGAACATATAACCCAAAGGAGTAAAACGCCACATAGAAGCAATCAAATCATTTCTATGTAAAAAAATCAAACCACAAATACGTTGAAAATAACAAACATTAACTACAATTACTCTTTCCCATAACATTCACTTTACATGAGGTTAGGAAAAAGCCCACTGACAACCGTTTTAGAAATGCAACTAGTTTTGGGTACGTTTCAATATGTATATTGTGTTTCGTCTTCATCGTCGCTTTGAGCATCGAATATTGCTCCACATGGTTGTCGGTTGTTTGTTATGGGATAACCTTACTTACTTATACTTATATTTTTTTCGAGATGTTGGTTGCTCCTTTATCCGATCGTCATTTAATGAATATTTCGTATGCCTTTAAATACTTCTTTCGGACAAAAAACACAGTTCAGCCTCTTTGACGGCATCTCACAACTCTTGAGGAGTTAAAACATCGGCTTCGTCACTTGATTCACTCATATTTAGTACAGTTTTTAGTTTAAGGTATGTTTTGTATCCAAGAAAACGTAATACGAATAACATTTAAAAAGTTCAATCGCGCTAACTTTTTAAAGAATATTATAAAATGCGTTCTGAAACTGTATATGAATTTATATTCGTTCACCGTATGAACAAAACTAAAGACTTATAATAATTAATGTTCGCGATCAATATCGCATTTCTTCATTATATTTTAAGAATAAGGAAAATTAATATGATTATAATAATTAGAGTTATTATAGGTTTAATATTTTTAAACGAGTTTAACACGAGTTCGAATTTTATTTTTCACCTCACCCGCTCTGAAAGGCTTACTTTGTCGTTGCTGTGATTTTGAAATTCGAACATGACGTAGTACCGCGCTACCCAATTTTTTTATGGATACGTTCAGAATCATGGTTCGGCCGTGCGGTCTTAAGGCGGTTTCTACACTGATGCGGTTTCCGCACGACGGTGCGGTGTGCGAGTGAGACAGCGCTATACATGTATATAGCGACGGCCCGCTCGCACAAGGAATGTGTCATCCAATGAAACATTTTATTTTAGGTACTTACATTAAATTGAAAATCATTCAATTTTAGTCTTATATCATTATTTTACCTAATTTTTTAATTTATGGAAATACAAAAATAAGGAATATATTCAAACAATATTCGTATTGCAATTTTCTTTTAATAATACTTGAATTGTTTTCTTGTACCTACGTTTCCTCGCTAGGGTGAGGTGAAAAGTTGTGTGTTTCGCTCGGCAGCAAAGTTATTTGGCTTCTCCTGTCTTGAAACCCTCGCTACGCTCAGGATTCTATTCTTGAACCACTCGCTACGTCCGTGGTTCAATTCTAGAATCCTTCGCTAGCTCGGTTTTCAATTCGAGCACTCGCGCCAAACAACAACTTTGCAGCCTTGCATAACAAATAACTATTGTTTCGGAACGAGATTTTCGTTCCCGCTTTTTAGGGGCCTACTACGAATTTTCGAATTCGAATGACGAATCGACATAGTTTATCTCTCTCTTTTTTCGTAACAGAGTGAAAGTGACAGAGAAAATGAAGTTTGAATGTTCCAAGTTTGTATTACACCCCGCAGTATGAAAAGATGACCTGTGACTAACCTACGATATGAAAAATTAAAAAGTTAGTTTTTTTCACGCTCGCAGCAAAATTGCATTTTGCTCACTGGTTTTTAGCAGCAAAACCGCCGTGTTTGAGCCACTTAGGTGAAAAAATTAAAAGTATATGTGGAGTCCCGAACCCGCGTTGAGCCCGTGTGGAGATTAGTGCCCATTTCCTTACTTGCCGTAACTGGTTTTGCCATCTACTGGGGATGCGAGAAGATCAAGGCGTTAAGAGAACGTCCTTGGGTCGATCGACTGATCCCAAATTTCTATGGCGATGGAGGCGGATCTGCGTCATAAGAAAATGTGGCGAGTTCTCGTTTATTAAGCCAAGATGAGATCACAGATCTCCTACTATTTAGAACATCATCAGCCGAAAGACATACACTGCTGGACAAAGGCCTCGCCCAAAGAGTGCCACAATGACCAGTATTGCGCTACCCACATCCAGCGGACTCCCGCGATTTACTAGGTCATTAGTCCACCTTGTGAGGGGTGTACCCCCGCTGCGCCATCCGGTGCGTGGTCGTCACTCGAGAACCTTTCCGCTCGGCTATCGGTTCTACGTGCAATGCGCCCAGGGTATATATTGCTATATGTAGATCACTGCTGCTAAATAGTTAGACTTATAGTATAATTAAATCATATAACGTGCTTACTAGGAACGCCGGAGACAAGACGAAGAGGCCTCAACACTCTGAATGCTCTGAGCGCTTTCACGTCAAACGCGTCCTTGAAGAGTACTTGAAGCGACTGGCTCATTATGCTGGAAACAATGGATAAGTTCGATTATTATTTTCCGAATAATCAAATTATTTGAGGGATACAACAGTGCATTATTTTGAATAAGGAGGAACTGAAAGAAACGGCTGCGACAACTCAGTCAACTAAGTGAGGCAATACGAAAACAGTATTCCAGTACTGCTCCGCTTTTGAGTATGATATTAATACGGTATATTAGTACAGTTTCCTCGTGTCAAATAACAAAGTAGGTACCAAATATCAATAGCCCCGCCAAATCAAGACGTTGCAAATTATGATTTACCTATGTTTTTTTTATTTATTTATTTATTAAAAAAAGGTACACTTTACAGACATCACACAATAAATGATACAGTTAAGTTTGCACAAAATCAGTAGTTTATAGACCAGCATGACATCCAAAGCAAGTGCACACAGCATGATCAATAAGTAAGCGCATAATTGACCAAGTGCACATACAGCACTAGCGTCAAGTCGACCAACACAGAGCAGGGTTAATTACATGGTTAAATCTAATCAAGTTCAGCATTCAATAACACAGTTACCCTACTCTATTTCAGCCAAGTCGAGCCAATGATGCATCAACATAAACATTACTAGTAGCAAAAGTTTAATTAAAGGAGATACGTATACATTCTTAGGTACTAACTGAATGATAAACGATAAAACTGAAACGAAATTAAATAAACAAACAAGGAAATCAGGGTAAAGCGTTTACTTTTTAGGGTGAGCAAAAAGGATAGCCGCCAAGTCTCTCTTAAATTTACTTTGATTCAATTGGCTCTCTCACCCAATAGTGACGATAGTGAAATCGAGGCTGTTCCAGGCGTTCCGCAGGTATGCCCCGGGGTGGAACAGAAATCCGTACGCGATGATCTTCATCACGCACTCCCCCGTGAAGATCACCATAAATATCCATTCCACTTTTTCCTGAAATCAATCATCATTAAGGGCTCCACGCGCTATTCATAGATTTTTGACAAGTTTTGAGTTGATACTGCTCCGTCAAAACTATACATATATTTATGGTACAAACGTATATCGGTTCTTCAATCCTTTTCCTACATTTATTAGTCAAATTTAGAAAACACTTACTACTTATTTTTATATGATTTATTGAAACATGGTCCAAAAAGCGCTATTTTCGATACTAGTATGTTGTTGATACACTCATATATGACCAAGGAGGAGAAGGATTGCATTTTAAATCCATAATAGCGGACATTTATTTTTCTTAACAATCGAAATGTGAGTCATCTCCTAGGTTCCTCTGGGTGCGGATTACGAAAATGCATTTTCAAATCCAAGATGGCGGACATTTATTTTTCTTAAAAATCGATATGGTTGTCATCTTCGAGGTTCCTTGGGGCTGATTACGAAAATGACATGCATTTTCGAATAAAAGATGGCGGACATTTATTTTTCTTAAAAATCGCATATCCCCCGAGGAACTTCGAAGATGACTCTTCAAGGTGCCGACTATGAAAATGACATCCATTTTAAAATCCAAGATGGCGGAAATTTATTTTTCTTAAAAATCTATATGGGTATCATCTTTATGGTTCCTTGGGGTGCTGATTACGGAAATGATATCCATACGTATCTACATATATATATACAAACATACGGGGCAAACTGAGAACCTCCTTTTTTGTAAAAATTACTCATAGAATAGAATAGAACAGAATAGAAAGATATTTATTCGGATAACACAACAAGTATCTAATTAAACAACACCTTAAAACTAACAAACAGAGATTTGCTACCGAAAAGGTCTCCACTCAGCAATGCAGTTGACACAGCTGTGCTAACGGCGCTCGTATTCTGTGGAAACAGCTAGGTGTGCCGCAAATACTGCGCGACTCGTGTTAGGGGATAGTACGCGGGCGTAGCCGCGGGAAAAAACTAGTATGTCGTATAAAATATCTCGAAGACAGTGAGTTATGAAGTAAATATGGTATACTATTTCGGTAAACCTCGTTGTTCTTAATACAATAAACCATAAAAAACACGAGAAAATGGAGAGTTACAGATCTAAGGTCATTAGGAGCTAGGAGCCCCTTATTTAGAATGAAGGAAAAATTGAAAAATTTAGACACCGAGCAGGATTCGAACCTGCGACCTCCCGGCACTCGCGGCCAGTCAGTCGCTCTAGCCAACTGACCTATAAAAAATAAGAGCCCCTTAACATTCTCGTTCGCTTCGAGATGGCCGTTATCTCCCTTCATAATTATGATATTCAGTAATTAGGGAACGTCGAAAAATAAAAAACTGATGGTTAAGTTTAACACTTTCACTGCCAGACTTGAATCCTGCATGAATCTCAGGAACCGATGTAACGACAGCCCGCCTAGTGGCATCTGAGAAAAGTTATGCAGCGCTCGCTAGCTACCGGCAGTGGAAGTATTATTAAGCTGGGTCATTCTACTTTTTCATGACCAGTTTTCTATTGCAAAAAAAAATCTATGATATGTATTGAATTAGTGTACAAAAATAGGATTTCGAAATAGTACCTGACCCTAATAAAAGGAGTTTATAGGTAAAATACTTTAATATTAACATACTGCTTTAAAAGGTGGGTAACACAGTGGTAAACACCATTTTTTCATACAAATGGTGAGACATCTAAGGACCACTGAGTTACTCAATTTATGGATATTAGCTGTGGTTTGTTAATTACCGAAACTATCGGAAGTGACACTGCAATTACACCTCTTTCTATATAACAATACAAAAATATGAGGTGAGGGCCAAGTATTCCAAAATCTGCATTTCAAAAAAGTGTCTGAAAATTATGTACATGAAAAAGTAGAATGCCCCAGCTACGAAGAGTCAAACAAAAATAATTCTTACCAACACTCCATTAGTGTTATTCGTGTCACCAGATGGGTACGGTGTAAAGACGGCCAGAGCTATGCAGTTAGCGAATATGGTCGTTAAGATCATGTACTCGAACGGTCTGGGATGGATTTGTTAAAGAAATTATTTTCAGACCAAAATCACCATATTTAACGCACATTGTGAAATGAAATGAAATGAATAGTAGATTGTATGACAAGGGTCTAAAATGAGACATATTACCACGAGACAGTTATTTTCCCGAACAAAGTGAAGATAGTTACGAGGTTGGCAACCCCTTTTCACGCCGAGGTATCTATAGTACTTTTCTCAAACATGCAATGAAATAAATTACAAAAACTCCAAGAAAATAAACTTAAATTTCTAAAGAAATTAAAAGTAAATAATACAAAAAATATAACTAACACATGTATTACTATGTCTTCATCGCTGTTGTCATCGGCGTCTGAACTCATATTTAAATAGGTAATAAATACAACAATGCATAAATCCCATTACAAAAGAAAAAAAAATTATTTCGCCTCCAAAATGATTTAAAAAACCGGCCAAGTGGGTGTCGGACCACGCAAAATGAAGGGTTCCATACCAACACACACTAGTCCACATTTAGAATCATTATTCAATACATTGAATCTAAATAAGTCGTATCTTCATAGGGAACTCACGGCACTTACGACCTTTTGTTTGGGCAAGACAGTTTTTAAGCGAAAACTCAAAAACCGTAAAACCTATTCAAACCAAAAATCGTTGAAAGTATGCACACCACCTCAATTTTTTTCAGAATTTTAAACTTTATAGTTTGGAAATTAGAGGGGAGGGACACTTTCTATGACTTTGACAGCTAATATCTCACCAACAGTTGATTTAAATGGACAAGTTTTTTAGAAACCTCCAGATCATTTTTAAAGGCCTATCCATCGATATCCCACACGAATATGTGTGTTGAAATTTTTTTTTCATCCACCGGTCACATGTATGGAGTGGAGTGCCCCTTCTAATTTAATATTTTTTCACTTTTAGGTAGCGGTTCATAGAATACACCTCCCTACTAAATTTCGTAACTGAAGTGCTTATAGTCTCCGAGTAAATCGGCTGTGACATACGGACGGACAGACATGACGAATCTATAAGGGTTCCGTTTTTGCCATTTTGGCTACAGAACCCTAAAAATACCTTCACGGTTTGAGTAGACATTTTTACCGCTAATATTTAGATGAAATAGTTTAAATGTGTATTTTCGTAGTTTTTGCATTTAAGATTTTTGGTCTGTGTTAATAATTTATTACTTATTATGTTGATGTCGATTTTATATAAATAAAACAGCGAAATATAGTAAACATCGTTTATGTTTGTTTTTTAATAATCGTAGTGGCAGAATGTCATAACGAACCAAAAAGCAAATAATTGCTTTTGGCTGAGCGCCGTGATGCTGTGTGACAAATAAATGTGGAATGGAAATTAAAAAAGAGCATCTTGCAGGCCTGGGCCTCCAACACTGTATGAAATTCCTTTAAAGGCCTCTCGACTAGCGGCACCCGAAACGTGACACTTCGCAGCCTATTATAATGAATATAACCTCAATATTTCATTGCATGTTTGAGAAAAACTCTTTGTCCAAACAAAATGTTGTAAGTCCCGTGAATTCCCTATGAAGATACGACTTTTTTTGATTCAATGTATTGAACAGTGGTTTTTAAATGTGGACTAGTAGGTGTTGGCACGGAACCCTTCATCGTGCGTGGTCCGACACGCACTTGGCCGGTTTTGTTAATCGGGAGACATATAGATTTCTAAAACTATGAGTATTTTGGAAGAACATCTGGTGTTAAAAGAATGTACACAGATAAATGACGAGATTTATTATCCTCCGGATTTTATTGTTGACATTTTTATCACACCTACTACGTCGTTAACCTTGTCCAAGACAAAACAAATCGGTCAAGTGCGAGACCGACTCGCGCACCGAGGGTTCCGTACACAGATCCCTTCCCTACCCAATTAATTCAGGAAAATCTTAACAACATGCTGTAGAAATTGAACGCCATGGGTACAGTGCCATCTGTCGGCGAATTTGTATAGTGGTTTTTCAAGGAAGGGACTCCCCGTCCCGTATGGTGCAGGGTTAGGATAGTACTTCCAAGAAAG
Organism: Epiblema foenella; assembly: GCA_963556455.1. Taxonomy (NCBI): domain Eukaryota; kingdom Metazoa; phylum Arthropoda; class Insecta; order Lepidoptera; family Tortricidae; genus Epiblema; species Epiblema foenella. The sequence continues at coordinate 12,493,707 of OY747116.1, read as the reverse complement.
GGTTCTTTCAGTGGGTGTCGTAAGAGTCGACTATGGGAACCGGGATTTAGTGTGTTGTTGGCGATGGGCTAGCAACCTATCACTACAATATCACATTTTCTCCATCTTTAAACCTACAATTGCTAAATGTGGCACTGGAATTAAATTTCATATGCTCTGCTTACCCCTTTTGGAAATACAGGCGTGATTCTAGGTATGTGTATGTTTATGTAATTCTTGAACGCGTGAACCGATTTCAAAATTCTTTTTATTTATTTTTATGTATACTTTTTCAGCATTATCACATTGGAATGAATAACACAAAAATTCATGCAATGGTGATTAATTTACAAACTTAGTATGTAAATGTTTTTTGATGATAAAAAAAGAGAAGCTAGATGAAGCACTGGTTAAATTTTTCCTTCTAAATTTACATTGATATTAATTTTAAGTAATAATTCCATATTTTTCCTTGGTAAACTTCGGAGATAAGGAGGCGGACGGTATTTTTTTTACATTTTCCCTCATAAATCGAAAAAAACGACATAAAAAATAAAATAAAAATGGTTTCACAATATACAACTCGTGCCCGTGCATATGACACCTCACTTGACATATTCATTAGACTTTGAACTTAAAATGAAAAAAACCGGCCAAGGGCGAGTTGGACTCGCGCACGAAGGGTTCCGTACTAGTATCTATAAAACAGCAAAAATAACTTAACCAAAATTACAGTTAAATCAACCTATCTCAAAAACTATAAGAGATACTTTGATCAAACCAAAAATCGTTGAAAGAGTTAATTAGCATGCATCACCTCTATTTTTTTTAGAATTTTATACCCCGTAGTTATAAAAATAGAGGGGGGGGGGACATACTTTTTACGACTTTGAGAGCTGATATCTCAAAAACCGTTCACTTTAAGAAAAATGTTTTTTAGAAAACTTTATATCATTTTAAAAGACCTTTCCATTGATACCCCACACGGGTATGTACATCGAAAAAAAAATTTTCATCCCTCAGTTACATGTATGGGGGGCCCCACCCCCAATTCTTTTTTTTACTATTTAGTGTCATAATTTTGTAGCGGTTCATACAACACATATTCCCATCAAATTTCATCACTGTAGTACTTATAGTTTCCGAGTAAATCGGCTGTGACAGACGGACAGACGGACAGACGGACAGACGGACAGACGGGCATGACGAAACTATAAGGGTTCCGTTTTTGCCATTTTGGCTACGGAACCCTAAAAAGACACTAAAAAAAATGTTGCATGCATCTGGGTTACCCTTCTTTATAACTATTTCAAATTTCAAATCGATAGCATAAGTAGTTCTTGAGATATTTAGCGTGTGTGACAGACAGACAGACAAAGTGAAACCATAAGGTTACTTTTTTACCATTTTGGTACGGAACCCTAAAAACACTTATTTCGCTTATTTGCGTCATGTTGATGATATCACACATAAACGATAAGAATAGATCGTTAACAAGTTGGCCATTGTTCTGGACCATAACATGTCTGTTGGTGTGTTGAACCGCTCTCATATTAAAATAGAAAAACAGTTATGATAGCTCTCAAGACAGCCACAAGACAAGACAGTGATAGATGTAGATACATATAAAAAAACAAAATTAAAAATTTTGAAAAACCCACGACGGATGTACGGTGAAAAATGTTTACTGCAGCGCCCCCTGGTGAGTTATCATCGTAACACCCAGCTAAAATTCGTCCCGACTAAGCTATAAATCTATTGCCGAAAACCGCTTCTAAATCGGTCAAGCCGTTTTGAAGATATTGATGTGCACACACAAACAAACAAACAAACAACCTCTCACCCTAAACGCATATACCTTCTCCGTTCCGTCGTGGGTAAAAAGAAGAAGTCCTAACTGACTGACTCATCAACGCACAGCCGAAACTACTAACGCTAGAGAATTTTTTTTACACAGTCGGTTACATTTATAACGTAAGCTAGGGGTAAGCAAGGATTTTTCGAAATTCATCCCCTAAGGGGGTAAAACAAGGGATGAAAGTTTGTATGGGAAACGTAAATTTTTTGGAATTAGAAACTTGAAATTTTGTATATCTTAGGCGAATAAAAGCTACTGACATTCCCCATTAAGCGCTTCAAAGCGTTGCTCAAACTATTTAATCACTTTTTTATTATTGTGCAATATACAAGGACTACTACAAACTTAATCTTTAGAGAAATAATTCTTTCCTGATTGATCGATTTTAATAAAGCTCTTCTGGTTGGTTGATACCCATTACGAAATATTTTAAAAGTGTTAAATTAGTGTTCTGTGATTGGTGGATTTAATAGGTGAAGTATTTTGATTGGTTTTTCAACTGTTTTGGTTTGCTTGTTCAATTGTATTGATATAAATTTAGATTTGAAAAAGGATACTTCCACTCAACAATAGCATAGCACAGCCTTCTCAACGGATTCTTCAACCCGAGGCACAGAAGGCTGCTCTTCGGTTTCTCCGGCTGAGGCTTGCCTCGCGAGCGCGCTTGTTTCTTAGGCGCGGGCGCCGCCTCGTCGCCCGGTGTGCCCGGGGTGGGAGGGGCGGGGGGCGCGTCCGCCATTGCTGGAACAAGTAATAGTACATGAAGTATGAGTATAATAATTTATGATGGGTCTGGGATACTTTGTGAGAACTAATTGTCGTTTAATCTTGTCATGTCATGGCTGGCATTCGACTTAATTAACCGGTGATCTGGCTAATTAAACGGTTTACTATAAATTTACAATAAATGGAGAAATTTAATTCAACGCTCCGACCAGGTTTCGAACCCTTGACATCCTGGCACACGCGGCCAATCTCTCAAGTCAACTGAGCTACCGGAACAATCAAGCTCGGGCACAAATTATTCAACCATGCAGTTCCCTCTTACAAAACCTTGGGGAGGCGTACAGTGACGTATAGAACAACCCTTATTGTTTCACTTTGTCTGTCTGTCTGTCTGTCTATCACATAGCTAAATATCTCAAGAGCTACTTATGTTATCGATTTAAAATTTGGAATAGTTATAAAGAAGGCCTAGCCATATAATATGACTTTTTTTTAAATATTTTTTTATTTCCTGTGAAAAATGACAGATAATAAATAGGTAGTTCAAAATTTTAAAGTCTAGTGAATATGGCGAGTGAGATGTCATATGAAAGGGCTTGGGTTGCACATTCTGAAACAATTTTTATTTTATTTTTTATGTCATTTTCTCTTATTAGTCATTTTTGTTTTATCAGGGAAAATGTAAAAAATAAACCGTTCTGCCCTTATCTCCAAAGTCTACCAAGGAAAAAATATGAAATTATTACATAACATTGATATCAATGTGTATTTTACGGGAAAATCGGTCATTTTTCACAGAAAATAAAAAATATAAAAAAAAGGTTCAATGCATCTAAGTTACCCTTCTTTATAACTGTTTCAAATTTCAAATCGATAGCTTATTTAGTTCTTGAGATATTTAGCGATGTGACAGACAAACAGACAGACAAAGTGAAAACCTAAGGGTTCCTTTTTCACCATTTTGATACGGAACCCTAAAAAGTAGTTTAGCGGGCCCTGGAATCCCTTAGGCTACAGCCGGGAAGGACGAGTTTCCGTACTGCAACAATTCGACATTGTCATTTCGACGCCAGCGTTCCTAATTCGAGATTGCACGCGTTTACATTAACGACTGCTGTAAAGCTAGTCCATAAATTGAGACATAAATGTATTATTATTGCAGCAGTAATGTAGGCGAGACCTTACGCATTATGCCGGGCGGAAAGATTTGAATTGCTGTTTTGATAAATAACGAAATTATAACTGGCAAATTAATTCAGATAGCAATGTACATGTTGCTGAACATTCTCAACAACTCAAGAGAGAATTTTCCTAAACTTTCGCTAGAATTTATAAATAAGTTTCCAATGGAAATATTCCAATGGGAATTTTGATGTAGGCCAATGTAGGTATGTAACTGATGCACATGTTTTCAGTGTTTGTAAGATTTAAGTTCTGAAAGTTTTCATTCCATAGGTACACAAAGCTTTGCAACTTTGGAAACTTTTCCTCAGTTCATTTCGAATACAGGGTCTACGATGGTCACGTTTATCGCTTGCTTGGGTATCTTCCGACACAAGCATTGCTATGCTTACTGGAAGGTGCCAACCTTTGCCTCTGTTCAACACACATGTTAAAACCCAATAAACTATTTTTCATTTTCATTTTTTCATGGATGACAAAATAACCATCTATCACTTTCTGATAACTCGTTAGAAAGTGACATATGCTTTATCTTGTCGGTTATCACGCGATAACTGCGACCATAATACGGCGCCGGTTTTATTTCACCCATAGTTTGTCAAATGACAACGACAATTCATCAGACAATTCTGGGTCAGCAAGCAATGAGAGGACTCTGCGAACTTATTTCTAGATCCAGTAATGTACAATTAATTGTTATTTTTCGGTGTTTTTCTTTCACTTTTCTATCGACATAGTGGTTGCTGAAAGTTATATCTAATTTACTTCAAAGGACACAATTCTCAGTAATATAGGAACTGAAAATTGTCAACGTTAGGTGACAACTTTTATGTTGTTGAAATAAGACTTTTATCTCCAATACAAGATACAAGGGGATATAAATAATAGACTAGACAATTAAAATAAACAATTCAGTGAGAAAAAAATGGAGATGCGTCGAATATGGGTTTGACCGAATACGAACATTCAGCCGAGTATTAGGTCCAGCTGTTGCCAAACCTAATATTTGGCCGAATTGTTCGGTTCAACGTAATTCCTTCATCTATTGTTGAATGACTAATTGAATAATAAAATTTTTGTTCATTATCAAGACGAAATATTGACAAAAAATAAGTTTTATCACTGTTAATAATGGGTCAAGTATTAATTTCACGAAGCAGTAACTATAATACACTATTGTAACTTGTAACAAAACCCTCTCAAAATTGTTCGGTAAATATTTGGCAGCTGAATCGAATAATTCGGCCGAATACCGAACATTCAAAAACATGCCGAATATGCCGAATGCCGAATAATAACCGAATATTCGGCGCATCCCTAGATAAAATACGTTAAGTACAAAATAATCTGTTCAAATTCAGCAAACCTTACGCTATGGGATAACACGATTGATACTGACGTTTTTGCGTTCACAAATTTAAATAATACATGTATTATTATCGGAGCGATAATGTAGACGAGACATCAAACCTAATGCCTGTGGAAAGATTTGAATTTTCTTGATCAATAATGAACCGAACAGGAAAAGTAATAGCTTCCTGGCCCTATTTCATCAACAGTTGTTGTCCTTCTTAGACATTTTTGGACCTTCTTGGAATTATGCCGGTTTCCTTGCGATGTTTCGGTGATGGAAAACCACTATTTTTTAATTTGGAGCTTTTGGACAATCTTACACAAATCAACCTAGTCCCAAACTAAGCAAAGCTTGTACTATGGGTACCAAGTGACGATATACATACTTATATAGATAAATAGATACTTAAATACATAGAAAACATTCAAGACTCAGGAACAAATATTCGTGTTCATCACACAAATACATGCCCTGACCGGGATTCGAACCCGGGACCTCCAGCTTCGAAGGCAGGGTCACTACCAACTAGGCTAAAGCGGTCGTCAAAACCTACTATAAATTATAAAATTATATTTCTATTTTTTTTAAAACCGTGGTACCAGGTTGGTACGAGCCATTGTTCGAACCATTGCAGGTTCGAACAATGGCTCGTACCTGCAATGGTTCAGATTGCAAGTAGCGTGCTATACGGTTCCGGGTTCCGCTATAGTAGCCCCATCTATAAATTACCATTAATCTGAAATTATAGTCACCTTATGCCTTAAGGCAAGGTCATTCCATTGCAAATGACGCCCTCTAACACGCGTGAGTTTGCAATTAACCATCCCGCTCTCTACGCAAGCTCTGCGCGTAATTTCGTACACTTTAATTTATTTTTGAATACTGGATCATATGAAAAATGTATCCGGTTATTTTGTTAGCACAATAAAAAAGCTGTCCTAATTGTAAAATAAAATATCACTCTCCCTGATAATTACGAAATCTGCAGCGTTTTTAAGATTATATTAAGTTTTTTTTTGACAGTTAAGTACCAAGGCATTTTTCAATTTTTTTTTTAATTATTTTGTTTCTTTTTCAGTCCACAGTAGTTTTGTATAGTGTAATTCTACATTACTTCTTCACACTAGAAGTTCAAACTTCAGTATTTTCGTCAGATCTCTGAATGAGCCTTGCCTAACTTACTTGAAAGCCAATGTCTTAGTGTCAATTTAGCGTGCAGTTACGTCACTTCAGTCAGTCATCAGTTGTGACACTTGACAGAGTCAAGATATACAAACAATCTATTTAATATATTGTTGTACTGTGGAAAATAATAAAAATATCCAAATACTGAGGTACCTTAAGTGGTTACGAGTATGTGTTATCTCCGAACAAATAATGCTTCAACGCCTGAAGATGTCATCTCAACAAACGGTATGTATTCAAACAAGGACGCTATTTTGCCTAATTTTCATCCTCTTAGCGTTTCCCAATTGTGTCCTGGAGAAGCCTAGATTTAGTGCATTCTTTTAATCTTTTACGAAATTATTATAAACACTGAATGAAAATCCATTACATGAGAAAGATGACAATTAACATTATGCAAATGTTCGACTTGACAGTTCGACTTATACAGGATGTATGTTGACCGTGTGTCAAAATAAGGGCCTTCGTTCGCTGGTGTCGTTCTTTTTCGAAGTATCAAGTTTTTATTGTTCCTGTAATTTGTTAAATATGTACTAAACTTCATAAATGTGTATTTGCATTAAGAAGACAGAGAGGTTTCACTTACAGCATATTATTGATATGGGGTAATTCAATAGACGTTAAAAATATTTTTTTGGCCCAAAAGAAGTGCATAAGAGCTGCGTGTAACACCCACTACCTGGCCCATTGTAAACTCCTATTCCAAGCTACGGGGGTCTTACCTTTACCATGCATGTACATTAAACAGATTGCACTATTTGTAAAGCGACATCCAGAATATTTCACTAAACACCCTCAAGTGTTCAGTAGATCAACTAGACAGAAGGATAAATTATTCTTGCCTCGATCCAAAACGCATGTTTTTAGCAATATTTCGTATATGGCAAATACAATTTTCAATAATTTACCGACGTATATAAAGGAATGCCCCCAAATTCAATTTGGCAAAGTCATAACAAGTTGGCTTCTTGGAAAATGTTATTACTCCATTCAGGATATTCTAAATGAACGACATAAATAATATGCCTCATTTCGACATGAAACTACTATTTAATAATAACTTGACATTTATAGAAACTGACACATTTTAGATAAATGTGTTATAATTATTATATAGAACGAAAAAACCATTAATTATATTGCATGCCAATATTAGGTCGAACATGGAACTTCTTCTTTTTTTATGTTATCGGGGGCAAACGAGCAGACGGATCGCCTGATGGTAAGCAATTACCGTCGCCCATAAACACCTGCAACACCAGAGGAGTCGCAAGCGCAAGTGCGTTGCCGGCCTTTCAGAAGGGAACACGCTCTTTTCTTGCAGGTTTGAAGGTCATATCGGTCCGAAAATACCGCAGGCGACAGTTCATTCCATAGTTTGGTTGTGCAAGGCAGGAAATTTCTCTCTATTGTATACTGTTCTTGCAATAAAAATATCTTTCTTTCTTTCTATATCTATATTTTTAGTACTTATAATTACATAGTATAAAACAAAGTCGCTTTCTCTGTCCCTATATCCCTATATATGCTTAAATCTTTAAAACTACGCAACGGATGCGGTTTTTCTTAATAGATAGAGTGATTGAAGATTAAGGTTTACATGTATAATAACATCCATTAAATAGTGCACCCGTGCGAAGCCGGGGCGGGTCGCTAGTAACTGTATAAAAGTTCAAGATCAACTATACTGGGATAAAGCTAGGAGGATGATGGTAAAGTCCTGTGGGTTAAAGTATTATGACTTGTAGATAATAATCGCGAGGTAGACAGCTCAGTGAAAGCCGCTAGTATGGTTTTACTCTATTATCAGTGTTTTATTTTAGAAAATCGCGTCTGCCGCTAGGAAGGAAAGTAATAATAGTTAGTATATCGAAGTAGATACACCTAAAAATATACCGAGGCGTGGATTAGCGATTAGTGACTTCACGATCCGAGTCGTATTCACGACTCATCAACTAATACTCTCTGAACAACCAGAACTATTGGCTCATTGAGCTGTAGACCGCGCGAGCCGTTCTTTTTGATCATCAACAAAGATTTCTATATAAATTTGTAATTTTATCACCTTTGCATCGGTTGACGTGATAAAGAACTAGCCTTGAAAAACAACCAATACTAAGTTAACCAGTCGCTTAAATTTGTAACAAAATTCGCCGATAGATGGCGCTATACCCGTGGCGTTCAATTTCCACACCATGTTGTTAAATTTTTCCTGAATTAATAGGGTTGGAACCGGTACATATCTGTGTACGGAACCCTCGGCGCGCGAGTCGGACTCACACTTGACCGGTTTTTTACTCTAACAACACCTATTTCGAAAGATGACCATAAACTAAATCCACAAAATTTCATATGAATTATCAAACCTGCTCACAAAAATTCACGAGAATCGGTTGAGAACAGCCAGACATCAACGGACATGCGAAAGCTTTTTTGCCCAAGCTTAAACGAAGACGCTCCGCTGGTTCGATTAATTATTCTATGCAGTTGAACCGACCCCGACCGTGGGATCGAGTTATGCTGGTGAGTGATGAGACAAGTCGAGTTAGTTTGTGAATGGCGTAGCAGGTGCGCGGGAGTCAATGACGCGAATAGAATATAGGACGTCAGTGACAAGAACTATTTCGTTATTTTATAGAACACTAGCGACCCGCCCCGGTTTCGCACGGATGCACTATTTAATGGATGTTATTATACATATAAACCTTCCTCTTCAATCACTCTATCTATTAAAAAAAACCGCATCAAAATCCATTGCGTAGTTTTAAAGATTTAAGCATACATAGGGATATAGGGACAGAGAAAGCGACTTTGTTTTATACTATGTAGTGATAATTAACTACATACAATTACCATTAGAGACACCATCGTCACAATACGAATTTAACGTTATTTTATTTACTAACATTTTCCCGCGACTTCATTACTACTGGCAAAATAGTACATTTTCGATAGTGTATAAATTCATTTAAAACATATCATACGTGCGTAATTTTAATAAAAGCTGAAATTTCTTTTGTTGTATTTAAACGGCGAGTCTGTAAGAAGTTTCAAATCTCGCACAGTAAATGCTTGTTTACATACAAACTTCCATCCCTTATTTTACCCCGTTAGGGGTTGAATTTTAAAAAATCTCTTCTTATCCGTAGCCTACATTATAAATGTACAAAAACTATATAAAAATCAATTCTCTAGCATTCCTAGTTTCGGCTGTGCGTTGATAAGTCAGTCAGTCAGGACTTCTTTTATATTTATAGATTATACAGTGGAGTTCTAAAATATGTTATCAAAAATATGTAAACACGACTATACTGTTAAAGGCATAAGGTTTTTCATATTCATATTTGCCTATACGTGATTATTGACCCGTAGGCAAGAGAACCAGAGGTAGGCCGGCGGAGAGATGGCTTGATGAGATCCAAAAAGCAGCAGGAAAACATTGGACTGAAAAAGCAAATTACAGATTTATGTGGAGAAAATTGGAGGAGGCCTTTACTCTATGAAGAGGTCCTTGATAAAAAATGTTGAACTAAAATTATATGTACTTATTAAAAATTTTATCAATTGTAAATTGCATGCTATTTAATCACAAAGTTATTGCAAACTGAATTTTATTAAGGAAATAAAAAGGCTTATATTATTATTATTATTATTTATTTGTTCGGACTTGTAAGATTACTCATACAAAATTAATTCAATTCATTATTATTCATCAATAATAAAGATGAGAACGAAAAACCCACGCGTTTCGCTCTCATTCCCGCCGGCGGCGACGTCCACCGCGCGATCGCGACAACAGAGACACATATACCCCTATTCGTCCTGGTACCGCCGCATAATTAACTAATTTAATTTTTGACGACCGGTTTAGCCTAGTGGGTAGTGCACCTGCCTGTGAAGCTGACGGTCCTGGGTTCGAATCCCGGTCAGGGTAAATATTTGTGTGATGAGCATGAATATTTGTTTCTGAGCCTTGGATGTTTTCTATGTATTTAAGTATTTATATCTATTAAATATATCGTCGTCTACTACCCATAACACAAGCCTTCTTGAGCTTACTGTGGGGCTAGTTCGATTTGTGTAAGATTGTCCTCTAATATTTATTTATTTATAATGGGTAGAATCAGTCTGACCCAGGCCCAGATCAGGCTCAACCAATCTCACTGGAGCGCAAACTCTTAGTGTATTCCAGTGTTCCAAACCACACGCGTGGTCGTGCCGGAGGTTTTCCCCTGGATTTTCCCCAGGCTACTCTCCAACCGCGCACTCCTATCGCTTTATTGGGCCCGGCCTATAAAGCCACAGTCAGGTTCAAAAAAAAAAAACAATCTGACCCAAGTTGCACCTAGTTTGCCTTCGCTGAGTTTCTTGCTGGACTCTTCTCAGTTAAGCTAGGTTCAGTGAACCAGCGACAAAACTCTCAATAGCTCGATTCAGATTTGGTTGAAACCGCTCAACCAATCTCACTGGAGCGCAATATCTTAGAGTATTCCAGTGTTCAACGCCACTCGGGTGATCATGTCGGAGGTTTCCCCTGGATTTTCCCCAGGCTACTCTCAACCTCGTACTCCTATCGCTTTATCGGGCAGACCTATAAAGCCACAAAGCGTTTCGCTCTGCTTTTGCAATAAAACACCATTTAATAACTATTTTTTTATTATTAAAATTATTTAAGTTTAAACACTATCACGTCTATTTTGTTTTTTGAAGCAACACTTTATTTTATGTGTAGGTACAACAGTCAGCATCATAAACATGTGTACAGTTCGACGTAAGTATAATGTATAAGCGCGATACACAGATACTCATACATTGATACTAGGCGAGAGGCGCTCATTTTAAAACTAGTAATACTTTGTAAACTGTACATATGTTCAAAATCAAACTGAATTTCCAAACAACCCGTCTTAATAGCTCTTGAGTGGTATATATTTAAGCAGATATAAAATGCCTAACAATTACGAAATCCGCAGACATAATCTGCCCTTTGATCAATACAAACTAGTAGTTAATTTCATCTGCAATGTAAATAAACAGTAAAATATAAACTAAATACCGATCTCTCCGCGCAACCGAGATACATCCGCAGTACTCTGCGAATTACACTACGTCAGAGATATATACAAGAAATAGGCGCGTTGAAAAATTATTGAAAGAGTACAAAAATGTGCGATGCCGGGCAGTGAGTGAATTTTTAAGAAGTTATTGGTCCTTATGATCATTTAAATAATCTATTTAGACAATTTTCTGTATGAAATTCGATGTATCAATTTCGGTCATTAGGTACTTACCAAAATCGCTAATCGTGTAGTGTTAAATAATATTATTTTTACACCTGCTATTCAGAAAAGAGTTATTGTTGCCTTCGAATGAGGGATCAAAGATGTACTTTTCTTCCCTCATTTGAGGGCAACAATGACTCTTTTCCTTATAGAAGGTGTGAAAAGCAGTATGTGATACTCTGTAGTAAAATCATTTGTAAGACATTTCATGTTTTTAGCAGCGGGCCTCATAGACGGTGTGAAAAGCAGTATGTGTCACACAGTAGCAAGATTTCCGTCTTGGGCGTGAACACTTGAATCCCTCACTACGCTCAAGATTCTACTTTAGAATCCCTCGCTACGCGCAGGATTCTATTGTAGAATCTTTCGCTTCACTCAGAATTCAATATACCGCCCTCGCCGTAAATATATCATTTTGCTCCCTTGAGACACAATCTACTAATTTACGACTTTAAGGGTCCTTCTCAGTGTAACGCTTATTTTTTAATCTATATTCTATGTGTACAGGACGGTTGCAGTCTGATATCACATTATTTACATGTATTTCTTTTTAATTTGAGAAATATCGTTTTAAACATTACTCTAAAACGTTACTCCAAATCAACACAATAGTTTTTTGCCGCCTTAGTTCTAGTACATATAACGAAAGCAAAAAGATGGCTTTATTTAACGGAATTGTCTATACTTTTGTCATAATTTGCGTTCAAACCATTGTAAACCCGCTTAAGATCACTTCTTTCGCGACCGCTGGGAGGTGACATAAATGTACCTACATAATACTGACTTTGTGCTATCTATAGGTACTATCTATCCATTGTAAGTCTGTGTTCAGACAGCGAGAAAGCTCAGTTATATGTAAACACGGTTCCCCGATGGGAGGTATCCCGCCGGGTCTTGAGCGATGCCCTTGTTTTCAGAACGGATTATATATGCTTTAGAATAAATATGTAGCTGAGTCTCTTTTAATATGACATAATCAAAGTATTTTAACTATTTACTATTTCATTCGCTGCTTTTCATATAAGTTAATCATCCCTGTGCTGGACACTGACCCAATACGTGGCACTTTCAATCTTATGTCATGATGGCAGAGGTGATTTATAGGTGTCATCTATTGTGACGTTTACCTTAACGACAGTGGCGGAAATGCTTACGCCGCAAGCACCTCGTGTGATAGTAAGCCATCACCGTAGCCTGTGGACGCTTGCGGCTTGAGATAAATTTAAAGCGCGTTGCCGACCCTTTATTAAGAAGAAGAAGAAGAAGAGAGGTACGATACGGCTAGCGATGTATTTTTCTAGAAAGATAACTATACTATGGAAAAAATACGCGGTGATAGTGTACTAGTCTGAGTAGCCTAGTGGTAGGGTGCAGAAGAACAGAGTAGCGAGCTCGATTCATTATTTTTAGGGTTCCGTACCAAAATGGTAAAAAGGAATCCTTATGGTTTCACTTTGTCTGTCTGTCTGTCTGTCACGTCGCTAAATACCTCAAGAACTAATTATACTATCGATTTTAAATTTTGAATAGTTATAATATAAGTGGTTCAAAATTTGAAAATCTAGTTAATATGTCGAGTGGGGTGTCATATGAAAGGGCTTGGGTTGCACATTCTGAAACAATTTTTTTTACGTTGAGTCATTTTTGTTTTATAAGGGAAAATTTAAAAAAATACCGTCCCCCCCCCACCTCCCATTATCTCCGAAGTTTACCAAGGAAAAAATATAAAATTATTATATAACATTGATATAAATGTATATTTTACAGGAAAAATATAACTGTAGCTCTATCTAGTTTTCCTTTTTTTTTCGCGTAAAAACATTTCTATACTAAGTTTGTAATTTAATCACCTTTGCATGTACTTTTGTTTTATAAATTCCTACGAGATTATGCTGAAAGTACCTTCTTTCAAATAAAGAAAAAAAAATGGAAATGGGTTTACATGATAAAGAATTATCCTCAAAAAACTACCATACATACAAAGTTATTCAGTCGGTCAAATTTGTAACAAAAGTTGTCGATAGATGGCGCTGTATCCATGGCATCCAATTTCCACACCATGTTGTTGAGATTTTCCTGATTTAATAGGGTTGGAACCGGTACACATCTGTATACGGAACCCTCGGTGCGCGAGTCCGACTCGCACTTGACCAGTTTTATTTATTTGTTACTAGCGACCCGCCCCGACTTCGCACGGGTGCACTATTTAATGGATGTTATTATACATATAAACCTTCCTCTTCAATCACTCTATCTATTAAAAAAACCCGCATCAAAATCCTTTGCGTAGTTTTAAAGATTTAAGCATACATTGGGATATAGGGACAGAGAAAGCGACTTTGTTTTATACTATGTAGTGATTTTCTTTATCGTTGTATATAAAACAAGTTGCGTATTTTTTTTTAATCTACCTACGCCAAAAATCGGGTCGACGGCGCAGCGGGGTGCCTCCCGCTGGGAAACTGTTTACATATACTCAGCTTTCTTACATGTATAAACTATACATATACGGATAAGCATAAAATACGCATAGATATCAATCAACTCGCGTGTTCCTTGCAAAGCGTTCTGTCGACCTTACTTATCGGGAACACAACACGATAGAATAATTATAGTTAATTTAGATTTAGATAATTTATTTCATGATAAGGAATTACATTATAAATTTGCACACATGCCAAAATTACAAGAATTGTTACCATGATCGTCATAACAGGAAAAATAAAAAGAACATAATGTGAACTAGAGTAATACAAAACACGATAAAAAGTAAACAGAAAAATAAATGCATCTTCCATTCGGAATCGTCAGTCAGATAAATAATAATAATGTCCATTACAAAATACAAATTTCAAAACACAAAAAAATACAAATCAGTTGAATTCAAATTGAGTTATAATTATTTACATGTCCGTAAGCTAAGATCCATATACTCTTTAACCGAGTATAATGGGTTTTCCAATAAGAGGCGTTTCAGGCGGCGTCGAAATGCTTCGTTAGATGGTTCAAGTCTAAGATGAGCGGGCAGTCGCTCGTAATAGGTGGGCCCAATGACACGTGGGTTCTTACCTGCAAGTGCCATGCGACGGGGAACTGTTCTCAAACGCACAGTATGGCGGAGTGTCTTGCCAATTGCATTTACTGTGTTAAAGTCAGAAAGGTTGTTCCTTACGAACATAATAATTAGTAGTTTTTGCAACTGATCGATAATGAGAGGAATTAAAACACAAGTGTCTCCCGTTCGGCTCGTTTTATATTAAGACCACACGAGTGTTTTTATGCAATACACGATTTTATCTACCTCCATATATTAAGCCCTCATTCATGTGTTTCATGTAGGCGCGTTGTTAAGTTCACGGGCTGTGTAGTTACATCTCATAACAGTTCAATTTATGGTGCTATTATGGCCATCTCCGTCCGTCGCCCGAGGCGGGCACGGTATATTGTAAAGCTTGGTCCTTACCTACGGGTTTCGAACATATTAAATAGGATTTTCTATATGGTTATAGATAAAAGTACTTGTGTACAGTAGCCCGCGCTCTTTCATTCCTACCACGACAAGGTATATTTATAACTTGAAGGTGCGGCGCTGAAGCAGAGTTAAACCGATGCTGCCCGCGAGAAAAAAACATAAATGACATCGTTTTGTTATGTGCACTACGATCTTCGGGACGGGAGATGACAGCATAATTCGAAATGGCAAGAGAAATAGATGGGCTACCGCGAACCACAAACGAAGTTTTCCCTTTCTGTCTCACTTATATGCAAACTTGCAAGTGCGACAGAGAGGGAAAACTTCGTTTGCTGTTCGCGGTAGCGGCCCAGGCCTGACAATGCTACATACTTACCTACTCGTACAGAGAAGTAGTGGTTTTATTGCGGACTCTTATCGCTTTATAGGCCCAGCCTACAAGCCAGGTTAAAAAAAGGTTTTGTTATGGCTGCGTGGTTCTGTAAGGAGATCCTTAGTTGGGCTGCTCCAAATATGAGTGAGATGACATTTTTATGCACCCTACCTTTCTAGGTAAACATTTAAAATTAATACCTTTAATTGGCCGAGTGAAAGGAAGGTCTCAGCTTCAATTTCGACAAAAATGCTTTCGTATGTCCGGATTTCCGTTTGTTCTCGTCTACAGGTCGTAATTCTCAACCGATTCTCGTGAAATTTCGTGAGCAGGTTCAATAGTTATATAGAATTTTTTTGTCGAGACGGTTTTTGGAAATTTCCTAAAACAATTTTTTTATGAATGATTTTGTAAGTTTCTGCGGACGAATTTCGGTCTGTTCTCCTCTACAAGTCGCATTTCGCAAGCGATTCTCGTGAAATTTTGTGAGCAGGTCCGGTAATTACATAGATTTTTTTTGTCGAGTCAATTTTTGGAAATTTTCAAAACCAATTTCTATATCAAATATTTTGTAAGTTTCTGCGTTCGAATTTCGGTTTGTTCTCCTCTACAGGTCGCATTTTTCAACCGCTTCTCGTGAAATTTTGTTAGCAGGTTCGATATTCATAATTGACCGATATTCATAATTGACCTTTATATAATGTCAGATATTGTAAATGATAAAAAAACTCACTCGAGGTCTACAGCTCACAGAGCCACTAGTTATAGACAGGTTTGAGCAAAATGTATCATAGGTATTAAATACCTATCGAAAACATCGCGTGCCAAGACCAATTAACCCCTCTGTTTTCGCGATATCAATTCAATTAAAGTTTGGCGATCCACTGTTGCGGAACCCTTACAAATACGTATACAAGTACGTATTTGGCTGCGTCTTTGGTTTCACTAGCCCCGGATTGCCGAACCTCACTTGGATGGTTTCACGAGAAACAAAATCACCCATTTATTTTGTAAATAGGCGACAAGGGCACTTTTAAATGTCAAAATATTAATTAATTATTTATAGTAGTCTATCAATAAGAATATTAATAACTTTTAAATGTCATAAAATTTATTTACAGGCCTTAGGAAAACGTTTGCGGTATAGGGGTTGTGATCAAAGGTCCGGTGCGTACCTGATTCAACGTATCTCATTAGCCATACCAGCGCCGGAACGCGGCGAGTGTATTTGGATCGTTTGAGATACGTACCTGACGTATCAGACAAAACGTTAGTACTTAAATTTAATGTTAGTTCCTTTATATAACGTTTTTGTTCATTTTTTATTTAAATAAAGTTTATTTTACAATTTAATTTTATTAATTTGCAATATAATTTCAAAACTACAAATTAACAGTTATTATGATATACCGGTGAAAAAAATTTTTTTCGTGTAAAAAAATATTCTTCTACTTTTTCCTAATCAGAACACGATACCGAATATGTCCTTAAACGGATCCTCACTAGTTTTGTTACACCCTCTGTAACTCACGGGAATTACCACGAAACTCGATAGCCTATTTAAGAATCAGAGCCACAAGTCCTTAAAGACTCCACTCTCAAGACGCAACGTCAACACTCAACAGACTTAAAACCCACCATCTTGGCACCAAAACGTCCTACTTCCATTCAAAGTTCATAGTCCTATCAGCATTACAGTTAACTGGCTATTAGTAGACCTTAACCCGTAAGATATAAGGTCTTTTTGGTATAGATTTACGATTCTGTTTCGTATGACTCATTCAGACGTCATCAGATAAGGAAAATCCGATACTTGAAGACTAAATATATTTACAGATGAGATTTGGTGCATGCTAGCGAACAAGAATGTTGTTTTGATAGATATTGATTGCTGGGGACTGTACCAGGCCAGATATCGTGCTAAAACCTGTGCTAAAACCTCATCCCTTGGGTTTCTCCCGGTAATGTCCTAAGGACCCCAGACACGCTTTCCGCTTTGTCATGTAATCCCAAAATAGGGATTTAGGATGACTGTAGCTACATTGGACAGACAACCATAAAATTATCGCAATAAATAGTAAATTAGACAAATTAAATCATAAAAATATATGTTACTATAAAGATTCGCAAAACCTTGTTTTTAGAGTTCTGTAGCCAAAATAGCGAAAACGGAACACACATAATTTCCTCATGTCTGTCCGGTCCGTATGTCACAGCCGAAAATTTTCCAAAAACTGACTCGTCACAAAAATTCTATACATAATTATCGAACCTGCTCACAAAATTTCACAAGAATCGGTCGAGAAATGCGACCCGTAGAGGAGAAGAAACCGAAAATCGCCGCAGAAACTTACAAAATCATTGAATGAAAAAAATGTTTTCTTGAAATTTCCAAATAGTAACTTAACAAAAAAAGTCTATATATAAATACACGAAATCAAAGCGTAAAAAAAAATTATAAATCCGACTTATAAAACGACTTATAAACGATGCATAGTGGATTTTATGACAAGGGTCTAAAATAAGCTCGAACTATTATATAATAACTATCTCGTGGATTACCACGAGATAGCCCATTATTAATATGGCTTTTAGACCGATTTGTTAGCTGTTCATCCAAATTGGATTTCAACACTAATTTTGTCCAACACTCATTTCGTCCAACTCGCGTTTCACACAGTTATACACTCTACTTTTCAATTCGATTGCGAGAAAATAAATAAACAAAGGTCATCCACCCAAAATTAACGATAAATTCCACGGCGAACTAGAGGGCATTTTTTTTTAACTACGTTGATACACAAAACATACACCCCGCGGTTCGCGCGCAACATTCACGCGCAAATAAAAGCTACAGACCTTCCCCATTGAGCACTTCAAAGCGTTGCTCAAACGATTTAATTATTTTTTTAATTATTTTGCAATAAGGTGTACTACAAACTTAATCTATAGAAAAATGATTTTTTTCCTGATTGGTAAAGCTCTATATTCTGATTGGCTGATAAGAAATATTATTTATGATATTGGGTAATAAGAAATATTTTTTTGACTTCTCATGCTCGAAAAGTGTGTCATATTAGACTTGTCAAGCGGGGCTAAAGTAGTACATTTAACCCCTAGGGAAAATATGAATACATATTTATGATTTACAAAATATTTGAATTTGACCAATCAAAATACTTCACCTATTAAATCCACCAATCACAAAACACTAATTTAACTCTTAAAAAAATATTTGGTATTGGGTATTAACCAACCAGAATACAGCTTTACTAAAATCGACCAATCAGGAAACATAATTATTTTTTCTAAAGAGTCTAAAGATTAAGTTTGTAGTAGTCCCTATTTCACAATAATTAAAAAAGTGGTTAAATCGTTCGAGCAACACTTTGAAGCGCTCAATAGAAGGTCAGTTAGCTTTTTTCGCGCGTGAATGTTGCGCGCGAACCGCACGCAGTGTCTATGTTTTGTGTGTCAAAGGAGTATAGAAAAAAAATCATGCTGCAAAAGTATATATCTTCGCCGTGGAATTTATTGTTATTTTTGGGTGGGTTAACCTTTGTTTATTTATTTTCTCGCAATCGAAGTGAAAAGTAGAGTGTATAACTCTGGTCTAAAAGCCATATTACCCCTCGAACTATTTTCCCTCACTTCGTTCGGGAAAATAACTATCTCGTGCTAATATGGCTCATTTTAGACCCTTGTCATACAATCTACTATTATGAGTTAAATTAGTGTTCTGTGATTGGTGGATTTAATAGGTAAAGTATTTTGATTGGCCAAATTAAAATGTTTTGTAAATCGTATGTATGTATTTATATTATCGCTAGGGGCTAAATATACTACTTTAGCCCCGCTTGACAAGTCTAATATGACACACTTCTCGAGTACGAGAAGTGAAATAGTTATTTGTTCAACAAGAGAGCAAAGTAGATTTTTGCTGCAAGTGTTGATATTGAGTCCCGAGCAAGCGAAAGATTCTATAATTGAATCACGAGCGTAGCGAGTGATTCAAAATTAGAATCTTGAGCGTAGCGAGGGACTCAAAGACACGAGATGCAAATATCTTTGCTCTCGTGTGATACATACAACTTTTCACCTCAGCGGCGAGAACATATAACTCAATGGAATAAAACGCCACATAGAATAAATCAAATCATTTTTATGTAAAAAAATCAAACAAAAAATACATGTGAAATAACAAACATTAACTACAATTACTCTTTCCCATAACATTCACTTTATATGACGTTAAGAAAAAGCCCACTGACAACCGTTTTAGAAATGCAAATAGTTTTGGGTACGTTTCAATATGTATATTGTGTTTCGTCTTCATCGTCGCTTGAGCATCGAATATTGCTCCACATGGTTTTCGGTTGTTTGTTATGGGATAACCTTACTTACTTATACTTTTTCCGAGGTAATGGTTGCTCCTTTATCCGATCGTCATTTATTGAATATTTCGTGTCCCTTTAAATACTTCTGTCGAGACTTTTCGGGCATAAAACACAGTTCAGCCTCTTTGACGGCATCTCTCAACCCTTGAGGAGTTAAAACATCGGCTTCGTCAATTTATTCACTCATATTTAGTACAGTTTTTAGTTTAAGTTATGTTTTATATCCAAGAAAACGTAATACGAATAACATTTAAAAAGTTCAATCGCGCTAACTTTTTAAAGAATATAAAATGCGTTCTGAAACTGTATATGAATTTATATTCGTTCACCGTATGAAAAAAACTAAAGACTTATAATAATTAATGTTCGCGATCAATATCGCATTTCTTCATTGTATTTTAAGAATAATGAAATATTAATACGATTATAATAATTAGATTTAATATAGGTTTAATATTTTTATACGACTTTAACACGAGTTCGAATTTTATTTTGTTTCGGAACGAGTTTTTCGTTCCCGGTTTTTAGGGACCTACTACGAAGTTTCGAAGTCGAATGACGAATCGACATAGTTTATCTCTCTCTCTTTTTTGCAACGGAGTGAAAGTGACAGAGAAAATGAAGTTTAAATGTTCCAAGTTTGTATTACACCCGCAATATGAAAAGATGACCTGTGACTAACCTACGATATGAAAAATTAAAAAGTTAGTTTTCTTCACGCTCGCAGCAAAATTGCATTTTGCTCACTGGTTTCAAGCAGCAAAACCGCCGTGTTTGAGCCACTGAGGTGAAAAGTATTTTGAGTATGTGCGCAGTACATTATCCTTCCAGACCTCGCTTCACCCGGAGAAAGATCCTTTATACATGCTTGCAGTCACATTCGGCCCGAAAATGATAAAATTCCCATCAAAAAGTACCCGTATTTTTGAGATCTGTTTACGAAGAAAGCCGAGGCAGAGGCTAAATACCAAAATAGATCGTATATTATATGTAACCAGCCATCTATTTATAGCCCGCTGACGTGCTGTTTGAGTGTAAACATGGTTTTACTACTTTTAGCTGTTCATTCACGTGTGCTCGTCACTTTTGGCTGGTTTGCTATCGGATTATCCCGAGAAGCAGCTTTTTAACCCCTGACGCGCAACGCAAAACACGGATTATATAAGTTTAACTTGCGTACAGATAAATAAAAACCGGTTAAGCGCGGTACCGACACCTACTTTGCCTAGTTCACATTTGAAACCACTATCCAATAAATCGAACCTAAAAAGGTCGTATTTTCATACCTAGGCCACTTACGACTTTTTGTTTGGACAAAACAGTTTTTCAGCGAAAATTCAAAAAACTGTATAACCTAAAACCTATAATTGTTGAAAAAATTTATTAACGCACACCACATCAATTTTTTTCAGTATTTTAAACTCCACAGTTTGGAAATTAGAGGGGGGTAGGGGGGCCAGCGGTTCCTAGAATACACGTTCCTACCAAATTTTATAATTGTACTGCTTATAGTCTCCGTGTTAATCGGCTGTGATATATGGACGGACGGACAGACATAACAAAACTACAAGAGTTCCGTTTTCGCTATTTTGATTACAGAACCCTAAAAACTTAAGAAGATGACCAACTATGTGTGAGTAATCTGTACAGACATTCCAAAGGTATTTGAAACGTAATGGTAAACGTATGGTTTGCAAACTCATTATTAGCATATCTAGAAGTTCATACCCTAAAGGGGTAAAATAAGGGATAAAAGTTTGTATGAAAACACTTATTTATTGGAGTAAGAGACCTGAAACTTTGTATATAAACTCTCTTTTTAAATATATTAAAACTGTTTAAATGCAACAAAACATATTTCAGCGTTTTTCGAAATTGCTCCCCTAGAAGGGTGAAAAGGTTGTTCCAAGTTTGTATGGGGAGCAAATCTTTTTTGAAATGAGAGATTTAAAACTTCGTATATAGACTCTCTGTTTAAATACAACAAAACGTAATTCAGCCTTTTTCGAAATAGCTTCCCTAAAGGGGTGAAAAGGGGGTTCCAAGTTTGTGAGAGCAGCAATCTTCACTTTTCTTAAAAATCGATATGGATGTCATCGTCGAGGTGCCAATGACGAAACAGACACGCATTGTAATATCCAAAAAGGCCGCCATTTATTTTTCTTAAAAATCGATATGGGTGTTATTTTTATGGTTCCACGAGGTGTCGATTACGAAAATGACATGCATTTTTAAATCCAAGATGGCGGTCATGTGTTTTTCTTAAAAATCGAGCAAATCTTTTTTGAAGTGAGAGGTTTAAAACTTCGTTTATAGACTCTCTGTTTAAATACAATAAAACGTATTTCAGTGTCCGGTATTTTATCGAAAGTCTTTATGGCGTAGATGGTTTTTATCTATGTTTTGTGTCGTTTTATTTTTCATTTTTAGCGTATTACCCTTGTAAATCTCGTCCCTCGAACCTTGGCTTACACCACTGGGTTTATTGTTCCAAAAACTGAAGTTGTACTAGGAGCATTGCTTGCTTCGCTAAACTAAGGTCAATAGAAACGCTGTTCATATTTCCACGACATCAGACACTCATTACGTTCGGTACCCGCGCCATATGCCGACTATAAACCGATTTCGTGATAGGATGATGTCACTGACGATCTGTCAAACGTTATTCGAAGAGCATAGACGACGAGAGATTACATGATATCAAAGGGATTTTCTAAATAAGCTACGTCGAACCTCCAGGAAAAGCCACTAGGCCGGATTTGATAAAGATCCCTTAGACCAAATGTCAGATCAAATTTCAGTAACTCAGTACATTTTTTGACATAACAAACCGACATAAGGTCTAACGGATCTTTATAAAACCGAGCCTTAGCTTACCTAGTCACTAGTTTCACGAAAGCGAATGCCATGTAATAATTTATTTATTTTATTAATTTAATTTATTTTATAATTTTTTATTATTTTATTTTATTTATTTATTAATAAAAAAATTACATGCATTTTCCTGCACTGCTTTAACAGTTTACCTGCAGTTACAAGTCTCTATATATCTGACCTTAAAAGCCAGAGGGAAAACTAGACCCTGGTATATATTAGACCGATTTCCTCACAATGTCCTTTATAATCCAAAATGATAATATATTTCGTACATGAGTTTTTTTAATCCAGTGGTTCGAGGCGGGTCTCGAACCTGCGACCTACAGATTGAAAGTCGCATGTCTTACCACTCGGCTACAGTGGCTCCGTCACTATTAATATCCCATCAAAAACATAAATGTAAATAAATGCCAAGTGAAATCTAACAGTAAAGGGGTTTCTTTCAAAGCTCCTTCGATAACAGCTCCTGTCATGCAGAACGTTCTTCAACTGCTTAAAATGTTTTTTTTTTATGTTATTAGTTACTTAATAGGGTAACTCGCAAAATGTCGCTTACAATACTCGCGAAATATTACAAACTGGCGACCCGCCCCGGCTTCTCACGGGTGCAATGCTGATGCATGTATTATACATATAAACCTTCACTCTATCTATTAAAAAAAACCGCATCAAAATCCGTTGCGTAGTTTTAAAGATTTAAGCATACATAGGGACAGAGAAAGCGACTTTGTTTTATACTATGTAGTGATGTGTAAGTCAAAGAGATTTAAAGTTAGGTATATTGAGTATTGATAAGTGGCCCGAAATGGTTCGTGTAATCCACGGCCGGTGTCGCCTTTTTTCTTACCAAACTTGTCTGACACACTGTTTTATGTACAGTTATTCTGTGTTATTGCTGTGAAGACTCAAACGTCCACTTCAGACAGTGCCTCTCAAAATCAATAGCGACGGACGCGATACAACTAAACACGCTCAGGGTTCAATCACGTTCAATGCTCCGACGTGATTGATTTAATGACTCATCGGGTACAGTTGTACCGAAAATTTGTGCACGGACAAAGTGATCAAATATCCAGGACTTGATTGTATGAACATTGTGAGGAAACAGCAGGCGAATCACGTACCTCTATGTACTAACGGTAGATAGATTTTACTGACAATTTTGAAGTATAAATGTATGAGCTGACAATTAGAATTTGACATTAAAATCTACCTAACGGTAGCACAAAAGTTACGTGATTACCCCGCAGATCCACATATACTTAATCTTAAGATCTAGTTTTTTCCCTTTCGTACATAATAGAATAGCTCAGATCTGGAGTTATAACCTAATCTAACCTAATCTACGACGTTTACGAAGAAATCCTGTCTAATTTTCTAGGGTTCCGTACGCGAAGGGTTCAAACGGAATCCTATTGTTGTCACTCACGTGTCCGTCCGGTCTTATTTATAACTTTTCAACCTGGGGGAAATCGTATCACTGTGAATCCTCTACTTATATAAACAAAGACTCATGCTTACGTAAAATGTTGTGCTAATATCGCTGAATACGGAGGAAAGTATGTAACATTATTCCGGATGATATCTTCCAATATGTGCAATGACACAATTCACTGTAATGCCGATCGAGACTCCACGTTTTCTGCGAGAAACTTTTACCAAGTTACGAGTATCAATAGAGACTGTGCTGATTGAATAAACTATGATAGAACGTCTCCTAAATTTTTTATTACTTTTATAATGGATGTGCTCGAAAAGTGCATTTTCTAAGCAGCCAAACTGTGCGAAAAGTACCACTTTCCCGCACAAGCGCTTTTTACTTTTCTTTTTTTCTTTAATTTTGACTCTGTTGTCAGGCCAACGCAAACAGAATTTGTTATTTGAGAAAAGTTTTAGAAATTAGTAAATTATAAATTTAAATTCTTCTGAAAGGTATATGAATATGAATACTTCATTAAACGTATTGTAAATATTCATTATCATGCTTGACTGAATGCAGTGAATCTGTGTCTTCCCGCTTTAGCATTTTGTACATGCGCAGTTAACCTATAAATTTTAAATTAACTTTTCGATTATTTATTTTTTTTGTTTCCTTGCACAATGCATTATAAAACGTTGTACGATACATGTTCGGAAACCCAATTCCCAACTCGTACCAAATTGCTCACTTTCCGAACTTGTATCGTAAATAAGTATTACGCACACCCGGGTTTTTAATACAGGACCGTCGGCTTCGCAGGTAGGGTTACTATAGTAGTAACTTACTACCCACTATGCTTTTAACATAGCTAGGTAAGTGGGAACATAGCCTCAAAACGGGTGTGTAATGTTTAATATAAAAACAAATTGCATATTTTCATGTTGCATACAAACGAACTACATAATTTCGATTTGTATAAGTGATTAATTTTTATAAAAATAAAATGCATTAAAACATCAATGTTCATAATTGTCAATTTGATAACTATCAAACGCTATAATGATCATTCTGTATAATATTTAATAGTCATAATATACATTTAACCTATCCGCGTTAGAGTCTATTTTGCCATAACAAGTCTTTCTGGGCTTTTATGCATACGTTGTTATTTGTTATTAGTTTTAATGATTATAAATTATAATTAATGTGTATTGTATTTAAATACATTAGTTCAATTAAACGTTATAGAAAAGGTGGTTGTGATAAGTGAGTGTTATGGTATTTAAATATTATATCCAATGTAAATATGCATTTTGTTATTATGACAATCGTTTGTTATGATAATCGGAGAAATAGTACTTGAAAATATGCATTTTGTTTTTATGGCGACAGAACGGCACCCCCTCAAAACGTCAAACATGATATAATTCGTACTGATTTGTAGTTAAGCTACAGTACTCTTATCTCACTAATGCAGATGAGACATGGTTGTGTTGAGATATACATGCACACTATCTATGTGAGCGTCATTTAAACACTGACAAACTAAGATAGATTTTATTTTCGCCATCGCTATAATAGACCTATCTGTTTCCATTACAACGTTGCCATACTGCCTTCAGAAACTTATTTATTGCCGTCATATTTTTCACTTTTACTAAGCTTTATACCAGGAAGACAGTTCGGCTTGACATTTCACATACTCATTATATCTTATTATGATTCCATGCCTAAGGGGTAAAACGGGATCCTATTATTTTACCTTATCTTATCTACGCGAGGGCCCTTGAGGATGCACTTCGACTCAGTGAGATCTTGTATGCAATTGCCCCCTCCTTTATAGCTACTCCAAGCTGCTCTCTAGCATTTCTACAAACCGGATGATGGAGTTCAGCGGGAGTACTCTGAATTCCTTTGGTTCAGGATAACCCAATGGTTATCCTATGGCGTATGTCTCCGCCTGGAAGACAGTCGCGAATTGCCCCATGCTTACACTACTACTATAGTCAATTGCACAAATACTAAAAAACAGAATAAAATAAATATTTAAGGCGGCTCCCATACAAGAAACGTGATTTTATTAGCCGTTTTTTAGACAATGGTACGGAAACATTAGTGCGCGAGTCCGACTCGCAGTTGGCCAGATTTTTTGTTAAAAGCTTGCGAATGAGTTTACTCTTGGTCAGCATCTAGCCCAAGGTTAACCATTTTCCAGGCATAGTATGATTTTTCGACCACATAACGTGTCAATACAGTTTCAATCTTTGGTTTTGAGGTTTAAGGTTAAAATTAGATTGCATTTTCCTAAAATGTGTCTCATCTTAAAATGTAACTATTACTACCAAAACATAACTATTTTTAATATACAATTTGTTTTTTTTAAAACCTTCTAGATTGGTGCGACCTGGAAAATGGTTAAGACGAGGCCGAAGGTGGAGTGAGCTCACCAGGACGATGCCTATTCAATCGAGCTTTAAAAAGGTTGGGGTTACAAGAACTCTGATACACAGACGCCGACAGGGTATTCCAAACAGCGCTTGGATCGAAAGAGTGGGATTTTAACCAGGTAAGTATCATAGCCGTGCATCTGGACATCCGATGGAAGAAAGGGAAGGCAGTAAGGTGCAACAATTTTTTTATCAATGATTTTGTAAGTTTCTGCGGGCGAATTTCGATTCGTTCGTAGAGGACTTCAGGTCGCAATTCTCAACCGATTCTCGTGAAATTTTGTGAACAGGTTGGATAAATATACAGATTTTTCACTTCTCATGCTCGAAAAGTGTGTCATATTAGACTTGTCAAGCGGGGCTAAAGTAGTACATTTAACCCCTAGGGAAAATATGAATACATATTTATGATTTACAAAATATTTGAATTTGACCAATCAAAATACTTCACCTATTAAATCCACCAATCACAGAACACTAATTTAACTCTTAAAAAAATATTTGGTATTGGGTATTAACCAACCAGAATACAGCTTTACTAAAATCGACCAATCAGGAAACATAATTAATTTTTCTAAAGAGTCTAAAGATTAAGTTTGTAGTAGTCCCTATTTCACAATAATTAAAAAAGTGTTTAAATCGTTCGAGCAACACTTTGAAGCCCTCAATAGAAGGTCAGTTAGCTTTTTTCGCGCGTGAATGTTGCGCGCGAACCGCAGTCTTTATGTTTTATGTGTCAAAGGAGTATAGAAAAAAAAACATGCTGCAAAGTATATATCTTCGCCGTGGAATCTATTGTTAATTTTGGGTGGGTTAACCTTTGTTTATTTATTTTCTCGCAATCGAAGTGAAAAGTAGAGTGTATAACTCTGGTCTAAAAGCCATATTACCCCTCGAACTATTTTCCCGAACGAACGTGGTAATGTGGCTCGTTTTACACCCTTGTCATACAATCTACTATTTTTTGTCGAATAAGTTTTTGGAAATTAAAAAAATACATATGTGTTCAACGGTTTGTTCTCCTCTACATGTCGCATTTCTCAACCGATTCTCGTGAAATTTTGTGAGCAGGTTCGACATTCGTAATTGATCTTTTTTATAATGTCAGATTTGACAGGAAATGATAATTAAACTCACTCACGAGGTCTACAGCTCACAGAGCCCCTAGTCTATTAGTTTTAACTTCCCGCAGTCTAGATTGCCCCGCTGCACTTTATCAATATCAATGTATCGCGCGGTACCGAGACAATTTGAGATCCACAATAGTGATAGGTATAACCTTGTCACTACGTCGCCCTTTCATGGAACAATACAAACGCGAGTGATACTATTTGTCAGCCAGATAATATTTTTGGTTATTCTAAAGAAGGGATAGGATCTCCCGGAGAAGAGGAATGGATCCTCATAATATTATGGTATTTATAGTTCAGCTTTCTGAGTACAAGTCATAGTCAGAACGTCATATCGGTGACAGATTTTGGGTAATTTGGGAAAAAAACAATAATAAAATCATACCTCCATGACCCCCCTTCTGTCTTAGGACCCCCCAGGGTCCAAGGGTGGAAAGATAGCAAGGAAGCCAACCAACACTCCTAGAAATTTTGATGGTCCATGTGCCGAACACCCTGTATGTCATCATTCTCTTAGTATTTTCCTGGTTGTGCCCTAAGGCGCCCGGATTCCACTTTGACACTTAATCCCAATATTTGGCGTAGGAACTATTTTTATGAAAGCGACTGCCATATGTCCTTCCAACCCAAATAGAAAACTAGACTGTTGGGATTAGACCGATTTCCTCACGATGTTTTCCTTCACCGAATCGCCACTGTTAACAGGGTTTAAGTGTAACACGTATTGATATAATATTGCATGAAAAATGACAATCCAAATAGACTTCCAACCCTTGTTTGTCCACCGTATCTTATCTATAACACAACTAATTCGCTTATCGATCGCTGTGACGTCTAAAAATATCTGCACGACTCGGAATCTTATTCCGTTGATATTAGATCTAAAACGAATTCTTAATTATGATGGCACATTTGCTGGATGAAAGCTTTTCATTGGGAAATACGTAGGAGTAGATGTTTGAGCGATAGATTGGCCTAGAGGGGGAGCTTGATTAGAAGGGCTTGGCATTCGATTCCCGGCATGGCTAATTTAGGAATTAGTTATCTTAATGTCTTAGAGTTTTAACCACCGGTTTAGCCTATTGCTTAGTGAATGCCTATGAAGCTGATGGTCCTGGAAAAAAAAGATGGATATGATTGAAACGAAAGAGGTATCCAAGGACCGTACGGTAGTATTAAAGGTGTATGGGCGTACATAAAAAAGCACTATATATAGAATCCTTCAATTTTCTAGCCTAGTAGTTAAGGGAAACCCACTCGGCTTAACCTCATTATGGAGTTATTGGAAAAGTATTTTTAGTCCCGTAAAGAGCTTGTTAGCGGCGGATTAATTTGGGAAGGTAAAATCGTTCGACTTTACTGCAATAAATAGGGACTCTGTGAGCTGTAGACCTCGTGAGTGAGTTATTTTTATTATTTCCAAAATCTGACATTATAAAAAAGATCAATTATGAATATCGAACCTGCTAACAAATTTTCACGAGAAGCGGTTGAAAAATGCGACCTGTAGAGGACAACAAACCGAAATTCGGACGCAGAAACTTACAAAATCTTTGAAATAAAAATTATTTTTGAAAATTTCCAAAAACTGACTCGAAAAAAAATTCTTTATAATAACCGGACCAGGAGAATCGTTTGCGAAATGCGACCTGTAGAGGAGAACAAACCGTTGAACAAATATATAATTTTTAATTTCCAAAAACTTATTCGACAAAAAAATGTGTATATTTATCCAACCTGCTCACGAAATTTCACGAGAATCGGTTGAGAATTGCGACCTGTAGACGAGAACAAACGGAAATCCGGACATACGAAAGCATTTTTCTTGAAGCTGAAGCAGAGACCTTCGTTTCACTCGGTCAATTATATGAATCATAGGTTTGGGATGCTTTAGAACATTTAACAGTGATATAGACGTGCTAGATTCTAATCCCAATGAGGCCCAGTTTGCCCCTTGGTTGGAAGGTCAAAGGTAGTCGCTTCTGTAAAAAGTACCTACGCCAAATCTTGGAATTAGGTAGCGGACTACGGGCATGATACAACTGTACTGGGATAACGCTAGGAGGATGACGATAGACGTGTTAGGTATTTTTTTATAAAACTAGTCGCAGCGTTCATAGGCTACGTTGTCTGTTTACCACCCCATCACCAGGCAGGTCGTATGCTTATTTATCAGAGTCGGAGTAAAAAAGGTATGAACATTGTATTGATATGTTTGTCCGCGCTCACTATTACACACGCCAATCATAGCTTCAGTCAATTAGACCCCTCCGGTTGAAATATATTTTCCTCATTTTCATGCGAGACATATTTTATTTTATGCTGACGCGTGAAAATGTCGTATATGGACGTTATACAGTCAAAGGCACCGATATTGCCACCTTATTCCATTGAAACAAGGTTCAAAAATGTATACATACTTATGCCCTTGTCTGTACGTATATCCCAGATATACTCAATTCGGCGAACGTATTACATGGAATGAGACAATGAACGTGTACTACCGTCAAAGATAGGCATGTTTAGGCATGTTTACACTTTAGTATATGTGTGGAATAAAGTGACATGTTAATTGTCACGCTGTGCAATGCGAGCTGCACTCGCTGATGTTATCCCGAAGAGTTCGAAACATGTCGCTCCAAGTGGCAATTAACACGAATGTTCTAACCGTTTAGTAAATATAGTTATGATATGAACCGGATTGTGGCTTTATAGGCCAGGCCCAATAAAGCGATAGGAGTCCGCGGTTATAAACTGGCCTGGGGGCGCGGTTGGAGAGTGGCCTGACGAATATGACTGTCTAATAGTGTTAATTCATACAGACCTTGAACAAAGCATGAGAGTGGAGACTTTGACGTTGGATTTCTATATCAAAACATAAAACTTATTCAAATTGTATTGTACGTATTATAAAAAGTTTCTAAAATTGCCCATCTAGCTACGATTTTGTGCAGCATATATTCACAAACAGCCGAATGGAAAATTTAACTTTTCAGAAATCTATTGCAAAAGTTAAGTATCAACATTTTATTGTCCCGAGGCACAGGAAGGCGAACATAAACAGCTATCAAAGAGCGTTTTATCGATATTCGATACTTTATGGCTGTTCAGGTGGTAAAGTGACAATGAATGGCACGTTAAAATACCATTCGAAAGATAAAAAAACCGGCCAAGTGCGTGTCGGACCACACACAATGAAGGGTTCCGTACCAACACCTACTAGTCCACATTTAAAATCACTATCCAATACATTGAATCTAAAAAAGTCGTACCTTCATAGGGAACTCACAGCACTTACGACCTTTTATTTGGACAAGACAGTTTTTAAGCGAAAACTCAAAAACCGTAAAACCTATATTGTTCAAACCAAAAACGGTAAAATTATTTACTAATGCACACCACCTCAATTTTTTTCAGAATTTTAAACTTTATAGTTTGGAAATTAGAGGGGGGGACACACTTTCTATGACTTTGACAGCTAATATCTCACCAACGGTTGACTTAAATGGACAAGTTTTTTAGAAACCTCCATATCATTTTTAAAGGCATATCCATCGATACCCCACACGACTATGTAAGTTGAATTTTTTTTTATCCACCGGTTACATGTATGAAGTGCCCTCCCTAATATATATTTTTTTGTAATTTTACATCACTGTTATGTAGCGGTTCAAAGAATACACTTTCCTACCAAATTTCATAATTGTAGTGCTTATAGTCTCCGAGTAAATCGGCTGTGACATACGGACGGACGGACGGACAGACATGACGAATCTATAAGGGTTCCGTTTTTACCATTTTGGTACGGAACCCAAAAAAGTAGCACAGAATGCACTAGATCGGGGTTTCTTAACCTGTGGTCTTTGGACCCCTAGGGTGTCTGTGAGATGAATACCAGGGGTTCATGTGAAGCCTACATATCAAAGTACGCTAATGTCAAAATTGATTACAGGATTTCGGAAAGAGCCCTGGCCACTTTTCGATTTTAAAAGAGCGTCCGTTGCGAGAGGTTTCTGATCTAACGGAATATTTTTGGAAGAGGGATCAAAAATTCAAAAACTTACAACTTGTAATATAATTCACCCATTTTGACGACCGCTTTAGCCTAGTTGGTAGTGCACCTGCCTGTGAAGCTGACGGTCCTGGGTTCGAATCCCGGTCAGGGCAAATATTTGTGTGATGAGCATGAATATCTGTTTCTGAGTCTTGGATGTTTTCTATGTATTTAAGTATTTATATCTATTAAATATATCGTCGTCTAGTACCCATAACACAAGCCTTCTTGAGCTTACTGTGGGGCTAGTTCGATTTGTGTAAGATTGTCCTGTAATATTTATTTATTTATTTTTATTTATTTAATTCAACATTTATTTATTTGTATCAGGCAACAAGGCCCATATTAAAATATGCCTTAGAGTGTAACATACATATCAATAAAAAAAACATTTAGGCAACGTACCGATGTGGCTGGGCGATTCTCCGAGCGTTTCAAACGCTCGTTTTTAAAGTCATTGTCGACTCAAGATTAACTACCCAAAGTTGGGATAAACCGGCCAAAATATTGATCAAATAAGACTCGGACCCGATATTGGTTTACGCTTTTAACAAAAGTTTACTATGATCATCGTCTCCTTTAACAATATTTAATGAAACGACAATGACGAAAAATAACCGCCGTAAAAACGCTGAATATTCGCCCGGCTCCGCTGCGCCAGCTCTGATGTAGGGTTCGGGGAGGATGCCCCGGAACCGCCGAAATACGGCACCCTTCGGCCAGAAGTCAGCATACGCTATGGGGTATAATCAAGTGCTCCCTACGTTTACCTGCCATAAAACATGCAGTGTTTATTAGGTAGATATGGCAAATTAAAAGAGCCGGCCAACCGATAAGAGATAACAATCGCTCGATACAGCAGGTAACGAAAACGTTACAGTATCGAGCTACGGTGGTGGTAACAAGAATACGGCCCACCTGAAGGTGTTATTATGGCTGCGGCTTTCTGTAAGGCGATACATCTCCAGGTGGAGTATCCCAAATATCAGCCAGATGACAATCCAACATACGATTACAGATCGATCCACATTAAATATGCCGCCGGAAATTCTTTAGGTATATAGTATTGTGTTAGTGGAGCGCTCGTGGCCCAGCGGCGACCGCGTACCGTGATGTGAGGTTAAGCGACTTCGGCACAGGTCAGCTATTGGATGGGTGATCGCTTTGAGTGGTTATTAACTGAGCGCTTCCGTGCTTTGGCAGGCACGTTAAGTCTTTGAACCCGGCTGCTGTCTATGAATTCTATGATAGCAGTCGTCAAGCCAAGTTAGAAGCTTTCGGGCGGCTCGAGAATTTCTAACAGTCAAATTGCCCACTCACTTGACAAGCCTAATTCCAATAAGGTCTGGTTCTCCCTCGGGTTGGAAAGTCAGATGGCAGTCGTTTCCGTAAAAACTAGTGCCTACACCAACTCTTGTGATTAGGTAGCGGACCCCGGGCATCCTTTAGGATACAACTGTACCGGGATAACGCTAGGAGGATGATGATGATGATGAATTCGATAGTTCGATTC
Source organism: Epiblema foenella (assembly GCA_963556455.1). NCBI lineage: Eukaryota > Metazoa > Arthropoda > Insecta > Lepidoptera > Tortricidae > Epiblema > Epiblema foenella. The sequence goes on along the minus strand of OY747116.1, from coordinate 12,460,458 downwards.
CTTCAGTGAAGCGAAAATTAGACAATTTATTTTTATTTTTTTATTTTTATCACCGTTCTGGGCCACGAGCGCTCCTCGAGGAATCGAACCATTAAATACATCAATATCCTGATCTCTTTAATTGAATGAAGTACATGTGAGTGAAATGGGGGAAATGCGATCCAATTTATGCAATCCAATATTTACGACAGCTGTTGATGATTACAGACGTTTTGGTGCAACTCGCCCTAACTAATAACTTCTCTAACTCATGCTTTAATAACTATGGAATATGATTATGGGCATAACGATGTAGTATGCATACCGCGTACCTCGTAAAGTCGACGCCGGCTAGACGGTCTATTATAGTTTAACATTACGGGCTCGTGTGCTATGGAAATGGGTTACTAAATGTCAATCGATTGACCTCGAGTGTGCTTTAATATTACGGCATAACACAGATTATACCAAGACCGGGTTCCGTTATCCGTTAGACCAAATGTCAGATCAAATTTCAGTAACTCAAAACAAACCAATACAAATACAGTAGAATCCGCTTATAACGACTTCGCTTATAACATTTGACCGCTTTTAACGACTTCGAAATCACCAGATATTTAGATTAGATTCCATTAGATTTCATTCCAAACATAATCAAAGTAAATCAGTCCGTTTTGTGCGACGTTCTGTTAGTGCGACGTAATATATCGGGTCCCTTGACTGTCTCATTATCCGGATTCAACTGTACTCTTTATTGCATAACCTCAACAAAAAAAAACACAGCACAGTACATAATTACAATGAGTAGAGGCAAACAACAGTACATTTCTTGACATAACAAACCGACATAGGGTTTAACGGATCTTTATAAAACCGAACCTAAAAGAGTTGAGCCTTGGGCCCGTGTGGTGCCGGTTTACAATAGCACATCCCCCTTTCATCCGGCGGGTGTCGTAATAGTCGACTATAGGAACCGGGTTTTGCGGGCGATGGGCTAGTAACCTATCACTGCAATATCACATTTTCTCCATCTCTAAAACTACAATTGCTAAATGTGGCAGTGGAATTGAACTTTATATGCTCTGCCTACCTCTTTTGGGAAGACAGGTAGGCTAGCACAACTTGCTGCCAAGTCGTATCTCGCGCGACTCGGCGATTCCTGTCTCGCTCAAACTGTGCGGAATAGAAAGAGGAGCGTAGATTTTTCTCTACTCGCGTCGCGTCGCAGCGGCAGTTGTGCTAGCCCCGCAGGAGTGAGTTTATGTATGTAGGTAGGGCATAGCGGATCATCATCTCACTCATATTTGAAGTAGCCCAACTTGTTAAACTACTGCACCCTTTGATCGTAATAGCATACAAATACTCCTCGTTTCTCATAATAGAAACTAGTAAAGCCACATATTTTGACTGAGGTGTAGAGTTTGCGAAGTTAGGGCTTGTAGAGTTATGGCGTGTAGAGAGAAAAGTTTGGCTCTACATGAGATCTGATAATTTTTTACAGTGCGAGCTATATGGTTTCGTCCTGCCATTATTTTACATGAAAATGTTTTTAATAGTAATTTTCTTGGCAGGTGGTGTTTTATTGTTTATTTTTAATCAACTGCCATAGAAGGGAGCGTCATGTTTTTTGAGTTTATGTGTGTGTGACTAAAATATGTTCTTTTACATATAAAGTCTAAACAATTCTTGTTTCAAATTAAAATTTGGTTTTGTCGAGCACACAGAAAGTCAGGTGGTGGTTGGAACCATTAAACGTTTTGATCGGGTGCTCTGGATTTTGATGCAATCGTGAATGTTGTATTAAATGGTATTGTGGCTTTTCGGTGAAGGAAAATATCGTGAAGAAACCTGTCTAATCCCACAAAATCTAGTTTTTTCTCTGCGTTGAAAGGTTAGATGTGGCAGTCGCTTTCATAAAAATAGTTGCTACCCCAAATCTTGGAATTAGGTGTCAAAGCAAACCCCCGACTCAGGGCATCACCGGAAAAATGCTACCAACCCGGGATCGAACCCGCGACTTCCAGATCGAAAGGAAACCTGCCTGCCTTATCGCCTGTTTACAGTAACTCTTTGTGGCTTACCTATATATTTTTATTAAACCAATTATAATGCTCTTGAACTCATACAAACATACTGACAGACAAACGGCAGACGCTTTATGCACATTAAAGCTCAATAGTTCAAAAGCTTCTATCTCTCTGTCCTAGATAGAAGCCGACAGCAATATTGCTCCTTCCTACACCAACAAAGTCGTAAGCCACAGATCTTCTTATGAAGATACGTTTCGAAGTCTATCGGAAAATCCACTTTATTGCAGTTTGCTTTTAGCTTTTTTTATCAAAGGAGGAAGTGATTAATGTGGGATTTATTTATTTTATGTTTGGTTCTCCTGTTGAGTAGTATGATAGTTTACTATAGATTATTTTATTTCAAGATATTTTAGAATATAACAGAAAAACGTTTATTCATGACGTTTACAAAACAAAAATAAGAAGTGCCTATACAAAATCGAATCGATTTGACGACCGGTTTAGCCTAGTGGGTAGTGCACCTCCTGCCTGTGAAGCTGACGGTCCTGGGTTCGAATCCCGGTCAGGGCAAATATTTGTGTGATGAGCATGAATATTTGTTTCTGAGTCTTGGATGTTTTCTATGTATTTAAGTATTTATACCTATTAAATATATCGTCGTCTAGTACCCATAACACAAGCCTTCTTGAGCTTACTGTGGGGCTAGTTCGATTTGTGTAAGATTGCCCTCTAATATTTATTTATTATTATTATTTATTTAAAATCGTCATTGAAATTGCCTCCACTCAGCTTTAATGTCAAGGTACCTTGCGAGTACCTTGACGCTGTTTTTCCGTGGATACCTTTCCAGAGGGCGCCCCAACACGCTTCACACATACTTAAATATACACTGCAAAGTGGGGACGTCCACCGCGCGATCGCAACAACACCGACACATATCCTATTCCTATTCGTCCCGGTACCGCCGCACACCGGGTAGAGTCAGTCCGACCCAGGTTGGGCCTAGCTGAATTTCTTGCTGGACTCTTCTCAGCTAGGCTAGGTTTAGTGAACCAGCGACAAAACTCCCAGTAGCTCGATTCCACTCACACCTCAGATTCGGTTGAAACCGCTCAACCAATCTCACTGGAGCGCAAACTCTTAGAGTATTCCAGTGTTCCAAACCACACGCGTGGTCGTGTCGGAGGTTTTCCCATGGATTTTCCCCAGGCTACTCTCCAACCGCGCACTCCTATCACTTTATTGGGTTCGGCCTATAAAGCCACAGTCAGGTTCAAAAAAAAACTGTGCAAAATAGCCTTACGTGAGATTTGAGGGCAGATAAACATATCATATCTATCACTGTGGCTGCACATTGACCATATTGCAATAGGTATAGATCAAATCGAGTATTAGGTACTAACATAAATAGGTAAACCCACATAAAAACATAAAGTTGATATTTTTGTGAATTTGGTACAGCAACGACCGTTTTTAAGGTTCCGTAGTAAACAAGGAACCCTTATAGTTTCGCCATGTCCGTCCGTCCGTCCGCCGCTTTTCTCAGCAACCGTTAGTACTAGAAAGCTGTAATTTACCATGAGTATACATATCAATGACGCCGACAAAACGGTAGAATAAAATCATAAAAAAAAATTTTTTTAAGGTACCTTCCCTACATGTAAAGTGGTGGTGCATTTTTTTTCCAAACCCCATCGTGTGGGGTATCGTTGGATAGCTCTTTCAAAAATATTATAATATTTCTGAAAGCATTCTTTGATTCAAGAATCGGTTGGCGTGATATTAAGTTTTAAAGTGTTAATTTATGCTATGGTCAAATGTCCCCCCCCCTGCCAGCTAAACGGTGGCTACTAAGCATGTGAAAAAAATCATGTTATAGTATATACGATGAATTTAAAAGGAAAACTATCACAGTTAAGTAGACATTACCGTAAAGGGCAAAAATATGTATACAACACAACATCTCAAAAAAGTACATCATCAGTACTAAGATCAGTAAAAACCCTTCTACGGGTCGGTAATTCCGCATATGACCGGTGACGTGATGGACGGGGAACTACGGAACCCTACACTGTGCGTGGCCCGACACGCCCTTGGCCGGTTTTTCAAGTTTTCTATGGTTTGCATGCCCAGCTTTCTAAGGCTCGGTTTTACAAAGATCCGTTAGACCTTATGTCGGTTTCTTATGTCAAAAAATGTACTGAGTTACTGAAATTTGATCTGAGATTTGGTCTAATGGATCTTTATAAAACCCGGCCTAAGAGTACTAACTGTTACTGAGTTAAGCCGCGGGCGGAAATTGCGAAACTATATAGGTTCCTTGTTTACTAAAGAACCCTTAATAGATACGGTTGGCTCCAGAGATTGTTCTAGAATCGCAAGCGGCGATCCATACTTAACCACTTCACGTATCAACCACGGAACGGATATATATGAAAGTCATAAAGATAGTTTGTATACCCCGAGGATGATTGTAAAATAGTTTTCCGGAAATCATCCCCAAAAGTATTAAATACGGACAAAATTTTGTATGGAGGTATAAACGACATACACGTGGACGAAGTCGCTGGCAAAAGCTGGTAAGTTTATATATGCAACTCATTAACATCCATTCAAATCATATAAAAGCACTTTAATTAACTAAGTGTAGCAACCTTCTAATGAGGACCCCCCCCCCCCCCCCTCCCCGACCCTCACCCCAGCCACAAATATTCCGCGCAGCCAGCTTATATAAATAAAAGATGGCGTTAAGGATAGACTGGGCTGCGACTTGTGACTTTGTGGTATTAAAGTCTTGTTATTGGCAGTTGAATAATTATTGATAGACTACAATTTAATACATTTAGAGAATTTCGTATTACTTATATATTTAAAAGAATGTCGATGTCAATACGTAAGATATAATAAAGAATAAAAAACGGGCCAAGTGCGTGTCGGACTACGCACAATGAAGGTTTCCGTACCAACACCTACTAGTCCACATTTAAAATCACTATCCAATACATTGAATCTAAAAAAGTCGTATCTTCATAGGGAACTCACAGCACTTACGACCTTTTGTTTGGACAAGACAGTTTTTAAGCGAAAACTCAAAAACCATAAAACCTATATTGCTCAAACGAAAAACCGTTGAAAGTATTTACTAATGTACACCACCTCAATTTTTTTCAGAATTTTAAACTTTATGGTTTGTAAATTAGACGGGGGGCACACTTTTTATTACTTTGACGGCTAATATCTCACCAACGGTTGACTTAAATGGACAAACCTCCATATCATTTTTAAAGGCCTATCCATTGATACCCCACACGACTATGTGCTTTGACATTTTTTTTTTCCACCGATTACATGTATGGAGTGCCCTCCCTAATTTAATATTTTTTTGTAATTTCACATCACTTTTATGTAGCGGTTCATGGAATACACCTACCTACCAAATTTCATAATTGTAGTGCTTATAGTCTCCGAGTAAATCGGCTGTAACATACGGACGGACGGACGGACAGACAGACATGACGAATCTATAAGGGCTCCGTTTTTGCCATTTTGGCTACGGAACCCTAAAAATTGCAAAAGTGAGAGTCGAGAAGGTTCCGTACTAATTTGTAAGTATTAATGACGTAATTTAAATACACTATTTATTATGATTTAATTGCAAATGTATAGTTTTCAGATGTTTCCCTGTACTTGTAGTATAAGACGATATTACTTGCTAAATTTCATAGTTGTAGGTAATTTTTAAGTACCCTATAAATTATGAGTCCTTTAAGAGTGTCGAAATATACGTTTTATGAGTCATAAACGGTAGTTATCTTTTTTTGAGTTAACTAAGGCTCGGTTTTATAAAGATCCGTTAGACCTTATGTCGGTTTGTTATGTCAAAAAATGTACCGAGTTACTGAAATTTGATCTGACATTTGGTCTAACGGATCTTTATAAAACCCGGCCTAAGAAGAGTTATTAGGGTTTCGTACCAAAATTTAAAAAATATTACCCTTGTGGTTTCACTTTGTCTGTCTGTCTGTCACATCACTAAATATCTCATGAACTACTTATGTTATCGATTCAAATTTGCAACAGTTTTTTCTTTCCAGCTTCAAGAGAATGTAGACCTAAGTATATGGTTTTGATTTCAACTCGATACCTCCACACGTTCCCGAGATAAAGTGTCTTGACAGACAGACGAACAGACAGACGCACAACAAAGTGATCCTGTAAGGGTTCCGTTGAGTAACGGAACCCTATAAATGTCACATTTTCCCTGATATCTTCTTCTTCTTCTAAATATATAAAAGAAGAAGTCCTGATCTACCATCAACGCACAGCCGAAACTACTGGAACTAGAAACTTCAAATTTGGTCGAGAGCTTACTTTTATGACGCATGCAAAGGATAAGACTGGATTTTTGGAAATTTGAAGTGAGAGATTTCAAACTTCGTAAATAGACTCTCTGTTTAAATACGACATAACGTACTTCAGCGTTTTTTGATATATCTCCCCTAAAGGGGTGAAAAGGGGATTCCAAGAAGTTTGTACGGGGAGCAAATCTTTTTTGAAGTGCGAGATTTAAAACTTCGTATACAGACTCTCTGTTTAAATACAACAAAAAGCGTTTCAGCGTAAAACGGGGTTCCAAATTTGTGTTAATCTTTACTTTTCGTAAAAATCGTTATAGGTGTCATTTTCGAGGTTCCTCGGGATGCCGATTACGAAAATGACATCCATTTTCAAATCCAAGATGGCGGACATCCATTTTTTCTTTTGAGTAATTTTTCACAAAATATTAACAGCATCAGACAACTGACAGAAAAAAGTAAACCTCATTTATAGCTTTGTTACCATCTAAAATCTACGCGGCCGAAGTCGCGGGCGGCCGCTAGTCTTTTAATAAAGTATGTCACGGAAAAATATTGTATATAATGATAAGATTGTAAAAACATATTGTTATTTTGTAATACCTTTTTGACTAGATATTGCCATAGACAAATCTATGCATGTGTCAAAGTATAAGGTACAGGCGCCTTTTAAGGGCAAACTTAATTTAGAAGCCTTGTAAGATCATTATGGTGTGTAAATAAACACACATCAAATATGACAACCTGTATAAAACAAAAAAAGTCAAAAACAACAATGATTGTGATCCATAATTACCAATATCAAAATAGGTTTGGTAAAGGTAAGTTTTTTATTTATTTATGTAAAAAGAATAATTTCCTGAGTACCATAGGTACTCAGTGTTTTACTGCCTACGTAATGTATTAAAGGGTAAGATTTAATTTTCAAATAAACTTGACGATATACAGAACACTGTTATTTATCATGCATTTGTATACTTGCAGCTTAACAAATTAATAATAATGCGATAAAAATAAGCTTTTCGACACTTTGCTGCTTTGCCCTTGCGAATACATTGAATTTAAATATAGACTCTAGACTACTATAGTTCTGGTATGTTCCGGGATTTTAAATATCGACAAAAATTAATTACAGAGTAAAATAAAATACGACTTAAGTTTATTTTTAAGAAAAGTTTCGCTTTATCTCGCGCTATCACAAGTGTCTAATTTAGTCATGGTTTTAGATGTAGATTATAGTAAGTACAATATTTAAAAAAATATTGCAGTTCATTAAAAAATTGTGTTAGTGCGATAATTATAAAAATAAGAAAACAAACACTTACCAATTTATTATCCTAATCACTATAAATACATATACAATCACTCATTCTCACTACACTTTTCCAGAAAAAAAATACAATTAGGCCATATTCAGCACAGCCCAAAATTACGACGGCCTCGGTCCGCTATTTGTCACCGAAATACCCGCACGCCTGCACTGGCACTAAAAATAAACATTACTAACACTGCTACAGACACATTTTCAAAAAAGGAACTTAATTTTTTTAATCTTCGAGCACTGGTCGGTTGTGAAAAAGAATGTTATTTTTAAATTAGGAACGGCGGCCGGGCGCGTCCGTTGGAAACGATGCAGGGCTCGGAATTCGAATTTAGGTTAGAATACGCGGGATATGGCGCCACACAGACATGCGCAGAGTATTGTTGTACAGACGGGACAAAGATGGATTCTGAAAGATGCGACAAAGCTTCGATATCTGAGCTTTTTTTAGGAATCTGGTAACGTCATTTTCGCAGTATCTGTCATACGAACTGCTATGTTAGATTTTCCCGGCTATAGAGCACCAATAAAAAAAAGCTACGAAGTGGTACCTACTGCAATACTCTTCATTGCAATGGTGACTGGGTCATTTATAGAAAGCGTTTTTAACTTATTGAAGTCATATGTGGTTGGTCTTGATAGACGCTCCCTCTGGCGTAAGTTTTTTTTTTTCAGAGCAACCTGGGGAAAACCCAGGGGAAACCTTCGACACGACCACGCAGGACGAATATTCCAGCAAGAAACTCAGCTAGACCCGACCCAGGTCGAACTGACTCTACCTACCCAGTATGCGGAGATACCGGGGAAGAGTAGGGACTGGCATAATTATATTAGCCTGTTCCATAGTATTAGTTCTATGTAGAGTACGAGTGAAAGCTTTAGACGATAATGATGTTCCATAATTTGGACTTTTTCTACGCAGTTGTGCTAGGAAGAAACGATTGCGTAGTTAACTGTCTACGCCGGCTACTAATCTGTGAGTAACATACACACACATAGCTTCTCTGGCAGACTCGACGGCGTTTACGGGCTCTGCTGTTTACTGAAATACTCCTAGACTGGGAGTACTCTGAAGTTAGTCACACTTCACTTGAGAGAACTTCACTTATCCTGACGCGCCCCACTCCCTATTATTATGGCTCTGCCACACTATGCCCCCCGCGCTGCTTCTCGTGCTGCCGCGATGTTGCCTTCTCTGCGCACACACTGCTCTACTTGCGTAATTGGGTATTTGACTCATGTTAAAATTTATACCACAGCGTAAGTATATAATTAGAAAATCATTAAATTATCACAATAAATAGTAAATTGGATAAATTAATCAAAATTAAAGACTAAAGATTGGAAAAATTGTGTTTTTTTTCTAATAGTCCAAACGTAAATTTAAAGTTACCAATGGAATTTTCATATTTCAACAAAAAATAAATTGCATGGCAACTATGTCCTTAAACGCAATATTTCACGACTAAAATGGCATATTGCTACCTAGTGTTTCCATACAACGGGATTACGAGGCCATTACACTGTGACATTACATTTCAATGGCTATCAGTATGAAGCGTTTTCAGTGCTCGTCAGCTATGCTGTACTTTAACTCTCGTTTCCGTCTTTTGTGTTGTTCTAATTGTAGATGGTCCTTACAAACGTTTGATGGTCTATAAAAGCTGGTTCGAATGGCACCATTTTTTTTTTAATTAGCCAGTTAAAAGCGACGCTCTGCCCTTCTTTGACTCGCGCCCAAAAAAGCTACAAAACGGAGAGAATGACGACATTCCCACCGCTCTCCGTTTTGTCGCTTGACACACATGGCGTGCGGCGTGGGTATGACGCAGGGACCGATACCGGTATTTTAAAAACCCTGAATTAGCCCAATATTTTGGATTATTTTTTGCTCTTTACGTAGGGCTGAATCATGTATTTAGGTAACAACGTCGTATTATTAGATTGTCCCATTAAAAACGAAATAATGAACCGGTATTCTATGGAGAAAATACCGGTATCCGATCCCTGGTATGACGTAGGTCCCTGCCTCCTTTCCTTGCTACCTACTTCCCATGTCACTCGACGAGTGTGTAGCAGCGGCATAGTAGAGTATTATGCAGTCGAGTTTATTAATATATGCACATTTTTTTACCTAGTTCCTTTGTATTATCGTCCAAAAATCTGTATTTATTAGTGACCTTGGCGGTATGTCTGGTTGACGACTAAATATTTGATTCTATTTTAACTAGGTACTTTAATCCGTATCTATTAAGCGAATCCAGCTATCGCCCCAGTGCAGAACAGTGGCCCAATATTTGACACTAATTATGGAGATTATTAAGCATTCGCACGTTTATCTTTTATATATAAATTAATATATCGACATTCAGAGTCTCATTATCGAAAATAAAATCTAGATTTTTTAAAACATGAAATTTAATTTCATAAATTATTCAAAAAACAAATAAATAATTAAAGCTAAGCTAGTTCCACCAATGACATTAATAAATTTATTATTAGAAAGTTATACAAATAAAAATTATTACCTACAGAATAAAATAAATAACTAACTTAATCAATAAATAATTATATAAAACAAAAACTAAAAGTCGAATTCTAAAATAGGCCCCTGCGGCATGATACCAATTTCATAATTGTATCAATTCCAGAAACTACTATAAACAATAGTGGAATACCTTACTATTATAAAGAAATTGGACTTCAAAGTTGGATTTTTGAAACATTCCTAATTGTGTGCCGACGAAAAATATGACTCAAAGGAAAAGAGAATTCAAATTCAATGCTTTTCTGGAATAGACCCTCCGAACATCAAGAAAAGGTCAGGAAGTTAAAATTATGTTAGAAAGTTTGAGTTTCCAAACTAAAGTTCCACAGAAGTTTCTTGCATTCCAATAAGACAATTTTCCTGAAAAAGGGTCTAGTTCAGAACTAGAGTAAATCCAATCCTCAAACTCAAATAATAAAATTTAACTTCCACATACACACAGAGACTCATACTATGAAACTATGTATACTATAATAGGCAATTCCTATTGTAATGGAATAACTACATACAAACCAATACGCTGGATTGTTCCAGTACGTATGCGCGAGTCCGACTCGCACTTAGCCGGTTCTTTTAAGATAAAATGAATCGAACGTAATCCGTCGTGTGATTTCAAACAAAACAATCATGAAACTGGAAATAATGCGACGTCCTGTCTTTAAAACGTGATTTAAAGACAGTATTAAAATTGATGTAATAGTAGATTGTATGACAAGGGTCTAAAATGAGCCATATTACCACGAGATAGTTATTTTCCCGAACGAAGTGAGGGAAAATAGTTCGAGGGGTAATATGGCTTTTAGACCAGAGTTATACACTCTACTTTGTTTTTGAATTAATTAAATTGTTTTCACTTCTCATGCTCGAAAAGTGTGTCATATTAGACTTGTCAAGCGGGGCTAAAGTAGTACATTTAACCCCTAGGGAAAATATGAATACATATTTATGATTTACAAAACATTTGAATTTGACCAATGAAAATACTTGACCTATTAAATCCACCAATCACAGAACACTAATTTAACTCTTAAAAAAATATTTGGTATTGGGTATTAACCAACCAGAATACAGCTTTACTAAAATCGACCAATCTGGAAACATAATTATTTTTTCTAAAGAGTCTAAAGATTAAGTTTGTAGTAGTCCCTATTTCACAATAATTAAAAAAAGTGGTTAAATCGTTCGAGCAACACTTTGAAGCGCTCAATGGAAGGTCAGTTTAGCTTTTTTCGCGCGTTAATGTTGCGCGCGAACCGAATTGTCTATGTTTTGTGTGTCAAAGGAGTATAGAAAAAAAAACATGCTGCAAAAGTATATATCTTCGCCGTGGAATTTATTGTTAATTTTGGGTGGGTTAACCTTTGTTTATTTATTTTCTCGCAATCGAAGTGAAAAGTAGAGTGTATAACTCTGGTCTAAAAGCCATATTACCCCTCGAACTATTTTCCCTCACTTCGTTCGGGAAAATAACTATCTCGTGGTAACATGGCTCATTTTAGACCCTTGGCATACAATCTACTATAATAGTAGTAGGTAGTAAAATTGATGAGAGATGTGAAACTAGTACAATATTATCCTCACATATCCCAAGGAATCGAACAGATATAAGAGATGACCGTTAAAGTTATAATCTTTAAAAACCGGCCAATTTCGTGTCGAACCACGCACAATGAAGGGTTCCGTACCAACACCTACTAGTCCACATTTAAAATCACTATCCAATACATTGAATCTAAAAAAGTCGTATCTTCATAAGGAACTCACGCCACTTACGACTTTTTGTTTGGGCAAGACAGTTTTTAAGCGAAATCTCAAAAACCGTAAAACCTATATTGCTGAAACCAAAAACCGTTGAAAGTATTTACTAATGCACACCATCTCAATTTTTTTCAGAATTTTAAACTTTATGATTTGAAAATTAGACGGGGGGACACACTTTATATGACTTTGACAGCAATATATCACCAACGGTTGACTTAAATGGACAAGTTTCTTAGAATCCTCCATATCATTTTTAAAGGCCTATCCAACGACATCCCACACGACTATGTGCTTTTTTTGAAATTTCACATCACTTTTATTTAGTGGTTCATAGAATACACCTTCCTACCAAATTTCATAACTGTAGTGCTTATAGTCTCCGAGTAAATCGGCTGTGACGTACGGACGGACGGATGGACGGACGGACGGACGGACGGACAGACGTGACGAATCTATAAGGGTTAAGGGGGGGGGTATAAGGGTTCCGTTTTTGCCATTCTGGCTACGGAACCCTAAAAATCGAGGTATAGCTACAAGTAACATCAATTAGGTTAACACAGTCATATGTATACTGTTATGTTATCATGTTTATCAAAACCATGAGGTGTGCGAAGGGCAATCAATACAGTAACCTTAAGTACATTTCACCTAAACCTACATAAGGTGAAAATCCCAGTTCTTGACACCTTAGTGCCCAATAGATGACACCTATTGACACTTTTGTCATCATGACATAAGATATAAAGTGCCATTAATTGGGTCGGTGTCGAGCACAGGGACGTTTCCCGTACAATACTCACCAAACGCCACCTTACTTGTAGATTTATCTGTTTCAGGGGGCTCCTCAAATGTTTATTTTATTTTGTTTTTTAGTATTTGTTGTTATAGCAGCGAGAGAAATATATCATCTGTGAAAATTTCAACCGTCTATCACGGTTCATGGGATACAGCCTGGTGACAGACGAATGAACCGTGATAGGTAGACAGTTGGAATTTTCACAGATGATGTATTTCTGTTGCCACTATAATAACAAATACTAAACTAGTGGCCCTGTGAGCTGTAGACCTCGTGAGTGAGTTATTTTTATCATTTCCAAAATCTGACATTATAAAAAAGATCAATTATGAATATCGAACCTGCTAACAAAATTTCACGAGAAGCGGTTGAAAAATGCGACCTGTAGACTGTAGAGGACAACAAACCGAAATTCGGACGCAGTCACTTCAAAATCTTCGAAATAAAAATTGTTTTTGAAAATTCCCAAAAACTGACTCGACAAAAAAAATCTATATAATTACCGGACTTGCTCACAAAATTTCACGAGAATCGGTTGAGAAATGCGACCTGTAGAAGAGAAAAAACCGAAATTCGCCCGCAGAAACTTACAAAATCGTTGATAAAAAAATTGTTTTTGAAAATTTCCTAAAACCGTCTCTACCAAAAAAATCTATATAACTATCGAACCTGCTATTGATAATGGTACGAAACCATCGTGCGCGAGTCCGATTCGCACTTTTTTGAATTTTTGTTATAGCGTCAACAGAAAAAAAATCGCCTGTCTAACTATCGCGGTTCATGAAATACAACCTGGTGACAGACAGACAGACGGACAGCGAAGTCTTAGTAATAGGGTCCCATTTGACCCTTTGGGTACGGAACCCTAAAAAGCAATTCTCAAGTGAACAATATCCGCCAGAAGAAGGTGATTAGGCATCATTGTCCTCCTGGCGTTTCCTCGATTGTATCCTGAAGCGCCGCGTGCTCTTTGGCACATATGCCCAAGATTTGGCGTAGGCACTATTTCAAGAAAGCCACTGTCATCTGTCCTTCAAACCGATAGAAAACTACACCAAGTGGGCAGCACAACTTGCTGCCAAGTCGCACCCGCGCGACAGCGATTCCTCTCTCGCTCGAACTGTGCGAATTAGGAAGAGGTGAGTAGCTCTTTCTCTACTCGCGTCGCAGTTGTCCTAGCCCCGCAGATAGACAGGCATCCTACAGGCGAAGTTGTTCAGCGTTCCAGCCGTTGTTTTCGCCATATTTAATGTAGTGACGTCACGACCGCAACATAAACGCCGTTAACACGCATGGCCGCTTGGAATGAGGTGTGATAAAGTTATAAACAGACATTGTTTGGGTGAAGCTACAGCTTAAAAGATTGCCTCCAAACAAAAAACCCACCCAATAAATTTCGCGAATAAATAGTAACTAGTGGCTCTGTGAGCTGTAGACCTCGTGAGTGAGCTTTTTTATCATTTCCAATATCTGACATTATTAAAAAGATTAATTATGAATATCGAACTTGCTAACAAAATTTCACGAGAAGCGGTCGAAAAATGCGACCTGTAGAGGACAACAAACCGAAAATCGGACGCAGAAACTTACAAAATCATTGATAAAAAAATTGTTTATGGAAATTTCACAAAAACCGTCTCTACAAAAAATATATATATAACTATTGAACCTGCTCACGAAATTTCACGAGAATCGGTTGAGAATTGCGACCTGTAGACGAGAACAAACGGAAATCCGGACATACGAAAGCATTTTTGTCGAAGCTGAAGCAGAGACCCCCGTTTCACTCGGTCAATTACAACTGATACATAATAACATAATAACACTTGCATTGGCATTATTTTCCACGGTCCAAGGAATGCATCGATTAAAAAGTAGGTTAACAATCTACGGTCCGGCGTCCATTTGCGCGAGTCGTTACTTACTGCGATGAAAACGACGATGGCGACGATTAAAGTAATTGCAGAGCAATATTTCACGTAATGCTTGCTAAGTTATAAGTGTTAGTGTAGGTATTATAGGCAAGAGTATTGATCTTGCTTTGAGCACAGACTTTAGGTACAGGGGGCAAGCTTTCTTAAATTTTTTCTAGTCATGCACCCCTTTTGAAACAGAGCCCGCGAAGCCGTTTCGATTTTAGGTAAAATATAATGCACTTTGGTCCCGGCGCTCATTACAACCCTGCTTTAGAGCTTCCACATACAACAATACGGAAACAATAGGGGTGCAATTATTTCTTACACTTGGTACTGGCCACTAAGAACGGACTAGTTTAAAGAAAGCACATTTCACAATAATTCTTATCTGCACCCATGAAGTCAATCCTCTTTTATGTACTCAAAAAGTGTAAGTAATAACCAGTTTTCCAGTATCGCACCGGCCCGGGGCGGAGATGGTCTTTACAGCATCAAAAAAGGTATCATAACGGCCATCTCTGCCCATTACGATACAGGCTCGTGCCCAAAGACTTGAACAAACTCGAGCTCCTGCACTTTCAACGTAATGGTGCCTGAACACATGAAAAAGGATTTAATATATGGATGTGTAGATAAATTATTATATGCAACGTTGTATAACTAAGTCAAAAAACGCTTGTGGCGTCTTTATTTACTACTAGCAGCGCCCTGCGGTGTTACCCGCGGATAAAAGGTAGCCTATGTCCTATTTTGTTGTCTAAGCTACAATACTGGAAAGTTTCATAGAGAACCGTTCAGTGGTTTTTGAGATTAAGCGGAACGTACATCCATCCGCCCAAACTTTCAAGTTTATAATATTATATTAGGATTAGGATATGTTCGCCTTGGCATTTTAACCCACGCCACTGGCCTTTTTTGACCTCTGTTATACAACTGTTGCATAACAGTATTTTTATACCCATCGACTTCAATGTTTGAATTAAGATATCGTAGATGAAACTAAAATCACATACTATTCTATATGGAGCTCCCTTCAAGTGAACAATTATGAAATAGACCAATCACGTGTAGCCGTTACTGTACTCTTATGAAGTTGGCCAATCACATGTCGTCGCGAACATAGAACAAAAGGCATCAACGAGCGCCCGACCCATGTGCCTAATCTTCATTTCCGCAGGACCAGTTTGTCTAATTAATTTTTTTTTTTTTTTTTTTTTTTTATTCAAAATAAACTTATGTGGTAGGTATACAAATAGTTTCGCCAAACTGAGGTCAGTTTGTTGGCGAATAGTGCGCTCACTTTAACAACATTTTCTGTTATACCTACTATATAAACTAAATACTAAGTTACTAATCTACTCTGATCTAAACTTGGTTACAAGACTAAAGTGGGAGTACTATGTATTTATTATGTTAAGTACAGCAAGACGTATGCATTTGCTACCCTCTTCATCCCACGAAGGCAATGACCCTGGCCAATGTTATTGTTATTGTTATGATATTACGTTTAATGATTACCTACTCTGAGTAAATCACCTTCGTGAGTTGGAGCAGGCATCTACATACACAAATATATATGTAATAATAATAATAATAACACTAATATATATATATTTACGTTATGTATCTATATTATCTAAGAGTGATATTTTTAATCTTTTTTTAAAAATCTCTTTACTAGTACATTCTTCCATTGTTGGGCTTAGTTGATTAAAAATCTTAGGTATCAAGTGTTTCCGAGTTCTTTGACCGTAGTAATTATTAGTGGTATATTCTACATATCTTCTTTTTGTGCTTACCCTAAAGTTACGTAACGATTTTCTACATGTTTTAAACCTGTCATGTCCATAGTTTTCTATATACATTAAATATTTAACTTTGTCATGAACTGGTAATATTTTTAACCTTTTATACAGCAATTTATAGTTTTGTTTACAAATACTTTTAGTTTTTTTATCCACTAACACATTTTTAATAATTCTAATCTGGATGTTATATATTTTATCAAGGTAAGTTTTAAAAGTAAGCCCATATGCATTTAATCCGTAACTAATTACTGACTCGGCTAGCGAGTGGTATAAGGTGTGCAATATTTTCCTGTTTACAATATTTTTTAAACTACATAATTTCACCATGATTGCTCGAAGTTTATTGCATACTATATCTATATGGTTGCCCCAGCTGAACTTGGTATCAATAGTCAAACCTAAATATTTATATTTATCTACAAATTCAATACTAGCACATTTACATCCTATTTGGTTCTTATGTAAACAGTCGTAAGTGTGTCCTATTATATTAATGTTTTCGCTCGGGGCCCGTAGGTAAGGTGATTTAATTAACATACATTTGGTTTTTTCTATATTTAGGATAATCCCATTGTCATGCGACCACTTAATAATGTTTACAAAATCAGCTTGCACACACTTCTCTACTTTTTTTATATCTTTATCTGCATATATTATACATGTGTCGTCCGCATACATATATGTCGAGCAGTCCTGGACCACATTACTCATGCTGTTCACATGCATAATATAGCCTACTGGGCCATAAATAGAACCGGTTGGCACGCCATAGACCACCCCAGCTTCCTGCCCGCTCTTTCCGTCGATCACAGTGGTTAGGGTCCTGTTAGATAGGTAGCTTCTAAACCACTCGAGCACCGTACCACGGACACCACATTCTTGCATGGCAACAATGAGCTGTCCGTGATCCAGCGTATCGAATGCTTTCTTAAAATCTATATATAAGGTTACTATATACTTTTTATTGTTTAAGTGCTCATTAACCTCATCTGTGAACTCGGCTAAGGCGGTTGCGGTGCTGCGCATACGCCTAAACCCGTGCTGGGTGGCAGATATTATGTTGTTTTTATCTAAGTATTTATTTATTTGTGCCATAATAACCTTTTCCACTATTTTATTAATCACTGACAGTATAGCAATGGGTCTATAGTTTGTGTAGTCTGAGTGATTACCCTGTTTGTATATCGGTCGGATTATAGATTTTTTTAACAGGTCTGGATAGGTACCTGACGAGACACAGATGTTTACAAACTTTGCCAATATAGGACTTATACTCGATTTTATAAATTTTAAATCTTTACTTCTTATACCATCTAGTCCCGGCGATTTTCTACTGCTCAAATTGTCTATAATTTTTTCTATTTCCGTGTTCGACACCTTCTGGTATCGGAATGATACGTCACTCACATTAACATAGTTCTCGCGAACCAGGAATTTTTTATTACAGTTATGTTTAATATTTTGAATTTCGGAGGTAAACGTTTTGGCAAAGTTTGTACACACCGCTTCAATAGATGTATTTTCCTTGTTCCTTTGAACCGTAGAAAAAATAGTGTATGCAGTAGTTATGTAATTAGCTTTTTAAGTTTCAAACCTTACTTAGACCGCGAGGCACGCCGAGTGGTCAAAACGCGGTTCTCGACTAAAAAAGCATACATTATATAACGATTGCATAAACTACTAATTATGCATTAGGCACATGAGTCGGGCGCTAGTTGATCACTACACATGTACGAGACTACTATGCGAGTTTGACTACATTGCGCGGTTTGATAGATCAATTGGACTCAGTACACCTCGATTACCCGCAATGTAATGAAACTCCCATGCGGTCTCGTACGTGGTACGTGTGCACAGAACAGAAGGCTTAAAGGACCAATAGTGATCGACCGCTTTCTTGACTGACTATACACATTTAATATTATTAAAAACAGCGCCATCTATGAGCAATTGCGGAAACTAAATACGCTTTGTATTCAATTCTCTCATAGTTCGGTTGCCCGTTACTTGCTCTCGTGAAGACGTGCGAACTTGGAAAGCAAAGGAGCTAGATGTCGCTTCTATAGCACCTAGTTAATTTCACAAGGAAATGTTTTGGAATTTCACTACTAGATGGCTCTACCGTGCACGTATCTAATTATCTTTTTAGGATTCCGCGCCCAAAGGGTAAACCGTCTGTCACCAGGCTTAACCGAAACAATATACCACTAGTGGCTCTGTGAGCTGTAAACCTCGTGAGTGAGTTTTTTATCATTTCTAAAGTCTAACATTATAAAAAAGATCAATTATGAATATCGAACCTGCTAACAAAATTTCACGAAAGGCGGTTGAAAAATGCGACCTGTAGAGGATAACAAACCGAAATTCGGAAGCAGAAACTTACAAAATCTTTGAAATAAAAATTGTATTTGAAAATTTCCAAAAACTGACTCGACAAAAAAGTTCTATATAATTACCGGACCTGCTCACAAAATTTCAGGCGAATCGGTTGAGAAATGCGACCTGTAGATGAGAACAAACCGAAATTCGCCCGCAGAAACTTTACAAAATCATTGACAAGAAAATTGTTTTAGGAAATTTCCAAAATACGTCTCGACAATTAAATTCTATATAACTATCGAACCTGCTCACGAAATTTCACGAGAATCGGTTGAGAATTGCGACCTGTAGATGAGAACAAACGGAAATCCGGACATACGAAATCATTTTTGTCGAAGCTGAAGCAGAGACCTCCGTTTCACTCGGTCAAATAGCACGAGTAAACACAAGTACAAGAAGCCTATAACTGAGTCATTGCCTTTTTGGACTCGCCAGTAGCCAGGAACGGTCAACTCAAATTACCCGTAAATTCAAAAAAGGACCAAGAATGCACGTTATAAATTTTCTTAAAAATTCAGCCTACAAAGTCAACTTACCAACTTATGAATGCACTTGAAATGGAAACACCGTCGCTATTTTATTTATATGTTAGTTCCGGGTTTCGTCGTGCCTGCTGTTCGACAATGGCAAAAATAAACTTGTCAGGTGCACGAGTGATTTGCAGTGCAGTGCCATGCAAGCAGGTTTCTGGAGAATTCCTTTTTGAAATGGTTCTTGAGTGAAATATTTTTACAGTTAGGGGGTTATTCGTGTCACTTGAGAAGTAAGTAGCTAAGAGTCGACGCCTATCTCTTTCTTTGCCAGCGCTATTACTTTACAGAAGATGAGTTTGTGTCTATGAACTATTTTTTCCATTGTATCATAATATTATGTAAAAAACGGGCCAAGTGTAGGGTTCCGTAGTTGCCCGTCCATCACGTCACCGGTCATATGCGGTAAAAGGGTTTTTACTGATCTTAGGACTGATGATGTACTTTTTTGAGATGTTGTGTTGTATACATATTTTTGCCCAGTACTTTTTACCAAACACTACCTATTATTAAAATCATTATTTCATGGCTTGCCATGTTAGAGTTTTAGAGTTTTAATTGAGATTGAATGCGGTTATAATTGCAAAGGGACAATGTACTGCCTACAATTTATGGTAATGATAGCTATTTCATTTCAACGCATTTAGATTTTTTTTTGTTGGTGGTGGGGATTCTAAAAAAATGATATAAAGATTTCTAAAAAACTTTTCCATTTAAGTCAACCGTTGCTGAGATCTTAGCTGTCAAATTCGTAAAAAGGGAGTCCCACACTCCTCTAATTTCCAAACTTTGAAGAAAAAAGTTCTAAAAGAAATTGAGGTGGTGTATATTAACAAATACTTTCATAGAAAATTGTTTTGAACTAGGTACTTACGTCGAACAGTTTTTGAGTTACCGCTGAAAAACTGCCTTGCCCAAACAAAAGGACGTAACTGCCGTGATTTTCCCATGAAGATACGACATTTTTTCATTCAATCCAAGTGATAGGTTTTCAATGTGGCCTATTATAATAATAGCCACGGAAGCCTTCATTGTTTTTTATTTTTTGATCCTATAAGTATGGGGTATGGTCTCATTCGAAATCAGCGCAAAGAAAACACACTGAAAGTGACACTTAATTCACAACCTAGTTCGTCAAATTTTCATTTTTTGAAATATCCCCCCGGCCCATATCCCCCGGATGGACAGGATCCTACATTTTTACAGGACTCGGTAGATCCTCATTTCTAGTGCCAAGATAAAGTTATAAACAAAATTTCATTGATTTACATAATTTGCCGCCAAACTGGCATATTCAGTAGAGATGGGCTGACTAATGGATTTTGCCGAATATTCGGTGGTGATGTGACTGACTAGTCGACTAGTGACTATAAACGTGGCTGGTAAGTCGGTTTTCCCCACTATTCGGTACCTACGTCTCTATGGAATATTTAGTCTTATTTTACCTGTATTTGTGCAATCTAAATTCTAAATAATTACGGTACAAAAATAACTTATAAAATACGATAATGTACCGAAAAAAATAGTACAAGGTAAATTAAAGGTAAGATTCTTATTGTAAAATTTTATAGCTCGCTCCTAGTCTATTGCAGTCACTTGAAAATCAGAGCTGCATTGCGCCAAGCAAGTGCCTGAATTTTGACTACTTTTACTGTCGTACAGTCACCAGCAATATCTGTCAAACAAAGCTCGCGTTCGAGAACTGATCGTTACAGATATTCTCTATTTATAGGACCGTTAGGACGTGTCAGATGTGTTTTCCGTCTCTGTTGTAGGCAACACATACGACAATGCATAAAAAAATATTTATATCGACTAGATGGCAACAGTTGTAATCAATAATTAAAATATAAAATTGCTGATCATCTTCACCATCATGGTATACTTTCTGCACTATTAGGTACCTATTAAAAATAAAATCTACAAAAGTTCATACGTCAGTGAACGGATTGATTGAGACACAAATAGTGCACAAAGATAAGACACCGGGGAGACCCAGCTGAGAGTGTGGAACACATTTTGACACTTCACCTTCTCATACTTTTTAGCAGTCATCAGAGACGTATACACATTATATAACGTTCAAAAACTCTGCCTAATAAAACAAGGACTACAAAAAAACGTTTATTTCAATCTCTTAACACGTTTAACGAGCAAATTAATCATAATGCCGGGATAAAATCGATAAACCGATTCCCTGACCATTATCACCACCAAATGTCATTTTTCGCGCCGAAACGTCAAACGTCAGTACGCCATCTTGGGCTACGTTATTGGCGCGTTCACAAGGGTTGTTTCGTGGCAGCGGACGGAAATATAGCTGTCCCACTCTAGTTACATAATACGGAAGTGGGTGAGCAGTGTTTAGTTTTGGAGAGAGTTCCGCATGCGGGCGGGCTTGGGGGCGATATTGATTTTCCACGGAGTTTGCGGCAGTGCCCCACACGCCGGTGTCAGCGCGAAAAACACATCTCCGCGCGTCGCGACGAAAAAATACTGTTCCTTTTTCGAAACCCAATTCGAAAGACGAAATTCCAAATTGTAAAAAGGAACGCGAGAAACGTTCGTTTTTTAGTGCAAAAATAGTGCTGGGAATACATTTTCGTAAGTGTATCTGTATTTTTTTAATTCAAGGTTCCTTTATAATCATTTCTAAGTGACAATGATATTTTATTAGACTGTACTTAGCTCACAATGTTTTTTTCTGAATAAGTTAAAGCGATTCGGCATTTAGTTATGGTATTTGCCGCATTCAATTAAAACAGCTGATTCAACGTCAAAACCAGAGCAAAATACGCCTACTTCGTCATTTTGTATGTCATCGTCGTTTTACTGGTTAATATTGCTATTCGTTTTATTTTTCTAATAAGACTTTTAATACCTACTTACCAATTACTATGGGCAACGGTTACATGTTCTATTTTTAAACTATGATTGATTCACTTCACTAAATTTTAATGTAATCAGCCAACTCCAGCACATTTCGATATTAAAATTTAAAAAAACACACACACTTTTCGCAAACACTGGCAGGCAAGAAAAAATGTATTTTTTTAACACGCGACCTAACCCGTAGGCTGTTAATGATAGGAAACCGGGATCCTTCTAAGTAAGATCTAAGTTGTCGCATGGGATGTGACGTCATGGATCGTTACTAACACCATAGGATTTGGTGACGTCACTAGTCCTTGTAATAACCCATGGGTTAAGAACCTAGGTATAGATATGCGCTAACGTCACACATGTGTGGGGCGTGAGCACTAAATGGTTAGATTTCTTTTGGATCATCACCGTTTCTGAACGCCATTAATATTTTCACCAGGTAAAAAATTCCAGTTTTAAAATTGTTCTTTAAATGTTGTTAAGTGGTTGACAAATACTTGAAAAATCCTGTAAGACACTTTATGTTATGAGTGTTAAGCGATTTTAATAAAGATTAATAACCAATTTGACGTAGGTAGAAACCTTACCAGGCTCAAACGGGACTGGGCCGGCGGGGACGTCCACCGCGCGATAACGACAACACTGACACATATAGTCCCTATTCGTCCCGGTACCGCCGCACACCGGGTAGAGTCAGTCCGACCCAGGTCGGGCCTAGCTGAGTTTCTTGCTGGACTCTTCTCAGCTAGGCTAGGTTTAGCGAACCAGCGACAAAACTCACAGTAGCTCGATTCTCATACCTCAGATTCAGTTGAAACCGCTCAACCAATCTCACTGGAGCGCAAACTCATAGAGTATTTCAGTGTTCCAAGCCGTGTCGGAGGTTTTCCCCTGGATTTTCCCCAGACTACTCTCCAACTGCGCACTCCTGTCGCTTTATTGGGCCCGGCCTATAAAACCACAGTCAGGTTTAAAAAAAAAGGCCCTAACGGGACTGGGCGTGGGTCAAGATAGGTGGGCTAATGAGGCTACCAAGTGCAGACGCAGCTGGTGCAGGTCTAGACCGCTTGGCAGGACGACCTGGATACCTTTGTCACCAATTGGGAGGAACAATCACTCAATATGGACTCGCGAACATCATGGGGAGAGGTCTTTGCCTAGCACTGGCACCTGGTAAAAAAAAGAGCTTAGTAATCGATGGTGAGCAGCTGGGTGGCCCGTGAGCTACGCTTAATTCGCTGGACATCCTGCGCTACGCTTAAATGCGGATGACAAACGTGCTGCTATATAACATAACCCATTAAAACAGTATAAGATTTCGGTCTACATCACTATGGTAATTCTGACCAAGTCTTCAATGTTACGCCGTACAATACAATAAGTTTATTTATTTCATCATCATCATCATCATCATCCTCAGCCTGCAGGCCTTCCCTAATTCACGCCACCACACCCGGTCCTCAGCTCTCCATGTCCAACCGCTTCCCACCACTCTTATCAGGTCGTCGGTCCACCTGGCCTTATTTATTTATAGTACGGCAATTTTGCCAGTTTTTATTGCACCGTTTAGCACCACCCAGGAGTCATGTGTAGGATAACGGCGGGTAATCCTTACGGACGTGGTGCCACTCCGACCCCCCTTGTGAAGTGATAGGGTAACGTGACTATTAGAATCCGAGGACCAACGGCTACTTACCGTGCCTTACAAAGCACCCAGTGAATAACCATACCATGCAATGAGTATAGCCGCACTTCACTGGCAACAATCCTTCTTGGGCCTTCTTCCAGCCATGTAGTCCCGTTTAATAATTAACACATTCACTGTCATTAGACGCCTAGACGTCATTAGACGTGACTAGACTGATGAGTCTAACCTCATTAGACACATAGCCTATACCATGGGTTTCCCCTAATGTACAGAAAATTGCATAGCGCTACAAAAAACTTTGCAGCGAAAGTGTTAATAATAGATCTGAGGTAAACGTCCCAATGTGTGATACCTTAAATGCCTAGTAGTTTACAATAATTGCTCACGTCTATGGTTTTAAATTAAAATAGAATGTGCCAAGTATTTGGCCTGGTTGCCGGAAAAGGTGACTTAATGGGATTATCGAACCACAATGTCGAATTTATTGTGGGGCTAGATTGATTTGTGTAAGATTGTCATCATGATCACCATCATTCTTCTTTCCATTCTTTTCATCTGATTTTCATCAGCATAATATTTTTTATAGCCTGCTTAGGTGTCCCACTGCTGAGCAACGGCCTCCCGTTATAGATACTTATGTACTCAAAAACAAATATTCATGTTCATCAGACTCATCACAGAAATAAATGCCCTGACCGGGATTCAAACACAGGACCACTATTTTGGAAATCGGAGCTTAATCGCGTACAATACTCATTTAATTACCTTCACGCCAAAATCAAGTTTACCTATGAATTGGAATTTGAACGCAGTTTGCCATTTTGGACGTAAAAGTGATCGGTCTAAGCAGGCGCGGAGCCAAGATTTTGTTCAGAAGGGGGGGCACTTTCGAACTTTTCGAAAATAAAACTGACTTTTGGTAACTGTTTATATTGTCAGAACATATTTCCTACGTCAGGACATAGGCAATTGCCCTCCCCTGACTCAGGCTTCAGGGGGGGGGGGGGGGCAATTGCCCCTGTTGGCCTCCCCCCCCCCCTCCTGTATCCGCGCCTGGGTCTAAGGGACGGATCTTTGACCCACACTGTCTACAGGAAGCCGACACACGGACTGGTATCTCAACGCTCTGTCTCATCATCATCCCCGCCACCTACAAGTCTGTGGTTAACTCTCTGCGGAATAGAGCACAGGACCTATGTGACCCTAAATTTTTAGAGAGTGAGAAGGCACATATTGAGAAGGTCCTTAGGTGGAATGAGTACAAGGTATTTATTTATTTATCGTATGGCAATTGTTTCGAACCGTGAGATCATCGAGAAGACAGTACGGTTGCCAGTTTTTGTTGCACTTTCAGCACAACCCAGGGGTCACGTGTAGGGTAGCGGTGGGTACTCCCTACGGACGTGGTGCAACTTCGACCCCCAGTACAAGGTGGACAGTTGGTAACCCAGACGGAAGCCTAAAGGAAAACATCCTGAGCTTATGTTCCGAGGCAACCAGCATATTAACCCTATGTGAAAGTAGTTACAGACAGAATTGGTACAGTACTAGAAAAGTACTTTATTAAAACCGTATACGTGCCGTTATCCAAGATAGGATGGCATCTAAGATCGCCAAAGAATGTTACCCCTTATTAATCATCTGGCGTTTGCAAAATTGATTGCAGTTGTGGGAGTTCCTACATTGGTGGGACTAAGCGAACCATTGCGGATAGGGTCAAGGTCCAACACATCAAGTCAAACTGTCAAGAATAGTCAGGTGAATAAGTCTGGGTCTGGTCTCATAGCCGAGAATTTACTGGAGTCAGGACCAAACTACTAGCTTGAGCTCCATAAACCGAAAGTCCTATCTACAGACCGTCATTTTTATAGTAGAACAGTACGGGAAGCCGTTGAAATCAAAAAACATCGTAATATCAACCGGAATGGCGGTTTTAAGATTTCATCTTCCTGGAATCCAGTAGTCAGTAAGTGCAAGCATGAAAATATATCGTCCATTATATCAACGGACATTTTTAGTTTTGTGTCTCGGGCGAGTGACAAACCTAGTGTAAAAGTGTTTAATAAAGACCAAGTGCGGGTAGTTCGAAAAACCCGTACGACTAGAAGATGTTGATACCCGCTCACGCCCGTCAGCTCGCGACCGCGGATGTTGTGATACATTCGAAACGTCGGGAGAACCTTGAAAAACGTTATTAAATTAGTATTGTACGCGATTAAGTCCCGTTTTCCAATAATCATGTTAGAAAATCGTGTAAGTTTAAATCAATATCAGGACCACTAGTTTCCATCTAATTTCGTAGCCGGGGTCACAACAAACTAGGCTAAAGTGGTCGTTTTGTTTCTTCCATAATATTAATTTATTAAAGAAAGAATAAAACTCTCGTCAATGCTACTATCTCGACCGAATGATGCTATATGACGACCGCTTTAGCCTAGTTGGTAGTGACCCTGCCTACGAAGCTGGAGGTCCCGGGTTCGAATCCCGGTCAGGGCATTTGTTAGTGTGATGAACACGAATATTTGTTTCTGAGTCTTGGATGTTTTCTATATATTTAAGTATATATTTATCTATATAACTATGTATATCGTCGCCTAGTACCCATAGTACAAGCTTTGCTTAGTTTGGGGCTAGGTCAATTTGTGTAAGATTGTCCACAAATATTTATTTTTATTATTATTTATTTATCCTTCTGCCGATTCTTAGTATTTTTTTTTTATAAAAATGCTTATCCACCAGTTTCGAACAGGGTCTATATCATTCATTATATCTCATCCATTAACCCATTCAAGGCCAATGACGACACATATGCGTCGTGCCTCTACGTGCGATTTCCGCTACAAAGCGGGAAATGCTACTACGCGCTACGGCGTAGCACACGTAGCGATCGTTGGCCTCGAATGGGTTAATCAACGCAGTTCCATACCTATTTTATTTATGATGTGTATGTAGTTGACAACTTCCAAACTTTTATCTTTACATTAAAAAGGTCACGCTGACATAAAACACATGTATAACTTTTTTCCCCAGTGCCTGCGAATACAGTCAGCGCTAGTTTCTTTCCCATTTTTTCGCCACTAGGTGGAAATCGCGCGTAGAGGCATGACGCATATGTGTCGCCATGACGCAGAGGTGTCGTCATGGGCCTTGAATGGGTTAAACAAATAACGGTGGCAACCAAGCTTGCTTGCCCGATGGTTAGCAGACACCGTAGCCTTATTGACGCTTGTGACTTCAGAACAATCACAAAGGGGTTGCCGACCCTCTATTGAGGAAAAACTGGACCTGGTTGGGATTACCCCATATTCGCCGTATGTAAAAAATAAAAAATAAAATAAAAAGAGATTTATTGTCGCCAGAAAGAAGTTACACAAAATAAAAGCAACAAATAACAGAAACAGAAATTAATAATAGAGGTAGGTACATTAAAATAAATTAAAAGTAATTGCGACAATAGGCTCGGGCTCAGCATATGCTGCGAGCCTGGACGGCTGGACAGCGCTGTTTTTCAGCCCGCACCTACTTCACAGCTCAAGAATATATGTGTAATAGCTAGTTATGTAGAGGAAATTACTTAGCTTTACGATAAGCTTGGCAGTGAAAGTGTTAAATATCAAAATACAAGTATTATGGTAGCCCTAGTGGTTTCGGGCTTCGAACCCTCGATCCTCAGATTGAATCAGCAGCTGAGAAGTAGCTAAGCAAAATAGACTCTCAAAACGTCCTTATTTTCTTGACTTAGAGCTCATGAGTGTTTACAGACACGGGCGTCCATAGGCAACGGTATCTGATTAGCATCCAGCAGACAGTATTGTTGTTTACCCCCGTAGTACTAAAAAGAGCTGCGTTTGCAGCTGACTGTCCTTTAGCAAACAGTACAAACTAGGTATTATGTTTTTCCTCACATTTGACACAGAAGTTGATATTAACTGCGTAAAGTTCGGACAGTTTAGGAGACATATCGTACTTGTTTATGTTTAAAGACAGATCCACACAATGGGCCATGACTGCGCAGGAAAATCGAGGTTATCACATAACTTTTCGAACGGAATAGTTATGTTTCAATAGTATGGGACATATCATTTCGATCTACCATGCACGGTCGAAAACGTTCCGTAATCACACGCCAAGACGCAGTTTTGAGGTGGAATGAGATGAAAGTATGGCTTTTCTCCCTTTAACACATGAATGAGTATTGTACGTTGGGCCATCATGGCCCATTGCGTGGTACGATTTATCTTTCTCGTTGTCGCTGTCTCAGACCAAGATAAAAAGATTACGGATTATTATTCACTACACTTAGGCTCGGTTTTATAAAGATCCGTTAGACCTTATGTCGGTCTGTTATATCAAAAAATGTACTGAGTTACTGAAATTTGATCTGACATTTGGTCTAACGGATCTTTATAAAACCCAGCCTTAGTATCTACTAAACTAGACTTAGGGTGGGTTGCACCAAATTGTCTGTAATCGTAAGCGATGTTCGTTACAATCTCATAGTATGACAAGTTTGACAAGTTTCTATGGGATGACAGCTGCCGGCGCCATATTTGACGATGACCGGCCTGTGATCGTATGTTGGTGCAACCGACCCTTAGTAGTATAGGAAGTAGGTTATTGTTTTATTCCATAGATTATTTCCTTATTTGCAATAAAGATATTATAAGCACACACTACATACTACACATAACAACTGATGAATGATCACAAGCATCCTTAGTATTTGACTTTTGGTTTATAATGATTTATTTCAAAAGGGATGATAGGACGCCCGCCCTGAGTTGCCTGTTCCTCTCGCCGCTTCGGCTAAACTCGATTCTGACACACCTCCGTGGCGTCCAGATACCCTATCGCGCTAGGTACGAAAGAGCACGTGCTATGCGGCGAGAGGGTGCGAGCGGGATGCCATGATCAGCTGTGAAACATCAGTTTTGCTAGACAGAAAACCTTCTGTACGTAAAGTACTATTAATTATTCTGTGGCTCCAAGTCATTTCTGGTGCAAAGGTTGTCCATCGCTACCCAGTGTGGAAATGCCGCTAGCGTTTTGGGCACTTTCACACCTGGAGCGGCGAGGGCGGATTATTTGAGTAATTGGTGTATTAATAAAATTGAAATATGTAAAATAGGGCATGAAATTTCTCGAGAAAGCCCTAGAATTTTCAAGATTTTCTTATAAGCCAGTACCGGGACTACACAGGCGTATAAAGTTGATAGACATAATAAAATGAACGTGTCCAGGATAGACTGTCAGAAACCGTTTCCGCAAAGGTTCGCCGCCGGTAATTTGGCTTTCGTCCCGGGCCTACAAACTTCACATTACTTTTATTGCCGTCCCAACCGCTCGTGAACGATGCATAGTTTGCCGAAACTTGGAATTGAATTTAATATTTATTTCAGAGTCTTTTAAACTTGATCTTATTACTTTTCAAATAAAGTGCTGTTTTGAAGTGGATAGCTCTCGTAGAGCCTTTCGGCTTTGCCGTATTCAGGTAGAAAAATTGTAGTGTCTACTGTCTGTAGTTGATTTTTGATTTATGCTTATGTCGTAACGTAGCCGATTTGTATTATTAAAAGGAAAAAAAATAAAGGAAAGCTACAAATTGTAATACCTTTAGTAATCAATACGGTTTTTTGTTTTTTTTCTCTTGTCTCGGCTGTTATATCCGTTTTTCATATAGTGTCTGTAATGCTTTAGAACGTAAGTCCTTAATGTCTTGAGGTGGGCGTAGTCACTGCGACACAGTCTCCAACTACTGCAGCCGATTACGATTATTTTGTTACCATGTAAAACTTGTTTTATTATGTTCAATAAATCTAAATCTAAATCTGTTAGTGCGAGAGACAGCGATTAAAAACGAAAAGTCCAACCTATTGTATCAAAGCTCTTTGACTCCCTCGCCACCCTCAGAATCCAAATCCCGCGCTCACGGCTTTACCTTGTTCCAGCGGCACATGCGTAGCAGCCCCCTGACCTGACCGCAGACCGCCCGCGAGGCAGCCGCCAGATGATCGGCTCATTTTGGAACCTGTGCCGTGCATGTCCGTCCATGCCCGTCGATAAGGTGAGTAGTAGTTAATGACCGAAATTTTATAAAACTGCTAATAGATTTTGAATCTCCTAGCTTCCATAATAAATTTGCTTTTAGAATGGATTGATTTGATACAACTCGACTAACCTAAATAATTTTAAGTATAGCTAGTGGGTCTCTAGTGAGCCCGGAATTATAAAGTAAAAGATGTGTTACAAGTTAACGCCCAATAGTTGACACCTATTGTTCTTTATTATGACATAATATTGAAAGAGCCAAGTATTGGATCATTGTCGGACACTAATGGGACGTTAACCTTAATACATAGTCCAGGAATACCGTGAATTTAGTAGGTATTATACTCGTGATTATTATTACTATATTGAGTCTAATATGTCCCACTGCTAGACAAAGGCCTCACCCCTCTTTTTCCATTCCTCGCGGTCTTGTGCGATTTCTGGCCAGTCTTTTAAAAAAGGAGTCCCAAGTTATCCCGCCACCACCAGCGACGTATACCGTGTCTCCGTTTTGAGTTGAGGGGCGTCCACCCTGTGATGTTCTTAACCCACAGCTCATTCAGTATCCGGTAGACGTGACCAGCCAAGTCCTACTTTAACTGGGCCGCTTTCCGAGCTACGTCAACTATTTGAGTCTTTTGGAGCGCAGTGTGGTGTTCCGGATACGATCCACCAATTTTACACCTAGCATGCTGCGCTCCATGGCTCGCTGACACACCCCGAGTTTGGACCTCTGGGCTTCCGTCAAAGACAAAGTTTGTACACCGTAGTTGAGAACTGGAAGTAAGCACATGTCGTAACAGAGGTAGGTCGCCCTTCATTAAGTGCCTTATGGAACTATAGCTCCTCCAGGCGTATACTCGTAATATCAATAGTTTACTGTATAACGCCGTTTTGCTGATTTAGATTTCATTATGAACAACACATATGTATAAAAGGAAACCCAACGCAATTTTGACAAATGATGGCTACAACTACTTACAACTCTGAACCGCCAATTCTGCAAAAACACGGAAATAGGCCATTCCTCACACAAAAACTTCACTGGCAATATCACATTTACTAATAAACGGCTGAGGTAAATCATTCCCAGAGGTTTGGGTCTAAACGAGGCGATTTGTCTTATGCCTGACCACTTCGGCTTGTAAAAGTAGGTTTTGAGCCTTTGTTATTACTGATACCGCAATAGGTACAAAGGTTTATACTTATCTGAGTGTTAGAGAAGTTTTTGAGGTTAACTAATATTTCGTTTCAGTTTTACTAAGTTTTTTATTCTGCGATGCTGACAATCAGGCGTACTTACAACTTAACTATTTAGTGAAACTTGTCATATAGAATGAATATTTTATGGTAAGAAACCTGCCGGTCCGCTGTGGAACGCACATCGCAAAAAAATACAACACGTAAAATGTTTCGAAATGTTATTTTGTGTATATGTGTACTTTCTTGAACTGTAAATGTAGGCATATTCATAAGTAGGTAGCTTTATTCATAAAATAAAATAAAAAATTATAACAATACCTAACTTAAAAATAGAACTAAATTTATGTATTTTATGTATAGGTTTACAATCCGAGAAGGGCCTTGTATATACTTTCCGAAAAATTCCGGGACTTTGCGGGAAAACTATTTACAACCGTGTTGTATAGTAGATTGTTAACCGAGGGCTGAAAGGCACCCATTCCTGACGAGATGTTTTGGCGCTCGAACGAAGTGAGAGCGCCAATAGTTCGAGGCAAAAATGGGTGCTATCACCCGAGTAAAACACTCTACTTTTCATTACGAATACGAGGAAAGTAAACACAAGCCAGTTAAAATCAAAATTATTTTATTAAAAAACAGTCACTTGAAATCAAAATTATTTTATTAAAAAACAAAGTCACTTGAAATTAATATTAACGTTTGTACAGTTATTGAGCGTTAGAGAAATATTTTTTTCCACCACCAGAGCGAATTCTTCACGCACCACAAATGTTCTGTCAATCTTTGTTTTGGTATTTGGAAGGTTTATTAAGTGTAATTGGCCGTGTTTTTCCATGTTTTCTATGGTGAGATTTGTAAGCTCGATGCACCTACAGGCGCCGCTGATGCCCAAAATGAGTGCAACCTGCAAAAAAATACGATAACATTAAATATACCTTACGACGAGCCCAAATTCAATTAGATTACGTTATGTGGGGTACATACGTCAAGTTAACTGTAGTTGTAATCTTTCTCTTACCTTTGTTGCCAAATATATTTCATCGGGGGCTTGATTTAAGAAGGTTTCTACTTATTTTGCAGTAAAAACCTTCGACTTTTTGCATTTAAATACATCCGATTGCCTCTTCAAAAATGATATGAGCTTGGTGTAGTTTTTTATATTGACGTCGTGTTTTGTATTTATTACCGATCTCAGCATAGAAAATATGCTCCATAAAGTTGAAGGCTGAAGTTTCTTTGATAGTTCACTGAAATACGTAAGGAAAACACTTTCCGATAGAGATTTCACCCTTTTCTCGGCCCGCCACTTTATGAAATCATTATACGATTTCATATATCGTTCCTTAGATATCGTTGGCAAAAGGTTTTCTACGACAGCTTGAGCCTCTTCTCTTATAAAATCAGGTGTTAATTCAATTTCAGAACCGCTAGAACTCATTTTGTTATATTAAACTCAATTTCGAATATCACAAACACAGTCTAATGGAACTTCCATAGAAAATATTGCACTTTTTTATTTAAGGTTTCCCGCCAGTTTACTTTTTTAATACCAACGTACACCCTGCACGGCTAGCACAAGTCGGCGCGTGAGCTAACTCGCCGAGAGATAAACTATCCGCCCTTTTAAACGACTGCTCAAATTTATTTTTTTAATTAGTATTTAAAAAATTAAATAATATAAATTAATTATTAATGTTAATCACTAAAAGATAAAAACAAGTTTAAAATATAAAACTTAAGGAAATCACGCCGAAACAGACGGATGGTCTAGCTCGCACGCCAACTTGTGCTAGCCGTACATCACAATTCGCAAGATGGCACGCGACCGCGAAGACGGCCATTTTGAATTTGCGTATTTGGTGGTTTTATCTGTGTCTTAAACAATATTTTAATTTATTTCGCAAATCACATCTCGCTTTGAAAGTGACTAATAAATACATAAAGTACATTATATTAATTATAAACATCAGAAAGAATTTAAATGTCAACAAAACTGTAATAAATGAAGAATTAATCGTTTTATGGCTGTATAGGTTACTACCATTGCGTTGTTCAATATAAACTACGATTCATATATATATTTTTTAATACTTTTCTGCTTTAGAGCAGGCATGTACCACTTTCAGCACGGTGCCTGGATGAACAATGACCCCCTTTCCGAGTATGAGTAATGAAAAATAGTTTTCACACAATCCTAATATTGCCATATAAAAATATATCTAATAAAAACCCTCGCATAACCAAACTTTTGCATCGCAAGCGGATCCCTTAACCATAAAAATCTACCAGACACCGTAATTTTACATCGGCCGTGTATCGTAACAGCAAAGCAACACAAATTGACCGTTATTAGACCTTATCCCGTTCCAATAAGGTCAACGATTCAACTATCGCCGACGGTATGCCGAAATGCCTCACTTCAGTGGACTCAGCCGTTTAGGGCTTGTAGGGCTTCGCAAATTGACGGCGACGGAGGTTACGTGGTGGTTTCTGGATCAGCTGTTCGATTGGCTGATATTCCGATACCGCGCTTGGGTAAACATCATTTTGCACGCCTAATTTCTTTGGCATCATTTTGGTAAAGATTCTGTACAGGTAAATTATTTTAATTTTGACTCTGACATATGTTTTTGCTCGTGGCCCAGTGGCGCCCGCGTACCGCGTGCGGTATGCGAGGGTAAGCAACGTCGGCCCAGGTCAGTTATTGGATGGGTGACCGCTTTGAGCGGTTATTAACTGAGCGCTCCCGTGCTGTGGAAGGCCGTTGATCTCGGCTGATATCCATGAGTGGCGGCTCGAGAACTTCTAACAGTCAAGTTGCCCACTCACTTGACAAGCCTAATTCCAATAAGGTCTGGTTCTCCCTCGGGTTGGAAGGTCAGATGACAGTCGCTTCCGTAAAAACTAGTGCCTACGCCAACACTTGGGATTACGCAGCGGACTCTGGGCATCCTTTAGGATGCAACTGTACCGGGATGACGATAGGATGACGATGATGATGATATGTTTTATTGCATTGTATATTCTACTTTAACATTAGTATAATAGAGTTTTTATTACATACACACTCTCTAAAACTCATATTTTTGTAATACACACTTTACTGATCATTAAGATAATATCAATTCAATTAGGATCATCTGTCAGTGAAAATTTTATTAATCCTAGTCTAAGGTTTTATAATATTCCCGGTTATTTAGTAGTAGTGTTTCAAACGATGATAACGTACGTGTACCATCATAACGTACTGAAATATCGTCATAAATGATGCCAAAGTAATTAAGCGTTCGAAACGCTCTGATATTCACCCGCTCCGAGGCTTTGGGAATAGGATGAACCTTGTTAGCCTAAGATATATTATATTATTAGGATTTGTAATAATTCCTGTATATAAATTATTGGTGCAATAAAGAACATTATCTACATCCATACATTAAATCCTCTTTCATGTGTTGAGGCACCATTGCGTTGAAAGTGCAGGAGTTCGAGTTCGTGAGCTCGTTGAAGTCTTTTTGAGCACGAGCCTGTATCGTAATGGGCGGAGATGGCCATAACGATAACGTTTTTGATGCTGTTATGGCCATCTCCGCCTCGGACCGGCACGATAGTGTAAAGTTGGTCTTTACCTACACTTTTTGAGCACATAAAAGAGGTTTTACAATATGGGTGTAGATAAAGAATACTTATTAGTGTAAATTGCATTTGTAAGATTTAAATTCGGCCGACGTATTTACTTCTGCGTTTCGACACAGAGTCACATCTCAATGACGTTAGTTTTTAGGCGAACCTACAAATATGACATTTTTTTAAGTGATTATAATATGGGTCTTAGGTATAAAGAGCACAGCTTATTTCGCTCTTGTTACAACATGTCATGTGACGCGCCTGGAGTTCCAAACGTCCATGGGCTGCAATGCTAGCACAAATCAAACACAACACAAATGTATCTTGTATTGCCATTATCAAATTTAACAAAGGACTCGACTGGACAAAACCACGATACTAGATACAAGGGGATAAAGCACTGTTTTATGTCACAGGCGCGATATTGTATCCTGAACATAACGGAGGACTCCAGATTTTACTCCCGAGCGTAATTCATACTGAGTCCTGAGCGTAGTGAGGGATTTAAACGCATCCTAGACGAGTGTGGCAGCAGCCTGCGGCCGGCGCGCCGGCTGCCGACTTTGTCGTCGTGTTTTGTGTCGAATGCGACGGCCGCGCTGCCGTCCTATGTCTAAAACCAAACTAACCCACAAATTATAGTTTTGAGATATGAGCAAAAAACGTTAAAATAAAAATTTCTAGGAAATGTGTATGTTTATTCCAGATTTCTTTTACGTAAAAATTAAAACTAAATTTATACTTGCTTTTTTATTGCATTACTCCGTAAAAGAATGAATATTTATTTTGATAATAGGGTTTTTGTGTTTTACTGTTGCAAATAATTACTAAACTACCAACGATATTACACTTAAAACACCGTTAAGTATACCTTAGCCGTTCTTTAGCATTGCATAACAAACAGAACATAGCTAAATAACGGCTAAGTCACTTAACAATTTTATAGTATTTGTAGTTGTGAGCAGATTACACTGAAAAACTTTAAATAAGCACGTTATTGGACTGTAACCGTTTTGTAGCTTTGCAATAACTGCAAATATTCAAGCAAGTTGTATGCGTTCCTAATTTAAAAACACGTTAGATAACGAACCATCGCCTCTAGCTGGGTTTTAGTCGTGTAATCTTGTGGAAAAAAGGTTTAGTTTTTTGGCAAAACCACGTTAATCCACACTGTTATAGAAGTAAGTTTTAAAAGTAATTCAATATTTTTAATAAATATATAAAATCTGTATAGATGTATCTATTTGTTTACAAAAAAAGAAACAAATCCTCTTCGAACCGTTTCATAGCCAGCTTTATCGGAATATACAATCTCGTTTAGTAGATACGAAATTTATTTGTCTCCATCGTTGTCTTAGTTATGTTTAATATATATATATATCGGAATTCTTCATAGATCTAACTCATGGGTAACTAGGCTATTGAAGCACACCGTGCTACAGTCATGTCTTCGGCCTAGTCTCAATTTAAGTTTTAGATCTCGTGCTTTTTTTCAAAGATTTTTATTTAAGTGAAGTAAAACCAACAGCCTTAACAACAATATCGGGAAATATATAAGTGAAAGCTTTCATTGCAGAGCTTTCGAAGTCTAAAGTTGTTTTATTGGGATTTCAATCCGACCTTTGTGATTTTATTACACTCAGCAAAATTTCATACGTTTTTATGTTCTTGTTATGCAAAAATGCATAAATCAATAGGGTTATACCTACGTTATGTTTGTTCATTTAAGCCGTGCAAACTGTAAATTTGTGAAAATGGAGGAGGACAAGACTTGAAAGTACCATCCGCAGTGAAGTGGTGTATTTTGTTTATCTGGATTTTACAATCACTTTAAGCAAACACCAATAATACCGTTTTTCCATCGCAGTTGTCGTCAACGAGTAGGAAATCGGCAAATTGCCTTAGTATTTGACATTCTTCGGGCGTACAACATTTTAATTTTAATTCTTCTAGAGTACCTAGTCAATCGACAAGAGTAATTATAGTCAACTTTTAAATAAAAAAGTAGACTTCTAGATTCTTTTTTCTCTGTCGATATGCCGAAGATTTATCAATATTGAATTTTGGAAGTTAATAGTGAAGATGAATGTTTTTTTTCTGAAGATCATATCATTTAAATATACTGCTTCTGGATTGGTTCGTAATTATTTGCACATCTTTTTTAAAACCAGCAATCTCTTTTTATTACTTCTTCTTTTGTCTTTTGTTATATTTGTTATGCATTACGTTACATGGTATTTGCTTTTTATAATACCTTTCCAGCCGGAGTCCTGTGTAACATTTCCCTTGCACGCTGGTATACTACCACATATCCACAAAGATTGGGAGTATTTCTTGTACACTTTTTCCGGTAATATTTACGGCCATTGATTAACAGTATTTATGCTCCTCTTTTAGAAGGAATAAGCTGTAATTTGTTTAAATCATCTTCTAACACGCTTGATGAAGTAGGCGGCTCACAATATTCATATGAATAATGCATTGTTATAGTGTTCTCAGCAATCAACTCAAATAAGCAGTGAAAATTAGAATATCAATAGCCATTCTAAAACTTCTGATGATATGATAGCAAGACAGCGTTGAAAACTCATATCTACTGCATTTTTTTCCTATTTTATTGCGATGCATTCAAATAGGTTCAATTACTATAGAGAAGACCGTCGATTATGTTCGGCGATAGGACCAGAGGGTCCACGACAAATTGTAACGTATAGTAATGAAATGTATACATATCAAATAAAATACATTTATTTTTTGTGTGATCAGCATAAATATTTCGACTACTCTTTGGCAAAATAGCATAGGTAAATTCAACTAATAGTACTTTTAACCAGATAATCTTGTATATTAGATACCCAGCTATCTCAAAAACAGGGCTAACGATTTTGATAAAATTTGGTATTTAGAGTTTTACGTCCTAAATTCATCTAAACAAGTCTAGAATCTGACCTGAGTTCTGAGGTCCTATCTGAGTTTTGAATTTGAAACGTTACAATTTTCAGTGGGTACAAATCGACGATCTCCTTTACCACTTACCGTTCCGTATCCAGCTACTGAACAGGATTTTAAATTCCCATACGGTTGCTGGCTACAAAATGGTAAAGAAAGTCTCGTTTCGTATCTACCTACTAAATGGGATTTTATATTTCCATATGGTAGCTGGCTATGAAACGGTTTGAAGGACGGTTTCCTGGCATTTTGTGACGATAATTAATATCATCACTCACTACACAACTAAACACAACGTCCTGCGGACGCGCCGCTCGGTTGTCTGGCCGCATGCCGTAAAATCGGAGGGATAATATTTTGCGTATAGCTAGGTTTTAGCGTAGCATTGCTGGTTAGCCGGGTTTAAGAGTTGCATTATTATGTTTTTTAATGTAGGTAGTCACGGATTAGTTACAGTTACTAGGTTTTAGTGTTGTATTTGCAATAGGAATCGCAAGCAAAGTCTTACAAATACAGGGCTAAGGGTGTTTTGCCGTGTATAAGCGTAGTAACTGTTTTTTTGTGTAGTATTTGATAAGAAATTATATGTATAAAAGAAGGTAAGAAAAAGGTAAAAGGACTTTAACGGCGCTTTATGAAGTTTTTGTCTAATAACGGTTTTTTAGCTGTGAATCATGCTAGTGATTTATTAAATTAAACAACAGCTAGGGGCTTTTAGAGTACTTATAGTGTAGTAATGTTGGTTTGCGATTATATAGTATTGTAAAGTCTTAAACTATCATGCACTTAACGTGGTAGGTCGACTCAGTATCTTCGCAACTACAAATGATAAAAATATGATTCCAAGACCATTCGATAGAGCTTTTCTTTCTCTTTTAGCCCATGTAAACTACAGAAAACTGCTATAAAGCAGCTTTGATCAGTTTTAGAGATAGGACGGCAGCGCGGGCGAACAACGCGGTTCGTGGAGCTGGCTCGTCCCCGCGGCCGTGCGAACTTTACGAAATTAGACTTTAAAGATATAAGAATAAGAACTATGATAATTGAAATCCCATTATTATCCGGCGGATTATAATGAAAGTCACAATTAAGTATAATGTTACAACCCTGCTCAAGCCAAGGGCCA
Source organism: Epiblema foenella (assembly GCA_963556455.1). Classification (NCBI taxonomy): domain Eukaryota; kingdom Metazoa; phylum Arthropoda; class Insecta; order Lepidoptera; family Tortricidae; genus Epiblema; species Epiblema foenella. The sequence goes on along the minus strand of OY747116.1, from coordinate 12,421,554 downwards.
TAATGATTTGCTTTCGATAAGGTTTACATGATATATAATCAGCCATTGTCAGGTGGTGTGAAAATAATTGATAGCGCTTACGTAGAAGGTTCACTGTCTAAGATCTAAACAGATCTTTGACATCTAGAAAATTCAAAACTTGACATCCCGCTCGCTCAGGCTCGCCGCATAACAGTAATACCACTCTTTCGTTTCTAGCGCGATCATCTGTGTCCACACGACACCCCGGGGATGTGCGTGGGCCGAGTTTAATCCAAAGCGACAAGAGGAGCAAGCCTCTTAAAACCATCAATGAATAAATTATGTCGCATGCAGAGTTTGCGTCATTAAACCAGCTCATCGCAGACCTCGATAAAACGAATGGAAATAGAACTGTCCGCCATTTTGATATTTATGGCAATTAATGCAGGCTGACTATTATGACCGAACTATTTAAAAACTATGAGTTCAGGATTCGCATAAAGTACCTAGTGTTTAAGCCGGCATCTCCCGGTGCCGGAGATCTCCGGGCACAACATAAGAATGCTATTATTTATTTTTTCGCCAGGAGAGGACGGGTAGATAGGTAGGGCACAGCGGAAAGTCATTTCTCTCATACTTTTAGCCGTCATACTGGGGAAATACCTCTACCTTTCTACCTTACAGAAGATCACAGCCATAACAACACTGATTAATCTATAGGTATGAGCTGTGGGTCAAGATCGCTACTAACTGGTATCGCTAGACAGTTCGCAACGGAGACGAGGCAAACCTCGCCGGCGATGGCGGGTGGAGTTAGACTCCTTTTTAGGGTTCCGTAGTAAACAAGGAACACTTATAGTTTCGCCATGTCTGTCCGTCCGTCCCCCGCTTTTCTCAGTAATCGTTAGTACTAGAAAGCTGTAATTTGGCATGAGTATACATATCAATGACGCCGACAAAACGGTAGAATAAAATCATAAAAAAAATTTTTTTAGGGTACCTCCCCTACATGTAAAGTGGTGGTGATATTTTTTTTCTTCCAAACCCCATCGCATCGTGTAGGGTATCGTTGAATAGCTCTTTCAAAAATATTATAAAATTTCTAAAAGCATTTTTTGATTCAAGAATCTGTTGGCGTGATATTAAGCTTTGAAGTGATAATTTTTGCTATGGTCAAGTGTCCCCCCCCACCCTGCCAGCTAAACGGTGGCTACTAGGCATGTGAAAAAAATCATGGTAGTTAGTATATACGATGAATTTAAAAGGAAAACTATCACAGCTAAGTAGACATTACCGTAATGGGCAAAAATATGTATACAACACAACATCTCAAAAAAGTACATCATCAGTACTAAGATCAGTAAAAACCCTTCTACGGGTCCGTAATTCCGCATATGACCGGTGACGCGATGGACGCAACTACGGAACCCTACACTGTGCGTGGCCCGACACGCACTTGGCCGGATTTTAAAGGAGTGGCCAGAGGCTGCTCAGGATCGGGAGGACTGGAAACGGAGGGAGAGGTCTATTCCCAGCAGGGACACAACAGGTTTCCAATAATATTAATAATAATAATATGAGGTGTTGTGTTCGTGGTGGTAAGGTCGCCAGGGCTCCCAATAATGACCTGTGCTGGAGTCCTATGCATGAGAGCGCAGATAGAGGTCACCGTAGAGTTTGAAATACCACATAATGGTAGTCTTTCTTACAAAGAAGCTGATCAACCCGAGCTCACATTTAAGTCTGCCTGTTTCCCACACGTTTCTATAAGCTTGAACCTTGACCTTACCGTATATTTACTGTAAGGGATGTTTACCCAAGTCGACGCCCGTTTAACTTCGTCCGTGCTTCGTCCGAATACGTGTTGTTTCAGTAAAATAATGATACTAAGGCTCGGTTTTATCTTGATCCGTTAGAACTTATGTCGGTTTGTTATGTCAAAAAATGTACTGATTTACTGTAATTTGATCTGACATTTGGTCTAACGTATTTTTATAAAACCCGGCCTAAGGCTCGGTTTTATTTTGATCCGTTCGACCTTATGTCGGTTTGTTATGTCAAAAAATGTACTGAGTTACTGATTGATCTGACATCTGGTCTAACGGATCTTTATAAAACCCGGCCTAAGTGAATAAAGTGAATTTGAAAGCGTTTTCGAGATGGTTGTAGTAATTTCCAATAAAATATTAAGTGCAATGAAATCAGAGTCTGCTGTAGCTAGTTTCACTATAGAGAGGTTTCTGTACCATTAATTTCGTATGAAACTTAAGAGTGGGTTGCACCAAACCATGCTCTATAAAATAAACCGGTGAAGTGCGAGTCGGACTCGCACGTCGAGGGCTCCGTATACAGATGTGTACCGGTTCCAACCCTATTAAATCAGGAAAATCTCAACAACATGGTGTAGAAATTGAACGCCATGGGTACAGCGCCATCTATAGGCGACTTTTGTTATAAATTTGAGCGACTAAATAACTTAGTATGTATGGTGGTTTTTCAAGAATAATTTGTTTATCACGTGAACCGATTTAAATTTTTTTAAAACAAGAATACATGGAAAGGTGATTAAATTACAAAATTAGTATAGAAATTTTTTTAGACGATAAAAATAATGAAAAACTAGATAGATATATAATTATATTTTTCCTGTAAAATGTACATTGATATCAATGTTATCCAATAATTTCATATTTTTTCCTTGGTAAACTTCGGTGATAAGGGGAATGGTATTTTTTATATTTTCCCTCATAGAACAAAAATGACTTAACGTAAAAAAAATAACAAAAATGTTTCAGAATGTGCAACCCAAGCTTAACTGTTCGGTCAGGGTCACTAATATATACGCCTTTGTAGATCTTATTACAAATGAATAAAATGCAAAAGTGTACATAAACTGGACCTTAAAAAATGTTCTTTTATTTTCGTCTAACTGAACCCCAAGCAATGATTAATTCAGGATTAAATCAGTCTTAAGAGACCATTTGTCTTATTTAATTAAATTGCTTCGATAAGTTCTCCTAATTCCTTTTCCTTGGAATATATTAGAGGGTTTACCAACCACAGTGAAAACTCGTTTTTAGGGTTCCGTAGCAAAAAGGGTAAAAACGGAATCAATGAATGTTTTTTACTAGTAAGGATCCTTCACCATAAGCGCTGAATAATTTGTCGAGATCTGGCAAAAAGGAACAACATATTTATTGAATAACATTATTAACTAAAACAAAGTCACTTTCTCTGTCCCTATATCCCTATATCCCTATGTATGCTTAAATCTTTAAAACTACGCAACGGATTTTGATGCCGTTTTTTTTAATAGATAGAGTGACTCAAGGGGAAGGTTTATATGTATAATACTTGCATCAGCATTGCACCCGTGCGAAGCCGGGGCGGGTCGCTAGTACCTAATAATTCCATGCCCTGTAATACGTGTAAAATATTATCATTTATGAATGAAAATTTATAGCATCGAACCCTGACCTTTCCGCAGATGACGTGAATAAATATGGACAGAAAGTTTTTCCTTCCTTTTCTTGTTTCGGTTTCAGAATAAATTGCTGAACGTTACTAACCGAGGCTCGATTACCTCGGAATTATGGGCCAACTTAAATTTTATTACGATACTTTAAGACATATCATATTAAAATCTTGAGTTATTGTTTAAGTTATTGAGGAATTCAGTTGTCCGTAGCTACGCATTTAAGTAATATTAGCGAAGTATTTGAATATTACGCATTTTCTGTTACAAACATAAACTAGTGACTCTGTGAGCTGTAGACCTCGTGAGTGAGTTTTTTTATCATTTCCAATATCTGACATTATAAAAAAGATCAATTATGAATATCGAACCTGCTAACAAAATTTCACGAGAAGCGATTGAAAAATGCGACCTGTAGAGGAGAACAAACCGAAATTCGGACGCAGAAACTTACGAGAATCGGTTGAGAATTGCGACCTGTAGACGAGAACAAACGGAAATCCGGACATACGAAAGCATTTTTGTCGAAGCTGAAGCAGAGACCTTCGTTTCGCTCGGTCAATAATAGAGGACAAGGACTAAAATAGGTTTGATAACGATTATGAATACGGGGGTAAATCAATACAGGATTGCGGCTCTATGATGGTCTCGTTTATGGCGCAATAAAAGTAAAGATAAAGCATCTATCCCTTTCTATCCCGACTTAATAAAATTTACGGATTCTTAATCATGTCCTTTATCAGGTGATAACCATGAGCATAATACACGGCCACTCACAAGCGCCTGATAGGTTACGGGTAGCAAAAACTTAATTTCTCAGTAACTGGAGTAGTTCAGTTCCATTTTTTACCCAATTTACCCCACAGGGAAATGTATACAAGTTTTAAATATATAAAGTCCACTCAACCTAACAAATGCTTTGGTGTAGAAAGGCTTAAGAGCCATACAAATTTACTGAAAGTTCGTCTGACTAGCCTGGCACAGGAATTTCCAGAACACCCGTGAATAAAAGATCATCAGGAAAAATTCAATGAAATTCCTCGAACAACACGCTTATTGTCATCAAAAAGGTATAGTTTCGCTTGAAACTGGCCGTATATAGGCTCTTTTTGAATTTAGAACGTTGATTTATTATCAGCCAATGAGAGCGCGCTCCGCGGGACGCTGATTGGTCACCGTTCCATTGTCGTCTTGCGCCGTTGTTTCTATTGGTGGGCAATGACCTTGTCGCCTTGAACCCGGTTTTAATCAACGGAGTTTTGAGATAGCAGATGATGGAGTTCGTGAAATACTTTGTTATTCAGGATTATCTTTAATAAGGATTGTGCAGGCTTAGATGTTTGTTAAATGTATTTCTGTATTGTATTGTGGGATTCCAAAGTGTATACAGTAAAACCTTTCATTTAATTCAAAGTGATAAATCTTTTCCACTTGCCAAGTAATATTCAAACTTATAAATAAATAAAATAAAAGAACTTCAGGAGTATTTTCACTTTTATGTCTAACGACTTCTTTTATCTTGCAGTAGTAATTTAATACCAAAGCCTAGCACCGTGATGTAGGCAAGTTATGGGAAGCTATTGTCCCACGAATACGCCTGTATAGCGATGCGGATAGATTGTGTAACAGAATATTTTAATACAAAAAGCGGCAACGTTTTCCACCTCCTAATCCTGAACGGACATGCGTGATTTTTGGAAATGTGGAAATACTAGGTTGTGCTTTGATTTTTTGAAAAAATACATCCAAGTGAAAATTTGGACCCTTAGAGATTCGTTATTTTTGACTCGAAAATTTCCTTCTGGTTTTTTTTATTGACCGAGTGAAACAAAGGTCTCTGCTTCAGCTTCGACAAAAATGTTTCGTATGTCCAGATTCCGGATTTCCGTTTGTTCTCCTCTAGAGGTCGCATTTCGCAAACGATTCTAGTGAAACTTTGTGAGCAGGTCCGGTAATTATATAGTTTTTTTTTGTCGAGTCAGTTTTTGAAAATTTTCAAAAACAATTTTTATTTCAAAGATTTTGTAAGTTTCTGCGTCCGAATTTTGGTTTGTTGTCCTCTACAGGTTGCATTTCTCAACCGCTTCTCGTGAAATTTGGTTAGCACTGTTAGCAAGTTCGATATTCATAATTGATCTTTTTTATAATGTCAGATTTTGGAAATGATAAAAAAACACTCACGAGGTCTACAGCTCACAGAGCCACTAGTTATTTTATAAACGAGAAAGAATAACCAAAAATGCAAAACGTATAAACCTAGCTAAGGATGTAAAAAATCGATCAAGTTTCATTTGATAAAAGTTTAACTAGTGGAAAACGTTGCCGCCCGAACCATTAATTCTGCGAGAAATTAGGCGCAAAACGGCCGACGGCGACGATTCTCTATATCGCACGATGCGGGCACATGACCCCGACGGATGAAACAGAAAGAATATTCCGAAATATTTAATCCAGCCCCGCAGGATAAGTTCACAATAGTCTTAAACCTACGGACAAAGCGGGGGATTTTCGCGCTGTTCCACTGAAATGCCCTCTAAGCTACTTTACACTGTTGAAACTTAAAAGAATAGGTAGAATAAGGCTTTGACTGGGTTTCATAGATAAAAGTATCGCATTCGAGCTACGCTTATTCATCATACTACATAAACAATGTATGTTCCTTTTATTAACCCCCGAAGCGCCACGCAAAAGCCCTTTTTGTGTTTTGTGTTATAAAGTTTAACATATTTAACATTACAATTTAAAAACATTACATGATGTTGATATTAATGTATATTTTACAGGACAAATATAACTGTAGCTTTATATAGCTTTTCTTTTTTTATCATCATAAAACATTTCTATACTAAGTTTGTAATTAAATCATTTTTGCAAGTATTTTTGTTTTATAAATTCCTACGCGATTATGCTAAAAAGACCTTCTTTCAAATAAAGAAAAAAATTACATCGGTTAACGTGATAAAGAATTATCCTTAAAAAACCACCATACACACTAAGTTATTCAATCGCTCAAGGTTGTAACAAAATTCGCCAATAGATGGCGCTGTACCCATGGCGTTCAATGTCTATACCATGTTGTTGAGATCCGGTACACATCTGTGTACGGAACCCTCGGTGCGCGAGTCAGACTCGCACTTGACCGATTTTATTTTAAATGAATCGAAGTCTTGATGATTGAGGTGGAGGGGGGTTAGCTGTATTTTGGGTCGGTTTTTTTAATGTTTAATTTTTTGTTAACACTGCCAAAAACGCCCGTAGAAAGCCGGATGAGCGAACACTGTAAACTTAGAAACTCTACTCAGTCACAATGAATCCGTTATCGACAAACTCTATAAACATCCCTCACACGCGACATACCGCATCCTTGGGAGCTCGGGCTCCGGCCACTAGAAATACAACGACATAAGCAGCAGGTAAGAACCCACGTGTCATTGGGCCCACCTATTACAAGCGACTGCCCGTTGATCTTAGACTTGAACCATCTGACGAAACATTTCGACGCCGCCTAAAATGCGTCTTGTTGGAAAATTTAACTCATTATACTCGGTTTAAAGAGTACATTGCATTGATCTTAAATTAGTTACTGACATGTAAATAATTATTGCTAAATTTGTATATTGTAATGGACATAGTGTATGTTTTACTTTTGTTGACATTATGTTATTATTATTTTTCATGTTATCACTATTACGATAACAATTCTTGTAATTTTGATTTTTCTTGTTATCACGAAGCAAATAATCTAACCTAATCTATAGAGCAGGTAATGGTGTTATTATAGGATTGCGATCTTTTGTAAGTTGGAACTACTTCCCCAGTTGGGATGCTCCAAATATGAGCGAGATGACATGTGTGTGCCCGTCCTCTCTCAACCTAATCGCCTCAATGACTTAAGCCCTAAAATATATGACCGTCCAAGTAAGCACCTAATGACCTGGAAAAGGGACCGATAAGTGGCTGTAACCTCGCCCCGACGAGCAGATCGTTTTACTTCGTTCATTTGGTTATAAAAGCACTTTTATGTTGTTAAATATTTTAGTTTTTATCATGACTTTATTTATAATTGGTAGGTTAATAAAGAGCTGTAAACAAACTCTGTAGCCGAGGGGTAAGGCAAGCGACTTTCAATGTGGAAATTACGAGTTTGAACCCCCGCTTTTTCAATAAACTTGTACGAAACATCATTTGCTTTTCAGTGAAGGAAAACATCGTGAGGAAACAATTTTAACAAGGTCTAGATTTCCCTTTGGGTTGGAAGTTCAGATGGCAGTCGCTTCCGCAAAATTTGTGCCTACGCCAAATCTTGAGATTAGGTGTAAAAGCAGATCCTGGGAAAAATACTATAAGTATAATGATTGTCTTCCACATAAAATATAACTATTTTCGCAGTAACACAAATCAAAACACATATACTGGTGATTCTGTGAGCTGTAGACCTCTTCAACTCGACAAAAAGATTATATATAATCATCAAACCTCCTCACAAAATTTCAAAAGAATCGTTTGTAAAATATGACCTCTAGAGGAGAACCCCGCAGAAACTTACAAAATCCGAAGCCATTTTTGTCGAATCTGAAGCCGAGACCTTCATTTCACTCGGCCAATTATTAATTTTACTGAGACTAATTGGTCTAAATACAGATAATTAATATTTAAATCAAAAGAAAGATACTTGACAACTTGTCATTACCCATTTAAAATTACGTTTTAACAAAATGCCTATTTCGAGCCCATGTTGAATACTTACTATTTTCATAAAAGGTAAATTAACTTCCCGTCTGCTTGAAACTTGTAATAGAAGGGTTCATACAAACCTGTAGGCTTAACTTCTTGAATGCCTGGCGGCGGGGAATATCCGGCGAGTTTAATTAATAACGTCAAGTTTCCTGGACTGTGACAATCATGGCGAGATTTCTGGTTTGCCTATACTTAGTAGTGTTGTAAATTCAATTTTGTTCCCGTTAACTCGTTGCGTGAGCGTTAACTTTTTTAATATTTAGAGTTTTCCCGACCGTTTATTTAGGATTTGTCGATTTTAACATAGTGAGTGACAAACGAGGGCCCCTCATTCTCAAATAATAAGGCAATAATAAGCATATAATAAGGCATGTACCTATTTCTTTTGTAATTATCTGTGTTGTGTGGCAATAAATATTCTTCTTTCTTTCTTTCTCTCTTTCAACAGAGCGCATCCTCGGGATATTTTTAAATCTTCGGGAACATACATATAAATATTTAAGAAGTCGACCGTAATGTTGTTAATTGTTAGGGTTCTGTACCGAATTGGTAAAAAAGGAATATGGTTTCGCTTTGTCTGTTGTCCCCCCCTTATCTCCGAAGTTTACCAAGGACACAATATTAAATTATTACGTAACATTAATATCAATGTATATGTTACAGGAAGAATATAACTATGGTTCTATCTACACTGTGTATAGAACCCTCGGTTCGCGTGTGGGACTCGCACTTGACACTTGACCGTTTTTTTTTAAAGTGGTAAACTGTCTGTTAGCACCGCTACGCTCGGAATGAGAAAATGTCTTCATTTATAGCCTAGACGGTCAGTAAAGTGAAATAAGATACCAATTGTTATGAAAAACGAGAAGATCGACTTTTACTTAGCCTGAAAGTCCATTTTCTGGCAAGCCTCAGGTGACCTGTCGGTGGTTAAAAGCGTGTCCATTATTTACTGGACACCCGTATATTTCTATCGCTATTGTCGGTGACTATCATTGTCATACTTTCGCATAGAATTAGGTCAAGAAGATTCCTCGATTCTGTCAGCCACGCCCCCCGTGACAGAGAGACACGCTTATGCCTTTCGTGCATGACAAAGAGGGATGCAACATTCTTCGGGAATGGGTTTTTTTAGAGAAATGTCGGTAATTATTTGACTGTGTGAAATTTTATTAAATTTCCTCTTGAGAAAGTTTAGACGAGGTAAAATACCATCATATTAAATTAATTGCTTCGTTTAATAATGCGATGTTTTAGTATGCTGTTTAAAAAAGTAATAAAAAGACTAAACTTTGGATTTTTTCTATAGACAAAATTTTAAGCAATCATGTTTCGGCTTTTGTCAGATTCTGACAATTATAGTACATATGTAGTGCAAAATGATTTTCCTTCGTACTTTATCGACAAAGTTCGTATTTATTGTGCTCTCTCGATTAGCTTCAGTACCCATCTTACAGCCGTAGGGGTAAGTCGCATCAGCAGACCAATATATATATAGTGGCTAACACGCAATTCAAATATTCGCTATAGTTTTGATTATATTTACAGTTTACTTATAAAAAGGTTGTATTACCATGCCGAAACCTCAAAAACGGTTAATAGATCCAGTCCAAGGAATTATATTAAATATATATATATATATCTGTACTTCAATCATAAAATAGCAAATTCAATAATAGCAATAACTCAGAGTATTTTGGCAAAGTTCAACAGTGAATTTCGGACGCAACGGGCATATCTAAACCTACAATAAGAAAATTTTTGAACCGGGAAGAAGAATATTTCCCAATTAGATTTATTTTGTTGTACTTTATGTTTTAAAGTTTGTTTCGTTTACTAATGACAATAAAACTGAGTATTTTCAAAGTTATTGAAGGTGGTTGTAACATTTCTATATTATACAATAACATTTTTCACGTTGACATTTGACACTAAACAATAAAGTTCCATAATAATGGATATGAAAACGTCTCTCATTTAATACAATCATTGATTGACAGTTCGGGTGCCATCGTATTCCAATTGAGATCCGAGTTTTCCCGAAGGAAAAACATTTTTCAATACATCTGTATCATGTCGGAAAATCAATCCTTATCGTCACCTCGTCGGGGCAGAATAGCGTTTCAAAGAACGCGATGTTTTGCTTGCACGGCCTTAATTTCGTATTTTGCAAGCAAATTTTGTCGATTGTCGAATTTTGTTATTTGTCATAATGACGCAAAGTCGCATATAGGATATTTTTTTAAAACAGCATTACAACACCTCAATTATTTTCCCCGTATGTAGAGGAAAGTGAGTAGCGCTACGAAAAGCTTGGCAGCGAAAGTGTAAAGAGCTGCTAAAGTTTTCTGACCTGGTGTGTCAGTTTTTCAGTACATTGCTGATACATCCCAAAACAGATAACCAGCCCACATTTTAACAAAGCCTTTTTCCAGTATAATTTGTCAAAAACAGTCCCCTCTATTGTGTCCCATTTCCACACAAAGGCACCCTTGCAGAGTGGCTACATATTGGTTCGATGTTGGGACATTCCTGAAAGTGATTTATTTGATTACACTTTGGTTATTGATATTTCCATTTTATTGTTGAGGGTACAAACTTTTATTATTGAGTAAGCTATGAAAAATGGGTAAAAAGGTATGGAAATGCAACCCAATCAAATAAAACCGCCCAAGTGCGTGTCGAACTCGCGCACGAAATTCCGTACCGTTATCTATTAGTAGCTCTGTGTGGTGGTGACAACGCCGGCCCAGCAACATAAACCGGCTCGCCGCTCGCAGCGCGTCATGGAATCTATAGTCTAGATATCCCTTTAGTACGAATTAGGGCACTAGACGCAACACTGTGAGCTGTAGACCTCGTGAGTGAGTTTTTTTATCACTTAAAAGGAACAATTATGAATATCGAACCTGCTAACAAATGCGACCTGTAGAGGAGAACAAACCTAAATTCGGTCGCAGAAACTTACAAAATCTTTGAAATAAAAATTGTGTTTAAAAATTTCCAAAAACTGACTCGACAAAAATATTCTATATAATTACCGGACCTGCTCACAATATTTCACGAGAATCGTTTGCGAAATGCGACCTGTAGAGGAGAAGAAACCGTTGAACAAATATATTATTTTTAATTTCAAAAAACTTATTCGACGAAAAAAAATTTGTATATTTATCCAATCCGCTCACAAAATTTCACGAGAATCGGTTGAGAAATGCGACCTGTAGAGGAGAACAAACCGAAATTCGCAGCAGAAACTTATAAAACCTTTGATAAAAAAATTGTTTTTGGAAATTTCCAAAAACCGTCTGGACAAAAAAATTATATGTAACTATCGAACCTGCTCATAAAATTTCACAAAAATCGGTTGAGAATTACATAATACAGCAATACAACTGTCAAAAGTAAACCAAATAAAGTAAGTCCAAACCCCAGCCAATAAATTTGGCATCTCTCTCCAATCGATATACTGCATATGCTATGCGCTTCTCAACCCGCCACCTCACCAAGCAACCTAGCGTAACCTGACCCGTAGATTATTAATAACTATATGCAACTGGAAGTCAACTTAAACTGGCTGTGTAAGACTTCGGTAACCATTGCTAACTCTGGCGCTTGAGCAGATCTGGCAACGAAATGGCTGACTCGCGACCGTAGATACCCCCCCCCCCCCTTCACATCACTCGCACCTTTCGGCTGCCACGAGGTGCTGAAACGACTTACCACCACCGATAAAAAATTCGAACACCAAAGTAAAATTATTTAAATGTTGAAAAACAGTCTCAAGAAACTGTTGATTAATAAGCGAAGGTCCCAACACAAACAGTCGTAAAGTCATAAGTACACACAGATAGGCACGATTGTACATGCTCATACACATACACACACACTTACTACACATAAACATTCACACTCACATTCATACACATGCTTTCTACACACTAACTAATTCACATTTTTGTTACACTGTAATCGTAATTTTTAGGGTTCCGTAGCCAAAATGGCAAAAACGAAACCCTTATAGATTCGTCATGTCCGTCTCCGTATGTCACGCCGCTTTACTCGGAGACTATAAGCACTACAATTATGAAATTTGGCAGGAAGGTGTATTATATGAACCGCTATATAAAAGTGATGTGAAATTACAAAAAAATATTAAATTAGGTAGGCACTCCATACATGTAACCGGTGGATGAAAAAAAAATTTCAACACACATAGTCGTGTGGGGTATCGATGGATAGGCCTTTAAAAATGATATGGAGATTTCTAAAAAACTTGTCCACTAGCTGTCAAAGTCATAGAAAGTGTGTGTGTGTGTGTGTGTGTGTGTAGTGTGTGTGAAAGTGTGTGTGTGTGTGTGTGTGTCTGTGTGTGTGTTTAGAAATGAAAAATGAAAATGAAAATGAAAATGAAAAACTGTCTTGCCCAAACAAAAGGTCGTAAATGCCGTGAGTTCCCGACTTTTTAGATTCAATTTATTGGATAGTGATTTTAAATGTGGACTAGTAGGTGTTGGTACGGAAACCTTCATTGTGCGTAGTCCGACACGCACTTGGCCGGTTTTAGCATCTATCACTGTATATAATATCTTTATGTTAGTATTTCTTTAAAATGCTAAATATGTAAACGTAGTTTATTTCTTGCTCATTGGCAATATCGGATTAAGGTTTATTCGTTGATATTTGGATCTTATTATATCTAAAAGTTTCTGATTGTAGTCCTAATAGCATTTTTAGATTTTCCCGAATCTTCCAACACTCTAGAAAAAAATAATCTTACTGACTATGCCTTACTAGTATATGTACTCTATTGTAACATTAAACAACTCATTCACATTAATATGTATTTAGCATTCGCACTGCAGTAACTACCGACAAAAGCTAAAAGCACTAAAAATGTACTCACTCCATAGACCTATACGACTTTTCTCATTAGCATCATAATACACTAGAAACAAAACACGACACAGTTAACTGACTATTAATAGACCTTATCTTGTTGCAATAAGGTTCACGGATGGCCACTGGTCAGTTAACTGTCGTCGACAGTACTAAGTTTCATAGGAACATATTACCTATTTCTACTGCAAAAATACGCTAACCTAACGGCAGTGCTGCACCACAGTTACCTTACTTTTAAAAAGTCTTATTTCCGTATATCACTGGTATAAAGGTACGACGTTTTGTTTCGTGGTAAGAGGTCGTTAAACCTGTCAGCTGATGCTTTCCTAGTATGAATCGGCGAATGTTCATACAATGATATGGGCGGTTAAACCCTTTTAGTTGTAGGTAGTGTGTTGAGTCGTCATTTAATAGGTTAATTTTGCATTTAAGGATAATTAGGTTAGTTTAACGTTGCATAGCGTTTAAGTAGACTAAGGGTCGGTTGCACCAACATACGATCACAGGCCGGTCATTGTCAAATACGGTGCCGGCCGCTGTTATCCCATAGAAACTTGTCAAACTTTCCATACAATCAGATTTTAACGAACACCCATACGATTACAGACGGTTTGGTACAACCTAAGTTTAAGTGTCTGGTCTAACAGTTCAGTCAATTTCTAGCCCAAGAGATGACGCCTTAGCCTAATAAGCAATGTAAACCCATTACTTATCGAGATATAGTTTACGGATGCTCGTCCTATATTATCATTGCTATAAGGATAGTTAATCGTCAAATTGTTACCATAGAGTGCAAATTACACAATATAACAAAAATCAAATAGTAGTTTATGCAACTGCTACACAATGAGATTTACACACTCGTAATCTTATTATGAAACTCGTCTTCGGCTCGTTTCCTAAAATCACACTCGTGTTTTAATGCCTAAGTATGTACAATTGCATGTACTACTTTATCTACATCCATATATTAAATCCTCTTTCATGTGTTCAGGAACCATTGCGTTGCAAGTGTAGTCAGGTCGAGCGTGAGCCCGTTGAAGTCTTTTGTGAGCACGAGCCTGTATCGTCATCTCATTTCATTTCATTTCATATTAATTTATTGCATATTATGTGCGTTTTGTCCGGATTCCGGATAAAGCGACAGTCAAGGGACCTGTGATATTACGTCGCACTAACAGAACGTCGCACAAAACGGACTTTACTTTGAAAATGTTTGGTATGAAATCTAATGTGTGGTGCTTTTGAAGTCGTTAAAAGCGGTCAAACGTTATATGCGGAGTCATTATAAGCGGATTCTACTGTATTACGAGTAGTAGTAAGTAGTATAGTATCAATGAACACAAACATTTCAATAGTCACGAGTGAAAATACCGAATCGACACAAGAAACAACATAGTTAAGTCACTCGCTCGATGGCCACTCGTTAATACTTAATAACGAGCTATGAACCTTTACGGTTCTACACCTCACCCGCGTCTTTTAAGTTATGAATGTGTTGAAGCAGTGGCGGATTAGCCATATAGCAAGAGTAGCAAATGCTACGGGCCGGTAACCTATCGATGTTTCGAAAATCTATTTACCGAATTTCACTGGTCCGAAAACGGTTCACCGAATCTTTACAATCCAAATACTTTGTTTCGCAACTGTTTGAAATACCACGGATTCATTTTACCACAATGTCATTTGTCCGCAATTCAAAAACCCGCTTTACAATTCCCAATTTTTACATTTGACAACTTATACGTTAGCCACATTTTCATAATTTCAATGATATGGAAAGTCGACGTGACATTTTCCATAATTTCGTTATATAACGCTATGACTTGTTGGGAAAAAATCGACTCTAATGCGGATAGGTTAGAAGATTAAGACGGGAGCTGAAGCGAAGCGAAGCTTTCTTCTTAATCTTCGAGATTTTTTTGTATAAAAGCCCAGAAAGTCTTGTTGGGACAAAATCGACTTATAATTGTATCGACTGTTTGTAGGCTGATCATAATAATGAACGTAATTTTTAGTCCTAGCCGAAATACAATTTTATGAGTTTCCTCAATCAGCGCCTGCAATTAAATTCATAGCAAATAACACAGTATTCATGATTTGTTATAACTCGATGGAAATGAACTTTGTTATCTTTAGAAATATCTGGATAATGACGTTTCGGTATTTTAACCCTACGGACAAATAAATATTTGGCAAATATAATAATAATAATAATAATTTATTTAACTTGAACACATTTTACACGGAAAGATAGTCAGTGGATCCCAAACTAGGCCGTGCCTGTATCTTGGGAACCAAAAATGTTTTAACATTAAAAATTACACGTGTGGTTTGTACATACAGTGATACATTACAAAAGTGTGTTTTAAACATTCGCGGCAAAAAAGTGACTTTAACAGTAGATACAGAGAAAAAAAAAATATTAATATATATATATGTACATTTATATCTGGTAGTAGTGCATAAAAGCCAAAAAATTTAGTTCCTATAGTTAGGAGTGATAATGTTAAAATGAGAGGTAAATTTCGTTATCTGTGTGTTTACGTGCGTGTGCGTTCGTGTGTATGTGTTGTGTGTGTGTGTGTGTGTGTGTGTGTGTATGTGTGTGTGTGTGTGTGTGTGTGTGTGTGTGCGTGAGTGCGTGCGTGCGTGCGTGCGTGCGTGCGTGCGTGCGTGCGTGCGTGCGTGCGTGTGTGTGTGTGTGTGTATACGTGATCCTACTTATACGTGTAAAACAAATTCTCCGTTTTAGAGTATGATAGTGTGAGCAACCATTTAACAAGGGCCTTCTTTAGTCTAAAATGCTTGTACGGAATTATAATCATTGCGATTTTAAATCAGCTGGATAATAAAATTGTGACCATACAAAAATCTGTTAATAGAAAATATAGAAAATGAAACTTCGGACAAATGAAAAAAATTTAAAACGAAAAATGGCGTTTCGTTTTCGGACATTTAATATTCGGCATAAAAAATTTCGAATTTGCGATAGGTAACCCTACGGGCCCCGCGCATTTGGGGGCCCCGCGCACCCACGCTTTCTGACCCTATTATAACAAAAGTATCTAAGTATTATGAATGCGAATATCTTCCGGATGGAGTATATTTCCCAAGATAGCGGCGGCTCTAGAAGGTCCCAGGACTGGGGTCCCTGGGGACTTGAGGACGAAAATAAGGCCATCAATGAACATTCGTACTAAATTTCATCAAAGTTACAAACATTTCGAGGTTTTGCTTCCTCAACTGGGTTGTAACCAAGTGACGGCTAAAATACTTACTAATCCCGAAAAAATATCTCCATACGTGAACTTCACTACAGGGCGTAGTCAGGTCCCGCTCGTATTTTCCCAAATGAAATCCAAAAAAAGTTTGTAGGTAACAGTTTTGTTTCATTTTAATACCATAAACTTGAAAACCTAAAACAAACCAAGGACCCCTTGATAGAATTTGCTACAGGCTCCGCGCTAGCTTAATCCGGCACTGTGCAGCAAGGCCATTCCATGTTGCAAATGACCCCCTCCAACACGTGTGCTTGTAATTTCGTCAATATTTAGTACATTTGAGTAGATTTTTGAAATACTAGATCACTTATGAAAAATCTATCCGGTTAATTTATTAGAACAGTAGAAAAGCTATCCTTTTCTAAAAACACTAAAATGTAAAAATAAAATTGCCTTACTTCTAACATGAGACTTTACGCTTCTTATTGAACAATGAAGACGTACCTATTGTAATTTTTGAAGCCGGTGCCATCCAAACCCATAAAAATTTATTGACCCAAAGCCAGAATAGTCAAAATGTGTTTTTATTTGTTTTAACGAGGGCTCTCATACCGCTAAAGGAGGGCGCCAAAGAAAAAAAAAATAACCTACCCCCTCGAGTAGGGGGTATCGTTGTTTGGAACTTATTGATTATATAAATAGTAACTTAAAAAAAATGTAAAACAAAGGAATGAGAAACCACCAAAGTCAGCTTTTTTACAAAATTTTGTTCCGAAGAATTGTTTTATTTCCCATTAACCAATAAACTTAAAAATTGGTGGTAATGTTTATTACTACGTATATTTTACCGAATACTAATATTTTGATAAATGAGTTTTTTTCATGGAACTTTCCTTATTTTTCGTATTAAAACCAACTTAGTTTTGAGGTTGGGTCGGAGCCCTAACTGTGCGGAGACCGACTCGCACTTGGCTGGTTTTTGAGAAAAGCACTATATTAGCCTTCGCCGAAATGGCAATGCAGGCTTCGTATTATTACTAAACGGACTCGCAAGCTCATCAGTTTAAACAAATACTCAGCCTGCAATTGCCTCCTTCCCGGCTACGCCAATTCCTAAAGAGTTGTGCCTATTTATGTATTTTGTGGTGTATACCTATTTTTTACCGGTTTTACCGAATAGTTTCATACCTTCCCAGCGTTTGCCGAAACAAAAAAACTTGATATAAACAAGCTTATTAAAAAGTATATTACTAGTAGCTCTGTGAGCTGTAGACCTCGTGAGTGAGTTTTTTTTATCTTTTCCAAAATCTATAACATTATAAAAAAGATCAATTATGAATATCGAACCTGCTATCAAAATTTCACGAGAAGCGGTTGAAAAATGCGACCTGTAGAGGACAACAAACCGAAATTCGGACGCAGAAACTTACAAAATCTTTGAAATAAAAATTATTTTTGAAAATTTCCAATAACTGACTCGACAAAAAATTCCATATAATTACTGGACCTGCTCACAAAATTTCACGAGAATCGTTTGCGAAGTGCGACCTCTAGAGGAGAACAAACCTTTGAACAAATATATTTTTTTTATTTTCCTAAAACTTATTCGACAAAAAAGATCTATATATTTATCCAATGGGGTAATCACGTAACTTTTTTACTACCGTTAGGTAGATTTTAATGTCAAATTTTTATTGTCACCTCATACATTTATACTTCAAAATTGACAGTAAAATCTATCTACCGTTAGTACATAAAGTTACGTGATTCGCCTGCTGTAGACGACAACAAACGAAAATCCGGAAATCCGCACATACGAAAACATTTTTGTCGAAGCTGAAGCAGCTAGAGACCTTCGTTTCACTTGGTCAATAAACATTTTAGTACCATATTTATGGTAGCTCCAAACCAGCCGCAAACCGGCGCAAGTGCCCACTATCTAGCGTATTCGTTATTTTCTAAAATTTTGTCAAAAAACGACATTTTAATAGATGAAACCCATAAATGATTGTTTGTTTCGTATCTTGACTATATTTAGGACCAATTTACAGCACTTGCATTAATTGTATGTGTAGATTTCATATTCTTTGACTCATTTAAAGTGAACAACTCGGCTACGAGGCCGCAAATTGGCCTAGCGACACATTAAAACATTAAAACTATAATTATCGCGTCATTCTGCAATTTGTTCGTACTGGTGACAATTACAATATATATTTTTGCTGTTTCAAACGACATACTAAAAGGAGATGGCGGGACGACCTTGATACATTTTGTACGGATTAGCGGGAGCTGGCACACGACCGAGACAAGTGGCGAAAAAGAGGGGAGGCCTTTGTTCAGCAGTGGGACACTATATAGGCTATTAAAAAAAGACATACTTCTATATACTTACTTCGTAAAAATATTAAATCGTCAAGAGAATGTATAACATGGATGTATGTGTGTAAGTAACATTTTATACGTTAGTAAACCACACGCACGTGACCGCTGGAGAAAATTGGGTCATAACCAGATTACAGAGTTGACCTAAACAAACATGCCATAATCAATTTACTTAATATTCTAATATAAACATTTAACAAACAATGTTATACCTCGTATTTTGTTCGCAAATATTTGTTTTCTTCAACGTGTTTGCTACTCCCGTTTACAGACTGTGCAAACTCTCTCACTCTCTGTATGAAACCTAAGTGTAAGCACATAATGATTAGGTTTGGTTAGGTTACCTAAATCTAAAAATGGCTTCTCCGTTACAGTTATATTTACAATGTAACTAAAAATTAAAAAATAAACCACACGAACCAAACACGTGTAACTCTAGTAATAAACACACAAAAAAGTCATTAAACTGTCTATTTTTCCGGCAACTACGCCTATAACTATCCCAATATAGAAGCGGTCAGTGCGTACGCCCCAGACTGTGGTATTGATCCCACCACCTCCACCACTCCTACAGCTCACTTCCAGTCGGCCGGCGCCACGCAGCCAAACCACTCGAAAATTAAAAAAAAATTACAAAAGAAATATACACCGGCGCGAGTTCCAAATTCAAACTAACCAAGTGATTTACTTTTTTTTATGCCAGTGAAGTTTTCAAACTGCCGGTGTTGGTGCTTAAAAAATGCTGACGCGTCTATGATATTACACAATTTAAATTGTAAAGTGTAACGTGTAACAATATAATTGCAACATATGACTCACGACCCAATTTACCTAGTTAGTGTTGATACACGAAATTGGACAGAAAGCGTTTTAAATTCCACTGTCAATATCCTCAGTTTATCCGTGCGCAAAGGAAGATATTATCAACTGATGCAAATTATCTCGGTTATCGCGTCCCCTCGTCCTACTAAGCCACTCGACCGTCCGCTATCAGCTGTGTCTGTCAGTAAAAGCGGTTAAGAAAACTAATTTCTTTGAAAAACAATAGAAATTTACATAGACGGCTCTCGGAAGGCGATTATACACATTGCAGTGAGTCAGTGTTCTGCACAAGCAACGGACGCTAGTAATTGCTGGCCAGTTTTTACAGATGCCATTTTCTAAAGTCGAACGCGTCTTCCGAGTTTAAAATTACGAAACGATTTTTTTACGGTGACGAAACGATTTTTTTCGAATATCGATTTAGTTTTTTGTTTAGTGTAGTGATGGTGTCGTGATTAATTATTTTTTGCTCTTTCTTATAATGGAAAGAAGCGTTTTGGCGGACACTAGACACGTTTCCTGGGCTTCTGAAGTGAGTATTGCATCTAAATTTATAACTAGTGTAAAATACATTAGCCTGTACTTAGGTACCACGTTTTATATTTAACAAAACTGATGTTTGACAGCTAGGAAACAGCCAATTATACTATCCCGCTCTACCGCATGCTCTGTTGAATGTAGTTAGGATCGTTTCGTACGCCATCACTTAGTAAATAGTATAGTAGTAATATACACAACCAAATTGAACAATGGTGTCACTGTGCGGCGGTGGTGTCAACCGCATTCAGATGAATCAACACCCCGGAGGTGTATGTGAGAGTTTAACCGAATTACCGAAGTGGCAAAAGGAACAAGCCTGTCAATAATTGAGTTTATCCCAAAGAGGTCAAGTTTTCTCTTTGGTTTGGAAAGTCACATAACAGTCGCCTTCAAAAAACTAGTGATTATCCAAAATCTTAGGACTATGTGCCAAAGTGTATGTGGGTCCTCCCCAGTGGGCCTACATCGAACTTCGAAATCCGAATTTCGTATCGTGCCATCCCTTTCACTCTCGTGTTATACACCATATGAGTGAAAAGGACGCCACGATACGAAGTTCGGAGTAGGCCCTCTGGGCATCTTTAGAATACAACCAGGACAACGCGAGTCGCGTCGCTGCATTTGTCCAAACAAAAAGCGCCAACGTTTTCCACCCCCTAAACCTGAACCGATATGAATTATTTTTGGAAATGTTGTAGATATCATTATATATACTAGATCGATATGTTTTGATTTTTTGGAAAAATTGCCCTCAAGTGAAAATTATGGATTCTTGAAGATTCGTTTTTTTTTTACTCGCAAACTTTCTCCTGGTTTTTTTGCTATTATTTCATAAAAACTTATAAACCTAGTTAAGGATGTAACGTATCGATCAAGGCCAATACTGTCTCATTTGATAAAGGTTTAAGGAGTGGAAAACGTTTCTGCGAGAAATTAGGCCGCAAACGGCCGAGTGCGACGGCTCTCTCTATCGCACGATGCGGGCGCAAGACCACGACGGGTGAAACAGAAAGAATATTCCGAAGTACCCGTACTATAGGTTCACAATAGTCTTAAGCAGCAGTATCGTCAAACGTCAAACCTTTAAACTATTCGAGACACGAGTATTTGCCTGGTCTGAAACCGTCAATCACACCCTTATCACTCCTACGAACTCAGCCATTGTTTCTCACCTAAATATACAGGGTGTCATCGATACGTGATCAGGGACGAACATAAGTGCCAGTCAATTTAGTTGTCAGCACCAGACACTCACGCGCTTTGGGTTGCGCAAGCGAGACCACAACAACCCAATATAGTCTTACGGTATTTTAGTGTTATTCAAATCGACAACTTTTTATGAAACGTGAAAAACGCTCGGTTGGTACGAAGATTGTAAGTTTTGTCTATTGGTAACGTATTTTATAATTTCATACTGCATTAATTGGAAAATAGTTAAGTAGAACGGACTAGAGGGAACTGCACGGACAAGATTGAAACTCTTAAATAATAATAATAATAGTCAGGAGGTTCCTCTCTCTGTCGCCCTAACCACCGGTAGCTTAGGCCCCGCCTCGCTACCGGCGGCACACTAGGTTAGGTTTTTATAATGATTTTATGTTTTGTAAGTGTATTTTTATATTTTACTTTTTATAAAAATATTGTAAAAACCTAGCCTAAGACGAAAAATAAATAAAGAGAATAATAATATAATATTTTATAATTAAAGTTTAGTTTGTATTCTTTATACATTACTGTCTTAGCAGGATCGAAATTTCATGTGAGATATCAATTAATTAAACATATGTTAATTGATTAGGTCTAATATTTAGTCATGATATGCGCAATAATGTGCGAAGAATGATGCCGAGAATGAGAATCCGATATATGACTATAGGTAATAAAAGCGATTTCTGCAGACATGTTCCATGCCACCCTGTATACGTAACTAGTTTACAGTTCGTTGACCCCTGACCTTCCTTCCGTCCTACAAAGCAATGGACACGCTAGCCGTTAATAGGTACACGATAAATTTGCAACTTTTTGTCACGCATCAAAATATTATAGGTAAGTACGTCCCTTTCAGTTTAGTACAGTGTGAGTGAGACAGGTTTGACAGATTGTTACTCAGTAAATGAATCTCAGCCCGAATGAAATATTTTCTGTACCTGTATTTCGTCGGGTTACAAGCAAAAGTCACTGAGTAACAAATACCTACTTAAAATAAAGCTCGTATATCAGCATCGTTTCAGTACTTAGATACGAGGTTTCGAAGAGTACTGACAGATTTGATAGTCGGTTTTGCTTCTCACCCGACTATTAATCCCGTTATTCAGAAACGTCTATCAAACCTATATTAGTTAACTAGCCGCTAAAGTTCGTTTGTCCTTATCTGTCACTTTGACACATGTCCTTGTGAGACAGTGACAACAGACATTTTAGTTAGCAGAGGCATGCCCTCCCATCTCCTACAACGAATAAATAATACCAAAAAACAACAACCAGATGGCGTTACAGGTATCGCGTGAAACATCTGAGACAGTAATCTTGAGGATTGAGTAATTTTTACACCCTAATAAATTAAACATAGCCTATTTTTGTCACAAACATTATTCTACATGCAAAAATAAGGTATAATTTTGAATTTTACTAAATTCAATAAAAATTTCAATAAATCATACCATACGTATGAGCTTCCAAGCTTGCTACGTATTGTTGAGTACAATCACTAGATGGTGCTGCACCTCTGAGATATACTGTGCGGGTCATCGCCCCGCCCGGCTAATTATTAGGTACCTACATAAATATAATAGGTGAATATGCAGCGTTTTTACGTAGGTTTTTTTGCGTCTCATTAAATATTATCAAAGCAGACGACGATCAGAGTCAACATTTGTAAAAAGTGTATACTGATATGATATCGGTTCCGAGTTTTATTTGATCACAATGTTCTCGCCGGCTGTCCTAACTTTGTGCAGATATAATGAGTTGACAATTACTGCATTTATTGACATGAAAAAGTAAATTTATTTTTAGGAACTATAAAAAAGGAGAGAAAAATTAAAAAAAACTATTTAATACAGTGAGTGATACAAAAAAACGAACAAGGTGCTGATATAAAAAAATATAAAAATACAAAAAGTCTCTCACACAAGGATACGATCCCGGACCCATTGCGTAACAGTCTACCTGCATACGCACTTAGCTACGCAGTCTTTCGTAAATAATGTTAAAATTCGTATGTATAGTGCCCACGAGATGATTTACTTCGTGACGTAATAACGACACAAGCACCAACCTGGCGGGTGACAATGGCTTAGGTTGTCGCTTGGACACTCCCTGTTAGGTTTGGTAACCCATTTTTGTATTTGGTTATTACGCATACTCATTTATTGATGAAATATGAAATTTTAGGTACATACATGTCAACGAAATAAAATATACAATATAATAGGCATACCAGTTGAATTTATTTTTATTTCAGTTGCTATTATATGAGTAGTTACTTGGCACTACACTTACTCGTATTTATCTGGTGTTGGGTCTATGTTTTACGTTTATTGTAAATTCTATGAGTAGGTTTTAAGTTGTAATATAGTGGTAGCCATTATGGTGTAGCGATTTTTCCGTCGCTATCACTATAATAGGTAAGATTTCGTTTCTTTATTATGTATCCTTCTTTTATTTTTTCGACTATTCTGCATGCTTGTGTACAGTCCTATTATTCAGTTTGGTTTTTAGTACTTTGTAGGTATATCTATATTAGTAGGTACTTACTATTTTTGAATGACATTTGTCAAATTGTTTTGGTTAGGTTTATTCTGTATATTTGTACCTACAGTCCTGTATGGTTGCAGTTGTGTGGTCACCCTTCACTGCCCGTGGGCTCGACCTTCTCCTTCGGTTTAAAGACGCGGCCGGGGCGGCGGGAGTGTGGCCACGGTCACTACCGTCACCACGGTCCGCGCCTGACGGTGGCTCTTTAAGTTAGTTTATTAAGTTTAGTTTTAAGTTCTTGCATATTTTCGTTTCTAGTTATTGATGTACAGTATTTGGCCTAGGTGATTTGGTTCTTATTTACCATCCTCCTACGGCCTGACATAAAAAAAACCGGCCAAGTGCGTGTCGGACCACGCACAATGAAGGGTTCCATACCAACACCTTCCTACCAAATTTCATAATTGTAGTGCTTATAGTCTCCGAGTAAATCGGCTATGACATACGGACGGACGGACAGACATAACGAATCTGTAACGTTTCCGTTTTTGCCATTTTGGCTACGGAACCCTAAAAATTGACAAAATATTCACAAGCTTAATTTAAAATAATCACAAGCTTACATGGATTAAGCCGTCCGTCCGTCCGTATGTCACAGCCGATTTACTAGGAGCCTATAAGCACTACAATTATGAAATTTGGTAGGAAGGTGTATTCTATGAACCGCTACATAAGTGATGTAAAATTACAAAAAAATATTAAATTAGGGGGCACTCCATACATGTAACCGGTGGATGAAAAAAAAATTCAACGCACATAGTCGTGTGGGGTATCGATGAGGTATCTAAAAAAACTTGTCCATTTAAGTCAACCGTTGGTGAGATATTAGCTGTCATAGTCATAGACAGTGTCCCCCCCCCCCCCTCCAATTTCCAAACTATAAAGTTTAAAATTCTGAAAGAAATTGAGGTGGTGTGCATTAGTAAATACTTTCAACGATTTTTGGTTTGAACAATACAGGTTTTATAGTTTTTGAGTTCTTGCTTAAAAACTGTCTTGCCCAAACAAAAGGTCGTAAGTGCCGTGAGTTCCCTATGAAGATACTACTTTTTTAGATTTAATGTATTGGATAGTGATTTTACATGTGGACTAGTAGGTGTCGGTACGGAACCCTTCATTGTGCGTGGTCCGACACGCATTTGGCCGGTTTTTTGATCATTTAATTAATGTGGATGTATCGCGAAACTTCCGAAATACGTAGGGTCGTTGCGCCGGTTACGCGACCAGCTTCTTTCGATTACAAGGTTTCTTCAATTAAAGTTATGTGCATGTGAGAAAAAGAATCCTGTTTCCTACTACTTTTATAAATGCGAATGTTTATATGTTTGAATATTTGTTAATGAAACTTGGCAGGTACACAACGACTTTATAGCCCGGATTAACATTAACTTATAAGTAGCGGGCAAAAGCTAGTTCATAAATAACATTAAGCATTAAGCATTGGGCATTAAGTCCGCCCTTTGTGCTTATATACTTTTTGTGCAATAAAGTTTAAATAAATAAATAAATAAATGTTGCTCGTTCAATAATATAGGAGACCATGTTTTTCATGCAGACCTTTGTCTCTAATCAATCTAGTGAGTAGTATGCAACTTTTTTAGCAGGTACTCGGTTTGTCGATATATTCATAGCGTAGGGTTCCGTAGTTAGGTACCCGGCCTTTAAAAAAATTGTTAACTTGGTCGGCTGTTATTTGACTACAAAGAATCGCTGTTCAAAAATTTATTTTTCACCACATACTGGGATATTTTATTAAAAAGATTGAGTACCTATATTATATTTTAGCGTACGATTTTGTAAATTGATCTTTTGATGGTGAAAAATGCACAATTCGTACCTAAACGTATATTTAGGACTCGCCCATTAGCTATGGTGCCTATGTACTCTCAGGAAGGCCGTACGCTTCTTTGTTACCGTATTAGTATAGTGTAAAAAAACCTACGGAACCCTATAAAGAGAAATTTCCCTTTCGGTTCATCAATTCATCTATTATTAACTGGCGCAACGACGGTTAGTGACACCGAAATAAAAGCCTACATTATAGAAAAGATTAATGTTAAGTTTTACATGCAATATATGTAAAACTTTAATTTTGTCTTTTTTTAGTAACTTTCTTGTACTTATTGCGTAGGTAATTTAAAAGTATTTGATAGGGACCAGATTAAATACTATTAAATTACCTACGCAGTAAGTACTTACTAAAAATGGCCAAAATTTATAAAAAAAGATGCAAGTGAAATTAAAGCCTAAACGTAAATGTGTGTGTCGTCGTCGTCGTCGAATTATACTATATAAGTAGCATTCTAAAATTAAAACGCACGCGACCCTACTAAGCCCCGTATTCAAGGTCACGCGCATCGACTAGATCGTGTCGTGCGTGTCATTGACCTAAGTGCCTACACTTAGGTACTTACCAAGTGTAAGCAGATTCGTTACTGCCATCTAGTGTTATCTCGATGTACTAGTACAACTAGCTATCGCGCAGTAGCTATGTCAATTCAGTATGCTCGGTGCTGCGCTCTACTGGTGCAGCCAAAGAACTATAAAGGGGGAAGCCTTTTAAGATTCTGGACGGTTCGCTTTTCTTGTATGGGATTGGGTATCTGTACTAGTATTATAAAATCTGTGGCAGAGGTTTGTTGAGTTTTATGAATATGGGTCTAAGTAGGTACTCCTGTTAAATTATTGTCAGTTTCCCCCAGGGTCACGGTCTAGTATTCCGCTAAATCCTCTACGGAGGGCCCTTAATCAATATCGATCAGAAAAATGTGATTTTATAATAATATCTTCACGATACAGTTGATAGGTGGTTAAAAAGTTAATAACTTTTAGATATAGTGGTGTCTGAAAAGTTATATCTACTTAAGGACTTGTTTCAATCCATTTAAAATGATGTCAATGGTATCTGATGAGATTGGCTGTTGGCAGGCGATATAGCTTGTATCAGATAGCGAAAACGATAACAGAAAGTCGGGAAATTAACCATAGAATTGCAGCAAAGATAGATGGAGATGCGGAGATATATTTGAATTTGGAACTAAAAGTCAAATAGGCAGTTTACGAACTGTAGACCTCGCGAGTAAATTTTCCAACCCCCATGGTTTCGCCATTTTTCGGAAATTCATAACCTAAAACTATTTTTAAAATATGTGTAATTATCGAACCTCACAAAATGTCACAAGAATCTATTGAGAAATGCGACCAGGGGCGCTACCGCGAACAGCAAACGAAGTTTTCCCTCTCTGTCTCACTTATATGCAAACTTGCAAGTGCGACAGAGAGGGAAAACTTCGTTTGCTGTTCGCGGTAGCGCCCCTGTACTCCGAACTTCGAAATCCAAATTTCGTATCGTGCCATCCCTTTCACTCTCGCGTTATTCACTATATGAATGAGAGGGACGGCACGACACGAAACTCGGATTTCGAAGTTCGTAGTAGCCCCTTAGAGGGACTACTCCGAAATTCGAAATACGAACTTCGTGTCGTGCCATCCGCTTCACTCATATAGTGTATTCGGAGTCAGGCCCTGTGGAGAAAGGCCGGACATACATAAGGATACATACGGAGACATGAAACTATTTTTGTCCAGGCTTTCCGCTCTCGGTCTATAAAATTACACACGTAACTGATTTATGCTCACGCGTTGTCGCTCTTGTGTTTTTACATTTTTTAAGCCGCGTTTGACGCTCACGACAAATTACAAATTACAACACGGCAAAAAGTGCATTAACACAATTGCGGACCGTTGCAGCAACGGCTAACGAGACTGCAAGGCCGATTGAGATGCAACACCGTACCAAGTCTAATTGATATTGCGAAATGAGTACTAACTTCATTGATTCAGAAAGCGTGTAGTTAAAAAATAAAACCGGACAAATGCGTGTCGGGTTACGCGCAATGTAGGGTTCCGTAGTTATCCAACCGTTACAGCATGCTGACTTATATGTAACTATAAAGGTTCCTTTACTACGGAACCCTGAAAATAAATACGAATGTACGAGCAGAAGCATTCTTATCTTTACTAGTACCTAAGTGAGAGAGGGACAAATATATCCGATATCGCGAACATGCTAGCTTAAGCAAATACACAAACAAATTGTGTACAATGATGAATTTATTTTGGGTTCTGTTTTTGATTAAATAGTCTGTTTTAGGATAATAATTAATTCCCTTATTCATAAGCGTCTATCAAACTTGTATTAGTTAACTAGCCACTAAAGTTCGTTTGTCCTTATTTGGCACTTTGACATTTACGTTTGTGAGAGAGGGACAAAGAACATTTTAGTTAGCAGAGGATTGTTAAGGTTTATGAATAAGTGGGTTAAAACCCAAATAAAAACCGTAAGTCATTAGTCATTAAGTAGGATGCAATATAGAATGACGTAAAAAGTGATCTTTGGAAAATAATCAGAAAAATTGTAAAAGACACTTATTATTTTTCGATTTGATACGGATTTCTAGGGTTCCTTAGCCAAAATGGCGAAAACGTAGTTTCGTCATGTCCGTCCGTCCATAGGTATGTCACAAGTGATTTACTCGGAGACTGTAAGCACTACAATTATGAAATTTGGTAGGAAGGTATATTCTATCGAACCGCTACATAAAAGTTATGTGAAATTACAAAAAAGTAAAATTAGGGGCGACATTGCATGTGTCTACCGGTGGGTTAAAAAAAATCAATGCACAGAGTTTTGTAGAATATCCATGGATAGGCCTTAAAAAATGATATGGAGCATTCTATCAAACTTTTCCATTTAAGTCAACGGTTGATGAGATATTAGCTGTCAGGGTCATAAAAAGTGTCCCCCTCCCTCCTCTAATTTCCAAACTATGAAGTTTTTCTGAAAAAGATAAGGTGGGGTGTGTTTACGATAAATACCTTCAACGAGTTTTGGTTTGAACAAGATAGGTTTTAAGATTTTTGAATTTTCGCTGAAAAACTGTCTTGGCCAAACAGAAGGCCGTAAGTGCCGTGAGCCCCCTATGAAGATACGATCTTTTTAAATTCAATGCATTGGATAGTGGTTTTAAATATGGACTAGTATTAGGTGTTGGTACGGAACCCTTCATTGTGCGTGATCCGACGCTCACTTGGCCGGTTATTATGTATACCTCCTAAATGTGATACCTTTAATCCCTTCAGGCATTCCCGCCGAGCATTGCCGTCATAAAAAATATAAGATAGAACGAGAAAACCAAGGTCATGCACCTCCCTTTCTCGCTCTTTATTATAGCCATTTTCGGCTGTGGGGATTATTAACCTACTGCTAAACGAAAAAAGTTCAAGCTGGTACAGGGCTGCTACCGCGAAAGGCATTCGAAATTTTCCCTCTCTGTTGCACTTGCAAGTTTGCACATAGGTGCAACAGAGAGGGAAAACTTCGTTTGTGGTTCGTTGTAGCCCCTCAGGTTCTGTACTCCGAAATTCGAAATCCGAACTTCGTATCGTACCGTCCCATTCACTCATATAGTGTATAACACGAAAGTGAAAGGGACGGCACGATACGAATTTCGGCTTTCGAAGTACAGAACCTGTACCATCTTTAACTTTTTTTTAGCCTGACTGTGGCTTAATAGGCCATTAAAGCGATAGGAGTGCGCGGTTGGAGAGTAGCCTGGGGAAAATCCAGGGGAAAACCTCCGATCGTCTTATACCACCTTCCTTCAGAAAGTCTTATTCTGTGTCATTCGTATCGTAAGGAACCCTAAGCGACAGTTCCCACTGCTGACTATACAGCGTTTATCCACCGGGTAGGTGTTCTGCCTCTTCCCTTACACGTGACCGACCATTATCAATACTTCTAGAAAAATTGAAGTTCACCATATGACCTTTTAATACGGTTAGTATTATCAGACGGTACACATATCCGTATCATGCACGAATATTGCTGAATATTGAAGCAATATCCAAACAGTTTTCCAGTATTGTGATAATAATCACCATGTAAAAGGCCCCCACAGAACAAAATGGTGTGAATTCGTTGAATAATAAAAGTTGGCCTGCCTGACAAGCAGATGGTCCGCCATGTCTAGAGTTCGCGCGTTGCTCATTTGTCTTGTCTATGGCACTTTGTTTTTTTATTCGATTTGAAAGGTCGCCGAGTAAATGAGAAAAATAATTGCAAGCTGTTATTGTATTTCAATGAATTCTAAAGACCAAACGAAAGAAACATAAATTACAGTGTTAGAGTAAAAACCAATCTTAAACTGAGCGCAATACACAGATATACACATATTCAGTATATTCTCCGACGCAAGTTAACGTCCCAGTGCTGGACAACTTAATGCCCAATAGATGACACCTCTGTCACCTATTGGGAATTAAAATGTCCTGATATTGATCACCTCTTGTCACTGTGGCATACGAGTGAAATTATTATGCCATGTCATAGTCATAGTCATTTATTAATAATATTATCAATATTACATGTCATTGTTACAATTCAATTGTACAGTATTAACTATTATGTGTTAATGCAATTCTACAAATTACTGAAATCATT
The DNA here is from genome assembly GCA_963556455.1 of Epiblema foenella. NCBI lineage: Eukaryota > Metazoa > Arthropoda > Insecta > Lepidoptera > Tortricidae > Epiblema > Epiblema foenella. The sequence goes on along the minus strand of OY747116.1, from coordinate 12,391,253 downwards.
AAGTATAATCATAAGTAATAGGTATTGTTTTTATTAATTATTGGGTATGCCATAAAATACTTTAATGCTATAAAATGAGTAGGAGCCACGATTTTAATTTTTTAAACATGTGTAGACACTACCCGCATTTTTCACTTCTGCGGGAAGTTTGTTATACACTTTAGGCCCCACATGATACATGGTTTTGGTTTTGGTCATGTATTGTGTAATTATGTCTCATTGGGACATTTACCTTATCTCCAGATTGAAAGTTACCACCGCTCGGCTACAGTGGTTCATTATTTTATTTAAATGCCAAATTTTGTCAAATAACCTTAATGTTGATTAATACGATGATTGGCATAGTTCGGCGATCTAAATCGAGGTGCGCACGTATCTAGACCATGATAGTAGCCACAATAAAAATATCACCTCATCACGCAAGCCCGTCGCATGACACATGATCATAAATACGGGGTGTCTGGTGATGGTGACATATTTTTAAGTTGTATTTTTAAGGTTCCGTAGCCAAAATAGCAAAACGGAACACATATAGTTTCGTCATGTCTGTCCCTCCGTCCATCCGTATGTCACAGCCGATTTACGGGGAGACTATAAGTACTATAATTATAAAATTTGGTAATAAGGTGTATTCTATGAACCGCTACATGAAATTACAAAAAATATTACATGGGGCACTCCTTGTACATGTAACCGGTGGAGGAAAAAAAATTCAACGCACATAGTCGTGAGGGGGTATCCATGACCAGGCCTTAAAAAATGATATACGGTTTCTAAAAAACTTTTCCATTTATTCAGCTGTTAGTGAGATAGATAGGTTTTACGGTTTTTGAGTTTTGACTGAAAAAATGTCTTGCCCAAACAAAACTCCTGAAGTGTCGTAAGTTCCCTATAAAGATAGGACCTTTTTAGATTCAATGAATTCGATAGTGGTTTTAAATGTGGACTAGTAGGTGTTGGTACGGAACCCTTCATTGTGCGTGGTCCGACACGCACTTGGCCGGTTTTTTCTCCGTTTTGTTTTGAATTTGATTTTTTTCGAGAAAATTCGTACTTATTGATTTTCGTATTTGGTGTCACCGTCCCTGTTGTTATACAAATTACATTAGTCTTTACGAAGCTACTCGAAATAAATGTTTTCTATTCTATTCTATGTTACCTCAGCAACATAATCTCGGGCATATTTGGAGCGCGCCAATTGGGAAATACCTCAACCTTACACACCGCAGCCATTTTAACACCATTACTTTCACGTGTTCGTGGTGGTAGGTCGCCAGAGTTACCAAGGACGTGCTATGTCCAGAGCAAGATACCTGCACTTGTCTAGCTATCGAAACAACGAATCATTAAATCAACAAAAAGTCGACAACACGCTTGTGGTTCCTGGGACCCGCGTACGTTGGGTACGGTGTTTGTTTGCTGCAGGCCGCACTTGTGTATCATCGACGCACTACGTAACAACCTCATCATTATCACTACATAGTATAAAACAAAGTCGCTTTCTCTGTCCCTATATCTCTATGTATGCTTAAATCTTTAAAACTACGCAACGGATTTTGATGCGGTTTTTTTTATTAGATAGAGGATTTGAAGAGGAAGGTTTATATGTAGAATAACATCCATTAAATAGTGCACCCGTGCGAAGCCAGGGCGGGTCGCTAGATTTATATTTAGATTTCATTTACTACGCAATACAAGACTTCATTATAAATTACATTTAAGTCAATTTAAAAGAATCCCTATTGTGGTCGTCAGTACATTGAATAGAATAATAACACACAATAAAACAATTAAAATAAAAGAAAAACAAACATAAATCAACCTATATTACCCAAGATTAGGTTGAGGCCGCTCAACCAATCTCACTGGAGCGCAAACTCTGTTTAAACTAGTCGCGTGGTCGTGTAGGCGGTTTCCCATAGATTTGCCCCAGGCTAATCTCCAATTCCGCACTCCTATCGCTTTATTGGGGCAGGCCTATATTTGTCCCACTGCTGGACATACCAAAGATGAGGGAAATTCAAATAAAACTTACTACGCGAGGAATACATTTTGTTATACCATTAGATGACATTAACAGTAAAACAGCGGTCATAAAGTGTTAAAACCTTTTAGAAATGAAAATGAAACTAAACAATATTAACTGTGTGACAACGCATAAATTCGAAAGGCATTGTTTGTATGGGAATATTGTACGTGGGAAAATCGAAGTTTCACTTGGAAAGCTAGCGTTGGATCCACTGGGAACCCGGAGGTCGAGAATTTTATTTGTGCGTTCGTTATCATATAATAGATTGTATGACAAGGGTCTAAAATGAGCCATATTACCACGAGATAGTTATTTTCCCGAACAAAGTGAGGGAAAATAGTTCGAGGGGTAATATGGCTTTTAGTCCAGAGTTATACACTCTACTTTTCACTTCGATTGCGAGAAAATAAATAAACAAAGGTTAGACATCCAAAATTATTAATTAATTCCACGGCGAACTTATATGTAATTTGGTAACATGTTTTTTTTTCTAAACTGATGCTTTCATGCTTTGACACACAAAATAGACACCGCGGTTCGCGCGCAACGTTCACGCGCAAAAAAGCTAACTCACCTTCCATTGAGCGCTTCAAAGCGTTGCTCGAACGAACTAATCACTTTTTTAATTATTGTGAAATAGGGACACTACAAACTTAATCTTTAGACTCTTTAGAGAAATTAATTCTGTTTTCTGATTGGTCGATTTTAGTAAAGCTGTATTCTGATTTGTTAATACCCAATACCAAATATTTTTTAAGGAATTAAATTAGTGTTTTGTGATTGGTGGATTTAATAGGTGAAGTATTATGATTGGTCTAAATTGAATGTTTTGTAAATCATAAATATGTATTCATATTTTCCCTAGGGGTTAAATGTACTACTTTAGCCCCGCTTGACAAGTCTAATATGACACACTTTTCGAGCATAAGAAGTGAAAAATACTTTGATACTTTGTCTCTTTCACGAGTTGGAGAAATTTAGTATGACATTTTAAAATTTTGTTTATCACTACATAGTATTAAACAAAGTCGCTTTCTGTCCCTATATCCCTATGTATGCTTAAATCTTTAAAACTACGCAACGGATTTTGATGCGGTTTTTTTTAATAGATAGAGTGATTGAAGGGGCAGGTTTATATGTATAATAACATCCATTAAATAGTGCACCCGTGCGAAGCCGGGGCGGGTCGCTAGTGTTGTATAAAATTATAATGTGATATGTGACGAAATAGAGAGTAGTCATAAACTATCTATTAAAATGGGTCCAATTTTGATTCTTATTTCTAAAGTTTACTTTTAGTTACCTTCTCATTCTTTGTTTATAATTTTTACTATTATTCATTTAATATTTAAATATTGCCGAGTTTCCTATCTATTAAAATTAATTCATCTGTTTCCTTTTCGCGTTTTGCTCAATAATTAACACTTTAGAAAGTACTTGTAGATGTATATACGAACCGAGGAAAATGCACTTATAGAATATATTCTTACAGTTAAATTAAAACTCCAAATTGCCACGAAGATTCTTTAAAATAGCTAGCTTTTCCACGGAAGTAACATAAAAAACAGCATTAATGCGCTAAAAAGCACAAAGTAGAGCCAGCCCATTAGACAACTTGAGCGCTGTAGGCCGCTCTAGAGAGCTCTCTAGCGCTGTAGCGACACTAACGCGATACAACCGCTGTTGACCTAATTCAGAGATAAGATTTAGATTGTGAAGTAAATGAATTACAAGATGTGGGGAGATAGGTTAACACGGAAATTTAATCTTGAGTCTTTGTTCATCAAAAAAATCTTACATTTTCATTATCAGCACCATTTATTGATTGAATGGGTAAGAAACTTTATCGAAAGTATTTTAATCCACTGGCCTCGATTACTCAAAATGCATGTATTGTATCATACATTCTTATCGCCTTGTCATTACCTGTAATTGTCCCACATTAGCTTATATAGTCACCAGATTTATTAAATAGGTACATTGCAAGTACCTTGACAAACAAAAATAATGAGTAGATTTAGTGAAAATACTGTATTCGAATAGGTATTTAATGACAATATAGGTACCTACGGATATTTCTGACACTGGAAACATGGACATTCCACCAGAAAATTGGTCGACCAGTTTTCGACTATTGTACGTTAATTTCCAAAACTGTGACATACGTACGGACGGACGGACATGACGAATCTATAAGGGTTCCGTTTTTGCCATTTTGGCTACGGAACCCTAAGACCTACCGGTTCTTTTTTTTTTTATACAACGCCGGTGGCATACAAGCTTACGGTCCACCTGATGGCAAGCGGCCACCGCAGCCTATAGACGCCCGCAACTCCAAAGGAGTCACGTACGCGTTGCCGACTCTTTATAAGATTTGAGGATGCACTGTGTTGACAGCAGAAGGAACACATTTAGGACCCTCGCTCTCAACACAATGCATCCTCGGGAGCTCTGGCAACCTTGCTCACCTCCAGGAACACACTACATACTTGTATAGTAGATAATGTTATTATGGCTGTGGTCTTCTGCAAAGCGGAAGTATCCCCAGTTGGGCTGCTCCAAATTCGAGCGAGATGACATTTTGCTGTGCCCTACCTCTCTCAAACTCACTCTTTCTCTCAGAACCCTCGATAAAGATCCGTTTTGCCTATTGCCATATGGTCAATATCTATAATATCTGTATCTGATCTCAAACCTAGTGTAAGATTATTTTGAATACTATATTTAATTATTTGTGAAGCGCGTTGGCGCGCTCTCTTGAAAGGTATCCACGGAAGACCAGCGTCAAGATACTCGCAAGCTACCTTGACATTAAAGCTGAGTGGAGGCCATTTCAATGACGATTATGTATAATCACTTGTTATTTTTATTTTTTGTCACCGTCATGAACAAACGTTTTCTATTCTATTCTAAATATCGACATCTGAGATAAGCACACGCAAAATAAGCAAACATTACTCGCCCGTCAAGTTATTAATATATACATTGATCGAATTTCCCTCTTAACGTTGCCGCGAGAGTAATATTTGCCCTCCCATTACACCCTCATCTGAGTCGGCTTTCCGCGCACGTTCCTTATTTGTGACGGACAGATGGTAATACGATCCCTATTATGTTAGAATATGCTGAATGTTCTGTAGTTTTGTTGGTGGTTTTGTGGGTCTAGGCTGTTAATAACGATGTACGAAATAACATTTGATATTTAACGGTGGCTTTTCCATCGTGAGAGAAACCGGTCTAATTCCAATACTATTTCACAAATAAACATGCTCAAAAACATTTTACGAAATTAGCATAATCTCTAAATTTTAAGATTATTTGCTAAGCTAAGGTTTTCTTAATCTACTTATTACATTTAATTTAGGTATTAAGTATTCAAGGCACAAATAACTTAATTATTTGTTAGACCTTTTGGAGGTTTGTCCTCTAATTTATCCACTACTTCATTGGGTAAGCTAGAATATGAGGTAAATGACATTACCATGTCCTCTGGCTACATATTTTGGTACTAATAGGTACAATTAAGTTTTTACTGTTTTGTTTGTTGACCGAATTGAGTGACCGAAGTTTCGTTGCTCTTTTATACCTAATAAGAATATAGCCATAATATGGCTATATTCTGCTATTACAATATAACTAGGTTAAGTACATATTCAGCCGGAATTTCGGCATGCAAATGTTATGAATTTAATACTCTACAGTGCTTAAATAGATTATCAGAATTATTTTTTATATTGGTACTTGACTTTTAGTGGTACAATAGTTCCCGATTTGGTCGCTTTCATAAAGCTATAGTTACGACGCCAAATCTTGAGATTAGATGTCCCCGGGCTCGCTAGGTCACAAACAGGAAAAAGATGGGAAGATGAAGATAATATAGTCGTTAATAAAGACGGTATCTAATTAAATAAATAACAAGCACAAATGGAACTAGGCTTGGTATGGGTACTAGACGACTATATAGTAGTGGCAGCTTTACTGGTCGATGTATCTATAAACATTAAAACATATATTACATAGACAGACATACTTAAATTTATGTATGTTTTTAAGTATTTATGTCTATTAACATAAAAGACTTAGAAAATATCCATGCTCATCACTCAAATATTTGACAGGGATTCGAACCCAGGACCGTACAGCTTCGTTCACTGTAAGCACAGGATAAACCGGCCAGTGTTTAAACCGCCGCTGGTAGTGTCGGAGGTTTCCCCTGGATTTTGCCTAGGCCACTCCCCAACCGCGCACTCCTATTGCTTTCTTGGGACCAAAAAAAACAATAATAGGGAGTCGATTCCGGTAAGCGGTACTGATCATCTCATGATCCTCTTAGGTTTTCCCGGCTGTGCCCTAAGGAGCCTTGGAGTCACTACTATTAGCTATGCCCGTGCCAGACTGTATAGCTCTAGTATATGCGCCGCGGAGTCATGTTTTTTTAGCCAAACTGAAGCGTTTTTTCATAGTTGTAGTTTATATCATTAATGCTTTTTGTTCGTTTATATTTTAGTTGTCTTCTTTTGTATACGGCGTATCGTCACTGCACCGTGACTTCACCGAATGGTCTCAACGGAAGACCAGCGCTGGCCCGGCCCCGCTGAGTTGTGACCATTTCGTGGCAAATGCTGTTACGTGGTGTCTTTACTTGTAATTGCATGTGTCTGTCGCGAATAAATAAATGTGTATCTTTATTTCTATATAAAGACAGAAAAAAACCGAAGAGTTGGAAAAAGTACTGATCTTCTAAACAAGCACATATACCTACATACTGACCCCAAAACGCCCATGTCACGCTAAATAAATCTCAGCAATTATACCTTTAGCCTGAAAACCTTTAACCTAAATCTGGGAGCAATAACCCCTTATGTAAGCATCGCCTAGCTCTCGGAGATATTGCGGAGCTCCCTCCTAGGGAGGGGAGGATATCGATAAAATTGCTTCACTTTCTTTGAACTATGTCTTTATGTCTGCAATTTTGTACCTTATTGCTTTGATATAAGGTGTAAGTTCGATATATTGAAGTTTACTAAACTTATTCCTTGGGGATGTCGGTAGAAAATTAAACGGTCATTATAAACTAGGGCAATTATTTAATACACGCCCTGTGAACTGAATTTCATTGAGCATTATACAGTTAATAACAAAATTTTGCCTGAATTAATTTTAATCCATAAAATAAATAAATTAGTCGTCATCTGGCACTATAAAGTTTGTAGTTGATGTTCGCTGAACGACTATATGACTTAACATTTTCCATGCTACAAAAGCTGTCACTCGCACGCCGTGACATATCAAACACGAAGTTGAACCGTATGTAAATTCATGTAGATTGTAGGCCCTATAGAATTGTAGTTGGCATTGAACCGATGGTGCGGATATCCGTCGCTGGCGTCCAATAGGTTGTTACTGTTGGATTTTAGTTGAGTACTTCGAACGATTATATGTTATCGATACGAGTTGAGCACCTTGCTCGCATCCCTAGTACCCGGACAATTTCCACAGCGTATCCGCTGAACCCCCAATAAGTCTAATAACCTGGCATTTCGGTCCGCTTCAACATGATCCTAGTACTCGTATTATGAGGTGGTATTTTAGGGTTCCGTAGCCAAAATGGTGAAATCGGAACCCTTATAGTTTCATCATGTCTGTCCGTCCGTCCGTCGGTATGTCACAGCCGATTTACTCGGAGACTATAATCACTACAATTATGAAGTTTGGTAAGAAGGTGTATTCTATAAATCGCTACATACTTAAACATAAAAGTGATGTGAAATTATAAAAATACATAAAAAATATTAGGATGGCACTCCATACATGTAACCGGTGGATGAAAAAATAATTTACACGCAGATAGTCGATAGACGTTTCTAAAATCTTTTCCATTTAAGTCAACCGTCGGTGAGATATTAGCTGCCAAGGTCATAAAGAGCGTCACCCCCTCTAATTACCAATCTTCTGAAAAAATTTGAAGTGGTATGCATTAATAAATATTTTCAACGATTTGTAGTTCGAACAGTATAGGTTTTACGGTTGTTGAGTTTTCGCTGAAAAAACTGTTTTGCTCAAACAGCAGGTTGTAGGTGCCGTGAGTTCCCTATGAAGATGCGACCTTTTTAGACATTGCATTGGACAGTGGTTTTAAATATGGGCTAGTAGGTTGGTACCGAACCCTTCAGTGCGTGATCCGACACGCACTTGACTGGGTTTTTTATACAACGAAGGTTGCAAATAACCTTATGTACTACCTGCCTGATGGCACACATACAGAGGTGTTCTGTGTAATAAAACCGATGTTTTACAGCTAATAGTGGCATTCCGCTCACCGCATAGCACGTGCTCTTTCGTTCCTAGCGCGATAGGGACCTGGACACCACGGAGGTGCCAGAGGAGCAGAGCTGCTGATGGTAAGCAGAATCCGTCGCCTAAGGACGCTCCCTCCAGAAGAATCACAAGCTCGTTGCCAAGCCTATTGACTCGAGGATTCGTTTTGTTGATAGCTAGAGACATATGCAGGTCTCTCTTTAAAAACAGCGGATATACTGTTCTTAGGAGTGTTTTCAGCTTCAGATATATTGATATTGATATATATTTCATTATATTACATTACAATATAAATTACATTAATGTCAGTTTATAAGAATGAATAATTATGATCGTCAGAGTTGTAACAATTGAGATTATTAATAAATTATACAATACAAACAAAAAATAAACCAAAACGCCGAGCTTCACATGTTCATGTGTTCTCAAGCAGTTTTCGCTTTAATTGGGACTGGAATTCCTATATACTGGCTATGTCTTTTACTCGCTGAGATTATTTATCGTAGAAGCTTAATAATCACCTGTGTATTCCGCACATTACGCATACCGCACGCGGTACGCGATCGGCGCTACCGCTGGGCCACTAGCGCTCCTCAGCAGTATCGGACGTACTATACTTACAAATGGATAACCATACTAATCACAAACATAACAGCTAAACAGTCAGAACACATGTGTAAACCCATATGACAGAATGCAGTAACACGTGTACGGTAATTAACTAATTAATCACATGCTTCTAATTAATCGCATGCTTCTAATTAGTATGGAGATATTGTGTGCTTGGTCGGCTGGACGCAGCTAATGAGAGATGTACAAGCAAGTCATTTTATTAGTATGTGGCACATGACATGGAAAAAACAAGAGAAGAAAATTGCTTTATAATAGGCAATGTTTGTATCAAAGTTCGTACATAAATTTTATATTTTAACATTTCTAAGAGAGTGTACCAATTTTTAATGCTTCAATAGTTTATAACATGTTTAAAATTATTTCATAAAGAAGCATTTGCTATTTTTTCTACAGAACCCTAAAAATGTAAAAGAGATAAAAAAAATGTTATTGCCCAAATATCGTTATATTACGAAATTGGATCAATTTTGTCACATTAACAATACTTTTAATAATTACAAAAATCAAGTAAACATTTCGTTGGCGTTTCGACCACTATCCGTGGTTTTGGCAGACAAGAGCCAAGCACTTAAATTATAAATGAACATACTAAAATAACGAGCGCAGAGAGTCCTCCTCGTGTTTAATCAGTGTAATTACACCATTCATCTGAATCACCGGCAATGGAGAGGTCGGCGGTTACTGGGACGATGACGTCTGGCAAATATAACTAGTGTAGAATCATTAAAATGGACGCCCTTATATTAATAGACTTTGTTTCAATGTTTGAGTTTAAATGTTTTATATATTGCGCATAAATACTTATGTTAGGTGACACTGGAAGGGCATTGATTTTAATCTAGTATCCTATCAAAGTAACGTGACAATTTAATACATGCATTCATAACTTAGATATGTAATTGCAGGATAAGCTTAACTGTTATATTTAACCTTATATAATTTATTAAACTTGAAACTGTAGTCACGCAAGAGAACGCCTAAATCGCTGAAAACATGAAGCTTCCAAGACTGGTCTCTAACGACTTGTACCATTAAAAAACGATCTCTCAAATATCAACGCCGAGAAGGCAGACATTTGTATATAAATCCATCCAGAAACACGTCACGTTTGTCCTTTATGCATACAAAATACCCAACCCGCATTGCGCTCGCGTAGGGACTCCATTCCTTCTCAATCATCAGGAGGCCTGTGAGCATAATGATGATGTTGATGATTTAAATATTGATTTACTTAATTAAACTACAGTTCTTCATATTTTTTTTATCATGAACCAGAGACCCATACCTATGAATATCGATATATCGATATTTCTATTGGGAGTCCTCTTTGTGCGGGTGGCGCAAGATTCGGCTGATATAATGATGATACCGATCGATGTCGATCTTAGTATTTAAAAAAATCTTGCATACCCAGGGACTATATTGAATATTACGAAACATGCTTATGACGTCCATTCAATTAATTCAGTATTTATTTATATTACATCAATATAAGCATATAGTAAAAATTCTCCTTACCTATAGCATAATCAGGCCATTATAGCACACAAACTAAGTTACTATTAAATCAACGGGTATGAAAAAACAAACACTTTTTAACATATAAATGGCTCAATCACATTGGATCCCTTTGCAACGACCTTAATAGGCATTGGCAACAAATCCAATAACATATCGTTGATACTTTCATCTCCTGTCCATTCTGGATTGGAAAGATTTTTATTGAGGGGTCATTCTACTTTTTCAAGACCAGTTTTCTATTACAAAAAAAATCTATGATATGTATTGAATTAGTGTACAATAATAGGTTTTCGAAATAATACCTGAACCTAATAAAAGGAATTTATAGGTAAAAATACTTAAATTGCTGTAAAAGGTGGGTTATAAAAACCATTTTTTCATACAAATGGTGAGACACAAGAAGTTGAGTTACTCGATTTATGGATATTAGCTGTGGTTCGTTAATTACCAAAACTATCGGAAGTGATACTGCAATTATACCCCTTTCTAAATAACAATACAGAAATATGAAGTGAGGGCCAGGTATTCCAAAATCTGTATTATAAAATATATATCTGAAAATTATGTAAATAAAAACGTAGAATGGCCCTGATATTTGATCTATTATTCGATAAATACTTGCAATCTAACCCCAGGTCAAAAAGGACGTAATTTTCGAGCTACGTTACTGGCGTTTTTAGGGTTCCGTAGCCAAAATGGCAAAAACGGAACCCTTATAGTTTCGTCATGTCCGTCTGTCCGTCTGTCCGTCTGTCCGTCTGTCCGTCTGTCACAGCCGATTTACTCGGAAACTATAAGTACTACAGTGATGAAATTTGATGGGAATATGTGTTGTATGAACCGCTACAAAATTATGACACTAAATAGTAAAAAAAAGAATTGGGGGTGGGGCCCCCCATACATGTAACTGAGGGATGAAAATTTTTTTTTCGATGTACATACCCGTGTGGGGTATCAATGGAAAGGTCTTTTAAAATGATATAAAGTTTTCTAAAAAACATTTTTCTTAAAGTGAACGGTTTTTGAGATATCAGCTCTCAAAGTCGTAAAAAGTATGTCCCCCCCCCTCTATTTTTATAACTACGGGGTATAAAATTCTAAAAAAAATAGAGGTGATGCATGCTAATTAACTCTTTCAACGATTTTTGGTTTGATCAAAGTATCTCTTATAGTTTTTGAGATAGGTTGATTTAACTGTAATTTTGGTTAAGTTATTTTTGCTGTTTTATAGATACTAGTACGGAACCCTTCGTGCGCGAGTCCAACTCGCCCTTGGCCGGTTTTTATTTATAGTATCGGTCAAACGTAAATAAACATTGGGCACGTGCCTTAAATTTCCTTTAATTATTAAGTGTTATTTATGGTTACAATAACTCACACAATTATATTGACGTATGGAGGGAGATAAAAATGATCGGTTTTTAAATATAGTTTTTTGTGGGGTGCACCACACCGTCTATTCATAAGCGATGTTCATTAAAATCTGATTGAAAGTTTGACAAGTTTCAATGACAGCTATTAAACGCTTCCAAACGTTTGAATCGATTGTTTAAATGTAGAGCGAGTTAGACTACATATCGATACCGATACTTTAACTATAATATGGATAGGTAAGGCAACATCTTGAGCCCAGACACTAATTAGATTCTGTTTTCGTTCTGTTTAGATTTCCGCTACCCTAAGGTTGTCTGGAAGAAATCGCTCTTTAACGATAAGACCGCCTGTTGTTTGCCTCTTCTCATTGTGTTTTTTGTACTGTATTGTATCCTTTGATTGAGGTGTGCAATAAAGAGTATTTGTATTGTATTGTATTGTAATTACAATTTAGGGTGGGTTGCACCAAACCGTCTGTAATCGTAAGCAATGTTCGTTAAAATTTGACATGACTATGGAAAGTTTGACAAGTTTCTATGGGATGACAGCTGCCGGCGCCATATTTGACGATTACCGGCCTGTTATCGTATGTTGGTGCAACCGACCCTTAGACTTTTCTTAAAAAAATGGGAATCGATTTTAACGATACTGACGTATGTGACATAGAAAAAGAAGAACGGAATTCACGGCCATGACTACCTAAATTTACTCATCGCAGAGGGCTTGTTGGGCCAAGCTTCTTCTATTCCTTCTTAACCTATCAATACATGTTGTGGAATTTTGTGAAGACCGCCACAACAGCATCCATCTAGGCGGAACGACATGCAAACATACTTTCTCGGTTTTTGCTAGTAAATTATAGATCAGACTTGTCATAAATCGTGATAAATTGTTATATTAATAACTAGGTTTTTCCCGCAGCTTCGCCAGCGTACTAAGCGTAATTTTTAACCGTCTACACAAAGGAGGTTCTTAGTTTGACCCCTATGTTTGTATGTATCTACTTATGTATGGATATCATTTTCGTAATCGGCTTCGGGAGTAACCTCGAAGATGACACCCATAAAGAATTTTCAGAAAATTAAATGTGGGCCATGTTGTATTTGAAAATGCGTGTCATTTTCGTAATAGGCACCCCGAGGAACCTCGACGATGACATCCATATCGATTTTTAAGAAAACACATAGCAATAGCGTATAGAACTTAATTTGAGATTGAACGTCTAAATTGTAATATGGACTTATGCAAAGAAACGTTGCAATTTTGTATGGTTTTGTATGGGAAATATTCCCGCTCAGAATTATTCCCAGCGGGAATACAACAGGAAGACATACAAAAGGAAGTATTTGTACGCGATGAAATGCGTTTAAATGGTTTAATTTAATGAGTAACAATTGCCGAAATCAAACAGATTATCCACTACTAATATTTCAGAATGAGATTTAATTTTGTACATTGAGTAATGAATAAAGAAGACTTGCCATAACAAAGCCATAACTTGCAACTGGATTACAACTTCCCACCGCCACAACCCTGTCTGAGCCAACAAAATTTAAAACATCGATAATTCACTTCCCGTCACTAGCTCAGATAGAATTTTATCGCCGAGGGCAATATCGGTGCCGTATCGAATTACGTTCGATACCCGTACAAGTAGACCACTATACGTTACATCACTAAGCTCACTCTTTCATTTCGAACGTGTAACGTCATTTTGGTTTCTCTGTCAATAGGTTTCGAGTAGGTTATGTGATACCTACATGTTTCTAAAAGCGTCTGTTAGTTGACACTTGACATTGTGAATTGAGATGACTAATCGTCACATACCTACGTATGTAATAGCAAATAAAGTGTGTGACTTGGGTGAGATCTCAACTCAAAGTCTAGTTTTATTTATAGTGTCCGCAAACCTACTTGCATGGTATTACGAAGTGTGTCTCACATTTCTTATGACCTTAGTTGTCAGTTTGGGAATCGGGCAATATAGTTATTAAATCTTTATTGCACAAAAAGAAATCTTAAAGTACAAAAGGCGGACTTAATGCCATTACGACGCATCCTCTAACAGTCAACCTACAAGCAAAGCGAAAAGAGAGCAGTTGTGCCTCAGTATCGGAACCAGATGGACAATCACTTTCGTAAAATGAGTGCATACGGCCAATATCGAGATTATGAGGAAAGGAGGATCCAGGGACCCTTAGTTATACATTTGAGAGGCTCCGGGCAGGCGTGGACAGGGGGGGAGGAGAATAAGGGCAGTGGGCTCCCTCATACCTAAAGCAGGCCCAAGATTCTTTTTTCTAACTATAAAAGTGACTGATGTGCCCCCCCCTCCCTGAACCAAAGTCTAGATCTGCGCCTAGCTGCGGGTCTCTCTGCCGCGCAGGCGCCGGCGCCGTGAGTTACGTTAGGGCCTATAAATTACCATGTGATTGCCATATTTTACAGTTCCATGATTAACTGTCATCCAAGTTGCACTGTTCATAATTAAAAGCTAATCTAGATCATCCCACCTTTTTACACAATTTCTATGTTAAACAGCAAAAACTACCACCTCATACTTATAAAGTAAGAAAACTCTGTCAAAGTCTTTCTACAATTTATATAAGGTTGAATATCGCTTGACTTACGGAAAAGGTTTTTTATACATCTGCAATTAGTTTAAAATACCTGTAACGTCTAATTACTTGGATGTATGGTCGAACGAGTCGAGAAAGTTCTATAGACAATGGATAGGTTTTGCTCTCGTATTATGCTAATGAACTAGACTGGTACTAAAATATATATATATTAGACCGTTTAGAGGGAACAAAACTCGTTTTTGCTCCCTCTTAATATTTTTAGAATTCTTTCATTTCTGCCCTGTTGACAGGGAGCAGAAACGTTTTTGCTCCCTGTGCCTAGTCGCAGGCCGGCAGCGCGCGCGCGCGGGCGCACGGGCGCCCCCGCGCAGGCGGCTCCCCCCGCGCCTGGTTCAAAGGTTCAATTATTCATCTTTAAACATCACAACAATCTATGTAGGCATACTATGTATCCTAATTGAGCAAATTTTAACTATATGTGATAATCCATACTGAAAGGGACCTTATGGCGGCCGGCACTTACGCCTTTATTGCCGCTGTTCCAATACAATAGGGAATAGGTGTAACGTAAGCGCATGCCGCCATAAGGCCCCTTTCGATGTGGAGTATCACATATATTTATTTTACGTATTTTTTCTTAAATAAGTGGATTGATGATTAATCAAGTACTTACTTATTTGAACGAATAATTTTTCTCATAGGAGAAGTGAAAAATTACATGGCAGAAAAATTTCTAACTCGGGCGTGGCGGTTTGATTCCTGTCCTGGAATCCTTCGCTTCGTTCGGGATTCTACACGAAAATATATTGCCTTCGATGAAATATTGCATTCTGCTCCATTGTAATAATACAATCTACTTTTATATGATTACGGACCAACCCCGCTCCTTTTGATTGAACTTGTGAAAGATTATTATTTTGTTATTTTTGCGTGGCTAGCACAAGTGACGATGCAACGCAACTCTTAGGGTGCCTTTCCACCAGAGATGTCCGATGCAGCTATGCTGCGAGGATGTGCAAGCTTTCCGTTTCCACCAGTGTTATGTTATGTTAACCAATGAATATGATTGGCGAATATCAAACCATCCATAGCAACGGAGCATAGCACATCTGGTGGAAAGGTACCCTAAGCGAGAAAAGTCTACCCTCCTCTAATTCGCACAGTGCGAGTGAGACAAGAGTCGCGTACGCAACTTGTCAGCAAGAGTTAGCCGAGTTGCATTAAAATAATTTCAATAAGCTATTTTACCGCCAAGCAATAAGGTCCAAAATCCAATAACATTTGTTAATTGTTGCAGCTGCACTCGGAGTACCGCAGCACGTACAGATGGCACCAATACCGAGAGCAGCAGGGCGTGGTGAAGCAGCCGGCCGCGAGCCCGCCCTCGGCGCTGCCCATCCCGCGGGGTAAATACAGCTTGAAGTTTGGTTGTAGACAATACAGACACCAGTACAAGGAGGTGAAAGTGCGCCCGCGCTGCTCATCCCACGGGGTTTGAAGCACGGTCATTGATCATAGGCCTAGTACCAAAATACAGACATTTCCCTTAGCAGAATTAAAAAGTTAGTGAACTGATTTTGTTCTTTCGTATTTTTACCCACAACGGAACGCAGAAGGTATATGCGTTTAGGGTGAGAGGTTGTTTGTTTGTTTGTGTGTGCACATCAATATCTTCGAAACGGCCTGACCGATTTAGAAACGGTTTTCTGCAATAGGTTTGTAGTTTAGTCGGGCAGAAATTTAGCTAATGAAATTACTATATAATGTAAATTATTATTCGTTTACCTAAAACAACAAAAGACAAGCAAACAACAATAAAAATTGACGGCCACGGTGTAAAAATACAGTGGAATCCGGATAAAGCGACAGTCAAGGGACTGGTGATATTACGTCGCACTAACAGCACGTCGCACAAAACGGACTGATTTACTTTGAAAATGTTTGGTATGAAATCTAATGTGGAGTGATTTCGAAGACGACTTCGAAATCACCCCACATTAGATTTGTGCTTATAACGATATAAGCGGTCAAATGTTATAAGCCAAGTCGTTATAAGCGGATTCCACTGTATATCGTTTTGATTGACAAATTAAGCTAATGCAGGTATCTTGTCGAAGGTAGGAGTGTGATTAACATAGGCCTGTCCCCAGGTCCCATGGAGCCGGCGATGCCCCGTCGCAAGAAGTACCCAGGCGTGGCGTACCAGACCAACCAGCTGTTTGATCCGGCGCCCGCCGACGATATCCGGCCGCAGCACGCGTCCGCCGCCGACAGGGCACGCGTAA
This sequence comes from Epiblema foenella, assembly GCA_963556455.1. Lineage (NCBI taxonomy): Eukaryota > Metazoa > Arthropoda > Insecta > Lepidoptera > Tortricidae > Epiblema > Epiblema foenella. The sequence continues at coordinate 12,374,511 of OY747116.1, read as the reverse complement.
GCAGTAACATATAATAACATAACATTTCAATTTTCCGCGGATGCCTCGATTCGGTCAGCCACGCCCCCCGTGAAAGAGACACGCTATGTCTTTCGCGCACGACAAAACGGGATGTAACACTCTTCGGGAATGCCTTTTTAGACAAATGTCGTTAAATGTCTGTCACTGTGCAGTTTTATTAAATTTCCTCTTGACAGACTTTAGACGATGTAAAATCATCGTATCATAAACCATCATTTTAACTTAATTGTGCCGTTTAATAATGCGTTGTTTTAGTAGGCTGAGTAAAAAAAGGAAAATAAAGGCTCAACTTTGGATTTTTTTTCTATCGAGAAAATTTTAAGTAATCATGTTTCGGTATTGTCAGAAATACAGTCATATAGTTAAGAATCATATATCTGAAGATCAATCCTTGTTGGTTCCTCGTCTGGGTAAAACAGCGTTTCAAAAAACGCGATATTTCTCGTTGCACGGCCTTAATTACGCGCTCATTTAAATAAAATAAATAAATAAATAAATATTAGAGGACAATCTTACACAAATCGAACTAGCCCCACAGTAAGCTCAAGAAGGCTTGTGTTATGGTTACTAGACGACGATATATTTAATAGATATAAATACTTAAATACATAGAAAACATCCAAGACTCAGAAACAAATATTCATGCTCATCACACAAATATTTGCCCTGACCGGGATTCATTTTCGTCTTTTGTGTTGCTCTCATTGTAGTTTACCATACAAACATTTAACCGTTTCTAAAAACTGGTTGGAATGGTATCGAATTTTTTCTCATCATGGTTATTCTGTCCACGGATTCGTGTTTGGAAGCGCATCGGATATTGATTTTGAAGTGTTTTGAAGCAAAGCATAGTGCAAAATACAATGTACAAACTTTAAAAAAACGAAACACATAAGTCATAATAATAATAATATATATGTAGTAATAATATTTGCATGCTGTTTGTAACAGCTGAAAAAGATGGAACAACTGTATGTAAGCATACAGTCTAACGCATGTAAAATTAACTCTTTTTCTGCAAATAAATTATATTATTATTATTTTAACGAACTAATAGTATTTATTTATATAAAGAGTATGCTGCTCATCTTCACGAGGACTTAGATCCCAAGAACCACCCTACGAAATTGCTCCTTCTCAAGACCTGTCAAGAAAACTTTGTTTCAAGCCTCTAGCTTTATCCGTTCTCAAAAAAAGGTGTCGTTTCACTTTTCACTATTTCCACCTTCTACCTGCAGCCTGTACGATACAAGAAATATTTCCAATGCTAATATACATTTTCTAGTCTAGAAGTCCAGAATCCAAAGAAAGTTTCATCCTAATCTGATAAATGATTTAGGAACAAATAGAGAGCGGAATACGAGCATTTATTTTTATTTATATAGATACATATTATCATATTGATTCAAACTCAAAACATTTATTCTGCAAATAGGCCTCAAGGACATTACAAGTCAAAATCTATATACATATTACTTAAATAATGTACTGAATTTCTTATCAACTGTCACCCGAGGGCCTACTCCGAACTTCGACATCCGAACTTCATACCGTGCCGTCCCTTTCATTCTCGTGTTATACACAATATGAGTGAAAGGGACGGCACGATACGAAGTTCGGATTTCGAAGTTCGGAGTAGGCCCTCTGTCTCGTCGATGAAAAAGGCACAGTCATAAATCTTACGAACTCACTGACCATGACGCGACACAGAAAAAGTAGGCCGATAAAAAATATGATTGGGAAAGAGGAAAAGTATATCTTAACATTTATGAAATTAAATGAAATCATTTATTCTTCAATTTAGGCATGTTACATGCACTTATGAATGTCAAAAAACTACCACCGGTTCATAAAATAAACCTCTGCCTCGAGAAGAACCGGCGTAAGAAACTCGGCGAGGTGTCATTTTTTCAAAACAATATACAATGTATATAAAATAACAGTATCATAATACTACAGAATTCAAATGCTACAGTATAAACATACATACATATTTTTTAATATTAAGGACAAAATATTTCTGTGTTAGATTACTTGTACGGGACGCTATCTAACACGACATTTACTGTGAGGGTTCAAGATATATTCTTCTGAAGGCCAATTAAATTAACCAAGTCTACTTTTTACTTCCACACAAAATTGCACTCCTCATACAAATATTCAATAAGGTCACCAGAACTCCCGAGGATGCACTGTGTCGAGAGTAAGGGCCCTGCTTATGTCAACATTGTCAACAGAACGAATGCTGAAGTCAATATAGGGTTGGCAATACGCTTGTGATTATTCTAGAGTCGCAAGCATCCATAAGCTACGGTGTCTGCTTATAATCAGGCAAGCATTAAGGGCTATCCGGTGAAATCAAGCAATTTTTAGTGCATTTTGCATAGTAACTAGTTCAAGGGGTCTGAAGTTTTCATATTCAAAAAATATGTATTATTGGGTGGTCTTTTATTAACACTTTAGTGTGATAGAATTTAGAAATAAGTCCTGTACATTCCACAAAATCCGCCAGAAGGCCCAAAAAACACATGAATCGTACATTTCTTGGAACTACAGTAGAATCCGCTTATAACGACTTCGCATATAACATTATACCGCTTTTAACGACTTCGAAATCATCACATGTTAAATTTCAAACCAAACATTTTCAAAGTAAATTATTCCGTTTTGTGCGACGTTCTGTTAGTGCGACGTAATATCATCGGTCTCTTGACTGTCGCTTTATCCGGATTCCACTTTACTTATCAACAAGACAACTACAACCTGCATTTAAGCACTACATTTTCCGTATTTGCATCTGCAGTTTTTTTATTTTATAATATTTTAGTACAAAAACCTGATATTTTGACGTAAACGTTACAAAATTTGATGGCATATATCTTGATTTCAGTGACTAGTTGAGGTAAAGTAAGATCGTGTATTGTTAGGGACGGCCGTTGTGAATACGACGAATCAAAAACAACACGGAAATGTGAGGAGTTACAGTTTCAAGGTCATTCAGATAGGGTAGCCCTTTAAGATTGTTTGCTTTGTATAAAACGTAACAAGGATATTGTTTTTCACAGAGTGCTCAAAGGAACGATGCCGACCGCGCTGGGCGGCGCAGCAAGTCGGAGGGGCCGCGGCAGCCGCGCTGGACCGACACCGTCGAACCGAAGGTAATCCGGTCAATCGGGAGAAAGTCGGCAATGTGGGGAATCCGAGTTTTAAAAATAGAACAAACATAGTACTTTAGAACTACTTTAGCCCCGTATTGAAATGAAATTATTTATTCTTTAATTTAGGCATATTACATGCCATGCACTTACGAATATCAAAAAACTACCACAGGTTCTAAAATAAACCTCTGCCTCGAGAAGAACCGGCGTAAGAAACTCGGCGAGGTGTCATTTTTTCAAAACAATATACAACGTATAAAAATAGATAATAGTATTATAATACTACAGAATTACAATGCTACGATAGAAAACTCTTTTTTTTTAATATTTTGGCAACATTTCTGTGTTAGATTACTTTTGCGGGAAGCTATCACTGCCAAACATCCCTATTCATGATGTAATCGTAAGTTCAGTAATGTGTCTTGGAATTCTATTGTAGAATTTTATACAATTTCCCAAAAACGACTTTTTCGGCTTTAATAGTGCATGTGTAAAAAGTTATTTTGAGTTTCCCTGTGTTTCGGGTAGTTATTAACTTATCAGTGTTCGTTGGGAAATTGTATAAATTCTTCTTAACATACATGATTATTTCAAATACGTACAGCGACGGCAGGGTAAGGCTATCTATTTCCTTAAACATTTCTCTCAATAACTCACGCTGCCCAACAAGTTATAAATTGTTCGTATAGCCCTTTTTTGCAATATAAACATAGTTTCGATGTCTTTTTTTGCTTTAAAGTATTTTAATAATTCACTGCCAGGAACTCGTCTAGCTGGCGCTCTGCTATTATATTAGACGTGTAGCCGATAGCATGCGTTTTCCCGTTTTGTTTTTCTTCGTGGGTATTTTTTTTAATAAGAAATTTGGTTTTTTTTTAAATATTAAACTGTAGATGTATGCCCCACTGCTGGAAACAGGCCCCATCACATACATATGTATAATATAAATAATACCAAGTAAATACCTACTCACCAAACCTTATATTTTATTCACTTAGTTATAAAAACATAACAATTCGCAGCCACATCCAATTACAATTCGTTCCACAAAATAAAATCTACAATTCAAAGCCACAGTATCTGCGTAAGCAAAACTCCGTGAAATCGAATAATGGGTTATGTTATGTTCCGGTTTGTATCTATTGACTAATTAAGTGTTACAGTTTTTAGGCCAATGTCCCAATTGATTTTGGCACTGTTTGCTTGCGCCCGTTTTCCTTGAACGGTGTCCGCCCTGGATAAACGTTACCCGTAAACTTTACTGTGGTAATTTATAGCATGCATAATTCCTGTTTCATGAATGTGAGCTTTGATGCTAGTTTGATTTCAACTTTATTGCACAAGAATTACCTACGCATAACCTACGCCAAATCTTGAGATGGCTCGTGTAGGATACATCCGGAAAAACGGTTGAAGGATGCTGGTCATAGTAGCATTATCGTAGGTTTCGTTTCTTTCGAGACATTCGGACAACGGCGGATATTACCAGCCGTTCGCTTTATGATAGTAGTTAACTAACGCCTTCATCGTATTAGGAAATTTAGGAATTGTACCCTTGACGCGACTTGATTTTGCGACGGCCATCTAAAAGTAATTTTTTTATTTATCTTACGGCAATTATTTCGAACCGTGAGATCTTCGAGAAGACAGTACGGTTGACAGTTTTGTTGCACTTTTAGCACCACCCAGGGGTCACGTTTGGGTAGCGGTGGGTACTCGCTACAGATGTGGTGCAACTTCGACCACCTTTCTCAAGTGAGTGGGCAACTTGACTGTTAGAAGTTCTCAAGCCGCCCCTTCGCTTGACGACTGCTGCCATAGCCAGCAGCTGGGACCAACGGCTTAACGTACCTTTCAAAGCACGGTAGCGCTCAGTTAATAACCACTCAAAGTGGTCAGCCAACCAAGAATGACTCCGGCCCATGTTGCTTAGACTCGCATACCGCACGCGGCACGCACAATAACCCTCATTGTTCTTGCAGGGAACGAGCGCGGCGCTCGGTGAACCAATGGCACCGAAGCCCGAGCTGGTGAGCACCGAATACCGCAACCAGTTCGCGTGGCCCAAGGAGACCGCGGACGCGCCACGCAAGAGCATTTCCATGGGCGCGCTTAAGAAGGCTGCCGTGGCTGAAGGTGGGTTATTAATGGGATTATTTACCCACCCAGGGCCAAAGGTTTTATTGACCGAGTGAAACGAAGGCTTCAGCTTCGACAAAAATGCTTTCGTATGTCCGGATTTCCGTTTGTTCTCCTCTACGGGTCGCATTTCTCAACCGATTCTCGTGAAATGTCGTGAGCAGTCGATACTTATATAGATCTTTTTTGTGTAAAGACGGTTTTTAGATATTTTCAAAAAAAAATTTTTTATCAATGATTTTGTAAGTTTCTGCGGGCGAATTTCGGTTTGTTCTCCTCTACAGGTCGCATTTCCCAACCAATTGTGAAATTTTGTGAGCACGTCCGGTAATTATATAGATTTTTTTTTATTGTCAGTTTTTGAAAATTTTCAAAAACATTTTTTTTTTTCAATGATTTTGTAAGTTTCTGCGTCCGAATTTCGGTTTGTTAGCCTCTACTAGTGGCTCTGTGAGCTGTAGATCTCGTGAGTGAGTTTATTTATCATTTCCAAAATCTGACATCATAAAAAAGATCAATTATGAATATCGAACCTGCTAACAAAATTTCACGAGAATCGGTTGAGAAATGCAGTGTTCCTTTTTTTTGTGACCAAGGATCCTTTCCGAAATCCTGTATACCGATTCAACTTTTATACTAACGTGGTTCGATAGGTAAGCCAAGAATAAGAACGCCTGTTTCTTACCTCTACTGCTTTGCCGCTAGTTTTTTAAGGTCTGCAATAAAGCGTATTTGAATTGTACCCGGTTGGGTCCAGAATCTGAGTGGCTGCTCCCAAATTCGAAATCCAAACATGTATCGTGTTGTCCCTTTCAGTCATAGAATGTATGATAACACGAGAGTGAAAAGGGCGACACGATACGAAGTTCAGACTGTGTTTTAGTCTCGTTTTAATGTACCTAACGTACATTTTTTTTTTTTATAATATAGTAACATCTAGTGCAAAAAAGCACGATAACACAAGTCATGTTTGGGAGAAAATTTACTTGTATAAAAAAAAATATTTTGATTAAAAGATGGACATATTAAACCAACACAATCCAGAAATAACTTTACATTAACAATGACCTTGATCCAACAATGTAGACTTAAAGCAACAATGACAGCGATCGATTCAGTTATGTATTGTAATGGTAGTAAAAAACTCAATGTCAAGCTACATTCTACGGCGGATGACTAAGAACTAGGCTTAGACTTTTACACATCTTAGACCACAAATACCTAGGCATCAGTTGTTCAAATATTACTTAATGAGAATAACATGTATAAAATAATTTTATAACAATATGTAAGTTTCCTACCCAGTTTTTGCGGCGTAAATAAAATATTACAAAATAATGAGTTTCTTTTTACAAGTGTAATTTATTTGCGATGTATACACGGTGAATGATCTGGATTTAATCGCTTTGGCCACCTTAGGCTGAGTCAATGTTAATGACCATTTTGAAAAAGTGTCAAAGTATTTGGTAATCTTGACTGCTCCGTAATATATGACGCTGACATACGACTTTCAGGGCACGGTCCCTCCATCTAATATATATTGTTACCATAATACGGCCATTATATAACTTCCAGGATACCTGTTACCCAATAATACCATTATAACGACTAATATTGTTACCTGATACGACCATTTTACGACTTCTGGGGCACATTAGCTAATACTCTCATTATACGACTATTATTGTCACCAAATACGACCCTTATAGGACTAATGTTGTTACCTAACACTACCATTATAAGACTAATACTAACCCGTCTTCTACCGGTCCCTAGCATCACAGGGATCGTAACAAAAGAATGCTATTGTTTATTTTTTCGCCGGGAGACGGCGGCTTAATATAGTTGCGTAATACGACCCTTATACGACTTCCAGGGCACGTGGAGGCGGAGCCGCTGATGAACCACACGGATGAGCACGACGGCCGCTACATCGAGGACTACCTCTGGAACGGACAGAAGCCCGGCGTGCAGAGGTCAGTGCGCACACGTTGATGTAAATACTATCAAGTCTAATAGACAAAGGGATTACCGCGAACTGAAAATGAACTATATCCCTTTTTGTCTCGAATATCAGTTGACAACCAAAACTTACTAAATAACATATACCTACTTAAAGTAAAGCTCGGATCTCAGCATCGTTTCAGAACTGAGACACGAGGTTTCTAAGAGTAATTACAGATTTGCTAGTGACTTTTGGTTTGACAACCGGCGATATGCAAGTAGACTGGAGGAGAAATACTTCGTTTTTCGGATGCGGTAGGCTCTCAGTGCTCGTACAATAAGGTCACAGTCAGGACGACGGCGGGCAACTAGAAGACCGGCAGTTCATACAGTTGAACGAGTTCGATCTATGAACGCCGCCCGTCTCCCAGCGGTTCACTGACATCTATTCAGAGGCCTAACTTGTACAACTTATAGTGAGGATGGTACGCTTTGGGAGTTTTAACAGTATGATATAGGTATTTAACCAAACTATCGAAGCGAATCCGTTTTAGCTAAGGCAAAAATGATATCGTATGTCCATCTGTTCTCCTCTACAGGCCGCATTTCTCATCCGATTTTCGTGACATTTTGTGAGCAGGTTCTGTAATTATATGGATTTTATTGTGTTTTTGGAATTCTTTTAAACTGGCATATGGCAAACACTCGCTACATCTACAGCCCACAGAACCACTAGTATAACTTTTATAAAGTTAAGTATAAAATATTTAACCAGTGAATGTGTCAAATCAGTTCATCAGCCAGAGTCAGATCACTGTTAAAACTTGCCAATAATTCTGCACCTACGACACATATGTTGTGCAAGTTATACAGGCCTGCGCTCAATACGTGTATACAATCAAGAAAAACTATTTGAGAGCAATTGTACGAATAACAGAGTAAGAATGCATTGCTATTTTGACTGAAAGTGCCTACCGTGAAATCATCATATCTGGGCCCGACATCACACAACTAGTTGAAAATTATTACCTACTGTTATTTAGGTAATAACTAGTGTCGAAATGATTAGTTAGACTTAAAGCTGATTAATTAAGACGACTACAGTCAATTCGTAATGCATTCAGAACATGTTATATAATTTTATTTAAATATGACTTAAGATAATGTTTAATATCGTATTTATTACTAACCCCCCACCCGCGTAGTTCAATTGTCTACTTCATTAAAATTATCATTATCTTAATAACGGCATCAAAAGGAACCATTATAACACTGTATATTATTATACAGTGTTATAGACTACAGATAATTATGAAGAAAATAATCAAATAAGAAAAATATAGTCATTTCTGATGTATTGACCTAACACTTTTGATGGTATTGGTAAATATTAATGTAGTAGACACCCTCTGGACCTGCAATTTACGCCTAACCCAAGTTCCTAATCCTGTAGCTTCAGCTTTATACTACTATTTCTGTATTATATGCTTTCATTATATTTCATTTATCATAATATGTTTGGATTGTTTCTTGTATATTTTGTATCGTTAATAATATGACTCAAATATTAATTTATTCATAGCAATATGAAATAGAAATAATTTAAAAAAATCCACATGTTTCTCGAATGTGCATGTTAAATTATCTTTTTTAGTCGTATGTTTTACAAGAAACAATTTTGGTATTTAATATCACCCCACTATCTTTCCGTGTCAGTATTATATGAAATCATCCCAACAAGCTTTGCTTTTGCTAAAGCAGCTTATTCGCAACTTCATTGAAACCATTCGGAGTCATAACTGGGTACACACTAAACTCAGAATCAAAATTAATCAAAATTAAACACCAAATTCTATATCAACACGAATATCACAACACACTTAAGGCAGACATTATATAAGTATGTACTATACAACAAAAATCCGTTAATGTCCGGACATATTCATGTATAATGTTTATCCAAAATAGTTTAATAAATTTTCCAACGGACCCATGTAATGTTCTTTTGTAAAAGTACTTAATATTTCCGATTCCCAAAGTTTTTCAGGTGAAGAAAAAATGAAAACTCACTGCCCTAGCTTTCAGTCTTATGTGTCTAGCTTTGTGTACTAACCCAAGCGTGCGGGAAGCCTTTTACAATGATAGTTAAATCGCCACTAGTGCTATAGTTATCGTATAACAGCTATGTAGCTACAATAGTCGATAGTGCGTTGTTAGTGCTATTGTCGTGTACAGTGCTACTGTGACAAGTGCTATAGACGTCATAAAAGAGGCTTCCCACACCTGTTCTGCCCTATCTCCTTCTCTAAATATACTACTGGGTACTGCAGAACAAGTCTAAATTTCGTTTTTGATATTTGCTTACAACTCTCGACACGGTGGCGGTTTTAGGCCGTTTAGTTTACTAACACTAGTCCGGAATGACAGCTAATAGTTACATTTTTTATCAATATCGTTGTGTCTTGCACTTTTGTCGATGTGAACGTTCATCAAAATTTTTGTTAGATTATTGTATGTCGATGTATCACCTGACACCTGTAACACGTACTTAGCGCCGGATCACGGACCCCGGCCGGCGCGCCGGCGATCCTTCTAGACTCTTCTAGGACTGGCATCCTAACCTCACCATGCGAGCTTAACAATTATTTGAAGCATGTCTCCTTACTAACCTGGCTCGGCGCGAGCTCTTTCTTTTGCCGCATCATCATCGTAAACTCAATCCAAGCGTCTAAGACATAAAATGGAATTTTGCAGAAAATCGACGTTCCGTAGCGCGCTATCGGCCCTCATATCCAACGGGGAGGATCGTTCCAAAGATAATAGGAAACGTTACAAAAGCGAGTACAAAAAGAAATTTAGACCGTTCTCTCAGTACGTGTACGAGGCGTCTAAAGGGACGTTTACAAAATGCAGGGGGAAAGGGAAGGTGAATGACGAGGCGAGCGAGAGGATGTTGAAGGAGCCGGAGGTGGCTCGGGGGGCGGGGGTGGACGGCGGGACCACGGCGGGCGCCGGCGCGGGGGCGGGTGCGGGGGCGGGGGCGGGGCCCACCGCGGCCGCGGAGGACAGCGCCACCACGCTGCGCGCCGCCGGCCTGCAGCCGCTCGGCCTGGCCCAGGGCGACTCCTGGTACCGCGAGGTGCTGGACCTGCGCAAGCGCGCCGGCGAATACAAGGTCTGCGACTATCCAGAGGGATGTTCAGTTCATCGTTGAAAATGCCAGACGCGGCGAAGCACTGAAGACATATCCGGAAAGCATCAAGAAAACCTATGACGTACCAACCATAACTGAATTACATTTGAAGCGAACTGAATGGAACTTATTCGTAAATTAACTGCCAGCGGCATTTTTAACCATGAAGTGAACACTCATAATCCATAGATATAGGAACAGCCTTTAAAACGACCCAGGAACGAAAAAAGTAAATTGATAAATAAAAATTAAAAGCAATATAATAATCCGAAGCCAAAGCGGTTATATGACCATTGTAAGACCATTATAAGTCATCACCACGCAGTAGTGTCATGTTCATGCTTGTAATGTTGCCATTATTCGACAGTACCGCGGATGGGGGACCGAGCTAGCACCAGAACACATCACACAGCTATACAATAAGCAAATCGAGCTCTGGTACCAGGTGTCGCGCCGGTCCTCCCTATCGGCCCTATCACTCGCTTCCACCAATCACAAGTAAGTGATGCACTGAATGTAACGGAGGACCACAAGCCGTACAAGTCGGATAAAAGCTATATAGAAGCAATAAAAGTTGTAGGTACAGACAGCTAGGTAGGGAAAATTGGAATACTTTAGATTATGGGTGGAGGATTTTAGGTTAGGATATAGAAGAAAATATCTGTTAATATTGACAGTGAGTAATAAAGTTATATTCTTACATATGCTATATATTGTTTGCTTCTGGTCCTTCGTACCGGATTATACGCTTTTCTATTTTTAATTTCGCAATAAGGCTGATAAAGCAATCCGATGGCTTATTGCAATGAGCCAATTCACATGCCATGTAGATTAGTTAATCATCAGCCTTGAATATACAATTGACTTTAATGTAATCTTATAACACCTTATTAAGCATCTTAAATGATCATGATCAATGAATCTGCATTCCAGAAACATTTCGTAGGTCCTAATATGCATGTCAAAGCGAAGATCTTTACTGGATAATTACAACTGAGAGTGTAGAAGCATTGGCGAATGCTTTTACACATCAGATATATAGGTGATTAAGTAATGTTTTCGAGCGTCTGTAAGGTTGATCTAAAGTTTATTTATACTAAAATGACAGATCTGCCTAGCGTAAGTTTTACACATTATCAACTAGTACTTAGGTAACTACAAGGTCAAACTATTCAACGTATCTTGGTGTTCAGGATGCCGTTGGCCTTTTGAATTCCAGTAAGTTTGATCTTGGAATGGAGATGCTCTTATTATTCTACCAGTTTCTCTGACAACATTGAACAGTCGATGAATCTATACAAGATCTGAGAAATTCTTTGGTTTCCAGGCCACTACCTCGGGACGAAAAAGACGGCAAGGACTCGAAGAACCATTCCCCGAAGAAGTACCGTTCGTTCCGGTCCGCGCCGCACCAGTCCATCCACGCCAAGCTCCAGGAGACAAAGGCACTGGAACGCTCCCCGCATAAGACTTCGCCGCAGAAGCAGAGGAAAAAGATGCAGGGCCATAGCTTCGATGAGGGAGCTGCCCAAGATGGTAAGAGTTACCTCGTTTTTAAATGATCGGCAACGCGCATATTATACCCCTGGAGTTACAAGCGTTCATAGGCTGCGGTGACTGCTTACCATCAGGTGGACCGTACGCTTGTTTGCCACTGACGTGGTATTAAAGATCTTCCTCATTAGAGACATTTTTAGTAGACCAGCCTGGCCTAGCGTTTATATCGGATATATAGCATTCGTCCAAGTGCGAGAGATACCGCGACAGCAGTGAGATGATTATTACTAACCTCCTATTACATTCATTATGCATTTACCCAATTTCTATCTTTGAAATTTTTAGTGTTAGCCCTGGATATGATGCCTCGGTCTCAGTGCTGCCTCCTGATGCACACTATATAAAAAACCTCATTACAGAAAAAAAACACACACGAACTATATAGAACATTACTGCAGAGCTCGTGAAGTAAAGGTTTGGGGACGAGCTTGTGGTAGACGGCCGAATCGTAGATGAGGACGGATAAAACGAGTCCTGCAATCCCTGTTCCGGCCGAGGATTGTATAGTGCTTTTCTCAAGCGATGTGAGAAGTTCCTCCTTAAAAGTGAAATTTACTTTTTGCTCTTGGTAATTGCCAGTTTATGGCCAGGTGTGACATAAATATAAGTATGTAGCAATCTCCTATACAATTCCAGGGCCGAAGACGGGTGAGCCGCGCGAGTTCCGCTCCCCGCGCCGGCGCCCGCGCTCCGCCGACCCCGCGCCGGCGCCCGCGCGCCTGCCCAACGGCCCCGAGGCGCCGCGCCCCGCCAAGCCGACCGGTAAACCAGCTTGTGCCTGTACTGTACGGTCTAATGCAGTGGTGGGCAAAGTACGGCCCGCGGGCCAACTGCGGCCCGCGAAAGCATTTTATCCGGCCCGCCGCCGATACATCGAATTAATTAGTACATGGCCCGCGATGATTATATTTTGACGGTTCAGCCAAAAATCAGAGCAGCGGTTTTATACAAAAGTGCAGTTTTGCTGCAATTATGGCCCTCCTCCGAAATTTCTCAAGCTTACTGGCCCGCCATGAAGAAAGTTTTCCCACCCCTGGTCTAATGTATAGCTGCGAGTAAAGTTGTGCGCTGCAGCAATCGACGGTCGCAGCTATTATGCGGCTAGCGATGTATCCCTGAAGGAAGTCGCCGAAACATAAATACCTACCTAAATAATAGACGATGCTTAAAAGTTCCCATAGCTTCTTGATAACACACGAGACGCGATGAGTCACATACGAATAAACAAAATCTAAGTTCGTCTTTGGCTGCAGAAGTCAGAGTCAATCAGAAATATGCGTCAGCGTAGATATTGCGAAACATCATCATTTATTTTCATTTATCTAGAGACATATTCTAACCCCTGGTGGTGCCGTAATAGCATTTCCCCATTTCTTCCCGTAGTCGTAAGAGTCGACTATGGGAACTGGGTTGTAGTGTGTTGTGAGCGATGGGCTAGCAGCCTATCACTGCAATATCACATTTTCTCCATTTTGAAACCTACTATTGCTAAATGTGGCACTGGATTAAATTTCACGTGCTCTGCTTACCCCTTTTGGTGTGAGTTTATGTTATGTACATAAGATCTAGCGCAATTCGCGGGGCTTCTTAGAAAGTGATGAACTTCTATAATATTGATTATGATTAGAACGCAATTCTTATACTGATTTACATTTGTAATCCATTATTCTCCGAAAACATTTTGAGATTTGAAACAAGTACACACAATAATAACCGATTCCCATTAAATATTTACATAGTTTGAGTTGCCATTACAAAAAACTTTATAGATTAATTTTATGTTTTATAAATACCTCTCATAGCAGCTATCATTAAGTTCGTTGTCTATTTACTAGGGAATGACTTAAAACTTCTACTTCAGTGTACTCATAGAAGAATAACAAATGTTGTGGTCCTGCCTGATGCTTGTGCCCTATCCTATGTGACTTCTATAATGAGAATATAGCTCTAGAAACTAATAATTTAAATCCATTCACCATTTACCTCAGGAATCCCATAAAATGATGATGAACTTACTTGTTTAAGCTAATCCGTTGCTATAATTTCCCATTTCTCATACACTTAATTAAAATCCAGAGCGAATTCTCATTATCCAAAAAAAAACTTGTTCAGTAGTAATTTCTTCTGTAGGTTTGCCGTTGAGTAGAGGCGCTAGTAATAGAGTTAGGTCAGCGCGGGGCGGACGGTCGCCGTCGGCGCCGGTCAAGCCTGTCAATGGGGTCACAGGGGTCAGTGGGGTCAATGGGGCCACAGGAACACTGGGCCGAGGCCGCCGGAGTCGGAGCGTATCAAAAGTGGGCATAAAATTGGGTGCGTACCAAACTGCGGTGACAGTTGCGTCGACGCTCTCTTGTTGAGGCAAATCTGGCTTTATTTCGTCTGCCGTTTGTTTTTGTCTGTCCTGAAAGATGTGGGCCCATGAACGACGTTGGTCTTTTGCGACAGGCTGACTCAATGAAGGTGTTTCGGTTATTGTCATTACAAGACGCTGGAGACTAGTGTGTTCACATACAATAACTGTAGCTCTTTTTTTTGAACCTGACTGTGGCTTTATAGGCCGGGCCCAATAAAGCGATAGGAGTGCGCGGTTGGAGATTAGCCTGGGGCTACTCTGTAGCTCATGAAAACCACTGCGTAAAGCACAAGTGATGTTGCCACATAAGAGCGCATAGTTAGACACAGCCTTGCAAGCACATTATGATGCGATTTATCTCATACATTCCATTCCATTCCATCTATCATCATCCAGTTTGCCATTTGGTCTGCTGCGTGCGCCATTTGGTCTACAACTTTTACTTTTACAGGGGTTAGGTGTAGCTTAATTCCATTATCAAATTGATAAAGAAATGACAATTACTGAAACTAGCCTTCATCTGAGTTCAGACTGAATTACTCAATGCGATGGCGTGCGCTTTTCAGATGATTCTCAAAGCGAATTCTAGTAATTCAACAAACTTTATTTTTGAATACCTAAGTGTTACTGAAATGTTTATATTTTTCTGCAAGGCCACGCTGTCGAATGCGAAGCCTTGTTCTGTTTGATTTGGAGCTTTAGCATGACTGTTGCTTATTGTTGCTTGGATTTCTAAATTTCCGAACGAGATTTCAAACCAGTGCGTCTACGCAACGTCGGTCACATTGGCACCGATTGGGAATGGCTTCACATTAGCCGTGGTTGTATTGATTCCCATGTAACACAAGAGCTTGACTTGGTTTTTTGATCCAGGATATCACTTACTCCACAGCTGTATAAGAGCTTATTCAACTCTTAAAAGGCTTGAATTAAGTGTAAGTTATACTTATTCAGCTCTTATAAGGCTTGAAATAAAAGTAAGCTCTTTTACTTATTCAGCTCTTATGAAGCCTAGATATAAGAGTTGTAGCCATAGTTTGCATGTTAAAATCCTTCATGGATAAAGTTTCGTAAGTGGCAACCCCGTTTGGCCACAAGCAAAATTTGAGCTTAAATATAAAATACAGATATAAATTTCCTTGATCATTACTAAGTTGGGCTCCGTTTGTGCGTGTTATATGTGAATCGTACTAATGTTTGTCCGTCCGTGTGTCACACCCCGAGCACCGTCACTGTAGATAATTTTTTGGGGGAATTATTATATAAATAACGGTAAATGTACAAAATAAAAGAGTAAATATGTCCAATTCTAGTGGTGGTTAAATTCATGTCTCAATTTTCAGAATTCAACAAAACTAATTTTTAGGATTCAATATTGTTGAGTATTTAGAATGGAGAAATTCTGTGTCTAGTCATCACTTAGATGACTTATACTTAGATACTATATTGTACCAGGAAAATAAATGTGGTTATAGCCTTCACATTTTGGTATGAGTACTGTGTATTTTTCTGTATTTCACAAGTTTAATAGACGAATGGTTACTATTGTTTTATTTGCATGCGATGTATTATGTTAATAGGTACATAAATAGATCCAGATGACTAAAATCCATACTCTCTGCAAAACTGAACACTTCATTCTGCTTTAGAATAAACAATTTTTTTAATTATTTTTCACCAAAAATAATGATTTTGATCATCTTGGTTTATGGATAATAATGACAGTCATGTTAGCCTTTCTTAGATCTTTGCAACTACAAAGATTTTCAATGCATATGATTTTTGTTTGTGATATCTGTTTAAAGGTTACGTTTTCAGGCGTTTTGATGTATTTTTTTTTAATTTATTGTAATAGGTTTCACCTATTTACTTTGTTAGTTCACCTGAATTATTAGTCAGTCATGGATTAGAGGTGGCTATAGACAAACGTATTGAAATTGGTAACTTAATGTATCATCTACAGCCGCCATCACCAGTTTATCTACTCTACCACATCATTAAGTATTTTTCTCTATATATCACTGAAATCCCTGAACTTATTAGAATAACAAATTACACGAAAATTCACTGAAGTAACATTGTGACTGCAAGTAAAACCTATAGTTGTATTAAAGTCATATAAGAGCTGCATAACCGACTCCATCGCCGACTTTTCTAGACGACGACATCCCCGCGCACCGCAGCGCGTCCGTCGCGAAGGACCACTTCTTCGACGACACGCCCGTGGTTAAGTCGCCGCCAGAGCCCACCAGGGTCAAGTCTCCTGAGCAGATGAATATGCGGTCACCGGATCCCGTCAACTGGACCGTTCCTTTGGACACTGGAAAGACTTTTACGGTCACTCAGAATGTGAAAAGCGGTGAGTTAGGCTTATTGAGGGTGCTAGGTGGCAAGTGTAGCTAGACGTGGAACTGATTTTACGACCGTTATATGACTGTTATGCAATCTTTATCAAAGTAGGCTAAGCGCGTACTTTCTAATTGTAGTCTGGCGAGCCAACCATGTCAATGGAAAACGGTGATTAAACAAAAAAATCGGCCATGTGCGTGTTGGGCCACGTGCAATGTAGGGTTCCATAATTATAATTCCATATTGTCCAACAGTTTATTATGCGGACTTAAATGTTCGCAAACTTATATTTACTATGTTTTTGACACAACTAATAACATTATCTGAAGTAATCAATGGAAATTTTACGATGATTTGCTTTTCTAAGTACATTTCGTAAGTTTGTCTCCTACTCTTTAACCAGCAATGTCTACTTAGTTATGAAAGTTTTCCTTTTAAAATCAGTAAATACCATGTTTTTTTTCACATTCCCAGTAGTTACCGTTTAGCTGGCAGAGGAGGGAGGGAACAATTGACCATAAAACAAATAACTCTAAAGCTTGATATCACTCATTTCTGAATCAAAAAACCGGCCAAGTGTGTGCCGGACAACGCACAATGAAGGGTTCCGTATCAACACCTACTAATCCTACATTTAAAATCACTATCCAATACATTGAATCTAAAAAAGTCGTATCTTCATAGGGCACTTACGACCTTTTGTTTAGGCAAGACAGTTTTTAAGCGAAAACTCAAAACCCGTAAAACTTATATTGTTCAAACCAAAAATCGTTGAAAGTATTTACTAATGCACACCTCAATTTTTTTCAAAATTTTATACTTTATAGTTCCAATTAGAAGGGGGGGGGGGACACTCTCTATGACTTTGACAGCTAATAGCTCACTAACGGTTGACTTAAATGGACAAGTTTTTTAGAAACCTCCATATCATTTTTAAAGGCCTATCCATCGATACCCCATACGATTATGTGCGTTGAAAATTTTTTTTCATCCACCGGTTACATGGATGGAGTGCCCCCCCCCCAATTTAATATTTTTTTTGGAATTTCACATCACTTTTATGTAGCGGTTCATAGAATACACCTTCCTACCAAATTACATAATTGTAGTGCTTATAGCCTCCGAGTAAATCGGCTGTGACATACGGATGGACAGACATGACCAATCTATAAGGGTTCCGTTTTTGCAATTTTGGCTACGGAACCCTAAAAAATGGTTTTAGAAATCTCACAATATTTTTGAACGAGCAATCTAATGATAGCATACACGATGGAGTTTGGTAGAAAAAAAACTGCACCCCTACTTTACGTGTAGGGGAGATAGGTACCATTTTTAGGGTTCCGTACCAAAATGGTAAAAATGGAACCCTTATGGTTTCACTTTGTCTGTCTGTATGCTATCGATTTGAAATTTAGAATAGTTATAAAGAAGGCTTAATTACCTAAGTACATACATAGAACATGACTTTTTTAAATATATTTTTTAATTTCTGTGAAAAATTAAAAGGGCTTGAATTGCACATTCTGAAACAATGTTTTTTTAATTTTTTGCGTTGAGTCATTTTTGTTTTATGAGGGAAAAAGTAAAAAAAATACCGTCCCCCCCCCCCCTTATCTCCGAAGTTTACCAAGGAAAAAATATAAAATTATGACATAACATTGATATTAATGTATATTTTACAGGAAAAATATAACTGTAGCTCTATCTAGTTTTTCTTTTTTTTTATCGTCAAATAACATTTCTATACTAAGTTTTTAATTTAATCACCTTTGCATGTATTTTTGTTTTATAAATTCCTACGAGATTATGCTGAAAGTACCTTCTTTCAAATAAGAAAAAAAAATTGAAATCGGTTTACGTGATAAAGAGTTATCCTTGAAAAACTACCATACATACAAAGTTATTCAGTCGCTCAAATTTGTAACAAAAGTCGCCGATAGATGGCGCTGTACCCATGGGGTCCAATTTTTACACCAGGTTCTTGAGATTTTGCTGATTTAATAATAATAGGATTGGAACCGGTACACATCTGTATACGGAACCCTTGGTGCGCGAGTCCGACTCGCACTTGACCGGGTTTTTTATATATGATATTGTACCTTTTCGTCGGCGTAATTGATATGTATACTCCTACCAAATTACAGATTTTTGTAGTACTAATACTGAGCTGTGCTGCGGACAGACTGACGGACGGACATGACGAATAAAGGTTCCTAGTTTACTACGGAACCCTAAAAAAATCAATAAAATTTCACAATAATGCTTCAATCAGGAAGAAGGAGATATCTGAAATTCTTCTGACTTCTATGGATATCCCTAGTGGTCTCGCTTCTGAATAGAATATAAATCACAAAATTAGACGTATAAAGGACCACCAAACGGTCCAATCCATCGCAAGAAGCAAACTTTGACATAGAACGAGATAGGGAGATGAATAACCTTAGTTTTTTCGTTGTCTCAAATTTTACAGTACCTCCTGCAATGCTGGGCCGTCTGGATGCGCCTTTATCTCACGAATTTCATACTAAGGGTGGGTTGTACCAAACCGTCTGTAATCGTAAGCGGTGTTCGTTAAAATCTGATTGTATGGAAAGTTTGACAAGTTTTTATGGGATGACAGCTACATTAAAAAAAATGATCATTGGCGCTGATTGATACTATACAACTACTGACACGGATGGGTGGCCAAATTATTTATAAAATCATTTTTTTAGAAATGTAACTATTCTTAATATTGGTGCGTAAAACAAGTTTCACATAATTTCTATACAAAACTAAAGAGTATTTTTTTCGTTCATTTTTGTGACGGGAATTTTTCAGATGTCACCTACTTAATCAATACAGGGGCGCTACCGCGACAGAAAACGAAGTTTTTGCTCTCTGTCGCACTTGCACGTTCGGACATAAGTGCGACAGAGAGGGAAAACTTCGTTTGCTGTTCGCGGTAGCGCCCCTGAATAACAAATTTGAACTGAGGGCCTACCGCAAACCGTAAACGAAGTTTTCCCTCTCTGCCGCACTCGCAAGTCTGTACGTAAGTGTGACAGAAAGGGAAAACTTCGTTTGTGGTTCGCTATAGCCCCTCTGTATACAAATGCACAGATGTACAGATGCTCTGTATACTTATGTTTCTATAATGTAGGTTGGGGATCGTACCCATACTACGTGAACCATTTTTTTACCCCCTTCGGTGACCACCCGTAGTATACGCCAAGACCAAACCACTCCCCTATTTTTCCCGTAGTAATTCATACATGGGTGTTTTGCAGACAGAAAGTAAAAAAACTGGCCAAGTGCGAGTCGGACTTCCGTACCATTTATCTATAAAGACAGCAAGAAAAATCACGTTTGTTGTATGGGAGCCCCCTTATATATTTATTTTATTCTTTTTTCTAGTAATTCTTGTTATAGCGGCAACAGAAATACATCATATCTGTGAAAATTTCAACTGTCTATCATGGTTCATGAGATACAGTCTGGTGATAGATGGGCAGACAGACAGACAGATGGATAGCGGAGTTTTAGTAATAGGGTCCCGTTTTACCCTTTGGGTACGGAACCCTAAATTCGACATCTCCCTGGGTTTGGTATAAGAAAAGGATTTGTAACATCGGAAAGGGTGCTGTGAGTTTAAAAAGCGATGAACGCTTCTCCGTAATTTGAATGTTGCTCGAAAAAGCATGAGATTTCCGAAGAGGATAATGACTACGTGACGAATACACAGTCCAACCGTGATAAGTGTAGTATTTTGAGGACCCTCTCCCGCCCCTGAACAGAGGGGCTACCGCGAACCGAAAACGGACGAAGTTCGAATATCTCCCTCTCTGTTGCACTAATTAGCAAATGCAACAGATAGGGAGATATTCGAACTTCGTTCGTTTTCGGTTCGCGGTAACCCCTCGGGTCACGTAGTATGGGTACGTTCCCTTATATGCTTTATTATTTACAAGAATTACAAGAATTAAAGCATATTATTTTAAACAAAGCTCTACATCTTTATATCTATATTTTTTTAAGAAACAGATTTTTATATCTATTATCTTTTAAGAAACAGATTTTTCTGTTAATTTATGAAAAAGATACTCTTTAGAAATAAATAAATTAAGTAGACTAGAGTAAGGTTGTTTTATAGTGTAGGTGTAAGCATAAGTAATATAATAGACAAAAGGTCCTACCTACCTATTATACCTGAGACAAATCATACCATAACACATTCATTCCATTGCAATTTCCAATATTTTATTTAAATGAAATATCCACCGTGTGTTACATTTTATTATAAATATACTTTAATGCTCGTGTCTCAACTGCTCGTTGAAATGAGAAAAGTTTTTGACGTGACAACGTCTTATAAATTGGTTTGCCGGGTGACACTTCAAGAAACTGCGTTACGCTCCGCTCACGTTATGCGCTCACAATGAGAGCGAGTGAGAGGCATGGTTAGCCCGCCTAAGAGCGAGAGAGACAGACATAAAAAGTCGTTGTCACGTAAAACTTTCGCCCGTATACCGACTTTACAGGCAACCAATTTTTTGTTTATTTTTTATTCTCTAGATATTGTAAGTTTCAGCTAAAATGAATCATTCATTGTATGAAGTGTGAATAGTAAAGTATACATAGTAACACTAGCAGATAGAGCTTGCCACACACGTTATCCGAGACACACGATCATTCGTATTTAGAACACAACACTCATTACAGCGTCATACATTTCGAGTCATCACATCACATAGTTTGTTTTCAGATCATCTTATTGAGCGTTTCATTTTATTCCTTGTCCACAAAATAAATTCATATAAATTTTATAGTCAATGCAAAAACTAAACGCATGCAATTTGACATTAAAATCTATTTGACCATAGATACTTAAAAAATAAAGCGCCATTTTGTTTTGCGGACATAGGATGTAATGTTTTTCACATGTCACGTCACTGGCCATACAACTCGCTCACCACATTTCAGATGAGAGCGTAAAGCGCCCTAGCTCAGAGTTTAAGGGCGCGTCGGTGGCTGAAGACGGCGCCCCCAAGCCGCCAGGTACGACGATCGCCACCGCCTAGTCCATCGGCCATCCACACGTTTAGTGTGACAGACCAATGCGACAGTGAACTCAACAGACTCAAAGTCACGAGCTCACTGCCACATAAGCACCACACACGATCGACACCAGAAAACTATAATCTGTTTTATATAATTATATTTATTCAATAGTTCATCATTAAATTGTGTTAATCCAATAATTGAAATGCTTTTATTCATTTATCCGTGCTCTGCTGAGGCGTCGAACACGTATGTATCCACTTGTCCGTGTGTGTGTCTGTTTCGATGTTTGCGTGCACTTCACTTGTTTGGCACTTACTCGTCCCATCTTTGGCGCCCAGGCGTTCAATATGCTGTCGTCAATCAGTGATCGTATTTAACACTTTCGCCCGCGGTATAGCAAGGTTCAAACTTGAATGGGAAGCACGGCCATAGCCGTTACCGCCGGCGAAGGTGCAGTTTCATATCCCGATAATCTTAAGGCAAGCAGTCTGCTCTTCAAATTATCTACGACAATAACGGTGGAGTGTTTATCGATTAATAATCACAGATTGACACACCAAGATCGGATTGAACGTCTTATGACGTCGGTTCACAATTGCATGTTGCCCGACCTAGCTACTGATTTATGTCAACCCAGTATCACCCGTTATTCATAACTTCTTCAGTCAGTTACGTTATATCAATAGCTGTTCCTTCAGTTAGCAAAGTAGGATATTATTTGGTTCAAGTAATTAGGTAATTATCATTGGCTCATCGGTAGAGAAATTATGGTATGTCGATCGCCTTAGCCTAGCTGGTAGTGACCCTGCCTACAAAGCTGAAAGCCCCGGGTTGAAATCGCAGTCAAGGCATTTATTTGTGTGACTATCACGAATATTTGTTCCTGAGTCTTGGATGTTTTCTATGTATTTAAGTATCTATTTATCTACAATTAATCATATGTATACCGTCGCCTAGTACCCATAGTACAAGCTTTGCTTAGTTTGGGATTAGGTCTATTTGTTGAAAATTGTCCCCCAATATTTATTTATGGGTATTTATTATGATCGGCCTCTTCTTACGCCTCTCTTATTATGAGAATGTATTGTATGAATAAAAGCGATTTTTTTCATTATATGCATAAGACTACTTAATACATAGGTATAAGCAGTGGTCTGCCAGCAAAAAAATAAACAATAGCATTCTTTTGTAATGAGCCCTGCGATCCCCAGCACCGGTAGACGACGGTATATTATATATGTACGTGTATATTACAAGTGTAATTGGTTCTTTTGTAAATAAAATAAATTAATAAATCATGCGAAAAAGATACTTTTAGCTATGCTATAAACATATTCTTAGGCATCTTAAAGCTAATTTCATCTGGCAAGGCTCGATAGTACCATTATAGAAATTAGTTTGCATGTTGCTAACTAAAGGGGAAAGAGATTGTATTATCACCATTATTAACATTTATTGTTTAGGCTCTCTATTGTTTAGAGACGCATGGATTATAAAAGTTTATTCTCTCTGTCTTCCGAAGATTTAAGATTTATTTGTAGATTTTTCTAACATTTAGGTATCGTAGGCCAGTTATATTTTTAGATTAATACTTGAGTATATTAATGATATATACTGTGTGGAAAAGTAAGTATATAAAAGGACCACATGTAGGTAGTACGTCTGTGTTGAATAAAGGAATTGCTAGGATAATTTATAATGTATCAAAATAGATGTCGTTCAATATCTATATGTGCTTATTTACACTAATTGGAAGTTTCAAATGAGATATAAATACTTATAATACCTGATCGAACCTAAACAATCATAATAATCTGTCTATGGCTCATGTAAAAATGCATGTTAACCAATAAATTTAAGAGTCATCTCATTTGAAACTCCTAGGACAATTAACTTACGCAATTCACTGAACATTAAAATACTGTTCCAGAAATCGCTCCGATCCACCACCAGCAAATGTCGCCAATTCGCTCACTGAAGAAGAGCGACTCGCCCACTAGCCTGAGCAAGCGCACGGACAAAACACCCACCACTCCCGTCAGCCTCACCCCTATCGATGAGACCAAAGCCCTCGACATGAACAAGCTCAACGGGGTTAACGGGGTCAACGGAGTCAACGGGGTGAGCAGCAACCAGCTGACCCCCGAAACCCCCGTCCAGGACTTTAAAGAGGTTGTTAAGAAATCGACTGAAGCGACCCAAGTCGCCCCGGGAGTGGTCGACACGACTGTAGTAAACGACGGACCGACGGATGGACTGACAGCGTCGGAGGTGCTAGACAGAGCTCGCACGAGATTCGACAAGTTCTGGGGAAAGAAAGAGGAGGACAACGTATAGACGGATATGAATTGTTCGATTTCAATATTGGATTTGGAAATGATTGCATTTTAATGAGCGAGTTAGCTATGTAAACCGGTTCTGGATGGTTATTGCATTACACTAGTCTCTTTGTGTATATTACAAAATGGTCTCTTTGTGTATATTGCAAAATGGTATCTGCCAAATACGATCATTTGAAATTAGTCTTCTTCTTCACTGAAATATTTATAGGTACCTCTAGATATACTTCTTTTCTGAGGTATATCCAGCTAAATAGACATTAATTCAAATCATGGATTCTTGAAGCACATTGTCTGGATTGTTTTGTAATAGTAAGTTAAAATCTCGGCTCAATATTAAATCTTCTGCTGCACACATGCAATATTGAAAATTGGACAGGAATGTAGGGAAAAATAATGAATGCTGTATTTAAAAACTGTTACTATTAAGGTAATGCTTCGCTTTATAACGACGACTGCAATACGTATGTATTTTAATATTTATTTTACAATATCGAGATACACGACATCTATTTAATAGGAGTGTGGTGGCTTGTGATAGTAGCGTTGAATAATAATTAACGTTTAATTGTGTATGATTTATCTAAAATATTTAATACATGTTTAGGATATTTTAAATAAAGGCCACTTTCCATCGACATTTTGCAAGACCCTAAGCGAATAATTCATTCTGTTATAATCACTGCCTATAAAAATATAAGTATGTATATATTTATGTATATACAAGTTCTATTCATTCACCGATACATTCATGTAGAAACAATATTAAATATGTATTTGTTGTTTTTTATTTAAGATTTTTTAAATACATATTTCTATTCGACTGTGTGATTGATATTAATAACGTGCTTACATTTATTTAGAATTGTTTGTAAGTATATCATACAATTTTATATAGAACTGCTAAACTCGAATTAAAAATTAAATAAATCAAATCATTATAAACTATCCGTACTAAGTTACATTCTGCGGTCGAGCGAGTGGTAGGTACTTATAACCTAAAAAAACGAAAGTTTCAAAATTTACGTTTATTTAGGTCGGTGTATTAGCACAATTAAACCGTCCAACCCAATTTAGTAATTGGAATATTAAATTAATTTTATATTTATGCTCTATTGAAATAGACAAAAAATATTTTTGGTTTTCGCCACTTGGAATCCGAACAAACCCAATTGCCGAATCTGCCAATTGCACGTCTTGGCGCGAAGACGTGAAAAAACTACTACTTTGCTATTTTTTTTTGTTTACATTCCGAAATCCTTTATTGAAGTTATTGATGTACCTAATAAGAAGTGTATAAAAATGGATATATCGAGAAAATCCTGCCGTCTCTGTTTATCCGAGAGCGACTTCAATGTATCTCTATTCGGCAACTACAGTAGAAAGACCCACATCGTGGAAAAAATCCTAGTGTGCCTAAAAGTCGTTATAGAAGACACAGATCCGCTCACGACCATCTGCTACAGGTGCGCAGGCAACGTTGAGAGGTATTACGACTTTGTAACCGTTATAAAGAAGAGTCAAAATCGTCTGAACTTCAGTAAGAGCAACGAGCGTCATGTAGGCTTGTTGGATGAATCCTTCAATCGCCGTCACGTCACGTACGTGAGGGAGCAGGTGGTAGACCAAGACTACACTTTCTCTTTTCTCGAATTGCCGGAGCCGGAGGAGAAAAAAGAAAAGTCCTCTAGTCCTTTATTTTCGTATGTTTCGCCGAAATCGCTCGTTAAGGAGGAGACAGATGTTTGGAAAACGCCTCGACAAGTAAGCCAAGATAGAAAGTTAGACCGTGATAACAGGTTTAGTACGAAGAAAGCTCAGCGGCAAAGGAATTGCTCGCGAGATCTATTCGAGACTGAGTCACAGGAGGAGGAACAAAAGGGTTTCGATTGGAAACTGACCCCGGACGACAATATAATGAAGAGAGTGCGAAAGAAGCTATTAAGCTGGTCAAAGTCGTGATGAAATGTAAAATGTCTATATTTATCATTAATTTTCAAATTGACACAATTTTTCCACGAAAAATTGATGAGCACCTATACTTAAATTGATGTTAATAAATTAATAGACTAATTTTGTTATTCCTTGCATTCCGTAGACAGGGTAATAGTTTTGTTGGTAATTTTAATGATGTTGATTGTAACCGCCGCGCCGTATAGATAAATATGTGTTGACTATTGTAAATCGAGTTTTAATTTCTACTAGTCATCGCCAGACATAAAGTAAAACTTACATTAACTGTATGACAACTTGCAAATATACTACACGGACGCACATGGTGTTTCAAATATTATGAAATGTCATCCTTTATCAATGTTTTAGTTCCATCAGACATCCTTCCATTCATTCCATAATGACTTCTGATATCGAAACCAAAAGTCTTTAGATAATGATTGTAATGTTAAGTGTACTAAGTAAATACATTTAATTTTAATAATATGTCTAAATACATACATTTATTTTCATATTGTATCAGTTGCGGTTTTGTAAGTTCCTATTATGATTGTTAATTATTTTTTCGCGCACAAACTATTATCATCCCATAATTCCTAAGAAAAATACTTGTCATTGATTGTATTTATTTAAGGCCAGGTTATAGTTAATGTTTGTTTTTAGATATTCGAAAATATCTTAATTAAAGTATACAAATGAGCCCTGCCGTATAGACTCCATAGCTGGTAATGAATGATAATAGCTTTGCTACTGGTTTATAATAGCGTGTTTATTTTCAGTTGTTACTTCAAAATGAACACCTAAATAAAATTTTGAAACTATGCCGTATTTTTTTACCCGTAGGCCCTAGATATATAAAACCAAACATGCTCAGGCGATTATCAGAGAGAATTCTGCGACCGAAGTCTACTTACCCAGCTCGCTTATTCCGCTCCCGAATGCCACCGGCGAACCCGTCCGCTAGTTTTTAGAGCCATTCATTTTATATGGAGCAGCTGCGGGCTTAATCAGCCGGTCTGAATTCGGTCGTGGAATTCAGCCAGCATCCACCAGAGATGCGAGGGATACATAGGTAGCCCTGCGGTGAACGAGATGCGGTTTGGGTACAAGGACGGGAAGAAACGGCCAACTCAAAGCGAGCGAGTAGTATATGAAAATGCAGCTTAGCAATCACTCACCCTTATACACTCGAGGTCAAACATTTCAGGTTACCCTAATTTAGATAACCGTAACAGGTTTTTCTAAATATTTTACACTAGTTTTATTTACATGATATATTATTCTTCGTATTAGGAATTCCTGGGATCCTATCATACAAACAACCTCTCACCCTAAACGCATATACCTTCTCCGTTCCGTCGTGGGTAAAAAATAACTATCTCCAAAACTGATGATTTTTGCGATATCTCACTCCGTTAACATTGTTTTTTATGGGTTTTTAGTAGTCCGATTTAAACCTGGAAAAGTAATTTTTAACTGTTATTTTGCAGGATTAAAAAACTGTACAAGTTTACACTATTTTAGGAGACCCGAATCCTTTGTCCGCGAATGTACTTGGTCAAAAAATTTAAAAGCTTTCTTCAGCGTGTAAAGTCACTACACGCTGAAATAAAAATACGAAGCAAGTAGTTTTTCGTATCATTTTTTGGCCCAGAGTAAAACAAAAAATAGTTAATTCATGACTTTATTTCATTTCCATATCAATTCATACACCGATTAGTCTAGAGAAAAATAATTCGTCGCTCCCTATAAGAAAACTTTATTTATACAAATCACATTCATTTTACGCCAAGATAATTCGCAGTATTCTACACAATTCAATACGATAGCGAATAGACCACTAAAATTGAAAATATACTTGCAGTACACGTTACAGATAAAATATTATCAATTTTACTGATCTCATCCAATGGGCGCTATCGTTTTTGTGCTCACCAGTTGGCGCCACTGTCGAGTAAGGTCCAGCTTTCAAAAATTGTTATTGGTTATTATGGACATGAGAACGAAGTTTACATTTAAATCATATTCAATACCTTAAAACCGTACCGTAAAAATATCGAACAATCCGCATTACAATGCGCTACAGCGCAGTCCCGTTTTGTTCGGAGAAAAGGAGGAAATAAGTTTCTGAAAGACAAAACTGTCTCAAAGCACTGATAGTCCAATGACTGTCAGTGCTTTGAGACAGTCAATGGGTCAATAGGTCAATACCCTTAACTCATATTTGCCATAATCAAGCTCAGGTATTGCAAAATAGTCACCATATTGTTCCAATTAGATATTAACCCGCATAGCTCAACCACAAAGAGTGATATTTGACGTTTCGGTGACCTCACGCTACACTAGCGCCTCTAGCGGCGAATTCATACGCGATAGCCCTCATTTAACAGACATGAGAGAAGTAATACTATTCTAAACCTTAAGGTTAACCGCTGACGCACGTTGTGTCATGTCGCCTTATGATTACTCGTCGGCGGTCGACCCAACTTGACTTCAGTCATCTCACTTTGCGGCAATTAAGTCTTTTAAGCACTATTCAGCATGATTTAATATTTTATTATAGATACTTCAGAGCCAATAAGCACATTGAGTTTGTCCCTATCTCAGACACACGTTAGAATGGGAGAATTGCTCTATAGCCGACGTAAACGCAACTGCTAATATGATGGTAATTACTAGCAGAATGCTTGCAAAGGTTCATGGTGGCTACTAAACGTTTACATTAGTCACGGTCTGGTAAAATGCCATTCATGTCAGACTGACAGCCAAGTTAAGAGGTTTCACATTTAAATTAGCAACACTGAATCTAGTGTCCAACACCAAGATATACAACATAACTTCTTTTTAAAGCCGTGGTCCCGAAATCAATTTTATTATGCTCAAATAAAACTACACAAAATTCATTGTTATTATTGGTCTTCCAACGAGCGAAATAATTTAATGGGCAAACACGGTTACCCTGTACTACCATGCATCAAAACAATCATTTTAAAACAATTTCATCAATGAGTATTACTAGGAAAGCATTCCTATGTTAAATACATACTAAAAAGTGGTAAAAGTCGCACTGAAACGTTATACGAAGACTAAAAAACTCACTTAGACATTCATAACATAAATTGGTAAAACTTTAATTAGATAGATAACCTATTTGGCTAGTTTATTCGATAATCTAGTTTGACCAGTAGTCTCACTGACAAGAATGCAGGGGGGGCAGCACAACTGCCGCTGTGACGCGACGCGAGTAGAGAAAAATCTACACTCCTCTTTCTAATTCGCACAGTTCGACTGAGATAGAAATCACTGAGCCGCGTGAGATATGACTTGGCCGCAAGTTGTGCTCACTAGATAGGATAACTCTATAACTTCGGCAATTTCATTAATATTACGATGGTTAAGCATGGTAACAGAACTGACCGGCAATGGCAAAAGTTTCGTAACAAAACGGACAGGTTCTATGACTTAAACATCACTTCAGTAAGCTTTAACCTGTAACTTTAAATGAAACTCCTCTTTGCACAATATATCTTAGGGTAGTGGTTTTGGAAACTTTGGGAACAGTGACATAAAGCTGTCATAACATGGCTGTTGTGTCACCTTAACCGCCGATCCTCAAAAAAGTAACACGCAATTTTCAACTCTGTCATAAATCAAGGTGTGTAATTTACACTGTCACTTTGTCTCATATATCAGACGATAGCGGTTAAAGGGTTAGTTAACCAATTAATGTGTCCACCCGCTATGACCTGTATCACTGGTAATAATGTCGCTAACAACATAGTGATAGGTATATATATATTCATTATTTTCCTAACCTGTAAAATATTTCATTTGTAAAAAAACTAATTTGTAAAATTACTGAAAGAAACGTTGAGTTTTAAATTAATTTAAGTGTCTGACATGTTTCCATCATATACAGCTTTATATTCAGAATGTAAATCTAATTCAGAAAATAACCAAAAATCTAAAGAAAATTTCTGAAACTTATGTGAAATTTAAAGTAACCTTACACTTTGGAAAGTTACAAGCGGCCAATCGCTGGTCCTACAACCGTGGTCCATAAATTACGCAAGTTACCCCAAACTACAAGCCCCAGTGACACGAAAGACTGGCCAGACTATGAAGATTGACTTGCTATTTTCATATTATAGCCCAATAGTTACTTTTAATAAGTTTTATTTATATATGGAAGCTGTTACGCAATAATGTGTCAAGCTACTACAGGTTTTCCTATTAGGTTGACACATTATAGCATAACAGCATCCATATATAACCATTGATAATCAAAAGCAGTCTATTTCTCTACGTAAAACGTTCCATTGTGACATCAGTCTAATAAAATAAACACGCCGAAAGAATTACAGTACAGTTTCGTGCAATTAAAAATTGCGCTCCTAATATAGAGAAGTCCATTTTTTTTTATCTAACTAATACAGTTTCTTAACAGGGCAGTATTTGGATTTAGAATTATGTTAAGTATGTACTTTTTAGCCGCATTTACACGACGAAATATATTTCATTAATAACAAATGTTCACTTCGAAATAAGCTAACACATAAACAAAGAGACAAGATAACTTGGTCATTATTCGTATTTTAGTTATCTTTCTTCTGTTGCCTCATATTATAAATATAAGGTTTGTGAAAATTTACTAATTTCATTTTCAATGTTTTTTGCTTATAAGTTTGCAACACTGGAACACTTTTAGTATTTATTATACATATATTTACGTTTTATTATATTGATGAAATGAATAAAATCACTTGTACATTTTTGCATGAAATCAAGAATGCACAAGTAACTTAATGCACAACTATACAATTTTACATAAAGTAAAATTAATAAAAATAGTTTATGTTCAATGGAATGTTATGGTGAAAAATTAGTGATATTTATATACTAATTTAGATGTTACGATTTATTAAGAAAATCGACGTACTAATAAATTAAATGATCGTTCGTTTTTTGATCGTAACAGTTAATAAACTCTAAGGGCACGGCATTTGCTATCTCTTTTCCTCGTATTTTCTATCCAATAGAGTGAGAAAGTCGACTGTGGCCAGATACTAATCCTTATTCATAAAAGTTGAAACTGTTATACAAACAGTTGTCAAGATGACAGACAAAGATAATAAGTTTGACAGCTGTCAATGGATGAGGACACGCGTCTGCCAATGCGCAGAGAGTAACTAAAGTTAACGCCACAATTCATCGATGATAAGTATTAACAAGTACCTTAATTCGGAAGACGATGATAGAGCCTTCTTTAGAAAACGAAATGTAGGTAAAAAAGGGGATACATATTTCTACGGTATTCAAAGAGGAGGCAGTAGCATGAAAAAAGAAGGCTCAATTCTATGGCACTATGTGTCGATGATTTGTTATAATAGTTAAAATAAAAATATATTTAGGTCTGCCACGATTATGTACACAGAAAGCATTAAAAAAAACAAACTTATTATTAAGTTACGGTGCATCGGATATTCGTAAAAGACCAAACAAAAAACAAGATGTAGACAATAAAAGAAGAAAAAAAAACACGTCAAAACAAAACTAGTTAAGAGAAAGGCATATACATGCTTAACTAACTAATAATATTGCAAGTTCAAAAATTCTAGAGCGCATTAAAAATATATCACAATATTCCACTAAACACTAAATTATGAAAACATTCTACATTAGAAAACTAAACGCTAACATGAGATTAAAACTGTTGTTAATGGAGATGGCTATGGACATGGGAATTTAGATCTTATCGTCCACGATGTGAGGTTGAATCCATTATCAATTTAGCTCATATTTTGTTATGTTAAATTATTCTACTAGGAACAAACGAGCACAAACTATAGACGGCTCCTCCCCATTCCAACTATCTAAAACTTGCCTTTTCAATAAAAATACTAATAAAGATTTGTTTACGCCTCAACATTGTAATACTGGAAAAGCAGCTAAAAGAAAAGATGCGAAATAGTTTATCTTTCTTCTTACAATGACTCTAAAGCTATACACAGTCTAAAGGAAGCTTACAGCGATTTTTTTGTTTGATTTTTAATTTTTTAACTGTACGTCAACACGACACCAAACATTAAGACCACGTAATTAAAAAAACGCCATCTTTTAAACACTCTACATAGATAAAGACTATCTCATGCATTTCCTCTCGTCGTACCTTACGTCTAACGTTCTCTTTCACACATTAAAATAAAATAACATCACTCAGTTCCATTTGATTATTCTAAATTTAAATCAAATTCGTTTTGAAGCGTCAGGTGAAACATATGTTCATCCCGCTCTTACTTCTCCTGCGAGGAGGAGCTTGAAGCGCGCCCCCGTCCCTTTCTCGCTTTCGTGTCTTCGACGTTTTCTTTTTCGTTGACTTTTTCCGCGGAGCCTCCTGCTTCACTCTGCTTGCCTGGTGGCTGCTGCTGAGTTGGCGTGTTGCCACCCTGAACGTAAAAATAATACATTTACTACAAAGGCCGGGGACGAAGGGATTGCCTGCCGAGTGTTATTGACAGCCGCGCCAGCAATGTCAAAACACGTCGACAATTGCATATGCAAATCCCATTACCGACCTATAAATTCGCGACACCCCGCTACGATGAATTGCCATTGTACAACACTGTTTGGAACAATAGTCAACTCTGCTAAAGACTCAATGGCAGTTTAACTCTGAGAAGATACCTTGCCATTATGGAGGGAATACCAAGGTCCGCTATGCCTCGGCGTCCATACAGTTAGAGGAGGAATCCCCAAAAAAAACAGAGAAATAAAACTAAGTAACTAGTACTAGTAGTACTAGTATCATTCTGATTAGATTTCCGCTACCCTAAGGTTGTCTGGAAGAAATCGCTCTTTAGCGATATAACCGCCTGTTGTTTGCCTCTTCTCATTGTGTTTTTGTACTGTACTGTATCCTTTGATTGAGGTGTGCAATAAAGAGTATTTGTATTGTATTTTATTGTAACTAACTGACCCTCGTACACACGAGAGCCTTTTCAAAGAGATGTGTGTTACTATCCTATTCTTACAGATCCTATGGAATTTTTTATCGAGCTTACAACATTTCACGACAATCGGTTGAAAAATGCAACCTGTAGAGAATTGGACATACGAAAGCATTTTTGCCCAGGCTGAAACGGAGACGTTGTCCGGCCTGGTACTCTTGCCGCTTCAGCCAAACTCGGCTCTGACACACGTCTGTGGTGTCCAGATATACGATACACTATCGAAAGAACACGTGCTATGCGGCAAGCGCGATGCCATGATTAGCTGTCAAACGTCGGTTTTGTTATAAGAAAACCTTGTGTACGTAAGTTACTATTAACTATTTTGACGACCGCTTTAGCCTAGTTGGGTCCTTCTTCAGTCAGTTACGTTATATCAATAGCTGTTCCTTCAGTTAGCAAAGTAGGATATTATTTGGTTTAAGTAATTAGGTAATTATCATTGGCTCATCGGTAGAGAAATTATGGTATGTTGATCGCCTTAGCCTAGCTGGTAGTGACCCTGCCTACGAAGCTGGAGGTCCCGGGTTCGAATCCCGGTAAGGGCATTTTATTTGTGTGATAAGCACGAATATTTCTCCCTAAGTCTTGGATGTTTCCTATGTATTTATAAGTATATATTTCTCTATATAAGTATCTATATCGTCGCCTAGTACCCATAGTACAAGCTTTGCTACTAGATCGATTTGTGTAAGATTGTCCCCAAAATATTTATAATGTCTGTTCTTAAAACTTTACCTTTTTCCGGCTAGCCTTGTCGGCCTTCCTGCTGGGCTTGTGGTCGTCCTCGTCTCTGTCGCGACCTCCCTTCCGCCCCATCACTCCTAGTAACTTGCTGACCATACTGTTCTTCGAGCGGCACTCGGATTCCGTCGGCTCTGCGCACTGAGGACAACATTACAAGACTATTAGCAGTTCCACTAAACTTACAATACAATTTACAAGTAACACGTCTTGCGATTAGGCAGCGGACCCCGGGCGCCCTTCAGGATGAAACAGTACCGGGAGAACGCGAGGATGATGATACTATAGGTACATACATACACACATAAACTCGCGT
This sequence comes from Epiblema foenella, assembly GCA_963556455.1. Lineage (NCBI taxonomy): Eukaryota > Metazoa > Arthropoda > Insecta > Lepidoptera > Tortricidae > Epiblema > Epiblema foenella. The sequence continues at coordinate 12,340,395 of OY747116.1, read as the reverse complement.
CTGTATTATCAAAAGGGGTGGGCAGAGCACAAGAAATATAATTTCAGTGCCTCATCTAACATCTAGGTTTAAACATAGAGAAAATGTGACATTGGTATTTTTGGGATATTGGTGTTTATTTACTATAGAATGTGACTAAGTGGCACGATATGTTCTCCGCAATTTTTTGACCTTGTTTAAGTACATACTTTGTCAACTTGCACCTCTAATTTATCAAAGTGTCATCAAAACGCTCTCGATAGTTGTTTATAAGTCACAAACATACGATAAATGTCACAAACCTTCATTGTGTCCACAGATTCCTGTCTCTTCAGCACTTCCTTCTTCCCTTCCGTCTTCTTCTCGATCTTCTCTTGTTTCTTGATTTCCGCCTTCTCCTGCCTTTCTAACTTCTCCTGTTTCTTAGCTTCCGCTTTTTCCTGCTTGCTCTCCACTCTCTTCACCGATCCTGCGCGTTCCATTACTTTCTCTTTCTTGTCTTCTGTTTTCGGAGCTTCCTTCTCTTCTTTAAGATCCAGTTTCTTTATGGACTCTTGTTTCTTCAACTCTGGTTTCTCCTTCTTGCTCTTCTCCTTCGGTTTGTCTTCCTCTTTGAGACTTGAATCGGATTTCTTTCTGACCTTTTGTTGTAAGTCTGTTGCAGGTGTCTCTTGTGGGGGTGTCTTCTTCCTGTCTTCTGCTTTCTTCTTTTCTTTGTCATCTGAGACTAATGAGCTGGTGTCCGTACTGGAGCGACTTTCGTCAAGCCGGGTGTTATCTGCAAGAAATACTAATTTGTTATGAGCTAGAATGGATAATTAATCTGTTAAAAAACTCTTTTTATTAGATGTTCGCCTAGTACTTAATTGTTATGGCCCGTGGTTATTATGGCTCTTAACTACATAGGAGATGACCGAAGAGCTATTATTTCTTAATCTTCGCGCCTTATTACTTGGGTGTTGTTCTCCAAAAAATAGAGAGAGAAAGAGAGACCGATTTAAAAAAAGTTTACATCTTCAGATTTTAAAGCGGACATGGGACAGGTTTTAGTTGAAACTGTACTGTGTTTACCAAGCGGTATACATATTTCAAACACTTCGGGATGAGTGCATCCGCGCCGTGGTTACGTACGATGCAAAGAGTTCAAAAGATGACGCTCAGAGGCATAATTAGGCCGAATTTTATAACGATCCGTTAGACCAAATGTCTCAGTACATTTTTTGACATATGAAACCGACATAAGGTCTAACGGATCTTTATAAAACCGAGCCTTAACCCTTAAATGCATGGTGTAGGATGCATCCTACATAACCAAAACATGGTTAGTGTTTGAAATCTAGATATGTATGTATTATGTTCTTGTATGATTTTGCAAGAAAAACTAACGCATTTTCACATTTATTAACGATTTGTTGGCAAAACTGAATATAAAAAAAGTTATAAATGTTTTTAACCCAAATGGCGGCAATTTAGAAAAAGTTGAATATTGAAGGTTTTCTTCGACTGTGTTTAGTGGTTTTTAACTAAATAATTAATTATTTTCTATTACAATTTTTGACGACCAGTTTAACCTAGTGGGTAGTGCACCTGCCTGTGAAGCTGACGGTCCTGGGTTCGAATCCCGGTCAGCGCAAATATTTGTGTGATGAGCATGAATATTTGTTTCTGAGTCTTGGATGTTTTCTATGTATTTAAGTATTTATATCTATTAAATATATCATCGTCTAGTACCCATAACACAAGCCTTCTTGAGCTTACTGTGGGGCTAGTTCGATTTGTGTAAGATTGTCCTCTAATATTTATTTATTATTTATTTATTTATAATTCTGTAACTCATTTCATAACGATTTTACTTTTACAAACTTTAATTCAGGTCTCAGCCAGAAAGTAAAGAATATTTACATATTTGATCTTGTAGGATCTAGCCTACATTATGCACTCCCGGCACTTTGCAATTACTATCGGCACTATCGAAGTTATTCTGGTTGACAAATTTAACTCGTACATTATTTTGATATTTTTACTAGGTTATTTTATTTCATATTTGTTATTACTTAGATAAACAACTAAAGTAAGGAATTATTTCTTTCAACAGTCATCAACTGCTCACCGTGGCGTTTCTAAAAAGCCCTAAAACGAAGGGTTTCATTACAGAGTTCCTATGCTCTCCTTCTTGCTCCATCATCAGATCAGCTCTGTGTCATCATAATATTGGATTGTCACGTGATATACACACGTGTGCAAAATTTCAGCTCAATTGGTTAAAGATATCTGCCTCAAAATTGAGTTGCAAGATTCCACCCGAACAAATATAGGTACATATTTAAATATTTACATACATAGTTACAGTGCAAGTTAAATAACAGCTTTTAAAAAACGCGAAACCTGGTTTTGGTTGCATGGGAGTGCATCATTTAAGGGAAACGACGTGTTATTACATTAATTACGTATTTTACAAGCACATATTTTCGTAAATGTTTAATTCGTACCTATAAACATTGCGGATTTCAGATCTGTCATAGACCGTGTATAGGGCTATTTGATTTTGCGGGGAGTGCATAATGTAGGATGTATCTACATTTTGGATAGTAGTACAAAATTCACCCAAAATATGTCTTTAGATTTTTTTTCGTATTTTTCTCGTGTTTTTTACGCCATTAGATATCCACATTTTTTTTTTGGATTGAAAAAAAAAAATCATGCATTTAAGGGTTAATGAGTAAGTTAACCGTTTAGTAAAAAGCAGTTTCAAGGTTTTAGGGTAGGGTTGCACCAAACCATCTTTAATCTACTGATTTGTCTGTAATTGTACGTTGGTGCAATCCACCCTTAGTTGGATGTAACTCAACTCATCAAAAGTCAAGTCCATGTAGTATCCAGGTCCACCGAGGTATCGGGAGCGAAGGACTCGCCCGGCAGTGGAAGGCGAACAAATTGAAGAGGTTTATATCTTCAGAGTATCTAGCGAACATGGAATGGGTTATAGTTGGGTCATATTCACCAAGAGTCAAGTCCCTCGAGGTGTCCAGGTCCGCCGAGGTGTCGGGAGCGAAGGACTCGTCCGACAGGGAGAGGGAGGCGAAAGAATTTGAAGCGTCGAAGGTCTTCTCGAGGCTCGTCTTCGGCGAGGACGTGAAGATGCTGGGCGTCATCTGCTTTGCAGGAGTCCTGGGGACAGTTTTTTTTTTTCAATCATCATCATATCAGGCGAAAGTCGTCCACTGCTGGGCATAGGCCTAGTCCAAAGAGTGTCCCAATGACCGGTCCTGCGCCACCCGCATCCAGCAGACTCCCGCGACCCTTACCAGGTCATCAGTCCATCTTGGGGGGTCTACCCACGCTGCGCATTTTTTAAACAGTTTTCCCTAATGAAGTTTAGCAACAGCTGTCCTACATATAAATATATTTTTATACCGACGATACAACGATTTTCAGTTGCCATTTTTATGGTAATCAAGGTCTTTTTATTAGGTTCGATTTTCATCCTCGCTACCTTTCGGTTTTAAAATATCAAACTTAGTTATATGTCATATATAAAACCCCATCATAATTATTGTGGGAGAGCACACACAAGCTACACTATAGAACAGTTCAGCTAAAGTACATCACCTTTTGAATCTCTTACTGATCTGATTTCAATTTTGTTCGCGGAACTAACAGTGGGCAGCGTCTTATGACTAACGAACGACAAAACGACTTCAAAAGTCCCGCGGAGTTAGACATACCTATTGGGTGCGATCTTCGCATGGTGCGTGGGTGAATCTTTCTCCTCAGCTATCCTCGGCAGCGGAGGTTCGTCCGGCTTGTCCTGCGGGGGCGGGGTGGGCGGGGCGGGGGCGGGCGCGCGCCATACCACGCCCCGACGGGCGCCCCCGCTCCCTCCCGTCACCGAGACGGAAGTCACGCCCCCGCAGCAAAGAGGCGAGATGGAGCATTTGGATTCCGCTGAGCGCGGATGCAATCTGGAATGTGAAGGTTCTTTCAGTATATGTGCGCCTGGTACCGACATTCTCAATTGACTTTTAACCATTTAAACGCCGATCCTCAAAGAGTATCCCACAACTTCCAACTCCGTTATACATCAAGGAGATGAACATTTACAATGACAAATTGTCTGATTTGGGGCGGTTATGGCCTGATAACAAAAACCTTAATCCACATCTTCATTTAGTAAAGTCACATCACAGATTTTAAAGTCCACTTTTCTATTGTTTGCACTGTATTCGGGTGGGATGCACCAAACCGTCTGTAATCGTAAGCGGTGTTCGTTAAAATCTGACTGTACGGAAAGTTTGACAAGTTTCTATGGGGTGACAGCTGCCGGCGCCATATTTGACGATGACCGGCCTGTGATCGTATGTTGGTGCAATTGACCCTTAGTAGTTGATTAAGCGGCAGTGGGCGGGAAGAAATTTCACTATAATTATTTTGACACACTTCACCAATCTGTCAATTAGAAACTTTTGACAGTCGAATATGATGTGGTCCACTGTTCCTTCTGCACCTCCACAAAATATACAGACATTGCTTCATATTCAATCTTGCTAAATGTGATGCAGCTTTATTATGTCCATAACGTAATCGGTTGGTTGTGGTGATAATCCCGACTGGCTCTTTGGAGGCTATCATACCATGGCCTTACTGGTAAGTTTTCTTGTATGCTGCCGAACCATCGACCTTTCATCTCTTGGTCCTTCTTCCACATTTATTCCCATACCGTTCTTATGGCTAACCTTACATTATTAGGTACATACATGGCATCGGACACATCGAGTAAATTTACAGCTGCATAAGCAGCTTTATCAGCCAATTCATTTCCAGTGATTCCTCTATGAGAAGGCACCCACATAAATGTTAATTATGTACAGAATGAAATTAGTTTAAAGGGAATTTTTATATAGTTAAGCCCTTCGATCAAACTTAAACAATCTGTTATATTGCACTTCTTTTAAGCCGGTATTACGGAAAATTTATATAAGACTGCAGGTATAAATTCGTCCTTATGAGATTGAATACTTGACTTAACACCCTTAAACATCTTAATCATGTTCCAAATTTTACTTTTTTTTTACCCAACTGTGGCTTTATAGGCCGGGCCCAATAAAGCGATAGGAGTGCGCGGTTGGAGAGTAGCCTGGGGAAAATCCAGGGGAAAACCTCCGACACGACCACGCGTGTGGTTTGTAACACTGGAATATTCTAAGAGTTTGCGCTCCAGTGAGATTGGTTGAGCGGCTTCAACCGAATCTGAGGTGTGAGTGGAATCGAGCTACTGCCAAGCTACTGCTACTTTGTCGCTGGTTCACTAAACCTAGCCTAGCTGAGAAGAATCCAGCAAGAAACTCAGCTAGACCCAACCTGGGTCGGACTGACTCTACCCGGTGTGCGGCGGTACCGGGACGAATAGGGACTATATGTGTTTATGTTGTTGCGATCGAGCGGTGGACGTCTCCGCCGGCGGCTATAAGATTTTATTCATTTTGATAGGACATTGTTTAAATAGCTATATGTGGGTCGGTGCAGTTGGCACAACAGACCTCATTTTGTTTGTCACAATCTTTAGATGGAACACCTTTGCTTGCCGTTACAGATTTTAGCCGAGTGGTTAAACTTAGGGAGCGAGCGGAGGTATACATTCGAAAACTGTATGAAAACAGGTCATATTGCACATTGTCCGGTAAAACATTTGACAGAAAGGTAATGCTGTTTGTAGGGGTAATCTCCCTTGTCCAACTTTCTTCGTGAAGCGCCTAACCGAGATGATCTCATAGACGGAACAACCAATCACTCACCCAAAGACATTTTAATCGTGTGTCTCATCAATAACGTAAATATTGTCTTTTTCAAGCATAAAGATAACCTGTCCTCTTGAGACTCACCCAGACATGAATAAATAGAAAAGAAATAAACATCAGAATTAAATGAATAGAACCAAATTGCAATGAGTGTGGAACTGTTGAGGATGTAATACATGTATTGATGGAGTGTGTCCGGACCGAGGCTGTGAGAGCAGCTTGGTCCGATTCGAAACAGTTTGACACAGGATATGTAAATAGTTCTTTGTCGCTTCCTATTTCGGACGAAGCCGAGTTTTTATACAATTTATTGGAAGTAGGTTTAAAATCTAGAGTTTAAGTTTATTTTTAGTTTTTTGTGCATATTCTGCTGCCTCTACGGGGCGGTATGTTCGCCTGGCGACAAGCCCCTTTTTTATTTAAATGAAAAAATGAATGGAAGGCACAACAATTTCAAAAACACGCAGAAGCCGCCACGGCACGGGCGACGGGCCGCTATAAGCGGGGGAGAGAGACATCACCTGTCGGGCGAGAGCGCGCGGCGGAGCAGCGGCGAGGCGGGGTCGCGGCGCGCCCAGGCGCGGCGCCCGCACTCCCGCGCCGCCAGCGGAGACGGGCTCCGAGCCTCGCAGCGGCTGTTAGTCGGCAGGGTTAGACACAGGCGATGTGACAGCCAAAATGCATTCAACACAAGACTATGAGAAGCCCTTTACACCCAGATTGAAACTATTGTGAGCTCTTGTTATCTTATCCTGTTTAGATGAGGGCCCTTGCGGATGCACTTCGACCCATTGGTATCTTTTGTGCAATTGCCCCCTCCTTTATGTCTACTCCAAGCTGTTCTCCACCATTTCCATAAACCGGATGATTGAGTTCAGCGGGAGTACTCTGAATTCCTTTGGCTCGGGGTAGCCGATTCCAAAGTCATTCATTCTCTGTCTGGCAAGGGCGTGACATTCACTGTGAGCTCTTGTTACATTTAATTATAAATTTTTAACAAGTGTCATTAAAGTCATTTTTGGTTCTGGTCAACTGCAATTTCTCGGGGTGTAAAGGGCTATAAGTAGATCGCGGTGAAAGGGTTATTGCTAATTTCCATTTCTTACTCACAAGATCGATTTTGAGCTCAAAAGAGTAATATGAATACAGCTACCTCATAAAGCTTCACTCTATCGCACTTTTGAAACGTATACAACGATCATTGTACGAACGTTTCAACCGCTGCGTTTAGTTTTATCGAAGTTTCTGTTCAGTTCGATGACATTTTTAAGTATTCGATAGTGATCCGAGTAAAATATGCCTAAAAATGTGATCAAAACCCACATAGACTCAGGAGCGACGGGATGCGCGCCCCGCAGCGGTTGTTAGTCAGGGGGCAGTGAAAATGCATTCAAGGCAAGACTATGCACTCATTTACACGAACGTTTTAATAAGAGCGCCTCAACTACTCTCATAATTGTAATATTTATTCAGCATGTGGGCCTTAGGAGCTCTTTTACGTGTCAGAAATTACAATGACTCCGTTTTGACCGCATTTTTTTTTGTTTGCGAAAGAGTGCTGCTAAAAATGATAGCTGCATTCCTATCACTCTTTTGATCGATATTCTGAATAAGAAATTGAAATTGTCATTAATCCGTCGTCTACCGAGCCCGTTAATTACCGTCACGTGTAATTGTTACATATTGTTCTTTTTTTGCGGTAGACGACAGGCTAACCCTTTAACCGCCACCGTTTTATATATCAGACAAAGTGACAGTGTAATGACACCATTTTCACGTTCGGCGGATAAGGGGTTAAAACAATTTGAAACAAAGTGCACTTAAGGCGAACTCAAGAAAGTGTTCACACGAGCGTTCAGAAGAGCGATAGTTCTAGCGTGGCCCGTTTCACATTTTTTTTTACTTGTAATACAAGCGCAAGCCCTTTTGTGACATCTTTTATTAGAAACAGACTTTTTTCTTTTTTATACATACTACACTCAGATGCAATCAAAACTGGTCAGTTCGCATGGAAATTCGATACAGAATGTACCCGTTTTATTTGCTGCTGACTTTATGTGTGCTAAATGCGTGTAGACATTCAGTGACAATATTATATTTAGAGTGACATGAGGAAGTCGTACAAGTACCATATGTATACCCATGATTATGACACAAATGTATTGATAGTGAAAGCAAAATGCATGTGAGTTAGTGAAGTTACGAAGTCGTAGAATCGATTGGGCAATACAATTGGATTGGTCTTTGCGGACCAAGGTCACTCCGTCCTAGGAACTTGTAGGCGACCGTCTGGATCGCGCTGTTTCTATCACAAATATACGACGTAGATTTTTTTGCGTATGTAATAGAAACTCTTTTATAATTTAAACTTTTGGCAAAGGCCTTAGAGTTGATAATCCGGTAAATTGTTAATGGACATGCAGTCTTTATTTGCGAAGTATGCTTATCTTTTATGACGAACGATAATGAGGCAGCAACACCGCACAATAGGACAATGAATTGGACACAAGTATATCCCAAGTACTATACATTAGTGTTAAACTAGTATGTATATGTGATAATCCACATCAAAAGGGACCTTATAGCGGCAGGCGCTTACGTTGCACCTATTCACTATTGTATTGGAACAGCGGCAATAAAGGCGTAAGTACCGGCCGCCATAAGGCCCCTTTCAATATGGATTATCACATATAATCAAACTCAAATTAATCGTACTACCAACGGCTTATATTTTGTGGTCACTTGATTGACTCACACTGAGTAGAATAGTTTGGAATATTCAGCGTTGAAGTGTGATAAAACTGCCTTAAGTTGGCTGAATTTCTATAAAAATGTTATACGATTTTGAGTCTTATTAATCACTACATAGTATAATACAAAGTCGCTTTCTCTGTCCCTATATTATTATTATTATTGTTTTGAAGTTTTGAAATTATTGTAGACGATCCTTTAATGAATCCATAATATTTTATTTTGATGTAAATTAACAATGTTATTTTCTAAAGGAAATAAATGAATCTATCTATCTATCTATATCCCTATGTATGCTTAAATCTTTAAAACTACGCAACGGATTTTGATGCGGTTTTTTTTAATAGATAGAGTGATTGAAGAGGAAGGTTTATATGTATAATAACATCCATTAAATAGTGCACCCGTGCGAAGCCGGGGCCGGTCGCTAGTAAACCTGTAAAGTAGCTTTTGAACGAACTACTTTAATGCCACTTGGTTTAAAATGACTTCAAGTATACCTGGTGGGCGATTGTGGTGGCGGCTGCGGCGACGGCGAGGGCGTCCTCGCGAGCGGCGACAGCGGCATGTGTTGCAGCGACGCTCGCCTCACTTCAGCGCCGCCCGCCACCAGCTTGTGCTTGAGCCCGTGGAGGGACGACGGGCTACATACAGTACAACACCGGGATTAGTTTACGATTGGAATAGCTGTCATTTCATTTACACTTTGACGTAAGTATAACCTTGTCACCTCTTATCAAGTAATGTCTAAATATTCTTTATTCGAATAGGCCTAGCACTTTTGAATCGTCTTTATTACATGGTATAAAAATTAATTGAATTGCTATAGTTATGTTACATCTAGGTAATAACAAATTGTTCAATATAAGCACACATATAACAAAGCACGTATAAATATCTGACAAGGCTGTATTTATAGGGCCGTTACGACGTGTCATATATTTTTGCTCTGAAAGATGTTAACGCTGGTGAGTGTACGGTCAAAAAAATAATTCCTGGGCAACTTCGTACCTTGTCACGATAATATTAATATAAGATCTGTAGTTTTCATATTGATTTTCACTGTGACAAAGTACGAAGTAGCTCAGAGATCAAATTCCTTCACTTCCTACTTAATCGTACCTATAATTCTCCGGAAATTGGTTTAACCGCGACAAGGTTAGTTTTCACTCTGGGTTGGAAGGGCAGATGGCAGCTGCTATCGTAAAACTAGGTCCCACGCCAAATCTTGGGATTAGGTGTCAAAGCGGACCCCGGGCTGCTTAGGCCAATACCGGGAAAACGCTAGGAGAATGAGTAGATAAGATTTTATGGGTCTAATTGCCTGACAAAAACAAACACTATACAGTTATTACCGTTGGTAGTGCGTGGTGGTGGCGGCGGCGTGCAGCGGACTGTCCCCGGCCGGCGCGGGCGCCGCCAGCGCCGCCGGCGCCGCCAGCTCCGCGCCCGACACCATCTACAACCAACGTCAACAGTCAACACACACACTTCAAACCAAACTCTGCAGGCTTCACACGCCCTTTGTTGACTAAAACTTAACTAAACTGTTGTTGTTGTGTACCCATTTGACAACTTGCTGAGGCGACAATTCTGTAGCGAACACGACCTGTGCACCCCGTGTCAAAATGTCGGTCATCATCATCATCATCAGCCTGTGTCAGTCCACTGCTGGACATAGGCCTCTCCCATGGCACGCCACTGAGCTCGGTCTTCAGCTCTTCTCCTCCAATCCCTGCCCACTGCCTTACGAATATCATCGCCCCACCTAGTTACAGGGCGTCCTACACTACGTTTGCCGACACGCGGTCTCCACTCAAGAACCAGTCTGCCCCAACGGCCATCGGTTCTGCGACATATGTGACCTGCCCACTGCCACTTCAGCTTACTAATTCGCTGAGCAAAATGTCGGTAATAAAGGTAAATACATAAGTATCGCGTTGGACCAATTTAACACATCGACTCCCGGCGAAAAATATAAACAACAGCATTCTTTTGTTATGTTCCCAGGGATCCCAGGGACCGGTAGACGACGGCTACAAAACAGAATGTAAGCTTAACTGGGCTGGCACGACGACCTAAAATGAGTCCTAGCCACTTTGTTTGGTTTGTGCAACTTCTCGCCAGCTTCATCGTCACGTAGGTCCGCATCCACCAAATCTCTCCAGCAATACTTGGAGCGACCCACTGGACGTCCAGTCTGTCGGTCCTAGTATGCTCTTTTCACCTGTCGATCTTCTCCCACACTTTCAAAATCTTTACTGAGTAAGGTATATAAAAATAGCAATAATTTGCTCATAAATTCATGCAAATGTGATAAATGTGAGTATCAAAAATGATGCAAAACGAATTAGTACGAAAATCGAGATACAATAAATTATAAGTCAGTAGAAAATGGATAAAATGGTTTGTTAAATGGAACACCTCGGTTGCCAAAATGTTTACGTTGTTGCTATGTGTTTTATTCCTTTTATTTACCTTTCGTCTTAGGCTAGGTTAATACGATATTTCTATAAAAGCGAAAATATAAAAATACACGCACAAAAAAAAACCTAACCTAGGGTGCCGCCATGTTATATTATTATTTATACTTTCGCTAGATGCGTGTTTTTGTCATAGACCTCTAGCAAGTCTGTAGGGTGATATAAGAACACACACGTTAGGATATAGATGAGGTTACCTGGTGCATCTCCTGCGAGGCGCGCTTGGTGGAGATGCGGCGGAACAGCGAGCAGCGGCGGCGCGGGCGCGGGCGCGGCGGCGCCGACGCGCGCCGGCCGCCGCCGATGCGCCGCCTGCCTCCCGCCTGCGCACCCATCCTTTTTACTCATCTCATATGGGTTGCTAAACGACTACTTTAGCCTAGTTGGTAGTGATCCCGCTTGCGAAGCTGATGGTCCCGGGTACGAATCGAGGACAGGGCATTTATTTGTGTGATGAGCGCGAATAATTGGTCCTGGGTCTTGGATGTTTTCCATGTATTTAAGTATTTATCTATCGGTATAAGTATATTGTCGTCTGGTACCCGCAGTAGAAGCAATTCTCAGTTTGGGACTAGGTCGATTTGTGTAAGATTGTCCGCAAATATATATTTATTTATTACTAGCGACCCGTCCGGGCTTCGCACGGGTAGTCCAGTTTTTTTAATGTTGCGATAAATAAACAAAATTTCTAGTCCCTCAATTCGAACACATTTTCCATACAAACATTCATCCCCCTTTTTTACGCTCTAAAGTAATAAATTTTCAAAAACGCTGATATTACTTTTAACTGAGTCTACCCGCAAAGCATAAAGCACTGATTTAAAAAAAATCAGTTTGCCCATACAAACTTTCAACCTTTTTTTCACCCCTTGAAAGGGTGAGTTTTCAAAATTGTTGATTTTTATTATTTATACTTTATTGCTAGGTCTATAAACAGTTTCAAATATCTCGTTAAAAAAATCTTCCATAATAAAATTTCAACCCCCGTTTGATCCCTTCAGGGAGCCAATTTTGAAAAAAGCTGAAAAATGTTTTCTTCGATTTCAATGCTCAGTCTATTAGGGAAATTTCAAGTCATTTTCCCTATACAAGATTTTCACCCCTTTTAACCACCAAAGGGGACGAAATTTGAAACAAATTATAGCCTAGGTCTTATTCTAATGTCTAAGCTACAATACTGGTAAGTTTCATAGGACCCGTATGTTTGTTGTCTCGAACAAACAATTATTTTATTCTATTCTATTCTATTTATTAGTAGTGTTGTAGTACATGTTGTTAAGATATATTTGCAAGTTAAATTTTTAAGTATAAATGTAAATAATTTTAACATTCAACCACATGATAATGATATCTATTAATTGCCAATGAGATGATAATTCATGAACAAATTTCACCCTTTTGTTAATATAATAATGTTTTTAAATGATGCATTATAATATATCGCCAGCACTGCGCCAAGAATGTAAAAAGCAATCTCAAATCCTTAATGCATTCTAAAAATCTCTTATTGGACTATCTTCATTCTCAACCAGCCGTTTCTTAGTCCTGATTTCATTAAATAGAGACCTTTTTAATCCAATAGTTAAAGACAAGCCTGTTTATCCTGATGAAACGATGCACGGTTCAGTCCCAATGAATGGTATATTTTACCTGTATGGTAGTCTGATCGAGTGGCGTGGCGCGGAGCGTGGCGTGTGGCGCTGCTAACAGAAGCCTTAACACCTGTTGGAAAGATATTATTTAGAACGTGTTTCATGACACCTATGTATATCAGAAGTTCCAATCGAGAGGGGAAACTAAACCCATGTTGGGATGAGACCGGTTTCCTCATGAATCTCATGATACTCATGATGTTTTCCTTGACCGAAAGTTAAATAGTTAATAATTATGCATACAAGTTTTTTGAAAATCGGCCAAGTGCGAAGCGGACTCGCACACGAAGGCTTCCGTACCATATCTATAAAAACGGCAAAAAACTCACGTTTGTTGTATAGGAGTCCCCTTATATATTCATTTTATTGTTTTTTATTATTTGCTGTGAGCGGCAACATAAATAAATCATCTGTGAAACTTTGCCTGGTGACAGACGGACAAACAGACAAGCAGAAGGATGGAAAGCGGAATCTTAAGAATAGGATCCCGTTATTCTTTTTGGGTACGGAACCCATGGATGATAAAAACAAGCCGGGTTTCGAACCCGCGACCTCCAAATTGAAAGTCGCGTGCCTTACCTCTCGGCTACAATGCTCACCGACCTAATTATAACCGTCATAAGGTACAAATCGGCACGTACTTGTGTATGCAGCAGGCCTTGGACGGATTCCCCGTTGAGTTGCGTGATGAGGTCTCCGGCGCGGAGCCCCGCCGCCCACGCGGCGCCTTGCTCGCTCACGGCCTGAAACGAAATACAACTTTAATGCTAGAAATTAAGGTTACAACTTGATAACGGAAAGGAGGCTTTGATTGTAATGGTTGTATGTAGGACGAGTGTAACATAGCTACAATGAAGGTGCGATCACACGGTGCTTAACGCTGCGTTAACGCAGTGAGGAGAGGGGTACACTGACGAGCTACAAACGTCACGCACGAGGTACGTCACTGCGATTCCGTACTTTCACCGTATTTTAAGCAGGAGTGTGGTCGGAAATTGATATAAAATGAATCCTATATACATAGAATGAATACTAAATGATCCTTCTTCCATCGGACATCCAGACATACAACAGGCACGTATAGTTGGGGGGGGACAAACATTGAAACAACCATGTGAACTGTGTAAAAATCGCTGTAATCACTACTAGCTAAAAACGTTTTCGGGGGGGGGGGGGGGGGGATAAACCCCAACTATCCCCCCCTCTGGATATGTGCCTGACATACGCTGTACCTGGACGAACTTCCTCTTATTCGAACCAAGCGCATTTCTTTTTCTTTTTTTGAACCGGACTGTGGGTTTATAGGCCAGGCCCAATAAAGCGATAGGAGTGTGTGGTTAGAGAGTAGCCTGGGGAACATCCAGGGGAAACCTCCGACACGATCACGCGGGCGATTTAAACACTGAAAGACTCTAAGAGTTTGCGCTCCATTGAGATTGGTTGCGCTTTGCTAAGGTCTGGAATTCCCTGAAGCGTCTGTATTTCCGAATTTATATAACCTAGACCTTTTTAAGGCACGAGTGAATAAGTAATTTTTTCTTTCTTTCTTCTTCTTCATAATCAATGAAATGGGTACACTTTGTATCGAATTTCCCTCCAGTCCCGTTCGCGTCACGCAGCCTGTGTGCTGTGTGGCTTCGCTAACCTATTACAGTAGTTTTATCTCACGAACGCCGGCGGGTGAGCCATGATTGTGTGTTGAGATATACATGTCTATGTGTGAGTCAGCGTAGGAGCTATCGTTCACAGTGTCTATGTGTTTGTCTGTGTCACAACTACATGAAGTAAGGATAAGACTGGAGCCGGGAATACACACATACACAGATGTGCGAATGAGATGTAAGCATAGACAACCACATACGTGAGAACGAGATGCAATGTGTCATCACCTATTGTATTCAAGCCAATAGCTTAATTTATATGTATATTCAGCACGACCAATTATGAGATATCAGAATTGTGCTAATGGATGTATCAGTTTTCTGATACATTTCTATTTAGTTAGGTTATCATAACTTGGTCTCAATCTCGGACCAAGCCTTTAATCTTTGTATCAATATATGTTTTATGTTATGTGCGTTTTAAGCACAGCGTAGGTATGTAGCAGAGCTTACCGAGACGAGATGATGCATGGTATAGTAGTCGGTGTCTCCGTAGTACACTCGGACGGTGTGGATGGTGAAGCCGAAGCCTCGCGGGCCGCGGCGGACCACTATAGGCGGCTTGGACGACTGAATCAACCTGTAGAATATACACATTTGAAATAGAAAACTCCCGTGTGACTCATATTGAATTATTAATATTCTAACTTAAGGATGTGAGTGACCCGTTTTATATTACAATACGGTATTTTACTTATAGTCAAAGCCGCAATTTATTAGGAAACGTCAAAAACGTTTATGGATAAATCATTTTTCTTCTTTCTTCTTGAAGTATGTAGGGAAATATAACTGATGACGTCACAATTTACCGTGGTCAACTGTATTTTTAAAAATCTACCATAAATAAGTTTAAATTTTATGTTTTCCTAGTGTTTCCGTGAGTAACTGTTACATAATTAGGCTAGAAACTTGACAGTATATTCCGTAGGTAATTATTATAGAATACTTATGTAAGGCAGTCGTCATAATTCCATTATTCATAATCGTTCACCAAATCTGTTCTAGTTAACCTGTTCCCGGCCAAGGGTCAAATATTTTATGATCCCGCTAATTGACCGTCCCGGAGATCTCCGGCCTGACCCTGGGCTCGCGAATCTGCCGCATCCCGGCCACCGTATGCGCTCCGCGACCCCCACGGTATTTTGAGTTGAAGGGAGCAAACCACTTATACTTAGTAATATGAATGCTTATATCGTTTTAAAGAGCATGAAACACACACAACGTTGTATGCATTAAAAAACTATAATCAGCATATTTCGCTATAAAGGCCCTGTATCTTTCACAGGAAGGAAAAAAAATGGGACCATCTCCAGAAATATGTTCAAAAAATTAAGATATTCAATAAAAATATGTCATATTTTATTTATTCTGTCTCAAGGATATAGGCTATCGATTATTGTAGATTACTTGAAAACATACCTGAAAAAAAATTATTCTTTGGATTTGAAAATCACAGAAAATTGAACATTTATTTTTCACACGTCAACGTCACACTTTCAAGTTCTTGTTATGAAGAAGTTACTATATCTATCGGGTTTGAATTTTATTCTTAACATAAGTTAGCTAATTAAATTGCCTCTAAGGAGGTTTGTTAAGTTTTATAGACAAGGGGAGCAGTGTTTACGCGTTACCCCAGGGACCGATACCGGTATTTTTAAAAAACCCTTTTTGCTCTTTACATAGGGCTGAATCATGTATTTAGGTAACAACGTCGTATTATTAGATTGTGCCATTAAAAACGAAATAATGAACCGGTGTCCGTAATAATACCGGTATTTTTCTATGGAGAAAATACCGGTATCAGATCCCTGCGTTACCCAAGCGACTGATAAGGGTCGGTTGCACCAAACCATCTGTAATCGTAAGCGATGTTCGTTAAAATCTGATTGTATAACAAGTTTATGACAGCTGTCGGCGCCATTCTAAACGGTGCAACCCGCCATAAGAATGAGTGCGGTGAACTCACGAGTGGTTGTGGTGCGCGAAGGGCGAGGGCGGGTCGCGGCAGGGCGACGAGTCGCGCGACGAGTTGGTGCTGGACGTGTTGCCGGCGCACGGCGACCCTGCCCCTGCGGCCATGTCCTCCGCTGTTGTAAAAAAAAATCATCATCGTAATCATTTACTGCTGGACGTAGTGTTTCTCCAAAAAGCACTACACAAGGATTCAGCGGCACGTAATATAGTACATTAATGCAGACGCCGAGAAAGAAGGGCTTGCCGGGTGAGTAGGTATAGACGGCCGACCGTGGGGAGGCCGGATAGTAAAACGAAGCCGGCAAGTCCTTTTCACGGCAAGGCATGTGTAGCGCTTTTCTCAGACATATCATCTCAAAAAACAACCCTAACCCTAACGCCTTAGTCGCAAACTAAGCAAACCTTGAACTATGGGTCAAAACCAAAACATTTTTTATTCAAATTGACCTAGCAATAAACGCTTTTGAATCTTAAGTAATAACATACTTATATACTTAGATCCAAAACTACTTTCATTAAATATTTATTTGATTTGCATGTTATATTTGAAATCATTTGAGTTAGCAGAGCTGCATCAAAATGATTAGTTCAAAAATCTATTTACCCGTTCAAATAATAAGGTACAAAATCCAATAACATTTTTACAGAAAATTCGGCCGCAAAAATGTCAACCTTACCTGGGTGTATAACAAGCGAGAGCCCACTAGTGGAGGCCGAGCGGCGCATCGCCTTAGGAGCCACGAGCGCCATGGGTTTGGTTTTCTCCAGCCGGTCCGGTTTGTCCACACTCTTTGCTTCCTTCTTGGGCGCGTCAGACCTAAACGAAACAAGTCAATTGGTTTTAATTACGTGGGATCGATGGGCTAGGGGACACGATGCAGAGGGCAGGTCTAGACAGGGATGGAGGGATAAAAAAACCAGCCAAGTGCGTGTCGCATCACGCACAATGAAGGGTTCCGTACCAACACCACTATTGTTTACCGTTTTATAAATTACAAGTAATTATTATGCTACGCAAGGTTGTGTTGAGGGCGGACAATTTTGCTTATAATAATTGCGTAGCATAATAAACACCACTATCCAATACATTGAATTTAAAAAGTCGTATCTTCATAGGGAACTCACGGCACTTACGACCTTTTGTTTGGACAAGACAGTTTTTCAGCAAAAACTCAAAAACCGTAAAACCTATCTTGTTCAAACCAAAAATCATTAGAAGTATTTATTAATGCACACCACATTTTTTTTTGTCAGAATTTTAAACTTCATAGTTTGGAATTTAGGGGGCGTGGACACATTTTAAAACTTTGACAGCTAATATCTCACCCACGGTTGACTTAAATGGTAAAGATATTTAGAAACCTCCATATAATTTTTAAAGGCATATGGATACCCAACACGACTATGTGCGTTGAATTTTTTTTTTTATGTACCGATTACATTTTAATGGAGTCCCTCCGTAATTTAACATTTTCTTGTAATTTCACATCACTTTTATATAGCGGTTAATAAAATACATCTTACTACCAAATTTCATAATTTATAGTGCTCACAGTCTCCGAGTAAATCGGTTGTGACATACGGACGGACGGACAGACATGACGAAACTATAAGGGTTCCGCTTTTGCCATTTTGGCTACTAACCCTAAAATTTACCAACCACTACTAACTAACTAAAATTATTTTGTATTTCGAAATTCCGCGATAAAGGTAATTTCACACTTCATTCGTTTGGAATTTATTGGGATACTTATTTTATTATAAAACGTAATTTATTACGGTAATAAATTCATTCATTTGATCGATTTCCATCAATTTATGAAAATATCATCTGAATCGAAACGAATGATTTAGTCACTACTAAAAGATTTCACCATGAAAAATGTTACGTACCTCTTTTCATGGTGAATTATTATCATAAATTACTACGCATCAGTGATAGAAAAAAATATACATTCATTTGATTGCTCCTCTAAAACGCCTATTACAACTACCTAACTACTCATTAAGTTTCGATGTGTAATGCGATTTACGTTATATGGGTTTGTGATGTGTCATAAAGGAACTGATAAATATTTCCCACAATAGTAACAGGGTCCCGTTTTACACTTTGGGTATGGAACCCTAAAAATACTGAAGAATCAAAAGTTTTAAAATGTTTTGTTTTCTAATTATGACTAAAATATTGATGATGAAAAAAAGTATTTTGCTTGGTAATGGTCGTTTTGGAATGAGGTTTGAAACGATATTTCTTAATGAAAAATCCAAAAAATACATTTAAGATTAATGACATTAGGTCGCAATAGTCCTGTTATAGATAAGTTCAAGGCACTTATCAATACAGAAAATGGCCTAAATATATGGGCAGTTTTTAACTTATCAGATTACCGGCAGATTCGTGAACCTTATTACAACGAGATAAGGTACGTTAGCTGTGATGCTGATAGTAGGATAATGCAGGGTACTCACGCGCGCGAGGGCTGCGCGGGGTGCGGGCGCAGCGCAGGGCGGCGCCGCGCCGCCGGAGACACGTCGTCCGAGTCGGTTTGCGACGACTCCGCAGTCGATGCAGACCCACCGGGAATTATCATCTGGAAACACCATTATAGTCAACATTGTCTGCAAATACAAATACTTTATTGATGACACCAAGTTATATATGTCAGGATTACCGTACTAATACGTCGGGTATACTATATTAGGATTTAAGTTATTGTTGTAGATTATTACGTATCTAAATACATTTTACTTCTTGGCATTTAACTAGATAGGGTCGCTAGGCCAGTTACGAGGCCTGCGTCAGTTTGCGGCCTTCTGAAGAACGAAGTTTTTTCAATTAAATATACATATTTACATTTTTAAATGCCCTAAAGAAATGGTGAGTCGTATGCGTTTTAATTAGTAGCTATTGAATGGGAATATATTTAAAAAGCAAGAAAATATCCTTTCAGTTCATCAACTCATCCAAGTGGCCGTAAACTGGCGCATCAAATTAACAGGCCGTAAACCCACATACCGACCCTACATCGATGTATAATATGTATAATAACAGCTCATTGAGTATGGGTGCCGCGCTGTCCGCGCTCATACACTAGCAGGGTACTCACCGGGCACCGCGGGTGGTGCAGCGGCGCGGGCGCGGGCGCGGGCGCGGTGGGCGTGCTGGGCGGGCCCGCGCTGTCCGGCGTGCCCGGCCAGCTGTCCGTGCTCTGCGGAAACACCAGCCGATTACTCAAATTGACCATTACTAACATTAAAATTTCAGTTCCGTGTCCACTGATTCACGCCAATCTATACAAATTCAACGAGATGTGCCATAATTGGGTATATCGGCATTGACACGCCAATATGATACCGCTGTTATATTAGTCACAGAATTTTAAACCATCAATGTAAATAAACCATAACTTATTGGTTATTGCAATTAGATTTTGTGTCATAATCTTATTTATTTATCCCATGGCAATTATTTCGAACAGTAAGATCTTCGAGAAAACAGTACATAATGTAAAAATGGAATCCGAATTATTGAATTCCACCGATTTTACACGAAACCTGAACGTCATTTTAAACTTGACTATATTGTACATTCCAGTACCAGTACCGGACCGACTCACGCAGCTGTAGCCACTATATGTTATTAGATCACTCACCCTGGAGTCGTGCGACACCCCCGAGGTGTGGTAGTGGCGGCGCCACTGCGGCGACGTAGAGGAGAAGGCGGCGAAAAGGCCCGCGTCCTCGGCCTCGGGCGCGGGCTCGCCGGCCTCGTCCGTGTCGGGCTCGCTGTGGTTGTAGCGGTCGCAACGACCTGAACAACATATCCGTAACATTGCACACATGCTGTTACAGTAGTCTTATCTAACGAACGCGGGTGAGCGATGGTTGTGTGTTGTTCGGTGCATGTGCACTCAACACGTGACAGGTCGCCCGCGACCTACTTTGGCGATGCGGCCGTTTACTAAAGTTAGTGCGTATTATGACGTCGTCGCGATCGCATTCTAATATTTATAACATCTAATTAACATTTTACTTGTTTTATAACATTAACGTTTCACTTATTTGATCAACACTGTAGAAGTGTAATACAGCTGATATCATTCAGGCTCTATCTTTCATTTTACCGAACAACAGCAGACTCGCACCCCAACATGTGTTGAGCTATGCCTTCACATTGCCTATGTGTTCGTATGTGTCACAAATACAACTGTATCCAACCCGCGCTCGTGAGATCAAAATACTGTACCTTACTACACTGATTTACATTATATAGTTTACTTCTAGAGTAAAGGTTCAGACAATTATCTGTTCACTCTCAGCCTTCTGAGTTCATCATAAAACGCGGTAACTTAACTACTATATATCTTTATTTTCAGCGAACTCTCTTGCCTTCTATTTTTCCCTCGAATGCAGATTTCGTGGCAGGTAGCCTATATGACTTTCTCCAATTCCGTTTTGACAATGACAGAAAAGCGTACATTTTTAATCAATTTCGCTGTCCTATCGTACTCAATACAGTTTCATGTGTTTATTTTTTGCCGTCCAAGTAATCCTTTTTTTGTTCACAATTCTATTAATTACGAATAACCTTTTATAGGACGAAATAAATTAATACTTAAATAAAAATTAACTCACTGTCGAAATAACTGGTGTCCTCGTCGTTTTCTAACTGGGGAATGAACTCTGCTTTCCGCCGCAGGAGATTGTTCCAGTCCAGACCGCAGAAATACACATGTTCCTACGTAACAAAACAATGCCTTACCTTAAAATATCCTTTCCGAAGCGCCATGTTAGGCTGTCTTGAATTCCTATCTCTTTCACTTTAGTACATGTTATGCATTTACTATCTTTTTCACTGTTACCAGGTTATTACATATGGCGCGCTGTTATTTTCTTGAATTTGCCCGTACATAATGAAGCGGGAAACATAATGGAACTCATGTCGTTAAGGTCGAATATGGCTCGACATGTTTCGGACCATGCTTTGGGAGGCACGTTAAGCCGTTGATCCGGGTTGCTATCTATGATAGCAGTCGTTAAGTCAACTTCGGGCGGCTCGAGAACTTCTAACAGTCAAGTTGCCCACTCACTTGACAAGCCTAATTCCAATAAGGTCTGGTTTTCCCTCGGATTGGAAGGTCAGATGGCAGTCGCTTCCGTAAAAACTAGTGCCTACGCCTACTCTTGGGACTAGGTAGCGGACCCCGGGCATCCTTTAGGGAGCAACTGTACCGGGATAACGCTAGGATGATGATGATGTTTCGGACCGCGGTTCTCAATCATAACCAGCGCTCATGATTAAAGATCGCGTACCGATTCGTCTTAAAGACGATATACGTTTCATTATATTTTAATATGTCTGAAAATCACAAGAATTTTTATATAAAAATGACTATGTTATTTCCACCTGAATGTTCAACTTAAAAGTAAACCACAAAACCACCTTGGGGTATTTTCTAAGAAAGTAAAACATTCATATAATTACCTAAGTTACTACTCTAAGAAGCCACGAGATCATGGAAACGTATATAAAAAAATATATCGAAAATGACACAACCTTTTATAACAAATTTAAAAAATGGCTCACCGCCCAGGCGTTTTATAATATGTCAGAATTTTATAAGCCAAATAATTATGAAAATTGAATGTAAAATCAATTATTGAATTTCTGTTTTGTACGTTAGTATTTAACGACTTTTGACATTGTACTGTAATCCATTGATATATAATTCTGACTACTTAATTGATAATTATTATTCTACTTTATTTATAATAATCCTAAAAATGTATTTAATGAAACCTAATGACATTACTTTAATTAATTTAAAATATTTGACATGTAAAATTTTATATCTAGATCCCTATGTATGCTTAAATCTTTAAAACTACGCAACGGATTTTGATGCAGTTTTTTTTAATAGATAGAGTGATTCAAGGGGAAGGTTTATATGTATAATACATGCATCAGCATTGCACCCGTGCGAAGCCGGGGCGGGTCGCTAGTTTTATCAATAAAATGAGTATGAGTATAGCTTTGTTTCCGCGCCAGTTACTTACTTCACTTGATCGGGTTTTACTGATAGTCTGACGCACAAAAGGGGTTAAAACAACGAATTATTACATGTCTTGTATGTTTGTGTGTGTGTTGAGTCTCTGTTTGGCTCTATGATTGACTGGTAGAGAATGCCATTTGGCATTATGTATGCCATTTGTACATTGTATTTTTTGGACAATAAAGCTTAAATAAATAAATAAAAAACCTTGACTTGATGAGTCCCGCCAGTGCCGAGCCGGTCCCTCGGGTTCCGCGCGAGTAGTTCAGTGATGATGGCCCTCGCTTCTACTGCTATGGGGAAATCTTCTTCCGAAGGCCACTCGATGTCATCTGTAGACACGACAAATTTGAGCAATATATCTCGTCATGAAATCATCTTCGAAGTCTTCGACATACACAACAACACAAAATTCAACAATAACTGAACACTTGAATTGGTTTGTAGCCGCTCAACCAATCTCACTCTTAGGGTATTCCAAAATGAAAATCAAAACATTTATTCTGCAAATAGGCCTCAAGGGCACTTTTACAAGTCAAAATCTATCTATCTATCTCCAGTGTTTAAACCACCCGCATGGTCGTGTCGGAGGTTACCCTGGACTGTCCCCAGGCCACTCCCCAATCCTATAGCTTTATTGCGCCAGGCCTATAAAGCCACAGTCAGGTTCAAAAAAAAAGAACATTTGAACATCCCAGCAAAGTTGGGTTCACAAATTTTCACAGTGTCCGTGCACATATTTTCACTCGTGCACAAGTTAGGTGAGAGTGAAAGAAATGAAACCTTATCCTACCTGCTGCTCCAACTTTACCCAACAAATATCCACAGAAACCTCATTTATTTATGTGCACTTATGTATATGGTGATAATCCACATCGAAAGGGACCTTATGGCGGCAGGCGCTTACGTTGCACCTATTCACTATTGTATTGGAACAGCGGCAATAAAGGCGTCAGTGCCGGCCGCCATACGGTCCCTTTCAATATGGATTATCACATATTTCCTATATTAGAGTACCCATATTGTAAAAACTCCCACCATTTGGCTGTAAAACGTATGTGACAGACGACGGACGGACGCGTGAGTGACAGCAATAGGGTTCCGTTTGGACCCTAAAAACTGACAGTAGATCTTACCGTTGACGGTGTGAGCGAACAGCTCCTCCGGAGTGTCTCCGAAGAAGGGCACGCAGCCCACAAGGAACTCGTACAAGATGATGCCCATCGACCACCAGTCCACTGGTTTGCCGTAGCCCTAAAGATAAGACACTCATTATACCTCCTAAATTGTGGTACAATAAGATGTCTATATCACTTAAAATAACATTCAGTAAGATTATTTTTGATTGATTGAAATTTATTAGTAATAAGAAAGAAAATATTTTTTTACATTGCATATAAATTTCATTACCTACATAGATTATTTACATATGGATTATCAAGATGGGTTTATAATCATTGCTCATGTTTGGAAGATTGAAACCCTATAAAATAAAAGTTATAAAGGGAATACTCAGGACACGCTAACTACCACGGTTACCGTAGCGAGCAACAAATAATTGTCCGACCCATGAACTAAGGGATTTTCATAATTTTACGATGAAAACAATTTGACAGTTGTCAAGTTTAATAAGAGAACAACGATTGAAACTCACTTGGAAAGTTACTATTTGCGACATGTTTCGAACTACAATTGTAGTCAACAACAAACAAGTACAAGTGTGTGTGTGTGTGTTGTAGTTGTGTGTGTGTTGTAGTTGTGTGTGTGTGTGTGTGTGTGTGTGTGTTGTGTTACAACCGTTGTTCTTTTATTCAGTGTAAATATGTCTCACGTTAGTGTTATGAGTTGTCAAGTTAGTGAAACAGTGCTGACCTGTCGGAGTATGACCTCCGGCGCGATGTACTCTGGCGTCCCACAGACTTGCTTGTCGGAGAATTGCCTCGCTTCTCTATCCGCGTACTCTTCGTACAAGTTGGTCGCCACTGTGGACAATCAGTTACAAATTCCTTGACAAAATCAGAGATCATTACAATGTCTTACATCATACCACCTAATGATCGGCCGCAGATATATAGTGTTTATTACACGATGATCGATAAAATTATTCTTTCACTGAACAGTTTGTGGCAAATCTGAACGATAGAGACCCACTTCAGACTTGCGGAAATCGCACGAGGTTCCTTATTTACATGAAAAGTTCCGAGGGGTACAGACAGACATAACCCCGCGGTACTCGCATCGCGCGACTCTTGCAAGTCTGATCACGTGTAAAGGGGCGTACTTTATTACTCTTTACTTACCGTTGACAGCACATTCTATACGAAACTACATGCAATATTATGATATGACTACTTACATGACATGAGGCCCATCTTGCTGAGACCAAAGTCTGTCAACTTTATATGTCCAGTGGCAGTGATCAATAAACTGAAACAAAGATATTGCATTATGTCAGAGTACCATTCATGACGATATTAGAATCCTGAAGATATAGCCCAGGTTTGCAATATCACAATATAATAAATATCCTATTGGGCTTCAACATGTAGGTTATGGTAACCTCCTACAGCCCGTGAGCTCATAGAACAGTCGATATCGTAAATTTTTGCATAAGAACATATAAGAGCAAGCGAGAGAGGAGTACAGACCCGAAGTTCTTACCAATAAAAATGATTTAAATAGTTTTGAATTAGTCATAATGCATTTAGTAAATGATTTCATCTCAAAATTAATAATAAATTGCCGAGAACTATGTTAGAACGATTGATAGAATTAAAGTCTGTTTGAATTTCTAGTTAAAAAAGCCTACTATTCACTAAGGGAATACTTGACGGATGAAGAATTATAACTGTGGGGCACAACTTGCTGACAAATCGTATCTCGCGCGACTCAGCGATTCCTGTCTCGCTCGAACTGTGCGGGTTAGAAAGAGGAGGGTAGATTTTTCTCTACTCACGTCGCGTCGCAGCGGTAGTTGTGCTAGACCCCCTGTTTAATAAGCATGCTTCATCTTTATTCTCAAAATATTTGTATGCCTTTATAACAATAAGAAATAGCACTTTATGCAATGAATGTTGTAGTGTTCTAGCCAGACTACACTAGACTCTCTTGTCAGGTCTAGTAGTGGGGGCGGCGCGGAGGGGAGTAGGGCAGTCTCCACCCTCCACGGACTCAAGGGGGAGACCAGAACGATACTCGAGACTGCAATACTCACTTGTCAGGCTTCAGGTCCCTATGCACGACTCCGTACGAGTGCAGGTATTCCACAGCGAGCACCGCCTCGGCGAAGTAGTGGCGAGCCATGTCGGGGGGGAGGGGGCCGGCGCGGAGGAGAGTGGCGCAGTCTCCGCCCTCCACGAACTCGAGAATCAGGCAAAGGTGGCGCTTCGTTTCGAATGAGCAGTACATTGTTACCTGAACAAAATGGGAAATGTCATTAAACAAAACACAATTGGCTATTTACTAAATATAAATCACACTTATAAACTTTAACATCTGTCAAATATCCAATGACTGTTAGGTGTAGATCACCTAACAGTAACTTACTACTAAATATTTGCATACATATTTATTTACATATGTATACTATATATATCTACAGATACAATAATGCAATAAAATATATTACTTTTAATCCTATTTATTACACACATATATTTTCATTACATCCGTCAATACGCTTGACGTGCCAACAGTTCGGTGCAATGCGACTGCGCACCGATAACGATGCGATAACGCGCACCGATGTGATGTAAATAATTCTTCCTTCTGTTCTACTTTCTTCTGTGTAACTATCTTCTGACTTTGGATATACCTTCTCTAAGAATACCTTTTTTTGCTCATCAACCAACTTACCACAAAGGGATTGTCCGCAAAACTAAGGATGTCTCTCTCGGCAAAAGCCTGCTCCACTTGATTCCGAAGTATCAGATTGTTTTTACTGATCTTCTTCATCGCGTACCTGCAATAAAATAGCAATCATAAACATTATATAATTTTGCTATCACCAAAAAAAAGTTTAGTCTCTGTCGCACACATAGCTGTATCCAATGTGCATACCTGTTTTTGGGGACGAGTTAGTAAAACGGGACCCTATTACTAAAACTCCGCTGTCCGTCCGTCTGTCTGTCAGTCCGTCTGTCACCAGGTTGTATCTCATGTGATATGATATGCGTGATAGTTAGACAGTTGAAGCTTTCACAGATGATATATTTCTGTTGCCGCTTTAACAACACTAAAAAACAGAATAAAATAAATATTTAACAACAAATGTGGTTTTTTTTGCCGTTTTTATAAATAATGGAATATAAATTATTATTGAAAGGCCCCCGTACCAAGGTTATGTCACCCTCGTACTACGAGATGACGAAAATATCGCAATTTCCGATACACTGACTTAACGATTAAACTTTGAGGTCTAATATTAATATTTCTTTAATTTCACAAAACAAAATAAGATTAGTTAAGCGAGTAGAATCGAACTTTATATTTAAAGCCCCATAGTCAGAGACACGCTGTATATCGAGCAGGGACCGATACCGGTATTTTTAAAAAACCCTGATTTAGCCCAATATTTTGGATTATTTTTTGCTCTTTACGTAGGGCTGAATCATGTATTTAGGTAAAAACGTCGTATTATTAGATTGTCCCATTAAAAACTAAACAATGAACCGGTGACCGTAATAATACCGGTATTTTTCTATGGAGAAAATACCGGTATCCGATCCCTGATATCGAATAGAATTGCCGGCATGGTGTGATGCATACATAACATACATTTATGTGGTAGGCTGATTTTGAGGCAATTTGCGGTAATGTCGTTACCTAGTCCGAGTTTGCTTGTGCTTGACGAGGTAGACGGCGCCGTAGGCCCCGTTGGATATGAGCTTGATGACTTGGTAGTCATTCTCCGAGGGCGGAGCGCCGCCGGGGCCTCCGGGAGGAGACTGGCGCCCGCGAGACCTGGAATTATATTGAAAGGCTGGTCTTTACGTATCGTTTTTGAACACATGAAGAGGCCATACAAGTTTTTAAATTATTTTATTATTTATTATTTTTTGACGACCGGTTTAGCCTAGTGGGTAGTGCACCTGCCTGTGAAGCTGACGGGCCTGGGTTCGAATCCCGGTCAGGGCAAATATTTGTGTGATGAGCATGAATATTTGTTTCTGAGTCTTGGATGTTTTCTATGTATTTAAGTATTTATATCTATTAAATATAACACAAGCCTTCTTGAGGTTAGGTACTGTGGGGCTAGTTCGATTTGTGTAAGATTGTCCTCTAATATTTATTTATTTATTTATTTGATTTCAAATTGTGACAAAAGTATTATATAATGGCAATAAAGTGATTAAGGATACGATGATTTTATTAAAATTTTAGATAGCAACACAGTCATTTTTTGATTTTCTTGGGTGAAGTAGAATTTAAGCAAAAAAAAACAGTTTTTAACTTTATTATTGTCGTTTTGATATTTGAAACGATATTTGTTAATGAAAAATCCAAAAACTACATTTAAAATGTATGACATTAGGCCGCAATTGTCCTGTTCTAGATAGTAACGATATAAAATGTCAATATACGTGTCAATTTAAACAGAAAATGGCCTAAATTAATGAGCGTTTTTCTGATAAGCTGGTTTGCCTAACGACCTAAATTGCCTAAATTGATGAGCGTTTTTTAACTGATAAACTACTTAATTGTAGGAAGGAGGCAATTGTATGCTGAGTATTATTTTTAAACGGACAAGTTTACGAGTCCGTTTAATTAATGCGAAGCCTGCAATTGCCATCCGGTCGCGGCTAGTATAGTGCTTCTCTCAAAAATGGGGAAATAAGACGAGATTCGACGTAAGGTCTGTAATGCGTCCTCAAATCTTATAAAGGGTCGGCAACGCGCACGTGACTCCTTCGGAGAAGACGCAGCCTATAGACGCCCGTCTATAGGCTGCGGTGGCCGCTTACCATCAGGTGGACCGTACGCTTGTTTGCCACCGTCGTTGTATTTAAAAAAAAATGTAGTTTATATTTTAATTTTGATCTCACCTATATACACTTTCAGTTCATTGGAACATAAATAACTTACTTGGAAGGCGATGCGTTCTGCGGGGGCTGCGGCGGGGGCGGCGGGGCGTGCAGCTCTGCAAGAGGATCCCGCGATAGACCCAACTTGTGGATTATGTACTTTGGGATCTCGGACGTCATGCCCTGGAATAAGGTTCACATTGCAATAACATTGTATACAGTAACATGGTAATTCTACTTAATAAATAACTGTCTGGAAAACGGAGCAAAAATAAATGTTATGTGTATGATTATGTTGTCTATAAATAAATAGTTAAGTTTTTACATATTTTTATATTTTTGTTTCATTTTTGAGATAAAATAAAGAAAGCGGAATTGCAACTCAACTTTTCATATTCTAAAATGCGATATAATATAAACCGTATCGTGCCATAGCCAGAATCAGCCGCGTGACTAGCGGCGCTAATATAGACCCTATCACAACGGCACAAGGTATGCTATACCTGCAAGTGGCTGACGTGACCTTCGACCGCCTCGAGTAGCCGAGTGACTAGACGCGCTACGCTAATATAGAACCTATTACAACGGCACACGGTCGGTTGTACCTGCAGATGCCTCGCGTGGCCCTCGGCGGCCTCCAGCAGCCGGTAGAAGCGCTCGGGGTCGAACTCGAGGCACTCCAGCAGGCGCGCCGGCCGCGCCATGGCCAAGATAAGACGAGTGACGAGGGGTGCTACTTGGGCGCCTGCTTCGGCCGATTTCTCTCGAGTCTGTGGAAAAATTGTACATTTAAATGTAAACTCTCGTCAGTCATGCGGGCAGTAACTTTTGTGTTTTTTGTCCTTCGTGGCTTCTCGTGGTCCCAAAGGAAGACCAGCGCTAGCCAATGCCTAGCACTAGTAGCACTATGCTGATTTGGGGGCATTTCGTGGCTATTTCTGTATATTTTTAATACAAACGCCTTAAACCTTAAACGTTTGTATTAAAAATATAGTTTACGTTAGCAGCGGTACTGCTTAATACGAAGGAACGGTTGATGAATTTAGGACTGGGTAGCGATTGCACCTATAGCTTTAGAGCGACTGGTCGCGAGTGCCGGGAGGTCGCAGGTTCGAATCCTGCTCGGTGCCTAAATTTTTCCTTTATTCTAAATTTATTTTCTGTATTTTGGTGTTATGTTTATTTGTACTGTATCTGTGCCACGAATAAATGTTTTTTCTCTCTTTCTTCTTTCTTTCAGTAAAACAAGGAATGTCTCAGCTAGCAATAGTATTTGACTTACTTAGATATTGTTAGAATGTAGCTAATTTTCTATCAATGAATGTAAATAACTAACCTCTGCGAGCAACCGGTCTAAACTGTCCGCCATATCGTAGAAGTAGCTGCTGGTCACTTGCTTGGATTCCGACTTATGTAGACAGTCCCTCGCCATTTCCAATACCTGAAGAATTAAATGACTGAAGAAGGGGTTGGTATACACCTACTTAATCCTTACTCTTCGCATGCAATAAGCGAAGTACGGGAACTTTCGTTTTATTATAATTTTGACTATGTAATAAAATGTGCGACAAAAATTCAATAGATTTATCTGTTTCGTTTTTGTGTGGTATTTTTACCTGTCTAGCAACGAATCTCTCTATAGGCGTCCGGTCCGGTTTCTTGTCCAGTTCAGTCAGCTCTTCGATTAGTGATCTTAATCTGAAACAGTGACATGCATTGACATTTTCTACATTCATAAATCCACCTGTTACCGTCTCAGCCGGTGGACTACCAACGTCGATACGTCCGCATACGATCGATAGACTGATGCTGGCTGATGACGTAATGTGGTGTCGCCCACGCTACTAACCGATGTACCGGATTGTCATACCTCGCTCAGTATTTTATTGTATCATGATTTTAGTAAACCGCATAAGTGTGTAGAAGGGGTTGTAAGTTGAACTGAAATTAATTGAATCAGAACTGTAGTTATTTCAAGATCATTTTTAAAAATGTCGAGATGGAGGGAACTCACTACAGTTAAGTTTATTGAAGAATATATAAAACACGATTGTTTGTGACCGTTGATCACTCATCTTGACTTAGCTATAGAACTTAACTAAAGTAGAATCCGTATCCCGTGTAAATATTTACTAAAAATTAATATCAAGTTAATATTTAGTTAATTACTTAACAACTTAATACGTGTAAACCATACTTTACCCGCGCTCGTGAGAAGTACTGTACCAATAGCGACAACCCGCTTAGCGAGCCGTCCAGCATCTAAGATAACTTACGCAGCAAAAGGTTCCTGGCAGTGAAGGTTAAAATAGAACTCACTTGTCATCCATAGCCCGCTGCGCAGCGGGGAACCGCGCAGCGAACAACGAAGACATTGCCGATACCGCGTCGTCTTTGGAGCCCTCGCCGCCGCTCCCCGCGCCGCCGGGGGAGCGGGACGGAGAACTGCAAAAACACGAGTTCGATAGAGATTACATTAAAACAAGCTTTAATCTAAAAGGAAGACAGTGTTGTCACAAAAAGTGAGTCCACTCAGCACGTGTCGAGGCACCGGGTGCAACGACGCTGATTTTCAGTGAATCCCATGAAGTAACTAAAGAGATCAGTTGTGACATTATTGAAAACATAAAAATTGACATTATTGAAAACATAAAAAGAAAAATACTTCCAATTGCTTAATGTTTTTTTTCAGCGGAAATCAATACAAGAATAACAACTCAACGTAAACTCAAACAGACACAGATACAAGACACGCGGTCGCGGCATAGCACGTGGTCTTTTAGTTCTAGTGCGATAGGGTATACACACCTGAGACTCCGGCTGCGAACTCTCCGCTTGGGGCTCTGCGGGGACGGCGCGCGCGCCGCCGTGTACGCGCCGCCGCTGTCCGACAGCGACGCCCAGTTGTTCATGCCGCTGCCTTGCGAGCTGCTGCGGGTGGGAAATAGATCATGTTAGGATAAGGGTAAGGTTCAATTCAAATTAATCGCGCGGCGGAGGTTCCCGCTGGCGAGGATGCCTAAGTGTAGGTACGCGTCGTGTCAGAGTTGGCCTAAGGAAACAAGGTCTGACAATCCGGATCGTGACACGACCATACATGACTGTCGACGACACACTCACACTTACGTCCGCATACGATTGATATACTGATGCTGGCTGATGACGTACGGTCGTGTCACCCACACTACTAACCGTTGTACCTTATTGCCATACCTGGCGCAGTATATTATTATATCATGGTGTCAGAGTTGGACACTGTAAGCGCAGCGTTCCATCTTTCGGACGGCTCCATGATTACGTCGAAATTATTAATATTTTCATTTGGTGTCAATAGCCCTATTGTGGAAATCACTACACAGTATAAAACAAAGTCGCTTTCTCTGTCCCTATGTCCCTATATAGGGATTACGTAGGGACGTACTCTTAAATCTTTAAAACTACGCAACGGATTTTGATGCGGTTTTTTTTAATAGATAGAGTGACTCAAGGGGAAGGTTTATATGTATAATACATGCATCAGCATTGCACCCGTGCGAAGCCGGGGCGGGTCGCTAGTATACATTAAAATAGTGCTGAAGATGTAGTGCAAGAGAAAACAGTGAACCGAAAACTCCCCCTCTTTCGCTCGAATATGCAAGTACGAAAGAGAGGCAGATATTTCATTTTCAGTTCGAGGCTAGGACCTCAGGCTGTCATAGGTATGATTTGTACACCTAGTCAATAAATCAACTTAACTCCAGTAAACTTACTGCAATATCAACCTTACTCCAATAAGCACAAGGTACTTACTTGAGCGAGTTCTGGTGTTGATGGCAGTGGGGACACGGCGCACGCGGGGGCTCGCATACTGCTACCGCCAGCAAGCGCTCCTGAGACGAGCATTGAGACTGTAACAGAGAGACATACATACATTAAAACGTGATAGGATGGAATTTAGACAACTAACATGCTAGTAAAATGCTTGAGATGTTTTTGAAATATGTTAATTAGGTTTTTTGTTAATTAAGAATATTTCGAACTTATTTAGGCTTGATTTGCTGCTACGCTGACGTCGGTGGTGCGCAAGAATATATACAATTAATAATTTTTTTTCCCCGCCGGCGGGGACGTTCACCGTGCGATCTCGACAACACAGACACATATTTATTTATTTTATTTGACACACCAACGAGATACCAAGCTAATACATTAATAAGAACATAAAGTTAGATGACGCAAGTCCTGCCTGTATCTCAATAACAGGCGTGCAACATCATTAAGTTAAGATACCAGGTAACAATAATCAAGAGTACAATTTCAGTTTCCGATATCAGCAAAATTACAATTAATGCGTTATTGTCCCTATTCGTCCCTGTACCGCCGCATACCGGGTAGAGTCAGTCCAGGTCGGGCCTAGTTGAAATTCTTTCTGGACTCTTCTCACAGTGAACCAGCGACAAAACTCCCAGTAGCTCGATTTCACTCACAATCTTAGAGTATTCCAGTGTTTAAACCACCAGCGTGGTCGTGTCGGAGGTTTCCCCTGGATTTTCCCCAGGCCACTCTCCAACCGCGCACTCCTATCGCTTATATATACACAATGTTCGATGAGACACCGCGCAGCGACGTTGAAGTCCGCAGCAGATTTTTATACATATATATTCGTGCGCGATTTCGGCAACCAACGCGACGCGACGTCAGCGTATCAGAAACTCAAGCCTTATAAAACTAACAGACATATTGACTATTGTGTTGTTCCCGATCAAAAGCTACCATTATGTCAATGTGAATAAGGATTACTAATAATGACGTTATCAAGGGAATATCGTCTCACGAAAACCACAAAATGGGACCTTTTTCTTGGGAAAGACATAGTTATTCATAGTATTTTGTAGTTAATAGTCGGCGATGTAGGGTAATTTAAACCTTCTAAGATGTAAAGTTCGAAACAGCCTTTACCAAAAACTCCTTAAAATATATCGGTGCTATCTAAAAGCGTTTTGATCTACAAAAGCGAAATAATCCATTTTAGAATGTATTGTATAAAAACATGCTAATCATGTTGAATTTTGGCCGCTATGAAAACGATTAAGCGCCGAATTGATGTTTATAATAAATTATAAAATATAATGGACGAAAATATGGCATTACCGTTTTAAAAAGTTATAAAAACTAGTAATTACGAATGTTAGGTACATACAGTTTTCGCGAATTCACTTCAAAATCGTGGAAATTTCGTACCTCGTGTTCGATGATCGTAGATGTATTTACGTAGATCGATCGTTGATTAAAATAACTAACCTTAAAAAGTCAAACATGACATAATTTGTACTGGGATGACAGATATCACCGTGCCCAAGATATGTTGAAAACATAATAGATGTAATTATGTAGGAATATAATAAACGGGTCACTCACTTCTTTCAGGTCGAGTATAGTTCGACTTGTTTCGGACCAAGACGTGGCCCTCAATCACTGCGTGCGAGACGCGCGGCCATCGTGGCTAGTTCTCATGATGACGACATGTTTCGGACCAATGTCCGAAATATAAGACGTGAGTGACCCGTTTATTATATTTGAATATGTCTGAAACTCACGGGAGTTTTATATTTAAAAATGAAATTATGTACATATTTTACGTATGTTTATTTTTTACGCTCTCAAGTTTACTTCATTTACCCTGCGCCGCTTTTAGTGTCTCCGTTTAGCATTAAGTCCGCCATTTGTACATTGTATTGTCTCTGCAGTAAGGTTAAAACAAATAAATACATGATTGATTTATTGGGACTACCTATTAAAAAGATTAATGCAGTAACTTGCTATGGGGATCCACCAGAAAAGACCATTTTTCACCGTTACCTACTATTTTCATAATCTCTCAGCCCAATAACCATTACATCAAGTTATTCGCCAGTTATAGGGTCATAAAACGCGACGATATCGCTCCTAATTCACTAATACGGCCATTTACTGGCACGTTACAAAAAGTTGCAATTTAATATGTTTCCACAGAGAAAACAACTTATAAAGAGACACGTAGATAGGAGTAGCTAGTTTGAGTAGTTTGGTACATTCATTTATGTTAATAGCTTAGCTCCTATTAGTTTAGTTTGTATATTGCAATGCTCGAAAGAGCTCATGTTTAGAACTACACCTAACTTTAAGACCTAATTGGTACAACATGAATGCAATAAAGAATCTGAATCTGAATCAACTATGTAGAAGAAGTTTGTAGAACCAAATTAATTTCACACAAATCTACTATATTGTAGATGACAATACAACGACGATGGCTAACTAAAGACTGCCTGATGGTAAACAGATACCGTTGCCTATGAACGCTTGCGACTGTAGAAGAATCAAAAGCCGTTGCCGAAAATTTATTGGTATGAGAACTCATGTGGACAACTAACTTCAATCATTTCATACCGAGAACAAAATGGACCGTGATCTCGCACCCAGCCTAAGACAGGAATCGATCCCGCGCCTCTGATTTGCCGGATAAGCACCCTTACAACTACCCATACCACTACGTCATCCCAGCAAATCTTTGCCTTGCGTTCTAAGCCGCTACTACTAGCGACCCCTCTGTATTTTCACAACTAAGTTATTAATTTGCTTCTGCTGCCGACGTGCCTAAGCCAAAGGACAGTAATGACTATTTGCTAAACTCGACTTACGGACCCGGACGATGTTATCACAGCGTCCATCGAAAGATGGAACGCTGCGCTTACGGCGTCCAACTCTGATACGACGCGTACACTTAGGCATTCACGCCGGCGGGGACGCCCACCGCGCGATCGAACAACACTGACACATATAGTCCGTATTCGTCCCGGTACCGTCGCACACCGGATAGAATCAGTCCGACCCAGGTCGGGCCTACCTGAATTCCTTGCTGGACTCTTCTCAGCTAGGCTAGGTTTAGTGAACCAGCGACAAAACTCCCAGTAGCTGGATTCCACTCATACCTCAGATTCGGTCGAAACCGCTCAACCAATCTCACTGGAGCGAAAACTCTTAGAGTATTCCAGTGTTCCAAACCACACGCGTGGTCGTGCCGGAGGTTTTCCCCTGGATTTTCCCCGGGCTTCTCTCCAATCGCGCACTCCTATCGCTTTATTGGGCCCGGCCTATATAGCCACAGTCAGGTTCAAAAAAAATTTTTTTCTAAACTCGAACATATTTAGAGATAAATCCAATTGAATAACAACACCGCGAATTCTCGGGAGCGCTGCCAACCTTACCCACAACCAGGAACACAATTCCACATCATCATCAGCCTTCTTCGCCTGCATACTATCAAACTGCATTCCTATTTGCATATCCTGTTAATTTTCTTCGTACTGCCATGACTAACTGTACACTGGTTTTCACAGTGAAGTGATTTAATTTAGAATCGAAAATAAGTAAACAAAACAACGGGCAACGCCGAATTCCACCCGTGACATTGATGATTAAAGCTATTGCTATGTCAAAGAGTGAGGCAATACACAATAATAAATAAATGCCGATTTACATAAGAGGGTAATCTAAACAAATGTTTTTAAATCGCGTTAATGGCCGCACATCCCGAACCGTGGATTATGTCATTTATTAATAACGGTAATAATCTGATAATGCCAAGTGTATTATGATGACATCATTGTAAGTGGAATTGCAATCTATGTAATCTATATCGAATTCTACAGAAAACAATTGTAGGTAGATACCGTGTATAATATACCTAAGAAGTTAATGCTTATCGCAAACCACAACGCTTCGTTAAATAAAATAAATAAATAAATAAATATTAGATGACAATCTTACACAAATCGAACTAGCCCCACAGTAAGCTCAAGAAGGCCTGTGTTATGGGTACTAGACGACGATATATTTAATATATATAAATACTTAAATACATAGAAAACATCCAAGACTCAGAAACAAATATTCGTATTCATCACACAAATATTTGCCCTGACCGGGATTAGAACCCAGGACCGTCCGCTTCACAGGCAGGTGCACTACCCACTAGGCTAAACCGGTCGTCAATCACACAATTGTTAATGTACGTATTACATTTCGTCCTTACTTTACAATACCTCATATTAGGTACCTAATTACATAAAACTAGAATAGTACATTACTGCAGACGTCGAGAAAGAAAGGCTTGCCGGGTGAGTAGGCATAGACGTATACCATCGACAGTGGTACGAAGCCGGCAAGCCCATTTCACGGCAAGGTATGTATAGTGACTTTCTTAAACATATGCAATGAAACAAAAAAATTACATAGGTATCTCAAAACACAAATTTAATTTTCCCTCCAATAATGTTTTTTTTACGGAAGTCGTCCGTATTTCGCGTGCGTAGTGTTCGAATAGACCCTATTTGGGCCATTATACACAAGTTAGACAACCTGATAATAAGAATTTTGATTTCTATAATAAATAAAATAAATGCAGAAGATTTCAAATATTTTCTATGGTCTCCGGTGAATTATGTATAGACAATATTTTAAATTTATTCATCAACACATTGAATCGTACAGATCAGTTCATGTGTAATAGGCATTAACGCTAATGTTTTTGGTCCGATAACCATTCAGCCACTAGAAAATAATTTAAAAAATATAATTCAGCTGTTTAGCCTGGGGCGCTACCGCGAAAGCAGCATCGTACTTTCTCTCTCTATCGCTCCAATGAGAAATGTCATTAGAGCGACAGAGAGAAAAAATACGATAGTGCTTTCGCAGTCGCAGCCCTGCTCATGAACACAGACGCCATGTTTACATTTAAAAAAATTTAAAAATATTTCCCGGCCTAGGCCTTCAATTTCGTATGAAATACCTTTACAGTTCTCTCGAGTTGTTCCGCCGGAAACGTGATACTTTTAAGCCTTTTATAGCGAACATAACGTCAATATTTCAGTGCATGTTTGAGAAAAAGTATACTTGTTGCAGTCTCCCGTATACATTCGAGGTCAAAAATATCGGGTCACCCTAAATTAAATAACCGCAAAGGTTTCTCTATATTTTACACTAGTTTTATTTACATGATATATTACTTTACCCAACAGTACTAGCAATTCCCGGAATACTATCATAAAAATATCAATCTCCAAAACTGACGACTTTCGCGATGTCTCGCACAAATAACATTGTCTATTTCATGGATGTTTAGGAGTCCTAATATAAGATTTCAAGCTTACATGGTCATTTACATTAGAATTACGATTTGAAACGGGATATTTACCATGTATATTTGTATTTGTGCTCGCGTATTGATACTGTGAGTGTGGTGTGTCGTGACCGTAATCGAGTTTCACGAGACAAGGCGGACGGTGGTAGTGACGGTGACACTGTGCGAAAAAAGCGAACCAGGAAGAGGGTAGATCGCTATGGTGTGTGGGTAGACCACAACTAAAACTCGCAGCACGTCAGTTAATCCTTGATAATGGCGCTTGCAACAGTGCTGAAATATCGGGAACTCAAAAATGCAAATATACATGGTAAATATCCCGTTTCAAAT
Source organism: Epiblema foenella (assembly GCA_963556455.1). Classification (NCBI taxonomy): domain Eukaryota; kingdom Metazoa; phylum Arthropoda; class Insecta; order Lepidoptera; family Tortricidae; genus Epiblema; species Epiblema foenella. Next base: position 12,302,534 of record OY747116.1, on the reverse strand, counting down.
CGTAATTCTAATTTAGGAGTCCTATTTAAACCTGGAAACGTTAATTTTCTGCAGGTTACATATAAAACTAAATAAAGATCATGACAGGAATAAAAAAACTGTACAAGGTTGCGCTATTTTAGGAAATATGACGATATTTTACGGACCCGTATTTTACGTCCGCGAGTGGAAAACAGAAATTCATGGCGGAATTACAGTGTACATTAAAATACACCGGGAACAATTAAAACTGATCAGTTTGTAAGAAAATTCTATACAAAGTGTACCATTTTATTTGCTCTTAACTATAGTTTGTCTACATTCAGCACGCGTCAAGTGCATTTAGCACTTCAAGTCATTATCACTTATCGCACTTACCTACACTCCGACAAGCTCTTGGATCGCAATCAAAACAATTGATAACACTACACCCATTCAAATACCTTCTCTATAGGAAAGGAATTAAGGTTCAGTCTTCAATACGAGCCGAATAGCAAACGATGCCAAAAACCGCATTAAAAGACTCACTGTATAACATAAACCATAAGATTCAATTTTGAATGCGAACCGCATGGCCAAGACTGTCTAGAAGAGCATTGTAATACCTACTCAAATCATATGCTAATAAGGTTCGTTTTTCAGTGCGAGTCATACCGTAAACGATGCCAAAAGAGCATCGCGTATACGATGTTATTTCTGATATATAATTAGTGCATATCTCGGCGGGAATTCGAGATTCCGAATAGATTTTCCGGTACCTAACTATGTATATAACTTCGGCAACCTTACCCTTTAAGTCTTTTCATATGGGTGCTGCTCCCAAGCATTTTCACAAGTAAGGTAACTAACTACCTTACTTTTTCATTAAAGTTCATCATTAAACGAGGATGTACGACAAGTTAATAAATAACCTAAAAAACTTAATATCAAGTTCTTCTTGATAGACCTATCCGATAATGAATATCTGTCAAAAAAATCATTTTTAATACAGTTGCTCAAAAAGTGGTACTTTATGTAGCTGTATATCGTGCGCAAAGTTGAATTTCTCGCACTAGTGCTTTTTACTTTCCCAATTTTTTTTAATTTACTGTTGGTCCAATTCAAACATCCAACAAAAGAGTTTTATGTTCAATCAGTTTACTCATTTATTTAATTAAGCATTTGGCATTAAGTTTATATTTATATTATATTTAAAACATTAAAATTCCATATTAAATACGTTAAAGGGATATCATATACTAAAAAATCTAACACTGTTTTCAGAAAGTTGTCTGATTGAGTAGACCAATGACCGGAAACGAATATTATGCGAGACCTAAGATTAATAGAGTATTACGCAGGACCGCCGCGCCGGATGAATGAGCGCTTGTTTTTTTTTCGCCAAAAAATACATTTATTTACAAATAAATCAAATGTAAATTAATTATAAAATTTAAAAACACTGTTTTTTCATGTTTAAATGTAATTAAATGACCACGTGACATAAAATGTCTCGCAAAATAGTTTTGGTTTCGGCTGAATGCTGACAACCATGGCTTGTTGAAAAAAGTATATCAATTAAAAGTTAAACCGATTTTTTAATTCCCGCCTCTTTCATTCATAATTTCACAAATTAATTTTGTAATGACGTATTGTTATATAATATTTTTGTGTTGTGTGCAATTTATACCATTGTTAAATAAAATGTGTGTAAACTACGCCAGATGTAGACCAGGTACGTGAAAAGCCAACAATGGCAAGTAAAAAATGTTTTGTTTTTTTTTAATTACTGTTTTATTTAGATTTGTTTCTTTGATATTTTTTCGTCACTGTATTAAAAACCGTCGTTTGATATACGTGCGGAAGTGTCATTTTCACTCGTCCCGGGAGAACTCGAGACTCGTGCAAAATAACATACCTTCCGCACCTGCATCAAAATGTACTATTAGTTAAGTAGCCGCTAAAGTTCGTTTGTCCTTATCTGTCACTTTGGCATTTACGTTTGTGAAAAAGGTACAATGAACGAATGAACAAATAATTTAAGTTTGCACAGGTTACGTATGTTTTATGAATGAGGGAGCAAGAGTGCAAGTTAAATAAAAAAAATAAAATAAAAAAATAAGAGCTTGTTGACCGAGCAAGTGAAGCGTCACCATTTTAGCTTGGGCAAAAATGCTTTCATATATATGATGCATTTTTGCCCAAGCTGAAATGGTAATGGTAAATACAGACGTCCTCAACCGATTGAAATGAAATGAAATCAATGACATGAAATCATATATTCTTCAATTTAGGCATATTACATGCACTTACGAATGTCAAAAAACTACCACCGGTTCATAAAATAAACCTCTGCCTCGAGAAGAACCGGCATAAGAAACTCGGCGAGGTAAATGATTTTCAAGAAATCTTGTGAGCAGGTTCGATAATATGGATTTTGTCGATTCAATTCATGGATTTTTTCAAAATACCGAAGCCATAGGTTTGAGAACGTAAAAATACCACTAAGTATAGGGAGGTCTGTGTTTTACAGAACCACTAATACTTTTGTATCACTTTTTATTTTGTTTCTGTTATATTTTATAAGGTTATAATTTGCCTTCGGTGAAATAAACACCTTTTTGTGGCAAACAAGCGTGTGGCCTGCCTGATGGTAAGCGGTCACCGCAGCCTATGGACGCTTGCAACTTCAAGGGTGAAACATGCTCATTGCCGACCCTTTAAAAATGTTAACACTCCTTTCTTGAAAAACCCCATACCGTAGTCCCTCGGGAAAACCTCCACAACCGGATCGTCCAAGGGAGGAAATTCCCCCGAACCGTACTTTTTTTTGTCATTAACAGAATTCGGCCATTCGAGCCATATCTGGCTGTGCTACGGGCGAAATCCGTAGGTAGGTAGAACAAGCTTGAAACTAATATTCAACGGCCACGTGGGTGGTAAACAAGTATCTATCCAGCCCACTAGAGGTTAAGCCAAGCAGTTATTTCGGTTGTGTATGTTTGTTTCGAAATAATCGTTTAAGTACTATTTGTAGAATAAACATTTGATTTTGATCTTAAATTAAAAAACCGGCCAAGTACGAGTCGGACTCGCTCACGAAGGGTTCCGTCTCATTATCTATAAAAAATGGTTGTATGGAAGCCCCCTTAAATATTTATTCATACATAAACTTTCATGTATTTTTACACTAGTGTGATTTTCCAGAAGTGACTTTCCTGTATTTTTATACTAAACTGTAAGTTATTAAAAATACGCAAGTAACTCTGCCTGTCTGACCTAATAAATAAATAAACACGACCGCACCAACCACGCACCGTATACAGATGTGTATCGTTTTCAACCCTATTAAATCAAGAAAATCTCAACAACATAGTGTAGAAATTGAACGCCAATTTGTAACAAGTCGCCGATAGATGGCGCTGTACCATCTATCGGCGACTTTTGTTACAGAGCGACTGAATAACTTAGTATGTGTGGTGGTTTTTCATAGATAATAATTCTTTATCACGTAAACTGATTTAAATTTTTTTTTATTTGAAAGAAGGGACACAGCATAATTTCGTACGAATTTATAAAACAAAAATACATGCAAAGGTGATCATGTTACAAACTTAGTATAGAAATGTTTTTTGATGATAAAAAAAAGAAAAACTAGATAGAGCTATAGTTATATTTTTCCTGTAAAATATACATTGATATAAATGTTATGTATGTAATAATTTTATATTTTTTCCTTGGTAAACTTCGGAGAAAGGGGGGGGGGGACGGTATTGCTTTTACGTTTTCGCTCATAAAACAAAAATGAGTCAAAGTAAAAAAAAAATTGTTTCAGAATGTGGAACCCAAGCCCTTTCATATGACACCCCACTCGACATATTAACTAGACTTTCAAATTCTGAACCACCTATTTATTATCTCTCATTTTTCACAGAAAATAAAAAAAATATTAAAAAAAGTCATGTTTTATGTATGTAGGTAAGCCTTCTTTATAACTAAGTATTCCAAATTTCAAATTGATAGCATAAGTAGTTCTTGAGATATTTAGCGATGTGACAAACATACCGACAGACAGACAGACAGACAGACAGACAAAGTGAAACCATAAGAGTTCCCTTTTTACCATTTTGGTACGGAACCCTAATAGACCTCCTTACATCCCGGCGGCGGCGGTAGGTTTTCCACATTGCGTGTGATCCCAACTAACCAACCGGAGTGCATTCGTTGCGTGTCTCGACCGTGCAATGAACAGATAAGATAAATCGCTTGCCACTCCGCATTTCGCACAATGCCATGGGCGCGCTGTTATAGTATACATATACATAACTTGCCATAGTTCACGAACAAATAGCATACATGGCTAAACAAAGTGACATAAATTAGGGTGCGCAGCCTCGCCCTGTTGGATGACCTAAAACCACTCCCTGCAGGAAACGTTACATGGCGTTATATTTACTTTCGAGGTTTTTAGAAGGGTTTCGCTTAGGTATATCATAGGGGCGTTCAACGAGAATGTCGCTTACGTGACACTTTATCTACTGGAAAAAAAAACAAGTCGCGTTGGAGGCCCAGACTCACTTTGGGTCGGTGAGCCATTGAATTTTTTTTTGTATTGCCATTGGTGACTTGCGACAGTGAGCTCTAAGAATGGGCCCAATAAGAAAGCTCAAGGTCACGCAATGGGGAATTGAAAGGGCCATGATCTGAGTTTCTTTGAGAGACAGAACTAGAAATATAGTGATCGGCAGCACAACAGAGCTGAGTGGCATAATATATTTAAATTTCCGAATGACAGCACAAAACCATTACTGAAACTTTGAAACTGACAGGTGATTATAAATCCAATTGTTATTCTGTCTTAACATGGACATAATAAATATTTATTACAAACATATGACTTTTAGATGCATAATAAAAAATTAAAAAGTAATTTAGCTATACAATCACACTGCTTGTAAATAATTTATTTATTTTTATCTGACGTGACAATCTGATGCGCTGTGATGCCTGACACAGTATGAGCCGTCACGTCAGAACGCATCATATGTACAGTCAGCATCAAAAGCAACTACGCATATAGTCTTACACGCATAGTTCAAGTCCATATTGTAATGGAATAAGAACTTTTGACGTGGCGTGATCGTGACGTAGGTTTCCCCTGGATTGTGTCCAGGCTACTCTCCAAGTGTGGGACAACCTGCCTATGCGACCTGATGGGCCAGCATAGGGGGAGGTACAGCGTAGGTTATTGAGCCCGGCCTGTAAAGCCACACTCAGGTTTAAAAAAAGAACTTTTGACCTCTTCATTTACGTAATTACTTTTGATGTTACTGTACCGATACAAATGTAGCGAGGTACTTGAAATTTGTCACGTACGTGAAGTCATAAACAAAAAGGTTTTGTCACATTTGGCACACAAATTATATCAAAACGTTTCCAAGTATCATTAATCGGAAAATGAAATACTTGAATTTCTACGTAACTCAATTAAATTCAGATAAAAAACCGATTAGCAGAGCACAGTCACGCCCTAAGACACCAAAACCATTTCGCTTTAAGAAGCGTACACGTTACAATACAAAGACTTCAATCGTATTAAAGCGGCAAGGTTTTAACTTGGGCGCCAAATAAGGGAGATCAAACAAAAAGTGCAAATATAAAGGTTACCGTAATATCCGCGAATTATAAAAAGTTGATTGTATTCATGCTTCACGTATTTAGACCTTATTTAAATTACAGTACAGTTGTTTTTTGTTCATTAAGTATCTCAATTCTTCATTCTCGGGAAGTGATTCAGTCTCGGTCTCACACATGATGTGTCCCGGAGACACGCTAACACACATGTGCGATGAGTAATGTTCGAATTAGATAATGAATATCGTAACGTAATTTATCGTTTGTTCACGTTTTTAAGGATTACTAAAAACGTTCCAAGTAGAATTTGAGACATGCAATTTCAAGATTGAAATTTGGGCATTCAAATATTTAACCGGCTAGCACTTTTGAAGAAATGCTGAGAGAATTTTTTATGTATACTTCTTTATTAATATGAACAAGGTCATCAAAATCTCATATCTGTTAGTAACTAAGGCTCGGTTTTAAAAAGATCCGTTAGACCTTATGTCGGTTTGTTATGTCAAAAAATGTACCGAGTTACTGAATTTTGATCTGACATTTGATCTAACGGATCTTTATAAAACACGGCCTAAAGCAGGGTCTTATAAAGATCCGTTAGACCAAAATGTCAGCTAAATACTAAATTACAGTTCTCGGCTCCATTAAGCCTTCGCCTTCGGCTCAGGCTTAACACCCGCCTCGACTGTATTTACCAACTTAGCACACTCATATCATAATGTACTAAAAAATGCGCAAGTAACTCTGCCTATCAGACCTAATAAATAAATAAAAAACCAATATATCCGCCGTTGCCAATATCAAATCACAGATAACTGATCATTGGTAGACCTTATCTAGTTGCAATAAGTTTCAATAATGGTTAGCTAACTGTGATGCTGATAGTAGATATACTACAGTTCACTTACAGATAGACTGGAGCTGCCCGGAGTGGTCCCGTAGCCCGAAGACGGGAGCGATGCCACCGACCACCTGCGACCATCGCTGTGGAATAAAAGAAGTAATGAGCAAAACGTAACTTCAAATTGTTAATGATCTGATAACGGGATCCTTGAGGATTTAGTATCGTGTCGGCTTGCCTCCGGTCTGTCCGTTCCGGTCACATTTGTAGTTCGATGGACTTACATATATCGTATTGATCATATGTGATAATCCACATCGAAAGGGACCTTATGGCGGCCGGCACTTACGCCTTTATTGCCGCTGTTCCAATACAATAGTGAATAGGTGTAACGTAAGCGCCTGGGGTTACAATAAGTTGACGTACAGTCGACAACAATGGGATGTATCCACTTTTGGACCAAGATAGTAAGCTATTAGATACATCTGTTTGTATTCGACTATACATACATAACCTAACTAGATACCGGCAGGAAACTGAATTAACGTACAGATACGTCTCTCAACCTCTACCTCATCTGAGTTAAAGCTATTTCAGGTAATTTGACGTGAAACAGTCGGTTTCAAAAGCGCAATGTGATTATTTTAGCAATTTTGCTGTAGTATAACAAACTGGAAATGATCTTTTTTTTTATCAAGTGTTCGGAGTATTGGAGCTACCTAGTAAGTAAATAAAATACCTGTATCAGGTAGTCCAGTTCTTACATTAGTACAGGTGGATAAGAATTGTACCAACACTTTTTTGTGGCTTTACAGGCCGGGCCCAATAAAGCGATAGGAGTATGTGGTTGGAGAGTGGCCTGGGGAAAAGTTCCTACACGTGACATTAGTAATTCAAATAACAATAATGAGGTACTATAATGATTTGTTCTCCAACCACAAAGCTACTAACGTAGTCGGTAGGCTGCCTGCGGACCTGGCGGTCTTGGGTTCGCAACTCAGAAAAGGTTGAATGATTCTAGATAATAAAAGAAATACAAAATTTTATTTCGTAAATTATGGAGCTGGATCTAAATCCTGACATCTGTATTATTTATGGAAGCGAACAAAACCCTATGTTGATTCAAATGTGTCCATTTGTATATACCTAAGCAAAAAATATTAATATAATTAAACCACATCGTATCCGATTTCAATCTTGACTATTACAGACGTAAACATTCTTGTGAACGCAGGTCACATTGGCGACATTGTGCACCAAATTACAGATACTGTAAACAAGAGTAAATAAAAAACATATATAGACTAGGTCAGCATACATCGAATCCGTCGGCTTGATAACCTTTTCATGCGCCAAACAAGTTTTATTTGCCAAATATCCCCGCGATAAGACAAAAACAAGGTGTGGCTCCATGCTTTATCTTTTTATTATTGCTGAATCTGGTTGTCGGTCTAATCAAAATGGACGATAAAGTTGAAAGAGAATATGCAATAGGGGAACTGCACTCTACTGGCAAAAATGTATGTATAAATGCATGTTCACATAGGATTAACCGTGAAATTCAACTGATGGCCTAATTTCAACCATGCACTTGGCGGAGAAAATGTGTGCCAGTATAGTTTGTTCGGTGATCTAAGGCCAATTGTGCAACAATAGCAATTTTTAATTCGAATGGCCACAAGTCGTAACACGTGTGTTCCGTAAATAGAGAATGTCTCAACAACTTAATATACCGTCAAATATTTTTTGTCGCATTACCATGCAATTTAGCTTTAGATAGAACGTAACCTATTTATTTCAATTCCTTCGAGATATGCTAATACTTATTATCACAAATCTAGCGTCGAAGGGAGACGATTCAATGAAAGGAACGATTCAAAGAAATGGTAGGAACACGATACATTAGGGACCTATAAGCATTAGTCTCTCTCAAACTCCTTTAATTGGAAAGAGACTGCCGCTTGTTAGTCATAATTAGTTACAAGTTATGAATGTTAATTTGTTAAATTATGCTATAGGCACCAGGAGTGTGGGCGTCGTGTGAGGTAGGTATTCTCGCCCCACCTCATACGTCCCCTGTCCCTACTATTATGTACTAAGCGATATATGTAAGAATATCTACAATACTTACATATCCTTATTCCTAGCATGGATAGACATGTGAATTTAGAACAATAGCGTTACAATGATTATATTTACACAGCTTTAGCTTACACCTTATTCAAAACTGCTATGATTATGACTCATGTATCATGTATCTGCATATTATGTTGAAAAAGCTATGAATATAAGCTATATTGGTGTTCTACGATATTGAACCTTTAACTTTACATAACAATGTTGATTTTTGCGGTAATTATTAGTGAGATATGAGCGTGTGTAAGTTACTTTCGATACATATTGCATATCCAGTCATTTCATAAAGCGCTTATCTGGTATGAGATTTCTTGACTCTTAAATCCTTTCTATATAAAGGTATGTATAAAATGCTTGAACCGTACGTGAATTGTCCTTAACATTGGAATGTTTATTGACGTGTTTCTATATTTATTATTAACCCATTTATTATGTGTATTGTTCTTTCTTACTTTTAGTAGCAATGCTATGAAGCAAAGTAAAACTCTAGCATACTTAGTTCTTTTTCTCAATTGCCTAAAATTATACTAAATCTAGAGGCAAATCGATGACTTTTTGTTACTTTATATCACGTTACATTAAATTTTGAGGTACGTTTTGATTTGATTCCCTCGTCTTTTTGAATTTTTTTTTTAAAATGTAGTACATTCATATACAATGTATGTCTTAGTGGGAACAGTTTAGGATTTAGATGCATGTTTTAGATTAAGTTTTTATTTCTGAAGTATATCTATGTCTGTTTGTTCTCCAAATGAATAAAGTAAAAAACAGAAATAAAATTACTTACACATACACAAAGCACAGTATGAAAATCAGCACAAACTGACGACGACAATTGCCGAAACTCGCTATATCGTTATAGGTGTTTGTATGTAAAGCCCATGTTATTGTACAGTCAGCCAAGAAAGTATTCTGCCAGTTTTGAACTCTATCTCTATAAGGTTTAAAAATCGTAGATCAATTTCTTGACTAAAGCTCGGTTTTATAAAGAAACGTTAGACCTTAGGTCGGTAAGTTACGTAAAAAAATCACTGAGTTACCAAAACTTAATCTGACATTTGATCCACGGATCTTTATAAAACCCGACCTCACTGTACAATCGAATTCATAAATATATGTATGTTCCCAAAGGTTAAAAAATATCTGAACAACTTTATGCCTATAACAATTAAGTCGTGTTCACATATGTTTGAGCAGTTTGTCGGTGCACATATTTTCTAACTCGAATGTACTACATAAACTAACATAGAATGGGTTGTGGAAGGATGGGTGATAATATGTATCTATTTGTTTACATGACTTTTAATTTCACTCTCAATGATTGATTCTACTTTACCTGTCTTTAGCAATGACATCAGTAGTACTAAATCAAACAGTCATTATATCATGATAATCAGCAGTTTGGTAAATGCTATGTAATTAATGTTTAATACAGCTACACAAACGTCTATAAAAAGGATTAATTGCTAAGGTATTTCATCAGAACTAAAGCTGCGTACATAATACTAGTACAGTACTTTTATCTCACGTACGCGGGTGAGGCATGGTTGTGTGTTGATCTATACATGCACATCGCGTATGTGTGGGTACTGGCCATGGACTGGGTACTGGGGAGCTACCGCGAACAGCAAACGAAGTTTTCCCTCTCTGTCTCACTTATGTGCAAACTTGCAAGTGCGACAGAGAGGGAAAACGTCGTTTGTGGTTCGCGGTAGCACTCCTGGACGGACACTGGAGAGTACAAGCCATGAGTTCGCATTGTCTGTGTTCGTATGTCTGAACTACAACTATGTATTGCTAACTCACGCTTGTGAGACAAAAATACTGTACGGTATAAATAGAATTTAAGTATTCGTCTCTGCTTTAAAGTTTGACTAAGCACATAATAACTACAGGATTAGCTATTTTAGAGCGTAATCATAGCGTATTACAAATAGGAAATATGCATAACATATGTGGGTCATACTTAGTTGAAAAAACAAAAGTCGTCCCTCTTGTGGTCAATAGTTAACGGCTTATGTGCATGTTAGCTATGTTTTATTACAGGGATTTATAGAAACGGAGACACTGTTTATGTGGGTTGCTGGTGCAATCCAAAATTAAGCTTTGTAGTCCTTAACTTTTGGTATGTCCACAGAAAAGACGCGAACCTAAATCCGCGTATCCATGTGACGATTTGTCAAACGCTATCTTTCCGTATTATGTTCTAATAAATAGCGGTACAAACCACAGGTCGAAATTTTTCCACAAATAATCCAAATGCCTATTAATTGAGTAACTACTCTGACGTAATTTATCTTAAGTTCAAAATCCATGTATCCTCGTTTCATCGCATCACGTTCAGCTGGTCTGTGTGTTTCGAAACTTCAAGACTTGACTGGAGGGCAGCGAGGGCTCTCGGCTGAGGACGGGGTTCAACCAGTGTTGCCAGGGCCGTTGGGACGAAAGTTACATTTCTTTTCTTGAAAAGTTACATTTTCTAATGCAAAAGTTACATTTTATATATTTTTCATAATTAGTATAATTACTTATCAAAACGTTCATAATTACTTATCAAAACATTCGATTCTAAGAAACGAGTCGCCATATACAGCTACAATTCGGCGAGTTCGGCGACAGAATTACGCCGAGCTGATGGGCGGTGTCTCAAATGTCATACAAAGTTGCAAGAGACGGACAGACAGAGTCGTACTATGTAAGTTATTTTGTCACCTTTTCTGTATGGAAGCCTATAAATTGTGTCGCTTGATCCCGGTTAGATAAAATTACCTTTCTTTTTAAATACATCATTAAATACATCATACACCATACTTTTTAAATGTCTCATTATCCTCAAAAGTTACAAAAAAATCCTTTACAACAGAAGTTACTTACATGTTACGCGAGCCGGTCAAAAGTTACGAAAAATGTAAGAAATGTAACCATCTGGCAACACTGGGTTCAACACACAGAATACTTACAGCTCCTTGCCACGCTTCACACTGGAGGAGAGCAGGGCGTGGTGCAACGGGTGCGGGTGGGGGGGCCAGCGCGGGCCCTCGGCCGGGGACAGGGGCCCGGTGCCTGGCGAGCTGCAGCGGCCTGAACCGACCTGAGGGCAAAGCTGCGGTCAGTTTTTTTTTCATCGTGTAACTTCGCTCAGCGGTTTGATACAAATATTGGGACAAAGTCAAGCTTGGTTATGCTGATGATTTTATGCCAATTTTAAGATTTCACTATACCATCATTGGGAGCATGAACGCTTTATGTGTAGGACTTAGAGCATTCCTCCCTCTCGCACTAACATACTTACTAGTGAAGGACGAATGCACCTAAGGCGGGCGTAAATCATTATAGTATAGACGTGTGAGAGGGACGAAAGCTTTTATCGGACGTTAACACGACCATACTACCGGTACAGAAGTCATACAAAAATCCTTCAAGCCGAGAATACGGAAGGTTTTTATAATATACTATATGAATACAGATTATAGAGTATAGATCAATGACCAGGAAGTATTGGAGGAAACTGGTTACTGCGATCATTATTTATATTAGTCACGTTCAATAATATGTATACGTCTCAAATTAAACATAATGCATGCGTATAGTACATGGCAAGACTGCGACGCAACTGTTTTTTTGGCAATTTTGGACTCTATTTATATTACAATATAGTCCAAAACTCTCCCGAACTGTATTTAGTGCCGAGAACAATTGTAAACATATTGTGAATTAGCCTGTAGGCCATCTAGACACAGGACATGTGGGCACAATGGAACCAAGTCTAAAGTTGCGCAAGCTTCGCGCCCACGGTTGTCCTTTCTGCTAACAATGACGTAGCTTAGCTTAGTAGGTAATTCTGGCAGAAAGGCACGCACGTACAAACATACAGAGTTACAAAACATCATAAATTATAAGAAAGAACAATACAATAAAATACAAATACCACACACACCAATTGCACACCTCAATAACCTCAAGAAAATCAATCTTAAGAGGCCTTATAAGTTTTAAAAATGTTTTGATTTCAAATTATGACAAAAGTATTTTTTTACTTTAATCACTTAACAGATTTAGATAGTGACATAGCCATTTCTTGATTTTATTGTGCCTAGTAGAATTTAAGCGGAAAAATTTTTAGTTTGAAAATGGTCGTTTTGGAGTGATGTTTGAAACGATATTTCTTGATGAAAAATGCATAAAAAAACATTTAAAATGTATGACACTAGGTCGCAATAGTCCTGTTCTAGATAGTAACACTGAGAAAATGTTAAGATACGTGTCAATTCAAACAGAAAATGGAAAGAACAATAAATCTGGTAACATTCTCGTATTAGGGAAATATAAAAGTCGTGCAATCTATCACTGCTTCGTCTCGTTCGAAAAATTTCCGGACATAATATATAATTGACTGAGTGAAACTGAGTTCTCTGCTTCATCTTCGACAAAAATGTTTTCGTATGTCCAAATTCCAGATTTTATTTCTACTGTAGCATTATAATTTTACAGCAATGTGATACTGCATGTTTATTTACTATAGTCGAGTTTTTTTCGAAGGTCCTTCTCGTGGCAAAGGTTTATTTTTCCGAACCGGTGATAGTTTATTTACTTGACATTCATACTTCTATAGGTACATGTAATAAGCATATATTGAAGGACTAGTAAATAACTTTGACTTTGTTTTGGTCAACTTTCACGCATTTTCCCCACTAAGGTTTTCTTTACTTTCTAATGTTAAATCTTCTGTTATCTACCAGTCTTTCTAGATCGATCGGTGCGCTCAGTATCTAAGCTATTTAAGTTATATACCAAAAACCGTATTGAACTTTATCTCAACGGTACAAGATCGATAATCGCACACATATTTAACTGCGCTGTACCGCGGAATTGTCTGAGCTGAGTCATCCCATCGTGACCAGTCGTTCATTGTGCCCCGTATATTGTTGCAATAAGAAACACTTCGACACGGTGTTTTTGTGCGATCTAAAAAAAAAATATAGAAACTAAACTAAAGCTGGAACTCCAAACTGTATTTGACCTTGTTACAGTGCTTTAAGGCTTGGTTTAGATTTGATTCGTATAGGTAAGTGTGATGACATCGTTTACAAATATTATTTGGAGCTTTTATACTAAGAAACGCTGTAATATGGGTTAGCTGCCATTATTGTGAAGTATCACAAAAAAAAATATAATCGTTTTTTCTAAAATATGAAATAGCTCTAACGGTTGAGTTCCTACATCTTGCCCTTAAACGGTTTTTAATAACAAAATACATCATTAAAATAGTTTCCCATTACACTGATATCATCAAATACTAAAATAGCTGAGCGACTTAAACCGTATAAGCAAGGAGGTAAGGTCTACCAATTGAAAACCAACGCCTTAACTTTATAAAATACATTTTATTGATATTTAAGTAAACAGCATGGGGTCGTTGAAATTTCTAATTATACTTTATAAATATTGTCTAATTTATAATTTAATTGAATCCCGCCATCTGTTGAAAGCTAAGAGAAAGCATTCCAAAGCAAATTTATTCAAATCAGGGTCATTACAAGCGGCTATAAAAGTGAAAACCACAGGTTCGGCATCATGAAGGCTTGTCCCCTTAGTTATAAAAGGATAGAACGCAGCATTTTGAGATTTCCGAGTATGCAATCTTTAAAATTCAATGCATATTTACGTGTTGGCTACTTGACTTATTCAATTCCATTCAATGAGGGCTATCGTTTTTGTGCTCACCAGTTGGCGCCACTGTCGAGTAAGGTCCAGCTGTCAAAAATGGTTATTGGTTATTATGGGCAGAACGAAGTATATCAAACATCCCGCATTGTAGCGCAGTCACGTTTTGTTCGGAAAAAAGGAAGACTTAAGTTTCCGAAAGACAAAATTGCCTCAAAGCACTGACAGTCATTGACATTGGTTATTATGGACATAAGAACGAAGTTTACATTGAAATCATATTTAATACCTTAAAACCGTAGCGTAAACATATCGAACGTTTTGTTCGGAAAAAAAAAAAATTGGTTGCCTGTAAAGTCGGTATACGGGCGAAAGTTTTACGTGACAACGACTTTGAGTGCTCGCCCGTATACCGACATCCCGCCCGCATGTCTGTCTCTCTCGCTCTTAGGCGGGCTAACCATGCCTCTCACTCGCTCTCATTGTGAGCGCATAACGTGAGCGGAGCGTAACGCAGTTTCTTGAAGTGTCACCCGGCAAATCAATTTATAAGACGTTGTCACGTCAAAAAGGAAGAAATAAATTTCCGAAAGACAAAACTGTCCCAAAGCACTGACAGTCATTGACCCGTGACTCATATTTGCATAATCATGCTCAGGTATTGCAAAATACTCATCATATTGTTCCAATTAGATATTAACCCGCGTAGCGAAACCACAAAGAGTGACATTTGACATTTCAGAGACCTCACGCTACACTAGCGCCTCTAGCGGCGTAATCATACGCGATAGCCCTCATTACTTATTGCGTTTCATGTTAGTACAATAAAATCTAAAAGTTAAGGACAGTTCATCATGAGCCCTTTTGAGCATATCAAATTGTAAAAATAAAATTTAAAATGTCAAAGAATTAATAATTATTACAATATTTCAAGTCAGTTAAGTTATGGTATGCTAGATAAAATTGTATATGTATATATTATAGTTCATTACATTTCATTAATTTAAAATCATAAATTATACTATTATTGAATATTGATTATATAACACATACTTCGGTTATAAATTTCATGTCTGGTGATCTCAGAATCATTTAGGAACTTATTTATGGTGTTATTGGAATCAGTTTTTAGTGAGGATCAAAAAAAAGTATATGGGGCCAACTACACTAAGAGCACATTAAAATAAAAGACAAACTCTTTTCGTCGCTAGCGACCGCAGAAGCCATTGAATCCAAAGAACATGAAATAATACAAACAAAAATCTATTTATGCCAGGTTTTTTTAAAGATCCGTTAGACCTATGTTGGCAAAGTTACCGTAATTTGATGTGACATTACAGAACCACGCGCCTTAGCAGAGGTATACTAGGTGTTGGTATACTCAATCGTGGGGAGAGGGGTGTGTTTATCCCCCCCCCCTCGTATCCGTGCCTGGTTGCGTTAGATTTGATCTCTTTGACTTGACCTATTGAACTAGAACACAATGCCTAAGGCATGGGCGCATGTTTCGACATACCGCTTTTAATTGTGCAACCATGAAAGCAATCTCCAGATGGCAATGTCACTTCGATCAATTTGATAATTATTTCTTCTATAGCAAGGACATACGATACGGTTCAGAGCAATGAAATTTGGTATAGTTAGCTCAGTATTCAAATATATTATGGTAAATGAAATGAATAAATGAGCTTTATTCTGAAAGTAGGCCACAATGGCACTTTTACAAGTCTTAGGCACTTACATACTCATATACTAGTGTCTCAACACTTTAACAAGTCATACTTATATACTCATATACTAGTGTCTCAACACTTTAACAAGTCATACTTATATACGCATATACTAGTGTCTCAACACTTTTACAAGTCATACTTATATACTTGTATACTAGGGTATGTACTCGTATACTAGTGTCTCTGTGAACTAGTGTTATTTTTCGCACAAATGTGACCAACGGTGATAAGGACGCGGGAGGGGTCAAAAAATCACGAAAAGTGTGACGTACTTTATGGGTGACTACGTAAAGGAGAAAATGTTATATTACAGTTGGGTCAATCAACATTTCCTTATTGCTATTCTGTCCCGTCATCCAGGAGACGACAGTAACCGCGTTTCATAGAAAAAAATGTTATAATATGGAACTCTAGCATGCTCAAGAGATAACCGACGTCGGAATGGGTTTAAAACCATTGCTAAAACTCATGTTTAGTAGTACTTATTTAGTATTAAACCCTATAAAATCTCAGTTTTTAAGAGTGACTCAGGAGACGTAACTATGGTAACGAGCAACGAAATAATTGATTGACCCAGTTGCAGTGATAGGTTGCCAGCCCATCCCCCGTCACCCACAACACATTTAACCCGGTTCCCAGTCATGAGAAGAGGTTTGTGCAATTCTAACCCAGCACCCCACGGCTCCCAGTATCCGTTGGTTTTATCACAAAGATTATGATTATTCATAATTATCTATGAAGACCTATTGACAGGTATGTGACATTTGATAACGAGGTAATGAGATTCTGATTGGCTAAACAATTGATTCCACGGCTATCAATGCAGATAGGTACGTAAGGAATAAGGAAAAACCGGCAATTTGTACCAGCAACTGTAAGTTTCGGTCATCAATGAATCAGTTCAGATTGAAAATTGTTCATAAAGTCACTTTCTGTTGACTCATAACATAAACCTACTTTCCAGTCAGTCTACCCAAAGGTTGTTTGGAGGAGACCGCCTGTTGTGCAACCTCCCTGTATTTCTATTTATTCCTTGTGTATGTGCTAATTTATTAAGTGACGTATAAAGAGTATTTGTAATGTATTCCTTATTTGTGTCTATATTTGTGCATTCAAGACTATAATTATGTAATAGTATTCTAACTGTTGAAGGTCCTAATAAATACCTTGTTGTTTCATTCATAAAGTGAAATTTCAAAAGAACTACAACTGACAGTCAGAATTTACAGGGAACAATGACCAATGTTCCCATTCTTTGACATAACTGTGTAGACATAAGTATTATTATCGCATGTAAACAAACTGTCACATCTTACTCGTTATTACAGTCGAGTCGTTGCACACCGCCACAACATTACGATGGTTACGAGCCCCAATGCAAAATAGCTCGTCTAGTCGCAATTCTGCATGCGTATTTTTTTTCAAAAACTAGTATTTCTACCCGAATCGACTTTGATGATTAATGGAATACACTAGACGCAATGTCACTAAAGCTAGCTTAGTTTTGAGTTGTACAAAGTGTACATCTCGTTATTTATTTTAAAATAATTTAATTATAAATATTACATCTCACACGCAAATAATTACGTCTGCTTCATATTTAAGGCAAAATAGGTCGTCTATTTAAAATAAAACCTGTTTACCAGGGTTCGTAATATAAAATATTATTTTCAAATTGAATACGGAATATTCTCTGTCATGTAAAATGACAAACCACTATATAAAAGGGCAAATTCAGCCTAATTTTTTATTACTCCAAATCGTTTTTCTATCGAGATGGCACGAGGTAAGCCAGTGACTGAAGAAGTGCGGAAAATTATAATCTCCAGTAACAATAAAGGCAAATCTACGTACCAAATTGCCAAGGACCTTTCTATGCCAAGGTCTACAATCCAAACTATCATCGAGCATCATCGAAAACACGACAAAATTTCTTGTTTAAAGAAATCCGGCCGCCCACGAATTACTACTAAAGCAGAAAACAGGATTCTGAGGAAGATCATCAAGAAAAATCGTCGTGCAAGAGCTGGAGAACTTACGGTACTATGGCGTGACGCAATTAAAAAAAACATTTCAGTGGATACTTGCAAGAGAGTGATGAAGAGGATGGGCTACGGTTTTTACACTGCTAAAGAGAAACCGTTACTTACACAACGGCAGAAAACTAACAGGTTGAAATTCGCCAAAAAGTACAGAAATTGGACCGTCGATCAGTGGCGTAAAATTATATGGAGTGACGAATCTAAATTTGAAGTCACAGTAGGCGATGAACGAAGTAAAGTCATTCGCGAAAAAGGAGAGGCATTTCAAAAAGATTGTCTTAAGCGTAAGGTAAAGTTTCCAGCTTCCTTAATGATTTGGGGCTGCATGTCGGCACAGGGTGTCGGCTGTCTGCAATTTATAGATGGAACCGTCAATGCCGAAAAATACAAAAGCATCTTACAAGAGAGTTTGCTGCCGTCTATACGTAAGTTAAAGTATAAAAATGCGTATACTTTTCAACAAGATGGTGCCTCATGCCATACCGCTAAAGCAACGATGGCGTGGCTGAAAAAGAAAAAAATACCTACCATGTCGTGGCCATCCAGCAGCCCGGACTTGTCTCCCATAGAAACGTTGTGGTGGAAAATGAAGAAGAAGTTGCGAAAGGACCCGTCCAGATCAAAAGCTGATCTTAAAGAGAAACTTACCTGTGTTTGGAATGAAACAACCCCGGAAGAGTGTCGACAGCTGGTAGATACAATGCCGCTCAGAATTAAAGCCGTTTTAGATGCAAAAGGAGACGCCACCAAGTGGTAGACGTTCTAATCTGCGTCGGTAACACTAAAGACGAACTTTTTTGCATTTTAGTTCAATTGGTGAAACAATGTTTTTTTTATTACCAAGGAAAGTTCGTTTTTTTTTTCATTGAATAAATAAAATACGATTTATAACTTATACTGTTTTTATATTGCTAATTCTTCCAAACACCTTCGTCCCCCAGAATTTTTAGGTTAACGTTAGTTTAGTACATTTTTTTCCTACCAGACGTACTCATTTGCATTGGGGCTCGTATGTGTAAACAAGGTTATCATGCCTTATCGGACTTTATCGTTCTGACCACAAATATCGTGTCTATTTTAACTATTTGTTAATTAATTAGGTTTTTAACCCTCGACGCAGCGGAGGAGTGTCACATATGAGGCACTCCTGCCAGGAACCCGCCTATTCCGGAATCCCGGTAGCTCCTCGCCACGGTAACCCGGATCCCGCGGCGGTGGAGGGAGAGGCTGGACTTCTGCGGATGCGTGTAGTCCGTGTGAGTCCGTAGCAAGTTTGAAACCTCTTCTGTTTCTTTTGACCTTATAGAATAGCGGAAACATCTAGATGGATTAGTAGTACCTAATGTGTCCGCATTCGTCGCTACCATAGTAAATGACATAGTATTATGCTGTGTACATTATGTTTATGTATTACACAATACGAGTTTATAGAACGACTATCGTTGTAATCTAAATGACTTGCTAACTTCAATCTAATTTGTAGATCTAGTCATGCTTTAGACACGTCTATAAAGTTATCATCTGCAGGTCGCATTTCTAAACCGATTCTTCAGAAATTTTGTGTGCAGGTTCGATAATTATGTACATAGATTTGTTTTCACGAGTCCGTCTTTGCATTTTTTCTTTAAATGACGGAGCTTTGGGATATGTACACGTAAATAAATGCTCGTGAGGTGTCAGCTCACAGAGCCAGTACGTAGTAAATAATCATTGTATGTTTAAACTTCTATTACTTTGGGAGTTGATGCGATTTGAGTACTTTAGGAATCGAATTTCGAAACGCATCTATACGGTTACAATGCAAACGACACTCAGTTACATAAGTAAACATAAATCATATCCTGTGTTTATATATCTATTTATTTGTATTTTCAATATTTACACGAATTATTTTCGTAATTATCACGTTCGTCACGATTTAACATTTAGAATTCGATTATAATTGCATCCTTCACCCGATTTAAAATAACCAAAACCAAAACAAATCAATATTAGTATAAGTTCATAGTGACATAAGTTGTTTTCTAATTGAGATGTTGAACTGTCGGAGCAGCATAAACAAGCAAGAATCGGCACTGCAATTGATTGGCCACACTTGTTTTATTTTATTACACACTCAATGTCGAATTGATTACAAAATAACTAATAACTGACAATCAACACAATGGTTTTTAACAAGCTTTATATTAACTTACACTATTGGTAGTGTTCGTACCTATGTAAGTTGTCCTTCAAAATGTACAACCCATTTTTCAGCCACTTGAGATATTTGGTATTATGCAGGCTCGCCAATGGACAAATCTATTAAAAACTATTTTTTAAACTTATAACCATGACACAAGGGACAGAGAAAGACTTGAGGCGGTCAAGAAGTGGTGCTGGAGAAGGATGGAAGGAATAAGCTGGACAGAAAAAGTCACCAATGAGGAAGTATTGGGAAGGGTAAAGGAGAAGAGACATACTACTTACAATAGAAACTCGAAGAGGGAAAGTGATACGACACGACGATCTAATACAAAAGATAATGGAGAGGAAAATTGAGAGAAGGAGAGGAAGAGGAAGGCCGAGGGTTAATTATTTGGACCAAAAGAAGGCAAAGGACTGGAGTTGAGTAAAACGGATTGGAGAGAACTGCACCGCTAAGAGTGATGACGATGTAAGCTCGGTGATAATGTATAATTGCATATGGCAAGGTAAACCACTCTTAAACAGCACAAGATAAACTCGTGTTTGGACTCATTAGTACCCTCACAGCGAGTAGAGATAGATAATGACTGTACAAAAACGGCGATAAAAACTTGCACCAATTTTTTTTGACGGAATCTTTTTAAATGCCATCTGAAAATCCTCCCAATGCTCCTTCTGTTATACGAGTACTCTTAGTACTTGCAGTACGAGAGCGGTTGCTAGCGTGCCGCGGTAAGTACATGACAGAACGAATAATACATAATCAACGCTATGATTTCTTCCAAGTCATTCGAGTACACATCTAAACCTAACCTGCATCTAATGCACATAATGTACACAAGTCTATAGCTGTTATGTCACGTTAAGTTAAGCGTTGTTTGAAGGACGAGAGCGGTCGCTAGCATGCCGTGATATGGCAGAACGAATAATAAACAATTTTTACATACTACCACAATGGTTGCAGAAAATAGATCCGCGTGTTTATTATGCGCGCTTGCAATGACAGATGTGTCATATGCTAATCGGCCCTCTATTTAAATAAAATAAATAAATAAATATTAGAGGACAATCTTACACAAATCGAACTAGCCCCACAGTAAGCTCAAAAAGGCTTGTGTTATGGGTACTAGACGACGATATATTTAATAGATATAAATACTTAAATACATAGAAAACATCCAAGGCTCAGAAACAAATATTCATGCTCATCACACAAATATTTGCCCGGACCGGGATTCGAACCCAGGACCGTCAGCTTCAAAGGCAGGTGCACTACCCACTAGGCTAAACCAGTCGTCAATTTTGCATGCATTTGCATGTATACAGTGATTTAAGTATTAGGACAAATGTATTAGGTCACCAGGGTACGTTCACCGGATCTCTAGTGACCATTTATACCTGTCTCTTTCCTGTCTGTGACATCTCCATTGATCATCTTCCGTTTCAATAATCGATCGGCTTCTTAGATAATGTCACACTATATCGTCTTATGCACCAGTAAGCACCAGTTTTTGCGGGAGCATCGGCTATCGTACCTTCCAACCCGGAAGGCAACCCTGACCTTTCAGGATCAGACTATTAATGCGTAGGCACATGAGATGTACTCAAGTCGTCTAAAGATCTAACTACTGATGTCATAGACAACAAACTGGGATCATAGCTTCGTAAGTTGTGTAGCGTTCAAAGCTACAGCACGGCCCCACTTCACATTCAATATTGATTGCTTACTTTCTCAAACAGCTTGCACAATTGTTGTTGCTAAAACAACCTTGCTCTTTCTTGGTTCAACAGTTTTCTATTATCATAATCTCTACCTCATTTTTAGGGTTCCGTACCCAAAGGAACCAAACGGAACCCTGTTGTCTCTTCGACTCACGAGTCCGTCCGTCCTTCCGTCCTTCATCTCTCATACAGGTTTTATAGCAAAACGGTTGGAGCTACAGTCTTCAAATTTTCACAGTATAAGCATCTTCTTGACCCAAAGCCATACAAATAGTCAAATACTTATTTGTGCAACAAAAGAACAAAGTTGTTTTTTGCTGCGAGTGCTGAAAGTTAGAATCTTGAGCGTAGGGAGGGAATCAATAGCACAAGATGGAAATAACTTTGCTCGTGTAAGAAAATATTAAGTTAAATGGACGCTGTTATGCAATAATGTATCAACTTACTATAGGTTTTCCTATTAGGTTGACACACTATTGCATAACAGCATCCAAATAATAACAGACTTTTATTTAGCTCCTGACCTGAAAAAAATATTTTTAAGGGGGGGCTCTCATACAGCTAAAGGGGGCGCGAAAAACAATTTTTAACCTACCCCATCGAGTGGAGTATCGTCTTTTAGCTTATTGAGCAGATAAATACTATGTTTTTTGTTTTTAGAAATGTTGTAAAACAAAGGAATTCGAAGCCACCAATGTCAGACTTGGCCGGTAAATAAATATACAGGTAAAAAAGTTTAGTGCAATGTAATGAACCAGGAGCCTATAAACCTCTCGCCCAATGTATACCCGAGGGCCTACTCCGAACTTCGAAATCCGAACTTCGTATCGTGCCGTCCCTTTCACTCATATGGTGTATAACACGAGAAATTCGGATTTCGAAGTTCGGAGTAGGTCCTCCGAGTTGATCGTATGTAACCCGTCATTAATGTCACTTAGGTTCGGTTTTATAAAGATCCGTTAGACCTTAAGTCGGTTTGTTATGCCAAGAAATGTACTGAGTTACTAAAATTTGATCTGACATTTGGTCTAACGGATCTTTATTTACCCGGCCTAAATATATCATTGTAATTGTTTTGTATAAGCTCCGACACATAAAAGCTTCCTTGAGGCCTACTTGCAAGAATATTTGTATTAAATATATACCTAAATATTTAAATTGATTGTATAACTACAATTTGACATGAAAATAGGCCGCATATTAAATAATGTTTAACGGAGTAGAACCAGACAAATTCAAGTTGCCGACTGTACATCTCGTCTTCCGTGTATTTTATAGGTTACCGATAGATTAATGAAGCCTCACATTGGATTAAGTTGAGGTCAAGACTTCCAGACAAGGTCAATACCGAACCTTGACAGTGAAACTGATAATGACGTTTGTCGTATTACAACAGCATTTCCTGATACTACTTAACGAACTGAGTTTTTTTTTCTTAATCTAAAGCAGTAAAGGTATCTTGACTATCAGGCGAGAAATAAAGCAAAGAAGTAAAAATAAAACGGACTCCAAAAAAGACTAAAAATTAAAAAATGATTGCCTTACTTCTAACTGATAAGGCTATTTTACATTGAGTCAGTAACTGACGTCAGTGCTGGCGCCGAAAACTGACTCGTGCTATTTAGACGCAGTCAGTAATTCGTCAGTAGTCGAGGATGATGATTGAAATCAATTTATACGATGGCAGTGCCAGATCAGCACTGACTCGGCAGTCGACTGACGTCAGTTACTGACACTGTGTAAAATTGCCTATACAACCGAATTGGATCCCTCCTTTTTTTGAAGTCGGTTAATAAAATGCGTCGCTCTATTGTAAATGAGACGAAACGAGAACGCTTCTCATAATCGATTGTGTATAAACGCCATCCTATTGTAAACGTACTGAAAAGATGAGACACTGAAATGTGACTCGTAGTCATGGCTTGCCCGCAACGGTCACAGAAATAACAATTGGAAATAAAAAAAATTAGGACACGAAGGATGACCCGCGCGTGAGACAGTTTGCTCGTGATATCCGAGTTTGCAGCGCTTGTGCTTCGCAACTCGAAAGTCCGATTTTAGGGCTGAGCGTCGCCAGTGCCTTTACCATGAGTTTACATGACCATACTCGCTAGCGACTGCGTAAAAATTAGTATGGGCAAAAGTACAGCGCCTCTGGCGGTTACGCAATAGAACTAAGAATCGACATACTAAATCATTTAAATTCTTGCGCTTAAAAGCTTGGTAAGTTTGGTAAAGTCCGATCAGATATATATGAACATTGTCAAGAGGGCTGATTTATACGACAACAGACTAAATGACACTTTGACTTGTTTACTTATCGGCTCTGAAGTTAACTTTGAAATATGTTAGAAGGGAAATAATTTCATTTCCATAGCGTTTTTTTCAGCAGTTTATTACCTACTAGCTGCGCCCTGCGGTGTTACCCGCGGATAAAAGGTAGCCTATGTTCTATTCTGATGTCTAAGCTACAATACTGGAAAGTTTCATAGAGATTAGATCAGTAGTTTTTGAAATTAAGCGGAACGTACATCCATCCGCACAAACTTTCACGTTTATAATATTACTAGCAGCGCCTTGCGGTGTTACCCGCGGTTAAAAGGTAGCCTATGTCCTATTCTGATGTCTAAGCTACAATACTGGAAAGTTTCATAGAGATCCATTCAGTAGTTTATGAGATTAAGCGGAGCGTACATCCATCCGCACAAACTTTCACGTTTATAATATTATAGGATAGGATAGGATTAGGATATACATTATTGATTATGTTAAGCTCTTGACTATGAATCGTTTTGGATATTTTTATAGCCAGAGTAAGAAATTAGTTACAATAAAATTCCGCAACATGGCGCATGGTCATATGTTACTCGTATTTCTGGTCGGGCTTTAGCTGCGCATGCGCACCGGTAACAGGTTAGCGACGCCACACAGACTGCGCGACGCAAGCGCTGCGTTACCACATACATTTCAGCGCGCAGCGGTCGCGTTGCGCGGCGTCCCGCACGCTGTGTGACCAAGCCTTTAATGATACTTACACGTAGAACGAATTGCAAATACACTAGAGAGCCAGCATTATAACCAGCCAATGCGACTTACCACAAGAGAAAGCCTGTGATGCGGTGGCGGCGGCGGCAGCCGGGACGGTCGTCTCGACACCGTGCATGACTCTTTCTGCGGACAGACAGACAAACAATTTCAATAATATGATGAAAAGGGGATACACGTCACTTAGTCACTACTCAATGCACTTGCAATGATAAAAAAAAACATGTATCAAGTAAATTAGTAACGAAGACCGGGAAAAAGAGATTCTCTGCCGAGTGTATCATAGAGGGCCGAACATAAGCGACGTCGTCTATTATACGAATCCGGAAAGTCTTGTTTCAGTCTAGTCTAGTGATACTCGGTCGGCCCTACCCGGTTCTTCGGGCGATTAATTTCATTGGTGAATATGATGATGAAAGAACTTACCATGTGGGCGGAGAGAGTCGGAGCAGACTTGCCGAGCGCGGACCGTCGCATGCGCACCAGATTGGTGCGCGCTGCTTTACCCGCATCTGACAACAAATAACCAGTCGTCTTACACAATCGTATGTTTTGTCAAAATACTGAGAAGGGGTTGATAAACAAACTGTGGCCTTTACTCGAAGTTTCGAAGTGTAATGAAGACTTAAAGATGAAGCTTTATATTCGACGACCGGTTTAGCCTAGTGGGTAGTGCACCTGCCTGTGAAGCTGACGGTCCTGGGTTCGAATCCCGGCCAGGGCAAATATTTGTGTGATGAGCATGTATATTTGTTTCTGAGTCTTGGATGTTTTCTATGTATTTAAGTATTTATATCTATTAAATATATCGTCGTCTAGTACCCATAACACAAGCCTTCTTGAGCTTACTGTGGGGCTAGTTCGATTTGTGTAAGATTGTCCTCTTATATTTATTTATTATTTATTTATATTCAGACATGTGTACAACTTAGATTTTTCATACTACGTTGGTGGCAAACGTTCGTATGGCCAGCCTAGTGGTAACGTTGCTACTGTAGCCTATGAACGCAACTCCAGGGATTCGCATTCCCGTTGCTGGGCCTGTACCTACTCCGAATTTCGAAATCCGAACTTCGTATCGTGCCGTCCCTTTCACTCTCGTGGCATACACTATATCAGGGAAAGGGACGGCACGGTGCGAAGTTCGGATTTTGAAGTTGGGAGTAGCCCTCTGACCTCAATGCTTTTGTATGTGATTTAATGATCTTAGCTCTCTCAATAAAATATAGGCGCATATCAGTTTTTTTAATGTTAAATCAATATAGATCATCACTTTACAACCAAAACATATTCTAGAACGTCGAAAGTGACACATGATCAGAACATTAATTTAATTGTCCTCATTTTACAAACCAAGTCTTTCATAATAAAACCACGCCACATAACAAACATACCAATGTTACATAAGCCCCGAAGTTTTTCTCTATTTAATCAACGGATACAGATCATGCTCTAGTGGCCTATTTATCACAATCTGGGAATCCCACTCGATCTCAAGTGATACCCACACGTTTCTACTATTTTAAGATATCTCTATATAATTATTATTTTTATACAGTCTGAAACGGACAGAGGAAAAGCGGAATTCCGCTTGGGTTTCAGGGAAGCCGAACAGATTTTTTTTAATGATGTTGATGCTTGGTGACTGCTGACTGATGCTGGATACATCTCACAGGAGTCACAGGTTATTATTGATTAATCATCATCATCATCATCATTTCAGCCGAAAGACGTCCACTGCTGAACATAGGCCTCCCCCAAGGCTCGCCATTTAGACCGGTCCTGTGCCGTTCGTTTCCACCGGATTCCCGCGACCTTCACCAGGTCATCACTCCACCTTGTCGGAGGCCTACCGACAGCTCGTCTTCCGGTGCGTGGACGCCACTCAAGCAGTTTCTGGCCCCATCGACCGTCAGTCCTGCGAGCAATGTGCCCTGCCCACTGCCACTTAAGTCTCGCAATTTTGAAGGCTATGTCGGTGACCCCAGTTCTGCTACGGATAGCTTCATTCCTAATTCTATCACGCAGAGAAACCCCGAGCATAGCTCTTTCCATTGCTCTTTGGGTGACCTTGAGCTTTCTTATGAGGCCCATCGTTAGCGCCCATGTCTCATTAATGCTACTTACATTACATTATTGATTAATGCTACTTACTTATTTTAGACGCTTAGATAGTAAACACTTTGTACATCTGGATTATTATCATTTTCGCTAACTTATTTTCTTTTTCTGTCATGTATTACATAGTATGCAGTGAAACGATTACAGACATTGATTTAGCAAAGAACACGCTTTTATAAAAAAAATCCACCACTTTACAATTCTAATATATGTAAAATGTGACTCCTAAACTTGTTTTCGTTTTCGTTATGTTAACTTGGGGAAAACGAACACAATACTTGCTCGTTTATAAACAAGACATTACCTATGTATATAGTTTCGTAATAATTTTACTAAGAACCAAGTAAACAGGTAAACTCTAAAAAAAGTTATAAAATGTATTAAAACTTATGCTTTATTGAAACTTTTTTTAAATGAAAGCAAGCCGTCGACTTAGGCAAAAAGGAGAGGACTCCCGCTCCGAGTCATTTCAGGTCTATAGGCTTTCCGTCGCTATCCAGCGCGGAGATACTGCTAGTGTTAGGCACTTGTCCCACCGCCGGCGAGTAACGAGTAATCTCTTATTAATTCCACTCGCTTGAGCGAGAAAACGAGTAGAATTACTATGAAAGTACTCGCTGCTCGCCGGCGGTGGGACAAGTGCCTTATGGGCACTTTAGCACAAGGACGATGAGGGGCGGGTTATGTGACCAAATGGTTATTTTAATTATAATATCTGTTTATTAGCGAATAATGTTGCAAACTATATATTCTCAAACGGTTAAAACTCACGTATTAATTGTCACTCTGGACGACATGTTACGAACTC
The DNA here is from genome assembly GCA_963556455.1 of Epiblema foenella. NCBI lineage: Eukaryota > Metazoa > Arthropoda > Insecta > Lepidoptera > Tortricidae > Epiblema > Epiblema foenella. The sequence continues at coordinate 12,274,643 of OY747116.1, read as the reverse complement.
TTTGGGAGTCGGGATAAGTGCGTTCGCGACGACTGTGTAGAATGGGGTGAGTGGGGATTGCGGGGGGAGTAGGGATGCGAATCTAGAATTTATTTTTTCAGTAGCTACTTTAATTTTCGGGCACAGGTTGCTCTTAAAGTTATTTGATTATACTTTTAGACATTTCTTTTTTCCTTTGGCAACACTAAGTTGCCAAATCATACAATTTTAAAACACAAATTCACTGTCAAAGTTGATGCTTTAAAGCAGCAGATTTTTGTTTGAATTTAACTGCGTTTATAAAAAATTTGCCAAAGTAAGTTCTTCAACCTCGGATATCGTTTATATACTTACGAGGCTTATTAAAAACAGAAAAACATAAGTTATATTTTCTCTATCTCTCATCACCGCTCCCCAAGCTGCTCGGTCCTGGGCTTGGTGATGTATACTGTAACGTGAGTTCCGTCCCAGATGTTACCGTGTCCACCGAACGTATACGCCCCCTGTGCCTTTACCATGAGTTTACATGACCGTACTCGCAAGCGACTGTGTAAAAATTTGTATGGGCAAAAGTACAGCGCCTCTGGCGGTTACGCAATAGAACTAAGAATAGGTATACTAAATCGTTTACGCAGTCGCTAGGGAGTATGGTCATGCAAACTCATGCTAAAGGCACAGCTCCTTTTTCCTGCCATGCGGCCAGGATAATAAGCTTTTCCAGGCTCTCCGGTCCAATCTGATCAGATGGCCAACGAAGCTGAGGACACGTTGTGTGCAGATAGTGGAGAGTCTCACTCACATAATCACAAAGCAAGTTTATAAAAACCATCGTATTTATCACGATTGTGTATGTCGGCTATCAGCACGCAATGGTTGGAATCATGCCCTACCTACAGACTACCTACGCAATCGTACATTAAGGGGACGCCTGGATTCGGTCAGCCACGCCCCCCATGAAAGATATACGCTTATGTCTTTCGAGCACGACAAAACGGGATGCAACACTCTTCGCGAATGGCTTTCTTAGACAAGTCTCGATAAATATCTGACTGTGTGCAGTTTTATTAAATTTTCTCTTGACAGAGTTTAGATGAGGTAATATACGATAATTTTAACTTAATTTGTCGTTTAATAATGCGCTGTTTTAGTAGGCTGAGTAAAAAAAGGAAAATAAAGAATCAACTTTGGGTTTTTTAGGGTTCCGTAGCCAAAATGGCAAAAACGGAACCCTTATAGTTTCGTCATGTCCGTCTGTCCGTCTGTCCGTCTGTCCGTCTGTCACAGCCGATTTACTCGGAAACTATAAGTACTACAGTGATGAAATTTGATGGGAATATGTGTTGTATGAACCGCTACAAAATTATGACACTAAATAGTAAAAAAAAGAATTGGGGGTGGGGCCCCCCATACATGTAACTGAGGGATGAAAATTTTTTTTTCGATGTACATACCCGTGTGGGGTATCAATGGAAAGGTCTTTTAAAATGATATAAAGTTTTCTAAAAAACATTTTTCTTAAAGTGAACGGTTTTTGAGATATCAGCTCTCAAAGTCGTAAAAAGTATGTCCCCCCCCCCTCTATTTTTATAACTACGGGGTATAAAATTCTAAAAAAAATAGAGGTGATGCATGCTAATTAACTCTTTCAACGATTTTTGGTTTGATCAAAGTATCTCTTATAGTTTTTGAGATAGGTTGATTTAACTGTAATTTTGGTTAAGTTATTTTTGCTGTTTTATAGATACTAGTACGGAACCCTTCGTGCGCGAGTCCAACTCGCCCTTGGCCGGTTTTTTACTATACAGAAAATTTAAAGCAATCATGTTTCGGCTATTGTCAGAAACACAGTCATATAGTCAAGAATCATATGCCTGAAAATCATTCCTTATTGTTACCTCATCTGAGCAGAACAGCGTTTCAAAGAACGAGATATTTCTCGTTGCACGGCTATAAAGTAATATTAGGTATATTAATATTAAGTATATAGGTATCACAATATGCTGTATAGAAACAAAAGGAAACCCCGTAAACAACGTTTTCCCGAAGAGTCCCTACATGTTGGAAATAAACAGCGTCCACCAACTTAAGTATTTCCGAACGGCACGTGTTTATTTTAATACCTATTTATAACCTCATAGATTTTAAAACGTATTCTGTGTCTACCACGTCTACTGTCAAAACAACATGAATATACTTAGAATATTAAGTTTTATGATAATTGAAAATGTTGACTACCATTTTCGAATGGAAAATGAAATTAGGATCGGAATACCTATGTATACTTCGATTATATGAGTTGACCGAGTTGTCTCATTAATCGAAACTACTTCATTAATCGATTATATATCAATCTCAAAATCGTTCCCAGCATGTGAAGAGCTCCGTCAAAATGACTTTATGTACTGTTTTCTTGGATGCATTTTTTTTTAATTTATCATATTTACAAAAAGATCAATTATCATTTCACATGCTCGTATAATTTCGCTTTAATTAAATTTTTCTGCATAATTAGTTTTAATGAACATGGTAAATCGATCATCAATTAGATACACAGTCGATTTAAAAACATTTGGCCATTCACGCTTGACCGCTATTTTGACATTTTACGTCACCTTATTTCAGGACGTAAGGACTACTGTCTTTGAGATTTTTTATGAAACAACATGCGTGCTATTACGCACTCATTTGTATACGACATTTAGCCCGGCCTAACGCAAGCTATAAACATAACGGTTTACATAACCGATGATGTTCACTAGGCCCCACGTGTGGACACACCTACCGCGACGTGTTTATAAATAAACGCTGCGCAAGAGTTTATATCAAATAATTCCGCGTGGCTGAGGTATTCGAGTCTCGTTTGCGATTAGGCAATTGGCAAAGTTTGCAGGCAATATGAAACTACACAGTCATGGCGTGTGGCTTACACGCGAAGCGAAAAAAAAGTATCTCCCTCTCTATCACTCGTATTGGCAAGCTTGTGCGACCGAGAGGGAGATAGAGATAGTTCATGTCGGGTCGCGGCAGGCCCTCAGATTTAGGTTCGTCTCTTTCCTGCGGGCATAACTAAAGTCTTAACTTTAATTACGTACTAGAACCCGCTGCTCGCGAGTCCGATTTTCACATGACCTGTTTTCGTTGTTGTCGCCAAAGTTGGTTGATGGTGAAAGTTTATCGATTACCAACAAGTCCAATAACATAGCTCATGGTCACTGAAATGTAAATATTAGTCCAAACATAAGTCGATACAGCTTGACGGGCTACTCCGAACTTCGTGTCGTGCCGTCCCTCTCACTCATATAGTGAATAACACGAGAGTGAAAGGGAGACGAAGTTCGAAGTACTGGGCTTGGTTTGTTTAGGATTTTTTTAGAAAATATAATCATTTCATTAGGCAAAAACTTGATTTTAGAGAACAAATATCTGCCACCTGTATCGGTAGGTACGTCGGTCGAGGTCGCACGATATCGCTTGGCTTATCCGGTCTTACTTGCTTAGCTTGAGTGCACATCGCTGGCTCGCTCGTCGCGGATGCCCTCATCCCGAGTAAGAACTCCCGAAGAGTTCGAAACGTATATCGGCCGGAGTGAAAAGAAACTTTAAATGAAAAATCTAAGAGTAGACTCAGAAACTTTTTATTGGAAAATCCATTATATTCAATAGATGAGTACTATGACATTACATTGAATTTATTACATTGTATGTAGTATGTATTTTATTTGTATGACATCTGAATTGCATAGTTATTCGAATTATGTGGGTAGTCTTAGGATTAATGACGATCCAGAGATGGTGAATGGTGGTCTTCATTTTAACGTATTGACATCTTAATCTTGAATCTTTATTTTGGAACTTGTTGACATATTATATACCTACAGTGGAATCCGCTTATAACGACTTCGCTTATAACATTTGACCGCTTTTAACGACTTCGAAATCACCACACATTAGATTTCATACCAAACATTTTCAAAGTAAATCAGTCAGTTTTGTGCGACGTTCTGTTAGTGCGACGTAACACTGGTCCCTTGACTGTCGCTTTATCCGGATTCCACTGTACTTGTAAAATATTGATAATTTTAATGCAATTTGAAAATCTTTTATAACTGATGATCACAATTTCAGTTCCTTAAAAATTGACTGTTTAATTTTAAGTGATATTTGTATATTGTGAGATAAATAAATTATGTCATATCATATTAGTGACAATAAAATTAATACGTGAGTTGTAACCATTTAGTAAAATACAGTTTTGTCCTGTCTGCTACTTTCGCAGCTAACTGTACACAAACAGGTTCACTAGCATGACCTTTCTTTAAATATTTAGGTATTCTTTTCTACTAGACCTTCAGTCGTTTCGTCCTACGACATCTACAAGATGAATTATTAAACATCTCTTAGTCTGAAATGGAAACGTACGCCTGAGAAAACATTTTGCCTAAGCCCGAATAGAGGGTCAACCGGGGGGTTTTATGTGTCCTATGAAAGATTAAGGGCCTACGCACACAGCGGTTTTTAAACGCGCCGTAAATGTCATACCACGTTGTTTACAGTATCAGATGGTAGGAGGAGAACTCGGGTCGACGACGCGTTGAAAAAACCCGGTGTACAACTGTGCATAGGCCCTTATTTGTAGCAATAGACTATCCCCCTTATTCATAAACGTCTATCAAACCTATATTAGTTAACTAGCCGCTAAAGCTCATTTGTCCTTATCTGTCACTTTGACACATGTGCTTGCGAGACAGTGACAACAGACATTTTAGTTAGCAGAGGTTTGTTAAGTTTTATGAATAACGGGGTATGTCTATAAAACTATAGACACGTTTCCTAATTCTATTACCCATATATAACATTATTAAAACCGCTGAACCGATTTAGATGAAATTTGGTATGGAGTTTTAATCCCGGAGAAGGACATAGGATACTTTCGGACTAGGGATGATTTCCGTCCCTTATCGGGGTGGCAAGTTGTATGGAAGAGCGATGACTATTAGGTAAGCGCCTGATATTTCAAAAATACAATGTAATTGTATCGCGATAAACGAGTTCTACGCAGACAAAGTCGCGGGCATTAAAAAAAAATCAATATAAAATTTAGACAGACAGGAGACATTGAAGTAAACGAAAAGAAAGTTTTAAGAGTGAATAGGCTATTACTGAACCAGCGAGCTACATCTCAGGCCTTGTCTTGCCATCGCTTTCCATCAGGCGAGAGGCCAGTCGAAAAAAAATACCGCTGGCCAATAAGGTGTTATTCATTAATTTTCAAAACAATCAAATTTAGACACGCGCACGTACAAACAACAAACACGAAAGCGGAATACAAATTCGCTTTCGCCAAACTAAGGAAACGTGTTGAGGTGTCAACAGTAATTGCTTTAATCCATAACCTTTCGATGTAAAAACTGGTTTGGTGCGAGTCCGATTCACGCATTCCCAGCGCGAGTTCTGTTCCGGCCAATTAATTTTGCTTTTATTTAACAGGCCGTTACAAACTTTTAAGAGATTTTTAAAGGAGACGATGATTTTATTAAAAAATTTGGAGAATAAAGGAGTCATTCCGTTCATTTATTGTCTGTAGTAGAGCATAAACACAAAAACACAGTTTTTAGCTTGAAATTTGTCGATTCGGACATCTGTAAAGATATTTTATGAATGAAAAAATCATTAAATATAAATAAATATTTCTAGACAATCTTACACAAATCGACCTAGGTCCAAACTAAGCAAAGCTTGTACAATGGGTACTAGGTGACGATATACATATTTATATAGATAAACAGATACTTAAATATATAGAAAACATCCAAGAACAAATGTTCGTGTTCATCACACAAATAAATGCCCTGACTGGAATTCGAACCCGGGACCTCCGCCTTCGTAGGCAGGCGTAGACAGACACACTTTCGCATTTATAATATTAGTATGGGTGTAAATTCCATGATATTAGGCCGCAATAGGCTTGTACTCTTGTATACCCTTCGTCTAAGCGATCTATATTAGTGGAGTAGCCACCAACAAAGAAATATGGTATAGGCTACCTATATCACAACCCGTTGGTAACTTTAGGTACTTTCTAATTCTCACATTTTATTTTAGTAGTACTCTATTATTTCGGCACGTGGCCTATCGTCGCTTGCGATTGCTCAACAGTCACTTCGGAACCCTAAAGACGACGTGACACAGAGATAACCAAACGCAGGAAAGCAACAATGACTTTCTACGCCAATTAAAATTCAATGTTCCGACACTTGACAGTTTGTCAATTACACAACACAGTTAGTCAAGTGGGCAGGTTATTAAACTGGCTCCGTATAATTAGTATGCATCCATTAAGTAACTATGCAATTATGTGGATAAATTCATGGAATCTAGCGGATAAGAGCTTAGTGTTACACTGTTCTGAGACGTGTAAACTGACATTACTGAGACCATTCCATGGCGAATGTTCCGCTCTAACGCGCGAGTTTGCAATTAACCATCCCGCTCCCATCGGAAGCTCTGCGCATAGCTTCGCAAATATTTAGTACATTTCTATTAATTTTGGAAAACTGGATCACTTATGAAAAATCTATCCGATTAGACCGGTTATAACCATATAGGGCAATAACTATAGGGCGTTAGAGCAATAAAAAAGCTATGCTTTTTGTAAAAAAACATATCACTGTAATTGACAATTGGGTCATTGTCATTTGTAAAAACAAAAGTTGTCCATCCGGTGGTTAATAGTTAACGGCTTATATACATGGAAGTTATGTTTTTATTACATGGATTTATAGTTACGGTAACATCGTTTATACGGATTACTAGACCAATCCAAAATTAAGCTTTGTGGCCCTTAACTTTTGATATGTCCACCGAAAAGACGCGAACCTAAATCTGACAATGACTCAATTACGAAATCGGCAGTATTTAAGTTAATTTTTACAATGATTTTTAGTTTTTTTTGACAGATTATAACAAAGCATTTTTCAATATTTTGTTGGGTTATTGTGCTTCTTTGTTTCTTTTTCAGTCTACAGTATATTTTGTGTAGTGTAATTCTACATTATTTCTTCGCACTGGAAGCACAAACTTCAATATTTTCGTCAGATCTCTGAATTGGCCTTGCCTTAAGCCTTAAACTGATATACAATGGGCTCTATTTCACCTAGTAGATAGCCACGATACAAGGCCAAAGATGTAACTTACTGATTCAGCTATTAATATTGCCATAAAGAGACCTAAATTATAGCCGAGCAATTCTTAAAAAAGTTTGTACAAAAAAGTGTCAAAAATGTTTTTTCTCACTCGTATAGACGGTAACCATAAGAGGAAAGCAGGATTTGTATGAAAAATATGGGATATTTTTTTAGGAATGAAAACATAAAAAGCTCCTTATCCGAAGTCGGTGGATGACAGCACTAATAACAATGAAGACAGCTTTAGCTTTAATGATCGCTTACGTCTGTCCAGTTTCAGTACCAGCGTCAGTATAACCTTTCCAATTTTAGAAGGTCACAAGTGTGTAGGTAATACTAATGTTGTTATGGCTTTATTATGGGGACAGAGTGGATATACTTAGAGCACGTAGGTCGATGGCGCGTGTCCAAATATTTGTTATTATGCGCGTCCGCAGTAAGAAACGTGTCTTACATATACGCGCGAAAAGTTGTTTTTAAAACTACGGTGGTAAACAAGCATACAGCCCGCATGATGACAGGGAGACATCTGTCGCCTATGGATGTTTAAGATTCCAGAAAAACCACAAGTGCGCTGCAAACCCTTGTATAACTGAGGTTAGATACATTGACAGCCGAAACTTCTGTTGTAAACGAAATTTTCGTAACTCTTGAGAATAATGAAAGAAAGAAAGAAAAAAATATTTATTTGGTGTTACACAATAATAAAGTACATGAAATAAGATGTAACAGACACTAAATTAAGTATGAGGTATGAAAACCAAAATGAAGTTCAATTTTAAAAAAAATTACAATTGTATAATATAACCGGGACCAAGCGAGTCAATTGAAAGATAATAATTCGGCTGCCAGGCGGCCCCCTATTTCACCAACTTGACAATTATCACCTGACAATGACAATTCTACGTAGATTACCTGTGGATAAGTAATGATGCTGTCCAGTCCTCCTTTGTTTTTTTTTAACTTGACTGTTGATTTATAGGACGGGCCCAGTAAAGCGATAGGAGTGCGCGGTTTGAAAGGGGACTGGGGAAAATCCAGGGGAAACGAACGGTGTAAACATTGGAATGCTCTAAGAGTTTGCGCTCCAGTGACATTGGTTGCTTTGCTTCTCGATCCAATAATGTATGTCGAATGGTCATTATTAGGTGACAATTCTCAAGTCGGTGAAATAAAGCCCAGGTGACAGCTCGATAATGTCGACTGTGTGTATTCAATTAACCAAATATATATTTAACATAAAAGGAATTCAGCGAAAAGTTCATGTACGTACACCAACATACATTTTCTACATCGATACATGATACATTTTCTTATCAGCACCTAAATGTCTTTCATAAATCGACCTTATAGATAGCTACACAACGTACAGTTTAACAAATCAACTAACGAAAATAAGCTATTTTGTAAAATGACAGCTTGAAAGCCTCGTTTTCGCGTGTCACCAATAACATTAACGGGTCTGTCGTCTGTCATTGATGATATAACCAGTGTTTACGAACCTCCGATAACGAAAAATCGTTATGAGCGTAGGGGTCAAATGAAACTAGTCCTATGTTTCGTGAACGTTCCGTTTCATTTAATCAACTCGTCACTCTATTCAAACATTTGCAAGTCACCAAATAAAATAGACAGTGCGAATCGAAAACATTTTGCTGTAGGTATTATTACAATATTGTATGTGAAAGTTCGTGGTATAACAATTGAAGGCGACATTTTGCATTGTTAGACAGACATATTTATAAATTTTTATACTCCTGTACTTTATTTCGCGACTTACACAATCGTGAACTCTAATATAAATACATACTTTATTTATTCTTTAAAAAGTCTATCTAGTCTATTGCCCAAAAATACACTCCTTACCCTACTTTAATGAAAAATAAAAGCAGAGTTGGGTGCCACAGACTACTACAAATACTATGTTTAGTAGTCATTCTGTGGTGCGTTCAAGTGAAACTTTTATGATTAAAATCAGTGCTGCCAACTTAACGCAACATTGCTATAATTTTTATGTATTAATTAAATATATAATATATTATTTACAAATATAAATACATATATTTATCATCTTTTTTGTGTTATTTAACAAGTTTTATCTATTTTCGGATATGTTTATGAAAAAGAAACAGTTGAGTTCCGATCCGGATTTGAATTCAGTTTAGGTCAGATGCGAATTAAAAAAAAAACAAACCATAAACAAAGTGTCATATTTTTGATTTCCCACCAAATTCCTAATTGAAAACATAAACATTCAAGCTGATGAATGATTATATTACTTAAACAAAACGATTTTTTTGTGTTCATGAAGAAAATGTGTAGGTACGTTGATTCTTTAAAAATCCAGGAACAAGTTATATAGCATTATTGAAGAAATTGCGTAGGTAAGTTGTACAATTACTAAGGGAAAATATGGCGCATGAAAAGTCTGAAAATACTTACTTTTTATTTGAAATAAGTCGTAGAAAAGGTATTGTATGCAACGGTGTATAACTGGTATAAAAAGGCTCGTGGTGTCTTTACTTGCGATGTTCGCCAAGGCTCACATCGCAACCCACACCACTCGCCTTTTTATACCCTTCTTATACACCAGTTGCATAATATACTAGTGTCATTCTTCCAGGAAAAGTACGATTTTATGTCAGACCCAAAAGATACCCTTATGTTGCATTGTTATTGTCATCTGACATACACAAGCGTACAAAATTTTAAAACAGTACGGTTGGACTTTGGGAAGTTGGTCGAATTTTCTTCGCTTAACCTATAACTAAACTAAACTACAATAGCCTATAATATTACATTTATACGTGTGTCTAAAAAATATACTCCGAAATGAGCAGTGAACTAGTAGATATTCTCATTGGTCTTAGAAGGATTCACTCTTCGGACCAATGGTATATGAAAATCTTTCAGGAAGTGTTAACAAATCAATACCAAAATAATGTATTGCCCGACACTCTAACTAAAATACATATACATTATGATATGTCCTTGTAAAATTAAAATACCCAACTACAGTCAATTTCATAAATGCACATTCCCCAAGGTTCAAAACAATCTAAAGAAGCAATCATTATTTTCTTCAAGAAAATCGTGCTTACATATTTTTGATCACTTAGTCCGTGCACATATTTTCGAGCGTGACTGTACATATAAGTTATGAGACACCCGATACGACAAACGCTCGACACGGAGAGCCGTGCACTAACTGGAGCGTGTGCCCTTTCACACCCGACGCCTATTGTTTCTACGTCTGTTTTCATTATCTCCAGTCATAGTATATTTAAGATTGAGTTAGCCGAGTTGTGTCAAAGTAATCCGTACAATAAGCGACTTTATTTTGCATGACATAACGTTCAAAATCCAATAAGTTTTATAAATTACCGGCCAACACAAAAACTCTCAGCTATAATTGCTTGCGGTATTTGGCACTTGGGGCCGTTAAACTTACTTGTCTTTAAACCAACTTCAAAATATGATGGTTTCAAAGTCACATCATTATCATTACATCACATTATTCGGGTTTCGGTCTGTCCCCACTAAATGCACTTCTGCAAGGGATTTCAATAGCACTCGTCCTGGGTGAACCGCGGACCGAAAACGAAGTATCTCCCTCTCTTTCGCACTTACTCATTCGAGCAATATAGAGGAAGATCGGTAAGGCCTCTGATACTGGCTATTAAAGCGATAAGTCGGATTCATTGTCTAACGTGACGTATCGTGACGCGACACAACAATATGGTTGTCATACATTTAGTACGGTTAGATTTAGGTTGCCTTTTCATCAGAGCTATGATACGTTGCTATGGATGCGTTGATAACTTGATATCCACCAATCATAAGATTCATAAGCCACATTCACATTTGTCTGTCGTGTTCTGCTGTGAGGCATCAGAACGGTATCGGTTTCATACATTTAATACGGTTGCGTTCACATTTCTCTGATGCCGTGTGTGGGGCAAGTGCAACCTACCCTGAGAGTCAGAGGTTATCCTAGCGGTTTCCCGGTCCCACCTTGGGACACCTAATCCCAAGAAGTGCGTTGGAACTAGTTTTACGAAAGAGATTGCCATCTGACTTTCCATCGCTGTACAAAGTAGACCTTTATGGAATTGGACCGGTCTACTCACATGCTTTCCTTCCACCAAGTAATTGTTGTTGTGTGTGTTATTTGTGTGTAAATCTAATATAATACAATGGGCTATTGCGGGCGAACCGAAACCCGAGTTTCTAGTGCTATCTACTACTATCATAAAATTATCAACGTATCTGTTATAAACCAAAAACCATGTACGTACATACATACGAACATACGTAGTCATCTCGTTTAAAACCCAATAAAAACAAAAAGGGTGAGGCCAGGCGAGCGTAATTTTGTGAGTTTTGAGCCGCGTAATTTCAGCATTTGATAGGAGAGAGGAGAGAAGAGACTACTTTTGAGGACGATCGAGAACAGAAGAGGAAACATGCCGGGGCACCTGATACGACATGACAATTACATAAAAACCATAATTGAAGGAAATATAGAGGGGAGGAGAGGCAGGGGAAGACCGAGACGTGCGTTTATAGATCAAGCAAAAGAGAAGGTCAACGTAATGTCGTATCAGGAGCTCAGCCTTGCCGGAGAACCGAACAGAATGGCGATTACTCCACCGACAAGAGCTAGGCTAGGCTCTTAAATTTATGATGATGATGAATTTCAGCTGAGGCCACACACCGAACTTTTCAGTTAATGCCACAAGTATCGCCTCGGCTGAAATTACGTGACTCAGACTTACAAAATTACGCTGCTCTGGCCTCAGCTTGATTGTATGAAAAAAATCTGCAAACCTTGTTTTGACAGCGAACGAAAGCTAACCAGAAAATTGTTATGTTCGTTGCAACTCTCTGATAAGTTGTTAGTTGTATATGAATCCGAAGTATCTAGGGCACGCACTTATGTTACGAGTATGTAACGGACTAGAACAAAATTCTCATTAACCCTTCCTCTCCCGGCGAAAACGCCTGACTGTAACGACTTTTTACAATATGATGATTTTGGTGTTTTGCGGTATTAGTAAACAATGCTTTTGTTCTTACGCACTCACAAGTTTCATTACATTGCGGGTTACTGAAGTATAACGAGTTCAATCCAGCTACCAAACTGCGCAATGTAGTTAAACTACATTGTGCAGCGAGCGAGTCTCAAACAGGCAGCATCAAAAATGAAGACGGCAAACGTCTTTATTGTAAGAGAAGAAGAGCTTTTGACCTGTTCATGTGCGTAGTTAGGTTTAAAGAATTTTTATTTACTCATAAGAATTTTACAATTCACTTACATGAGTAACTAAACTACGCAATGTAAACTTGGCGAGTACATGCTTTTCGCTTCTTAAGTTAGTACAAAGTATCCTAGGACTATAGTTACATAGGACTATTGTATTGTGTATTTAATATTTGAGTTCGGCGACAGGTGTCATCCCAAATACAAATTATGACATGTTTGACGTTTTAAGGTTATATTATTGTACAGGGATGACAGTTACATGACAGCTGTTACCATAACAAAGCTATGTGTTCCATAATAAGGGCGTAAGGGTGCATGAAATATGTATGACAAGGTTACGATGAGCCGGTGGCACGTGGGCGCCGTAGCCTATGGACGCTTACAGCACATGCAACTCTAGGCGTGCCATAAATCACATTGCCGTTCGTTGCTCGCCGAAGCTATATATTTTGTGGATTATAATTTTTAAGGTCCCATACCAAAAATACAAAATTTAGAACCCTTGACTATCCGTCACTCACAACTACGGAATACAAATATTGGCGAAATGGGCACACGTCCGTCCTCAATCACCTCTGTCCATGCGTCTATCAGTTATTTATTGAATTGGAAACAATTGTAATCTACTCAATGTTTATTGGTGCCTATTTTTTCATAACTGAAGCATAAAATATCTCGAAAATTACAGATATTACGACATGTTACATCCTTACAACTTAATTGGTTTATAGGATATAAGATGTCGATGATTGTATATCTGTAGATTTTCAAGATATTTTATGATATAGTCGATCGATTGATTAAATGGTATATGTACAATTTTGCATCTCCCTTTGTAATAAAGTCCAAAAATGCATATATATTAGTCAACATAACTGTAGTCGCGCTTACCTAACTGCTACGTAATACGTATAGTTAATGAAATATAATAACGACAAAAATATCTGTAAACTCTTACGCCCTTGACATTAGTCATTTAATCGTATTTATTGTCACTGAATGCGTATAGATATTTTCTATGTTGACTTTACGTACGAGAATATGAACCCAGCTTATCGTAACCACATATTAATTCAGCGTGAAGGGCGTTTTAGGACCGAGACCAAATCATGCGGTTAGCGATACAAATGTCAATACCATTTTAAACCCTATTGCCTTGACTTTAACTCCAAAACCAAAATACTGCTTGTAAGTAGCTTCGCTCTGAATATTCGCACACGAATTTGAGCCTTAATAATCCTGTTTTAAGTTTCAAATTCAAAGCAGTGATTAGATTAGGTAGTCATGTCACGGCCATAGTAATGGACCGTGAGCTAGAAATTATACAAATTCTGTTATAGTCCATCATCTAAAATGGTTACATTTGAATTTTCTATACCTAGCTACTTTCAAAGATCTTATTGCATTGGAATAAGCTAACATTTTGCTTGTAGTCTGACTTTTATATACTTAATAGTTAATCGAGGAATAAAAAGGTTCGCCAATTTTCGACTTCATTTTAATGACGACAATGTCCAAAAAGTGAAGAGCATTTCATTCCACGACTGTACTGCTAACTTTTGCCCGCGACTTCGTCTGTGTAGAACTCGTTATGAAATAAAAGCCATGAAATTATTTTAGGTCTAGAAGTATTATCACTCTTCCATATACACATCCACCCAATTATTTCCAGGATAAGAATATGAATTAGAGGTGACAGTTTTGCCAAATATGCTTAACAATATTTAAGTTCACCGAGTTGTGTCAAAGTAATTGGTACAAAAACGAACTTAAATTATGAATGCTGCAAAATTATAAATCTAACATCAGTTTTATACAATAACTATTGCATGAGTTGACAGCTATCTATTCCATTGCCAAACTAATCGTGGTCTCATAAAATGTCACAATCAAAACCCTATTTGTATGGTGTTTACCGGTTATTAGTTATTTTGAGCGCATTCATAGCATCTGGTACAGTCTATTTTTTTTAACCTGACTGTGGCCTTATACGCCGGGCCCAATAAAGCGATAGGAGAGCGTGGTTGGGGTGCGGCCTGGGAAAAATCCCGGGGAAACCTCCGGCACGACCGCGCGGGCGTTTTAAACACTGGAATACTCGAGTTTGCGCTCTAGTGAGATTGGTTGAGCAGCTTCAACCAAATCTGAGGTGTGGAGTTTTGTCCCTGGTTCACTAAACCTAGCCTAGCTGAGAAAAGTCCAGCAAGAAAATCAGCTAGACCCGTCCTGGGTCGGACTGACTCTACCCGGTATACGGCGGTACCGGGACGAACAGGGACTATATGTGCCTGTGTTGTCGCGACCGCGCGGTGGGCCTCCCCGCCGCGGTACAGTCTGCCGTCTGCCTCAAAGGAAAGAAGAGGAGAAGGGAAGAGGCTCATAGGAAAGTACTCTCTCTGCAATGCGAGGCTGCAAAGTCTAGAGCATCGCCGCAAAGTTGCCAGTCTTTCGGTTTTTTATCGGTTGCATTTCGGGGTGTGCGCAGAGGAATTACACAACATAATTCCTCCCGCCCCTTTCTATCATCGGACGAGTAGGAATACGGTAAGGCGCCATCGTTTTACGGTGGCTGTTCCGAAAACTCGCTCGAAGCGTTTTGCTTCCACCTTTATTGTGAGAACCGCCAAGCTGTGGAGCTTCTTGCCGGAATCCTTGTTTCCCGTAAACTACAACCTTTTGGTCTTCAAAGCGAGAGTGAATCGGTTTTTACTAGGTTAGCGCGTTCCATCCTAGACCACAATATTGCTTACCATCAGGTGATTTGTGGACCAAGAGCAAACCTATTTAGAATTTTAAAAAAAAGTAGCTGAACTCTTCGGCACTGTCGGTTTCACCCGTAGGGATTTAGTATGACACTGGCTTAGTATGGGAGATGCGGTGGTACGAAAAGTCCCGAAATATTTGGGACTTTTTATATACCCTGTTCCAGGAACTGCAGACCCTAGACAGAGTACAAAGGTTTGTGAGGCCGACTGTAGGTACGTAGAAATCGTAGAATGTGGGGGAAGTAAAGGGTGATCCGCTTAGGAAACTGCTAAGAAACCGGTTAAACAGGCTGTCATTTGCATCCCGCCTCAGATTTGCGAGGACCTCGTTAAACCGGTTAAATGAAACGTTAGGGTTGTCAAACATTGCCAATTTACTTTTTACACCAGCTGGAATTGTGTCGTAAAGAAATTCTAGCTATAATTTTGAAAAAAAAAGAACATTGTGAAAATATGAAAAATGAAAATAATTTATTCGTGACATAGAACCAGACAAGATAATACATATTGAACTATTAACTACTTAATAAAATTGCCACGAAATGGTCCCGCCTCAGCGTAATTCTGACTCACAAGCCAGCGCTGGTCTTCCGGCATTAATATTTACGTTAGTCAGAAGTCCGATTCTTTAGGTGAATTGTGAAAATAATTTGGATAACGTTATTTGTATTGAATTGCGTTACTTTTATTTTTATTTGACGAAAACATACGTATCTCTCAACAAGATATTTTCTTAGTTCGAAAATAACCCGAGCGTAGCGGAACGTAAGCAATGTCACAGTGACATATTGTCAATTGATGACACGTTATTAACTCGGTTTATATTTAAAGGAAGGTCGTCACTTAACACGTTGAATAAAAAGCCTTAAGCTACAATACTCTTTGGTTAAGCCTCATTTACACTCGTACGAGCCCCGCATGCGAGTTTCATTACACTGCGGGTCACGGATGTATAACGAGTTCAACCGCTCTACAAAACCGCGCAATGTAGTTAGACTCACATGCGAGTCTCGTACGTGTATTAGGTCCATAATTCGATTTACTTCAGCTTGAATGGTTCGAATACTTATTTAAAATGCAATAAAAGTCAGAGTACATTTTACATAAAATATCGCTTTCAATCAGTTTCAACTCCTTCAAATGAAGCTCTACCTTAATCGACGGACGTGTGCCTATAGAATAGATAAAATTCAATATCCGCATTTCATCCTCGGAACTTTACATAATTTAAATATATCAGCCATTGTCTTAGCTCTATTTTTTTTCCATATACAGAAAGCATTGTCAAGTCAAGATCATTAGATAAATCAATGACATTTTTACGCTCAGGGTCAAAAAGTCATCTAACTTGTTGTTGACAACCCTATTAAGCTAAAAATTGTGACCAAAACGAATAGCATAAGGCTAGTGCAGTTACGTAAACTTAACGGAGAACCTTGCTAACGGCCTACGTAATGACCACCAAATACCAATATTTGACATCTTGTTTTTGGACAACATATGAGTATTTTTGACTGATTGCAAAAAAGAGGTATTCAGTTAAGAGCCTAGTTATAACTTCTACTTATGATTTAAGTTACGACTACGTATCGTTATAATTCTGTTTTGATTATTATTAATCACTCTAACAAACTTTAACTGCAATTATATTAATTAATCTAATTAACGACGGCTTGTTAAGCAATTAGCTGCTTATTCGAGGCATGTAGTGTAGGTAAACAATGAGTTTTAATTGGCTCCACTTTCTATTATAACTAATTATAAGTATCTGTCACTAGAATATGCAAGTGCGGCAGAGAGGGGGAGGGAGGGTAAATTATAGGTCTACCGTTTAACTGAGATGGCGCCTGTGACGGAGACGGAACGGAACAGGGGCAAGAGGGATGGCGTCAAAGGGTAGCGGGCGGGGAGCGGGGGCTCCCGCTACAGGTCCGCGCCGCCTCAGGTAATCGTTTGGCCTATAATAGTGGGTTGCACCAAACCGTCTGTAATCGTAAGCGGTGTTCGTTAAAATCTGATTGTATGGAAATTTTGACAAGTTTCTATGGGATGACAGCTGCCGGCGCCATATTTGACGATGACCGGCCTGTGATCGTATGTTGGTGCAATCGACCCTAACGTCCCTAACTGTGGAATCTTGCAAAACGATATTCATCGACTTGGTGGTTTGGATGACGTGAAATTTAATTTACATTTGCCCCGATGGTTAAGTATGCAATATTAAAGTACCGTAAACTACGTTTTTTTTACAAAATCTACAATACAATAATGCAATCTCATAAAAACAGCACATACAAAAGACTAAACAGAGATACAGAGGTAAAACAACAGGCAGTTTTATAGCTAATGATCTTACATTAACCATTTTTAGGGTTTCATATCAAAATGGTAAAAAAGGAACCCTTATGATTTCACTTTGTCTGTATGTCACATCGCAAATTATCTCAAGCTATCGATTTCAAATTGGGAACAGTTAAAAAGAAGGGCAACCTAGATGCATAGAACAGGTTTTTCTATTAATATTTTTTTTATTTTCTGCGAAAAATGACAGATAATAGGAAGGTTCAAAATTTGAAAGTCTAGTGGCGTGTCATATGAAAGGGCTTGACTTACACATTCTGAAACATTTTTTATTTTTTTTTACGTCGAATCATGATTTTTGACGGAAAAAGTAAAAAAAAATACATGTTGTTGAGATTTTCCTTAATTAACTGGGTCGGGACTAGGGTTGCCAACCCTCCCGCTTTAGGCGAGACGTGCCGTTTCCAGTCAATATTTTGTTTTATTGGAGTATAGAGCGCGCAACATCGATGAATGAAAATAGTTTGTATCCCGCTCCCGGAGGACTGTACTTGTATCAGGATACTTTATCTCGGAAATCATCCACTCAGAAGGTATATGTCGCGGGCAGAAATAATGTATCCTATACCACAATTTCCTAAACGTTAAGAAATGCTGACTCCTGTATGTAGATTGCGTGAGTCCCGCATTTTTTAGCCAGGTCCCGCAATTCTACTATAAAAGCACCGCAAATCTGAGTACTTACATAAGTTGGCAACCCTAATAGTCGGGACCGGTACACAACTGTGTACGGAATCCTCGGTGCGCGAGTCGGACTCGCACTTGACCGGTTTTCTTTTTGTCGATCCTTATAATACTTTATTCATTGAAGAATAAAGTAGTAGTCATATGTTTTAATTTATAAGTGAATATTAGTAATATTAGTGTCACAGGACAGGCTTGTATAATTAATTAAACAACTTTCAGTACAACATCTGTCTAAAACAGGGCTCGGGAACCAGTTTCGTCTTCATACAATTAACCGGTTAAAAATTTCGGTTAATTGCGTTTTACGATATTTTTTCGTATTTTAAATCATTTATTTCATAGAGATGGAGCTATGAAAAGTACTTTAAGAGATATTTCAAAAATAGTAAAAACCGGTTATGAGCCCTGGTCTAAAATATGCAATGCATTTAAACATGTGTCAGAGAACTCAGACTTCTACTGATTCTCTAAGCAGCCAGTTAAAAATATTAATATATCCTTATATGTAACACGCCACGCCATAATTGTATTTAATGGTGTTTACCAGTTTAACCACGCCACTGTCATACGCCATTAACCCATCCTTATAAGTTTGCTACAGAGATTACGTCATAAGCTCATAAGTCGTTCAAGTTGCTATGTAAACAAGATTGCAACTAAGCAGTAAGTACTATCCAGTGTCCACACATCGGAACATTTATTAATTTTACATCAATATTGATATAAATACAGTAAATGTTAGTTCAATATTTGACGACCGCTTTAGCCTAGTTGGTAGTGACCCTGCCTTCGAAGCTAGAGGTCCCGGGTTCGAATCCCGTATTTCAGGGCACGTATTTGTGTGATGAACACGAATATTTGTTCTTGAGTCTTGGGTGTTTTCTATGTATTTAAGTATCTATATATCTACATAAATATGTGTATCATCACTTGGTACCCATAGTACAAGCTTTGCTTAGTTTGGGACTAGGTTGATTTGTGTAAGATTGTCCAAAAATAAATATTTATATTTATTTATTTATAAAATATTTATAATATTGATACAAAATTAGTAAATGCTCCGATGTATAAGACAGTCTTTCAGGAGATACCCGGGAGACGTGTGATGTAAAAGGGCGTCAAAGGCTAGGACAAGAACGGGCGCAGGGACCTGCCCCGCTCCCGATGAATATCAGTGGGTCCCAATCGCGTTATTAGGCACCATTGAAGGTTTACCGCCATATTCATAAAACTTAACAAACCTCTGGCTAACTAAAAAGTTCTTTGTCCCATTCTCACAAACGTCAATGTCAAAGTGACAGATAAGGACAAACGAACTTTAGCGGCTAGTTAACTAATATAGGTTTGACAGACGTTTATGAATAAGGGGGTTTGTGTCTGTAAAGTTTGATGATATTCCAAGCCAGTTGGCCGACAGGCTTCGTCCAGTACTGGACGGGATTGTTCCGGACCTATAACAAATTAGCGACTTTGCATTTTCAACCTATACAGCTCGATTACAAGAGATACTGTGACGGCTGCAATAATGTAGTCCAGCTTGTTTGCACTCCTAACTTGTTCAAAAATGGCGCCCTCTATATGGTAGAATTGTTAACGAAACAACCAGTCACATATAAAGCCTATATTTAAAATAGTTCACCTCGACCTCTTATACATTCTTCGTCGACATACCGTTCGCGTGATTCAGGATTCGCACGGCCGGTACAGCGACATCTAGCGCGCAGTTGGGTCAACTTTACCGTTCAAAGGAATTAACTTGTTTAGACGCAAACACAGCTGATCCTCTGACATGATGAAAACCGGAGAGATAAAATATGGACAAATGCGGCAGCAGTAAAGACGCTGGTAGCACAAAGGGGCGCGTCTTGGTTGACTGGAGCTCCGCCCGTGTCCAAGGCAATTCTCGATTCGGTTTTGAACGCGAATCCGTACAATAATTGTACCTAGTCAGCCAACGGCGCACAGACCTCTTCTTATTCTGAACTGTAGCTGCAACAATGATCTGCCAATGAATCACCAGAGTCAGTCAAATAAGAACTTTAAGTACGTACTCTGACAGTAATGAAGATTTTTTGCCTGACCAACTAAAAAATTAAACAAGGAAACAGTTTTTTGTACAGTCGCCATCAGATATATCGAAGCGAACAATGTGCTCACAAATATCTGAACACGACTCTATTGTCAAGGCATGTTCAGATATATTTGAGCACCCTGAAGAGTACAGATATATTGTTTGTTTATTATTTATTGGCGTATTTGAATTAGTTAAAAGCTTCGTTTGGACTAAAACGGGACAGGCTGATATAGGTAATACGCGTTCAGTGGAAGAAGATATTATAATCCGTCACGTTATAGCCAGATACTCCGTTTCGCTTATAGAGGGCAACCCATGAGTCAGCGAAGCGCCAGGGGAAATCAAGGTGGAATAACTCGTTTCAAGTGGAAAATACTATATATTGAGTGTTTATCATACCTACTGGCTTATATTAGATTATAAAACCACTTTCTGTTATATGACTCCTCGACCGATTGCACATATTGCGAAAATAATCATGTTTGAAATCATTCGATACCGTAGATAATTATAATCTGGATATTTATTTTAGTTTTGCCACTCAATTTTAACACAAAGGTCGTCAGCAAGAGATCGCTCTTTAGCGATAAGACCGCCTGTTCATTTTTTTTATACAACGTCGGTGGCAAACACGCTTACGATCCACCTGATGGTAAGCGGCCACCGCAGCCTATAGACGCTCACAACTCCAAAGGAGTCGTGTACGCGTTGCCGACCCTTTATAAATATATATTTATATATTATTATTATTATTTTATTATGTCTACATTAAGTTTTTATACTGTAAAGAGTATTCGTATTGCATTAACTGCAGGATTTGCTTTAGTAGAATTAGGTTAGTAATGTGTAGGTAACAATAAACATCAAAGTCAAGAAAAAATATACAAGTAACAATTATTGTGAAAAACGTTAAAGCGCTCCGGCCAAGGGTGATGATTGCAGTCCTGCAAGATATAAGATAGATCGAGATAGGTAGATAAAGGACCTTGGTTTTCTCTATCTAAGACTGCAATGCTCGTCCGTGGAGTGCGCCTGTCTGGTTCTACGTTTTAAATGCATATGGCGCAATTTCACAGGAACTTATTTGAAAAATAAAGTTCTTTAAACCTAACTCCCTACGAATGCTAACACTGCAATAAACCCCGTATATCGAGGTCTTTCGAAAATCCTACGTACGGGATTCTTCCAAAAACGTGTGAGCACAGGTTTGTAAACGAAAGGGATAGAGATAGAAAAACTTTTGTTTATTGCGCCTCTACAACTTACTTATGAGCAGTGTTGCCAGATGGTTACATTTCTTACATTTTTCGTAACTTTTAACCGGCTCGCGTAACATGTAAGTAACTTCTGTTCTAAAGGATTTTTTTGTAACTTTTGGGAACAATGAAACTATTTAAAATCTTTTGAGAAGTTCAATTGTATCTAACTGGGACCAAGCGAGACAATTTATTGGCTTCCATACAGAAAAATGACAAAAGAACCTACATGGTACGACTCGTCTGTCTGTCTGTTGCAACATTGACATTTGAGATACCGCGCATCAGCCTGGCGTAATTCTGTCTCCTAACTCGCCGAATTATAACTGTATGTTATTTCTATGGCTGTTCATTTCTTTAAATCGAATGTTTTCATAAGTAATTATGAAAAATATAAAAAATGTAACTTTTGGATCAAAAATGTAACTTTTCGAGAAAAAAAACGTAATTTTCGTCCCAAAGGCCCTGGCAACACTGCTTATGAGCGTAACGTAAACACACTGGTCACGCGTTCAGTTTAAGATGCTGTACTCTACCGCCCGGCAAACTATACGCATGTTTACTAACATCGTGAATGAAAAATAGTACAACTGGCGCCTCGATGTTTATATTATTCTATCTCTAAATTAGGAGTATTTTCATAACAGTCTGCACTAAACTCTGTTGCGCGTTGCGGGTGACGACCGTTATTGGATCCGGGGTCGTCTGATAACGCCCGTCTGTCATTTATTGGAGATAAATCGATGGATACAATGCGATATTATCGCTGTGCGGTAATGGCAACATACATGTGACATATGAGTCACAAGAGTTTAGGACACGGCAGTAAAATTAAAGTGGGCTTAGCCTGTTAGCGGACCCTAGGGTAAGGGTACACAAACATATTTGCAAGTCTCTCACTCGCGCATAAATAAGACACATACTTCCTAAGTAATTTTGGGGTATACTTAGGACCTGCCCTGTCAGGCACCGTGTACAAATACCTTAAGGGTGGGTTGCACCAAACCGTCTGTAATCGTAAGCGGTGTTCGTTAAAATCTGATGGTATGGAAAGTTTGACAAATTTCTATGGGATGACAGCTGCCGGCGCCATATTTGACGATGACCGGCCTGTGATCGTATGTTGGTGCAATCGACCCTAACATACATATTGTTTTATTTCTTGAAACTGAATAATTTCACGTTGAGAAGTCCCGTTACCTCTATACACTTATCTTATGAATTTTGGCGTGGAGACAGTTTGTATCCCGAGGAAGCATATAGGATAGTTATTACCTCAGAAATCATCTCCGTTATTAAGAGCCCTTATGAGTTAAAAGACGCTCATCTAGCTCAGGCCGTTTTCTGTTTGAATTTACACGTATCTTGACATTTTCTCAGAGTTACTATCTGGAACAGGACTATTGCGACCTAATGTTATAAATTTTAAATGTATTTTTGGGATTTTTAATTAAGATCTATCCTTTACTAGCGACCCGCCCCGGCTTCGCACGGGTGCAATGCTGATGCATGTATTATACATATAAACCTTCTCCTTGAATCACTCTATCTATTAAAAAAAACCGCATCAAAATCCGTTGCGTAGTTTTAAAGATTTAAGCATACATAGGGATATAGGGACATAGGGACAGAGAAAGCGACTTTGTTTTATACTATGTAGTGATGTATGTTTTATATCTTTTGTCTTTCTTTATACCTTGTTGTACAGATTGCTGAATTTGTCTACCTCCATTCATTTCTTCTCTCATTTGCTCAAAGGTTAACTGGAAGAGATCCCTTAAAGGGATAAGTTCGCCTTTGTACATACCATTTTTTTTTGTATTTGTATTTTTTGTTATTGTGTACAATAAAGAGTTTACTACTACTACTAGTTATTCTTGCTTAATCCTTACTTTAGACTTTTCAGATTGATTACAAACCTATGCATAAACTTCCAGCTTGTTACAATACCCATTGTTACTTTTCCAAAACAAAGTAGGCAAACATCCTTGTTTCAGTTTTCTAAGGATACAAATGCACTTATATGTCAATAGGAAGTGACATACGGGTGCACAAAAGCTAAAATGTTGATTTTGTTCCCTAAGGATGTGCTGCATTTACTGAAAACATGCATTTTGGGTTTTTTGTGAACAATTTCATATATGTCAATGATATAATTATCTTATTGAAATTAAAGCTGTAAAAGGTTATTACAATATAAAACATACTTAGGATAATATATTATGTTGTTTGGATTATTACTGAATGAGTTATCAGCTATTTTATTATTGTATAAGTTAATCATTCAACTTCTGTTAATTGGTTCTGAATAATAACAATTATTTTTGTTGCTCTCTTTTTGCAACTTTTTTTTGTCTATCAGGTGGAATGATTATTTTAAAATTAACAAATAATGGTTAAACTTACAATTGCTAAAAGTGCCACTGCAGTTTAAATTCATTTGCTTTGCTTATTAAAATTTCAATCAAAATTATATTGTATCTCGAAAACATGTTTATAAATATTTCATATATACATTATTTTATTGTTTTGTCTATATGATATGATGAAATAAGACAGAATGTAAAAGCTATGCCCTATCATGGTCCATGAGATAACAAACCATGGTTGCAAATAAATGAATTATGAATTATAAATAGCTGGAGTTTCAAGATTTATTATAAGTTAGTATTTGTCTCCAAGATTCAGTGTGAAATTTATTCACAATATCTGCACATAAACTTTCACCCAATAGGCAATGATTTCCATTATATAACTGTGTCCTTCTCACACTCATTTAATACATTATCATGTAGGTTTCAAAAAGGTAAATAACAGACACACTCACTATCACATTTTATAATAGTAGTATACAACTTTCGTTTCTCTGTGCGAGTGCATGAATTATTTGAACAGATTTCTGTTATGTTAAATCATAAACTAAACACAAACAAATAGTGAACATGAGCCAGTAACAAATAATATTTGTGATGATTAAATAGGACACATGATATTTTAATTTACTGTAACACTGCCAGAACCTGCCAAGATAATTAAGTGTCATATCAATCTCTATATTGGTTCAATTAGAAACAATGATCTTGACCGCGTTAGGTACGTACTGTAGCCTATAAGGAGAAAACTGGTTTAAAAAAGCATTAGTCATACATTGTTTTTAAATTATCTACCCACATTAATTATGACAATAAAACTATATGATAATAGGCTAAGAATACAATGAAGCAGCTGCTGCACAACTCTCCCTCGGTTACTCGAGCTGCATTTTGACACATTCTCTCAAGTCCTTTTTTAAGCGGAAATTTGAAAAAAAAAGTGTAAGCATTGAAACCGACCAATCGTTTGCGTTCGTTCATTCACGCCCTCGCAATTAAAACCACATTGACAGCTGAACAGATAAACCTTGAAAATGAAAACGCTATACAACATACCGTATTATACCCATATGTACACATAGACGGCCGAATACATTTCTATATCTTATAAACTCCTACCTTCTGCGCTCTGGTTTAGCGATGAGGGCACTGCGGTCGAAGACAGGTCCTTTTTCTGAGCATGTTTAGGATGATCCGAGTCTGAATCGTCGAAAACAAGCGTCCTGACCGATTGCGAACATCGTCGATCCATTGGCACTCACAACACAGCCACACACAAATGCACTAATTTCCCCATTTATAACCACAAGATGGTCACAAGACACGTTTTAGAGGCACCATTGGAGTTGTTAAAGTAAAATAAGCGAATTAAGTATCGCTTTAATGCACACAGTTGCAAATTTAGTTAGATCGCGTTTTATGCCATCATAAATAACGCGACACGGCTTCTCGTATCACCAATCGAAAAGTGACACTTTTGAAGGGTCAATGCCTGTGTTGCCGCAATGTGTAAACGTTACCCCACTGTTACCCGCTGAACAGATAACATAACGGTTTCGGGAAAAAAAATATTCTTTTAATAAGGGCCGTTTCATGATAAGCGCGTTACCATTTTGTACAATTTGAAATTATCAAAAACATAAAAAAGTAAAAATAAGCAGAAAACGGTCGATTTCATTTAAGTTTATGTGACTCTTCGCGGCGTTTTTTCGTTTGTTGGGAAAAAAAAAACTTAAATAAAGATAAACAAAAGAACTAAACAGTAAACTAACTAGGTACTTAATACCCAATGAAAAATATAAATATCTCCTAATATGTTGGTAGTTTTTGATTTAGTCCATAATAGTAGTAGTACAATTATTCCAATAAGGTCTGGTTTCCCCTCAGGTTGGAAGGTCAGATGGCAGTCGCTTCCGTAAAAACTAGTGCCGACACTAAATCTTGGGATTAGGTAGCGGAGGGTGATGAGATTGGTATTTTAGTACTTATTATTAATATTTAGTCATCAATGATTTTGGAATATCAAAAAGCTTTGTAACAAATTTCATACGATTTGTACAAATTATTCACTTTATATTTGTATAAAAAAATAAAGAAGTTAAATTACGAATTCCTTGACATGTATGAAATATCTTTCAGGAACAATATTTGTGTTTTCCTTAAAAGAGTAATTTATTTTCGCGAATGGCAAGAAATATGTATAAAAGCGAGAAAAAAGTATACATTTCTCATTCTTTCAACCCTTAACGACGCCATCTATCAGCAAACGACGTAAACTTTTAAGTAAAAACTTGCCATGGTAATTATAAAATGTTTCCAGCCTAACGTAGTTGTATTTTTTTTAAGCTCATCATTTTCCTCGTGCAATTGTTTTTTTAGAAACAAACTGAGGCTTTCAATAAACTTTCAGTTATTTCATACATGAAACTTAATTTAACTTATTTATTCCACAGAAGATCTCTAAAATAATCAAATAATTATATACGCTCGCCCTGCCATCTAGTGACATAATTAGGTAACCTGCAATAATTCTGTCAAAAGAAACGGAAAAACACGAGCGCGCGTCGTCTCGGGTAGATATCAGCTGAATTATTCGGCTAAAATGCCCTGGCACGGGCATACGTAGTCGTCGGTCCGCCATTACGACGCAGCCGAGACACGTTTGTCGTATTTAGTTAAATATTTTCGTTTATAAATGAGTAATAACGCTCATGAACTAAGTAATCGACTTCTGAATGCGTTGGATAACAATTACAATGTAAGTTTGCGAGTTTTAAAGACCGTAAGTTGGATAAGCGAGTCTTAGTTATGAGAATGGTCCCACGAGCCCATGACACCCGATTCGATGCAACGATTTGGCCTCTTGGGAGGTTGTTTCCAGGAATATTAACGGCCCTGTACACACGGATGATGATAAGAAAGTGTCGGAATGTGATATGGTGTCGATAGCCGCGTGTGCTGATAATAAATAGTGTCGGTCGGAGTGGATACGTGCGCGGTGCCAGTGCGGTATATGGAAGCACTGACGTCGTCAATGCACCGCCTCTCGACCCTACGTCCACAGTGCCAAAAGTTTTGCAATTTGAAAGTATGGAATTGTGCCACGCACGTCAAATCCTGACGAGTTTCTTGGGTTATGTCGATATGGTGCTGTGTGGAAGGCAGGCGGAAAGTGTGTTTTTTGTTGTACCATTTGACCTTACGTGAGTAGTAGAATAAGCACGGCGTGGAGACACCTCATGGTGGTGTCAGGTGGTTGCTGTTCTTGGAAGCTCTAAATACGTGTTCCGGGTTATTGAGCATGTCAATGTCTGGGGGTTTTATTAGGTTGTGCAATTCTGGTTAAGCAATATAAGAAAATGGCAAGCATTTTGCAATACTCCTGAAAGTTGATTGGTTTGGATTATAACCTTAGTTCTTTTGTTAAATAATAACTTATACTGTTATCAATAATATATTTTAGCTATATTTACAAGGGTACACATGTGTTTATAGTGAAGCCACATAAATTAGAACATTATTGAGCTTAAAATAGCCCCGTGTGGCATGAATTGACCACATGGAAGTCATGGTTCATTGCCAGCTCTGTGGTCACTGCTGTCCCCGCCATGTGTTAGACCAGTGGTTCCCAAGTTGAACAGACCAAGACCCACCTAACAATAAATGTAAATTTTTGTAACACTTCTTGGGTATCAGTGAACAAATGAACATACCTATGTATAAATACAGGATTCTCCAAAAATCTCAGGCCCGTTTGTTGACATCAGTGCCAACATTACCATATAAAAAGTAATGTTAGGCTGGCATCCCTGGCCGATTATTAAGATGTATGGCAATATCGACCCCGCTCGATATATAGCTGCATGGAGGTGCAGGGCACAAAACAAGAACTAATAGATTATTATAAGAAAAGGTGACTTTTAAGATGCATAAGTAGTGTAATTAGTGTGAACAAGTGCTGCATTATAAATACTCTGTATTACAACCAGCCGCCGTATCATTTATACTTACAGTCCACAATAGAAGCCCCCAAGATCCCACACTGTTCCAATATTTACCGTGACTCACCAGTTTGGGAAATGCTGTGCTAGAACCATATGGTTAGATGTCACACTTGTTTACTGAATGTGTAGGTTAAAAGTTATTTATAGGTGAAACCACTTAAAAGCAGTGCTGAGTATAGGACAAATAAAAGAGACTAGACTGAGTAGAGAGTAGACTGAGTATAGGATAAATTCAGTACATGAATATACAGTTAGCTGAACAAAAATACAGAGTACTGTTGAAAATCACTGTTAAGGCCGATGTTATTATTAATCTATATAATGACTAATAATGAAAACGCTTGTATTTTACATTATTGATACTGGCAAAAGTTTGGCTTGCCAATAACAAAAATAATGACTCATACTGTTTCAAGAATGAACATCTGATGGGGCTTATGCTTATTCAGCACTGTCATGGTATAAAAAAAAAGGTTTTTTTTTAAAATGTCTTTCAATATTGGATAATAGCCTGCTGATTGTATAACTTCATTCATTCTTCTAATCTGGTTGCTAGGTCCTACTTCATTTGACCTCGGCACTTTGTGGACACTCATCATCATTCACAGAACAGTCTATATGTTATTTCCCACTGCTGGGCATGAGCCTCCTCCCATGAATAAGAAGAAATGGACCGAAGTGGGTTGGGGACTTATGGGTTGGATGGACAATGTACTGATGCAAATATTTGCTACATATGAAACAGTTTTAAAGTCTCAAACCAGTGCTTGATTTGCACACATTTGATTAGCTACAGCACCAACTTGATTAAATATATATGGAGACAGCATTACTCTACAGATCCAATTTTACAATAAGCTCAAAACATCCAAGACTGAAACAAATGGTCATGATTGTCATACTAATATTTGCCCTTATTAGAATTCAAACCCTAGCGCACTAGCTCTGCCAGTGCCAACTGGGATGTTGTGGTAGTCATAAAGAGAAAAGAATTGACATTATAAAAATAAAAAAAATAAATATTTTTAGACAATCTTACACAAATCAACCTAGTCCCAAACTAAGCAAAGCTTGTACTATGGGTACCAAGTGACGATATACATACTTATATAGATAAATATATACTTAAATACATAGAAAACATCCAAGACTCAGGAACAAATATTCGTGTTCATCATAAATTCGTCATACAATCATACATTCGTGTAAATAAATAAATAAATAAAAATCACACAAATAAATGCCCTGACCGGGATTCGAACCCGGGACCTCCAGCTTCGAAGGCAGGGTCACTACTAACTAGGCTAAAGCGGTCGTCAACATTAACATAAATGTAATGTGACATAACAGCAATGAAAGTCTGATAAGGATAAAAGGAAATGTCCAGAAAAGATACCCCCTAAGTCTATATAAATGAAGACTTATGCTGTTATTTGAGAATAATATATGTAATGTAAGCATGAAATAACGGTTTTAATATTAATGGAGATTATTACACACTTTTACCACAGAATGTGTCTTATAAAAAACCTTATAAGTTGTTCTGTGGAATTCTTTCTAAAGCTAACAAAACAGTATAGTACATAATATAGAGGCCATGTAAAAAAAGTAAGTTTTACGAAACCTATACTGCATTGAAATAAGGTTCAATGTTACCTGGCTGTGTCAAAGCATGTTGTGATCCCTATGTTTCACATGGGCCAGTGAATTGTCATATCATCATATCTCAGTTCACAACAAATGATTCCAATTATTTTTTATCAGTCATCAAAGTTGTTGATTTCTTGGTAAATTATGTCAGTATTTAAAATAGGTAGATAGGTACTCTATCTCTATACTGACTTATATTTGTTTTATATACCTATTATACTAAAATTGAATTTTTCATTATAGATGGCTTTAATTGTTTTTCTATAATAATTATTTGATTAATATTGAAACAATAATGAGGTTACTTGTATCTTGTAACCTGTTCTTGGGGTGTGTACCTACCTAATGTGTGTATATGTTTGCCATGTTAAAGAATCCATGAAACCATTGGTTTTAGGGGGTATTGCTGGTTAAGAGCACAATTATGCATACTTGTTAGACATTCTTCTTGACTATTTTTGCCAAAAACACTCCACACAATCATAGGAAATGGCTAGTCTTGTTTTTTTTTCTTTGACGATTCTGGTTGGTGATTACGAAAAGTCATAAAACTGTAGTTACATTGAAATAATGAGCACAACATACTTTATAGTGTATTGATTTCTGAACAAGTTTCTGTGAAATTGGAGTTTTATTGAGTTTCTGATATGGTTTTTCTGAACTTTGAGTCTCGAAGGTGAACTCGGTTCCTCTCTTTGTATGTTTCTCAATGATCTGCTGTTGTACCTAGAAAACCGGCAGGTATTGTGCTTACCTTTCTTCAGCCTTTTGTCAAATGTAATAAATGCCTGTATCATATAAAATTTGAGGTTCAAGTATAAATCTTTTGTGCTAGCAGTTAGCTAATGAATATTATTTCTTATTCCAGGTTGTCGACATGCATGCCGTTAACGAAATCATATCCATATTGGAGAAAATCAATATTACAAAAGAGTTGTTGGAGGTGAGTATTCTTAATCATAATATGTGATATTTGCCTAACCATATACCAAGCATAACTTTACTAGTTAAGCTCTATTATAGTGTTTTTAAAATAGCTTGGGTATATTGACATCTGTCATTCTTCTACCGAGGTTATAAGGTTACATGACAGCAGTCACCATACCTAAAATATTTTTCAGAGCTCATCTAGCTGATTACGTTTGTTGCCCCTGTTAAGTTTACATTGAATGAATACCTAAGCCTAAAAAAAACCTACCCTAAGTGTCCTTTTGTATATCTTTTTCTTGTATTTTCATAGACACTTAATCAATTTTAATGAAATTGGGTATAAAGATATTTATCTAGCTTAAGTCCCAGACATGGCCATAGCATACTTTTAATCCTAGAAATGATCCAATCATATTTGAAGTAGCCCAACTAAGGAAATACCTACACTTTCCAGAAGACCGCAGCCATCATAACACCACTACTTGCTGTGTATGTATTTAGTATAGTGATGTTGACACAGAATAAGAGAATTAATAACTTCGAATTTTCACGAAAAAGGATTAAATTCTTAATCGAAAAGCGAAAAAAGTAACTCAAAAGAATAAATAATTATATAATTATGAGTCTTCAAAGTTTTAAGGCCTCGCCACATTCAACGCGGTAGCGGCGCAGTTTGCGCCCGGCCAAGCGCGGGACCGCGCGGCTACCGCGCAGTTCGAGGGCGGGCCGGTGTGACATAGCTCATAACGTTCCGCGCATTCAGATCAGCGCGGGGCCGCGCGCAAACTGCGACCGCGCCACTACCGCGTTGAATGTGGCGAGGCCTTTAAGAGGGGCATATTCTTATGGTCAATGACGTCACTGATCTGTCGCGCTTTCTCTTTAACCTGCAACATTATAACGGTTGCAGCTTTGTTATTTTTAGAGATATTTGAATAGGGTTTTCACCATTTGTCATATTTTTTGCCTTGTTTCTTTTGGAATAGTAAAATTTTGAGTCAACATCCCTATTGTGTTCCTGGAAGTGAGTCAAGCCGCCTACTCCCGATGACTCGTGTTGTCGGCGAGGGACCTGTGTTTGTCTGACAGCTGTCAACAACAAACCCCCAAGATTCTCGATACTCGGATTATAGAGTTGGTAGCCTGATGTAGCAGACACCGCAACAATGCAATACAAATACTCTTTATTGCACACCTCAATAAAAAATACAAGGCACTTCAGAAACAGCATAGCGAGGTATAAGCAGAGGTAGACAACAGGCGGTCTTATCGCTAAAGAGCGATCTCTTCCAGACAACCTTTGGACCGCAACCTATGGAGCTTACATCAAACAGGCCGTAAGCTTGTGTGCAACCAACAATAGTATAAAAATTGACGGCATGGAAGAGAACAAAAGACAGTTAACTCAAGTCATGTGGACCTTACGTACCTTATTGACTGATTCCGTCCTAGATATTGCATAATGATACAGATTACCTAACATTGTACAGAATTGTGTCAGTTATTTTATAGTTTGGTGTGTGGCCAGAACAATTTGTTGTTGGTTTCGGTTCCAAGAAATATTACTTGTGGAGTTACTGCCTTGTTATTGTCAGAATCAAGTCCTATAT
Organism: Epiblema foenella; assembly: GCA_963556455.1. NCBI lineage: Eukaryota > Metazoa > Arthropoda > Insecta > Lepidoptera > Tortricidae > Epiblema > Epiblema foenella. The sequence continues at coordinate 12,242,505 of OY747116.1, read as the reverse complement.
CAGAATTAATGCTAGTTCCTTTAAAGTTCACAGTAACTTTTGAAAGCTTTAATATCGATGTGGGAATATGATGGGAAATTAATTCTCACAGTGTTTGCTGTTGTCAAATCTAGTGCAGGGCGGTAGCAGTAAGTCGGCTTTATACTCGTATAGCATGTAGTAAACAAAGTGGCCAAAAAGATTGCAACACCATATATACATATAATAAAGCTGTAGAGGGGTGAAAATCTGTACATTGAACACATTAGCAAAAAAATCGATTGAGGAGTCTTAGAATCGATAACAGAACACATTTCAACAGTTTTTAGAATTTGTGTCTATTTGTCTGTTTGTTTATTTGTCTAGGCATCACGTGGTGTAAAATATATGGTGTACTGACCTATTTGGACACTTAGCTGCTACATACTATATGACGCTCAATGTACATAGTGGGCGGTAGACAATTTACATGCGGCCCTCGCTTTGATGGAGCCTTATACCCTCATACAAATCGTTCATTTTGCCTCTCGGCCCCGTACGTAACCGCGTAGGGCCGTAACCAGTTACGGTTGAATATTATATTGTCCACGTACGAAACAAACGTTTGTACCAAATCACGTTTTTTCCTAATCTGACCGTTTAAATGCAGCCCCGCTGGTCCTATGTCTGGGCAGTTTGCCCTTCTGGTAAGCTACCTAACAATCCTAACCTACCAAGTGTTCTGAGGGGTCCTTAGGTCACAGCTGGGAAACCATTAGGGTTAGTGACGGTGATGATGATGTCAATAATATATTGAAAGCAAGTGCAAGTCTTGCACCTAGTCAGGATTTGTGTCCCTAAAAATATGCCACTTTTATTGCAGACCACCCGACTGGGCAAGCATGTGAACGAGCTGCGACGGAAGACCACAGATCCGACGCTAGCACGCCGCGCCAAGGTGCTCGTGAAGCGGTGGCGCGACCTCGTCATCCCCGCTGCTGCCTCGCCGGCTCATGTCGGTTAGTATCATAGAGGGCCTCGCTAGTCCTCGGCCATGTAAGAGACTATAGGCGAATCCTTATACTCGGGACTGTATGCCTTCACCATTCACCATGACGGTCAGTATCTTGTAATGCCTCACTATCAAATCAAAATTTAAGTCGTTTTTAGGGTTCCGTACCCGAAGGGTTCAAACGGAATCATTATTAAGTGTATATTACCAACAAATACCAAAATATTGATAAATCACTTTTTTTCCCTTGAAATTTCCTTATTTTTCCTATTAAAACAAACTTATTTTTGCGGCTTTTTCGGAACCCTAAATTTGCGGAATCAGACACGCACTTGGCCAGTTTTTTTTTAGGGTTCCGTAGCCAAAATGGCAAAAACGGAACCCTTATAGTTTCGTCATGTCCGTCTGTCCGTCTGTCCGTCTGTCACAGCCGATTTACTCGGAAACTATAAGTACTACAGTGATGAAATTTGATGGGAATATGTGTTGTATGAACCGCTACAAAATTATGACACTAAATAGTAAAAAAAAGAATTGGGGGTGGGGCCCCCCATACATGTAACTGAGGGATGAAAATTTTTTTTTCGATGTACATACCCGTGTGGGGTATCAATGGAAAGGTCTTTTAAAATGATATAAAGTTTTCTAAAAAACATTTTTCTTAAAGTGAACGGTTTTTGAGATATCAGCTCTCAAAGTCGTAAAAAGTATGTCCCCCCCCCTCTATTTTTATAACTACGGGGTATAAAATTCTAAAAAAAATAGAGGTGATGCATGCTAATTAACTCTTTCAACGATTTTTGGTTTGATCAAAGTATCTCTTATAGTTTTTGAGATAGGTTGATTTAACTGTAATTTTGGTTAAGTTATTTTTGCTGTTTTATAGATACTAGTACGGAACCCTTCGTGCGCGAGTCCAACTCGCCCTTGGCCGGTTTTCTTAAATATTTAATTAACTAGTAATGCAAGAACATCATGGAAAGCAGTGATAGAGAAGCTGGGGTCCCCCCTATTTCCTGCTGGCCCTTTCATGGTCGTGGCACGAGTGTATTGGGCACAAATGGGTCGATATTCAACTGATGCCGGAAGTAGGGCTAGGTACGTTACAATAGGGCTAAGTAGGTCTGCTTTCCTCTATTATTGCCACACAATGCGTCGATTTATTTGGAAAATGTATATCCATTTCACACAATACAAATACGCCTCAATAAAATAACACAGTACAGTATAAGGCCTGTACTCCGAATATTCGAAGTCCGACTTCGTATCGTGCCGTCCCTTTCGCTCTCGTGTTATACACTATATGGGTGAAAGGGATGGCACGATACGAAGTTCGTAATAGCCCCTCAGTACATAATCAATACAAGTAGCGGCAAACAGGCTGTCTTTATCGCTAAAGGACTGTTCTAGATTATGTATATAATAAATAATATGTACCCGTAATCAAAACTATAGTCATCGCTTGCCCTTCGGTACTTCCCCGTGTGTAACGGTGAAATTTTCTGGGTATTCCCCTAGTTATAGGTAGTGCCACGAGAGTTTAGGCGAATGATTACACACACATCTACACATTGCAAAAAAATTGAATGAATGAAATGAATGAATAAATGTAAATAAAAAACCTAAAAAAATATTTGTTTTAATAGGTTTAAAAAACAATAAAGAATGAACATAGCTTTGTTTATTCATATAACCCATGTTAATTAAAACTATTTGAATCTGTATCTATATATATTTAAATAAAATAGATAAAAATATTTATTTTAAGTTCGTTTGAATTCGATGTATTTTTGTAAATAATGCTTAACAAATTAGTTTAAAGAAACTTTTTCATGGAACCCTTATGATGCGTGGTCCGACACACACTTGCTCCTAATTGCAACCTAAAGTCCTAAAGACGAGCTAGGCTTTTGGCACCTAAGCCCGAGATTTGGCGTAGACATTAGTATTACGAAATCGACTGCACCTGACCTTCCAACCCAGGGGCGCTACCACGAACAGCAAACGAAGTTTTCCCTCTCTGTCGTACGTCCGAACGTGCAAGTGCGACAGAGAGCGAAAACTTCGATTGCTGTTCGCGGTAGCGCCCCAGAGGGACTACTCCGAAGTTCGTATCGTGCCGTCCCTTTCACTCCTACGGAGGAATTGTTCGGAATGATCCCTGCCGCATCTTTTCGTCATCGTCCTACGCGTCAGCATTTCCATCCTCACCATTTAGATGGTTGGCAGTCCAAAACTGTGCGTTTCTCAAGAAATTTCCTGCCTCGCACAACCAAACTATGGAATGAACTGTCGCCTGCGGTATTTCCGGACCGATATGACCTTCAAGAAAAGAGCATATTCCCTTCTGAAAGGCCGGCAACGCACTTACGACTCCTCTGGTGTTGCAGGTGTTTATGGGTGACGGTAATTGCTTACCATCAGGCGATCCGTCTGCCCGTTTGCCCCCTATAACATAAAAAAAACGAAGTTTGAAATTCGAAGTACATGCCCAGAGTAAAAACTAGACCTTGTTAGGATTATCTGTCACCAATAACTACTGTTAAATATTTAGTGATATTTCATACATAAGTTTTTTCAAACCCAGTACGATTTTATAAAGAATCTATGTACGAGTTAATAAAATTCATTAGAGTCGTGGTCAGAACCCGCGTCGTCCAGATTGACAGTAGCGTGTCTTACCGCTCGGCTACAGATGGCTGTCCACTATGAAACAGGCAGGATAAAAAAACCGGTCAAGTGCGAATCGGACTCCCGCACGATGGGCTCTTTACCATTATCTATAAAAACGGCAAATATATCGCGTTTGTTGTATTTGAGCCCCCTTATATATTTATTTTATTCTGGTTTTTAGTATTTGACGACCGCTTTAGCCTAGTTGGTAGTGACCCTGCCTTCGAAGCTGGAGGTCCCGGGTTCGAATCCCGGTCAGGGCATGTATTTGTGTGATGAACACGAATATTTCCTGAGTCTTGGATGTTTTCTATGTATTTAAGTATCTATTTATGTATGTATATCGTCACTTGGTACCCATAGTACAAGCTTTGCTTAGTTTGGGACTATGTTGATTTGTGTAAGATTGTCCATAAAAAAATATTAAAAAAAATTTTTTTTAATATATTTTTTGTTTAGTAAATCAACTTTAGTAAGTCAACTATCTAACTATCACGGTTCATGATACAGCCTGGTGACAGACTGACAGCGAAGTCTTAGGAATAGGGTCCCATATTACCCTTTGGGCACGGTACCCTAAAAAGGACTTGTTGGCGGTTATTTCAAACAGTGACAACGGTCAGCGGGGTCACTGACCCCACCTGGAACGTTGGCTTCTCATTGCGCGCGCTCATCGCATACATTAATTTAAATTCCCATTAATAATCGCACTAGAACCGCGCTTACTGTGGTATCTAACCGTACCTATTTAAGAAATTCTAAATATTTGATAGACAATGCAACTGCGATGTTGCGTTGACACCAATATAACTGGTGGCTCTGTGAGCTGTAGACCTCGTGAGTGAGTTTTTTTATAATTTCCAAAATCTGACATTATACCTAACCTAACCTAACAAAATTTCACGAGAAGCGGTTGATATATGCGACCTGTAGAGGAGAACAAACCGAAATTCGGACGTAGAAACTTACAAAATCTTTGAAATAAAAACTGTTTTTGAAAATTTCCAAAAACTGACTAGACAAATAAAACCTATATAATTACCGGACCTGCTTACAAAATTTCACGAGAATCGTTTGCGAAATGCGACCTGTAGAGGAGAACAAACCGTTGAACAAATATATATTTTTTTAATTTCCAAAATCTTATTCGACAAAAAAAATCTGTATATTGTGTTTTTATCTAACCTGTTTACAAAATTTCCGAAGATTGGGTTGAGAAATGCGACCTGTAGAGGAGAACAAACCGAAATTCGTCCGCAGAAACTTTCATTGATAAAAAAATTGTTTTTGAAAATTTCCAAAAACCGGTCGACAAATAAATTCTATATAACTATCGAACCTGCTCACGAAATTTCATGAGAATCGGTTGAGAATTGCGACCTGTAGACGAGAACAAACGGAAATCCGGACATACGAAAGCATTTTTGTCGAAGCTGAAGCAGAGACCTTCGTTTCACTCGGTCAATTAACCCGTCGTCTACCGGTCCGTGGGATCCCCGGGATCATAACAAAAGAATGCTATTGTTTATTTTTTTCGTCCGCGTAAACTTCCGCTCCCTATTTAATCCCTTCGGGGGATAATTTTCGGTATAGAAAGTATCCTATATGTTAATCCAGATTATAAACTCGTTGTATACCAAACTTCATCATAATCCGTTCAGCCGTTTTTGTGGGATTGAGTAGCAAACATCTTAACACTCGCATTTATGATATTTGTAGGATTAGAAGAGATGCACTGAATATTGGGTTATTATTCGATATTCGGTATTTGGCTGAATTATGCGGTACAGCTGCGAAATATTTACCGAACAACTTTTAGAGGTTATTTGATACAAGTTTCAAGAGTATAGTATTGTTGTTGTTATTCAACTAACTTAATGACAATATATCGCTTTGATAATGAGCAATTTTTTATTGCAATTGAATTAGTATGTTTTAGAACAACGCTCTTGTTAGCGATAAGGCCTGTTGTCTACCACTGTTACGTGTATTTTAATTTCTGTTGTTCTTTGAATATACTTCGTTTGGTGAGCAATAAAGAATATTTGTATTTGTATTGTATTGTATTACATTAAACCTAAAAATTCGGTTGAACCTATGTTAATATTGCGTAACGTAAGTTTTTTTTTAGATAATTTGAATTGAATCCAGTGACTTTAATACCATATGATCAATAAATAAGGGAGTGCAGTACCGGTTTCTATGAAAAGTCCCGGATTAAAAAAAACGCATCCCATACACCTGGCCCGCGTATATTGTCCGTGAAGCTAAAAAAATCTAGGTTTAATTATCGCCTTAAAAAGTATCTCATGGATGCCCTATAAAGGGTAAGTGCACCCTCTATGGATCACCTATATATGATAATAGCTACTTATACCTATGGCTATATTATAACTTATTACATAAGTAATATCTGTTACCTAATTATTACTTAAGTTTTATCTATTGTTTTGAGACTGACATTCGACTCCACACTTAAACTTATAAATAGTTTTGTGGAGCGATATATTATATATCTTTTTGTACTTAATGATTATTAATAAACTAGCGACCCGCCCCGGCTTCGCACGGGTGCACTATTTAATGGATGTTATTATACATATAAACCTTCCTCTTCAATCACTCTATCTATTTAAAAAAACCGCATCAAAATCCGTTGCGTAGTTTTAAAGATTTAAGCTTACATAGGGATATAGGGACAGAGAAAGCGACTTTGTTTTATACTATGTAATAAATAAATAAATATTCGCGGCATTTGAGTTGTCTGTTTTTTCTTTTTACGAACTTGAGTTTCAGCAACCGGCCCGCTCAGGCACCTTTTACTGGCTGACAGGGAGTGATGTACCAGAGTGGTACAACCATAACCATTGAGTTACCTAGTGCAGTGGTTGCTAATGTTGAACAGACCGAGACCAACTTAACAAAAATGTAAATTTATGTGGCACTTGGGTGTCAGTGAACAAATGAGCGTAGTGTGTTTGAATACAGGATTGTCCAAAAATCTGAGGCCTGATTCAATAATTACTCGCTAGAGTCGCCACCCATAGTTTGGGGAATGCTGATCTGGTGTGTCTATTTATTTATAATTATTTATTTTTGTTTGGGCAGGCTCGAACCGCTCGTCCGCGGAGAGACAGCTGCGGCGGCTCGGCGGCACGCCCATCACCTCCCCGGCCTTCGCCAGGGTACGCTATATTGCACTTACACCAGAAAACAATCAATCAATCTATTGGGTCAATCAACTATTTTTTGTTGCTCGTTGCCATGGCTACATCTCCCGATTCACTCTTTAAAATTGTGATTTTATAAGTGTTTAAATCTACCAATAATTGTATATAACATTTTTTCTATGAAAGTTGGTTAGTGTATGTAGTCTCTATAAGATTTCAAGCTTACATGGTATTTACATTAGAATTACGATTTGAAACGGGATATCAAAAATACAAATATACATCGTAAATATCCCATTTCATATCGTAATTCTTATGTAGTCTCCTTACTGGTGGGACAAAACAAACAAACAAGGAAAAGTTGATTGACCCAATTAATAAGATCAATTTCGACTGAATCTACAAGTTATTATTAAATTTAGCTAAATAAGAAAATTACTATATCATCTTGACAGAAATTCTAATCCGCTACGCAGACTTCGTCATGTGGGTACAACTAGGAATCAGCAACAGCCGTCGTCACATATCCACACAACAATAAAACAATCCACACAAATTAATTGTTTGAGTAGTTTCATCACTTATAAAATACAAATTTAGAGTTAACCCGGGATTAGCGAACTTATTTATCGTATGTCAATTATTTCGAACCGTGAGATTTTCGAGAAGACAGTACGGTTGCCAGTTTTTATTGCACTTTTAGCACCACCCAGCGGTCACGTGTAGGGTAGCGGTGGGTACTCCCTACGGACGTGGTGCAACTTCGACCCCCCTTGTCAAGTGAGCGGGCAACTTGACTGTTAGAAGTTCTCAAGCTGCCCGGAGGCCTCTAACTCGGCTTAACGACTGCTATCATAGACAGCAGCCGGGATCAACGGCTTAACGTGCCTTCCAAAGCACGGGAGCGCTCAGATAATAACCACTCAAAGCGGTCACCCATCCAAGAACTGACCTGGCTCGACGTTGCTTAACCTCGCATGTCGCACGCGGTACGCGGGTGCCGCTGGGCCACGAGCGAACTGTGACCAAGCGTAACCGAACGGGTACTGTGAAGAGTTCAAATGTGTACCTGACTGAGAGTGCCATTCATAGGCACGGTTCGAAATAATTGCCATACGAGAAAGGAATAAACGATTTCATGTTCAGTTGATGAACGGTTCACGAACCATATCCCTGAGGCTCTAGTATAAGTTTTTTCGAAACAAAACGCAAACCAACGCGTTTGCGTTTAGTCTCAATTTGTATGGCAACGCGAGCAGCGCCTCTGGTGGCCTTTGGTGATAGCTATTTTTTGCCATACATATTGAGACTAATCGCAAACGCGTTCGTTTGTGTTTTGTTTCGAAAAAACTTGTACTAGAGGTGCTGGCTTTAACCTCTTCACCGCCACAGTAGATTTCGTAAGTCACAGAGCAAACGACCGGATATGAACCTTACTTGACAACACGTAGGGTGCTTTACATCGACTAGATATGAAGTCATGGCGTGTGGGGCACTAAATATAAAGTCAATGGCGGCGAAAAGGTTAAATAAATGATATAAGTCGATTAGTTTCGCAATAGCTAGTAGTTCAATTTACAGTAATAATTTTATTTTATTTGTTACAGCAAGTGGTAAGCCCGGCGGTGCCCAGTCCTCGCCCCCCCTCCAGACCGGGTAAATACACTATTTTATACCTCTGGCATTTGAATATAAGTTGGAGTTGTTTAAATCCTTGTGAAATTTGTTTTTACTAAATAAACTAGTTATTTAAAGGATTTCTTAATCGAATTGTAAAAGCAACATGTGTCGCGTCAACGCAGTTTTGCCTTGACCATGAGCGAGTAAAATGTGTACACTTTGTATCAAATTTCCTAACAAATTGACCATTTTTAATTGGTTCTAAGTGTAAAGGAATCCACGCCAAGCGCCAGCGCTGGCAAGGCTTGGGCTAAACACGTCCGGTTCAGACTTGCGGAAATCGCGCGGTGTGGTTCCTTATTTACAGTATTTTTATCTCACAAACGCGGGTGAGATATGGTTGTGTGTTAAGATATACATGCACATTGTCTATTTGTGTGTCAGCGTAGGAGCTTTGAGTTCACGTTGTCTACGTGTTCGTTAGTGTAACAATTGCAGCTATGCTTAAAAGGCTTTATAAGTTTTAAAATGTATTGATTTCAAATTATGACAAAAGTATTGATAATACCAATAAAGTGATTAAATGATATGATGACTTTATAAAAGTTTTAGACAGTGACACAACCATTTTGTTATTTTATTGTGCGTAGTGGCATTTAAGCGGAAAAAAGCCGTTTTTAGTATGAAATTGGTCGTTTTGGAGTGATGTATGAAACGATATTTTTTAATGAAAAATCCATATAATACGTTTAAAATTTATGGCATTAGGTCGCAATAGTCCTGTTCTCGATAGTAACACTGAGAAAATGTCAAGATACCTGTAAATCCAAACAGAAAATTGCCTAAATAGATGAGCGGTTTTTAACTCATAAGGGCTCTTAACCCGTGCTCGTGAGACGGTTATGTCGCGATCCTGCAAGTGTGCACCCGGGGTAAATATTTGAATATGAACTTTGTGTCCTCACGTTACGGTTGTTTCCAGCGTGGGGCGGCTACGAGTCGGACTCGCAGGACGTGATCCTGGTGGACGACGAGCCGCCCGCTCCCGTTCCCGCGCCCGCTCACGCTCCCTCTCCGCTCACGCTCAGCACCGCACACAAACCTGTCTCGTCGCGTAAGTACACAATCCATTTTGAATTGTTTGTCATATCCAGAGATCGGACAAATTCGCCTCATTGCTCACAGTAATGTGGACATGACTCCAAAATTAATCAAAATGTTAAGCAGTTTGTTATTAAAGAAAATAATCAGTATTTTTTCCAAATTTTCAGCAGTCAGTCTATTCCTTTTTACATCAAAAATGAACTTAAGTGCTGAAAAACTCCGCTCGCAACCCACTAGAAAACTTTTTCGTCAGAAATAATAATCATAGCAGGATATTTTCCATGTAGTAGTTGTTGGGTTGTTGTTACTAGTGTAAATAATCGTCAGTTTAAAATCTTTGTTCTTTATTATATAAAAATATTTACGAAAACGATAACCACTTTAAATATCATTTTACTAATAATTATAAGCACGTATAAACTATTATCTCCGGAAATTCAAGATTTATTCCAAGAAGTTATTAAGTGATTAACATTTTGATTAATATTGGAGTCATGTCATGTTATGTCTAGCTTCGTGTGACGCTTATTTTAGTTCACATGCTATAGTTTTTAAGCCACGGGGGCGGCAGAATAACAGCGTCTGTAGACAAGAGTCTCTAGTGGTCTCTTGGTACAGACACAAGCTGAGCCACCTACCCTTTCAATTGTTTTTGTATACTTTGTTTTATTGTACCTGTCTTGGTTACCTGCAATTGTATACAATTATTGAATAAACGTCTTATTATTATTATTATGTCCACATTATTGCGAGCAGTGACTCAAATTTGTCCGATCTCTGGTTATATCTGTCGCCCGCATTACAATACTCTATAATAACTAACGAAAAATGTAACATGAGTTACCGTGAAATTGCCGTGAAGTATATTATGGCCATTAAATAAATAAATAAATAAATAAATATTAGAGGACAATCTTACACAAATCGAACCAGCCCCACAGTAAGCTCAAGAAGGCTTGTGTTATGGGTACTAGACGACGATATATTTAATAGATATAAATACTTATATACATAGAAAACATCCAAGACTCAGAAACAAATATTCATGCTCATCACACAAATATTTGCCCTGACCGGGATTCGAACCCAGGACCGTCAGCTTCACAGGCAGGTGCACTACCCACTAGGCTAAACCGGTCGTCAAATGGATTGGATGTTTACTTGGAGATAGGTTTGATAAGACTACAGGCATTTGATAACTGTATTACAATATTTATTACAGTAGCTGTATCTTATTAACTATTATGTTTGTACTGTATCATTATCAGAGCTCGGAATAGGTAGTGCCTATTTACCTAAACTTCGCGGGAGGACGTAATTAAGAGTGGTAACAACCACCAAAAATAATTACTTCTTTTATTGAATGTGGGGTTTCCCGGGATTTACTGTATTATTCTAGAGGCTTAATACATTTCTTTTTACTTATAAATCTTGTTATATTGCATATTAATTGTTTAATTACCTTTAAATAACAATCAATCATTAAAAATATAATATGGATCAAATTGAATCAAAAGGATTCCGAAATTTGATACTTTTAGTTGACTTAGACAGAATTATAATCCTTTCTTCCATGAGAGGGGACCTGTGTTCAGCCTTAGGGCGTATATAGATTGGTGATGAGACAGAACTATGATATTTCATTCCGACGTTTCGAGTTCTTTACAGCACTCGTGGTCACGGAATGTATTTTAAATTCATTATACGCGATATCATCATTTCAGCCGAAAGACGTCCACTGCTGAACATAGGCCTCCCCCAAAAAGGGGGGGATTTGCCATAGTCGCCACGCTTGGCAAGCGGGTTGGCGACCGCAGTTGCGCCACCCCATCTCATCCCGTGGGTTTCGTAGGAGGCGAATAAGGGAAAATCGGAGGGTGGGCAGCAGCATCCTTCGATCATACGCGATATAATCGGTTGAAAAATAGTTTTATTTAATATGAAAGTACATGTATACCATCATATTAGAAATAAATTAAAATACATCTGTACTATATCTTCTATGCCATATCATAGTTCTGTCTCATCACTAACCTATATACGCCCTAATGTTGGACACAGGTCCCCTCTCATGGAAGAAAGGAGTATAATTCTGTCTAAGTCAACTAAAAACTGTCAAATTTCGGAATCCTTTTGATTCAATTTGATCCATATTATATTTTTAATGACTGATTGTTATTTCAAGGTAATTAAACAAATAATATGCAATATAACAAGATTTATAAGTAAAGTGAAATGTATTAAGCCTCTAGAATAATACAGTAAATCCCGGGAAATCCTGCATTCATTAAAAAGAAATAATTATTTTTGGTGCTTGTAACCACTCTTAGTTACGTCCTCCCGCGAAGTTTAGGTAAATAGGCACTACCTATTCCGAGCTCTGATCATTATGCAATGTATGAAATTGATGTAAATAAAATTTGCAGCAGCAAAGAGGCCGCCGTCCCCAGAAGCGCCGAACGATGATAAGAAAGCAAAGCGAGACAAAAAACCCAAGAAACGAAGGTAAGATGGTATAGAGTTCTAGCATCATATCGTTATAGTGTACATTGAATTTTGTAGTGATATAGTCGCGTATAGAGATGTGCCGTTAGTGGGAATAATCCTTTCATTCTCTTTTCCTCTTCCCCCTCATGCCCTCCTCTGCTTACCCCTCCTCATCCCTCGGCTCCGCGTTAGTCCCTTTCTGGAGGAAAATAATGAAGAAAGAAAGAAAGAAACATTTATTCACAGACACAGAAGACACACATATTACAAAAAAAAAAAACAACAGAAGAAAACAAACCACAACATCCTCACTCCTTTGGGACTTTTGAGAGAAATTTTTAGTAATAGCCGATATTTTATAAAACTATTATGCATTTTGTACTTTCAAGAGTCCAGAATTGAGGCGCTATTTGTGTAGATTACTGGCACAACTCGACGAATTCCAACAACGTTAAGTATAACCTAGTATGTTTGTTTGGCAGAGGCCACAGCCGCGCGGGGTCGGAGGCGCCGGCGCCAGCGGGAGCGGTGTCGGGGGCGGCGGCGGGAGCGGGAGCGGGGGCGGGGGCGACAGCGTGGCTGGGCCGCAACGGAGCGCACGCGCACAAGAAGAACGGCGTGCGCAGCGCCCTCGACCCTTACGCCGCGCTTGTTAACAGGATGCCACCCGCGGGCGCTAAGAAGGTAACATTACTCACATTATGCATTAATAGGATGTTTACATCGCAATTAAGATGTTTTCATTGTACGGTCGTATGGAAAAGTACCAAATTTTCAAAATATATATATATACATATTTTGGAAATTAGAAGACTTTGTTTGTAATGTTGTATTATAGTAAGTATGGTCTAAAATGACTCTTTGCACTTAGCTACAAAATACCCTGAATAACTAAATCACAGCGGTTTCTAATAATAGTAGATCGTGTCTCAATGAAGTAAAATTATATATTGACGTTGAGGGAGGCGTATCCAATCCCGAGCGTCGCGAAGGTTCTAAAGTAGATTCTTGCACGCAACAACAGATTCAAGTGTTAACTCCCAAGACGGAAATAACACTGCTTGCTACCAATTAGCCATTCTGCTTTTCAAAAAAAAAAGTCGTTGCCCTCGAATGAGGACTGAAACCAGGATGACCAATACAACTTTTTTCATCAAATCTATTTCTGTTCTTTCTGTGATATAATATAATTAACATGTTCTTCTACCTTGGTATCACTTCTATCGATGGCATTCATCACTAAATGTTACCCATTCCCTATGTAAACCCACTGGCTTTTTCCAGGTGAAAACTACTCAGGAGCTGCTGGCGCAGATCCAGTCCCGCGCGGCGCCGCGCTCCCCCTCCCCCACCTCCCGCGCCTCCCCCGCCTCCCCCTGCTCCCCCGGGGCGCCCGCCTCGCCCGACGTGCTGCTCATCGAGCCCAATGACCGTACGTACACACCGTTCATCTTGTCATACTAGAGACTCGGTCACACGGCGTGCGCGCCGCGCAACGCTCGCGTGACGTCTACAAAATTGAAGAAAAATAGATGCTCTGTCGATTAGTCAACGAACCCACAAATATACGTCTAACCAAGGGTCACCCATCCCGCAGATGTACGGGCACATAACAAAAGAATGCTATTGTTTTTTTCGTTGGTTGAGGACGGGTTAATATTAGTTTGTAGTTTAATCGCGATATAAAAATTCGCCAAAAGCCATCTACGCCCGCCAGCGAATCTCCCCATTATTATTTATTCTTACCATTCTAATGAATTCCATATTTAATTCAAATTTACTGTGTAATTTTTTCGTTTCAGTGAGTCCAGTAAAGCCGGAGTCTCCTCTCCGCAACGGCGGCGCCTCCCCCCGCGCGCCTTCCCCCGCCCCCGCCGCGCCGCCCTCCCCCCTCGCGCCCCTCGAGGACCCGCGCGTGTACCAGGACTGCACGTGCGGTGAAGAGCTTGACGAAGACTGTCCCGCGGCGAGAAGAACGGAAGTCCTGCCCGTGCACGTTCATGCTCTTCACCACGCGTACCTCCCTGGTATCAACGGGACGAGAGCCCCCCTCTACCCTCATCAATTCGCCGTCCGCAAGCTCATGGATCCGGAGAAACCCGACCTCTTCACATCTATAGTCCCATTGTACAATTACTCAGATTACGCGGACGATTGCTGTGTGAAGAATATGTATCGGGTGCCGCTGTGTACGCATCTGCCGTGGACGGAGTTCGCGCCGGCGCCGCCGGAACCGGAACCGGCGCCGGAGCCGCCGCCGCCGAGACCGTATCCGATCGATGAGACTCCGGAGGTCAAGGAGGAAAAGGAAGAGGAGGAGGAGGACGCGAGTAGAGGCGAAGATATGGAGGTGGACGCGAAGGAGGAGCCCAGTGAACGGTTGAAAGCGCCGCCCGGGCCCGAGCCCGATCCGCCGCTTAAAGTGATAAAGTGTGAAAGTGCTAGTGAAGTGCCGGACGAGTTCGCGAGCGAGCAGAAGGATCACAGGACTGTCGAGAGGACGAAACCTCCCGAGTTAGACGGGCGCGCACTCTACGCGACTTGCGAGGACGCGCTGAGGTCGATACAGTTCGATTACAGTCAGACGTTCGCCGCTCCGACTGTGACGCTTCCTGAAGAGTCGAGTCAGGTGAGTGACGCTCTCGATTCCGCTCTCAACACTGCCGCTGAGTCCACAGAGAGGGACCAGCGAGGGCGGCCCTGCCGCGGGCCCTCTTTCGCGGAGTGGCACGAGTGCGCGCGCCTCGGCGAACTAATCGCGCTCCCATACGTTGTGATCGACTGACACTGTGATAGTGCTAGAGTGCCAAATCTCGGCCGGCTCCGAGCTTCCGTTGTTCCGACGTTCCAAGTGTCCTTACGTTAGTTTTAAGCGACCGATGTACATAGGTGTTGGTTCCGTGTGCCCTCGAATGTACATGCGAGTTAAGTTAGCTAATGTAGTTAGGACGAAATCGATGAGACTGCGGCGGGGTGGGGTTTATGCGAACGCTTCCGCGCTTTTGAGTTTGCAGAAAAATAATTGTACCGGTGGACGCCCGATTTAGTCATGTATTTATTTTATATTGTTTTAGGTGGATAATTTTACGGTGGATCGCTCTCGGCTGTTGTGATACGGGGCGTGGTATGGTCCGTGGGTCTATGGAGGGGCCAATTAGTTTGTAATCCGTACCAATCAAAGATTGGCTCATATCAAAACTTCCCCGGCTTCCGAGCCTGATTTTGTTGCGAAAACGGTGATTGTTTTGGCCATTGCATTAATGGTAGACCCATCGCAGTCTCTCTTATGTGATAAGAAAGAGACGGCGCGGACCTATATCTATGTCTGCACTGAATTCCAAACTAGACTTCCTTTCATTTAGTTTATATCGGCAGTGTTCGTGTTTCGCTTTACCCAAACTTTAAGGGACTTCAAGCACGTTTAATAGCTCCCTTAAGACATGAAGCCCTTGATACTGTCAACAGCAGCACCTGTCATTAATAACCAACCGGACTAGGTGTTCAAAAATATCTACCATGCAATTCCAATACACAGAAGACATCCTGTAAGTGCTTGATGACCCTAAGCAATCATTTTAGTAATTAATTTCATTGTGTATAAGCCATGCAAAATATATTTATTTATTTGCTAAGAAATTAATATGTTTATAATAAATGATTGATCTGCCGTATATTGAAATATTAGAAAAAAAAACATAATTCATTACTGACCTGACTAAGAAAAGGTTCCAACGGAAGATGTGGAAACAATGTCAACCCTTAGCCAGCTCTCATTAGACTCATTTTACAACTACCTGGTAATTTCAGTTGGAACTTTATCTTCTCAGGTCACTAAAGTGTTTGTGGTAAAGCGAAACAACTCCCTAAACTATATGATCCACCAAATATTTTGTATAAATAACAAATTCCCAAATAAGACAAAAATCTCCAGACTGTTTCGTATTGAGTTATCTTGTTACCGAATGTGATTTATAAAGAGAAAAATTAGGTAATTAATAATAATAGGAGTTCCAATTGTATATTATACATATATATTGCTATATCAACCATTCTAAATATCAAACAAAGTTATCTAGAATTATCTAATATGTTATTTAACTAAATTTCTTGTTAAAAATCTTACTTCCACTGCAATTCATACTTTTATAATATTGGAAGTTATTTTTAATAATAAATTAAGTTAAGTAATAGAAGACCACTGTACGATTTGTAATTGTTTGTCTAAGCAATTATATTTAAGTATCTTCAATTGAAATTGAATGAAATCAGTTTAATTTTGTCAGAACTATCAGTGAAATGACAGTTTAACAGAATTGCTTCAAAATTAATGTCAGTTGTATCAATACAATATAAATAGTATGATATAATCTCAAATGTTATGTGTTGCTTATGTATCAAGAACTAACAAGCTCTAAGTATCTTACTAATGTGTTCAAAGACAAAAATCTACAAGTTATGTTAATCAATACTGTCATTATTATTGATAGTGTCTGGCTCCGTTTCTGATATTACTGACGTATTGACAAGTGTGATATTAACGGGGTTTCTGTTCTTACTGCATTATTGGTCTCTATTTTACTAGTCTAAAGCGAAAGAGACATTATATTTTGGTTTCAAATATCACAGTTATTTAAAAAAATACACTGACATACATTGCACTCATTTACAAAATGCTACATTTTCCAATTATTTATAATATCTAATAATTAGGGAACTTTTTTTACCTGCTTTTATTAATGTAAAATTTTGGAAACGATTTGACATAGTCACTTTCACAGTGTCAAAATTCGTATCCCAATATTCGAATTTACAGTATCACATAGTTTTCACAATTTCAAACACAATACAGTATATTAGTGGTATACTGTTACTATATTCCTAACACACTACTGGGTTCCTATAAATTAATATTATCCAAACGGTTGCATTTATGCTAGTGCCTTCAATTTTATAGGTCTATTTTTCAGTCATAAGTAAACACGAATTCGTAAACTATCATTTTAAGTGTCTTAACGTAGTTACTAAGTTTGTGGAATGCGTCAGTAATGTCTTAACAGACAGCTAGTTGGAAAAAGGTCACTTATTTATAATCCAACTTGCTATACAGCATTCGGGGCAGCTTTGTACACCTCTCATTCTAACATATAGCTGCATCTCGTGTACAGCGAGATAGACTGTAAATAAGGGTCTTGAAGTATGTAGTCCCGGGGTGCCAGGATCATTGGCGCCTCAGGGCGCGTTCGGCGCAGTGAATCTGTCATGACATCTGTCAAATTGTCAAAGTTATTTTTACAATACACTTAAGTACGAACTGTGTTAAATCCTTTTAATGTTTGTTGATAACAGTGTTTTTTTCTTGTTGGAAAACATAAAAAAACAATGTTATGGTATGTTTTTGTTAGTTTAAACAGTATATTATATGAAAAATGTACAGTCAATCTAGATTTTGCTCAATTGCTCTGAAGCAGTATTACTATTGGATTGAACTGTACAGAAAAACAAAAAAAGCCAAATTCATTGTTATATTTGTACATAATGCACCATTCATGTTTTTTTTTTAATTATATTTGTAAATTGTTTTTTCTTGCTTTTATCTTGATTTTAATGTTACGTTGTCTAAATATTTTATTCCATAATAATTTTCTTGTGCCATTTCTAACTAAGCCCATGGAAATGGTATTGTTTAACGAAGGGAGTCCTAGCAGTCCTAGGAGCAATTCTTTATAAAATGTGACTTTTTGTGACAACTTTTATTTTTACTGAGAATCACTAGCTCTTTCTATCCCAAGAGAGATAATATGTGCCCCAAAGTTTCCATAAATTTTTGGAATTTTCCTTTACATTACCACAAACCACCATACAAAGTTTATGAAGAATGGTAACACAATAACAGGGACATTTTTCAAAGAAATGCTTGTTAATAGATTGTAGTATAGTTGTCAATCGCACGGAATAGGTAAAGCCAAGATTGGAACGGCATATCTAAAAGTCATAAGTTCATGATTTTTGGTTGACTGTACCTTAAACATTTACCCCCTTATTCATAAAACTTAACAAACCTCTGCTAACTAAAATGTTCTTTGTCCCTTTCTCACAAACGTAAATCTCAAAGTGACAAATAAGGACAAACGAACTTTAGCGGCTAGTTAACTAAATGTAGGTTTGATAGACGCTTATGAATAATGGGGTTAGTTTTTTACATTATTGAAATAAACCTTGTGTTCAAATATCACAGGCGTGAGAATAACTAATGCTAGAGACATCATTTAATCATAAAATAAATATCACACTTATCAGGGCCTTATACTAGTTTGCCACGATTATTGTCCAGCTGTTAAAAAAAACTAGTCATTGCGATAGCATCATTTGCAAGTAATTTACTATGAAAGGGATACAGTGTTCCTTGTGCTTGTCGTTGAGTTCTGTGAACCTGTGTGTGTGTTAAACTATAAATATTAGTTATTCTTATGTGTTGCTTATGATTCCAGTTTTAACATTATTTGCTACTAAAGTATAGAACAGTCACACCTTACCATACTTCATTCAACCTTTGATCTACCATTCTATTGTATACAGAGGGGCTACCGCGAACCGAAAACGAACGGAGTTCGAATATCTCCCTCTCTCTCGCACTTGCTAATTCGTGCGGCAGAGAGGGAGATATTCGAACTTCGTTTTCAGTTCGCAGTAGCCCCTCAGGCTCTCTTCCGTTTTTAACCTTTTTAACGCCCTTCTAAACATCTGCGCCGTGTGTTACACTCCAACCCTTGCAAGAGCGAAGACGCGTTAAAAGCGCGTAGATTATTTTGATTCTCAATCAAAACAATGGCGAATCGCGATATGTACTCGGGTGATTAACGACCACTTTTGTCGGCGTTCGAAAGGTTAATGGGCGTTAGGTTCCCTTTGGGAAGAACCAAGATCTGCATGCTATCCTTACCGAAACTTTAGTTTTCACTCAAAATTGTAACTTTTGCTTTTTATTTCTCGGATTTTTTTGCTTTTCGTGCTCGGAATCATGTTACTATTGATAAAAAAAAAAAGTGTCACCAATTTTCCATACATTATATAGGTGTCCACTATGTGAC
The DNA here is from genome assembly GCA_963556455.1 of Epiblema foenella. Lineage (NCBI taxonomy): Eukaryota > Metazoa > Arthropoda > Insecta > Lepidoptera > Tortricidae > Epiblema > Epiblema foenella. The sequence goes on along the minus strand of OY747116.1, from coordinate 12,223,393 downwards.
GCTCCATACAAAAAGTATGAAATAACGTCGCATAGTGGAATAAAAAATTGGACTTTCTTTATCAGGATAAAGACTTCAAGCGTGTTGAGCAGAAAAATCCAAATTCTGAGAACAGAAGTATAAGGTACAATTGTGGATAACGATAGCATGATAGGCATTCTCGCCGTGAGTGACCGACTTAACCATTTCATTGGGCATCAGAATTGCTTAGTGAAAGGGTTAAACTTGTTATATTTATAAGTTGTAGGACAGATTCACTGCGCCCCGCGTTGATATTGGCCTTAAAGCGGGCGCCGCCGCGTGCGGGGCTTGTATAGAGTAGATACCCGCTGAATGCCTTGCAGGACGAGCTCCGAGAATTTGGTAAACAAAAGCAAAATATATGTGTTTTTATTACGATTCTATTGTTTTATTTTCGGTTTAAAGCCGGGCACTCATTGGCGAACTGTAACCGTGACCGAACGGATATTGTAACGATTTCAAGTGTGACGTGTGTACGTAACTGAATCAAACGGTTCGCGAACAACTACAACCGTCGGGTTGGGTTACAGTTACAGCTCGCTAGTGAGTATCCGGCTTAAGCTAAACACGTCTCGTATCCATAATCTAGTTTTCTAACAGAGCGATAAACGGTTCTAGACAATATTCAGAAAACTCATTTATGGGCGGAATTGAACCGTCTATACAGTAGTTACATCTCAATTCTCGTTGAGAGTCCCGGTGGAAGAGCATCAGTCCCATCCAATATGAACCTTAACTATACTTATTTATTTTATTGTATATCAATTTTGTTGCACCGTTTAGCACCACCATACCGTGGGTAATCCTTCGGACGTGGTGTATCTTCGACCCCCCTTGTCAAGTGAGTGGGCAACTTGACTGTTAGAAGTTCTCAAGCCGCCCGGAGGCCTCTAACGGCTTAACGACTACTATCATAGACAGCAGCCGGGATCTACGGCTTAACGTGCCTTCCAAAGCACGGGAGCACTCGGTAACCACTCAAAGCTGTCACCCATCCAAGAACTGACCCATGTTGCGCCGCTGGGCCACGACTTTATCATCATCATCAGACTGCAGTTCTACGCATCCAACAGCTTCCCGCTCACTCACTTCAGGTCGTTGGTCCACCTGGCGGGGGGTCGTCCCAGAGGCAGAATCGTTCGTGGTCTCCACTCCAGAACTCGTCTGCCCCATAGGCCATCGGCTCTGCACCAAATATGCCCCGCCCACTGCCACTTCAGCCTGCTTATCCTCAGCGCTATGTCGGTGACCCTAGTTCTCTGTCGGGTATCCTGATTCCGGATTCTGTCCTTCAGAGAAACCCCGCGCATAGCTCTCTCCGTAGCTCGCTGAGCGACTTGTGGATGAGGCCTTTTGTTAGTGTTCACGTCTTGGCCCCGTAAGTGAGGACCGGAAGGACACACTGCTCGAAAATTTTCGCTGGGGCAATGGCGTCTCGAAGACGTGACGGAGCTTCCCATATGCTGCCCAGCCCAACCGTATTCTTCTGTCAGCTTCCCTGTCGAAGTTGTTCCTACCTAGCTGAACGATCTTTCCTAGGTAAGTGTACTCCTGAACAACTTCGATGCTAACATTTTCGACGGTGATAGGCAGTGGGTCCACGAATGAATTGAACATGACTTTGGTCTTATCCAAATTCATTTCCAGAAACGCTTAGGCTCAACAGCATCTCCGTCAAGTCCTCCAGCGAATCGGCCATTATAACTATGTCGTCTGCGAATCGAAGGTGTGAAATGTATTCGCTGTATACATTGATGCCACGTCCGTTCCAGTCCAGGGTTTTAAAGACGTCCTCCAGACTCCCTGTCTCACTTCACGCTTTAATGGGATTGGTCTTGTCTGGACATCCTGGATTTGGACGGTCATCTTAGCGGCTCTATACAAATATCTCAGTACCTCGATATATCGCCAATCGACTTGGCATCGCTGAACTATTGTATATACGGATCAAATTCCTTTGCAGCTAGCTGGTGAAATGCGACTCGGTAAGATGGGAATATTGAGAATGGTACGGGAAAATGAGTTAAGACGATTAAAATAAAACTAAAATATCGTTAATAAAATGTATTAATAATAAAATTACACATTTATACAAAATTTGTAATTGACACTTATAGTTAAAATATCAGTAATGGCACATGGTTAGTTGCGTAGTATTGAGTTTACATTCAATATTCTATTTTATAAGAATCGACGTTGAGATTCGTTGTTATAAGAGTTACTTGCAAGTTAGATTTTAAATAATAACACGTATAGGTACCTTTTGACTCAACTTGCAAGTTCTTATCAGGGCCATCTTTCCCATTGGGCACTATGGGCACTTGCCCAGGGCCCCGCGATCGATAGGGGCCCCCTAGTTCCTGCCAGATCACCAAGCGATAACCAATATTTATTACCGAAAAATATTTCTATCAAAAAATCAAACGATAATGACCTTAGTACTTGCTCATAGCTTTTACATGCGCGAATCTAATATTATCGGAAATTTTTACCAGTTCCTTTTTGACACATCACAACACCCATTTAAAGTAAATCCGCATTACACGCAGTAGTTAGGAAGTTGTAATGTAAACGCGTTTAGAGGAGCAATCAAAAATGAATCTATATTCTTTTCTATCACTGATGCGTAGTAATTTATGACAATAATTCACCATTAAAACAGTTACGTACTACATATATCTTTTATTTTTAAATATACTGTAGTGACTAAATCATTCGTCTCGATTTATATGTTATTTCCGTAAGTCGATGGATCGATCATAAGAATGAATTTTTAACCGTAATAAATTACGTATACGTGATAATCATTCATCATTCATTAATAATTACTAATTAAAACAATCGATTCTTCTTACCCTCATCAAGTCATCACTTCAAATCAAACGCCAATTCAAAACTGTCAAAAAGGAACTGGTCAAAATATCCGACAATATATTCTCACTCACTTGGAAGTCAACTTTTCCGATTTCAATTTGTTTAGATAGTTTACTCGTATTATGAATATTATAGAGATGTCGTCGGTAATGGTATAATGATGGGATTGGTATACTAAATATCTCTCGGATAAAGAATCCGGGTCGGTAAAATACCGTCATATTTCCTAAAATATACAAACTTGTACAGTTTTTGACCGAGTGAAACGAAGGTCTCTACTTCAGCTCGACAAAAATGCTTTCATATGTCCAGGTTCCGGATTTCCGTTTGTTCTTGTCTACAGGTCGCAATTCTCAACCAATTCTTGTGAAATTTCGTGAGCAGGTTCGATAGTTACATATATAGATTTTTTTTTGTCGAGACGGTTCATGGAAATTTCCAAAAACATTTTTTTATCAATGATTTTGTAAGTTTCTGGGGGCGAATTTCGGTTTGTTCTCCTCTACAGGTCGCATTTCTCAACCGATTCTCGTGAATTTTTGTGAGCCGGTTGGATAAATATACAGATTCTTTTTGTCGAATAAGTTTTTTGAAAATAAAAATAAAAATTTGATTAACGGTTTGTTCTCCTCTACAGGTCGCATTTCGCAAACGATTCTCGTGAAATTTTGTGAGCAGGTCCAGTAATTATATAGAATTTTTTTGGCGAGTCAGTTTTTGGAAATTTTCAAGAACAATTTTTATTTCAAAGATTTTGTAAGTTTCTATGGCCCAATTTCGGTTTGTTGTCCTCTACAGGTCGCATTTCTCAACCGCTTCTCGTGAAATTTTTTTAGCAGGTTCGATATTCAAAATTGATTTTTGACCTCGAGTTTGTTTAGTTTTAAGCAAAATCATTAGTACCACCGAGCTGATCTGATGGAGACAGAAGGTGGCCATAGCAACTCCTACACTACACAAAATACACTAGTCGTGTTTGGACTCATTAGAACAGTTTCAACGACTAGTTGATGACTGTGAAAAAAAGTATATTCGGCAATAAAAGTTTGTACCAAAAATGAAATTTTTGCAGAATCATAAACACTATAAAACCTGTGAATACTAAAAGTATCACTTTTATAGATTATATCATACTCTGTGAGCTGTAGGCCTCGCGAGCGTTTATTTTTTTGAAAATTCTACTAACTGGGCTCGACAAAAAGATCCTATGTAATTATCGAACTTGCCCACGAAATTTCATGAGAACCTATTAAGAAATGCGCGACATGTACTTAGAGGAGAACAACCGGAAATCCGGAAATCGGGACATAGAAAGCATTTTTGCCGAAGTTGAAGCAAAGAACTTCGTTTCACTCGGCCAATAAAAATAAATGTAGAACCCTGTTTAGCCACTTTCTTTGTCTAAGATTCTAACAAAATAGTGATCTGTCAAGGGTATATAGGGGCCCCATTACCCTAATGTGCCCAGGGCCTCCAATTGGTTAAAGACGGCCCTGGTTCTTATATACTATCTCTTGGAGAAGTATATAGACTTAATTCATATTATAAAAATTAAATTAAAATGACATTTAAAAAATTTAGCACCTTTTTGGAAAACTTTAAAAGTCAATGGCAGTTTAAATTTTTAATAAAATTCTGTTATTTCCATAAAATATTCGGCAAGTCAAATATTTAAACTTATAAACTAAGTTGTCAATCACATACAACTTCCATACAATAAATTTTAACAAATATTCTATCCAAGACTTTGACATCCAACATGGCATTTGGGATCCAAGCAGACATTAACTCCTTATAAAATTCCTGCAAGTATCAAAAATACCGAATGGCCAACTACATCCAAGATTCCAACGACATCCATCCAACTGAATATTTCACAAAATGATATTTAAGCTCAAAATGATATACAAAGTATCAAATGTGAAATGCATTTCTGACATCTTCCATAAACAATAAGAAGACTTTATTTCAGGCACATGCCAAGTATTGGGACATAAAGTCAATCATTAAAACAGGTAGGATGTCATTAAAAATCTTAGATACCATTTGGCATCTTAAATGTTCTAATGTCCAAAAATATGCAGGCATCTTCTTAGGGTGCTTCTATATCGATCTATTTAATGATGAATTTCGTTGAGAATCTAAGATTCCACTTGACATATTGGATGTCAAACGGCTTAGAATTCCAACCTGCATTATTTTAAATTTACATGATGACACAAGGCATGGCGCAGCAGAGCGGGAGACAGATGGGGACGGCCGTCTTCTTCTCGGAGTGCTTCTCCTTGCTGCGCGCGCCGCTCTCGTACTCGTACATGCCGCGGCCGGACGCGTATGCGCCGCCGCCTTGCGCTGCCGACTGGACAGATAAATAAATAAATAAATATTAGAGGACAATCTTACACAAATCGAACTAGCCCCACAGTAAGCTCAAGAAGGCTTGTGTTATGGGTACTAGACGACGATATATTTAATAGATATAAATACTTAAATACATAGAAAACATCCAAGACTCAGAAACAAATATTCATGCTCATCACACAAATATTTGCCCTGACCGGGATTCGAACCCAGGACCGTCAGCTTCACAGGCAGGTGCACTACCCACTAGGCTAAACCGGTCGTCAAACACACACAACAACAAACAGATATAGTAGTTCGAGAATGGATGAAAAATTGAGGATAATTGTTTGTGTAAAATGTAGAAATTGATTTAATTCCTCGTTCTTTTTTTTTTTTTTTTAACCCGACTGGGGGTTTATGGGCGGGGCCCAATGAAGCGATAGGAGTGCGCGGTTGGAGAGTAGCTTGGGGACATTCCAACGGAAACCTCCGACACGACCACGCGGGCGGTTTAAACACTGGAATACTGCGGTCTGTAAGACTGACGTTTCCGTCTCCCTGCTAGGTCTAAAAAAACTCGACGCGGTATTTGAATCCTTTTTCGAATCCTATAATCCACAACTCAAGGTCCGAGTCCCGTAAATATGAGTTCTTGAAATTTAGAGATTTTGTGGACGGTAATAAATTATTGAAAAGAGAAAGAACACATCATTAGGTAAGTTCAGCAATGTGCTGTTGCTACAGTAGGGTCTCTAAAGAGTAGGCATCAACACTATGAGGAACTATATTATTGTACCATGAGGAACTATAGTATGGGATTCTTTAAAAAAGTACCTACATCAAATTTGGAAAAGATCGGCAATACGCATGCACGTAGCATTTATAGGCTACCTGACACTACGAAATAGCTCGTCGCAGTTGCAGTGTGTTTATTTGTAAGATATTTTCTATTATTGACGTGTATGTTAGTTTGTAAGGTGTAAATATGGGCCTTGTTGCCTGATGCAAATAAATAAATAGGGTGACGGTGACCGTTTACCATCAGTGCCTTTACCATGAGTTTGCATGACCGTAGGTACTCGCTAGCGTCTGCGTAAACGATTTAGTAATTTTAGTATGCCGATTCTTAGTTCTAATTGCGTAACCGCCAGAGGCGCTGTACTTTTGCCCATACAAATTTTTACGCAGTCGCTAGTGAGGACTGTCATGTAAACTCATGGTATAAGCACAGGCGGGCCGTACTGCATGACATAAATAGTTATTTGTTCAACAAGAGAGCAAAGTAGATTTTTGCTGCAAGTGTCGATATTGAGTCCTGAGCAAGCGAAAGATTCTATAATTGAATCACGAGCGTAGCGAGTGATTCAAAATTAGAATCTTGAGCGTAGCGAGGGACTCAAAGACACGAGATGCAAATATCTTTGCTCTCGTGTGATACATACAACTTTTCACCTCAGCGGCGAGAACATATAACTCAATGGAATAAAACGCCACATAGAATAAATCAAATCATTTTTATGTAAAAAAATCAAACAACAAATAAATGTGAAATAACAAACATTAACTACAATTACTCTTTCCCATAACATTCACTTTGCATGACGTTAATAAAAAGCCCACTGACAACCGTTTTAGAAATGCAACTAGTTTTGGGTACGTTTCAATATGTATATTGTGTTTCGTCTTCATCGTCGCTTGAGCATTGAATATTGCTCCACATGGTTTTCGGTTGTTTGTTATGGGATAACCTTACTTACTTATACTTATACTTTTTCCGAGATAATGGTTGCTCCTTTATCCGATCGTCATTTATTGAATATTTCGTGTCCCTTTAAATACTTCTGTCGAGACTTTTCGGGCATAAAACACAGTTCAAAGACGGCATCTCTCAACTCTTGAGGAGTTAAAACATCGGCTTCGTCAATTTATTCACTCATATTTAGTACAGTTTTTAGTTTATGTTTTATATCCAAGAAAACGAAATACGAATAACATTTAAAAAGTTCAATCGCGCTAACTTTTTAAAGAATATAAAATGCGTTCTGAAACTGTATATGAATTTATATTCGTTCACCGTATGAAAAAAACTAAAGACTTGTAATAATTAATGTTCGCGATCAATATCGCATTTTTTCATTGTATTTTAAGAATAATGAAATATTAATACGATTATAATAATTAGATATAATATAGGTTTAATATTTTTATACGACTTTAACACGAGTTCGAATTTTATTTTGTTTCAGAACGAGTTTTTCTTTCCCGCTTTTTAGGGGCCTACTACGAAGTTTCGAAGTCGAATGACGAATCGACATAGTTTATCTCTCTCTCTTTTTTGTAACGGAGTGAAAGTGACAGAGAAAATGAAGTTTAAATGTTCCAAGTTTGTATTACACCCGTAGTATGAAAAGATGACCTGTGACTAACCTACGATATGAAAAATTAAAAAGTTAGTTTTCTTCACGCTCGCAGCAAAATTGCATTTTGCTCACTGGTTTCAAGCAGCAAAACCGCCGTGTTCGAGCCACTGAGGTGAAAAATATATTGCATATGTAATGTAATGTAACATAGATACTTACAGCGCTACCACCAGAAGTGTACGCAATAGGAGCATCCTTCTTTGCAAACGGCGTGTGTCCGGGCGGGTAGTAGACAGCGGGTCCGGCGACATTCTTACTGCCCACTGCTGGGACTTTAGAGGTGGGAGTGGGCGGGGAGGCGCCTTGGCGCGAGCTCTCGTGGGTCACTTCTACTTTGCGCCGGACCACGCCGTCGGGCTGGGTTGGGAACCTCTGAGGAATACACATTGTTGATTTTTATAAAGCTAAGTACCGTAACGTAAAATCGTAGCATAGTGTTGGGGAAACTACGTGTTGTTCGCTCTATTCTTATAATCAACTGAATGGTTTTGTTAAGTAGGTATTAAAAAATATTTAATAGGGTCACGTATTTTTGAAAAGTAGCCTAAAGTAATCCGTACGTTTCAATTATCACTTGGAATTTTTATTTCCTTTTTATGGAATCGATGAATACTAGAGTAATAAGATTGATATTTGCAGTTTATAATATCCACTCGAAAACGAGAGCCATTTCTGTGACGTCATACGGCACATAGTGATTGACAAAATCGTAGTTCAACCGATTCGTTGTTATATCCATCACTCGTGTCAGTTATCGAGTAATAATGTCTGTCACAGCGTCAAACACAGAGCTGTTAAGTTGGATGAACACAATGGGCTACGTAGAAAGATGTACCCAATGTACAGGACGCAATTATGCGTTAAAAGGAGAAAGACATATTTTCATGTACGTTGTGCCCTTATCGCCCATTGTGTTGATCCGGCATTTTAGTGTCGTATTACGTCACACTTGACATACGTAATGGCGGCTACCGTTATGCAAATTTTTAGCACAGATAAAATATGCATGAGTTTTAAAAGTAATTATAAAATTTATTTTATGTTTTATGTGATATTGAGTTTATATCAACTCAATTCGACTTCCTATAACAAAATTATGTTATTCTTACAATTCTATTGATTATTTTTCATACACAAAAATACCCTATTATTTACCTAAATTTTAGCCTGGGGACAGTCCAGGGGAAACCTCCGACACGACTACGCGGGCAGTTTAAACTTTAAACACTAGAATACTCTAAAAGTTTGCGCTTCTGTGAAATTAGTTGAGCGGCTTGAACCGAATCTGAGGTGTCACGGGAATCGAGCTACTGGGAAACCTAGCTGAGTGGAGTCCAGCAATTGATATATCGAGGGGTGAGTGGTCAAATCCGATAAGTCGTCTAAAAGGTTTTTTGAAAATAGAACTCTGCGTAATAAATAAATAAATAAATAAATACTAGAGGACAATCTTGCACAAATCGAACTAGTCCCACAGTAAGCTCAAGAAGGCTTGTGTTATGGGTACTAGACGACGATATATTTAATAGATATAAATACTTAAATACATAGAAAACATCCAAGACTCAGAAACAAATATTCATGCTCATCACACAAATATTTGCCCTGACCGGGATTCGAACCCAGGACCGTCATAATGTAATGGATTTTAAGTTCTTATTTCAAAAAACATTTATCTCGATTTATCGGGTTTGACCACTCACTCCTCGATATGTAGGTATTACAAGCTCGTGATAGTTTCAGTAAGCACTTACCGCCTCCGGGAAGTCCGCGAGCAAGTCGTCGAGTTTCTTCGGCGGCTGCTGGAGGCCGGGCGAGGGCGTGGTGGGGCGCGGGAAGGGCGCGGGCGACGCGCGCTCCGTCGTGTCGTGGCGGGAGTACGTCGTCTCGCTGTACTTGTACGACGATGGACCCTGCGACCGGATGTCATATATGCCATTAACAACTCAAACACACACAGTCATAATTAGGTATATGCCAAAAAATAAAGGCTTATAATATGATTTAAACGTAATAATCTATATATATAAATGCCTTTGTCCTGACTGACTGACTCACTCACTCATCAACGCACAGCCCAAAGTACTGGTATGTAATATGTGTCTAAAACGTTATTTGATACGGAAACACTAATAATAATCGTAACATTTGTTGAAAAACATTCACAAAAAAAAACGGAATTTACATTGATACTCGAGATGCCACTTGATAACCAGGACCAATTAGGTAAATAAATAAATAAATAAATATTAGAGGACAATCTTACAGAAATCAAACTAGCCCCACAGTAAGCTCAAGAAGGCTTGTGTTACGGGTACTAGACGACGATATATTTAATAGATATAAATACTTAAATACATAGAAAACATCCAAGACTCAGAAATTAAATATTCATGCTCATCACACAAATATTTGCCCAGACCAGGATTCGAACCCAGGACCGTCAGCTTCACAGGCCGGTAATATGTGTCTAAAACGTTATTTGATACGGAAACACTAATAATAGTCGTAACATTTGCTGAAAGACATTCACAAAAAAAGATGGAATGCCCATTGATACTCGAGATGCCACTTGATAACCAGAGCCAATTAGGTAACATTTCAAATGACATCTCTGATGTCAAATGAGAGATAAGCTAATATAAATAAACAAAATTATAGCCAATCATGACAGTGGCAAGTGGCAACCAAGTTAACGGCCTGCCTGATGGGAAGCAGACACTGCAGCCTATGGACGTGGGCGACTTCATAAGAATCATAAGCGTGCAAACAACTACATTAACTTGTAAGCTACACTTGTAATTATCCAATGGGGGCTATCGCGTATGAATTCGCCGCTAGAGGCGCTACTGTAGCGTGAGGTCTTCGAAATGTAAAATGTCACTCTTTATGGTAGCGCTACGCGGGTTAATATCTAATTGGAACAGTATGGTGACTATTTTGCAATATCTGAGCTTGATTATGGTAAATATGGGTTACGGGTCAATGACTGTCAGTGCTTTGAGACAGTTTTGTCTTTTGGAAACTTATGTCCTACTTTTTTCCGAACAAAACGGGACTGCGTAACAATGCGGGATGTTCGATATTTTTACGGTACGGTTTTAAGGTATTAAATATGATTTAAATATAAACTTCGTTCTCATGCCCATAATAACCAATAACAATTTTTGACAGCTGGACCTTACTCGACAGTGGCGCCAACTGGTGAGCACAAAAACGATAGCCCTCATTCCGAGACTCACATAAGGGCCGTGTCCATTCCGCTCGGGCGAGAGATGCGTGGTGAGGGGCGCGGGCGGGCCGCTCGGCAGCAGCTTCACCTCGTTAGCGGGGGACGGGTACACCATGCGCTCCGTCGCGTGCGTGTGCTCCGACACTAACATACAACACATACATTATTTATACAAGCTATACAGACATTCACCATATTATGAAGAGATACAATTCAAAATGGAATCTAAAAATAATTTTAGATGCCACGCGACACACAAAATGTCGAATGATCAATTACCCTGGTAACAGATGGTCGAGGGAGGCGATGGCTGAGATACGCGTCATACTCGTGATCGGGTGCTGTTTGTGGAGTCCGGTCTGTTCATGCTTGCTAGGACATAGTGACTACGTTAATACTAGTGTCTTTTTATAGGGATTGACGAGAGACATCATCCTGTTGTGGATTCGTTTTTATTATCAGTGACTTAGAGACCATATACATCTCTAACAATATTAAATTAATTTTAACTTTGACGCTCAGAGACCATGTACATCTCTGGGATAATATATTAATTTCACTCCTTGTTTAATCTTGAGACCTTTTACATCTCTAACTTAATATTTGTAATAGATAACTTTGCAAGTTTATCTTCACTGTATGACATTAATTTTGTTATAATTGTTAAACTCGAAATTATTATTCCTTCTTGAACTGTAAATTAATATTTTGACATGAAAAATGTATTACTTATTATAGTCAGACTTTCTTAATTTGTAAACTATTTTTTTTTGACATGTAAAAGTGCCCTTGTGGCCTATTTGCAGAATAAATGTTTGTATTTTGTATTTTGGTACGAATATAAAGTGGCATATATTTTAACTAAATAGTATTTAAAATTCAAATTTCAAAACAACACTAGAGATAGTGATGGCCGATGGCCATGATAGAAATACACGCGGTAACAAACATTTTAAATGCCAAACGATATTCAAAATGCCGAATGATATTTATAATGAAATCTATGATTCTACATAAAATTACGTTTTCAACGCCAAACGACATCCAATATCCCCATTGACATCCATAATAAATCCAAAATGCATAATTTTTTTCAGGTTTCAGACCTTCATTAAGTATTAGTTTATTATTTTATCAAATACATGCATATGTATTTCAAAGTATGTAGAAATTGAATAAATAATAGCACTTACGTATCTACAGAAGGTCTTCTGTTTCGAAGAAAATTAATGTTTGATAACTATGAATTTCTCCATAGAAAAATACCGGTATTATTACGGTCACCGGTTCATTATTTCGTTTTTAATGGGACAATCTAATAATACGACGTTGATACCTAAATATATAAAAAAAAAAAATAAAAAAAAAAAATGATCCAGCCCTACGTAAAGAGCAAAAAATAATCCGAAATATTGGGCTAATTCAGGGTTTTATAAAAATACCGGTATCGGTCCCTGCTGCTAACATGATCGACGTTTTGGGCGATGTGTAGGACCTACCATCAGTGGCGGAGTACTGGTCGCGGCGCACGCGCGTGTTGCAGTGCTGGCAGTACTGGCAGCCGCCGGGGGCCGCGGGGGGCGGGGGGGACGCCGCCGTCGACCGGCTCAGGCTGCAATCAATCGATTATTTCTTTCATGGGAAAACCGAGAGGGCACTGCGAAACATCATGACCATAAGGTCAAAAAGGGCGCAGTGCGACCTAACCAACGATTAGAGCCACATCACGTTAACGTGTTAAAAAACCACACATGGAAAGATGGCGTTCAACCAGACTTCACTAGCTATACTTAAAGCGGTCAGTTTTTTTGTATTTAATGCCGAGTTGTGGACATTTGGCGACCGTGACAGGACGAAGTGCACTTTATTGTCAAGCTCCCTTTAAAGGTTGATCCCGATTATCTTGGCGATCCATGTCATTCGGCCAAAGTTTTTTATAATTACGTGCATTTATAAAGTTAAAGAACGTTACACCTAGTTCATCCATGAATACCAAGAACTTGGCATCTTTCTCATTCGACCATTAAAAGGCCTACAAATGCATACTCCCATCCCGATCATCCAGTCATCAAGGGCACAGTGAGTCGACTAAACTGCGCGTAGTCATCGACGCTTTGGCGCGCTCCATCTCTGGTCGATCTATGTCTGGTCCCATTATTCGATATTCTAGTGCGTTTTGTGACTTTTGTGCAATATTGTTCCGTGCGCTTTTTGAGAGCGATATGAAGCATTGTATCTTTTGGATTATTAGAATTATTTTATAATTTCTAAAGTAAGGTTTAATTATCTAATGACCTATCGTGGACAGTGAAGAAACTGGTGTAATCCCAACAAGGTCTAGTTATACCTCTGGGTTGGAAGGTCAGATAGCAGCCGCTTTCGTAAAACTAGTTCCTACGCCACATCTTGGGATTGCGGTTAAAGCGGACCAGAGCTCTTTAGGGCACAACCGGGAGAATGCCAAGAGTATGATGATATCAAACTTAACGGGCAATTTTTGTAGATTTTTTCTGTTCACCGCTGTCTGTAACTGTCGTCGTATATATGAGATTATGTAATGCAGCGGTCGTTAACAGGCGGCCTCCCGAGTCCTTTACTTGCGGCCCGCGAGCCTCCTCATTTACAGCCGACAATGTGGTACATTTTGTCTGATAGAGTCACTAATGATTAACACGTGCGGTCCGTGACAATTTTGTTAGCTACTATGTGGCTCGGCTGCTAAAAGGTTGCCGACCGCTGACGTGTGTGTATGTGTAGGTACTCACGTGCGCACATTCTCGGTGTCGCTGACGTACGTGTGGTGGTCGTGGGTGGGGATAGGCACGGTGGTGGGGTCCTGGTCGGCGGGCACCTCGTAAGTGTACGTCTTCACCGTCGTCGTCACCTTGTTCATGGGCGTGCTCGAGCGGGACAGCTACAACATATGTGACACTTACAATACAGTACAATTAGACATCATCGGCCTATACAGGGTGTCCCACGGCGATGACACATGGAAGGGCAATACTCATACTTATTTATTTAAAATTTTGTTTTGTTTGCAGGAAAATTAATAGTTAATTATTGAATATACTCGGCAAGCCTCGTGGTCTAAACGCGGTTCTCAATTACGAACGCATACATTAAATAACGATTGCATAAACTACTATAAAAGCACTGTAGGTTATACTTACAGTGCCGGTAGAGCTGGTCTGGTGGTGGCAGTGTGTGCATGTCTGTACCGGCGCCGGCGCCGGCGCAGGCGAGGGCGCGGGGACCACGCGCGATTCTGTACAATAATACAATAAATGTAAATGAATATGGAATAACAACAATATAAATAGGTATAGGAAAAATACTAATAAATAATCTTTATTGCACCCCGCAATTACAGTACATAATCATCACAAAAGTAGATGCTAATAATCGTTAAAGAGCCATTTCTTCCCGACAACCTTAGGGAAGAGGAAATCAAATGTAATCGTTACGATTTATAGAAGGTGGTACATAGATAATATGGAACCGACTAAGTCTCATGTGTTATGTTTTTAATTTTTCAACGACATAAGATCTACCAACGAGCTATTACTTACTATTTGTACCTGTTTTCTTCTCTCGCTACAACTCCCGCCGGATCTCGGCGGCGCGAGTGACCGGCGGAACACTGGAGCCCCCCTGGAAGGTCTCCGCGCTCCTCGCGCTTCAGGGTGGAGTAACTACTCAACGTGGCCTTTACAACGAGACAAGATCTACCAACGAGCTGCTGAGTATTTGTACCTGTCTTCTCCTCCCGGTACATCTCCTGCCGGATCTCGGCGGCGCGAGTGACTGGCGGAGGGCTGGAGCCCCACGAGGAGGTCTCCGCGCGCTCCTCGCGCTTCAGGGTCGAGTAGCCACTCGACGGGGCCTTCACTGGGGTGCTGGAATAGAAGCGTAATGTAAATACTCCTCATTTTAACGTTAACCCGGTTGCATCCTAAAGGAGCCTCTATGCTACGGGAATCGACAACAAGCTGACCTAACTTCGGGGAAAATTGGATCTTGTCATTGGGATAAGCTAGGCTTCGGAAACTACTGGCTTCGTTGTATTTCAAATACAATTACCTAACAAAATACATTTGAAAATGTACTTTGAATCACCAGATATACTAATTTCTCCAAATATTATTTAAAAAGGCAAATACAAAATACTTGTTTGATACTAAAATAGAACAGAACTTCTAGCCTATCATAGAAGCTAGGCTAAAATCAATATATCCTATATACCCAAGAAATCTAGGGACACAAGCGTGTCTGTATGTATCTGAATAAGTTGTTTAATATCGATCTAATAATCGGTAGTTATCTGGTTTTCTTGTAATAGTAAATCGAAGAAAAATAAAACAATTACCCGCGCTTGTAGTCGAATGATGTGCTTTCAGCTGTGTCTGAAGTGTAACCACCTGCGAAACAGAATACATGGATTAAGTATACTCAACGACGCAAACAATCCGAGAAAACTTCTGTGAATGATGATTTAGATTAAAAAGCTTTACTAAAAAAATTAAAAATAAAAATTTCGTAAATCAAGTTATAACTACATGTTACTAGACGGTTGAAATGCACGTATTAATTGTCACTTCGAGTAATGTTGCGAAGTTTTCAGGAGTACTTCCCCAGCATGGGTTCATCAGCGACGCACACGCGGCGTACACTCAAGAAAGAACGTACTAACTGGGATGGCACGACGACCCAAAGTGAGTCTTGGCCTCCGATACAACAGTACGCCATTTTGCTCGGTCCTGTGCATTCTCTCGCCAGCTTGCACCGGCTCCGAGCTCACCAAATCCTTCTAGCGATACTCTCAATCTCAACTGTCAATCCTCTCCAATCCTCTCTAAGCCAGCGAAGACGATGCGCAATAACTGAAATAATACTTACTCTTATAGAGTTGTCGCTCCTGATCCTTCTGCAGATCGTCGAGGAGTGAGTCTAGCTCTTCCACGTTGTGTGACAGCTCTTTGGTCACCTTGCTGCTCTTCACCTTCGAGTAACCTGCCAGCAAGTTATACGTTGAAAAAATATAAGTTTCTGTTTAAAATAAACATTTCTGGTACAAGCTTTCATTGCCATCTGCACCTGTTTTCCGCAGTCACTATTCGTTGAGATGGGTTTAACTGAGCCTAAACACGACAGGTTTATCTTGTGTAGTTTAGGAGTTGCTATGGCCACCTTCTGCCTCCATCATCAGATCAGCTCGGTTGTACCAAAATTTCATCTCAATCGGTTAAGGATAACTGGTTAAAAATTCAGTTGCATATTAGTCCTCAGTTGCATTTTCGGTGGAAACGACACCTCGTGACACCTTCATGTGTCGGTGATGCTCAAAAGGTTAAGTAGCTGATGATGTAGGTACCTGGTGTGGAGTTAGTGCTGGTTTCGTAATTATATGTCCTTGTGCCCGATGTGATGGCGGGAAGGTCGCGCTCCTCGCGTTCATAGTAGTAGGAGCTGCTTTCGCCCTTCGGCAGCGTTTTCGGTGGTATCGTGTACTCCTGGAAAATTTTAATTTAAAGTTACAAACACTATGTGACAATATTTCAATGAACAAATTTCACCATAGACGCAAAACCTGCGTTAGTTGGCAGCGAATCGAACCCGATAACACTCAATGCCTCTGGTTTTGAGGATCTACAATACGATACCGCCATTACCACCTTAAGCAACCCATCAAATTTATCCTAACCCACTTCTTGTTTCAACGCCTAGTGGGTTTATCTTATATGTAAGCCATGTGATTGATATCTTACCTAATGAACTTTGAAACAAATATAATTAATATATAAATAGAGCTATGTCTAGATAACAGCAGCAGTGGCGGATCCAGGATTATAGTTAGATTTTTGTATGTACCTACTCGGATACTTTGACGGCGGGGTCACGGAAGGGGATCAAGCGTATTTCTGGACATACGCCAATTAAATAATAACTAGTACATAAATTTACACTAACGTGAAACATATTTACACTTAATAAGAGAACAACGGTGTTATTCCTGGACTACAATTGTGTAACGATGAACGTGTGGACATAGTTAGTTCGGTGTGCCTGCCGTCGGTCGACTTGGACAATTTGTTGGAGCAGTCAACTCTAACACAAGACTGCGCCGCCCCGCCCCCGCCCCCGCCCGCCTCCGCCCGCGAGCTTCGCGCGCGTCGGAGGGCAGTGTTGCGCGGTCGGTTGCCTTGTTAACACTCAACCTGATGAAGGACTCCAATTGTAGTCCGAAACATGTCGCAAATAGTGAGTTTCAACCGTTGTTCTCTTATTAACTAGTACATACCTCAACGGTGTGCAGGTCCTTGCGGTCGTACTTCCCGTGAGGCAGCTTCTCCTCCCGGTACTCGTAACTATACTCCCGGTGCCCGCCATTGTTGATGTTGTTGAGCTTGCTGCCCGCTGGGATGAGTTCGGATTTCAACATGTCTGTGAAAGATGATTTTTGGTTACAACTAGGGGCAGTGCTAACTGTGAAAATAAATCTAGGTACTCATTCTAATTCCAGCATTCCATTCAATTTCATTTACAAATTTTAAGGAGTATCAGTTTTTATTCTGACCTGGTTTTAGTCATATTCCAGTCATTGAACAATAAGTTGCAGGAGAGCATCGGTCATCTACCAGTTCGATGGGTTGACGACATAAAAAACCGGCCAAGTGCGTGTCGGACCACGCACAATGAAGGGTTCCGTACCAACACCTACTAGTCCACATTTAAAATCACTATCCTATACGTTGAATCTAAAAAAAGTCACTTACGACCTTTTGTTTGGGCAAAACAGTTTTTAAGCGAAAACTCAAAAACCGTAAAACATATATCGTTCAAACCAAAAATCGCTGAAAATATTTACTAATGCACACTACCTTAATTGTTTTCAGAATTTTAAACTTAATAGTTTGGAAATTAGAGGGGGGGGGGACACTTTCTATGACTTTGACAGCTACTATCTCACCAACGGTTGACTTAAATGGACAAGTTTTTTAGAAACCTTCATATCATTTTTAAAGGCCTATCCATCGATACCCTACACGACTATGTGCATTGCATTTTTTTTTTCATCCACCGGTTACATGTATGGAGTGCCCCCCCTAATTTAATATTTTTTTGTAATTTCCCATCACTTTTATGTAGCGGTTCATAGAATACACCTTCCTACCAAACCAACCAAAACCGACCAAATTTCATAATTGTAGCGCTTATAGTCTTCGAGTAAATCGGCTGTGACATACGGACGGACGGGCGGACGGACGGACAGACATGACGAATCTATAAGGGTTCCGTTTTTCCATTTTAGCTACGGAACCCTAAAAAGACTGCAGGTCACTCCTGGGTGAGACTAGATTGAGAAAGACCTATGCTGAATGCAGGGAAGATAGATATGGATCTAAAATCTTATACGTATTCAAAATACACAAACTGAATCATGCATGCGCATGGGGAGGCAAAAAAGTAGACTGGAAGCCGTTGGATGAGGACGCAAGACCGGGCATTCTGGAGCTGATATGATGTAGTCGACACGATGGGTGTGGATGAGCGTACTAGAAGGGAGGTCTTTGCTCAGAAGCCGGCGATCAATGGCTGACTCACCGAATTGTTCCCCCGCGAATGGTGTGTGACCTCCGCCACTGCTACTGGAGAATTCTTTAAACTCCTTGTGTTTGCTGTACGATTTCGTCGCCATTTTGCCGCCACTGCTTTACCTGTAAAAGAAGAAATAGATCTTTAGTATTTACAGACAGAAGAGTCCCGATTGTGATAAGTGGAGCCAAATATCCTGGTACATAAGCTCCTTAATCTTTTGAGCGCCAACGACACCTAAAGGTGAGGTGTCGCTTTGAACACACGGCTAACGGACAGAAGGCATCCAAAGGGTTTTATAAACTTTTGGTGGATGGCAGACTAACGTTATGGTAATCCAGGTTACGGACTAAGTATACTGACCAAAGCCTGCATAAGAAAATCTCACTAGGAGTGAGGGCACGGATGGATAGAAAGACTGATTAAAATATGGAAGACGGAAGTTGTGACAACCACAATCATAAGATTGTTATGTTACTTTTTCGTAATGCCTAATGACTAAGCAATTAGTTTCAGTAGTAGTATATTTTTACTTAAGGTTGGATTGAATTTAATGATCAACGATCACCGGTGGAATCAGTCTCGAACTGACATCAAATGGCTCCGTAAATGTCCAATTCAAATACCGTATTCTAATTTACATAATTTGCAAACGAATCGTGTTCATCTTATTCACAGGTTACGTGAGATATGTAAAGGTATGTATGTGTAGGTATGGTGTATAAGTTATAACATATACTGTGTCTACGTGTGTGTGTAGGTATTATTAGCATTGCGTAAGCGCGCAAGTTTGAGATTGCTGTGTTGCTACCGTTGTTCGTTCACACCTGTTGGTAATTTGAAGATGTTGTCTACAATTTCATGGCTCTAACACGAAGCAATTAATTTTAATGATAAGTACACAAGACTCAAAGCCGCTGCGTCCCCAGTGACTTTGCTGATGAGTTTGCATGACCGTATTCACTAGCGACTGCGTAAACGATTTTGTATGCCGATTCTTAGTTCTATTGCGTAACCGCCAGAGGCGCTGTACTTTTGCCCATTTAAAGTTTACGCAGTCGCTAGCGAGTACGGTCATGTAAACTCATGGTAAAGGCACAGTTCTTTTCTTTTGAACTTGGCTTGACACGCGTGTCTAGATTGGGTAGTGACTTAGCTTGCGGATTTCGAGCTCCTTCAAAATGTAATATTTCGTGATAACAAAGATAAGAAGAGTATGATGCTTATAGCCTATCAGAAGTCTATTACATGTACCCTCTTATGATCCATCACTTGATATATCATTACAGAGAATTTTTAATGAACCAATGTATGAAACGGAGTTGAATTTGTTCCTTTCAGAAAATAAACAAAGAAAAGCTAGACAACTCTATAATTCTCAGCTGAAAATGATTTAAATTCATTTACGATCTTAGGCCTTAAGGTGATCGGTGCAACAAATATAAATAGGTAAGGCTACCGTTCTAGATTGCAGTCTTACAAAGTAGACCAAACAAACACCGATATGTTATTCTCATGTCAATTCTGCAAATTTAAATGGAATACGGGCCCTATTAAACGTCTGGTTAGACAATGAAAGACCCGTTTACGAATAAAGCCAGTTCATAGTAACACTAACCTCATATATATAGGAATAGAGCACGCATTAGCTTGCAGATAAACAGTCATAGTTTGGCGTGTCTTCATAAACTCTGCCACTCATTCAGGGCGGAGAACGCCCTACTCGTACTTCTTATTTAGATCTAGTTTTAACAACACAATGAAATGTAGTTAGGTATGATATTTTATTTTATTATTAATATAGCAGAGATATATAGGCTCGGGCATAGAGGCTAGACACAGATACCTTGTTTATTGTGCATGTATCTATTTATACGATATATTAAATAATACACTATTGTATTTGCATGTACGTACGTTAAGCAAATAAATGTCTCTATCTGAAAAAAATAATAATTTGAAAGTGGGTATTAAAGTGAAGAATAACTTCGTGGCGCCAAATCTGCGACATGATGTACATACATTCGATTTCAATACCTATAGACCTTTCATAACACATTTATAGTAAGTACCTTAATGCTGTTATGAATTCAGCAGCTACTTATGGAAGTTGAGCATAATTAAGGGCATGATAGTAAATTATGTAATTGTACGTCTATTTCTATTTATCAGTTGAATAAGAGCAATAAGAGCGTCGGCTGGAGCGATGCACCGGCGCCTACTCCATATTTGGTGGTGAAACCTAAGCTGGCGTGGGCTGTGGGATGCATTTTCTTGAGGCCACTTGAGGCAAAGGGCCGACCTATAGTCAACCTTGCATTAGTTGCATTGCTGTTACTTTTAGTATCAACAGCGACTCCTCAGCCTCATCGATTGCAATGACGGCGACCCTAACAAATTATGTAATTGTTCCTATTGTGAGCTCCTATATGGCTGGCTAGTGCAATCATGCTCTTGCTATTTTGCATGAGTGACAGTGAGTTGGCAAGACGTACATGTTGTGTTTAGGCCTCCGTTTTCTTACGTATAATGGCGTTTTCAGTCTAAGGTAAGGCGATTGATACTTACCTTATTATTAGTAGGTAAACTTGACTTAATCACATAATTAAACTTATCTAACTTTTTCCTGTAATGTGTAGCTAATATTACAAGTTTATCCAATGTAGTATTTATTATAAACTCTTTACAATTAGATATATTATCAAGACACCGAATAGAATACAGATATGGACACACGCCGGCCGATGCTGACCATCACCCCAGATATCCACCGAGCCCTTCAGCAGTGACGTACCCTTTCTCCAGTGATGTAACTATCAGAACATAATGTATTACACAAATGATTAACGAAGACAGCCAAAAGACGTCCATTGCTCGACCTAAGCCTCCCCTAAAGAGTGCCACAATGCCCACAATGACCGGTCCACCCGCATACAGAGGACTCCTGCGATCATTAACAGGTCATCAATCGACCTGGTAGGGGGTTTATCCACGCTGCACATTCCGGTATATAGCATGTATAAGCAAGGACCGATACCGGTATTTTTAAAAAACCCAGAATTAGCCCAATATTTTGGATTATTTTTTGCTCTTTACGTAGGGTTGAATCATGTATGTAGGTAACAACGTCGTATTATTAGATTGTCCCTGTTAAATAATGGACTGTAGCTAAGTGCGATAACGAGGCTAGATTTTAGGTTCCGATAATTTAGTGCCTTGATGGAAGAAGGTAGACACTCACCTTGTGTTTGGAGGGTGCGAAGCTTCGATGAACAGACTGAAGGGCCACTGAATCTCAGAGAGCGAGCACCGACTTACCTCATGAGACCTTAGGTTACCTTGCAGTCTCTGAAATTCACCACTAAGAGCATCTATCTCCTTTCTTCTCAAGGCACACGATGTAGACCGAACTCTAAATAGGCTGCGTTCCAGGCGCGCTGTCCGATATCGAAAAAGAATATATGCGCGCTCACGCCGCTCAAGCGAACACGAATCGAACAAGAATGAATTGACGACTTTTTTTTTTTTAAACTATATGACGGTTTAAAACTCACCGTTCTTAGTGTTGCTGTAGCAAAAATATATATAAATCGAATGGGAACTTAACATTCCGCCCACCAAAATGCAAGGTATTTTTTAATATATATATATATTTTTTTTAATTAACTTTGTCTGGACTACTCTCATATCTTAACTAGTAACGAACAAAAAAAAACTGATTTCATTAGCCTGAAGGGCAAACTATGACATATTATATATATACGAAATTACTAAGCTAATTAATAATTGGTAGAGCACAAAGCTTTACCACCGGGCGTTTAAATTCACCGGTTGCAGTACGAACGGTTACGACACGACACGTACCGTCGACACCTGGGTGAAGTCGAGTCACTCGACCTAGACTCCACTTTAAAGGGCTACACTGTTCGTTGACTATTAGAACCATCGTACCGACATCAACGTTTTGCTCGTTCCTGAACCACTTGTTGCGCTGTTGGAGTGTATGCAAATATTCAAGATGCCATTTGCGCCAAAAATCTTGGTGCATCTTCTGCAATAATTTCCAACGCTGGAGAGGACTAACTTTAACATCCGTTAAAGGTGGCTCAGGAAGGAGAGTCAACGGCTCTAATGTCAAAAAATGGCCCGGAGATAAAACGGAAAAATCATTGGGATCTGAGCTAAGCGGCGTCAAAGGGCGTGAGTTGAGCAGTGCCTCAATCTGAGTTAAAAGCGTGTAAAACTCTTCAAAGGTAAGGCGCTGTAAACCGATAACCCGCGACAGGTGAGTCTTAACCGACTTGACACCCGCTTCGACCAATCCTGAGAAATGGGGGCTACCAGGAGGGTTAAAAACGAAATCTATCTGCTCCACCTGAGAAGCTTCAGCCATCAAGTCTTTTAGAAGGTTGCTGGCGCCTATGAAGTTCCGTCCTTGGTCCGAAACCAATCGGGAACAACGACCCCTGCGCGCGATGAAACGTCGTAGCGCAGCCAGGTAGGCTTCAGATGTCAGCTCAGACACTAGCTCTAAGTGGACTGCCTTCGTGGCAGTACACACAAAAATACAAATATAGGCCTTGTATGATTTGCTGCCTCTTGACCGACCAAGCGAAATGTTGAATGGGCCGGCATAATCAACGGCCGCAGACGAAAATGGCTTTATTTGGTTAATTCGAAACGATGGTAAGTCTCCCATCAGAGGTGGTGGACATACTCGGGGACGGACGCGAAAACACTTGATGCAGGATGATATAACCGAGCGAATGGCCCGTTTGGGCGATAAAATCCAAAAATCCTGGGCACTTAGGTTTTGCAAAGTTTGCACACCAGGATGCAGGAATCTACGATGATATTCCTCAATTATCAAGGAAGTGAGTTTGTGAGCTCGGGGTAACAACAAGGGATGCTTCTTCTCATAGTCCATGTTAAGACTTTGAGAGAGCCGACCGCCCACCCTGAGCAAACCGTCCTTGTCCAGAAACGGACATAACTTGCGAAACGGTTTGGGAAGTGAGTCAAGTGAACCTTTTTGTACTTTTCTAATTTCTGTCGAAAAGACACGCTCTTGTACGTGCCTAACGAGAAAATGGATTGTATGGTTCGTTTCACTAGACGACAATGCTTTTCCGGTGATTTTCCGGCTAGGGTCCTTCAGGTTATGAAGGTACCGAAAACAATATGACAAAGTGTTAACGACACGACGAAAGGACGAAACACGATTCAAAATTTGGTCAATGAATTCCGAATTGAAGGCAGTGAACAAAGTCAATACCTTTTCTTCATCAAAGGCTGATCCATCGACTTGAGAGAGATGTCTCGGCCAGCTATTTTCCGGTTGCGAAAGCCAAGTGGGTCCCGTCCACCACGATTCAGACCGCAGTAGATCCGCAGGAAGTAAACCACGAGAACCATGGTCTGCTGGATTGTCAGCAGAGGAAACATGGTGCCACGAATCTGGAGCAATTTTATCTTGGATTGAAGCAGTCCGGTTAGCGACAAATGTCTTCCAACGCGAAGGGCAGGACTTAATCCATGTCAATGCGACAGTAGAGTCCGACCATGCGAAAACTTTATTGACCTGATGGACCTCCTTTAGCGAATGGGCAACAACTGACATCACATCAGCAAGCAGAACAGCCGATTGCAATTCAAGACGAGGAATTGAAAGTTTGCGAAGCGGTGCGACCTTAGATTTTGCACAACAGAGACGCACGACTATATCATGGTTATTGTTAATCACGCGACAGAACACAACGGCACAGTAACCACGCTCTGAGGCATCGCAAAACCCATGGAATTGAATGTCCTGGAAAGTCTCGATCATTCTGCGAGGAATAGATAATGAACTCAACAAAGAAAGTTGCGATTTTAATTTGAGCCACTCACTTGCGATATTTTCAGGAACTTCGTCATCCCATTGCACTCCTGAGGACCATAAAAGTTGCATGATATACTTCGCAAGGAACACAACAGGCGATAATAGTCCAAGCGGATCGAAAATACGGGCGATATCCGACAATATGGATCGTTTAGTACAATGACCATCGCCTGAAGTGGTTGTGAACGAAAACTCATCCGATTTAGGCAACCAAAGAAGACCTAAAATCTTCAACGACAGGTCATGGCCGTCTTCAAAGTTTCTAAATTGTTCCGAATACAAATCGGAATCCGACAGATTTTGAAGAAACTCGTTACTGTTGGAAGTCCACTTCCGCAAGTGAAGACGTGCTGACGACAAAATTTTTAACAGTTCATCACGAATATTCACAGCACTCTCCACTGAGTCTGCGCCTGACACTATGTCGTCGACATAAGCATCTCTGTCGAGAACTGCTGCACCCAGTGGAGCAGTTGAAGAGTGCTCCTTGGCCAACTTGGAAATGCACCAAAGTGCTTGGTACGGAGCACAGGAGACGCCATAAGTGACTGTGAGTAAACGAAAATCTTTCACAGGTTCCTCTGGAGCAGACCTCCACACGATGCGTTGATAATCGCAATCTTCAAGGTCAACGAGAAATTGACGGTACATTTGCTTTATGTCCCCTGTGAAGACAACAGCGTGCCAGCGAAAACGAATCAACAAATCAAAAATATTCTTTTGTAGTTTCGGACCTGGCAACAATGTGTCATTCAAGGACTTTCCGAGGGCATCTGTAGCACTCGCATCAAACACCGATCTCAAAGGAGTTGAAATAGAGTCGGGACGCAATATTCCAAAATGTGGTATATAGTAGAAGTGACCTTCACGAGACGAAGGGGGTTCGACCTCTTCCATGTGACCACACTTAAGATATTCATTCATAAAATTGACATAAGCTGTCCTAAACTGAGGGTTTATACGAAACTTCCTTTCCAAGTTTAGAAGTCGCCTAAGAGCGACTTCACGAGAATTTGAAAACCGAGGCTTGTCCTGAAGGTCCACAAAAGTTAGTGGAACGACCATTCTTCCTTCAGGATCACGACGATAAGCAGCCTCCATATGGCTTTCGCACGACAATTCACTTTTCGACAGAATCACAGTTTTAAGAGTATCAACATTTTCTATTTCCCAAAACCGCTTAATAGTGTTGTCCAGTGACAAGTTCGAAACAAAGAGACAATCCCTGGTAGCTACACAAGAATCGTTACGAAAACGACAATAGGAAGAATCAATGCCAGCAGCACATTCACCCATGACTATCCAGCCGAAAACAGTGGAGATAGCTATAGGCTCACCGGGCTTGCCCTTGACAAGGCCAGGCCGAAGTGCAGAGGCGAAAAGGTTGACATTGACCAACATATCGATAGGTCCTGGTTCATAGAAATGAGGATCAGCCAGATCCAAATTCCTCAGATGAGCCCAGGTCGAAACATCAATTTGCCCAGCTGGCATGTCTGAACAAATTGTCGACAAAACAAACGCATCCAACGAGAATAATTTTGACACGTTATTAACTTTTGTTGAATATATTTCGCATGCAACATGGCCTAGTACATCAGTAGAAGTTTGGCCGATACCATTCACAGACTGATGACTGTTTGTAACATGCAACCCAAGCCGATCAACTGCATCTTTTGTAAGAAAATTGCAAGCACTGCCAGAGTCAAAAAGAATGCGGATTGGCACCAACTGCCCCTGACTATTCTTAATGTTAACCACAGCAGTCGAGAACAATGCTTGCAAATTGCAACTTGAAACTGATAACGTTGTCAACTGACTATCTGACTGAGGTGTTTGGACTTTATCACCCAGTTCGACATCCTTCTCAAAATGAAGCAAAGTGTGATGACGGAATCCACACCTGCCGCAACGAGCAACCGATTTACAGGATTTTAAACGATGTGATGGGCTAAAACACATGATACAAAGTCCTTTCTCTTTAATTTTATTAAACCTCTCAGTCGGCAACAACTTTAAGAAATTGGGACATTTGCTTAACCCATGGCCCATAGTAGCGCACATTGGGCAGCTACTAATAGGAGTCGCCGGCACAATAAGTGCTGATTTGATTTTACTAGTAACAGGCTTATTAGTGGTTATGTTTAACTTTATAGTTGAATTTTCTAGGGCTTTGCTTCGTTTTTCAATAAACTTTTTTAAATCCTCAAACTGCGGGATATCAGTTTCATCGTCCAGTTGTAACTCAAACGCTTCCCTAGTGGGGAGATCTAGCTTCGACCAAAGTAAGTAAAACATCATGAAATTATAGTCCGGTAAATTAAATTTGGCTAAAATGTTCAAATTTTCATTAAATGCCCTGAAAATCCTATCAAGATCACTCTTGGTTTTAGCCGCTTCACAAGTTAATAGTTTTTCATAGTAAACCAATGCAATCTGTCGCTTTTTGTCATAGTGCTTAGTTAGAGTCATATACGCGCTCGTGTAATTATCGTCTGATAACGGAAAACTTTTAATTAAATCATAAGCCGGGCCCTGTACACTTGACAATAAATAGTGTAACTTTTCGACTTTAGGGATATCCCGATTATGAATAAGCGAGTCAAATAATTCCTTGTACGACACCCAATTCTCAAGCTTGCCATCGAAAGACCTAATCGTAATTTTAGGCAGCTTGGCCGTGTTCGAACAAGTATTGGAAACGACAGGTTTGACTTCCTTAACCTCACTTTCAACATTCTGCCTTAGTCGACATTTTACCGATTTTAAACGCGATTCGAAATCTTTTGTCACTTGGAACTCATCAGAACGATCACGAGCATTCAAATGCCGAATTATTTTAAGCTGAGAACTATGAAAATCTATTTCAATCTCTTTAAAATCTTCAATGCGATATCCAACTAAATCGGAACTCTCGATGTGTTCCAAACGCATAATTGCATAGTCTCTTTGTACGCGAAAGGTATCAACTACAGCGGAATGTTGATCTTCATCGCCGTTTACACTCATTTTAAGCACTAAAATGTTCTGAAATCGAAAGTATCATACAATATCTGCTACAGTAAACAACACTGTTCATTTTCGTCGCACGTAATTTCAGGCAAATTTTAATATTGATGTAGCAACACTATACTTTTGTAGATTTTGCTACTAATGGTACTGGTCACACTATTCTCCCCACCTCTTACCGTTAATCGGTCTGTTAGTTTAAAAATCTCGAACTGTTAACAACCTTTTTTGTCGCTCTCGCATTAGTTAATTTAAGGTCACCACTAGTTTCTTCTACCCATAAAAATAGCTTCAGTTCAGTGGCATAGTGTGTTTCGAGGCTGCCGAGGACATCTGGACGTATATCCGAGGCTAAGTAGCTGACGCTCGAGGTAAGAGTTGCTGGTAAGCTTGGTCAGGTGAGCTGGAGACTCCAACCAAAGGTGTCGTGCTGCCTACGCCGAAGATTCTGTAGGCCACAGCTCCAATAGCCCAGGTTAGACCGACAAACCACTATTCATCTCTTAACTATAAGATTTAGTATTTTTTTATTACCGCCAATATTCTTGTTTATCTCTCACCCTCACACAATACCCGTTTTCGGCTACAGTCCACTCTCTCGTTATCGATCATTTTTGGTCCTTCGAACCGGATATTTTGATAAGTGACCTTTGGTTTGTCGTTTAGTCACTTATTGGAAGTTCGTTTCTTTGTTGTCGTTTAAACTTATAAAATAGTTGAGGGTAACTCTTGTAAAATTATTGAGGGTAAACAAAAATATTGGCTGCGTCTAGTGGTCGCCTTAAATTATTTCGTTCACTCATTTAACGTTACTGGCAACATTGAAGTTGCGTCAGCTGTCACTTGTTGACGTTAGCTGTCACTTGTTGACATAATACTAGTGACAGATTATTTGTTGACTACCGGCGTTCTTTAGTTGTGATTGTGATTTTAGTTTAGAACATTGGTTAGTTTTGTCGTTTATTTATCGAAATTTTATTAAAATGGGCCTAGGTGACGAATCGAATGCACAGTTTGAGTGCGCGGACCCTTTGTTAATCGCACGGGACTACGCGATTATGCGCCTAGAGAATATTTTTATGTTATCGGATAGTGCTTTAGTCTTCGTGGACGATACAGAAATTTCTGCAATTGCACAAAGCTTTCACGAAGCGCAGGTTAAAATTATCGCTGGTGCTCCTCGATCTGACCACAGAGAGATCTTTAGCCACACGTCAATGTTTGACTCGAAGCTGCGTGAAGTGAAATCTCGCATGAATTCTGTTACCAAACCAAAGGTAAGTGCTGTGCAACAATTACAACCGGCGTTACCTAAATTGCCTAAAATTAATATACCTGTATTTGATTCAAAAATTGAAAATTGGATAACCTTTATACAGCTTTTTAATTCATTGGTACATAAGCGTACAGACTTAGCGCCAGTAGAGAAATTGCATTATTTGCTTTCGAGTGTCCAAGGTGAGGCTTATAATGTAATTAAGAACTATCCAGTGACTAATGAAAACTACAAGGTTGCATATGAAGCGCTATACAAGCAGTATAATAAAACAAGACTTATCGCTACCACTTACTATGAGAAACTTGTTTGTTGTGAGTCGGTCAAATCTTCTCGGGCAAGTGATCTTGAACGGGTTAATAGAACCTTTAAGGAGAATCTTGCCATATTAAAAAGTTTTAATTTACCTGACAAGAATTTTATGTTATTTCAATTGCTGTGGTCTAAATTAGATAGGAACACTAAGGAGCAGTTTGAACTGGAACATAATTCGGATGATGTTCCAGATTTCAATCAGTTGCAAACTTTTATTGAAAAACGCTATCGGGCCTTAGATGCAGCTGGTTTTAGTGTGTCGAGTGTCGGGACTTCTCAGCCAAGCACTAGTAAGGTTACCAACAAGCCTAAGGCAGCCTTTGTAGTGTCTATCCCACCATGTGTATTATGCAGAGAAGCACATGCTCTTGCGTCTTGTCCGACTTTTCTGAAATTTGACCCGAGCACCCGCTTCAGATGTGTGAAGGAAAATAAGTTGTGCATTTTGTGTCTGTCGGGGTCACATTCAGTGAAGTCTTGCAAGTCTAAGCAGCGGTGTGAGCAGTGCAAGTTTTCACACAATACATTGCTGCATTTTAATAATTTAAATGTTCCTGCAGCTCCAGTAGCAGACAAAGTGAAACTTAAAATTTCGGAAGACATCTCAAGTCCTTCGGCTATGGTAGCAAATAACATTGTTTCCTCAACATTGTTTTCGACAGCTAAGGTTCTAGTCAGGGATGTCCGGAATAATCTTGTTCCAGTAAGGGTTTTGTTGGACTGTGCGGCTGGGTGCAGCTTTGTGACAGAACGGTGTGCTAAGAAACTTGGTCTTAGCGTCAAGCAGGGGAGGCATGCAGTTAATGGGATAGGCCTGGCAGTCGCTGAACCAGCTGGCACCGTATCATGTGTCGTTTCACCGAGTAGTGGTGAATCGAAGAACACCTTTTCGTTTGAGGCTTACATTCTGCCTACAATATGTTCGGATATGCCAGCCGAACCTATTGATATTTCGTCGTGGCAACATATCAAGGACCTGGATTTAGCTGACCCGTGTCTGCATATTCCAGGACCTGTCGACATGCTTGTGAGTGTCGATGTTTTCGCGTCTTCTTTGCGTCCAGGGTTGATCCATGGTCACCCCGGCCAACCAACTGCCGTCAACACTATTTTCGGTTGGATTCTGATGGGTGGTTGCGCCACAGACACTTGTCGCTCTCGTTTTCGTCGTAACAGCTGCCATGTAGTTGCGAATTCTTTTTCGTTGGATGACTCAATTAAGAGATTCTGGGAACTGGAAAATGTCAGTGCTCCGAATACCGTCATATTGTCGAAGGAGGATCAATTGTGCGAAAAATACTTTGTCGCTAACTTTCGTCGCACAGAGGAAGGTAGATATATCGTGCCTCTACCCTTCGTTGATCCGTCTGATAAACCTACTTTATCGGGCTCTAGAGCCATCGCTCTTAAGAGGTTTTCCTCCTTAGAGAGAAAATTACAGAGTAATTCTGACTTTTCGAAAAACTACATAGCCTTCATGGAAGACTACGAAAAGTGTCGTCATCTTGAAAGATGTGATCCTCCAAAGGTTGACGTTGGACACTTTTTTTACATCCCCCACCACGGAATCTTGAGGCCGT
This sequence comes from Epiblema foenella, assembly GCA_963556455.1. Lineage (NCBI taxonomy): Eukaryota > Metazoa > Arthropoda > Insecta > Lepidoptera > Tortricidae > Epiblema > Epiblema foenella. The sequence goes on along the minus strand of OY747116.1, from coordinate 12,192,846 downwards.
CGTCAGTTAGCACACCCTTGCGGGTCGTCTTCGATGCTAGTGCCAAAGATGGCCGAGGCACCTCGCTGAACGACACTCTGCTGCCGGGACAGAAGCTACAGAATAGCATTTTTCATCTGCTCATTCGTTTTCGTTGGCACAAGGTCGTTTTTACAGCGGATGTGAAGCAAATGTACCGGCAAATTTTAGTGACTCCTGAAGATGCAGAATATCAGCGTATCCTGTGGCGGCCCTCTGTCAATGAACCTATCAGGGACTACCGGTTGCTTACTGTCACGTATGGTGTGTCCTCAGCTCCCTACCAGGCTCTGCGCACGATTGCCCAGCTGGCAAAGGAATCTGCAGCCGAGCACCCCTCAGGATCAGCCGTTTTGGATCGGGACATTTATGTCGACGATGTCGTATCTGGTGCTTCGTCTATCGAACAAGCACGTAGTCTCCGCTCGGAGCTCTCAACAATACTATCGTCGGGTGGCTTCCATCTACGGAAGTGGACGTCGAACTGCCAGGATTTTCGTCGAACTGCGTGGTTGCCTCGGACAGACTTCTTTACTTTTAAAGTGGCAGTCGAGGATCGTCGGTGTACTAAGCGAACCATTCTCTCTGAGATTGCTCGAATCTTCGATCCGTTGGGCCTTCTCTCGCCTATCACGTTCTTCGCAAAATACTTGATGCAGCTGCTCTGGGTTTCAGGTGTTGCGTGGGATGACAACGCACCAGAGCATATTGCGGCTGAATGGCAAGCATTCAAGCAGCAATTACCTTCGCTGAGCTCGGTGTTGGTCCCTCGTCGTATGATCCGAGAGTTTACTACGCTCGAGCTGCACGGGTTCTGCGATGCGTCAGAACGTGGGGTGTGTGCTGTGGTATATTGTAGGACCATAGGGAAGGATGGACCTGGGCATGTACAATTGGTGTGTGCTAAGTCAAAGGTGGCACCTCTTCGCAAGCTTTCGATACCGCGCTTAGAATTGTTAGCGGCGGTTTTGCTGGCCGACTTAGTGGCGACAGTCATAGATGCCTTAAGACCTTTCCATTTGATTGACCAAATTTTCGCGTGGTCCGATTCAAGCGTCGCCCTGACGTGGATCAAGTCTTGCCCTTCCAGGTGGAAGACCTTTGTGGCGAACCGCGTGAGCCACATTCAGGATACCATTCCCCCTGACTGCTGGCGACATGTGAGGACTGCCGACAATCCTGCCGACTGCGGGTCTCGAGGTCTCCTGCCAGATGACCTGATCAATCAGATGTGTTGGTGGGAAGGTCCATCTTGGCTTGGTCTAGACAGAGCTAATTGGCCAAGATCAGCGTTGTCAGTCGACGCGGATATCTTGCAGCAGGAGCACAGAGTGACCGTTCTTGCGACGTCAATCCAAGAACCAACGATCGTGAAGTTGCTAGATAAGTTTTCGTCTTTAATGACTCTTCAACGAGTTCTAGCATATTGTTTCCGCTTCATGCACAACGTCAGAAATCGACATACGCCTAGTAGGTTGCGCACCGGTCCCTTGACCCCTCTCGAAATAAAACAAGCGCTCATGTTCCTCGTTCGCTTCGTTCAAGAGCGCCACTTTTCTCAAGAGATTGAGAAAATTAAAAACAGCCTGTCGAACACTATTCCCAAAGCATTGAGAAAATTGGCTCCATTCGTCGATGACGCGGGTCATTTGAGGGTGGGCGGACGCCTATCACGAGCTTCTCTCGAGTTCGATGTGAAGCATCCCCTGCTTTTGCCTCGTGATGATCGTCTCACCTTTCTTCTAATTGAGGAATATCATCGTCGGTTCATGCATCCCGGCGTGCAAACACTGCATAACTTGCTGTCACAACACTTCTGGATATTGTCTCCCAAGCGGGCTATCCATTCAGTTACGTCCAAATGCGTGAAATGTTTTCGTGCTCGGCCCCTGGGTGCTCCTGCGCCGCTTATGGGTGATCTGCCATCGTATCGGATAAGCCAATTAAAATCATTTTCGAGTACTGCCGTCGATTTCGGCGGTCCTTTCGACATATCTCTCGGGCGCGGCAGAGGTAACAAAACCTACAAAGGGTATATCTGTGTCTTTGTTTGTACCTCGACCAAAGCCATCCATACCGAGCTTGTGACAGAATTGTCTTCGGAAGCGTTCTTAGCCGCCCTCCGTCGCTTCGTGGCACGTCGTGGTCGCTGTAGCCGCCTAGTCTCGGACCAAGGCAAAAACTTTGTGGGTGCTAGCAACATTTTACAGCGTCTTCTAAAGGACGCTTCTGAGCAGCACAATCAAATAAAATTTGAATTTAACCCCCCCGGCAGTCCACATTTTTCCGGTCTGGCTGAGGCTGGGATCAAGGCTGTGAAGACTCATCTATCACGGGTCATTGGATCCCAACGGTTAACATATGAAGAGTTCTCCACAGTCCTGACGCAAGTCGAAGCCCTTCTTAACTCAAGGCCACTAACCCCTCTCAGCGCTGATCCTAACGATTTGTCCGTCTTGACTCCCGGTCATTTCCTGACCATGGAGCCTTTGTCGGTTGTGCCAGATGAAAACTTGGCCGACAGTAAGGTCAGTGTTGTCCAGCGTTGGAGACTCCTGCAGAAAATGCATCAGGACTTTTGGACCAAGTGGTCCAAGGAGTACATGCACAACCTCCAGCAGCGCATGAAGTGGCATGATAAGCAACCTAACGTGACGAAAGGTGCGCTCGTGCTTATCCTCAACGAGCAGACAGGTCCCATGAAGTGGCCTCTAGGTCGCATTGTTGACACACACCCTGGGTCTGATGGAGTGTGTCGCGTTGTTGCAGTGCGTACTGCCACTGGAGTGTACAAACGGCCTGTGGTCAAGTTATGCCCCCTGCCCGTATAACTGCTCTCCTTTATCGTAATTGTGCCGTCCTTCTTAATGTTTTTTTGTTTTTTATCTTAGGTAAAATACTAGTGTATTTTGGTGGGCGGAATGTTCATTTTCGTCGCACGTAATTTCAGGCAAATTTTAATATTGATGTAGCAACACTATACTTTTGTAGATTTTGCTACTAATGGTACTGGTCACACTATTCTCCCCACCTCTTACCGTTAATCGGTCTGTTAGTTTAAAAATCTCGAACTGTTAACAACCTTTTTTGTCGCTCTCGCATTAGTTAATTTAAGGTCACCACTAGTTTCTTCTACCCATAAAAATAGCTTCAGTTCAGTGGCATAGTGTGTTTCGAGGCTGCCGAGGACATCTGGACGTATATCCGAGGCTAAGTAGCTGACGCTCGAGGTAAGAGTTGCTGGTAAGCTTGGTCAGGTGAGCTGGAGACTCCAACCAAAGGTGTCGTGCTGCCTACGCCGAAGATTCTGTAGGCCACAGCTCCAATAGCCCAGGTTAGACCGACAAACCACTATTCATCTCTTAACTATAAGATTTAGTATTTTTTTATTACCGCCAATATTCTTGTTTATCTCTCACCCTCACACAATACCCGTTTTCGGCTACAGTCCACTCTCTCGTTATCGATCAAACACATTAACTAGGTTGTCTAGGTTATGTAGTAATTGGTAAATGTCAACTTGAAGTCTTGACGTTTCAAACCATAGACTACACAAATATAGTTTCCGATACGTTTCGTTCCACGAAAATACTCTGCCAGCGACAATGTTTGAAATTATTTATTTTTTCTCAACAAATTATTTTTGCAATTAAATCCTAAAGGTTATTAAATAATATAATGGAATTATTTTTGTATCATAACAGAAGTATAATTCAATGTTAATTTCAAAGGCAATATATGAGGTAGTCCGATCAAGCTTGAATTCCTAACTAAAAAAATAATAATGTCTACCCTACAATTTGGTGAACGAAAATTATTATATGCACAAAACGACAAGTTTAACACCCAAATGCAAGGAATTAACACCGAAATAATGAAATCAAGCAAAAACTATCCATAGTTACTTTCTCTAGATCCGGTTCGACGGAACAAAATGTTAAATAATGGACTGTAGCTAAGTGCGATAACGAGGCTAGATTTTAGGTTCCGATAATTTAGTGCCTTGATGGAAGAAGGTAGACACTCACCTTGTGTTTGGAGGGTGCGAAGCTTCGATGAACAGACTGAAGGGCCACTGAATCTCAGAGAGCGAGCACCGACTTACCTCATGAGACCTTAGGTTACCTTGCAGTCTCTGAAATTCACCACTAAGAGCATCTATCTCCTTTCTTCTCAAGGCACACGATGTAGACCGAACTCTAAATAGGCTGCGTTCCAGGCGCGCTGTCCGATATCGAAAAAGAATATATGCGCGCTCACGCCGCTCAAGCGAACACGAATCGAACAAGAATGAATTGACGACTTTTTTTTAAACTATATGACGGTTTAAAACTCACCGTTCTTAGTGTTGCTGTAGCAAAAATATATATAAATCGAATGGGAACTTAACAGTCCCATTAAAAACGAAATAATGAACCGGTGACCGTAATAATACCGGTATTTTTCTATGGAGAAAATACCGGTATCCGATACCTGTGTATAAGTATAATAATATTTAATAAACCAACCATCGGGTTTTTCTGTTTGAAAAAGCTGCATGCTTCTTCAGATATATTTGGGCATACCTCTTTTGGTCTTAATACAAACATTTGTAGAGCCGGCCAAATCTGAACTTACTGTGTCACGGTTCTTAGTTGCCATCACGTAATGTCACCTAGGCTGCGGTAGAACCTTGGCTAAGTTTAGTTAGGTGTGAACCGTGTGAATGTTGAAATAATGTGGTGAGGTAACGTAAACTTCCCAGTGCTCGACACCTCAGTGCCCAATAGATAACACCCATCAATCTCCTCTGTCATCATGACATAAGATTAAAAGTGGCATGTATTGGGTCAGTGTCAAGCACAGGGACGTTAACGTTTACCTTATTGTCTAACCTGAAATAAAACTTGTACCTATAATATATAAATTTACAAAAAAAATCGTATGCTATTCAGAAATACTCCTCTACTAACGAAAACAATAGCGAATGGTTTTTATATGGAGAGATAACTAGTCTCAGGGCGGGTTGCATCAACTTCCGATTACAAACCGATCAAGGTATATATAATAATATCATTTTACTGACGGTTTCTTGCTGTCCACTCTCAGTCTCCTCTCTACTGACACAGAGAAACTGAGATTGTCCGAGACATCATTATGAAATACATAGGAAAACTAGGTACAGTAAAACCGTTTGAGAATTACGTGGTTTTAGTAAAATAGGTTGCTGAATGAATGTCATGATTGTCATCATCTTCTTTGTGTTATTAAGTATCTAATATCACAACTCCGATGCAATATATAATACCCTATGTGTCATCTTTATTCCTCATAAAGATTCATAACAAAGTTTCCTGAGAAAAGTTATGTATTCTTTGACAGCACGCGGATCGTGCGCGGAATATAAACATGTCTATTAGATTGTACAGCATGAGCTCCCGAACCGATGTTTGACGATTGCCAACGTATTCGCGCCTTATTAGAAATGGGTAATATAGATTAGAGTATTACCTATTGTGAATGAGTCGTTTTGTTGCGATGGATTTGTCGATGTCTAAACAGATCTAATAGACATTAAGCAGGGCTAATGTGTCTTGTTTATTACGATATTTTAAAACGAAGTTAATTGGCTAATCAACTAAAATAAAAGTTCGCTTGACGCGGCAGGGAAAGTTAAAAATATCGTGTATTCGAACAGGTGCGTTATACAAACTGAAAAGCTCAGTTAAATTTAAAACAATCCGAACTGACCCAATTACCAGCGGTTAGCTGTTCTGGACCGCAAATTGTTACAATAACAATTTACTAAAAATACACTTGTATGCAATTTGTTTTATTCTTATATTAGTGTTGTTTTTATTGGATATATTTATAATGTTATATGGCCTACATACAATGATAGGCGATTAGTACTGTGTACAGCTATAAAGTAGAAATTATGTCATATTCATAATTTGTATAGCAATCGTTCCATGGTTTTTTATTTACTTATATGAAAAGTCAGACGATCAAAAACAGTACGAATGTAAACGACTTTTAATACATTCCTTATACATACGTTTTCCGCGCTAATCTTGTGCCTAATATTTTACCCAACAGTTTCCGAGTAGGTAATTCTAGCTAGATATTCATCATCATCATCTTAGCCTGTAATCGCCCACTGCTGAGCGTAGGCCTGCCTCTCTTCTAGTATGCCACTCATCCCGGTTCCTTGCTTAGTCTCATCCAGGATTTAGAATAGGTACGACAGAAATTGACAAAATTGGATTCTTCGATTATTTTCACTTAACGAATAGTCCATAGGACAAAGGAGAATAAGCAGTGCTTGTTGCAGTAGGTATTTAAATTACTTAGGCTAGCAGTTTAAGACATTCTACCGTGGAAAAATACAAAAAAAAAATACGAGTATACGGAGATGTGCACACATCTAATAGTTTAGAAACTAAGTAGGTAGTAATTGTAACAATTCTGTCAAGATATAAATGTACAGAATTACTAATAGTCCACCTAGTATCACAAAAATTTAAATAAATCTAATCATCATTCGTTTGATTCATCACAACTACCATATAAGTCAAACAGTCGTAAAATCATCAATTCGAGATTATCGTTACACCCTTTGGTTTATCAAACACACCATAGAGCTCAGCAGAAAAGGAACGTATATATCGTTTGAAAATCATGAAGATATGACATTGTAAGATAAAATGTCACCATAGGTAAGCCACAACAGCCTTATAGAGTTGTGCAAGCGTCGGCGTCGCTGGCGTCATCCATTCACTTGCGCCTACGCATATAACTGTGCAAAGGGAAAAAGTCATACATCACTATGAGACTCGAATGGAGATACGACTCTTTAATTTAACGTAACGTAATACTACGGCGCGACAAGATGCTGTACTATGAAATAGTGTTTCCTATGCGTAGGTAGTACGGGTTACATGTATTTTTATGTATATTTTGTGAAATAATCCCTAGTTTTACGAAATATAAGCCACACATCTGTCAGTTTACTTGATCAAATTAAAAATAAATACTAATACTAGTGGCTCTGTGAGCTGTAGACCTCGTGAGTAAGTTTTTTTATAATTTCCAAAATCTGACATTATAAAAAAAGATCAATTATGAATATCGAACCTGCTAACAAAATTTCACGAGAAGCGGTTGAGAAATGCGACCTGTAGAGGACAACAGACCGAAATTTAGACGCAGATACAAAATCTTTGAAATAAAAATTTGTTTTTAAAAGTTTCCAAAAACTGACTCGACAAAAAAATTCTATATAATTACCGGACCTGCTCACAAAATTTCACGAGAATCGTTTGCGAAATGCGACCTGTAGAGGAGAACAAACCGTTGAACAAACATTTTTTTATTTAACTTATTCGACAAAAAAGGTATGTATTTTATCCAACCTGTTAACAAAATTCGCTCGCAGAAACTTACAACGGAACGGAAGTCCGGACATACGAAAGCATTTTTGTCGAAGCTGAAGCAGAGACATTCGTTTCGCTCAGTCAATGAAAAAAGAAAGAAGAAGCATTTCTAAGGGCAAAGCAGCATTTTTAAACAGACTGCTTCATTGTAAAATCATCATCATTGTCAATGTCACCATCATGAATTAATCTGAATCAAAACCAGAATAGCTATTTCTCAGAACACATTCCACGTCCGAACGATCGCCTACATCTTGTAGCATTCGATTTATGCCGAATATTTCTCCTTTATCGCCATTACTCATCACAACCCAATCTCCCCTCTCGTCACCAAATGCGTCTAGCATAACTTGACCTTTAGATCCGTTACAATTATGCGTAAACCGAGGTCAGACTTATAATGGTTCACGTAAGGCCAGCTTTGTGAATACAGACACAGATGTAATGTACCCTTGACCGCTATTCGTTCTTATGACATCATCGCCAACTTCGCCTTTTTATTTTTACACAACCCCTCTCTTTCAGGCATGCTCTGGGATATTTACGTCTCTCTCTGTCGGTAATTAAACGCGCCATTTTTAGAGGATAATAAAGCGTTCTTTATTTCAAGGGCCGATTCTGAGTTAACAGGATGGGCGGTTTTCAAGTTCGGATGGTTGCACTCAAAATTATAAAGTCATTCTTCATATTTCAATACAGAGGTCACAAAAACACCTAAATACCAATGAGGTATCCACGTTACCCTAGCCATTGAAATGTCATGATGTGTGCAGTGGGCTGGGATCGGAAGCGATTTACAAAAACAGACCTCCACAGAGTAAGCGGCATAACTATTATACTAAGATTCCATCAAAATGCATTCGTTTCTATAATAACGGTCGGAAATAACAAAGTCGTTAGCGCTTCAATTGGTAGATCCGATTAAATAGTTGATGGATTTACCCTCTATGCTGAGTATGATGGATGACAGGCACGTAGTGTTTTATTTATATAAGTTCCTAGAATAAAGATCGAGTCTCACGACTCTGGAGTGTGACAAAACAAATCTCGGAACGATGAGGGATCTTAGTGCCTCCCTTATTTCTATTTACGTACAGGTCTACAACTTTTCGACTCTATTATTTGTACACGTATTAAGGTGGTAGACGGTATAGACGATTTCCTTTACTTGACTAATCTTGATAGCGCTTCCCCGGGGGCTCTGGCGACGTTACTCACCATCACCACGAAGAGCACAACACCACATGCGCCAGCGACAAAACACCCAGTAGCTTGATTAAACTCACAGATTCGGTTGAAGCAGCTAAATATCTCACTGAAGCTCTTAGAGTCGCAAGGTCGTCGTGTCGGAAGGTTCCTCTGGATTTTCCTCAGGCTAGTCTCCAATCGTGCATTTCTATCACTATATAAAGCCACGGTCAAGTACAAAAAAAATATGCCTAAATATCAAGTAATGGTGGGTGATGTAAAGACCTCCTTTCAAGTTGAAGTGTGCAATAAAGACTTTGATCATTGTATTTTGTTCATTGCCAATCTTATTTAAAACTTTGCTGTTGCTATATTTGCGCATTGATAAGGTATGCGATACAAAAGGTTAACAGTTAAAACAACAATTTGTAATTATAATAACGTTGAGTTAAAAAGTCATAAAATTGTTTCAATGAGAAGCGTTAACAAGTTCCTTTTAGATGGCAGCGTAGCAGTGCAATGTTTTAGCAATTAACAGAACAAACGTTCTTTCAGCTGTTAATTATCTGACTCACTCGCCGTTCGTTAAGTACTTATTTGAGGCAAAATGTAAGATGACAGGTGAAATAGATGGACCTGACACATATCTCGGCGGAGTTTTACTAAAAATTCACAAAAGAGGTGAACGATGAAGATCGTTTTTGACGACTTGAATTTACAGGTTCTGAAAGCTTGAAAAGACCATGCAAAAGTTACGGATGGATATTTTATTCATAGCAAAATCGTGACTATAATTACCCCCTGAATCAGGGCGAGAACGGATAGTTATCTCCGCGCATTCCCATCGCTTTATTGGGCTCGGCCACAGTCAGGTTAAAAAACCGGCCAAGTGCGTGTCGGACCACGCACAATGAAGGGTTCCGTACCAACACCTACTAGTCCACATTTAAAATAACTATCCAATATATTGAATCTAAAAAAGTCGTATCTTCATAGGGAACTCACGGCACTTACGACCTTTTATGTTATAGTCTCCGAATAAATCGGCTGTGACATACGGATGGACGGACGGACAGACATGACATCTATAAGGGTTCCGTTTTTACCATTTTGGCTACGGAACCCTAAAAAGGATTAGTAGTTATCTCATTCTCTGACAGATAAAATTAAGTATTATGCACCATTGATTGAGTTGGGCCTAGTTAATAGTATTAATATAAAGTAAATAGTATTAACTTAATACTGCATAACAGGGTTATACTAATGAACATTTTCCTCCCAAAGAGGGATGTTGACACCAAATAAGAAAATCAGTAATTTCGAATTTTGTCGAAAACGGATCAATTTCTTAATCAAATGGCGAAAAAAGTAACTTAGAAGAATAAATAATTTCATAATTATAAGTATTCAAAGTTTAAAGAGGGGGTATACTCTGTTCCTTTTCCGCAAAACGCACCTTTGTACTGAAAAGATCGTCATTTACTAAGGCGCTCGTGGTCAATGACGTCACTGATTTGTCGCGCTTTCTCTCTCTAATCAGCAACATAAACGGTTGTAGCTTCGTTATTTTTCGACATTTGAATAGGATTTTCACCATTTGGCATATTTTTTGCCTTAATTGTTTCTTTTAGAGAAGTTTTCTAGAGTTGTAAAATTTTGATTCAACATCCCTATACCCCACGTAGGTATCTTACCTTTTATCGCCGATATCCTGTATTTGCGAGGAACAGCGATAACTCGGACTTCCTGCTCGATATCGGAACGGGTTAAACAAGGCTGCGCAGCAAGCGACGGTGCAACTCATTAGCGACGGTTACGTAAGCGAATGTGTTCGCTGTTAGCTTTTTGACGAATATGGCGGATAAACGACATTATAGAGAAACATCAATAGAATATCTAATCATTACCATAGCCATCCAACAAGTATATCGTAACAAAGAAAGGGTTTGCAGTCTCAAGACCGGTTTGTATGAAAAGGACTTTTCATTACTCATACTCTGAAAGGGGGTCATTGTTCATCCAGGCACCGTGCTGAAAGTGGTACATGCCTGCTCTAAAGCAGAAAAGTATTAAAAAAATATATATGAATCGTAGTTTATATTGAACAACGCAATGGTAGTAACCTATACAGCCATAAAACGATTAATTCTTCATTTATTACAGTTTTGTTGACATTTAAATTCTTTTTGATGTTTATAATTAATATAATGTACTTTATGTATTTATTAGTCACTTTCAAGGCGAGATGTGATTTGCGAAATAAATTAAAATATTGTTTAAGACACAGATAAAACCACCAAATACGCAAATTCAAAATGGCCGTCTTTCGCGGTCGCGCGCCATCTTGCGAATTGTGATGTACGGCTAGCACAAGTTGGCGCGCGAGCTATCTCACCGCGAGCTAGACCATCCGTCTGTTTCGGCGTGATTTCCTTAAGTTTTATATTTTAAACTTGTTTTTATCTTTTAGTGATTAACATTAATAATTAATTTATATATTTAATGTTATCGTATTTTTTTGCAGGTTGCACTCATTTTGGGCATCAGCGGCGCCTGTAGGTGCATCGAGCTTACAAATCTCACCATAGAAAACATGGAAAAACACGGCCAATTACACTTAATAAAACTTCCAAATACCAAAACAAAAATTGACAGAACATTTGTGGTGCGTGAAGAATTCGCTCTGGTGGTGAAAAAAAATATTTCTCTAACGCTCAATAACTGTACAAACGTTAATATTAATTTCAAGTGACTTTGTTTTTTAATAAAATAATTTTGATTTCAAGTGACTGTTTTTTAATAAAATAATTTTGATTTTAACTGGCTTGTGTTTACTTTCCTCGTATTCGTAATGAAAAGTAGAGTGTTTTACTCGGGTGATAGCACCCATTTTTGCCTCGAACTATTGGCGCTCTCACTTCGTTCGAGCGCCAAAACATCTCGTCAGAAATGGGTGCCTTTCAGCCCTCGGTTAACAATCTACTATTTCCTAGGATAGAAGCCGATAGCTGGACGGAAAACCCTATGTTTTTTAAAACTATACAGGTTCTGTAACGCCTTACAGACAACACAGTTGCGTTTCACACCTCAGATTCGGCTGAAGCCGCTCAACCAATCTCACTGGAGTGCAAAAACGTGTATTCCAGTGTTCCAAACCACACGCGTGGTCGGAGGTTTTCCCCTGGATTTTCCCCAGGCTACTCTCCAACCGCGCACTCCTATCGCTTTATTGGGCCTATAAAGCGATAGGAAGCCACAGTCAGGTTCAAAAAGAAGGGGGGCAGTTGTTTTCAAATGATAGCGTTAAGAGATATTGCAGTATTTGCAGTTAATTTCATTACTAGGGACCTTTGAGTCGGGTAGCAGCAGGAATGAGGAATCCCCCGCTTCTCACTCACTTCATATAGTTTTATTCGTATTTCTTTAATGTTTAGAAACGCATTACATTATTATTTTCAATTTATTTATTTATCTGTGCTGGGGCGACACGTTCTTTTCTTCCATACCCTGTGTCAGATTAATATCAGCTTACAGTGCGTCCACCCTTTTATACATTGGAAAATATTTCAGACAAGAAATAAATATTACCCTCTTTTAGAAGTCGAATACCTATCTTCAGACAGGTCTTCAAAGTCGCTTTTTCTGTCCCTATGTCCCTAATCCCTATGTACGGTACTGGCTGAAAATCAGCGCTGTAGGTGTCTGACACCTCAGCATAATGCTGAGCCAGTGACCGTTTCACTGCCGCGGGGACACACATGTTGTGGTTTGTTTTCTTCTGTTGTTGTTTTTTTTTTTGTAATATGTGTGTCTTCTGTGTCTGTGAATAAATGTTTCTTTCTTTCTTTCTTTCTTTCTTTCTTCTGTATGCTTAAATCTTTAAAACTACGCAACGGATTTTGATGCGGTTTTTTTAATAGATAGAGTGACTCAAAGGGAAGGTTTATATGTATAATACATGCATCAGCATTGCACCCGTGCGAAGCCGGGGCGGGTCGCTAGTCTTCTATAAATCTCTTACCATTTTCTGGCGTTCAACTATGATTCGCCAAAAGGCAAAAATCCTCGACCTAATTGTGCGAAAACTCCCATGAAAAATTAATTTCAGCATAAACGTTCATTACCGACATCAGTGCATGACATCACGAGGCCGGCAGGTTGGCGCAACTATACCTAACATGAACCAGGTCAAGTTTAATATAACCATTTGGCTTATCTGCACAAATATTATTTAATCGTCACCACACTACTTGTCATTCGTACTGTACTGAATAGAAAGAGACAGGTAATATTTGTAGAGCAGATGGTATATGGCACTTAGTTCTGGGTACAAGGTGCTTAAGGCCGTGCAACGAGAAAAATCGCGGTCTTTGACACTTGTTCTGCCCAGATGAGGAAACAATAAGGATTGATTTTCAGATATATGTCTCTTGACTATATGACTGTTTCTGCCAAGGAGAGTCTTTATTTTCCTTTTTTACGCAGCCTACTAAAACAACGACACAATTAAGTTAAAATGATGGTATTTTACCTCATTTAAACTGTCAAGAGGAAATTTGATAAAACTGCACAAAGTCAGGTATTTATCGAGATATTGTCGTGCGCGAAAGACATAAGCGTGTCTCTTTTACGGGGGGCGCGGCTGACCGAATCGAGGCATCCCCTTAATATCATGCATGGATCAGTCATATGATCTTCTAGCGAAGCTTGGGCCATTAAAACAGATTGTGTGGTCAAGTAGTCTAGAAGATATGGCAGGCGTCTTTAGTCTGTAAATGATGACGATGATATATTTTACATGTAGAGCCATTGGGCAATTCAGGCTCAAAATATCTACTTGGAGACGAAGACAGATGACGAACAGTTGACGAATTGATGAGATATTGATGTATGTTATGTGTATCTACCTTCCTACTACGTACTGGCTATGTGCGAAGTACGTTGTGGGGGTAAGTAAAACGATCGCAGCGCACGCCGTGGTGAGATATTTAGCTGTCAAAGTCATAGAAAGTGTGTTTCTAATATCCAAACTATAAAGTTTAAATTCTGAAAAAAATTGAGGTGGTGTGCATTAGTAAATACTTTCAACGATTTTTGGTTTGAACAATATAGGTTTTACGGTTTTTAAGTTTTCGCTTAAAAACTGTTTTGCCCAAACAAAAGGTCTCAAAGGTCAAAGTGCCGTGAGTTCCCTATGAAGATACGACTTTTTTAGATTCAATGTATTGGATAGTGATTTTAAATGTGGACTAGTAGGTGTTGGTATGGAACCCTTCATTGTGCGTGGTCCGACACGCACTTGGCCGGTTTTCACTTTTACATAGTTACTAGTATCTGCGGTCGTGGGCCAGCGGCGCCCGCGTGCCGCGTGCGGTATGCGAGGCTAAGCAACGTCGACCTAGGTCAGTTATTGGATGGGTGACCGCTTTGAGTGGTTATTAACTGATCGCTCCCGTGCTTTGGAAGGCACGTTAAGCCGTTGATCCTGGCTGCTGTCTATGATAGCAGTCGTTAAGCCAAGTTAGAGGCTTTCGGGTGGCTTGAGAACTAACAGTCAAGTTGCCCACTCCCTTGACAAGCCAATAAGGACTGGTTTCCCCACGGGTTGGTAGGTCAGATGGCAGTCGCTTCCGTCAAAACTAGTGCCTACGCCAATTCTTAGGATTAGGTAGCGGACCCCGGGCATCCTTCAGGATGCAACGGTACTGGGATAACGCTAGGATGATGATGATGAGTGCAGAATTTGGTATTGGAAACATGATACGCAATCAGGTACCTTAAAAGATAACCTAAACTGTAAGCATTTTATACAAGTTTAGGTTATCTTATATGCATGTATCATGTCTCCTCAAGAGCGTATACTATTGTAATTTCATTCATTATTCGGCGGACGTGAATATCATATGTAACTCGGCCTTGTCAACGCCTGTCTTCATATTATTACATACCTACACACATCCTACGTGGGTATTTGTGTCGAGTATAACTACCGAACGGACAAGGTGGATCAAGATAATTAAGAGTCATTCTAGCAGATGATTAAGCTTAATGGAAGATTATTGATTTGTTAATAGGTTATCTCTACCTATATAATGTTATTATGACATTCGTTTAACTTTTTGTTAGGTTATATAATGACGCTTCCTAGTCCTTCTTACTAATCAGTATTTAGGGTATAGATGTAGTTTCGACTGCATACACGACTTTTATTCACGTATTTTCATATTTATTAAAACTAGTGGCTCTGTGAGCTGTAGACCCCGTGAGTAAGTTTTTTTATCATTTCCAAAATCTGACATTATAAAAAAGATCAATTATGAATATCGAACCTGCTAAAAAAATTTCAAGAGAAGTGGTTGAGAAATGCGACCTGTAGAGGACAACAAACCGAAAATCGGACGCAGAAACTTACAAAATCTTTGAAACAAAAATTGTTTTTGAAAATCTCTTAAAACTGACTCAACAAAAAAATTCTATATAATGGACCTGCTCACAAAATTTAACGAGAATCGTTTGCGAAATGCGACCTGTAGAGGAGAACAAACCGTTGAACAAATATATATACATATTTTTTAATTTCCTAAAACATATTCGACAAAAAATATCTGTATATTTATCCAACCTGCTCACAAAATTTCATCAGAATCGGTTGAGAAATGCGACCTGTAGAGGAGAACAAACCGAAATTCGCCCGCAGAAACTTACAAAAACATTGATAAAAAAATTGTTTTTGGAAATTTCCAAAAACCGACTCGATAAAAAAAAATCTATATAACTATCGAACCTGCTCACGAAATTTCACGAGAATCGGTTGAGAATTGCGACCTGTAGACGAGAACAAACGGAAATCCGGACATACGGAAGCATTTTTGTCGAAGCTGAAGCAGAGACCTTCGTTTCACTCGGTCAATAAATTATGACTATGTCTGTGTTCACCGTTTCTTTAGATACAAGACAATCCATCTCCTTCTTACTAAAGTCTTAACTAACTAGCCACGAGCAGGACAGCCAAGCAAGATACACAGCATATTGCAGAGGGAAACAAAGTTATATCCTCCAGTTCTCGGAGAAAGTTCTTTGAAATCAATGGCATTGCATTCAATACAATAGTTTACAACATGCAACCAACAAGTCATATCGGCTTAGAAGGTTATACTAACATAAGGTGTTTTGGTCCAGCTGCCAGTAAACCAAGAAAGTGAACCACTTTTCAAGTTTTCAACCTTTGTGCATAAATGATAGAGTCTAAAAGTGCTTGACAAATTTGCTTGCTGTACAGAAGTGGGCGAACTGGACAGAATGCCGCCCGCCCACATCCAGCGCTGGCCCACATGCCCTAAACAAGTAAACAGTTGATTAGGACATTTGCATAATCATTGATACGTTAGCGAGCGATTTAAAGTTCATTTACAAATTAGCGTGGATCATTTTGTATTCAGCGTTCATTGATAAGATCGCGACTGGAAGTTTAGAGAGGTCTTTATTGAGATTGATGGAATTTAAGGTCCTTTTGACACCTTAATATCCAATAGTTGACACATAAGATTGAAAGTGCCAACTATCTATTTCGTCAGTGTCGAACACTGTAATGTTCACCTTATTTGATTGTAGTTTTTACACGTTATGGAAATGTTCAACGAAGGATGTTTTTTTTTGTACTTTTTAACAATACCGTCTATTGTTTATTATAATTACTAAAACTCATGTAAAAACACGCGTTTTGTTGACGAAGTCTTTGCGTGCGATGAAGCTTACATGTTTTCTAATGAATCTTACGACCCAGAAAAAGCGGGAAAACACATGTTACAAAGAAACCTATTGCGGTTTTAGAAATAGGGTCATAAATGTATATACAAACATTGTTACGTCAGCACGAGTTCTCCAAGGTTGCGCATTCCATTCTATATTAAACCTGAAACTCAGGATCACTCGTGAATATAGCTCTTGATATCTAGACTCAAGGAGTTATTACACCTTCCTTAATTCGGAATCTTTAGAGCGGGGCGTCGATGTTAGAGCGAGATGCTTACACTCCCCTCCCGTATTCAGGACATGCTCTAAGAAAACAAGGTATGACAATCCGGATCGTGACACGACCATAAGTCACTATCGACTACACATTCACACTTACGTTCGCATACCGTCGATAGGCTGATGACCAAGGTCGTGTCACACACACTACTAACCGATGTATCGGATTTTCATACCTGGCGCAGAATATTATTGTAACATGATTCAGGATGCTAAATTCAAGACAAAGTAATACTCGCTTTATTGTTGAACATGTGAGTGAAGCAACTCCGAATGTCCGACTGCTCTCTATAGGTCACATTTCTCAACTGCTTCTCGTGAAATTTTCTGAGCAGGTTCTAATAATATGGAATCTTTTATTCTTTCAGTTTTTGATTTTTTTTCACTAGTGGTCTTTGCAGGTAAGTATTATTTAATTACAGGTAATTAATGACAGCGCAATACCGGATAACATTTCTGTAGAACCTGAGAATTTGGCAACCACCTGTGGTGAGTAACACTGATGACTAACGAAAGTTTATTGCCAAACAATCGCTCACATACATTGGCATTCGTGGGGAACACAATCCTAATGACAAATATTAAAATACTACTTCATGGTCTAAGAATATTACAATGCAAACATAAGGAACTTCGATTCGAATCCACCTAACCAGATATAGCATGATTGCGTTTTATGTCCTACGTAAACGCACGCGCGAGATTTTCGAGAAGACATAACCGTTGCCAGTTGACACACTAGCTTATGTGGCCATCGTATGAATGCTATGTACTTATCTGAAACTACTGTTTTCACTACGCTTTTTAAGTCTTTACCTTTTGCTACGCCAATTGTAGGTCAGCGGAACTTCGTTAACTCTCATCACAGTATGAAGTGGAGTGGCCTTACTCCTATCCCTCTATCATATAGCCCTTAACTTTAGTTATGTCCAGTTTAGTATTAAAATATGTATGCACAAGGACAAGGTTACCAAAAATTATGTTCTCTACTTTATTGTTAAAGGCGTAATGTTGCTCAGATATATATGAACCTTTCGGAAAGGCAGCACGAACCTTAATCTGTGTATGGCCTATCGCGGCGAGAAAAGCAAGGAACAAAAGGTGTCGAATATAGACTCAGGAGCAATTAAAACGAGTCAATTTGTTAGAAAACTCGATGCAAAATCTACCTACCCATTTTGTTTGCTCTACACCATAAGTTAGTGTTCTTGGAAGAAACATCCGATTTATAGACGGGTGTTCCTTTCCTCGACCTCGGCGGCAAAATATTGACAAGTTTGACAACCCGCCGGCCGTGGCTGAAGCCGATACAATAACACATGTGACAATATTACGCAATTGATGGCGGATGGAGGTAGTAGGAGCAGCCGTGCCAATATGAATAAAGACGTAGCGCCATGTGATAAGATGCAAAATCTAACGCTAATCTAGCAATTTTGGTTCATAAAATCTTCACATATTTCGACATTTTGGGCATATAAAGTAACAGAACAGTGCATGTACCATGAGTTTACATGACCGTACTCGCTAGCGATTGCGTAAAAATTTGTATGGGCAAAAGTACAGCGCCTCTGGCGGTTACGCAATAGAACTAAGAATCGGCAAAATCGTTTACACAGTCGCTAGCTTGGTTCTAACGGATAAGTTAGACCACATTTTAGACGGCATTTATTTTTTACATAAAAAAAACTGGTTTTAATTCGTGCAAATTTTATTGGCTACAGATATAACTGATTAACACCAAGCTATTGTATGTTCATATATGCGCGTCATAAGTGTTGATTGTTCACCATATTGCCTATAAATGTTGGTTATGTACTTATTTATGACTCCATTGTAATGGCGGTCGTGTTTATTGTGTTGCAGCTTATCTGATGCAGGATACATTATGTTGAGATTAGAACTATTTATCCGCGTTTCTTATGGAAACTGCTTTTCAAAGTTCATTCCTACGGAGACGCATTTTAGAATTATAGTACCTCTACTAAATCAGTAGGTACCTACAACTCTTAGAGTTTTCAAAACCACCCACGTGATCGTGTCGGAAGTTTCCCCAGGCTGCTCGCCAACCGCGCACACCTATTGCTTTATTATGCCCGATCTATAAAGCCACAGTCAGGCGCAAAAAAACCAGCCACTTCCCAATGTTCGCAGTGGCTCAATCAACAATCCTGGTTCGTGTCTACAACAAGATTTGGCGTTTCTTGCCTGGAGTTTATAACATATTTAATAGTAGATTTTGTCCATCCTCCTAGCGTTTAACTTCCCAGTGCTCGACACCTTAGTGCCCAATAGATGACACTTATCAATCACCTCTGTCATAATGACATTACGATTGGAAGTGCCATTGGATCAGTGTCGAACACTTAGATGTTTAGCTTATACCTACCCTAAAGAAACAATATAGTGCTACCTACTCAAATGAGGCCACAAAATAAGTAACTAATTTATTGAAATAAATATCTAATCAGAATTTAGAACGACGTCTCTGTTCAGAAATACGATGTCATAAATCTGTTTCAGACCCTTTATCCTTACCAAAAACACGAAAAGGGCCTCTGTCGTCTACCGAAAAAAAAAAGACAATAACATGTCGACGGTAATTACCGGGATACGTAGATGATGGATCGAAAACCCGTCGTCTACCGGTCTCTGGGATCCCCGGGCTCATTACAAAACAATGCTATTGTTTTATTTGCCGGGAGACGACGGCTTAATTTGCGTAACTTAACCGTACCCCGCACTAGACTTCCGGCTTAAGTGTCTACGTTGCCAAGGCAACTATTTTTAAGAAAACCAAAATAGTCGAGCGGATGTGCGAACACACACACCCACAGTGTTTGTTTGTGTGTTGGTGTCACCGAGGGCAAGCTTCAAGGAGAGCGGCATCGTAAAATTGTGAATGAGTGTCACACAAATATGAGGATAATGTTTGGAAAATTCAATCTAGCTAGTAATGTTCTATCAACTAGTCTTAAATTTTTGATCAAAGCAAATGTCATATGACCAAAAACTTTAACTTATGAATCCTAGATGATATCTGTTTTTTTCTTTGAACCTCACTGTGGCTTTATAGGCCAGGCCCAATAAAGCGATAGGAGTTCGCGGTTGGAGAGTACGGTTGACGAAATGACGTCTACTGTATGTCTTTGTGACTTTGTCACATATGAACCTATTTAGAGGATTTTCCTATAGAGTGTTTGAATGTCGAAAATCATCCCCCTACGATAGAATTTTGTATAACTAATAGTGCAAATTACAAATTCTATGCAAATAAATAAACAGTAATTAATAATTATATTAGGGGGACAATGTTACAACATATTGAGCTCAATAAAGACGGATTTTTCAATCCTCAGATAAAATCATTTGTCAGGTAAACGTTAGTCTGTCCTTTTCTTTCATATGGCATTAGAATATGACAGCGATAATTTAACTGACATAGGATTATATCTAGCGATTGAAAAATCGACCCTAAGGCTACACGCGAAGTCGCAAAGATAAGCTAGTTGATCTGCAAATCTGCAAAAACTACATACTCGTATGGTAGCATCACTTGTAAATATACAATCACAATCTCATCTTTGTGCTTAAGTCACATTTGTAGACTTCCTTACATCATTGCAGCCATTTTATGTTCTAAGCTCGTACCTCACTGTTCCAATTTTCGACTCTATTATTTGTCATTAGGGTTCAGAAGTGTTAGACCAATTTCCTAAGTATATTGTTGTCGTTGAATTAATTTACATTCGTGCTAATTTATCATCCTATGTTGTGAAATAATTACCGTCTAAACAGACTAAACACAGCCAAGGTCGGCCGCCGAAAAATGGACTCCTGTCGGAATTTAAAGCAGGTAGAATGGACGTACTGGTAAATAATCTTATTTCGCGAAATAACAGGAAAACCTTGAAACACTGCGGTTATCGAGGATCATTCTATTTTAAATTCAACAGTTTTAAACTGAAACAAGTCCAGTTCCGTCTATATTTTTGCAATTGTTTTTTGACAGTTTGCAATTTGTGGCAAACCAAAGTAAAAATAAGAACTCTCTAACTCGTCCGCTGATCGAATATTTTTGGACAAGTCTCATAAATCTTTAAAACAAAAGCAAAAGGGTAAGGTGCTTTTTAAGACGTTTCTCGAGACAAAAGTCATGAAGATGTTTATAATTATAATACACATTGGTATGCCGACGAACCGTATCGGTTTTGCTAGAACGGAACTGTGGCAGATTTATGCAAACTTGTTGCAATTTACATAGTCTGATGTCGCTCTGACTGACACAAGGTCCCGCTGTCACAGAAGCCAACTGATCATATTAAGATGATAAGTTTCCGTCATGGACTGACATGAGGTTCTAGAATCTAGGGTTAAACAAGGTTAATCCAATAAATTATATTCTATTCTATTCTAATTCAGTAGAGAATAACCTGTTCTTAGCGTCATTTTTTCTCCTGATCCAAAAAAACTACGCCGAAACAAAGAAGAGATGTGCGCATGAACACGATGTGACCAGGATAAGTATATATATGTTTGACTTAATATCCTAATTTGAAGCAAAAACAAAATAAGAGATTTTCATCTCTTGGCGCGGGATCTTCTCCATTCTCAGCAAATTTAGTTAACACACCCACTCTAGTGTATTGTTGTTGTGTGTTATATAATCCCAGTTTCGGCCGTTGTCCTGAGTCAGCGAGTAGGTACTCGGAGGTACCTCCGCAGACAGCCCAGTTGGCACGCAGGTACAGATCGAAATAGACGCGGTCGTCACTTCCGAGAACGCTCCACATCACCTATCGGATGTTATGACACATTTTTGTTGAATAGAAGTTGTATTACATATGTTCTCGTTTGACAGATTTGCCATTTTAGCTACCGGCACCTAGAAGTGCCGAATACGTCTTCCCAGTCTGTCAAGCAATAATGTTATATATACATACTCTGTTCTCAATCTATTTTTTTTTGTACAAGAAACTATCTAGTTAGTCTAGTTGATAAGATATGACTCGCTTGATTAAGATAGAACACTGAACTAGAAATGGCACTTTGTCTATTCATCCCATCACCTCCACCATCAATTAACTTGTATACCTCAAACAAAGCAAATACATGAGGTCATTTCTGAAAGCATGCACTTGTTTTACAAGTTTTAACAGAGCGATGACTAGAATTAAACATAATTTCAATGCACCATTTGGCATTGAAACAATTCAAAACATGCGTAACCTTTGGAGACAGTTAACAAATGACACATCTGTATTCCTAGAAGGTACAATATGAATAAAATACAATGAATGTAATATTGACCTTAATCGATGCTACTCTACGTGCCTAAAGCGACCACTGTTCTAGGAATCGAGACTCGTACCTAACCTGATATTAACGGTTCTGCCTCTTCCGTTTCTATCGCGCGACCTTTACTAAGTTCATATTTCCTTAGACTCACGTCCCTTAGTGTAAAAAGGGAGGGTTAGTTGGAGGGATTGCCGAAAATAATCACCCATTGTTTTTTTTTTTCAATTTCATTTTAGTTTTATTTTTGTAAGGTTCTGGCAGAGTATCAGCGATGTGGCTTATTGCCACATAATTGTGCTGAGCCAGCGCCTATTCTCTGCCACGACACATGGTTGTTTTATTTGGTGTATTGGTTAACTTTAGTCTTAAATTGCATGCTTCATTGGGGTAAAATTTAGTTCAATTTTGTTCAGTTGCTTATTTTTTGAATATTGTGGAAATGAATAAAGTATTTGTCTATCTATCTGTATATCTATATTGTGATAATATTGAACCGCAGCAAAATCTGAGTGCAAATGCAGCATTTATTGCACTTTTTTCAACATTATCTCAAATCAACTTTAATACAGCATCAGTAGTTTGTCTCGATTTTCCTTACGGACACAAAGGTCGATTTGTGACTAGAACATTTCTTAGTTCAACCAAGAGCTCAGAATGCATAAATAAAAGGCAGTAATCAGTAATCAGTCGTTTATTTGCTAAAACATGGTACAACAAATAGGTCATAATCTAAAATATAAGGAACTACATGTTTGGTCACAAGGACATGCAAATATTTAAGGTATGTCATGTGTATCCCATGCATAATTTACTTATAAACTAAAAAACAATGTCATTTAAATAGGTACTCTTGAATGGAATAATAGGCCTTAGATGCTAAAAAATTAAATAACGCAGTTTTAAATTCTTTTCCACTTTCCAGTTTTAAAATCTTCACTGGTAGTTTGTTGAAAATTCGGGGTGCCATACCAAATACACTTTTTGATAAAAAAGCGGTTTTGGAGGACTTATAATTTATTTTTTCCTGGTGTCGTAGGCTATTAAGTCGAGTAAATTGATTAATGTTATGTTTTACGTACATTGATATTTCGAACACATACAGGCAAGATAGAGTCAATATTTTATGTTTTATGAAAAGCGGCTTGCAGCACTGACGGTAACAGGAAAATCGTTTTAGGCAAATTTTATTTACGCAAGCACTTGCGTGGAATATAAACATGCTAAAAGCGTTAGCGTTCGACAACTTGATTGGTTACTCAGCTCAGCTCATTTTTAAATGCAATGTGAAAAGGTTATGGCAAGGGCATAAGTAAATCCCAAGATTTATTCTAGCTTCTGCCCGCGACTTCGTCCGCGTACTTCGTTTTTATATCGTACCTTCATACAAACTTCCGGCGCCTACCACCCCTATTCACCCCATTAATAAAAAAAACCGGCCAAGTGCGTGTCGGGCCACGCACAGTGTAGGGTTCCGTAGTTGCCCGTCCACATGTCACCGGTCATATGCGGAATTACGGACCCGTAGAAGGGTTTTTACTGATCTTAGTACTGATGATGTACTTTTTTGAGATGTTGTGTTGTATACATATTTTTGCCCTTTACGGTAATGTATACTTAGCTGTGATAGTTTTCCTTTTAAATTCATCGTATATACTACTACCATGATTTTTTTCACATGCCTAGTAGCCACCGTTTAGCTGGCAGGGGGGGGACACTTGACCATAGCAAAAATTATCACTTCAAAGCTTAATATCACGCCAACCGATTCTTGAATCAAAAAACGCTTTTAGAAACCTTATAATATTTTTGAAATAGCTATCCAACGATAACAAACATGATGGGGTTTGGAAGAAAAAAAATGCACCATCACTTTACATTGTAGGGCAGGTACCCTAAAAAGCGGGGGACGGACGGACGGACATGGCGAAACTATAAGGGTTTCTTGTTTACTACGGGACCCTAAAAATGGATGCATTCCGGGATAAAATCTATCCTATGAACTTCCTCGGGACATGAAATAAAACTATCTCGATACATTTCATCTAAATCGGTTCAGCAGTAGAGTAACAGACTTACTTTTCTCATTTAGAACATTAGGATCACCTCCGTCATCATGTCATAAGATTGAAAGTGCCGTACGTCATGTCATGCATTAGGTCAGTGTCAAGCACAGGGACGTTTACCATAAATAAAATATAAGGTAAACGTTCTAATCTTTGACATGTTAATTCCTAATCGTTGACAGTGTTGACACACCTATAATTCACCTCCATTATTATAAATTAAGATTGAAAGTGCCAAGCTATACGAACGAACTCGGGCATCTAGATATGAATGATAAAAGTTGCTAACGGCTTGAACAGTTTTGAACGTCTTGACACCTGACATAAACCATGTCTTAACATATTAACAATCTCAAATCTGTACTCTAATTGCCCTCCATAATCAAGTATTGCAATACGATTAAATAATGATATAAGTGAATATGTCGAGACGGCTTCGACAAGGTCTTCAAAAATGTACCGCAAATATCAGAGCCTTGGCCTTTATTTAGACCTTCTTAAATTGGGACATTTCAATTTGTAGTAAGTAGATACAGTATTTTTGGCGATACTTAATATTTAAGCTCTTTAAATGATAACCTTAATAAATGATAACATTACATTTGGTAACCATTGGTGCAATATTTGAACCGAGTTCTTTTCATGCCAACTGGCTCTTAGGTACATACTTATAAGTTCATATTAGGTATCTATAAAACATCCCTTAGTACGTCCAAAAACTTTAAGTTGTCTACCTTATAGTCGTTTATGCTTGCGTTCGTTTGACAGAATTTAGCCTTCGAGTTTTTTACGAACTATACTAACTTAGGGATGCTTTAAAGCACCTGCTTTGTCTATTACATTAACTCATTCAAGGTCCATGACGGTGCGCTTTATCTACTACGCCCGATTTTCGCTACCAGGCGGACTAATGCGTAGCACACATATAGCGTTAATGTATATTGAGAAACTCAATCATTCTCTCACTGTTCGATACTGGTTTGTAATTCCAATGCCCAATATCATATTAGTTTAGTATTTTAGCATATGGCCAGATGCTTGCCATGGCATATACGAACAACCTTTGAGAGTAGTACGCGACCTCAGAATAAGCTTTACTCTGGTCTGTGTACACAGCCGTGTCTTTAGAGCATGTATTGTCTGTCAAAACCTCGACATTACAATATTTTCTCTGTGTGCCTATCAGGTGTGTTGATACTAATGACCCTCGTCGGCGACTACTTTGCGAGCAATCAGCCGTACCAATTACCATAGACACAGATGCATCTAGATCCCAAATGGTCATTGCAACTGCCAGTGTCGTGGGTGGCGAATCGACAGACGAACTCTAACCTATATGTCATATCGACTTATTCACAGTTCGCGGCGCTCGTGGCGAGGCGCCAACTTTAATATTAGACCGCCTGATGTCATCGGCCCGGTTCGGGAGAGAAAACATATTGTTTTGAGGAATATCATGAAGTTAGGATAAAACTGAAGCCGGCAAGACCCGCAAGACACACATGCAAAGATGTGCGAAAGAAATGACAATAACATACGTGGGAACGATATATACAATGTATCATCTCCTGTCCCTCATCGCGTATAAAAGGCTTCTATAGGGATGGATAGGCATATCCCTATTATTTATCACCGAAACGTCATCGATGAATAGGTTTAATTTAAATTTCGTGCCAATGTATATATAGCACAACTAAGGATGAGATGTCATAATTGTGCTAATGAAAGTATCAGTCTTCTGATACATCTCAATTTAGTCAGCTTATCATAACTCCGTCCCTTTTGGGCATTCGCTAATCCTCCTTCTATAGGATCCTCTTTCTACAAGGAATATGGATTTAGTAAACTGTGGCTGTTCCTCTTGCCGCTTCGGCTAAACTCGGCTTTAGCACACACCTCCGTGGTGTCCAGATTTCCAGATACCCTATCGCGCTCGGAACAAAAGAGCACGGGCTGTGAGGCGAGCGGGATACCATGATTAGCTGTCAAACATCTGTTTTGTTAGACAGAAAACCTTCTATACTTAAGTACTATTAATTATTCTGTGACTGTGGTCAGGATGGATAATTATTTGCGGTTTGCGACCTGACGATGAATCGGTACCGATTGGTTTTCCTCAAACTTAAGCTTTCATTGGTAAGTGTCTCATTGATGGATATAAAGGATGGATATTCTTACCTTATCTCCATGACTGTCTTTATTGTGCTTTCGGAAAACTGGAGAGGATGACCAGTCACCATTCGCGTCCATGACCAACCCATACATACGGCTTCCTTCTTATGTCATGCTCTTGGTGATTTTATACTTTAGCCCATCCACTTATTTGACAACCAGCCCAGTTCTTGGAACGCGGGGGTCCTCGTTTAACGCGCAATCCCAAAATTTGATGTATGCGCTAATAATTTTGCGAAATCGGCTGCAGTAACTTTTTCATTATATATGGGGGTCGTCATTAGTTTAGCGCAGTTTGTCGTTTACGCGAATGTACCCTGCAGTTCTCAACGACATCCTCATAAGGTAAACGTCTCTGTGTTCGACACTGACCCATTACATGGCACTTTCAATCTTATGTCATGATAAGAGACGTGATCAATGGGAGTCATCTATTTGGCACTCTGGGACGTTTACCTTAACCGTCTGGGGATATTCATTAACAGAAGAGTAAAGCATGTCACACACTGCAGCGGCCTGCGGTGGCGGCCGCGATGGCGACACTAGGCGGGACGTCCCGTTTCCAGCGCGCTAGAGGATGCGTCCCGCAAAGGATGCGTGTGGGACGCCGATTGTCCCGTTTCCAGGCCTCGTCAGAATTGTAAGAACTGAAGCGAATATTTTGTTTTATTGGAGTAAAAAGCGCGCAACTTCGATGAATGAACATAGTATATGTCTCCCGCTCTCGGAGGACTGTACTAAGCACTAAGTATATGTCGTGGGCAGAAATAATGTACCCTATATCACAATTTCATAAACGATAAGAAATGTTGACATCTGTAGAGTGCGTGAGTGCCGCATTTTTTAGCCAGTGCCTTTACCATGAGTTTGCATGACCGTACTCCCTAGCGACTGCGTAAACGATTTAGTATGCCGATTCTTAGTTCTATTGCGTAACCGCCAGAGGCGTTGAACTTTTGCCCATACAAATTTTTTACGCAGTCGCTAGCGAGTACGGTCATGCAAACTCATGGTAAAGGCACAGGTCCCGCAATTATTTTCTACTACAAAAGTACCGCAAATCTGAGCACATAAGTTGGCAAGCCTAGTTAGGATTGTCATGGCGTACAACAGGCCACCACCGCGGCCGCCAACGCAGACCGCTCCAGTGTGTGGTACGCTTAATAAAGATCATCACTTTACGGGGGTGACTACATCGTGCGCTGACGCATACGAAGCGCTTGCAAGTTTTCTCAATCACTCAAGCTCAGAAATAACCGTGAGTAAGGAGAACAAGGCTCTTTGAATCCTTGAGAAGATAATAATTTCATTGAATGTTTATTTGATCTATTGATAACCTTCTAAGATTAATCCGCTACCCAAGGTTTGTCTGGACGAGCGTCGCTCTTTAGCGCTATGACCTGTAAATAACAAGTCTCATCCTCATCTCTTCAAAAACACGTCATATGATGTTACAGAGAAATTATTGATTGTTTTAAAATAATTTTGCATCCTAGCAGGTATTTTCCTATTTATTTGTACTACTTGTAAAAATGTATTACCTATATTTTGCATGTGAACATTTTTAAGTACCGTAAACTGGGGTGACTTTAGGAAAAAACGGGGCCACTTTGATAGATTAAGAACACTAATATAATCGTCACTAAGTATTTCTAATTTGATTCAGTTCAATAAATAGTTAGGAAATATACCAAGGTATAACACCGACCCAGGTTAACCAAATAAAAACTAGAAAAACTAAAAAACTTGATTTGAAAAGTCGCCCCTGAATTTGAAAGTAACCCCGGTTTACGGTAATTGTAAGCCCTTCTTTGCCTGCAACACAGGGTTTCCTAGCTCAGGCACGTGTTATTTATTACCATCTATTTGTAAAGCTCCTGGCCTATGTAGAACCCTGCATTTTCAGTAACGTATAGGGTATAATATGACTTAGATACATTCTCAATAATATTCAATTTAAACTTGTAGTTTAAGAAAGGTTGCCCGTCAAAGTTCCTAATATTGTACAACATGTTTTATTAATAAATTATTATTATTATTTGTATCTGCTATTATTATTACTAAGGTTCCGAACCAACCGCAAAAGTAAGTTGGTTTTAATAGGAATAATAAGAAAATTTCTAATAAAAAATCTCATACATACCTATCGATGTTATCATTTTCATAGGTCAATGGGATGTTAAAAAGAAATCGAACCAAAATTTTGTGACAGACGACGGACGGACGGACGGACGCCTGCGCATGAGTGACAGCAATAAGGTTCCGTTTGGACCCTTCGGGTACGGAACCCTAAAAAACGCTAGGCGGATGATGATTGTACGGATCCCTATTTTATGGAGAGAAGTGACTGCGCTGACGCATGCAATGCGGTTTCAGTGTTGTATCAACATTCGCGGTTCACAAATAACCATGAATATAAAGAGAACAAGGTCCTTTAAATCCTGGAATCGTGTGTGACTCATTATTATACAACTCATCAATTAAACTTAGTTCGGAAACAACCGTTTTTTAATTGGCAGCTGTGTTCAGCAGTAGAATTAGTCGCGGTCGCGAATCACCTCACCTAATCACCACTTTGACAACTAATTCCAATTTTGACGCAGGAACTAGTTTTGCGAAAGCGACTGCCATCTGACGTTCCAATTCCGACCCAGAGGGAAAACTAGACCTCATAGGGATTAGTCCGGTTTCCTCATGGCGATGTTTTCCTTCATCAAAAAACCTCTTTCAAATTAAATATCAAATGATATAGTTGTCGCGACGAACGCGATCCTCAATAGTGGATGGTGAGTGTGTGGCAGGCGGTATAGATTTTGCATTGGCAACACTGTGTGACTGTTAAGATCCGTTCGACCAAATGTCAGATCAAATTTCAGTAACTCAGTACACTTTTTGACATACCAAACCTACATAAGGTCTAACGGATCTTTATAAAACCGAGCCTCAGTAAACTCGGTTTACGGACAATCATTTTACGTGATAACGTCATAAGAAAACATTGATACGGAGTCGCCGGGGCCTACCGCGACGCTGCCGTCGCATCCCGCCGAGCAGTCCTAACAGCACGCCTGGTTTGCCTTCGCCGTCAGATTGATCAATATTTCGCCAACCGATCAAAATTGACAGATATATATAATTCTCAATAAAATTGAGGAGAGAAAACGGTTTGACCGTCAACTGTTTAGGTATAACTTGAAATCATTAAGTTGGCCGGCGTTGCATCAAATTAATTCGTTCAAAAAGCTATTTTACTGTTCGAAGAATAAGATTCAAAATCCAATAATATTTTTATAGAAATTCGCTTAACAAGGCTCAGGTTAGTCATACATTACGTCACACTTTTTCGTGTTGGCAATTGGCATCCGTTCATCGATTTATAAGACGTTATCACGTCAAAAGCAACCGCGTTATTCATAACAGTTGTTGACAAATGTGCGCATAATTGTAGCATTGGTTTGAAGTTTGTAAACGTTCCATGTCAAGTGGTCTACTTACAAAACTTACTTACCTACTCTATGGTGCATAAGATTCAGAGAGTCATTGCCAGCCCACTTTCAATCTGGCGGTTGCGAACCACTCGGTACCACTGGGTGTTACAAAAAACATGTGAGGACTATCATTTTAATATCTGACACTGGCTTTTCGCTAACGGAATCGGCCTTATCCCAAGAATCCCAACACAGATAGTACCTACATAGATAGCAGACCCACATAGATAGTTTTCCCTCTTGGTTGGGAGTTCAGATACTTCAGACCTCTGGGTTGGGAGTTCAGATGTCAATCCAACCAAGGCATGTACAACCTTACTCCTATAAGCGGGCGCCTGCGCCATTTCTCGTTGTGAAACCGTTTTAGAAAGTCAGTAAAGATCCCATCGCCTGAATTAAGTAATGTAGTACAATAAAGCACCGTACTTGCCAGCCTCCGGCTAGAAAACTAGTATATTCCAGCGTCCTAGGCCAGCCTAGATCGCGACAAGCCTTATTTGAAGATCTAACGGCGACTTAGGTGCCATACAAGGCCACAAGTGTTTTATCTAAAGAAAATTCTGTTCCGTTCACATTTATGAGATTATACAAACTAATAAATCATGTAAAAGTCGTAAAACTAGCGCTAAAATACTCACGTTAGTTTCTATCCTTGAATTTAAAAATAAACACAACACTAAAACACACTTTCTAACTAAACATAGATAATAATATATTTTGAATTTGACTTATTTTTATATTACACAGTAGGCACTTTTTTTCGTAATTCGGTGGTTCGAGTAGGCGATTTGAAAAACGTTCGCGCGCGGAACGGTTGCGCGCGCACTTGAACACAGCGCGGGAAAACTGGACGGAAATATCGAAGTCGTCGAGATGACGTGATGAGAAATACAGCGGTCTCTTTCGTATGACGCTTTCTTAGAAAAGACATTTTTTCTTTATATGTTTAAACATTCATTGTTTTATGTACACCGCACTAAGTAGTTATTTTTTCTATTATTTTTTGCTGTTGTTTTGAACACCTAATTTTGAAATATGTATTATTATTAATATAATCTACCATATCTGGAATAGGAAACTTATAACTTAAATAAATAGTGGTACAGATAATAAAACACATAGGTGCTTTAGTCATAACATATTACAAAAAATATATTCGTTTAATTTTGAAAATATATTCTAGTTTATCAAACCAGTAATTCTCATACATTCTCAGAGAGGGCGCGCTACCGCCACTGCCCCAGTAGTCGCAGTTAGCTAGCTATGCTAGCTAGTGATTGGCCTGCGTGACCTAGCAGTTTCATTATTTTGCACTAGATGGCGCTATTAACATAATTTTAATTTGTCATAGATTTTAAATTATTAATTTAAGTGGCGTTGCCTTTTAAAAATCGAACGGTAGTGTTGTTAATGTTTTGTTAACCTGTATTGTTGTTAAGTTAAAGCGCATTCGATAATTTGAACTGGAATGCGCAATTGATGAATTTTGATAACATTTTCGTTCGACTACAAAGTTAATCATTTAGAAAAAGTTAAATAAGTTTCTACACCATTTATTAGAGATACTGCGTGCCTATGTCATAACATAAACCCATGCCCTATTTTAGAGGCTAGCCTGGCCCGGCATTGCCATATAAGGCAATGAAATCGTCCGGCCAACCACAAGTTGTTGATTTGCGCATGTGTGCAAGAAATATGGTCGTGTGATGTAATACGGGCTCTTTTGTCATTTCTGGGTTCGAAAATGTCTAAATAATATGTAGAATTCTTGTATAAAAAGAAACATTGTAATAAAAATAATAAACAATGATAATAAATAACGAACTTTTTAGTGATGTCCAAAAGGCGTCTCAATGCGACTGATATCGATAATATTTGTTGTTATGTACTATCTGAGTTGGTAGCAAATTACCAGGTTAAGGTGTAACAAATAGTAGATTTTACAACAAGGCCTAGAGAGAAACAAACTATTTTACCCGAGACATTCTTATAGCTGTCGAGGATAAAATGGGTTTATGCTCGAGTTTTACACTCTGCTCTTCACTTCCATTGCGAGGAAATTAAATAAACAATTAATATAATTAAGGTTATTTCATCATATTCATACTTATGAAGTCGTGCCGGGGAAGGATTTTACTTTATGCTTATAAAAACCATTTTAAGCAGCCTTCACTCGTCATAAAGAACAATTTTACGAGCATGAGATGTTAAAAAGGAATTTGCTACAATCTGATTTTACACCATTTTTGAATAGGTACAATTCAAATAAGATTGTATGATAACTATGGACACCACAATAAGAGTCATAATTTTATTAGTAAATGAGATTATGCTTGTAACATCAAAATCAACATTACATTTGAAATGCCATTATTTCAGAAAGACTAACCGGTGAATTTTGATTTCAAACAACACTCTTAAACACGGTGTAAAAATAAACATTGAAAAATTAGAGATCCGAAACAGAAACCAGATATACTCGAATTTTTGAAATCCCCGATACATCAAATTGCCATTTGAAACATAATGACTATTTTGAAAATAAATGGTTGGAATCCAAATCGTTCTTACTTACCTTTCAGTTTCCTCCATATGGCCTAAAACGTATGACCTGATAATAGAAATAGTGTACGTTATGCATACTTACCTTTCTCAAACGTATCAGACTTTTAAAAAGTTTTACTCAATCTCAGCTCCTGCTATAATATACCACGTTTAGTCTTAATCTGAATATTTTGCATTTGTCTAATTATCCTCAGTCATTAATTCAATTACCATCATCAACAACACTCCTGAAGTGTAGTTTTTCATCGACATTTAACTTACTTTGCCCACATAACCACTAAACTCTAGGCTAACAGTATTAACAAGGTTAACAATCAATACTTAAAACAATTCTTCGTGAAATTACTCATGTTTGACAAATAAATTATCTCTTATATCTTCTTAATGGAAATATTTGTCGTTGTTCGATATCGATATGAATTACATCCCTAAAGCCGAATGAATCACTCACCCACATATTCCCGCAATGGTGATATAATGCAGGCTTGTCCTTATTGGCTAGTCCGCCCATGCGGCAGCTGTATCGACCAATCGCAACGCCGTCAAAGAGGCGTCGCTCCCCCGTGAAACCGTCACTATATAAGCGCGCCTAACGGATTTTTCTTCATATTTCCCGTTTGGCAAGCCTCTTAACCGGTCGCGCCGAACGACGACTGACTTATTTAATTAACTTATTTCTACGTTAAGTTCTACAAAACTCAAATCAAAATGGTGAGTACTGCATTATTTTACCCCCGTTTTCATCCCTCCACAATATTTTCTTGCGAAATTCGTTTAATACGGCGTATTTTCCGTTAAATGATGACCGGGTGGCCACGCCGCCATTTCGTGTAGGCGCCGGCAGATGTACTTTGTCTCAATTTTCTCGTACTTCTACCTTTTAATACCTAGTTGGGCATTCTTCTTTCAAATAGTTTTAATTGACCCTTCTGCAGTTCATTTGTTTCGATCGCGTTCTAAAATTAGATTTGCTCTTTTGTTTCTGCAATCATGGCTTGCCGGCATGGATTTGTCACCACGGCCACCGCACCGGGCCACACCCGTTGCATCGATTTTACGTATTCGCAATTGTGCTTTTTCCTTAGTGTGATTCTCATAAATTTATTGATTGTTTTTTCATTTGAAAACCGGTGACGTGTCCGCGACATTGTTCAAGGCTCTCTTGATAAACTGATGATGTCACTTGTTATGACCGATAGCTAGTCTCATTTGCATATACGAAGGCTTTTCTTAGCATGGCAACTGAAATCGATATTAGTCGTTTTAGTTACTTACTTAGGTAATTTTCTTTAGGGCCGGCCGGGCTGCGAATTGCCTTTCACCTTTCTCTTGCGTTGATCGAGAGTAAGTGAAATGCGCTACTTTTTCTCCCATTGTTAGCCGCTACTATACTTTCTACTTCACCTTTCTAGCTGATGAGATATCTTATCTCATCAAATACTTACCTAAATTATTAGGTATCAAACAAATTTGTTTAGATAAGTACTTAGTAGATTTTGAATTTACCAATTAAGTAGGATTATTTGACAATTGTATGTTTAATATAGTAAAAGATTTGGATTTGACATTCATAGGTGCATGTAATATGCCTTAATTGAAGAATAAATAATTTCATTTCATTAAAATTTCGTATTAGAGTAATAAAGAGTATCAAAATTAAGTTTTGAAGGATTTTTTGGATCGACTGGGCCATAGTACTTAAAGAATTCTTTCTGGCACCAAAGGCTGTTCTAATTCAACGAGTTAGACATTTAAGGGCCAGTCAAATCGAACTAACCATCCTCACCAACAATCCGAGACCACTGATCTTATCTTATATTTTCTTTGCTACAGCGTGAGTGCATCTCTGTACACGTTGGACAAGCTGGAGTCCAGATCGGCAATGCCTGCTGGGAGCTCTACTGTCTGGAGCACGGCATCCAGCCCGATGGCCAGATGCCCACTGACAAGACCATCGGGGGTGGTGATGACTCCTTCAACACCTTCTTCAGCGAGACTGGAGCCGGCAAGCACGTGCCCCGCGCCGTGTTTGTGGACTTGGAACCCACTGTAGTCGGTAAGTTTCAATGAAGATTGCTTAACTACTTAAATTAAAAAATAAAAAGTAACAAACTTAGTAATGAAATTATAAGAAACTTCTTTATCATTTGTAATTAAAGTTTGGTTCTGGTCAATAAAAAGTATTTTGCACAAATTGAGAATCGAAATGTGCAATATTTTTGGCTTAGTTTCACATAGAGCATCTAAAGGCTATTCACCAATGTAGGTATTTTGAGATCAGAATAGCACTGTCCAATGCAGTGTTGGGTTATCTCAAAGTCATGTTTCTAATAATTATATTTATTCTACAGATGAGGTCCGCACCGGCACATACAGGCAGTTGTTTCACCCAGAACAACTTATCACTGGTAAGGAGGACGCGGCCAACAACTATGCCCGTGGTCACTACACCATCGGCAAGGAGATCGTAGACCTGGTCCTGGACCGCATCCGCAAGCTCGCCGACCAGTGCACCGGTCTCCAGGGCTTCCTCATCTTCCACTCCTTCGGAGGTGGCACCGGCTCCGGCTTCACTTCTCTCCTTATGGAACGCCTCTCAGTAGACTACGGAAAGAAGTCCAAGCTCGAGTTCGCCATCTACCCCGCGCCCCAGGTCTCCACCGCTGTCGTCGAGCCCTACAACTCCATTCTGACCACGCACACCACTCTTGAGCACTCAGACTGCGCTTTCATGGTTGACAATGAAGCCATCTACGATATCTGCCGCCGCAACTTGGACATCGAGCGCCCGACCTACACCAACCTGAACAGGCTGATCGGCCAGATCGTCTCCTCCATCACGGCCTCGCTGCGCTTCGACGGCGCCCTCAACGTCGATCTAACAGAGTTCCAGACCAACTTGGTGCCCTACCCCCGCATCCACTTCCCGCTGGTGACCTACGCGCCGGTCATCTCTGCCGAGAAAGCTTACCACGAGCAGCTCTCTGTGGCGGAGATCACCAACGCTTGCTTCGAGCCAGCTAACCAGATGGTGAAATGCGACCCGCGCCACGGCAAGTACATGGCGTGCTGCATGCTGTACCGTGGCGACGTCGTGCCCAAGGACGTGAACGCGGCTATCGCGACGATCAAGACCAAGCGCACCATCCAGTTCGTGGACTGGTGCCCGACCGGGTTCAAGGTGGGCATCAACTACCAACCGCCCACAGTCGTACCCGGAGGTGACCTGGCCAAGGTGCAGCGTGCCGTGTGCATGTTGTCCAACACCACCGCTATCGCCGAGGCCTGGGCTCGTCTCGACCACAAGTTCGACCTCATGTACGCCAAGCGCGCCTTCGTCCACTGGTACGTGGGTGAGGGTATGGAGGAGGGAGAGTTCTCGGAGGCCCGCGAGGACTTGGCCGCTCTCGAGAAGGACTATGAAGAGGTCGGCATGGACTCCGCGGAGGGAGAGGGCGAGGGTGCCGAGGAGTACTAAGTCAGTCGTTGAAGCACTCACACCGATACATTCCGGTGAAGATGAATAAAACAAAAATTATGTGAATTTACTTTGTTTGATTCCCAATCCTTATCACGATTATTACCAAATAGGTAGTTGTTCTGGCGTAAATTGACAGAATAGACAAAGTTGAGGCCAAGAGCAATATACCTATCGGAAAAAACTTCCACATATTAGGTATAATACTCAACAAAAGAACTTAATTTCATACCTGCTATTCAGAAGTCCTTGTTGGGATCAAAATTAGAGTACTTTTCTTCCCTCCTTAGAGGGCAATAATGACTTCTGAAGCAGCTACATAAGTTAGCAGAAACAACCGTATTGGGAGTAAGCATCCCTCGTTCAAGATTGTTATAGAATCTTCCGCTTCACTCGAGATTCAATAAACCGCCCTCGCTTTGTATCGAATCTCCAATGTATGTATGTTATGTAATTTGGTCCTATTCTATTTTGCTATGAGAAGCAATCTACTATGATTTTTCAATGAAAGATGATTAACGTTATTTTACAAATGATCTTAGACACGTTAAAAGCCTTTACATTGAGCGCGGTTGCGGGGCGGGCGGCACGTTATGAGGTATGTCACACCGGCCCGCGCTCTTACAATGTAACTGGGCCTTAATTAGCTGGTCGATAACCAGCGCAATGCACTTACAAACTCTGAATTGAATAGGAATTCATTCATTCGTGGCCTCATCTGATGAACAGAAATGCAACGTAATTTCATAGCAACCTTGGCTATCAATTACTCCCCTAGTTATCCTATCTAACCAAGAAATCGATCCATTCATAGTGTCACATGACAAGTAAACCGACCCACGTAACGCTTTACCTACTGGCAAGGCAATTCGTCATCGTTTCTGCCTTTCAAATCTTTCAATTCATATCTACCTACATCCTACACAAAACCTTGTGGCGCCTACATCCAATGATGGTAAACAAGTACTAAAACTGCTTTCAATTCGACAAGCTACGAAAAGAAAGCGTGGAAAAATTCACAAACTAATAGAGTAATGTACAAATTAGCTAGGTATAAATATAAGTAGGATGTGCCACAGGACAGGATGGAATAAATTGGCTGCTTAAATGACCAAAAGGAAGGCTATGAATAAATTGGTAATGTTATGAGTGGTATGTGCCCAGGACCGCCCTGCCTGATATGGCAGTGGGTGGTGACATCACCGCCGTGTCACCGCCATACACGGCGACTATAATGACCTCATTTTTGAGGAAACTAAACTTGAAGCCAGTATTCATCTGAGTAAACATGGATAATTTAAACTCTATAGCCTAGTTTGGATTTTCTGTTGAATTCAATTCAATTAACCTAGTTTTGTTGTACTTAATTTCTTTTTTATGTATTTATAAATAAAATATGCAGTTAATAGATTATTGACTGGTGTAATGGGTATAGGTGTAACATTTTTTTTAACCGACTTCAAAAAAAGGAGGAGGTTATCAATTCGGTTGTATGTTCTTTTTATTTATGTCTGTTACCCCAGAACTCCGTTGTTTATGAACCGATTTGGAAAATTATTTCTTTGGTTGAAAGCATATGCTTCAAGGTTGGTCCCGTTGTTACCAGAATCTAGTTCTGATGGGGTCCAGGAGATATTGAGGGAACTCCTCAGAAATTAAAGGGAAACATTATACCGATTTTAATATTTTCGGTTACAAATTGAGCATTTGCATTCAGAAAGTAGCATTTGGTGAACGTGAACTGATGAAAAAGACCACGGATGGTCATCCAAAACTCCAATAGTGTTTCACGGTTAGCACTAAGATATTTCGATCAAGATACTGAAGCGACTATGACGAATTAAGCCAATTTAAATGGTCGTGAGGTAATGTTACCATCAACCTGATCTGGTGATGGAAGCCGGTAGGTCGGCAACGGAACTTCTTAATGAAACAGTGTAGCCTAGCCGTGTTTGAGCTTATTGGAATCGTCATGAGATGCACTCTGGTAATGATTCACTAAAAAGTGTGAAATAAATATTTAATAAAAAAAACCGACTCCAGAAAAAACATTGAAAAGTAAAAAATAATTGCCTAACTTCTAATATCTCAATATGAGACTATACGCTTCTTATTGAGCAATGTAGTCGTACTGTAATTTTTGTAGTCGGTGCCGTTTCATCAACTTTAAGCAATTTATTTGTACGGCACCGACTTCAAACACTAGAATACGACTGCATTGTTCAATAAGAAGCGTATTAGTCTCATATTGAGATATTAGAAGTTAGGCAGCAATTATTTTTTACTTTTCAGTGTTTTTTGGAACCTTTTTTTATTTTTTATTGCGCCACTAATATATTTGTTAATTCTTGATTAAATAAACAGGTACCCAATATGACTTACATAACTAGGTTAGCTACTCTATCTAATTAACGGTACCTACTTCCTCAAGAAGTACATACCTAAAGCGAAATATGAATTTGCACATTAAACACATGGGTTCAAAAGTCCTGAGGCCTTTCGACTACACAAAGCTTGGGAATGTATTTTTGTGTGTATAGCGTTTTCGACGCCTACGACGGATATATCTGCACCATACGGATATATCTATCACGGCATGCAGTGCGATATCAACCTACATGCATTTCTGTAGGATTTAAGTTTGCGCTTAATTTTCCCATTTCAATGCGGGCGGGTGAGTTTCAGTTTCTGTGTTTGACATGGCGTTGAAAAAAATATTAGGTTCTATTCTATTCCATCAATTCCAATTTTTATGGCTAGCTAACATCGGAGATCAGGAAGCTAGCCGTTGTTCGGATCAGACCGAAACCGGGTGTAAGGAGAAACTGCTATCACGGAAATCATTTTAACGGCGGCACGTTTCCTCAGTTCACTAATCCCGGATATTTCGGACGGCAGCAGGAAGAAAATAGTAAACGAACTGCCTAGCGACACAATATGACGCTATGTAGTAGAAAAACCATGTCACTTATGACCTTTTGTAATGATAGTAGACTTAACTCTCGTCTTGTACAGAATTAGACGGGGTTAGTGACCTTTCTGGAAATATCTCGTGCACCCGGTAGCATTCTGTCTATTAACTAAACGTTTCTCAACTGTGAACCCCTCGCCAGTATAACCTGACCCTGCGATTCGCAGCAACTGTTTGGTAAAACAGGTAAGTTGGGCTGGCTGTAGCGAGGTAACCATTATGAATAACCTGTAGTTTGTCCACCGTCTGGGAGATAAGTTCCGTATTTTTGCTTAGATTAGAGGGCGATTTGGAGGACGAGATCTGTTCAAGGTCCCTCTTTGTCTACAATATATTTACCGATGATTGTAATTTTAAAGAGTTTTACTAGTTTTTGTAACTCCTCTTAGAACCAGTGGCTCGGTAAGTAAGCTCTGTAAGCTGTAAACCTCGCGAGCGTTTTTTTAATAATTGAAAAAAAAAGTGTTTTTGAAACTTTCCAAAGTGACTCGACCAAAAAATTATATATAATTACCGAACCTGCTCACAAAATTTCACGAGAATCGGTTGAGAAATGCGTCATGTAGAGGAGGATAAACCATTGACAGACTACAATACAATACAATACAAATACTCTTTATTGCACACCTCAATCAAAGGATACAGTACAGTACAAAAACACAATGAGAAGAGGCAAACAACAGGCGGTCTTATCGCTAAAGAGCGATTTATTCCAGACAACCTTTTTATGCTACACCAAAAAGAAAAACATTAGTACTGTTCATTTCATTTATTCAAATAACAGCAACGCACCTTAATTTCAACTTAATTGCACAAACTATCTAAGCACTGCACTCCATTTCAAATAAATAATATTGGATGCTGCCATTTTAGTTTGATTTGCAGTCCGATGTAATGAGGAACCGAGTCACATTATAGACGAGCCTGCAGATACGTATGATACGCACGCAACGCAGACAAGTGTAGGTGGGTACAACAAATTTCGGATCGTACATTGCGTAGCGTGTTCCGCTGTGGGAGCATCAAATATTAATTGAAACAAATTAAAAAAAAAATGCTTAGTGACATAACAATACATGTTTTGATGTGACATGTTCTTCATACATTCGACTTAAAAATCCTTATTTAATATCCGTCAGTCCATGGATTTAAAACAAGTTTTTTTCCGAGACAGTTAACATAAGAATGATACAGTAGGTACTTAGGTAGTCATAAAGATGTATACACACACACACACGAATGGCTATTTCATGATGAATTTTTATGGCGGTTTCAGCTTAATTGATGGACCAATACATTACAATCTTTTTTACATTATTTACTGTACGATAAAAAATAATTATATGCAATTCTATAAAATTACAAACCTCATGTAAAACCAGTGGCGGATTTACACTTTTGCCGCCACTAGGCTAATCAAATTTTGCCGCCCCTATTGACCTCTACTACAATTCGATACCCTAGTTTGTGCCGCTTTGGAATCAAAGGGCCTACTCCGAACTTCGAAATCCGAACTTCGTAACGTGCCGTCCCTTTCATTCTCGTCCCTTTCACTATATGAGTGAAAGAGACGGCACGATACGAAGTTCAGATTTCGAAGTTCGGAGTAGGCCCTCAGGTCCTATTTTCAGTGAAAGCGGAACATCGCCCTGGTGTTGTGGATTTTGGCGGTAAAGCGATAAAGTCTTGTTTTGTGCCTTTTATAGAATAAACCATTTTTCTTTCTTTCTTTCACAATGAAGGGTTCCGTACCAACACCTACTAGTCTACGTTTATAACCATTATCCAATACATTGAATCTAAAAAGGTCGTATCTTCCAAAATTAAAATTATTTTTTCGTAATTTCACATAATTTTTACACGACTGCCCAAAAAAAGGAGTGTAATGTTTGCAGGGTTCATGCAGTGGCGGATTTACCAATAGGCTGAGTAGGCTGGAGCCTAGGGCGGCAGATTTTAGGGGGCGGCAAATTTGCCCCGTTTTTTTTGTATGTACAAAAAAAATCTAAATGTTACTATGTCCGCTCACACAATTCAATCAACGTGTAATATCTTTCACCACTTAAATATGTTTTATACCGTAAATTGAGGTTCCTTTGCTCCCCATTGGATAACTATGCCCCAACTGTTTATTTGGTTTTATAGCGTTATAACCAAAAGTAATATATTCCCATTTGATAGAAAATATGTTTCAAATGTACTTTGTCTGTTCTTAACTCTGTAAAACAGCAATTGTAGTACATACGCAAAATTTGTATGTAGCAGAATATTTGACAACGGGGTAAAATGGCTAGTTTTGAAACATTTTTCATTCTGGAGCACAGTTACCTAAACATTGGCTTACGCTTGTAGGTTGTAGGTAGGCTTCAAAGTGTTTAAATTGACTAAAACATTATATTGATGCCTAGTAAGTGTTATAACAGGATCCATATGGTCATTCTACTACCAAGTTTTTAATACCTATGCCTATAAAAATCTACATACCGCATTATGATAAATCTTAAAATAATTCGGTACTTAATTTAAATTTTTGAAGGCGTGTTTAGAGCAAAGAAGCCTCGTTTTACGATCTTCATAGTGTGTCTGTAATTTAGGCATACATTACCACACCTTATAAGTAGTATGTAAGAGTAATTGTAGGTGAACTAAAAAGAAAAAAACCGGCCAAGTGTGTGTCGGACCACGCACAATGAAGGGTTCCGTACCAACACCTACTAGTCCACATTTAGAACCACTATCCAATACATTGAACCTAAAAAAATCGTATCTTCATAGGGAACTCACGGCACTTACGACCTTTAGTTTGGGCAAGTCAGTTTTTAAGTGAAAACTCAAAAACCGTAAAACCTATTTTGTTCAAACCAAAAATCTTTGAAAGTATTTATTAATGCACACCACCTCAATTTTTTTCAGTATTTTAAACATCATAGTTTGGAAATTCTTTATTTTGAATTTTTTTTTTCTTTTTAGTTCTTTTATCCACTGCAGACATGTTTTTAAATTTTAATTATTATTTTATTTCGCAATTTTTGATTTTCGTTTTAAAGTATCGTTGCCGTAAAATCATGTTTTAAATTTTTGGTCAGAACACACAAAATATAGATAAATAGTCCGCCATATTGTTTTTATTGCGACGTCACATCCTATGTAACAAAGAATCTCACATACATACAGACATGAACCCTGCAAACATTACACTCCTTTTTTTGGGCAGTCGTGTAAAAATTATGTGAAATTACGAAAAAATAATTTTAATTTTGGAAGATACGACCTTTTTAGATTCAATGTATTGGATAATGGTTATAAACGTAGACTAGTAGGTGTTGGTACGGAACCCTTCATTGTGAAAGAAAGAAAGAAAAATGGTTTATTCTATAAAAGGCACAAAACAAGACTTTATCGCTTTACCGCCAAAATCCACAACACCAGGGCGATGTTCCGCTTTCACTGAAAATAGGACCTGAGGGCCTACTCCGAACTTCGAAATCTGAACTTCGTATCGTGCCGTCTCTTTCACTCATATAGTGAAAGGGACGAGAATGAAAGGGACGGCACGTTACGAAGTTCGGATTTCGAAGTTCGGAGTAGGCCCTTTGATTCCAAAGCGGCACAAACTAGGGTATCGAATTGTAGTAGAGGTCAATAGGGGCGGCAAAATTTGATTAGCCTAGTGGCGGCAAAAGTGTAAATCCGCCACTGGGTTCATGTCTGTATGTATGTGAGATTCTTTGTTACATAGGATGTGACGTCGCAATAAAAACAATATGGCGGACTATTTATCTATATTTTGTGTGTTCTGACCAAAAATTTAAAACATGATTTTACGGCAACGATACTTTAAAACGAAAATCAAAAATTGCGAAATAAAATAATAATTAAAATTTAAAAACATGTCTGCAGTGGATAAAAGAACTAAAAAGAAAAAAAAAATTCAAAATAAAGAATTTCCAAACTATGATGTTTAAAATACTGAAAAAAATTGAGGTGGTGTGCATTAATAAATACTTTCAAAGATTTTTGGTTTGAACAAAATAGGTTTTACGGTTTTTGAGTTTTCACTTAAAAACTGACTTGCCCAAACTAAAGGTCGTAAGTGCCGTGAGTTCCCTATGAAGATACGATTTTTTTAGGTTCAATGTATTGGATAGTGGTTCTAAATGTGGACTAGTAGGTGTTGGTACGGAACCCTTCATTGTGCGTGGTCCGACACACACTTGGCCGGTTTTTTTCTTTTTAGTTCACCTACAATTACTCTTACATACTACTTATAAGGTGTGGTAATGTATGCCTAAATTACAGACACACTATGAAGATCGTAAAACGAGGCTTCTTTGCTCTAAACACGCCTTCAAAAATTTAAATTAAGTACCGAATTATTTTAAGATTTATCATAATGCGGTATGTAGATTTTTATAGGCATAGGTATTAAAAACTTGGTAGTAGAATGACCATATGGATCCTGTTATAACACTTACTAGGCATCAATATAATGTTTTAGTCAATTTAAACACTTTGAAGCCTACCTACAACCTACAAGCGTAAGCCAATGTTTAGGTAACTGTGCTCCAGAATGAAAAATGTTTCAAAACTAGCCATTTTACCCCGTTGTCAAATATTCTGCTACATACAAATTTTGCGTATGTACTACAATTGCTGTTTTACAGAGTTAAGAACAGACAAAGTACATTTGAAACATATTTTCTATCAAATGGGAATATATTACTTTTGGTTATAACGCTATAAAACCAAATAAACAGTTGGGGCATAGTTATCCAATGGGGAGCAAAGGAACCTCAATTTACGGTATAAAACATATTTAAGTGGTGAAAGATATTACACGTTGATTGAATTGTGTGAGCGGACATAGTAACATTTAGATTTTTTTTGTACATACAAAAAAAAACGGGGCAAATTTGCCGCCCCCTAAAATCTGCCGCCCTAGGCTCCAGCCTACTCAGCCTATTGGTAAATCCGCCACTGTGTAAAACTCCTACAATGAGCAACACAAACATTTAATTATTAAAATATTTTACTTAATTATTTCGCTACAGAAAAACTACAGGATAACTGTGCCTTTACCATGAGTTTGAATGACCATACTCGCTAGCGACTGCGTAAACGATTTAGTATGCCGATCCTTAGTTGTATTGCGCAACCGCCAGAGGCGCTGTAGTTTTGCCTATACAATTTTTTACGCAGTCGCTAGCGAGTACGTTCATGTAAACTCATGGTAAAGGCACTGATAAAATACAATGTGATGCAATTTTATTACACCAAGGGTAATAAACAAACAATGTTACTTAAAGTATTTCAAGACACGAAGACTGTTGTGTGTTGATTTTAAAATTGAAGTTTTCTGTCATTGAGCTTTGGAAAAATGAGATAAAAGCCCGTCACAAACGGAGCTATAACATATATTTAAATATATTATAGCATCTTACGTTATATTTTGCATACTAGTTGAGACCACAGACGCCACGCAGTTTTAATATATAGTATAGCTCCTTCTGTGACGGACTTTTAGCTAATTATGGATTACTTTCTTTATGTACGTTCATTTTTTTGTAACACGGCCGATACCAACGTCGTAAATTAAATAATTTTCTGCGACAAGTCTTCTTGTCAATATAAAAACAATAAATTTAAATTAACAATAAATAAAATCTAATATCTTTGTATAAATGGAAGCTTTTATTTCACTTGGAGTTTATAAAGCTATTATGGCTACGCTATATGTGGTAGAGATTAGGTATCGTAAATGTAATCAGTGAACCCGAAAAGCTATGTCCCCGTAAAAGCAGATTATAGTAGAGATTATCATAGTCGGATCGAATGTCTAGAATTTTGCACCTCATCCGTTGCACTTACTTAGAGTGAAGGCGTTTAGTTTAAGATTGGATTTACTCTAACGCGGAGATTAAGGTAACACACAGTATTTAGTACAAATAGCATCTTAAAGTTACGTGTCGGTTTCAAGAGTGAGCACGACAGATAGATAGTCGATCACTAGAACGTTAACCACAGAACATTAAAAAATTTACTAGTAATTATCATTTACAGTGTCACTTTATCTCATATATCAAACGACGGCGTTTAAAGGGT
This sequence comes from Epiblema foenella, assembly GCA_963556455.1. Classification (NCBI taxonomy): domain Eukaryota; kingdom Metazoa; phylum Arthropoda; class Insecta; order Lepidoptera; family Tortricidae; genus Epiblema; species Epiblema foenella. Next base: position 12,148,057 of record OY747116.1, on the reverse strand, counting down.
TTGAAGCAGGTATAATTGTAGAGAAACAATATAAGAGTGAGCGAAGGGTGATTGTAGCTAGACGGGTAACTTCAAAACATCTATTAAAATACAAAACTACTAACTAGCTATGCTACACTAAATTTCATATGTTTTAACTATTTTATTTGTCACACCACTATCGATTATTCAGATTAAGGGTGGGTTGCACCAAATCGTCTGTAGTCGTAAGCGGTGTTCGTTAAAATCTGACTGTATGGAAAGTTTGACAAGTTTCTATGGGATGACAGCTGCCGGCGCCATATTTGACGACGACCTGTGATCGTATGTTGGTGCATCCGACCCTAAGTGATTAGAATAATAACTTTCGCAAGCTATCATTGGAATGTTGAGAGAACTATTCATATTAGTCGAGTTATTCTGTTTTTCAGACGATCTAATTAATAAAGATTTGATACTTGTATGGTACCTTCGCGTATGTAATTCCTAACTATCAGGCGGCCCGTACATTCGTTTTCAACCAGTGTGGTACAACGTATGTTAGCTTGCGAAAGCTACTGTCCAGGATTAATGTGATGTGATATTTTTAATATTTTCAAAACGTTTATAGGCAAAAAACTTGAGCAAGACCAAGGCCCCACTTGTATGTAATTGCGGCGTGTTCCAGTAGACATCACATATATAGTTATTTACTAGTGGTTCTTTTAGTCGTAGACTCTGATCACTAAATTTAGAGAGGAGAATCGGTTGAGAAATGAGGCCTGTACGGGAGAACAGCTAGACACATCCGGAAACACATACGAAAGCATTTTATGCCAAGATGAATCGGTGACGCTTCGTTCGCGCGTGCTGCGCGCTCGGACAAAAAGATATAATACAATAAACCGGCCAAGTGCATGTCGGATCACGCACAATGAAGCGTTCCGTACCGGCTACTAAATAGTCCACATTTAAAACCTCTATCCAATAAAAGGTGGTATCTTCTTAGGAAACTCACGGCACTTAATTTACTTTCTTTTGTTTGGGCAAGACAATTATTCAGCGATTACCCAAAAACCGTTACACCTATCTTATTCAAACCAAAAATCGTTGAAAGTACTTGCTAATGTGTGCCGTTTTAATTTTTTTCAGAATGTTAACACGTTCACAGTCCGTGACCCTGGTAAGGGTCACTACAAGCCTCTATTACAAAGCCTTAAGGTTTAAAATTATTTCGGACAGTCAACGTGTTAAACTTCATAGTTCGGAAATTAGAGGGAGGGAGAAACATTTTTTACGACTTGACAGCTAATATCTCACCAAGTTTTTTAGAAACCTCTATATCATTTTTAAAGGCATATCTATAGATACCCCGATGCGCATTGTTTTTTTTTTCATGCCCCAGTTACGTGTAAGGAGTGATTACCTAATTCAATTCTTTATTGGAATTTTTTATCACTGTTATGTAGCGGTCTATAGAATACACCGTCCTACCAATTTTCAGCATTGTAGTGCTTATAGTCTCCTAGTGAATCGGCTGTGAAATACGAAAACATATTAATGAGACAAAAAGTCTATTCGAACAGTAAACAACTACATCCAAGAGGGCTTTTAAGGTTTTGACGTGTATCACTAGTAGGGTGACGCAAAATATAACGCAATATGTCCGTTTCATGAACAATTCTGATGACTGTATACACGTCTACATCGGCAATTTAGGAACTAGATAAGTCTTTTCTCGATAATTGAAGCCTTTATTTAAGTCACTTCGAATCATGATTTGTATGTCTAATAAACATTTTAAAAATCACTATTTAAATGTATTTTGTGTCACCCACCGTAATATTCCAAACGTGTCGATTGCGTAATATTTTTGCATTTAACCTGATTTAGGATGTAAGTAAAATTTAACAAATGAGTTTTGACCCGCCATCTTCATTTTAAACGAAATAATATTTACGCGATAGATGGCGATTAAATAATAATTATTGCCATATTACGATTTAATTAATTATGGTGCTCGTTTTATATAAGTTAAGTGCAGTACATAGTATATTTACAAACAAATATTACTAATCAACATTTCTTTTCACTCACACATCAGATTTGGAATTGACCATATTATTATATACTAAATTATACGACATTTTTTCCTTTAATTTAAAATGTATAATTTGAGTTTACTGTTTAATATAAAATTGATTTCTTTATTTAATTGGAGACGTTCATGCCGTTAAGAAATCTCAAGTCTTCTAGGTAGATGTCGCTGTACGCCTCCCTAAGGTGTTGTACAAAGGAACTGCTTGACAGATTTGGAGACCGAGCGTGGTTGCTTCGGTAGCTGAGTTGGCTAAAGCGATTGGCCGCGTATGCCAGAATGTCGCAGATTCGAATCCTGCTCGGACCCCCAAAATTTATCAATTTATCCGTTTAATTTAAAATTAAGAACAAATGAAATTTTAAAAACTATTGTCCGAACCGCTTGATTCAAATTACATTATCAGCAATAAAGATATGTACCTAAAACAAATTTTATGTCACACCTGGCCATAAAGTGGCAATTACCGCACGCTCCGCGCGCGGAAAATCCCACTTCCTGGCCAGGGGGTGACATAAAATTTTGTACTTACCTCGGGCGGTAATTAAGAAAGCCTCAGATCGCATAATTATCGCCCTTGCCTTCGGCTCGGGCGTCAAATACCTGCGTTCTGAGACATTCTTTGTTTCACCGCCCTTGGTAAGTAATGTACTATAAACACACTCATAGCTTTCCAAATCTGATACATAATTGGATGTACAGGCCCCTTCATACTAACAGTACTGGAGGCGAGCCCTGGTTCCGCATGACTTGCGGACGGGAATGTCTCGACCGTGTCCGCCACGTGATCTGTAAACAAAAAGTATACAGTTACAAATATTTTTCATATTTTTATACATACAATTACTTATTAAATTAAAAAAAAACCTATACAAAACAGAATCGTCGACCCGCAAACCGCATTGGAATCGGTCTGGACTTTTACTGTTGTAAAATAATTTCATGTAAAATTGAGCACATCATGAGGTTTCTCATTATATTATTATTACTACATTAATTATAAATGTCCTGCAGCTGCAGCTTGAATAAATCATTCTCGCCTAAAAGTGTTTGCTTACAGTGGCGTCGTCGATCGGGTCGCAACCTTCCCTAACATATGGTCGAGGGAGGCGATGGCTGAGATACGCGTCATACTCGTGAACGGGTGCTGTTTGTGGGGTCCGGTCTCTCTGAGGATATTTATTTATTAAGACTGTATTGTTTTCATGTTGACGCTAAGAGATATATCTCACAATATTTTATTACGATTAGTCTACCTTATTACTTTTTATCTTGACGCTTACAAACCTTATACATCTCTAACAAATCTGGATTGTTATTAGTTTCTTAGTCTTATTTTTGACATATAACACTACATTTAATCACTTCACTACATAGTATAAAACAAAGTCGCTTTCTCTGTCCCTATATCCCTATGTATGCTTAAATCTTTAAAACTACGCAACGGATTTTGATGCGGTTATTTGTAATAGATAGAGTGATCGAAGAGGAAGGTATAATAACATCCATTAAATAGTGCACCCGTGCGAAGCCGGGGCGGGTCGCTAGTTAATGATATTTTGATTATTGTATTATTTATAATTGATATAGATTGATTTTAACTTGTAAAAGAGTGCCCTTGAGGCCTATTTGCAGAATAAATGTTTCGATTTTGTTTTTTTGATCACATGTTAGGGAGCTATGATGCCACAAACAGACGGTGTGTCATACACATAATGTTTGAATAGCGTTTATTACTTCAACATCTCGTTCAGAATCCCCGCACCGTGTAGCCACATTGAAGTATTTGGTCAGTTTGTCTGGTGCTATACGGCGCCGACTGTACCTATATGTGTATGGTGTAGACGGTCCGGCGCTAGGGGGCCGCCAGCAGCGCGCCGAACCGCTGCAGCGCCTCCCGCAGGGCGCCGCGCGCCGCCGCCGCGCGCCCTCCGCACGCCAGCGACACCAGTGACGGGTATAGGCCTGGATAACATACAGGTTACAATAATGGGAGCGTATGAATTCGCCGCTAGAGGCGCTAGTGTAGCGTGAGGTCTCCGAAATGTCAAATGTCACTCTTTGTGGTTGTGGTACGCGGGTTAATATCTAACTGGAACAATATGGTGCCTATTTTTCCATACCTGAGCTTCATTATGGCAAATATTACTTACGGGTCAATCACTGTCAGTACTTTGAAACAGTTTTGTGTTTCGGAAACTTATTTTCTCCTTGTTCCGAACAAAACGGGACTGCGCTACAATGCTTATTGCATTTTCGATATTTTTACGGTACGGTTTTAAACATGATTTAAATGTAACCTTCGTTCTCATGTGGACCTTACTCGACAGTGGCGCCAACTGGTGAACACAAAAACGATAGCCCTCATTGCGAAAGTTCTTGATCGGTCTACTTTCCAAATTCATCTTATAGTAAAATGAGTTTCTGTGAACAGTTTAATTTATGGTACAAGCTTTTGTTGCCGACTGTACTTTTTTTTCAAAGTCATCAACTACTCGTGGAGACGGTTCCAATGAGCCCAAACACGACGGCTTTATGTTGTGTAGTTTAGGAGTTGCTATGGTCTGGACCTTCTGTCTTCAGTCAGGCAATGTCACCGAATTTACATAAGAATGCAAAATTTCAGCTCAACTGGATACCGACAAGGGGTTGGAAAAAGGATTACAGATTATGTAGAAATGTTACATATTATGTACTTGCGAACAGTGCAAGTTAAATAACAGCTGGTAAAAAAGGCTCTGTGCTTAACAGACACTAGCTGGACAATCGCTTCATTTGGAATACTTGGTCCTCCTCACCTACCTACCTCAATTCATATTTTTGTATTGTCATTTAGAAAGAGCCTGTTGTCTCCCGACCAAAAAAATAAACAATAGCATACTTTTGTTATGTGCCCGTACATGTGCCTGCCCGTGTGGTTGCCGGGTAAGAATTGCGCCACCCCATCTCTTCCCGTGGGTTTCGTAGGAGGCGAATAAGGGAAAATCGGAGGGTGGGCAGCAGCATCCTTCGATCATTACCACCATCAAACTGCGGTCGCCAACCCGCTTGCCAAGCGTGGCGACTATGGCAAATCCCCCCCAAGGGAAAAGTAAATTGGGGGAGGCCTATGTTCAGCAGTGGACGTCTTGCGGCTGAAATGATGATGATGACATGTGCGGGATGGGTAGACAACGGCTTAATTGCAGTATCACTTCCGATAGTTTTGGTAATTAACGAACCACAGCTAATTATCCATAAATCGAGTAACTCAGTAGTCGTTGTCTCACCATTTTATGAAAAAATGGTTTTTACCACTGTGTTACCCACCTTTTACAGCAATATGTTAATATTTAAGTATTTTTACCTATAAATTCCTTTTAATAGGTTCAGGTACTATATCGAAAATCTATTTTTATACACCAGTTCAATACATATCATAGTATTTTTTTTTAATAATAGGAAACTGGTCATGAAAAAGTAGAATAACCGATACAACACCCGTAACGCCATCTATGGAGAAATTCTAACAACTTACCTATGAGTTTTTGCCAGGCGGCGGGATCAACTTTGTTCCGCGGCGCTTGCTGCATGGATTCTGCTAACGTCGCTACCGCCTTTAGTACGAATGAAATCTCGGACAGTTGGTGCCTGGGACAGGAAATTTCCACTTATAAAAACTTTTTGGACCGATCAGGCTGTAGGAGGAGATGATTGGATGTGATTGAAGTGAAATAAGTATTTGGCATTGTTTGGAAGGAAAAAATAATTGCACTCCCACGTGATTCTTTTTTTTCGGTGTGATTGGTATGTATACTAAATTTAGAATGAAGGAAAAATTGAAAAATTTAGGCACAAAGCAGGATTCGAATCTGCGACCTCCCGGCACGCCTCCCTTAAGACGTTTGTATAAAAAATAGTTTACGTTAGCAGCGGTACTGCTTAATACGAAAGAACGGTTGATGAATTTGGAACTGGGTAGCGATTGCACCTATAGCTCAGTTGGCTAGAGCGACAGGCCGCGAGTATCGGGAGGTCGCAGGTTCGAATACTGCTCGGTGCCTAAATTTTTAAATTTTTCCTTCATTCTAAATTTGGGTATGGGATGGCGCATCGTAACTGACGATTCTCAATATGATTTGAGACGTTAGTGCCGTTAATGAAGCATGAGTCTTCTGGTAGATGTCGCTGTACGCCTCCCTTAAGGCGTTTATATAAAAAATGATATGTATACTCATGCCAAATTATAGCTTTCTAGTTCGGTTACTGAGCTCAGGCGCAGACAGAGAGACAGAAGGAACATGGCGAAACTATAAGAGTTCCTTGTTTACTCCGGAACCTTAATAATAGTTTTTTTTTGTCATTACGCATGACGCTGGAAATATACTAGTTTAAATTGTTTTCATTACCTAGGCAGCGGTTCACTGTTATCTTCGTCTCTTGAGTATTTAGATATGACTTCTTGAAACCTTTCTAATAAAGCTGCTATCGCCAGGGGGTCTTCGTCATCTGAAACAAGACGTGTGATCGTTAGTAATCATTAAATATTACAGACTTCTCAGTAGTATGGTTTGTTTACATCTTTAACTATTTCTGTAGATTAATATCATTTTGTTAGATCGAACGTGTTTTCAGGAACATGCACACTTAAATTCGAAATTTGAACGTCATTGCATTGCCAACGATTTTTGAACGCATTTTAGAGGACTTCTTATATTTGTGTAGGTAAAAAGTTTTAATTTGTAACCAGAATGGTCATTAACGCGGCATCTATCGGTAATAGGGTTGTTGACTCAAAATTTTACTACTTCATGAGACCACTCCAAAAGAAACGAGGCAAAAAATATGCTAAATAGTGAAAACCCTATTCAAATATTTCAAAAAATAACAAAGCTGTAACCGTTTTAATTTTGCTGGCTAGAGAGAGAAATCGCGACAGATCAGTGACATCAATTATCTCGAGCGCCATAGTAAATGACGATCGTTCCAATTCAAAGGTGTGTTTTGCGGAAAAGCGACAGAGTACCCCATCTTAAAACTTCGTCTTTAAATTATTTGACCGAGTGAAACGAAGGTCTCAGCTTCAGCTTCGACAAAAATGCTTTCGTATGTCCGGATTTCCGTTTGTTCTCGTTTACAGGTCGCAATTCTATACCGATTCTCGAGAAATTTTGTGAGCAGGTTCGATAGTTATATAGAATTTTTTTGTCGAGATGGTTTTTTGAAATTTCCATAAACAATTTTTTTATCAATGATTTTGTAAGTTTCTGCGGGCGAATTTCGGTTTGTTCTCTTCTACAGGTCGCATTTCTCAACCGATTCTCGTGAAATTTTGTGAGCAGGTTGGATATTCATAATTGATGTTTTTTATAATGTCAGTTTTGGAAATTATATAAAAAAACTCACTCACGAGGTCTACAGCTGACAGAGCCACTAGTTATTTATTCTTTTGAGTTACTTATTTCGCTATTTGCTTAAGAATTTGATAGATTTCGAGAAAATTCGAACTTACTGATTTTCTTATCTGGTGTCAAGATCCCGAAACAAACGAATACCGTAAAATAGCAAATAATGGGGATGGTCGTTGGGGCGGTGCGCTTCTCGAGTGGGGACTACGTATCAAGGAAGGCGCAGCGTGGGTAGAGAAGGTCCCACAAGGTCGACCGGTGACCTGGTAAAGGGCTGGAGCTGGATGCGGGTGGCGCAGGACCGGTTATTGTGGTACTCTTCGGAGGAGGTCTATGTTCAGCAGCGGCCTTCTTTCAGCTCATATGATGATGTTGATACTACGGTACAAGCCTAACCCCAATAAGGTCTAGTTTTTCCCCTGGGTTGAAAAGTCAGATGGTAGGCGCTTCCGGAAAGACGAGGGCCTAAGCTAAATTTTGGGATTAGGTAGCGGACCCCGGGCATCCTTCAGGATGCAACTGTACCGGGATAACGTTAGGAGGATGAGGATGATGATACCGCGGTAAAAGCCTCACCTTCCACTCCTGACAGCGACACGTCCTCCAGCATGGAGAACTGCAGCAGCGTCTCGAAGCAGGCGCGCGCGAACTCCTCCCGCTCGCGGAGCTCCAGCTCGTTCTCTGGAAAATTACATCTGTTCAAGTGTTTTGAAGAACAATGGACTTGACGGCTGTTAAGGGTCCTCATCAGTTAGACTCTCATCTATCCAGGCTATTTTTTGTGGGAATCGACACGTATATTGATATATGTCAATGGAGACTCGCACACTACGACACCGGTATGGGAGATACTAAGCGGCGACTAGTTTCCGTGACTAGTGTTGTGAGCGTATCGTAATGAGAGACGGGCTTCAGTAGGGGCGGGCTACACGCTACAGTGTACAGGAGCTCGGCACTCACGCGGGCCGGGCGGCTGCGCGTGCAGCGAGCCGGCGCGCACGAGCGCGAGCGCGGCGCGCACGTGGCGCGCGGGCACGCGCGGCGCGCCGCGCAGGATCTCGTCGCGCACCACGCCCACCAGCGCGCGCGCGCTGCCGTCCGTGCCGCTGCCGCTGGACAAAATAAAAAAAGCTCATTATGATGCTGATGATGACGATGAGTTTGTCATATCATATATTAAGCAACTGGGTGTCAATAAGGGTGGATTCTCATAGTGTAGTGGTTTTTTTTTTTATAATATGTATGTAACTAATGTATACTTGAGATCGTGTTATTGATAATGATAATGAATGATGGTATTCAATTTTTGGTAGTACAACGCCCGAGCACACTTAAGGTACAGCCTCCCCTGTCAGTAGGGCGCACTGATACGTTGTGATTACCTTATTCATAATCAATAAATCATTCATCAAAACTATTAACGCATTATTTAGAGCACCAAACTGACAAAACATAGTCAAGAGCAAATAAAACAAGTACACTTTGTATCAACTTCCATACAAACTAACCCGTTTTAATTGCCCCTGAGTGTACTCACGGTGCTTCGAACATGAAGGTTTCTAAAACACTGGGAAGGGTCTCCCAAAATTCCTCGTACACGTCAGGCTGTTCCCTCGCTAGCGGCAAACCCGTAGCTAAAACCTAAAGGAAAAAAATATTCTCAAAATTAGAAAATTAATCGATTCTGTAACAGTTAATTCCATTTTGGAAATATACTGCTACTAAGGCCCTATAGTCCGACTGGAACCCTAAGGGTGGGTTGCACCAAACCACCTGTAATCGTAAACGGTGTTCGTTAAAATCTGATTGTATGGAAAGTTTAACAAGTTTCTATGAGATGACAACTGCCGGTGCCATATTTGACGATGACCGGCCTGTGATCGTATGTTGGTGCAACCGAGCCTAAGCCGGAGCCTTGTAGACCTAGGTGCAAATCCGGCACAGCCGTAGGGCAATAAAAAAAGGTTGTCTGGAAGAGGTCGCTTTTCAGAGTTAAAACCACCTATTGTAAACCTTTTTACATGTTTAATATACCGTAGTTTTCTTTTGTTTACTATTTTTGGTGAGCACTAAAGTGCTATCATTGTAATAAAATAACTTACTTGTAATAATAGCGTGGAAATCTGCGAAGTCTCGTCGGGCTGATCGATGGTCTGTTTTCTCCTGTCAGCTATCGACTTCTTCATGGCTGCGTGTAAAGCCTACATAAACATATTTCAATAATATATTAACTGAGATTTGCTATGCACATATAAAGCCGATTTTACTAGCGAGCTGTAAAGCCGATAAATGGCGGACTCTCAGTTACATAGCTCATTAGCGAACTGTAACCGTAACGTACATACGTTACGGTTCATCATCATCACCATCATCATATCAGCCGAAAGACGTCCACTGCTGGACATAGGCCTCCTCCAGAGTGCCACAATGCCCGGTCCTGCGCCACCCGCATCCAGCGGACTCCCGCGACCTTTACCAGGTCATCAGTCCACCTTGTGGGGGCCTACCTACGCTGCGCCTTTCGGTCCGGTTACAATTCGCTAATGAGCTACCCGGCTGTAGTTGATCTGGGTTATTTTATAGACAATAACCCAGATCAACACGTTAAAGTCGGGATTATAGGATAACAACAGTTAAAGCCACAGTAGTAATAGTAAGTAGAGGTAGGATGAGTTGGGAGACCTTTGGGCGTTTTGAGAGCTTCTTACAGTGAAGTTGCGCTTCCTTCCACTTGACGAATCAATAAAGCGAGCAACGCGCTTGTGATTCCACGATGGGGAAGTTCGCGTATGGAGGAATCTTGTATTTTTCACTTCTCATGCTCGAAAAGTAGACTTATCAAGAGGGGCTAAAGTAGTACATTTAGCCACTAGGGAAAATATGAAGACATATATATGGTTTACAAAACATTTTAATTTGGCCAATCAAAATACTTCACCATATTAAAATCCACCAATCAGAAAACATATCGACCGCCAAATGGAACGTTGGGTTCTTTTTTACAGACTTCAAAAAAAGAGGAGGCTCTCAATTCGGTTGTATGTTTTTTTTAATGTGTGTTACGTCAGAATTCCATCGTTTATGAACCGATTTGGATTTTTTTTCTTTGCTTGAAAGCTATGCTTCAAGGTTGGCTCCATTGTTATCAGAATCTATTTCTGTTGATGGGATCCATGAGGAATTGAGGGAATTCCTAAAAATTCAAAGGAAACATAGCGATTTTAGTATTTGCGGTAATAAATCGAATATTTGCATTCAGAAAGTAGCATTTGGTGAACGGGAACTGATGAAGAAGACCACGGATGGTCATCCAAAACTCCTAGTGTTTCATGGGTGGTAATAAAATATCTCGATCAAGATACTGAAGTGACTATGACGAAGTCAATTTAAATGGTCTTGATGTAATGTCACCATCAACTAGATCTGGTAATTGAAGTCGGAAGGTAGGCAATTCCGTAATAAAACAGTGTAGTCTAGCCGTGTTTGAGCTTGTTGGAATCGTTATGAGATGCTCTTTGGTGGCGATTTACTAAAAAGTCTGAAATAAATATTTTTTTTAATAAAAAAATAAAACAGACTCCAAAAAAAGACCCTAAAAAGTAAAAAAAATACTTCTAATATGAGACTGTACGCTTCTTATTTAACAATGTAGACATACCTATTTATTTTTTTGTATTCGGTGCGATTTCGTCAACGTTTGACAATTTATTTAGATCACCTCGTGGTAATATGGTTTATTTTAGATCCTTGTCATACAACTATTAGGACGAAACAAAACACAAACGTACGCGTATGCGTTTAGTCTCAATTTGTATGGTAACGAGAGCAGCGCGTCTGATGGCCTTTGGTGGTAACTATTTTTTACCATACAAATTGAGAGGAAACGCAAACGCGTTCGTTTGTGTTTTGTTTCGATACAACTTATACTAGAGGTACGGGAGTGACATAGATAGTACAGTCGCCATCAAATGTATCTGTACTCTCCAGGGTGATCAAAAATATCTGAACATGTCCTTTAACGCCTTGACAATAGAGTCGTGTTCAGATATTTGTGAGCACCTTGTTCGCTCCGATATATCTGATGGCGACTGTACCTGCAATAGTTGTGGAGCGGCGGCGGCAGAGGCGGGCGGCGCGGCCTGGTAGAGCTGCGCGGCGGCGGCCAGGCAGCGCCCGCGCGCCGCGCCCGCGCAGCCGCGCGCCAGCGCCGTCAGCGCCGCGAACAGCGCCGGCAGCAGCTCGTGCCGGGACAGGGCTTCCTGATCACAATGTCATACCATTACAAATACCGCATTTTGATGCAAGTGCGGAAGGTTTGTCGTCTTGCACAAATCCCGAGTTGACTCGGGACGAGTGACAAGGACACTTCCGCACGCGCTAAAAAAAGACTATCAATTAAAAGTCAAACCGACTTTTTAACTCCCGCCTCTTTTATTCATAATATTACGAATTAATTTTGTAATGACGTATTGTTTTAATAATATTTTTGTAATATGTGCGTTTTATACGAATGTTAAATAAAATGTAGGTATATACGCCAGATGTAGACCAGGTACCTACGTGCAAAGCCTACACTGGCAAGTAAGCAATTTTTGTTTTGTCTCTTTTAATTACTGTTTTATTTCTTTGATATTTTTTCAAAACTGTATTAAAAAATGACGTTTGATATACATGCGGAATTGTCTTTTTCACTCGTCCCGTGTCTTGTCCCTCGCCTTGTGGCTCGGGCCAAGACAACTCGGGACTCGTACACAATGACAAAACTTCCGCACTTGCATCAAAATGTACTAATTTAAACCTGGGTTCTGGAACCGACTTCTTACAATCTCAGCCTAAAGTTGGGTTTTTTATTGTACAATTTTTAGATGAATGAATCGAACGCAATTTAAAAAATAATTCATGCCTTATCATTTAAAAATCTATATAAGTTATTATATATTAAGTCATACTTACCTAATTTTGAATAACAATATGATTATAATGTTGAAATAACGGTTTTAATATTCATTGGGATTATTTGACACTTGCTAAAAAAAAACAAGGTATAAATCAAAGTGTATATCGCCGGTTGACAATCAAAAGTCACTAGCAAATCTGTAATTATTCTTAGAAGCCTCGTATCTCAGTACTGAAATGATGCTGAGATACGAGCTTTACTTTAAGTAGGTATTTGTTATTTAGTGAGTTTTGGTTGTCGACCGACGATATGAAACGACGGCTATTTCAATCGTAAACTAATCCCGGTGTTGTAACCTTGTGCACTGTGTCGATGGCGTGCAGCGCGTGGAGGCTGGCGGGCGCGGAGGCGGAGGCGGAGGCGGGCGCGGGCAGCGAGTCCAGCGCGCACGCCGAGGGCTGCACGGAGCAGATGCGGCACAGGCACGCGCCGAGCTGCTCCACGTCCGCGCCGGTGAACCTGCCCACCGACAATTCGAGTACTCGTCGCAAGTCGTCACAAAAAAATCAAAATCAAAAATTTATCCTTGTCGTTGTTTTCTCTTATGAATATATATTTATTTATTTTATGTATTATTATGTAGTGTATATTTAGATATATATGCAGTATATGTAGTTTATGTTACTTTGTAAGTAACCTCTTTTATATAATCTGTACTCGTCTTTTTTGTTATTATGCACTGCCAAATAACTAATTTCTATTCGCTGTATCGCTATCTGAAGGTTGTGTGGAAGAGATCGCTTTTTAGCGATAAGACCGCCTGTTGTTACCTACTTACTTAAGTCCTGTTCATGTTTTGTCATTGTAATAATTCTCCATGTAGTGCACAATAATAGTAGATTGTATGACAAGGGTCTAAAACGAGCCATATTACCACGAGATAGTTATTTTCCCGAACGAAGTGAGGGAAAATAGTTCGAGGGGTAATATGGCTTTTAGACCAGAGTTATACACTCTACTTTTCACTTCGATTGCGAGAAAATAAATAAACAAAGGTTAACCCACCCTAAATTAACAATAGATTCCACGGCGAAGATATATACTTTTGCTGCATGATTTTTTTTCTATACTCCTTTGACACACAAAACATAGAGACTGCGGTTCGCGCGCAACATTCACGCGCGAAAAAAGCTAACTGACCTTCTATTGAGCGCTTCAAAGTGTTGCTCGAACTTTTTTAATTATTGTGAAATAGGGACTACTACAAACTTAATCTTTAGACTCTTTAGAAAAATTAATTATGTTTCCTGATTGGTCGATTTTAGTAAAGCTGTATTCTGGTTGGTTAATACCCAATACCAAATATTTTTTTTAAGAGTTAAATTATTGTTCTGTGATTGGTGGATTTAATAGGTGAAGGATTTTGATTGGTCAAATTCAAATATTTTGTAAATCATAAATATGTATTCATATTTTCCCTAGGGGTTAAATGTACTACTTTAGCCCCGCTTGACAAGTCTAATATGACACACTTTTCGAGCATGAGAAGTGAAAAGCATTTTATTATTATTCTCTTTATTTATTTTTGGTCTTAGGTTATATTATTATTATTCTGCAAATAGGCCACAAGGGCACTTTTACATGTCAATAATGTCAATATATTAATGTACAATTTAAGAAAGAATAATAATTTCGAGTTTACAAATATAACAAAATTAATGTCATACAGCGAAGATAAACTTGCAAAGTTATCTATTACAACATCAGTAAAGTTAGAGATGTATAAGGTCTCAAGATTAAACAAGGAGTATAATGAAATTAATATAATATCCCAGAGATGTACATGGTCTCTGAGCGTCAAAATTAAGATATGGTCTAGAGACCACTCATAATAAAAACGAATCCACAACAGGATGATATAAAAAGACACTAGTATTAACGTAGTCACTATGTCAGCTCGGTGGTGTGCTAGATCCCTAGCGCACAACCGAGGCGTTGATATAGACAATCGAACGAAAGAGCGCGTGGGTTTCGGCGAGCGAGCAGAGCAGAAAACCTTATTGACCGAGTGAAACGAAGGTCTCTGCTTCAGCTTCGACAAAAATGCTTTCGTATGTCCGGATTTCCGTTTGTTCTCGTCTACAGGTTGCAATTCTCAACCGATTCTTGTGAAATTTCGTGAGCAGGTTCAATAGTTATATAGAATTTTTTTGTCTCGACAAAATTGATGAAACGGTTATGATTTTGTAAGTTTCTGCGGGCGACTTTCGATTTGTTCTCCTTTATAGGACGCATTTCTCAACCGATTCTCGTGAAATTTTGTGAGCAGGTTGGATAAATATACAGATTTTTTTGGCGAATAAGTTTTTGGAAATTAAAAGAAAAATTATTTGTTCAACTTACGTACTTTTTTCGCCATTTGATTAAGAATTTTGATTCTTCTTTGAGAAAATCGGACTTACTGATTTTCTTATTTGGTGTTACGCTACAGGGTGTAAACAACCTTTTTTGAAGAATTTTCAAAGTTAATGTATTTGAAGTTGTATAAATAAAAGAAATGTGTTGAAATTGTGTAAATAAAAGAAATGTGTGTGTGCGTGGGCTAAAAGCTGCTAATAAGTTTGACCTTATAACGTAAGGTGTTATACTCACGTGGGTCGTATGTGCTGGAAGATCAGAGGGAATATTTGGACTAAAGTGGTGAGGAAGTTCAGAGAAGGCGCGTATGTGTCCACCGGCTTGCCGTCTTCTGGTACTGTAACAAAATACAATCAATACGCATACTTATTCCATAAAAGTAATTCGTTAAAATTTACTGTTTTGTATAGCCTAACAAGATTCTGTTTGGCCTTGAAATAGTGTCACTGGGTCAATGCACTTTTTCTTGTTGTTATTCTGTCCCGTCAGCGAGGGGACAATAGCTGACCCACCCCTCGATAAACAGCTTACATACGGTAATAATGTGGGTGCGTCATACAAAGCACTATAAAATGTGTGTCCCCTCCTCTACCAAACTATGAAGTTTAAAATTCTGAAAAGATTTGAGGTGGTGTGATCAATAAATACTTTGGATTTTTGGTGTGAACAAGATAAGTTTTTACGGTTTTTGAGTTTTCGCTGAAAAACTGTCTTGCCCAAACAAAAAGTCGTAAACGCCATGATTAAAAAACAATTTAAATTCAATGTATTAGATAGTGGTTTTAAATGTGGACTAGTAAGTGTTGGTACGGAACCCTTTATTATGCGTGATCCGACACGCACTTTGCCGTTTTTTTGTAGACTCGTACTGTATTATATTAAAAATAATTATTCTTGCATCATTGGAAATCTTTTTTGACATTTTTGAGGTAGAATCTTTTATAATTGCGAAATCTTGTTTACAATTTTTTTTTGACATTCGATAACTTTCAACGTCTGTTATCAAAGAGACAGCCGGATGTACTGCCTGTTGCCAGTACAGGAAATCCGCAACGTGGCGAAGGCTAAATAAAATTTTGTCAGGCTATAATTGTATGTACGTCAATACATTGTTATTCCTACGAATATATCCACCTCATAGTTATTTTAGACGACTGCTTTAGCCTAGTTGGTAGTGACCCTGCCTTCGAAGCTGGAGGTCCCGGGTTCGAATCCCGGTCAGGGCATTTATTTGTGTGATGAACACAAATATTTGTTCCTGAGTCATGGATGTTTTCTATGTATTTAAGTATCTATTTATCTATATAAGTATGTATATCGTCAATTAGTACCCATAGTACAAGCTTTGCTTAGTTTGGGACTAGGTTGATTTGTGTAAGATTGTCCACAAATATTTATTTATTTAAATATTTTTTTGTGGCGAAGCTTTCTGCACTTGAATCTCGAGGTTACGAGGGTTTCTACAGCCGTATCCGAGCGTAGCGAGTGTTTTATGAGATCTGACCTGGCTCAGTGTTGGGCGCGGGCACGGCGGACGCGATCCTCGCCCACGCGGCCCACGCGGCGCCCCACACGCGCTTCTGCAGCACGCTGTCGGGGTCGGCCTCCGCGGCCCGGCCCGCCGCTGACACTACTTCTTGGAATGACTTCAGAGCCGCCACTGACACCTGGTTATCATGATTTCATATTTAATAAATAGATGATAACAGTCGCAAAAGTGGTAACAAGGTCCAAATACTAATACAAGCTTATTTCCACTTATGGGAAATCTACATCTAATGTTGGATAACAAAGGAAATGTATGTGTTAATATCACGAAATGAAGACGTGAAGTTTCTTGTGTATGGCTCCCTACATTAGCCTTGGCCTTAGGCCAAGAAGTGATGTACGCAAAACCTAAGAAAAACCATTACTGTCCGCTGCTCTAACTTTTTAAATTTCCTTACTTACATTAAACTCACAAAGGAAAAATTACATACTGCTAACCACCACTAGACTGTAACCATACTTGCGACATTAAAACAAAAACAAAATATATGGTACTATATTTATGTGCGGTTAAACATAGTGCTCGAATAGCTTGTTTAAATGGCATATTTAAAAAATTTTAAAGCTGCATTTTAAACAATTTTAACAATCTTTTTTCCTAATAAACTATTATTTACTTGATTACCGGGTAGTTATTTTAATTTGAATATTTCCTCACATTGTTTGAGAAAACCACTATACAATTCTCGGCCGGAACAGAGATTGCAGGACTCGTTTTATCCTCGTCTACTCCAAACTCACCCAGCAATCCCTTACTTCACGGCCTCTGCAGTAATGTACTATTTTCCGTTACCAATAAACATATTTACGAATATAGTTGGAAAACATCAAACTTCAACCTATACATGCTATTTTAAGATTTTTAAATATAAAAAGATGAATAAAAGGACGAAGACCATCATAAAATTGTGATGTCGTTAGTCATATTTACATACAAAATTTAAACTGACCGAGCGTTTTTGAATCAGTAAAATACTGTATTTTTATTTCACGAACGCGGATGAACCATGGTTGTTTATTGAGATATATGTGCATATTGTCTATGTGTGCGTCAGCATAAAGCTATAAGTTCACATTGTCTGTGTTCGTATGTGTCACAAGTGCAACTATGGCTAACCCGCGCTTGAGGGGTAAAAATACTGTACGAGTGTATATGCCATCAGACATATGCTCAGTGTTGCCAGGGCCGTTGGGACGAAAGTTACATTTCTTTTCTTGAAAAGTTACATTTTTAATGCAAAAGTTACATTTTATATATTTTTCATAATTACTTATCAAAACATTCGATTCTAAGAAACGAGTCGCCATATACAGCTACAATTTGGCGAGTTTGGCGACAGAATTATGCCGAGTTGATGGGCGGTGTCTCAACTGTCATACAAAGTTGCAAGAGGCGGACAGACAGAGTCGTACTATGTAGGTTATTTTGTCACCTTTTCTGTATGGAAGAATATCAATTGTGTCGCTTGATCCCGGTTAGATACGATTACCTTTCTTTTTAAATACAGTCTCATTATCGTCAAAAGTTACAAAAAATTACTTTACAAGAGAAATTACTTACATGTTACGCGAGCCGGTCAAAGGTTACGAAAAATGTAAGAAATGTAACCATCTGGCAACACTGCATATGCTAGATATCACGTCTCTGATCTACATTTCCACCGAAATGTGTATTCCAAAAGTAACAATCTATTTCTTATTTACGTTAAATGAAATGTTGACAGCGTGTAAGAAAATAAAGCGCAAAGAGTCAAAGGACATAAATGACATGTCAACACGAATTATAGATTACTTGCCGCCAATTGTAATCTCACTATTTCTGTTATTATTAAATAAATGCATAAATAACGGAATATACCCAGATACCCTTAAAAAAATCAAAGTACAACCTGTTTATAAAGGGAAAGGCGACATGTGTTTACCTAAGAATTACCGCCCAATATCGCTGATACCTATAGTATCAAAAATATTTGAGCGAATGATAAGCGACAGATTAATGAAACACATCACATCAAATAAACTATTAAATCCCCAGCAATACGCGTACCAACCGGGGCGGTCCACCGCGGATGCGGCGCGCGACGTCGTGGCGCGCGTGACTGCGCACCTCGAGGGCGGGCGGCAGGTCGCCGCTGTATTCTGCGACCTCTCGCGCGCCTTCGAAATGATCGATCACTCTCTTCTGCTTGCTAAACTATCATACTACGGTATCACTGGCAACCTTCATAGCGTCATAGCCTCGTTCCTAAGAAACCGCAGACAGAGCACGTATGTCCTCAACGCGATGTCAGACCTTGAACAAATAGGTAACTGCGCGGTCCCTCAAGGATCCGTAATGGGTAATAACCTATTCTTAATACTTGTAAACGACATAACAACAGCCTGTGCCGACCCCGAATATGTGATGTTCGCCGACGACACATGCATTATAGTCAACGCCGATAACACTGACAGCTTAAAATCAAAACTATCCCAAGTAATGTATCTAATGACGAAATGGTTCTCGGCAAACGGCATGTTACTTAACGTAGACAAGACAAAGATAGTTCATTTTAAATTAAAAAAGAAACACGACTTATTAAACATAACAATAAATGATACTCCAGTTCCACAAGTAGATGCTGCCAAATATTTAGGATTCATGATCGACTCTGGACTTACATGGGCCGCACACGTGGACCACATGTGTGACAAGTTGTCCTCAGCCTGCTTCGCACTGTCCAGGCTCGCACCCACCCTTTCACTTTGTAATTTAAGAAAAGCCTACTTTGGGTACTTCCACTCCATCCTGATTCAAGGAGTCGATCTGTGGGCCACGTGTGCTAGCTGGGACAGAGTGTTTAAAATACAGAAGCGTGCGGTACGCATAATCGCCCAAAAACCCCTCGACCATCCAGCAAAAGAAATCTTTAGAAAACATAAGATCTTAACGTTACCAAGCGTATACATACTAACAGCATGTGATTACGTACGATCGAACTTAAATAACTACAAAACACATCGACGAACGTCGCGCAGGCAGCCGCTACTGGTGGCGCCGCGCCGGCGGCTGGCGAAGGCTCGCGCGGCACTCAGCGTTGTCGGACCCAATATATACAACTGTGTCCCATTACACATTAAAAATTCAAAAAGTGACGCTGTGTTTTCCAAAAAACTTAAAGCGCTGCTCATTGACTTGGCATGTTACAATGTCAAAGAATTTTTAAAAAACAACGACCCGTTGACCCTAACACAACAAGTAGGTATAACAAATAATGTGAACCCTTAAATATAAAATAAGAACATAGCTAGGCACATTAATGGCCTTATATTATTGTAATTATAATGTAAAAATGACATGTAAATGATATGTACATTTATGAATAAATGATCTGAATCTGAATCTGAATCTTATTCGGCACTTTTTTTGGACATTCTATGTAATGTTACAATGTGTAAGGACTGTTTGTGTCAAAATAAAGAGAACCTTACCTCATGACTCTTCCGTAACGCAAAATCGGTGATGTAGTCGAGCAGGGCTGCCCACGAGCGGTTGAAGTCGCCCACTGTAGTGAGCAGCTGGAAGCGCGAGTGGAACACGCGCGACACCCCTGACAGGGTCAACACCTGACAAGAGATTGTTACTTGTGAAAACAAAGAAACTTCGCTCATTTTTAGGGTTTAAAAACAAAGAAGAAACTCTCTGGAACTACAGAACCTAAAATTTGCAAGAAAATACAAAAAACCTCATTAAAAATTTCTCGTTTCCACACACATTCTAAACCTACTTTTTCTATCTCATCCTGTGGTACAAAGTATGCCCAAAATTCTTTCTTTAGGCGCACTTGTAATATGTATAACGAAATGCTTAATGACATAGACAATTTTGCTCATAGTTTGTCCTCTTACAAGAATAAAATTCGGCAATGTTTGTTTTCTAGATAATATGAAGTGAGGGAAAACATTGTTTTTAATAATCTCTTTTACTTTAGTTAAACTACTTTGCATGAGTACACAACTAAATAGGTAATTATAACGGCACCTGTAACTTAGTTAGTCAATAATTGTTACGTAGTAATATATGAAACTTTAGGCCTAATCTGCGTCCATTTTTGTATGATTTTTTTTGTAAATGGCTGTTTGTTTTCTAAATAAACTAAAAAAAAATCCGGGAGAAAGTGCTTATGCCCTTGTAATTTAAGATTTTTTATTTGCCATTTGGTTTTCATGTACATTTTTATCCGTAGAAGAACGAGGTTGAAGAGACTGCGGAGAATTTACCTGTGTCTCTGCCCATTGTTTCTGCGCCGTGTTCCTGGTGTGATGTATTAGAATGTGTTCACCGGTATCCACTTTTTCTGAACTGGCAATGTTGGACTGTTTCTGGACCTACACAAAAATACATTTTAGAATACTAAATCATCCTCATCATCCTAGCGTTATCCCGGTCCAGCTGCATCCTGAAGGATGCCCCGGGTCCGCTACCTAATCCCAAGATTTGGCGTAGGCACTAGTTTTTACGAAAGCGACTGCCATCTGAGCTTCCAACCCGAGAAAAACCAGACCTTATTGGAATTGGGCTTGTCAAGTAAGTGGGCAACTTGACTGTTAGAAGTTCTCACGCCGCCCGACAGCCTCTAACTTGGCTTATATTTGACTAGTCGTCGTGGTATTACCTGGTCCAGCATAGGGAAGAGTACTGCCAGCAGCGCTCGCCAAGCCGGTTTTCCTAGAAGGGTTCCGTGGGCACCGATGCAACTGAAGAGGGTCTGACTGGCGGCTCGACGGACCGGCGCTCTTGGTTCCGTACAAAGCTCACCTAGAGAAAGATACAATACAACATTCGTTAATGCATACATCTAATAAATACTACCTAACAAAGGACATAAAAATACAAGAAGATATTACGAGTACATAGCTTTCCTTGATTTACTTACTGAAATACTGACTATACTCTACTTGGGCCCCTTGATTTTAGAGCCGGGTACTCATCAGCGAATGTAAACGTAACCAAACGGATACCCATACTCATACTCATACTCTTTATTGATAATATTGTTAAATATTACATGTCACATTACAATTTACTACTGTTTAATACTGTTATGAGTTCAAGTGTGTACGTAATTGGGAGTGTGCCATTCATCGGTCCGTTGCGAGCCGTACGCGAACGGTTCGCGAATCAAGCATACACTGTACAGTCGAGGGCAGAAATATGTATATATTTTGGATCTTATTTTAAAGTAGTCATTGAATGGATCCCACAGGAGGGCTCCCGAGGCAGAGGCAGACCGAAAAGGAGATGGCGCGATGACCGTGATGCATTTTGTACGGATTGGCGGGAGCTGGCACACGATCGAGACGAGTGGCGAAAGAGAGGGGAGGCCTTTGCCCAGCAGTGGGACACTATATAGGCTATCAAAAAAAAGCAATAGAATAAGGTGAAAAAGTGTATACATATTGGTGCGTTTGACTGCACTTTCAATTACATTTGTTTCTAATGACACCAATAATGGGAACTCACTCAGTCTAATGTAGAGACACATCCACAGCTTGTCCAGCGGGGGCAGTTCGGCGTGATTCGGCACTTCGGGACACACGGCCGCGTCGTTCGCCAATGCCGTCGTTAGCTTGTCCCGGTTGTGGTATAGGTAGTCCGATATGTTCCACTGTGAACAAGACATTTACAAAATAATATTATTTAAGACAACAGGATTTTCACCTCATCATCATATCAGCCGAAAGACATCCACTGTTGTACATCAGCCTCACCCAAAGACTTCCACAATTACCGGTCCTGCGCCACCCGCATCCAGCGGACTTCCTTACTACTACTTACCCTAATAAAAAATAAACAAAAGCATTCTTTTGTTATGTGCCCGGACATCTCCGGAAGGAGAAAAAGGCTTAATGATTGCATTGGGGTAGAGACACCTTGAGACCAACGGTGGTGAGGCTGTTGTTCAGATCTCTAGTCTGAAGTGCGAACATCGAGAAACTGCGCAGCCTAGTAAGTTGCCGGCTACCACTTGCGCGTATTACAAAACTTAAAAGAACTAAGCTTAGTTACTAGTGGGGTCCGAGATTTCCCCTGGATTTTACCCAGGCTACTCTTCTATTGCCTTATTGGGCCTGGCCTATAAAGCCAGTCAGGTATAAAAAACTTAGTTAATTATTGTAATGGGAGTAGAAACTCACCATGAGACCAACGGCGGTGAGGCTGATGTTTAAGTCCCTAGTCTGAAGCGCAAACGCGGCAGCGCAAGTGAGCACGCGGCGCAGACATCGAGGCCCGGCGCAGCCGAGCAAGTCGCCGGCTACCACTTGAGCGCATTGGAACGCTGAGCGGATCAGTTGCTCGCTGGAACAAGGGGGCGAATGTCACTTTGAAGCCAGGAACATGTGGAGGCAGATCACATGCAACCCTGATGTTGACCACGATCCTCACAAATGACGGACGAACCTACCTTTGGCTCCTCGAGCGTGCGTGTAAGTTACCAGAAAATAGACCAGCATCTATGCTCTTCATTCCCTTTTTTCGATTCCTCCATTTCACTCTTAATTGTGCAGTATTTTAGGCGTTTGGACCGATTATCATCAGGAGGGCCGCAAGATTGTTTGCCACCGACGTGGTATAAAAAAACTGTAATCGAGGTTAGATACACAGTGATGTAGCTTATTACTTAGGATAGGTTGCACCAAACCGTCTGTAATCGTAAGCGGTGTTCGTTAAAATCTGATTGTATGGCAAGTTTGAGTGTTGCGCCATTTTTGACGATGGAGAGCCTTTGATCGTATGTTGGTGGACTACTTAGTCAAGATTAGAGAGGGATTAAAGGTGACCGTTTTTCCATCTACTTCATCATCATCATCAATGGCCACTACAGATTCAGTCAGGTCAGTGTCGGCGATGATCACCTGTGCTGCGAGGATATGGCAGAGATGACCTCCATCATGAGCGGCCAGGCAGCTCCGAGCTGCTCCCCGCGCGAGTGAAGAAGGCGAGCGGCGCACTCCAGCTGTCTCGCTCGTACGTCGCAGTGACGAACGGCGCAGAGCTCCGATAGGGGCTCGAGCAGTAAGCGCTCTCGGGCCTGTAGATACGAGGTAAAATTAAAAACTATAAATAATATATACATATAATGCGTTTTCAGTCCTACGAACTTTTGCAGATGTCAAATAGACAACTTACAAGACACTTTCGAAAGATGGGTGTGAATATTGATAATGGAGCTTACATGCTTGTCAATTCTAATTTACCCCTCATGGGCCACCATGATTGTGTGCTTGGATTCTCTTATTCCCGTGAGTTCGGTGCACCATATCTTCAATATCAATCCCTCTATAGTCAGGCCAACTAAAAGAGATAAATAGTGGCAAGAGAGGAAACAGGACCGAGATACTAATGATGTATCAGATCTGGATTTGAAACATATATCACAGTAATTTGTGGACAGTGTCGCTGTTCGATCATTCATTTAAAAAATTAAATAAGAAACGTTGTTTGTCATCCTTAAAATAAATAAATAATTTCTTATGTCACCTTCAAACACATTCTTACCTGTGCTATTCGTACGTGCACGTGAAAGGTTTATACATACAGGAATATTGGTGGACATAGATGTATGGTACTGACCTCGTTGACAAGCCCCGGATGGTTGTGATGATACTGGAAGGCGGCTTGGACTAGATAAGTGATGGCTTCCACGCCCCACTCTCGCATTCGTATGTGAGGGTGTTGGCACACCTGAAAACATTCCTCAATTTCAGCACGCTTATTTGATAAAGGAATAATCACTAATCCAATACCGCCCGCACATCAAGAAAATACTGACTTTCACAACTAATAAAATATTATTTGCGTTTTGGTGTACGATTAGTAGTTGAGCTCTGCAAATAAACACTTTTAAGTAGACAGGGAGATGTGGCTGTAAAGCGACTTGTGATCCCGGGGACAGACAAAGGTACCAAGTCACGAGGAAGATCGCCTATAAGATGGACAGACCAAATTAAAGCTGCAGGAGATGGACCACTACACGCAAGAATAAAGGCGGCTGTCAGAGGAATGGGGGCATGTCGTAAAGCTGGTTGGCTGCTAGGACCTTAATGATGCCCAAGACCACTGTGTCAAGAGTGACACGATGTAGAAGAAGAAGCAGATACTTGCCAATATTGGTTGCACTCACTTCTAGTAGATGGTTGGTTATGGGTCTCCATATGACTTCTATCCTGTGCATGTTCGCTAATCCAGTTTCGAGTAGTTTCGCGACGGCAAACAATGATGGTTCCTGTAAATTCATATAATCACTTATTGACCGAGTGAAATGAAATGAATTTATTTGCTGAGTACAGGTTACATTACATATCGGTGTTAATCTTAGGATTGAGATCAGCCATACTCTGCTTAGGGTAGCATGCAAATTTTTTTAGTGAGAACTATGCGTAACTAATTAATTTAAAAGATAGCAATGTTACATAATATTATGCTAGATTTTTAAGGTTAAATCAAAAAAATAAATAAACTGTTTATTTCTAGATGTCAAGCCTTATTAAATTAATTTACATTGTATAGGTAAGTCATATAAATAATAATTAAATGTCATAGTTTTAAATATTCATTCACAGAGTAAAAACACTTGTTGCAAAGCCATAGAAACAATTTTCTTTTAAATAAGTTCATAGGAAGCTCCTTGATGTCCAAAGGTAATTTATTATATATTTTTATACACATGTAAAAAGGACTTCGAGCAGTTTGTTTGAGACAATATTTTGGCATAAATAGTAGGTTGCGCTGTCTAGACATACGGTCGGTGTAACTGATCATCTCATGGTTTCTTTTAAAATGATGCCCGTTGAGTCGTACAAATATCGCTATCTCAAAAATGTACATAGAAGGCAGAGTTAACAGTTTATTACTCTGCATTACCGGCTTGCATGAGATTATCGGTTTCAGTGAGAAGATAGCTCTTATGCATTTTTTCTGCATTAGGAAGGCCTTGTTTGCCTCGACAGAGTTGCCCCAAATAATTAGACCGTATCTGAGTGTGGACATAATGTAGCCATGATATGCTAGTAGTGCTGATTCTAGCGACACTGTTTGTCTTAATTTTCTCAGTGGATATATGAATCTATTTAGCTTGCTACAAACATTATGTACTTGAGTTTTAAAATTTAAGAATTCATCCAAATCGATTCCGAGAAATTTGATGCTTTGGTCTTCGCTGATAAGATCTCCTCGACTAGTTACATTTAGCTTTATACTATGCCGTCTACATGTTCGAAATTGTAGATACTTGGTTTTGTTAACGTTAATTGATAGATTATTACTTTCCATCCACTTGACTAACGCATTTAGGGTCTCGTTTATGTCACTCTCAAACGTTTGCATATTTGTACATGGTATTATAATGGAGGTATCATCTGCGAATAATACTGAAGGAAAAACTACAGCATTTGGAAGGTCGTTAATGTAAAATGAAAATAGTAGTGGACCCAAGACACTACCTTGAGGCACACCGAAAGTGTTTACCCTATAATTAGACCTGTAATTGACGAGAGATGTTCCCTCCTTCCTAACAATTTCTGTGCATTGTGTTCTTTGACTTAGGTAGGACTCAAACCAGCAGAGTATATTGCCACGTATTCCATAGTGGTCTAATTTTGTCAAAACGAAGGTCTCTGCTTCAACTTCAACAAAAATGCTTTCGTATGTCCGGATTTCCGTTTGTTCCCGTGTACAGGTCGCAATTCTCAACCGATTCTGGTGAAATTTCGTGAGCAGGTTCGATAGTTATTTAGAAAATTTTTGTCGAGACAGTTTTTGGAAATTTCCAAAACCAATTTTTTAATCAATAATTTTGTAAATTTCTGCAGGCGAATTTCGGTTTGTTCTCATCTACAGGTCGCATTTCTCAGCCGATTCTCGTGAAATTTTCTGAGCAGGTCCGATAATTATATAGATTTTTTTTGTCGAGACAGTTTTTGGAAATTTCCAAAACCAATTTTTTAATCAATAATTTTGTAAATTTCTGCAGGCGAATTTCGGTTTGTTCTCATCTACAGGTCGCATTTCTCAGCCGATTCTCGTGAAATTTTCTGAGCAGGTCCGATAATTATATAGATTTTTTTTGTCGAGTCAGTTTTTGGAAATTTTCAAAAACAATTTTTATTTTAAAGATTTTGTAAGTTTCTGCGTTCGAAATTCGGTTTGTTGTCCTCTACAGGTAGCATTTTTGAACCGCTTCTCGTGAAATTTTGTTAGCAAGTTCGATATTCATAATTGATCTTTTTTATAATGTCAGATTTTGGAAATGATAAAAAACTCATTTACGAGGTCTACAGCTCACAGAGCCACTACTGTATATATAGGTGAAAAACTTAAGTAAAGCCCAGCTTGCACGTAGTTGTGGACTGGTACATATATAGACAAGTTGGGAATAGGTTAAAGTGTATAGAATCAAAGTTGTCCAGAATTTTATTCGTTTGAATTGTGTAGTTAGTATAACGAAATTTCCTATGCCGCATCTTTGTCGAGATTTAAACAAAAACCAAAAAATGAAATTTTCTTGTGCCCGCGAGGGGTGGGGACTTTTAGTGTTTGTCACCTAACTAGTCTAAACAAAACTTTCTGATTTCGACGACCGCTTTAGCCTAGTTGGTAGTGACACTGCCTACGAAGCTGGAGCTCCCGGGTTCGAATCCCGGTCAGGGCATTTATTTATGTGAGTAACATGAATATTTGTTCCTGAGTCTTGGGTGTTTTCTATGTATGTAAGTATCTATATCTCTATATAAGTAGGTACATCGTCGCCCAGTACCCATAGTACAAGCTTTGCTTAGTTTGAGACTAGGTTGATTTGTAAAAGATTGTCCACAAATATTTATTTATTTTATCTCATTCGTTGCCCGGACTAAAAGAAGCAACAAATGAAACTTCACAATTTGACTTATTTTCTATTGACCATCGGTCCTTTCTAACGCGGTTCTCAAGAGGATTGACGGCGACTGTATTCTATATTTACCCTGTTAGAATAAGCCAGCTCCATAGCCTCGTTGGACAGTTTGCACAGCGCATCGATCAGATGATGCAGCGCCACATCGTCCAAGTTCTTCGACGACTCAAACACGCCCGACAACATCGCTGACAACGCTGCAATTACAATGTTATGTCATGCAGTCAGCATCACAGCTAACTGACCATTAGTACACCTTATCTCGTTACAATAAGGCTCACGAATGGTAAGTTAAATGTGCTGATAGTACAGTCGCGAACGGGGATTGTAGAGCCACTTGAGCATTCGCAACTTGGACGTATAATGCAAATCGAGATTGATGCGACATCGGGTTACATCGGTCATTCGTTACACGACTAAATTACGGATAATGGCAAGTGGCTCAACAATCAAAGTTCGCGACTGTACAAGTCACGGAGAACCATTATCAAAGGTATTGGACAATGAGTAACATATTGGAAAGCTTTTGAAGAAACCATAGCTTAAAATGACCACCGTATACCCATAAAAAGGGATGACTGATTTTTTCGTGAACGCAAGGAAAATTAAATTTCTTTTTAGGGTTCCGTACCCAAAGGGTAAAACGGGACCCTATTATTAAGACTCCGCTGTCCGTCCGTCTGTCACCAGGCTGTATCTCATGAATCGTGATAATTAGACAGTTGAAATTTTCACAGATGATGTGTTTCTGTTGCCGCTATAACAACAAACACTAAAAACAGAATAAAATGAATATTTAAGGGGGCGCCCATACAACAATCGTGATTTTTTTGCCATTTTTATAAATAATGGTAGGGAACCCTTCGGGCGCGAGTTCGACTTATTCTACAAATTATGTAGACAGAACAAAAATATAAGCAATCGCAATTACATCTAAGCATGTAAGCGAGAAAACAAATACATATATTCAAAATCAAGTGGAAGAGCGGTGTTCTCTTAGCACAAGTATCCAGTATACTTAAAAAGAGACACCCAGCACAGTAATTGTAACTAAACCTAAGATACTGAATAAATATATTTTTATTTTTATTTTTTATTTATTTATTTTTTAAATAAAATAGTGCACAAAACCAGCTAAAATATTTCTGCCAATCTATCCAAATTGACAGTGTTTTTCGAAGTAATAATGTAACGCGTATAAGCATAGAGTGATAGGATCCCCAAGGCACCTAAAGCGTAACTCTAAGTCATCGTAGAGGCTTCAAAAACCTTCCTTTTAGGATTTTTATGACAAATTTCCACTACTATGATCAACTAATCTGATTGGACTGGATCGGGACGCATACACAATATCTATCTGTTACGCGGATCAAGCCCCTATTTCACTAAAGCCGGGTTTTGTAAAAATCCGTTAGGCGAAATGTCAGATCATGGTAACTCGGCAATTTATTTGACATTAACTGTAACTAAACGACATAAGGTCTAACCATTTAAAAAAAAATCGAGCCTTAATCAGTCATTTGTCACATATGAATCATACATAATAGTCCCAGAAAAAGTTGATTAACAATTTGGTGAAATAGAGGTCCGATCGATGTCCGAGGCGATAGGCTTTGAATAGTGAGCTAATTGAAATTCGTGCAAAGGGACACAAAATGGCCAGCAAGCTCCAACCCGGTGCGTGACGGACACAAGCTAAAACCCCTACTGCGTGCGTCCATATGAAACATCAACACAAGTTGAAATCAAGGAGTGAAAGAGAGAATTTATTACAACAAAATAAACTAAGAATAATCCGCAACGGAGGCTTCCTCAGGTGCGTACAGAAACTTATCAGCACTAAGGGTGGGTGGCACCAAACCGTCTGTAATCGTAAGCGGTGTTCGTTAAAATCTGATTGTATGGAAAATTTGACAAGTTTCTGTGGGGTGACAGCTGCCGGCGCCATATTTGACGATGACCGGCCCGTGATCGTATGTTGGTGCAACCAACCCTAAGGGGCAAGGGGTCGATACGCTGTTCTGAAACTAGCGACAATCAGCATAAGACAAGTAATTTATCTATATGGAGTATTTACAAAAAGAAAACCAAGTTATTGCACATGATTTTGAAATTAAAATTGTAAAACTTCATATTATTCCGGTAAAATAATAACAAATAGAAAAATACAGTAATGTAATAGTTGCAAGGGGAAAAACGCGGGTGACTCGGTGAATCACTTTCTCTAATTTATTTTTCTCAAACATGCTCGGAAATGTATGTGTTATTATCACGAAATGAAGACATGAAGTTTCTTGTTTATGGTTCCTTGTTTACTTCTTGGCCTAAGGCCGAAAAAACTAAGAAAAACCAGTATTGTCCGCTGCTCTAATTTTTTAAATTTACTAACATTAAACTGACAAAGGAAAAATTACATACTGCCAACCACCACTATACTCAGTAACCATACTTACGACATTAAAAAAAACTATGGTACTATTATGTGCGGTTAAACATGGTGCTCGAATAGCTTGTTCAAATGGCATGTTTAAAAAATTATAAAGGGGCAAATTAAACATTTTTATTCCGATCGTTAGTTCCGATTGTAGTACTCTGCCTCCTTTGAGAGAGGGGGCAATTAAACATAGCAATAGCAAATACCAGCAAAAGTTAGTTATATTAATTTAAATATTTCCTCACACTGTTTGAGAAAAGCACTACACAAACCTTGGCCGGAACAGGGATTGCAGGACTCGTCTACCCCAAACTCGTCCAGTAATCCCTTACTTCACAGACTCTTTAATAATGTACTATTTATTATCATGGGTTTTCATGAACCACGTTATTATTTATATCCGGCAAATTCTGATATCTTAATTTCTTTTTTTTTTAAACCAAAAACAAGTAATTATAATAACGTTTCATTTCGTTTAGTTACTTAAGAAATTAAAATAAAACTAAAACTAACCTAAAATGAACCTAAATATACTTATCAAAAACCCTAATCTAACAAACCGCTGCCAGTGGGTAATGTTCCCAAAATGCTGGCCGCATTGCCACGTTAGTTTCTGATATTAAAATTGTAATAGTTAATACATAACATAGTTACCAAACTACTTATTTTTGCGATATTTTACCAAGGACGAGCCGCGGTTAACCTATCATAAGAGGCTCTTGACGGTCAATTCGTCTATCAATCTCCACGTATCTCTTTCAGAAGCCTTTCCTTGACTATAATAAATAATAAATCAGTTTCATATGGACGCTACGCTACTTAAAGTGTATACCACTCATGACTCCGAGAGATTCGGCAACTGGTACTTGCTGACCTGCAAACACACGCTATTGCACAATACGAAGCTAAGTGCTTTTATCTTGTTAGAACAAAGGAGGTTGGTGTATAGTTCACATAAATTATAAATTAACTTGATATAAACAGTACCCGGCGATAAATATTGCACGTCGAGGTTTAAAAAGAGACTCGGCTAATTTCGGCTGCGTAAAGCGTTATCGCACACTAACCAAATAACGTTTGTCAATCGTCGTCAAAATATACAAAATAACGAGCTGTGAATCCCCCCAACACGAAATCGGTTTTACTGTTCTTTTCTAGTCGTTTCAGCAGCTTTCTATGAATTTACATGGCATCGATTTGACGTAAACTAATAAAGTCCTAACTAATAAAGTAAGTTGACGGAAGTTCGCTAGTGTTCGGAAATCGTCGTAAACAGCCATTGTCTTTTTCCGAAGACCGACGTGCAATATTTTTCGCCGGGTACTATGTACTAATGTATTATTATTTCTCGTAAACAACAATGCGAGCGAAGCCGCAAATCAAATATAACACGACATCTAGTTAACAAATAACAATATCCTAATAATCGAAGTTTGTCATTGCTAAATTTTTTTGTCAATTGATATAGTACTACTTTATCACTTATTCAATAAAAATGGAATTTGGTTTGAGGACGGTGTTTTTATAGAAAACCTCTATTAATACTGTGTTAAAATATATAATCAAATGGATCACCATTAATCAATGCCAAACTCGAACTAATTAACCTGTTGCTACAAGTACACTCACGTTCACAGTTAACTGACCATTCGTGAAACTTATTGCAACGAGATAAGGTCTACCAGTAGTCAGTCAACTGTGTTGCTATAAGTACACTTACCGGGCAAGTCGGCCATGACAGCGGAAGTGCTCATGACCGCGTTGGCGTCTGCGCTCGCGCGGGAGGCCTTCATGCTGCCGCCGGTTGACGGCTTCAGGCCTAAGATCCATACCTGCACAACACGAGAGAGATATTCTAAGAGAGATGGGTACAGCGGACTTCCATCTCCCTCAAATTCGCATGGAATTTACGCAGGTTAGCGACTAGCCGACCGCCCCAAGTTGAGCTAATATGAAATTTAACTACAACAGAGGCGCGTCAACTTCCTTTGGCACTTACAATGCGCGCACAGCGTCGCCCGGTCGACGCAGTTCGTACTTATAGCAAAGAATAATTAATAGTACTTACGCACAGGTTTTCTGTCTAATAAAACTGGGCCTAAAATTAAAACAGGCCCGATTGTGATTATATTTAATCTAAATTAGAAATTTGCAGGGAACATAATAATATTTCGACAACGAAAACTATTGACACGGTTTCTTGGAACACGCATTCATATAAGAACCTTTCTATAAGATCCGTATAGTTACAGGTAATACAAGCGAAAACAAAAGCTA
Organism: Epiblema foenella; assembly: GCA_963556455.1. Taxonomy (NCBI): domain Eukaryota; kingdom Metazoa; phylum Arthropoda; class Insecta; order Lepidoptera; family Tortricidae; genus Epiblema; species Epiblema foenella. The sequence goes on along the minus strand of OY747116.1, from coordinate 12,116,109 downwards.
AGTTACCAGGTGTTGCAGAGTAGTGAGGACTGGTAGCCAGGCCTGCTGGATGCTGTCACCGTCACGCTGGGCCGCGTACAGGAGAGCCTTCATGGCTGTCACGTGGCGGGAGGTCACCATCACAAACGATTGCTGCTGGCCTGTGTAGAATAGTAAACAAGTTGACAAAAACCCCTGACACAAAACATAACTAAAGCATGAACATGGCAAGTGCATTTATGTAGCAGAAGACGTCTTATCGCGGAAGAACGATATAACTTCTGGTTCTAAGAGCGTGGACTAATAAACGTGAAGAGTGGATGCGGATAGAATAGGATCGTCGATGGTAGTCTTTTTTTATGAGGAACTCTTACCTCTTAGTGTACGATCTATTAGGTGTCTTATCCGAATTCGTTAAGGGTGAATGTTGGATGGAGCTGGTGAAGGATGGATTAAGATCGGAGAGAGACCTACGTCTGCGTGGTTATTGGATATCCTTCTTTGTCTTCGTTGAGGGTGAATGCTGGATGGAGCTGGTGTAGGATTGAGTACGATTGGTTAAGGGGGGCCTACGTCTAGAAGTGGACACCCGTCGGTTGATGATGAGTACCCGATGCCACGTCTAGAAGTGGACACCATGAGGAGGGTACCTGATGCAGGAGGAGGTCACAGTACCTGATGGCGGCGCGTGCGCAGGCAGCGGGGTGCCGACCCACACGACCTGGTGGCGGTGGTCGGGGTCGGGCGCGGGCGCGCTGTCGCGCCGCCAGGGGCACGGCAGCGCGCCGAGCGCGGGCACGCAGTACTGCGCGGGCAGCGCCGCGCGGCACAGCGCGCTGATGCACGCGTCGCGGCCCACCGTGTGCCCCACCTGCCGGTCATACGAGGTCACATCCTGCTCGTGAAGCTAACCAAATTGTAGGTCAAACATTCAATTACAGACCGATCAATGTTAAATATGGCGCCTGCTGCTGTCATCTCATAGAAACTTGTCGAACTGTCCATTATAGACCGGTAGTTTTATGACATTATTTCAAGATGAACAGGGGCGCTACCGCGAACAGCATTCGAAATTTTCCCTCTCTGTCGCATTTGCAAGTTTGCACATAAGAAAGACAGAGAGGGAAATCTTCGTTTGTAGTTCGCGGTAGCCCCTCAGCATTTTGTGAACCATTTTGGCAACATAATTTTTCCGAAGTAAGAAAGCTGCTGAATCCGAGTTTGAATGTTGCCAAGCCGAATTTTGGCTCCTTTGTTCCTAACTATAACTACCTAGATATTTATACATATAAGTCTTCTTTCTCCAGCGGAAGATGACTTACCTAAGCTACAAAAAAACATTTTAGACCCAAATTACTATGTGAACCGTCTTGTTTAAAAAATAACTTGTTAACAGTTCATCTCATATAATTTCAACTATTTTTATACGACATAACAGTAGATATAACTTACTTTCCCACTAACTCTGGCCAGAGTCTGTATGGCGCGCAGAATGTTCTCCAGCTCGCCGATGCTCGCTTCGGCCAGCACCGACAGGCCCCACACCAGGCCGCACCATGACGACTTTAGAAGCTGAAACCATCCTTCAATTAGTATCACCAGCCAGTAGTGTCACAAAAAAAGTCGGCCAAGTGCGAGTCGGGCTCCGTACCGTACCGCATGATTTGTTCTAATTAATCATTTTTATGTCGCGTAATGTTGCAGTCACAGTGACCTTGTGGGTGTCCCTTTACGCTGTTTATATTCAAACAGTATTTTTATGCAATTACACATGTCAAAGTTTCACACACAGTTCAAAGTTTACACACTTATTCCTTCTTCTACTCGTCGAATTCAATGTTTGAATTAAGATATTGTAGTCGAAACTAAAATCATATACTTTTCTCTACGGAGCTCCCTTCAGGTGAACTCTTATGAAATAGACCAATCACGTGTCGCCGTTATTGTACTCTTATGAAATTGACCAATCACGTGACGCCGCGGACGTAGAACAAAAGACATCAACGAGCGCCGGACCCATGTGCCTAATCTTCATTTCCGCAGGACTTTTCGGTTTTTTAAATTAATATCCGTTGACTCGTAGAAAAAACAGTATATGCAATAGTTATATAATTAGCTTTTTAATAGTTACATAATTCATACATTATATAACGATTGCATAAACTACTACAACAAATTTCATGATGATTGGTAGCTTATTAGGTAGATAAAATTGTTTTCATTATAAGAATTTAAATACAATGATTGTGTCACCAGACGATACGAATAAACAATGTGAACCTTTTTAGTTAAAACATAAGGTAAGATTAAAAATCTGTTTTTCTGGCAAAATTTCTACAAAAGTGTTAATGGATTTTGAATCTTAATCTCTTAATTTGAAAATAACTCTTTGAATTATTTAAATGCGACTCCACCAATTCAAATGATTTCAAGTGTACTACAAATAATTCGAAAGTTTTGAAAATGACAAACCTGTAACTTCAGCTGTCTTTCTTTCTCTTCGACGTCCTCGATTATAGGTTCCACCACATTAGAGTTCTGATCGGATTTCTCATCGTGGACGTTGTTCGTTAACTCTTTAGTTTCAGTCTTTATTTCTGAAAAACAATACATGTTGCAAGAAATCGCAATGGAATCATATAAAATGACATTCGGTCAGTTTTAACTCCTGGCTCTTGTGATCTGATCATCTTATTGTAGTGGTCAGCATTAATAACCTCCTGAGATTCATAATATTAGATTTCACTTCAACGGAATGTATATCTTTCAGAATTGGAAAAGAGTTGCATTTGCTTTGTGAAACAAAACAAACTCTACTCTATTTTCTGTTACAGGAGATTAAAACTTCATTGCCAATTTTTCCGGTGGGTGGCTAGAGGATAACAGTTGACAAAAATATCTGACCCGCCCTAAACACCCTGGAAATAGAGTCGTTTTTGAAATTTATGCGTGCTTTGTTCTGGCAGATATGAATGCAGGTGAATATTTTGATATACAAAATACTACTTCATAGTCCGAGATGGTGACTACTCTATGCTAAATGGATATATATTTATAGTACAACTTAGTTCTAATCTTACCCCCTTATTCATAAACGTTCACGTAACCTACTTTAGCTGAAACTTGAATATTCGTTTGTCTTTATCTGTCACTTTGACATTTCTATTTGTGGGAAAGGAACAAACACATTTTAATTAGCAGATTTTTTTTTAATTTTTAAGGAATAAGAGGTTATAATATAACTTATACCACAGAGTAAGTGTCGGTTGCACCAACATACGATCACAGGCCGGTCATCGTCAAATATGGCGCCGGCAGCTGTCACCCCATAGAAACTTGTCAAACTTTCCATGCAATCAGATTTTAACGAACACCGCTTACGATTACAGACGGTTTGGTGCAACCCACCCTTAGGAACACAAAGTAGTAGTAAAATAATATTCAAAGCAAATGTAGAGTTTATTATTTACCTTTTTCGTAATTCCCATTCTTATTCGAATTAATTTCTTTCTCTTCACATTCGTTTTGCAAATCAGCATACATTTCTTGCAACCTAAAATACGAGCGTTAAATAAAATGTTAATATCTATATATGTACAGTTAGCAAAGAAAGAGGTAATACTTTGGACTCTTATTATTTTTGTCTTAAAGATCAAAAGTGGCAGACCAACAAAATGGGCCGAGTGTATACAAAAAGCATCTATCCTTGTCACTCACCGGAAATACTCGTTGCCTTCGATAGTGATAGCGATAGATCGGATGATCTCCATGAGGCATGCGTACGCGACGGAGATTCCATAGCCATCCTGTATCGTCGGCGCTTCGTTGCGGTCTAGCATTTCAAGGCTGTGCAAAGGAATAGTAAGTACATTACTGCCGTGGCCGGAAGGCAATTCCAGGTTGAGTATTTGTTTAAACGGGCGAACTTGCGAGTCCGTTTAATTATAATACGAAGCCTGCAATTGCCATTCCGGCCTAGGCTAATAAATAAATAATAAATAAATAAATAACCTTAAACGTCAAAAACTTCATGTTTTTCAGCCGTTTATTTTTCTGAACAGAATTGCAAGTGTAATATTCCATGGAAAAACGGAAACTATTTGAGACACATACAAAAATGACTCGTTTCCAACAGAAAAATACGAGTGGAATTGGCTGAACACGATAAGTGCCGTCTTTTACATGCCTTTTTAAAATTTAACTTCCAATATGTAGCGAGTAAGGTTCACTTTGCGGGCCATTTTTGAGAAAATCAGATTAGTCATATATCCCCATGATCCTCCTAGCGTTTTCCCGGTTGTGCCCGGGTTAGCTCTGACACTTAATCCCCAGTTTAGGAGTAGGAACTGGTTTTACAAAAACGCCTAACATCTGACCTTCCAACCCAGAGACAAAACTAGACCTTACGGGGATTAGACCTCCTCACGATGTTTTCCTTCATCGGAAAGCCACTGTTAAATATCTAATCATTTTTCAAACATTTTTTTTTTGAAAAACCCAGTGGTACGTAACTGTTTTATAATGTAGTCGACTAAAAAAATGAGGTAGGTTACAGTAACCATCACATACATAGGAGCCAACGAGAGTCTAACAAACATTTGAACACGACTCTATATGGAGTGTTAATGAAGTTTTCTGCCGCCAGAGTGCAGCACTAGCTCAAACCATAAACAGTATTTTGACAACTTAACATTTTTTCAAGTGCGTCTGCTAACGAAATTACAATTTTTGAAATTGAAAAATTTATCGCCACGTGGGATTTGAACCCACGACCTCTGGAATCCGTCCATTGCTCTTAACCAACTTTACAGACTAATCTTTCAATCATTACACTCTTCTAATTACGCCTTAGGGAGGCTAGTAGCGACATCTACCGCGAAGTTATTACAACTAGTTAGTTTTTTTGACAAGTCGTTCAAAGTGGGATTAAAATTGCAAAAATATGTAATATAAATTTAGCGGCTAACGAATATAGATACCTTTAAAATGCCTGGATTTTTTAATAAGTATAAGTATCATTTGATACTTATCCTTTTATACTTTTAACCCGTCGTCTACCAAGCCCGCGAATTCGCGCGCTCATTACAAAAGAATGCTATTGTGATTTTTTATCGCGCGTAGAGGACGGGTTAATAGCCGATAACGTATACCGTTCCCACTGAACTTACTACACAGACTTAGCAGTGCCCGGTTCAAAAGTGACACACAGCGGGAGCCACACGCCCTTCCAGTAGAAGCCGGACTGCTGCGGGATGCCGGATGCGCCTGTAACAAACACTGGTTTAGGGTAGGTTTGCACCAACCAGAGGTGGGCAAAGTACTGCCCGCGGGCCAACTCCAGCCCTCGAAGGGGTTCGAACCGGCCCGCCGCAGTCCCTTATAAAGTAGAAGGTGCCTCGGCAAGTACGGTATAGTTATTTTCCGTCCAGTCGACGACGGTTCAGAAAAAGTTATGGGCAGCTCAGCTCTTTGTTTTTTTTTTATCACCCTGAAGAACATATAAGAATTGAGGGATCGGACGAATTGGAGCGAATCGCATAAATATGGGTATGATTTTATTAATTACCTAATAAATGCATTTTCAGTGACCTAATAGATTATATCTGTTCCTATAATAGTAGATCTGTCACCTAAATTGAATCACCAAATAATATTAAAAGGCTTACTTAAATATCAACTAATAATTACTTGGAAATAATATCAATCATCAAATAATAATTATTTAAAATAATTGCGTTTCATATAACAATGACTGCCAAGAAGTTGACTCAGATCATTTATTCATAAATGTACAGATCATTTACATGTCATTTTTACATTATAATTACAATAATATAAGGCCATTAATGTGCCTAGCTATGTTCAATTTTCTATTTAGGGTTTCACATTATTTGTTATACTTGTTGTGTTAGGGTCAACGGGTTGTTGTTTTTTAAAAATTCTTTGACACTGTAACATGCCAAGTCAATGAGCAGCGCTCTAAGTTTTTTGGAAAATACAGCGTCACTTCCCACCCCACTGAGCCCCACTTTCGTTTCTGGGACTCAGTCTCCCGCCCTCCGCCCGGGCTCCCGCCAGAAACTCTTCTGGCTCCGCGGGCTTTTATCGCGGGACTCTAGGGGTAGGACAGACAAAACCACGAAGTGGGGTGCGCTGATTCAGGTTTTGGTAGCTATTATTAGCTTTAATTAGTTTGTATAAAAAAGTGATCAAACTATAATTTAAGATACATATTTACAATAATCCAATGATTTATTTATACTTAGACACAGTTTTGATTAAAATGATGACTAATATATTTCTTGGGGATAGACATTATAATTAGGGTATTTCAGATTAGTGACACATCTAAACTTAGGTGGCAGAAAATATTGTTTCCCATAAATATGTTGACTTTATTAAGTTTGTTTAACTTTTAAAATCTTTTCTCAGATCATGGTTTTTGGTAAATAATTCAAATAGGTCATGATGTGTCAGTGTCACCCATGATACACAAAATGAACGCTGTACACATTATATTATTTCTTGTAAGCGTGTGTTGCGTTAAGTTTAGTGCTACAGATAAGGGTTCAAATGGTGATTATTACGTAATGTTGATTAATTATGAAAGCGAGAATAAGGAGGTAGAACATTTATTTGAGTTAAATAAGGCTTCAAAAACGCTTCATGAAGCGCTTTGACTTTGGAATCCTGCTGGTTATCGTGTAGTCTCAATGCATAGAAATACCCACATATACATCACAGGAGGTTTACGAGGGCTGTTTGATAAGTACCCGTTTATGAAAAAAAAGTCAGTCGTTTTTGTAAATATGCATTTATTTTTCTATGTAGTCACCTTTTAGCTCTATAAATTTGTTCCACCTATATTCAAGCTTCAATAAACCATCCAAAAAGTATGATTTCGGAAAGTCATTAAAATAGGCCTCTGTGGCGGCAATGACTTCTTCATTTGATCCAAATCTCTTACCACCGAGCCATTTTTTCAGGTTGGGAAATAAAAAGAAATCTCATGGGGCCAAATCTGGAGAATACGGGGGTGAGGCAATATTTCGTAGCGTAATTGTATAATTTTGGCCATCACGACTCTGGATGAATGAGCTGGGGCGTTATCGTGATGAAACAGTACTTTTTTCTTCTTTAAATGGGGTCGTTTTTCCTTCAACACAGCGTCAAATTCATCCAATAAATTGGCATAGTACTGCCCTGTTATCGTTCTCCCCTTTTCTAAGTAGTCGATATGTATAATACCCTGCGAATCCCAGAAAACGGTGGCCATGACCTTTCCAGCCGATGGGACGGTTTTTGCCTCCTTTGGAGCAGGTTCACCCGGTAAAATCCACTGCTTTGACTGCTCCTTCATTTCCGGGGTAGTGGTGAACCCACGTTTCGTCTACGGTCACAAAACGACGCAGAAACTCCTTCGGGTTACGTTGGAACACCGCTAAACACTGCTTCGACGTAGTTACTAGGATCCGTTATGCTCCTCCGTGAGTAAACGCGGCACCCACCTCGCCGATACTTTCTTCATGTCCAATTTTTCGTCTAATATGTTTTGTACTCGCTCGATTGAAACGTTTACAGCATCAACGATTTCTCGAAGTTTAATTCGGCGGTCGGCTAAAACGATATTTTCAATTTTTTTAACCATATCGTCTGTAGTCACCTCAATTGGCCGGCCTGGGCGATCCTCGTCAAAGACGGTTGTTCTCCTCCGCTTAAACTCATTGTACCAATATCTAACGGTTGTCATAGAAGGAGCACATTATTACTATAAAAAATAAATAAAAAAATACATTTATTTCGTTAATCAACGTTAAAATAGTGTAAAATTCTGGGCTCTAATTCAAAAGAAATATCCCCTTATTCATAAACGCCCATCAAACCTATTTTAGTTAAACAGCCGCTAAAATTTGTTTGTCTTTATGTGTCACTTTGATACATGTGCTTGTGAGACAGTGACAAAAGACTTTTTAGCTAGCGGAGATATGTCAAGTTTTATGAATAAAGGGTATAGAGTCCAAAAGTGACAAACATTCAAATTCCTCGACCGTACACGGATCGCAGGATTCATCTCGATCGTAATCAACTACACTAACAATATTAAATATATCCGACATGTTCGCAGCGGTGTTGACGAACAGACGGAGACACATGCGGGTACGGTGCACGCGGCGCTACACGCCCGGCACGTGTCAGGAGCCCGTCGGACCTGTCTGGACCTTCCTGGCCCCTATGCAGGTTTGCCAGTACGTAATAAATAAGCTTTATTTTACAAGTAGACCGTAATGGCACTTTTACAAGTCAAAATTTACTAGCGCCTATGAAACAGAAGACAACTGCCGAGGAAAACGCTGAAAACTCAAGTCTGTAATTTTTTTCCTACTTAAAATGAGCGTGAACCGACCGTTGTGTGGAAGAATAAGTAGGTATATTGCTATTTTAGTCGTGACATACTGCGTTAAGGTATATAGTTGTAATACAATAACTTTTATTATTTTTACAAGTTACATGTCCATTTATGATTTTGGTAAAACATTGTGATATTTGGATGTTTTACACGTTTAGGGCAAGTTGGTTGAAGAGGGTGTGGACTACACCCTAGAGGGGTTTATGGAAGTCCATCCATACTCAGTGAGAGTCAGAAGTAATCTGTACAACTGTGAATCTGTCGTTATTGATCATATTGCTTCCTTATAAACTAGCACATACATACATAAGCATCCATACATCTCGCAGGCTCTTAATCACTAACTTATCTTACGCACGTACTATATGTAATCAATTTAGAATTATATGTGTCTGATCGGCACATGGCTCCCCCCTTATAACAAAAAGAAATGGAATCACATTTCCTACCTATTTACAAAATAACTAAAATAAGCTAAGGAAATATTAAATCTGCATACAGTTTAGTTACATCAGTAAAATAATTAGTATGCTAGTTGAATTGATACATAGTAAAATTGAATATTCTCCATGTTATAAAATTTAATATGTGTAAAATACCCAATTGTATGATTTGAGGGAGCGGCTCGGTTGTCCAGCGCACGTGCACGCGAACCGATTCAACTCGTTCGAGGACTGCGTCAGCGTATGCCGCGAGCTCATCTACCTCTTCATGTACCTGCAGTCGTCGTTCGACAACGTGACCTTCAAGATACCCACAGAAGGTGACAGTTGCATTGCTCTAGGGTAGGCTTGAGTAGATATAGATACATGTACATATTTCACATATTTGGTCTATCAACGTTTTTTAAGGTAACGCTCGTTGCGCGGCGAGAGGCAGGGTCACCGTGTAGCGATGGATGGACTTATAATAAAATACGATTGATGATTACATGTTTAAGACTAGCTCATTATAGCATGATACATGACTTATATCAAGACATACACCACAAGGACTATAAAATTTCATCCAGGATCGAAAGGAACTTCTTTTGCACGGATAAATAACTATATAAATGAATAACTAATTATTTGGGGCCAATTTTACACAAATGGACGTAGTCTCATTACCATATACCAGGGGTGTTCAATAAGTAATGAGAATGATAATGACGCAGAGATATTTAAATAAAATCTATTTTATTTTTCATTATAGTCATCTTTCAGGAGTATATACTTACAATATCAATATCTAAATATAAAATTTTCTTTCTAAAAATTTTTTATCATGAACCTTTAAAAATGTTATACTGCAACCATCACTGCGTCATCATCTTTAAATTTCTAACTTCTGGGGTGTTCTTTTAGGCTCGAAAATAGGTAGAAATCGCTAGGAGGGAGGTCTGGTGAACATGGAGGTTGCTTCATCATTGATTTAAGCGAGCATTTTTAATGGCAGCCATCGCAACCTTAGACTTATCCGCTGAAACTTTACCTTGGTGAAACAGAACATCCTTTGAACATTTGCCTCGACGTTCGTCGCGTATAACGTCACGCATTTTTATATTGGTTCTGTGTATAATATCCCTGTAGTAGTGGCTCCATGATTAGATAATTATCACCCCTTGGTGATCCCAGAAAAAAAGAGCCCTACCTTACCGGAGGATGGAATTCCCTTACATTTCTCAGCACTCTCAGATGATGGCCACTTACAAGTCATAAACTGCTGTTTAGTTTCTGGATCTTAACGGAGAAGTCACATTTCATCCATATTAGTTATGAGTCGAGACAAAAATCTGTCAGAATCTTGTCAGAGTCAATTGTAGTATTAGCTCAACCTTTTTAAAAATTTCATGTTGTGTATCCGACAACCACAGGGCCCGATCACGGAGGGCGACCGGCGGGAATGAACGCCATCTACAACGAACTTATCGACAAAGGGGACGACTCGGACGACGAGGACACAAACGATGACGACGCTCCGGATATCGACCATGTGTTAGTTTACCCCATCTACTGTAATAGTTCCAGTGGCGGCCTTAGACATTGTGCGGCTCCGGGCAGCCCCGGTACATCAGATCTTTGCAAAGCCCATAATTGGGTTGTTGCGTCGTTACCCGTCGTTGCGCGAGGGCCTGGGTGGTTGCACCCACCCCATAAGGTTGCCACTGCCACTGACTATGTATAAGGCTCGAGCGATCCGTGACGGCGGATACAAGCGCCATCTACGAGTTAATGGACCGAGGGAACGATTCGAGCGACGAGGGTACTGATGCTGACGACGTTTCTAATATACAGCGTGGTCAGGACGAACCCAAAGAATATTACTAGCGCATTCTTGAGGTCATCATCATCATATCAGCCGAAAGACGTCCACTGCTGGACATAGGCCTCTCCCAAAGAGTGCCATAATGACCGGTCCTGCGCCACCCGCACCCAGCGGACTCCCGCGACCTTTACCACGTCATCAGTCCACCTTGTGGGCATGGGTGTTCATGAGGTCGTAATAATAAAACTAGTGGGTCTGTGAACTGCAGACCATGCGAGTCTTTTATTTAACTTTTCCAAAAACTGACTCGACAGAAAATTCTATATAATTACCGAACCCGCTCACAATATAATATTTCACGAGAAGGCCGACTGTACTAAGCTACCAGTAACCATCTGTTGAAGGGGCCTATTTTAATGAAATTGCAAGGTTTTCAAACCACACACTCACTATGTTCGAAACGTTTCATTTTGACGGTTTTACCTACACATGTTTGCCGCCAAGTGAACTTCTGAAACAGTTACAGACGCTACATGGACGAAGCGATATCGGCCGTATCATGGGACCAACTGTCTGCCCAGGAATGGGAGCCAGATTATTCCGACGAGCAAACGACGAGCGCAGAGCCGAGCGACGACCGACCGCCGCTGCCGTCGCGCGAGGAGCTGACGCCAGACGATGATCTCAGAGAGCCCGATATTGACAAGTTTCCAGAATAATAAAATAGTATATTATGCAACTGGTGTATAAGTAGGGTATAAAAAGGCGAGTGGTGTGGGTTGCGATGTGAGCCTTGGCGAACATCGCAAGTAAAGACACCACGAGTCTTTTTATACCAGTTATACACCGTTGCATACAATACTTTTTCTATGACTCATTTCAAATAAAAAGTAAGTATTTTTCACTTTTCATGCGCCATATTTTCCCTTAATAGTTGTTCAACTTACCTACGCAATTTCTTCAGTAATTCTATATAACTTCTTCGTGGATTTTGAAAAGAATCAACGTACCTACACATTTTCTTCATGAACACAAAAATATGACACTTTGTTTATCTTTTTTTTTAATTTGCTACTTGGAATCCGACTGAATTCAAATCCGCATCGAATCTCAACTGTTTCATTTTCATAAATATATCCGAAAATAGATAAAACTTGTTAAACAACACAATAAAGATGATAAATGTATGTATTTATATTAGTGTAATAAAATATTATGCATTAATTAATATTTATATTAGAGTTCATGATTGCGTAAGACGAGAAAAAAAGTACGGGAGTAGAAAAAAGTTCTTTGATAAGTTTTTTTTTATTGACTTCAAACTTTCGTGAGTATTCAATAACTGCGGGCGCCATGTTATGAACTCTCCAAGTTTTCCTTCAGATAACTATAGTCTGTCTATTTTGTCCTAAAGGTTGGCTGAAAGGATTATCATGAAACTGGGTATACAACGAGTTAATAGCCTGGATTAAACCGTCGTCTCCCGGCGAAAAAATAGTATATTATGCAACTGGTGTATAAGAAGGGTATAAAAAGGCGAGTGGTGTGGGTTACGATGTAAGCCTTGGCGAACATCGCAAGTAAAGACACCACGAACCTTTTTATACCAGGTGAGCATGACAATTTAAATTTCACTGTCAAATGTTGTGAATTATACAGGGTGGTAGTCGCCTGTGGGAGTGTTAGCCTGGCCGTAATCTAGTACACAGAGTGGTACTCACCTGCGGGCGTGTTCGCCTGGCTGGCCACGAACAGGCTCTGCACGTAGGCGCCGAGTGCGTTGACTATGTCCTGGAAGATGTTGGTCGCGTGCGGCCGCAGGTCGTAGCACGAGCAGAATGACACCAGTAATTCTGTTTAAAAAACAAACGGGTATATGGTATGGTTGACTATTCAAAATTCAAGATTTCCTTATTTTTCGGAATATGGTAACAGGGTGAAATCTTAAAAAAATAAAATCACGATCCGTATTTGTTTTATACTCACTGGGCTGTATGGTCATCTTGTGGAGCACCTCCAGCGCCAAAGCCCGCTGCCACAGCGGCTTGTCCGGATCCAGGAACTTGATGGTCAGCGACAGGAATATCTCGCACTCTGTCACCTATCATCAACGATAATGTTTGACTTAATAACACGATTATGAATTTTGAGTTTGACATAATCTTGAACCCGTCAATCCTACTAATATTATAACCACTCAGACGTTCAAGGAAACTATAGTATCCAAAAAAATAAACGCTCACCCGTCCGGCCCGCAGACCCAATATGCCCTGTCACGTCCAGCCCTGATCAGCTGCGCGCCGGGCAGCGCTCCCGCCCCGATTTCTTGATAAAAATGATGATTGCTAATCAACCACATACACTGCAGCTAAGACAATCATATTTCCGTGTAGATGAAAGTATACAGATTACAATACTAAGTTGTTAAATTTAAAATGTTCAGTTTAGGACCCCGAAAATTGATTTTACGATTACAACATGTTTACCTTTATCACACTGTAAAATATACACACATGATATATAACAATCCACAATTTATGTAATTATAATGAAAATACTGCGACATAACTGAGGAGCCGATAAAAAAACACTCACTAGAACACAAATACGTCCGAGCACAGATAAAACAATTTTTTTTTCTACTCCTATGACTGCCATTCACCGCCATCTCAATGTTTTTAGGTGAAATATTACCTTAGCTACGACTCTGTGTTTACACTTTATCAGAATAAAGTCGAGTAAATCCACTAGATGGCATTTATTTCAAGCCGCACTATTGGAAACGAAAGCATCCATTGGCGTAAGACGCTACTTATTTTTTGGATACTAAAGTATCCATGGGCGTAAGAGCGGATATTGGTTTTGGAGCCGGACGTCTGAGTGGATAAATGCGAGATGTTTGTTACTCAATCACGCAAAAACGACTGAACGGATAATTATGAAACTTGTTATACAACTGATGTGTATCAATGGTATAGGAAGCGTGTTTACCAGCAGCGAGTGGTACTGGTGCACCAGCACGAGCACGAGCCGCAGCAGGCGCATGGTGACGGGGTAGTGCGGGCGCTCGGCGCCGCCCGGGCTGGCCTGCGCGTGCGCGTGCGCGTGCGCCGGCGCCGGCGCCGCGCCCGGGATGTGCAGCGCCGTGAACGCGGCCCTGCGAGTGGGGAACAACACGGCTATCGGAACAATAGCAGGGGCAGCCCGCTCCGTGATTGTGTCGCGCCGCTGCACGCTACAAGTACACGCGGCCATTGTGGCTCGCACCCGACGGGTGCGATTAGAAAGTGATGTAGCGAGTAGAAGTGCGTGTGATAGAAAAAGATGGCCACGTTTGTCATAAGTAAACGGGGTATTTGTTAACGGTGTGCCTTCTGTACGTAGTATTACTTATTCTGTGACAATTTACTTTATGACTATAAAAATACCAACAGTATAGCGAATGTTTGTAGTCCCTATGTACTATTTATTGTAATAATTTGATGGTTTTCTATCCATATGAACACATTACGTTATATTTCATCATCCTTATTCATCTACCCCTACCCTATTTATATAAGTCAGACACGGAACAGAAACAACTTTAAACTGCAACTCCAAATCTCGTTCTTTAAAGTAGTCCATTTCTGCTCTAGAGCAGAAAAGTATTAAAAAATAAACAGTATGGTGAATCGAAGTTACATTGGGCAACGGCAGTAACTTATACAGAGTAAAGATTCTATAGAGATCCTGAGAGATGCAGATAAATTGAAAAGTGAAACTATGACAAGCACAACAAATGATATGTCTCTCACTGTCGCTCTTATACATAAAGTTGTATACGACCATCTCGCTCGGTAGTAGTATTGTTATTTGATGTCGAGGCTGGTTAGTTTGAGCGTAAGTACGATTAATTCAGATTCAGAACATGTTAGTGCATATTTAGCATTTTTTTAGTCTCCTCGTATTCGAAATGAAAAGCAGAGTGTTAACTCGGGTGAAGCCACCTATTTAAGCCTCGAACTATTGGCGCTCGAACGAACTCGTCCGGTATGGGTAGCTTTCAACCCTCGGTTAACAATCTATAGGAACACGGGACGGGAAGTTATTGGTTGCTCAACAGGCCCTAACCGGGTACCCTCCCACGCATATATCAATAATTATAACAAATGGACAGCTAATCTAAACTAGGATTGACAGATGTTTCTGAACAGTGATTTTTATTTGCTTTACATTAGGTTCATATTTACCTGTATTTAACATTTGGTGAAAATAGCCTAATAATCAACGCGCAAACATGTTCCTTTAACAAAAACCTAAATTCCGATATCTGAAACAAAAGAATATCGACATTACTGACACAAATAGATTAAAATCTTATTATAAAAGTCATAACATCGAAAGTCGTCTGACATACCTTGAAGAATACGGGTGAAAAGTCCGTTAATACTGTATCTAAAAGTTCTAATCCGAAAGTCTTTGGCACATCCGAGATCCCGACGAGCCAGTTCGCCGCATCGCCGTTCACTAGTTGTATTATATCCTGAAAATAGTTAATTAATTGCATTAAGTCCCCCTTTGTTACAATCATAAATGGTTCGTGCGATATAGTTTAAAATAATCCTACTAATACCTACCCGCAAAACTGAACCGATTATGATAAAACTAGGTATACAACGAGTTTATAGCCTGGATTAACATATAGAATACCTTTTATCACGAAATCATCCCTCGAAATGATGAAACAGGGCGTGGACGATTATGCGCACGAAATATTTCCTTCAGTTTCCACGATTATTTTTATTACTCATTAAATATAACTATTTAAACGTATTTTTATCGCAGGATGCATTTAATACATAATGTACGGAGCGATAAAATCCGATTCAATTGTTTTATTTCACGAAAACTTCTACGTAAACTAGTGGCTCTGTGAGCTGTAGACCTCGTGAGTGAGTTTTTTATCATTTCCAAAATCTGACATTATAAAAAAGATCAATTATGAACATCGAACCTCATAACAAAATTTCACGAAAAGCGGTTGAAAAATGTGACCTGTAGAGGAGAACAAAACGAAATTCGGACGCAGAAACTTACAAAATCTTTGAAATAAAAATTGTTTTTGAAAATTTCCAAAAAACTCTATATAACTATCGAACCTGCTCACGAAATTTCACGAGAATCGGTTGAGAATTGCGACTTGTAGACGAGAACAACCGGAAATCCGGAATCTGGACATTCGAAAGCATCTTTGTTGAAGCTAAAGCAGAGACCTTCGTTTCACTCGGTCAATGACCGGATTTAACACAGTTTGTTACTAAAAAAAAATAGGTCAGTTTTTATTATAATAAAAAACAGATGCGGTAGACCGTAGTGTGTACCAGAGCGTATTTTTTAAAAGGATTAATACTTTCGAAGAAAAGAAATGAGTTGGGGATACAACCTTGCCTGTTTGAAACTTACTTGTAAAATGAGGTAGGCGTCCACCGCGCATGGCTTCATCTCTTTAGGTGCCTTGCTGTTCGTTTGCGGTCTCACATCAGCTGGGTTCACCTTAAGTGTACCTGAAACGAGTTTTATCAATATAGATTTCAGCCAAAACATATTTAGTTGAGACAAGTTTTTGCTACCGACTGCATTTTTCTATAGTTCAAATAATTATCAGTTCTGTGGAAGACTATAGAAGAAGGATTGCATTGCGATGGACTAACGCGAGGAAGAAAGCTGCAGAATACAGCCTTTCTCATACAGTCCATTTGATTAAAAAACTGAACTGCACGGAGGGCAACTGGAATTATTATCTACAACATTACCAATAAATGAAACACGAAGATACACAGTAAATATCATGCTTCAAACTTATTTTTGCCATTTTTTTGCTATTAGATAGATCAAGACTAAAATTTGGACGCTGTTTGACGTGAAGTGACTTCTTTCCAAGGCCATTCCAGTGCAAATGACCCCTTCTA
The DNA here is from genome assembly GCA_963556455.1 of Epiblema foenella. Taxonomy (NCBI): domain Eukaryota; kingdom Metazoa; phylum Arthropoda; class Insecta; order Lepidoptera; family Tortricidae; genus Epiblema; species Epiblema foenella. The sequence continues at coordinate 12,099,528 of OY747116.1, read as the reverse complement.
ACACGCGTGAGTTTTTAGCTTGAAAATGGCCGTTTTGGACTGATGTTTGAAATGATATTTCTTAATGAAAAATCCAAAAACTACATTTCAAGTCAATGTCATATGGTCGCAATAGTCCTGTTCTAGATAGTAACATTGATAAAATGGCAAAATGCGTGTCAATTCAAACTCTCTCAATTTTTAACTGATAAGGACCGCTAATCATATTTTAATGTCCGCTCACCATTGGCCTCGGCTAGAGCGCGCTCGAACACCAGCGCGACCAGCTGCCGGACCGTGGCGGCGGCCGCGTGGCACGTGCTCACGTCGCGCGTCTCGCTGCTGGTCACCATGCGCATGCACATCACCATTGTCTACACATGAAAAAAAAATTGTATGAGTCAACGCGACTGGTAATTATAATACAATACAAATCCGGGTCGGCAACGCGCGAGTAACGCCTCTGGTGCTGCAAGCGTCTATAGACGACGGTAACCACTTACCATCAGAGGTGGGCTGTCAGCTTGTTTGCCACCGACGTGGTATAAAAAAAATACGGATCGGAAGGCGCAGCGTGGGTAGGCCAGGCCACCCACAAAATCAAAATCAAAACATTTATTCTGCAAATAAGCCTCAAGGGCACTTTTACAAGTCAAAATCTATAATAATCAAAGTATCATTAATTAAATGTCAAAAATAAGACTAAGAAACCAAAAACAATCGAGATTTGTTAGAGATGTATAAGGTCTCTAAGCGTCAAGACAAGGTGAACTGATGACCTGGTAAAGGTCGCGGGAGTCCGCTGGATGCGGGTGGCGCAGGACCGGTCACTATGGCACTCTTTGGGGGAGGCCTATGTCCAGCAGTGGACGTCTTTCGATGATGACAATACAAATATTCTATATTGCTCACCAAAAAAAGAGTACACAAAAGAAAATAGGATTAAAATTAAACATGTATGGTAAACAACAGGCGGTCATAGCGCTGACAAGATATCTCTTCCAGACAACCTTTGGGTGGTGGAGACACAACATGATAATTTACCATGAGTAGCTGAAACAGAAATGCTAAGTACATCTTACCTTCTCACCATAAGAAAGATCACACACTTATATAAATACATAAATATGTAAACCTACATAAACATACAAATACAATATTGAGATAATAAAGAAACAAATGGCATCGACAGCGTTAACAGTCTTAAAAACCGACCAAGTGCGAGTCGGACTCCGTTCCTCTTCCGTACTCTCCGGTTCCGTACCATTATCCATGAGAACGGCAAATAAAACACCTTGGTTGTGTGGGAGCCCCCTTAAATATTTATACTATTCTATTTTTTAGTATTTGTTGTTATAGCAACAACAGAAATACATCATCTATTCTGTGAAATTTTCAGCTAACTATAACGGTTGATGAGATACAGCCTGGTGACAGACGGACAAACAGACGGACGGACGGACAGACAGCAAAGTCTTACCCTTGTGGTACGGAACCGTAAAACGACAAACTTCTATAAGTAACACTGTTTTTTACAAGACTTACTTTCAGAGCATGAAAGCTACATAAGAAATTATTGATGAATATCCTAAGTCCATGATCTCTCAGAATCAGCGATATCTTAAAATGTGTGTGGCGGTTGGTGTCTCACACTTTTGCCGGTCTAGCACCCTTTCGAACAGTGTCTGGAGTCGAACTGAGTCCGTAAAGTTCGTATCCTACCAGCTTGCCAAAACGAATGGTAGTTTGACGCTACACCACTAGTCTGGATTTTAACTCACCCTCGCCAGGGTGTCTCCATGCACCAGCTCCGACGTGGTCATAAGCAGGGCTGCTGTTTGCAGCAGCTTCAACTCCAGCACTCCGGCCTGCCCCAGCGTGTAGAGGCAGTCGACGACATGTCGGGCACCCTTCGCGTCGATGCCTTGCTGGGCTATTAGCCGCTGTATCGTGCCGAGGCAGAACTGGAACAAAAGGATTTGTAACGATGGACGGCTGAGCGGAATCGAGTCCGTCTCTAGGCAGGCAATCTAAAAAAAATGTTCTGAAACTTATCTTGTGTGGTATCAAATGAAAGGACATTCTGAGTCGATTTTAAAAATATATCATATCATTTCAGTCACTTGTTTCAAATGAAAATCATTTTCAAAACATACCAAGTTTGGGCTCCTCCTAATACGATACGGTTAAATATTTTTTTGCAACTTTTACAACTGGTTGCGAAACTTATTGGTTGCCAAAACGGCGGGAGGGCTAATATCCTCATCTGACCTCAAGCAAGCAATTTTGTAAATATTTAATTTTTTTTTAATTGTAAGGATTAAATACATTTATATGGACTAAAGATCAATCATTCTTTTGATGCCATTTTTTTTCTGATATACTAAAGATCAATCATTCTTTTGATGCCATTTTTTTTCTGAGTTTATTTGCAATCAGTGCATAACTTTTAGCAAATGTGTTCAAGGCTTATAGGCCTATAAGCCTTTGACACCATTTGCAGCTTACTTTGGGGTGTACCGCTAACATTATTATGGGGCCAACTATACAACATTTTAAATATTATTACAGGACAATCTTACACAAATTGAACTAGCCCCACAGTAAGCTCAAGAAGGCTTGTGTTATGGGTACTAGACGATGATACATTTAATAGATATAAATACTTAAATACATAGAAAACATCCAAGACTCAGAAACAAATATTCATGCTCATCACACAATTATTTGCCCTGACCGGGATTCGAACCCAGGACCGTCAGCATCACAGGCAGGTGCACTACCCACTAGGCTAAACCGGTCGTCATTTTGTTTCACAACTAAGTGCAATTATCTAGTAAGATAAGTAAGATAAGCTTTTATTTCCTTATAACAGGAATTACTCATTATAAATGGAATAAATGTCTCTATAAGATGCAGCAGAGCAATCTCAGTAGGAAATTTAAAGTAAACAAAAATATTTTCCGTGTTTTACATCATTTACTAGAGTGCTATCTATGCACGCTTAGCGAAAAAGCATTTTCACAATTTCAACAAGATGACACTAATAAATGATGTAAAACATGGAAAACATTTCGATTACTTTTCATTTCCAGCAGTCCAGATTGCCCCGCTGCACCATAATGCACAGTGAAATCCGGATAAATCGACAGTCAAGGGGCCGGTGATAATACGTCGCACTAACAGGACGTCGCACAAAACGGACTTATTTACTTTGAAAATGTTTGGTATGAAATCTAATGTGTGATGATTTTGAAGTCGTTAAAAGCGGTCAAATGTTATATGCGGAGTCGTTATAAGCGGATTGTACTGTATTTATATTTTTATAATTAGCTGGTTATGGCTAGCATACTTTAATGATCTTCAGGTCCTTGGACTCGCAACCCTGTACCAGTGGGTACAGTATTTGGTTGACCACCCCAAACAGCGAGGCCTGAGGGTTGTTGGCTGCCAATGACAGCTTCTCTATGGCCTCATCACATGCCTGAAAAAAAAAGATATATTTTTTAGTGAAACATGGTAGTGTAATAAATTTAATTATTGTCTATAAAATGTAATTGAACAGTGAATATACGTATACGTTGTTTTGTTGTGCTTGTGTTAGTTACCCGTACATTGCCATGTATACAGTCCTTGAATAAACATCTTATTATTATTATTACATACATAACAACTTCAACATGTCAAGCAAAGGGTCTCTCATAAGGAGACTCCACCATACATTGTTAACACCAGCAAAAGGTACCATTTTGCTCTGCACATGACGCACCATAACCCAGCATGCCAACTCTACAAATAAGTATCTCTCAGTGTGCCTAATAAACACAACTGGTGACTAGTGTTGTGAGTTAGAACTCGGTTGACACTAGTCACCAGTTATCTCGCCATAGCCCTTACACTCGGCGAGTCGTAAGGGCTATGGCGAGGGTGCTCAGTATGGTAATAGGCTAGTCAGCCTTAATGGCTGGACCCTCCAAGGCTAGGACGAGCTTTGACTCACAATACTACTGGGGACTGGATAGTTATTTTTTTAAATAAGTTCTGATTCGCACACACACTTAGAACATTAACCTCCCATCTGTTGAAGCAGGAATAAAAAAATATTTTATATTATTGGGAACAGCAAAATGTATCTAATTTTGCTAGAATAAGTGCTAATCTTTTTATTGTGTTCTTGAAAAAGTTCTCATAATATTTGATAGCATCTACAACGCTTAGGGTATATGTATAATGAGCAACAATATTAAGAAATTAACTGAAATAGAATTTCAATATTTATGGATATTAGAAGAATCATGTTTATTACCTCTTATAATTTTAATCACCAATTAAGTAAACAAATAATGACCTGCATTCTACAACTACATATACCCAAATTATGATTTTTGTAATTAAATGTTACGTGATTTAAAACTTAACTGAATTTCATCAATTTCTCCGTTTATTCAGGCGTCTACTTTTGTCTTATTTACACAACAAGTGTTAATACAAGCTAATTATGAATGTAAATGAATGGGCGGATAACTTATAAGAAAACAGTAGTTTTTCGATTAAAGGTATAGAATAAATTATACCAGTATAAAGATATAGTCCTAATGTAGTTATTGGACAGCAGTAAAAGTAGAATTAAGCTTAATACCTCTCTTATCTGAGGATATTTTTTCTTCGTTTCGAAACTGAGTGTTTTGAAGTCACTCTGCAAGACTTCCATAAACTTTTTAGTAGAGTCATCACCGGTAACTGCACTCACGAATGCCATTCTTAATTGGTATATTATAATCTAATTACTCATCTCATGTTTTAATTAAAAATCACAGAAATTGAAAATATGCCATGTACACAATCGACATCACATCATAATTTGCCGTTCAAATACTTTACTTTATACGTGGCCGTGGTTAGAAATGTATCAAATGTATTCAGTTCAACTCTTTATATAGCGTAGTGTACTAATGTAACGCAACATGAGCATAACTCATATAAAATCTTTATACGGTATTTCACTAGATTTTAATGGCATTCTTCTAAAATATTTTAATTAATAGAAAACAAGAAGCAAAAGATTCGAAAAGAAAAAGTATTTGAACACAGAACGGAAACAATCCATTACACGCAATTATAGCTTTATCTCGGTTTTTGTTTCGCTTCAGCCTGGAATGTGGAAAAGATATGAATGTTACTTGATGTTACTGAAAAGCAAAAAAAAATATTGTTTATTAAACTATAACTATGTGCTTTTATATATGTGCTGAAATTTAAAATTTAATGTCCACATTAAATTAAGATTTGCGTAGAATGTAATTTAAAAGTCAAACGTAAAAACGTATTGCCATTTTTTAATCGGTGGCAAACAAGCGTACGGAGATGGTAAGCATTCACCGCAGCCTACAGACGCCTGCAACTCCTGTCTTGGAACAGTGGGGCCTGTAAGCTAGTTTAGTAATCTGTGAGTGCCACCACACAGAACAATTATTTTTTCAATGGTAATGTTAAAGAATGACTGACCGATGATCGATGTAAACGAATTGCTTTTTGTTTTTAAAGTGAATATTTAGGTACGTCACGACTAATTTCGTAAACAAATATATAATAAAAGTAATATTAAATAAATAATAAAAGTTTTTTTTTTTATATAATACCTATCGATTTTTGCATGGTCTTGTTTTTTCCCTGCAGCAACATTTTAAATCTTTCAAGTTTACGTTACGATTACAGTTCGACAATCGATAAAAATATAATCGAGTATAAAAGCAGGTAGTACATTTATTTTCTATTCTATTCGGAGTGCGATCTTCAAAGCAATTAAAGGAGAAGAATTGAAATGAAAAGTTTAACAAGAGACGCCTATTTTATTGGTGTACCGGATACCTTTGGTTTTAATATTATAGGTATTATAATTTTTTAAAGAACTATGAAGTACTGTGTAAACATTCGCGTTATTGACTGATTCCTTCGTGTGACTTACAATAGCTCTATGTCCAATGGAAGTCTGAAGATATGCTACATGCGCAAAAAATCTATTAAATTTTTCTTTTCATAAAATCGATTCTATACGATATGCGATTATCATGACGTTTTCGAAATCGGATCGAGAGAGATCATTCATTAGTATAGATAGCTAGTAGGTATTCACATCGCGCATCTTTACAATGGTGTGATTCCAGATTTTTATTTGTAAGTATTTATAGAATCCAATATCAATTTAGACTAAGTAACTGTCTCGAGGCGACAAAACTGTTAAATGAATCCGGCCATGTCGAACAAGAGGTAAAATACGCATTCTCTGCATTGCAATTTTGCTTTGTGATCTTGACGTACTGTCATTTTCAATTTTTACTCTATTTTATTTCGCTGTACGCCATTCTTACTGCATTAAATAGAACGGCCGATGTCTGCAGATTTTAGCACGTCTTTAAATAAAGCTTGTAGACCGCGACGCGAGTGCAAGGTGCCCGGTGTCTTGCGATTTACGATCTTAGTCTTTCAGTTGGTGACACCCGCTTTCGTGTTTTTTCACGTTACATTTTTCTTCAGTGCCGGCACGTAATGTGATTTAATTGTGTTTTATGATTGTTATACATCGATCGCGGACGTTCTGACATCGTCAGTTGGTGTGTCTGGGTGGTGAGGATGTGGTTTTTGTTTACGTAGTGAGGTTTGTGACGACGGTCGTGCGCTATCGAATTAAATGTTCAATCATGTAATCAAGTGACGACGATAAACAACGCGACGTGCCTGCTCGAGTTCGTGTTTGTTTATACCATCTTTGTCCTCGCAACTGGTTCATAAATGCACTAAACATCTGCAAAACTTCAAGTAACTTTAATCTTTTTTAAATTTCCATTGGAAAATTCCTTGTTATTTTAGTGTTTTATTATAGCCTCTTGTTGTCCATCCAGGTTTTTTCCACTTTTTGTTGCTTTTACTTGTTATTTGTCCTGGATGTCCACTTGCCAATCGGCAAAGGCCCCCTCCAGCCTTCTCCACTCGTGCCTGTCTCTGGCGACCCTGCTCCATGTGACTCCAGCCACAGGCCTTATGTCGTCGTCCCACCTTTTGTGCTGCCTTCCTCTTTTCCTCTTACAGCCCCTTGGGTACCACTGGGTCACCTTTTTGCTCCACTTCTCACTTTAGTGTACAAGAGAATAAATCATGCTTTTATTACAAACTTAGATGAATCAGTGTCATTACAGATTGCAGTGTTAAGGTGTTGATAGATGCTAAAATTATCAGAAGATTTCATCTTGATTAGAGTTTCAGCATGTGTGGTAATGTTGTGTACATCTTTGAATGTGTTTTAATGTCCACGCATCATTCATTCATCATTCATCATTATCATGATATGTGTCATTTGGTATTATTACATTGTGCATGGGAAGTTTAACCGTCGTCTACCAGTCCCTGGGATCCCTACAAAATAATGCTATTGTTTATTCTTTTCGCCGGCTTAAACAAATTTAAAGTAGTTTAAACCAATTAAATTTGAAAGTTAAACTGATTTCATAGTTTGATAATAACTGACAGCTCCCATGTGGATCCTTTAGTATCTACTTCTCATATACATATATTGTATACTCAGTGTTACATAAATTTTGATACACAAGAATGGAATGTGAATCTATCTTTTTCAAAATCTAACCCCCTTATTCATAAAAATTAACAAACCTCTGCTAACTAAAATGTGTTGCGTCCCTTTCCCACAAACACAAATGTCAAAGTGGCAGATAAAGACACTGTTTTAGCTAATATGGTTTGCTGAATGTTTATTAATAAGATGGGAAAGAGTTACACATTGTATTATTACCTGATAGCAGTTACCATGTAACCATTTTATGTATCAAGAATTTATTATTCAAAACAAGACCCTATTATAATTATAACTCTCTGAGCACACATATCTATTTTGAGATGAATAAGCCACTATTCGACAGCTATTTACCATCTTATCAAGCTAATTGGAATGAGGTAAATATAGCACTCATACATGCTGGTGATAACTAGTTTGTGAGATAACTGATGTTCGCAGTGACCTGTAACAAGTAGCACGCGGAACACCATGTACGGAGTGATAGTCAGCTTCTGTTGCATGTACTACATACATTTATCACAAATTTCCTCATGTATTAATAATAATAATAAAATGCTTTATTGTGTGCTACATGGAGAATTATTACAATGACAAAACATGAACAGGACTATGTATTTGTAATATTCTTCACGAACGGCACAGGACCGGTCTAAATGGCGAGCCTTGGGGGAGGCCTATGTTCAGCAGTGGACGTCTTTCGGCTGAAATGATGATGATGATGAATATTCTCCATGTATTTCTCTTGCATGTCTTTTGACTCCTAGACATGACATTACAGTAACTAATTATTTGGTGGTTAGAAATGAAAGAAATGAGGCAGCCATGGCACTTTTACAAGTCAAAAACTTGAACAATAGTAGACCTTTGTCTTGGTCTTCCCCTACCTCTTCCTACCTTCCATAATAGTTTAGCTGTCATGTTATAAAGCTTGTCTTGATTGGCTGTCATGACATCTAAATGTTGAATGGGAAAAAAATCGAAGAAAAGATAAAGTTTTGTAGTATATCCCTCTCTATCGCACTTAATAATTCAACAGAGAGAAAGATACTTCATTTTTGGTTCATGGTGAGACCTCTTAGACTGTCAGCGAATATAATAATCAACATCAACAGTGGGGTTTCATTTTGCTAGTATAAAGTTTTCAGCTCTTTTCAAATCCATATGTGTGAAAAGGATATAGTTATTGATGACTGTTCAGATACACTGTATGTACTATAATGTTTATAAATACACCTGTGATTTCTCGTAATTTTAAATTTTTCCCTCCTTTGTTTCAGATAACATCTAGCAACCTAATTAAGCAATACTTTTTCCAAATCTTCCTAAAGACTGTTTTTAAGGTTTAGTTTCCCGCAGCGAGATAGGAGAGCAGAGATGCCAACATTGAGAGAGATACAAAAGACGGAATTAGTTATTTATTTTACTAGTATTAATTATTTTTAAAGACATGTTCTAGTTATCGCATCTAGTGTTCTATAATAACCACAGCTCCATTAAATCAAATTTACTTTAGAAAGAAATGAAATATATAAAACTTTGAGATTTCGCTGGTACTATTATTTGTATGATTAACCGAAATGAACTTTCACGAATATAATTTCAAGATTAAAACGAAAGATTAACAGAGAGGAAATCATTTGATGGACCAAAATGGACAATATGACTTCGAACGTTACTTTGAGGAACAAACAAAGGAAAGACAATCTGATAACCCGGAAGCAGGATAAGAGTCCAGAGAAGAGTATCCGGGGGACTCGGGGAGCTTACCGGGCAGTGGCCTCGACTTCCAAGAGGGATGAGGAGGATTCGGACCGTCTGGACCGGTCCAAGAAGTTCATATCGCAGAATAAGCCCGGGTACGGGCTGGGGAAGAGGCCGGACTTCTCTCTCAAGAACAGGAACGTGCATTTAGCCTCGTCGCGATATGGACAGGTGAGTGACAAGCATTAGCAGTAAGAAAAGGTCCATCACTTGTAAAATTTCATGTCATTTAGTTTTGAAAGGGTCTGCAATGCGCATGGCAAACCCTCTGGCAAGCGTCCATCGACTATGGAGACCGCTTAACATCAGGCGGCCCTTACGCTGGTTTGCTGCCGATGTAAATTTCTTTTTACAACAATTCCACAATCCAGAGACCCGATTCTGGTCAGATTTACAACAATTTTGACAAGTGGCGAACCTCAGTTTCTCAACAATACAAATTGGTAAAGTGACAAAGGCTTTTCACAATCAAAGCTGGTATTGATTTCCTGTACCTGTATATTAACACTTAACATATCATTTCTATCTCTTATTTCAGAACAATGTGGTATTTCACAATTCTTGTGTCTAAGAACATTTTGTGTACTGCTAGTTAATTCGAGCGACAGAAAGGGACACGAATGACCTTTTCGCGGTCGCCGCTTAGGTCTTCGACCACTCATGATTTGTTTTATTACTTATACCACGCATAAAATTGAATTATACCAAAATCATTTTTATAACATTTTCGGGAGGATGAATAGATTCACTTAGGCCGGGTTTTATAAAGATCCGTTAGACCAAATGTCAGAACAAATTTCAGTAACTCAGTACATTTTTTGACATAACAAACCGACATAAGGTCTAACGGATCTTTATAAAACCGGGCCTTACTGAATGTGCTCCTATTTTACCCCATCAAGAACAATACGCAACAATGTAACGTACTGTTTTTACGTAAATCTATATATCAACAAATGGGGAATTCCTACCTACTTGATATGGTGAGAATTTCCGTCAAGGTATTCTAGTTATAGGGTCAATGGCCGCTTGAATATAAATATTTCCTATTGAATATAACTAAAAATATTTAGCGGGCATTAAGGACCAGTGGGTATCTGTATCGTTCACTTTCACTTTCGTGTTATACACTATATGAGTGAAAGGGACGGCACGATACAAATTTCGGAGTAGCCCCACTGAAATAAATTACTGAATTTACTTCCATCTTTCTTAAATCAGTGTAGCCGAGCAATTAAGGCACGCGACTTTCAATCGCGAAGTAGCGGGTTCGAAATCTGAGTTAGAAAAAAAAACGGTTTTGGCATTGTAAAGTCAGCATCAAAGGTAACTACGGATATGAAGAGCTCAAAAGCTCTTATTCCCTTACAATAAAGATTTTATACATCTTCCTATGCTAAGCTATTTTTGATGTTGACTGTACAGCTATAGCGGTTGAAATCTAACTGTCGGGTCATCGTATGAATCTCTACTTATTTGCCGTGTTACACGGCGACCCTAAGGGGTAATTACAGAAACCATCAAACGGACACAAGTCTGTTTTATCTGACACTCAATTAAGATACTAAAGCGAAGTCCAATTTTAGGCGAAGTTGTTTGACAAGTCAACATGCACAAATGTTGCCACAGTATGGCCAGTGCTGTACATATCGATATTATTTAATTTATCGGGTACCCCAACGTGCTTGCCGAGAACATCGAAAATACTTAGTAGTGTGTCTTTCAATCTAATATGCTCTGAATTTGTCAGATTAAAATAATTTGTAAATCTTATGAATATGATTTATTGATATTTGAAGGAAATCATATTTAAATACTACTTTTGTCCCGCTTAATGAGCTTTTACTGGCCGGAAACTTGAAAGCTCATAAATTGTTATAAGTTTGGTAGTTGGTACAATTATACTTATTTTTTATCGATATATACCGTCACAATTTTTTTCTGCTTCTGGCAACATCTTATCTGTCAGTTTACTTCGCCTAACGAGGGCTACCGTTTAAATATCGAACATCCCGCATTGTTGCGCAGTCCCGTTTTGTTCTGAAAAAAAGGGAGGACATAAGTTTCTGAAAGACAAAACTGTCTCAAAGCATTGACAGTCATTGACCCGTAACTCATATTTGCCATAATCAAGCTCAGGTATTGCAAAATAGTCACCATATTGTTCCAATTAGATATTAACCCGCGTAGCGCAACCACAAACAGTAACATTTGATATTTTGGAGACCTCACGCTACACTAGCGCCTCTAGCAGCGAATTCATACGCGGTAGCCCTCATTGTGGACTTTACCTTAATAACTATTGCGTAAGGCTCAAATTAGCGTTACCTGTCCCGTGAACTGGGGTCGCTCTGGCGCTCAGGTACAATTTTGGCAATGGGCCAGATTCACCCTGCAATCGTTATCATTGCTATGTACCCAAAATGGTACAGTTTTACTACGAGATCCATGTCGTTTAGGACTTTTTGGAAGTTGTATATGCTTGACCGAATTGAGTAGACCTTGTTGCGTGTAAGTAGAGTTAAGAATTGGCCAGTCGATAAAAGGCGTCAGCGGAATTACGTAAAAAATCTGGGCCATCTAGCTAGGATTATGACGTACATGTAACTCGATTCATCATTGGCGTAGGTATATACGTCCGATTGTATCGAGGGTACAGGCCTTATGACGTTTTGTATGGACGATAGGGAATTTGCCTTAGTCCTCATGTTTTACGGAGTAGTGCCCGTTCGCTTCGAGTTGGCCGTTTCTTCCTGTCCCGATACTCATACCGCACCCCGCCTCACGCCTCGCTCAGAGCCGAGCGGGGTGAGGGTGTAGGTAAATATGTCACGAGGGAGCGGCCAACTTGAAGCGAACGGGGTTGTATGTTTTGTGAACCGACTTCTCAAGGGTCCTATTTCTTCGTAGACTAGGGTTGCCATAAATATGGGGACAAAGACCGGGACAATAGAGAAAAGGTGGTGTAGGTAGGTATAGATAAAAAAGGAAAAGTCGAATGGACTTCATCAGCGCTTGCCTCATCCTGAAAGTCAAAGGATAGCAGGCGTGGTAGTGGGGCTGGTGCTACGTGCGATGCCGCTGCGCAGGCACTGTTTGATTTAATTTGTGGGCTCATTAGCGACTGTAGGTAATATGTGCATGCATGCTTATTTACCTAGTGAAGGACCAGCCTTACTAATTAACTAGGGTTTTCAAACCGGGTCAATCTGCATAATGGCCGGGGCACTGGACACCGTGTTCCAAACCGGAACATGTCCAGTCGCACCGGGACGTATGGCAACCCTATCGTAGACTTATATAATGCCAATGAATGCGCGCAGCTTTAAAAACATATGACGAGACATACAGTCGCCTGTATTGAAACTTGTGCATGAGATGACGTTGCTATCTCTAGTTGCTACTGCTAGTGTGCCATATCTTTTATGGCATCAGTCGTCACTTTATTTTATCATCAAATAACGAGCACGTGAATTGATTCCGGTTCCATTGACGTTAAATGTAGAATTTTAGATCAAATCTCAATTTACACACCTTAATCATATCACAATGCGATCCGATCTCCAAATGACTCACGCAGGTCAGGACATCCAAGTGGGCACCAGGTCAATTGTAGTGTTAAATCAATAAAGACGTAAGTGCCTTGTACGAGATCAGGAACTCTGTCATTTTTCTACTACAGTTCTGAATCTGAGTAAGTCAAATCTATTATGATTTAGCAATTGTGGGCCAGTATTTTTCACCGGTCGTATTATGGTTGGGTATTTTATTGATCGAGTTTAGTGTTCAGTGCTTCGGTGGCTGGGTGAGGATTTTATTTATCCGACTCTATTTTCTCTCGGCTTTGTTCCCAAAAAAATTAAAGTGTAATTGCCTTCTCGATCTCTAATAGAATTTTCAATCAAAGTGAATTTATGGCCACAGATGGGATTACTAATACATCATTATCAATAATACATTCTTAACTAACACTAAACGCTCGTCTCGTAGGCACTTTTCGCTACATACACTTTTTTTTAACCTGACTGTGTTGATAGGATTGCGCGGTTGGAGAGTTGCCTGGGGAAAATCCAGGGGAAAACCTCTCCGACACGACCACGCTTTTTCCCATGTAATGGCTACGAGTGTAGCGAAACGAGTTGGCAGTTTTAAAACAAATGCCGCACGCCTAATAGAGAGCTAAAGGAAACACGTCGTATTTGACATTTTACCCACCCCACTGTGCAGTGTGCTTCGCTTTCATCCCAAATATTGCAATATTCACTATTCAGGGTTTCACAACCTTTTCCAGTTCAGCTATTTTCGAATCAAAAACAATGCACGGCACTTAAGTTTGACAGGGCTGTATTTAAATTCAAAGAAAAAAGATATTTTGAAACACGTCAACCGCATTTTTTACCAAGGTTTAGTGCTTCGTACATTGTAGAAGCTCAATAGACTTTAGTGGCGAACCTATAATAAAAACACTATTAGCCCATTGTATATGACACATTGTATTTTACGAGTGCCGCTGAATGGCTTAATTCCAGAGTAATTTATGACGCTCTCGGAAAAAACTTAGAACCTGAGTACTATGTTTTGTTGTTTACTTATTGCGCATTGTCAATTTGTCTCACTGAAATTTACTCACACATATAGCTGTTTAAATAGTAAACACACCATTAGGTACTATATAGTACTATATTATTAAATAATAAATAAAGTAATAAATATTTGTGGACAAAGCTATGGGTACTAGGCGACGATATGTTCATAAAGACTTGTAGATACTTAAATACGCAGAAAACATCCAAGACTCAGGAACAAATATTCCTGTTCTTCACACAAATAAATGCCCTGACGGGAATCGAACCCGGGACCTCCAGCTTCGCAGATAGGGTCACTACCAATTAGGCTAAAGCGGTCGTCAATTATTCTATATTTTAGACAGGCATTATTATGATATTATTTGATAACAGTATATTGACAGGCTCATCTGCCTACTGCCTACTGCCGCTGCGACTGTGATGCAATGCGGATAGGGAAAAATCTGCCTTCCTCTTTCTGATCTGAATGAGACAGGAATCGCTGAGTTGCATGAGATACAACTTGGCAGCAATTTGTGCCAGCCCATGATACAATAATATACTGCGCCTATGGAAAATTTGGCAAAATTAATGGAGAACTTTTATCTATCAGGATATGTAGGTTATAGGACAAAGTTCAATTTTATCTACTCTCTCCCCCCCCCCCCTCCGGGACGAGCGTTTTCTATTTTCTTAAATAATTTCAAAAATGTTTATCTTAAAATTATGAAAAAAATATATTTGATATCCTCATAATGTACCCTTTCATTTGATATGTCACACGATATAGTTTGCGATTTTTTTTTTAATATTATTTACACCCCACAAGTACCTCCCATGTTTAAAAATTTATTTATTTACGTAACACATCCGTATTTGGGACACCGATTTACATATGTGTGCCAAATTTCAACTCAATCAGCCCAGTAATTTTGGAGAAAATTGACTGTGATAAACGGACGGATACACACACAGTCGAATTAGTCGAGTCCGTTTATTACAGTCAATTTTCCCACACACATACATATATATGTATTTAGGACAAAATATGTTTGTGTTAGATTAAGCCTTAAGCCATGTGCTAGCCCACCTGTTTAAAATAAAAACTTTGGCTACGTTGGCTTACCCCGCCTACCTGCAGTGTTTTCTTGTCAGTCTGTCCATCTATATGTACGATCGTTGTAACGTTTAGCACTCTACACGCCCATTCTGTAATGAGGGTCGCAGGGCATACTACAAATGTCTGTAGTATTGTGCACATTGTCAAGTTTACGAGCACGTGCTTTAGTAAACACGACACGTGATGTCTGTCGCTTCGTCCTTCCTCACTTCTAATCTCGGAAAATCTTGCTGACATTTCTTTATTTTAGCATAGTCAAGTCAATAGTCATAATATAACTGATTCATTTAATTTCGAACTCTGGTAAATCAATGCTGTAATTTTTTAAGATTTTCATATAAAATAAAAGGGTGAAGATCTAGTTTTGTTACAGATTAATCGGTTAAGTATAATGTCGTGTGGTTTTTGAGAAAAATACAGTTAAAATCATAATATTTTATCAAAATTAGATGAATCCATATGACAATTTTTTCAAAAGTGGGTAAGTCCATCCAAGCCAATCAGCGAAAGAAGTTTGTTCAACACGGTCAGTTGACGTAATAATTCTAATTGTATTTTTTTTTTCAAATCTAGATAAATCCAAGTCTGTTAAATCAAAATTATACAAATCCACACTGAGTTTTTCCGATGAAAGATAAATTACAATCGATTATATCAAATGAAGGTAAATCTAACCAAAATTTTATTTGTTGTATAAAATAGATGGTTTTAATGCTTAATTTTCCGAACAGATCGCTTTCTTTCATGCTTTAGCCATAATAAAAAAAACTGGCCAAGTGCGAGTCGGACTCGCACACGAAGGGTTCCGTACCATTATTATAAAAACGGCAAAAAAAATCGTGTGTTGTATGGGAGCCCCCTTAAATATTTATTTAATTCTGTTTTTTAGCGGCAACAGTGAAAATTTCAACTGCCTGACTATCACGGTTTATGAGATACAGCCTGGTGACAGACGGATAGATAGACAGACAGACGGACGGACGGATAGCGGAGTCTTAGTAATAGGGTGCCGTTTTACCCTTTGGGTACGGACCCCTAAAGAGAGGAGCGCGTCTTTGAAGCAAGGTGCTGTACAAAGTCATAAAAGTATATACGTTGCCAAAACTACAAAAATATCTGCACACTCTTACGCTCTTGTTCTGCTACATGTTCGCATATTTATGGAACATTGTCCGGATCGAAATTTTCGATTTTGACTGTAACATTTCATAGTTATCATCTCAACAACGCAAACCTATCAGACATTCATGGTCTAGCCACTGCAGGGTCAATGGTGCACAAGTATGCAGTAAACTAGTATTTTACTATCCACATTTACGACACGAAACGTGTTTTAGTGAACATTAAACAAGCTGTGTCCACATTTTCTAAACAAATTGATTTAAACGTGATGTGTGAAGTGTACGCGCTCATATTGACAATTTACTAATAAAATAATGACGTAGTCATACCAAGGATCGGATACCGGTATTTTCTCCATAAAAAAATACCGGTATTATTACGGTCGCCGGTTCATTATTTCGTTTTTAATGGTACAATCTAATAATACGACGTTGTTATCTAAATACATGATTCAGCCCTACGTAAAGAGCAAAAAATAATCCAAAATATTGGGCTAATTCAGGGTTTTTTAAAAATACCGGTATCGGTCCCTGAGTCATACACAGTTCAGAAAACAAAAATGTGTCCTGTGGTCAATAGTTTACGGCTTACGATAAACATGAGTACAGTCAGCATCGCAAGGGGCTTAGTACCTATTTACTCTGTGTGTAATCTGTAATTGACGACCACTTTAGCGTAGTTGGTAGTGACCCTGCCTACGAAGCTGGAGGTCCCGGGTTCGAATCTCGGTCAGGCCATGTATTTCTATGATGAGCACGAATATTTGTTCCTGGGTCTTGGATGTTTTCTATGTATTTATGTATCTATATAAGTTAAGTATGTATATCGTCGCTTAGTACCCATAGTACAAGCTTTGCTTAGTTTGGGACTAGGTCGATTTGTGTAAGCTTGTCCACAAATATTTTTTTAACACTGTATTTCGAAATGTTAAATCGACGAATGAGGCCGACTGTTCACGCCACTGAGTACGATCCTCGGCTAATCTCATCCAGTTGTACTGCCACCTATATGTCAAAAACTCGTATTTCCAGCCCGTGTAGGAATACGGTAATTGGTTTTTCACACCTGCTATTCAGAAAAGAGTTATTGTTGCCTTCGAATGAGGGATCAAAGATGTACTTTTCTTCCCTCATTTGAGGGCAACAATGACTCTTTTCCTCATAAAAGGTGTGAAAAGCAGTAAGTGACACTCTGTAGTAAAAGCATTTGTAAGATATTTCATGTTTTTAGCAGCGGGCCTCGTAGACGGTGTGAAAAGCAGTATGGGTCACACGGTAGCAAAATTATTTCCGTCTTGGGCGTAAACACTTTAATCCCTCGCTACGCTCAAGATTCTACTTTAGAATCCCTCTCTACGCTCAGAATTCTATTGTAGAATCTTTCGCTTCACTCAGAATTCAATATACCGCCCTCGCCGTAAAAATATCATTTTGCTCCCTTGAGACACAATCTACTATTGAATGCCAGGAAGGCCAGGAAGAGTCGAGCCCCTCAGCCTTCGTGATGCCTCAATGAATCTCAACTGAAGGCGACATTTCGTAGCGTTCAGTATGGCGTAGCGCATGCCTAGGGTCTGATAACCCTGTCCCAGCAGCAATAATATTTCGGTACTTGAGATGAAAATTCGTTACTCCGTGCCTACATTAAATTTCATTACGGACAAAGAGTGGAAATAGTAGATTGGTAACCAGGGGTTGAAAGCCAACCATTTCAGACGAAATATTTTCTCGAACGAAGTGAAAGCGCCAATATTTCGAGTCTGAACTGGGTGGTTTCACCCGGGTTAAACATTGCTTTTCATTTAGAATACGAGGAAACTAAAAAAAATGCTAAATAATACTTTTCTGCTCTAGAGCAGAAGTGGACCACTTTCAGCACGCCACTTAGATGAATAATGACCCGCTTTCGGAGTATCAGAAATTAAAAGGCATGTTTATCCCGAAAAATGCGGGTTATCATATAACCCTACGCATGACTGCGCGCGAGATAGGCCATCAGTCTCTATCTACTTAGAACACTTAGTAAGAGACGGGTTCATGGCGCGCGCGCGTGATCTTGTGCTATCTGTATAGTATTTGGAGTGGTTACTCCGACGATCAAGATCACTTGACGGAGGCAAACGAACTTACGTCCCGCCGGATATTAAGTGGAGACCGTATACTCCGTACGCTAGCCAATTAATAATAAAAAACATATTTGTTAAAAACAACATTTCCCTTTTCCCACAGTACAATCGTCCGTCACATCTACGTCCCAATAGTAGACTAGCCCGACCTAATTCAAAAATGCAAATGATACACTCCGGTCCATTTGCTATGTCAGTTAACATATTTAATAAAATCCCGAAGACATTACAGGACAAAACTAACAAACAGATTTAAAATACTATTAAAACGGCACTTGGTCAATAAAGCATACTATTCCGTCAAAGAGTTCTTAAATGAATAAGTAAGACTCAGATAAACATATATATAAATATTTTATTTTGTATAAAAAATTATGCCTAAGTTTTTAGCATGTACCAACCTAGTCCTAGTTGCGTTGCTATACCCTCACAGGGTTCATGTTGATACTATATATGTTTTTATTACGATCACAATGTAACGCAATAAACCAATTGAATTTGAATTTGAATTTGAATTCAGCCGTGTGCCAGGGTATCCCATTCGTTGTGTTGTCAACTTCCGGGACCAATGTAGGTCCCTTGCTGTCCACACAGCGCGTCCTCGGGAGCTCTGACGACCCGAGAGTAAATATTGTTTTTACCAAATCAGGTTGACCTGGTCAATGACGTCATCGTTTTTCTTCACATTCGTTATTTACTGACATTAAAACAATATTTTTGTACTTCATAAATTTAGATGTTCCATGAATTTCTTTAGCAGACGATTTGGTTTGTTAGTTCCCATCAGTGTCTTAGAAACCCAATATAAGTCCATGTATAACGCTGTTCTATTTTGTACCCTATTCGTATTGAAGATAAAGAACAAAGTCGTAAAACGTTTGGTACTGACTGTAGTATAACAGTTTATTTTACACATACGTAACAAATACGAGGTACTAAATGCCACGAGGTTTACGTCCACATAAAAGATCGGTTGTATTGGATATCAAACCACAACATTGCCCTGTCATCTATGGAAAATCGTGTTAATTACATCGATCTAAACTCGGCTAGCAAGAAAAAATTCTATTGTTAAACGATAGTGACGTTAGTCGCATGGTCGCGTAATATCACCCACCCTACAAAAAAATATGCAAAGAAATTCGTGTCGACTATAATGGAAAATAGCATTTGTTTTGTATTAAATTAGAACGGACAAGACAAATTCCACTTTGTTCCAATTTAGAATGGTATAAATTCGTTTGAAGAGGAGGTTATTGCCTTTTAAAAGACCTTTAGGCAGCTAGAAAGTACACATTTTGCAACTAATGATCGGGTAGCAAACAGTTATTAAGATCTTCCGATCGTTTTCACTAATGAGTATTCATAAAGCCGCATTTACACGTGCAGAATGGGGAACTTGCGTTAAGATTACATTGAGAAGTTATATTAGTAATCCAATAATTATAGCCATAATCTGTGTATTTCTGGACGATTTCTTCTGATTTTCTCTTTTTTTGCGAAATATTTTAATTAAAAGTTACGTACTTAAATTGAAACGTAATTTAAAACCCGCAGTGACCATCATAAGTCGCTTCAGTAACTTCAGTTCTAAACCTTGACAAATATCTATAAAAGGGGAAAATAGTATTCATGCGCCATAAATAGTTTGACGTCTTATAATGACGTCACATCAGGCTAATCCGCGTTTACGCGCGTAATTTGAAACGTCGGTTTTCTATTTGAATTAGATAAATTTCATTGATCTAGTCTATCTTAAAGATTTAAGGATTACGTTAATATACCAAACACGAAAAAGTTAAAATATGCACAAATAATGGGGATTACATGGAGAAATTATGTTTCCCTATAATATGATTAGTACAATTCCAACAACACTGAATTAATAAAACAAGAAATTAAATAAAAATAGTTATACGTTACAAACTAAACCCTAACTACTCATATAATCCGCCCCTTGTCGTTCCCTATTGCATGCAAGTTTCATTAGCATTACAATGCGGGTTACTCAGGTATAAGGACTATAATCGGTCCATCAAACCCCGCACTGTGGTTAGCCTTACATACGATTCCTTGCTTCCTGATCAAAGGCTTTTTAAAGGCATCCCCCTTTTCAATAGAATATACTATGTACCATTCTAAATTGAAACAGTTGCATTTGCTTTGCTTCGTTCGATTTTAATAATGAAGAGCTATTTCCCTTTATACCGGCTGTACACTCTCGTGCGACGCTCGGGCGAGAGTGTACAGGCGGTGTCTCGCCGGCGACTGGCGATCCCGCTCGGCGACACAGCGAGAGTGTACAGCCGGTATTATACTTGATATAGTTTTGATAGCAATTTTTCTTGTACAGAGGGTGGCTACTGGCTACTAGGGTATAGGCTATTATTTGTGCGTAAATGAGCCTTTAGAGATTCTATGAACCTGACTTTGATCATGTTCGCGCTATGTAAACCAATTACGTTATTGGAATTGTGGGCGTCAATATGTTCTAAGAACTTATTGCAGGCACTTTAATATATATGGTTTACTAGGAAAAATATTAGTCTTGTCTGGGCACTGACCGTCCAGAGTTGTGGTCATTTCTCATATTGGAATAAACATAAAATTATTAGTGTGGTCTTAATGAAATTAACATCATTAAGAACATTGTGAAGTTCATGTAAAAGAAGGATACATTTTTATTTTAGTCTTGTTACTTAGGTGGGTTTTAATTGATTTGACGTTCAGTTGCAGTTTAGGTTTCTTGAAGTTGAGTTTGAACTATGGATGCATTTTTTGGAAAAAGTTGCTTTAGTGGAGATCAATCAAATACTCAACGTACAGTCAAGTGAATAATATGGGTGCATTCATCTATTCCAAATTATGTCCCATGCCCATTACGCCGGCGAAATTTGACGACGAAGGCTAGGATTCATTCGATACATATTTTTGCACTGTACTATACAAAGATTAGGTAGTTCGTACAATTTCGATGTTTCACCTCGGGTTCTCTGACCTCAAATTAGTATCATAACTATTTGCAAAACGAAAAATATGTGTCACGTACATACAACTTAAAATATCAATTAAGCTACATTGAAAAACACTGGCACCTCATTACGGCTATATATACAAATTTATCTTCTATCTGATTAGTAAACAAACATCAGACCCGGTCAGGAATGCGTGACATCACACGATAAGATGCCGATAAAACATAAAACACCGATATGGCTATGACGTTAAATATTCCTAGTAGGTACCAGCTTCATCTATCTGATTGACTACAATCTTATATTACGCAGCTACATAAACAGAAAAACAAGAGAAAATAGACCTAGTTGCGTTTGTACAAAGTCTACGTTTTTATTTGGGCTGTTGCACTCGGACTAGAATTAGATAAACAATAAAACAAGCTATATGTAACCTTATTGTGTTTGCGAAAGAATTGAATTTCGATTGGCAGTTGGTTTCTGAACGAAGTCATATTGTGAATGGTGTTTTATCCGTCAGTATTTATTTTCGAACGCGACCGAGCGATTGTTTGGGCTCTTGTTTTTTTAAGTTCATATTTTGTGTAAAAAGTTTTCCTTGTGCACGTTTTTTACTGAATTAGAAAGTTTCTATAATGCATAATAAAATGACTTTAATAAATATTACTACGTTTTTTGTTATATTTTTCACAAGTTGTAACTTGTCGGTGAGACTGTAAAGGACTGGTATGGCTTGAGATAAAATTGAAATATTGCGGATACTATGAATTTAATAAGACGCTGTTTTGGATGCTGCTGTGAGTTTGAGGTTTGGGGCTATAGATTTTGACCGGGACTTTTTGGACAACTGTCAAAATAGCGGTAAGCTTGCTTTTAAATGCTTTCATCATGGATGGCTTCAACCAAAGGTACTCGAATATACATTTGATAACTTTAATAATAGTGTCTGTCGTGTATAAAATCGAAATTCCTATATTAGTCAATTTTAACTGACAGACGGTTTCAGTTAAGCGGCTTTTAAAAGTCGTTGCTTATGGGCCTGGGTCTGAAGTTTTTTTGTTATAAACATTTTATTTGAGTCCGATTTTCGGACCTTATGTCAATAAGCAATGTCAAAAAATGTTAGTCTTGTTGTCTAACAACATGCAAAACCTGACAAATGCAGACAAAGCCTGACGGATTTTTGATTACTAAACACACTTGTAATCGAATAAAAAAACTAGTGTCAAAAGTTGAAAAAGCATCCTCAATAATATCTTTACACCACCCCTAATGACTGTCAAAATATTTAATCATATGTCAGTAGTAGTCAACTATATCTCGCTAAACGGTTAAAACTCAGGTATTAAATTCAAGTACGGTAGGTTTTTGAAACCGATTGTACTTGCTTTAACAAGCTATTTGTTGGTGTGCGGAAAATGGTGCATTTCTATAACATCTGGTAACATGGTCACGTTATCGCGAAAGCTATGGGGAACGGTGCATGCTTCCGCAAATGTACGGCCGCTTGTGTTAATTTGTTCTCTTAGATTTATATATTAGCCACATATTTTATGATTAACATGACCAATTTCATCTTCTATTAAATCTATGTATTGTCCTAAGATAACTTCAAAAGAAGTCGGTAGTATGGTGCTATCAAACAAATTAGAAATTACTACTCAGAATTTTTAGGTTTTCGATATATAAAGTTAAAAAAAACCTTGATTCTCTTTTTTAGATGCCATCAGGCCTGCACGGGCACGGGCTGGCGGCGCCCGCGCACCACCTGGAGCCCACCGTGCTGCCCAAAGAGAAGACCGTGCACGGGAAAGAGAAGACTTTCAAGGTCAGTCCTGCGTCCTGTAGAAAAGACGTAAGGTAAAATGGCGAAAGGCAAAAAATTGAAGTGGAGTCTCATGTACTTCAGAAAATAAGTTTTATTTATAGAGAAAAATGTAGTTACTTGAATGTGCGTCATAAAGTGTCCTTCAGAAAAGTCATGTTTTATTATTTTCTTACTAAAGGCATATTTACACGGTGCAAAACTTGCATGCGATTTTCATTAATTCGCAGGGTTTGATCGGTGGCCTGCAGCCTCACAGTGTAATGGATTTCACACACAAGTACTTGCGACATGTATATTGTAATATGCTATACTTGTGTCATTAATTAATTAATTTCCTTAGAAAATATGCTGGTTACGAAGCTCTGCAATATGTGTTACATGTCCTTCACAAAAAAAAACATATTTTTAATTGTAATGGCGTTCCAGTGACCTGATCTACATAGCACAAAAGGCGTATTAAAGTAGTCTTATATGGGCTGTATATTAGTATCAATTTCTCAATCTTATAGTGAAGGCAACAACAATAGTTTTTTTTGGTGCGCGATATAAATGGTAAATCGTCTGTTAATTAATATTTAGGCGGTTTATGAGTCATATAAATACAGTTCAATCTATTTTAGCGTAGCGCATTGTAGCTCAAACGCAAACTATTTCTTGTTGCCTAGCGTAATGTACACATTAAAAAAGCGGAGGCTAGATCAGGGGGCACGGCAGTGCCCCCACCAAGTCGAGCAAAAAAGCGGCACGGCCGTACCATCCTTTTCTCGAAGCAATTCAGGCCATTTTCGACCCCCTGTAACTTCGTTGTGGATAAAACTAAAAGACTGAATTTTCAGTAACCATGCAGGCATTGTAAAGACACGGTGTATTTCAAATTTCATTCAATTTGAACCAGTATTTTAAGAATTATAACGGGTCAAATTTCTTAATTTTGTCACTTTTTGTTTAGAGCCGTCACGTTGCGATTCTAGAATAACCTTGACATGTTGTTTCCAGGTGGTGGTTCCAGGAGAAGTTGGCGTGCTGAAGCCGGCGCTGGGCCCGCGGCCGTACAACGCCCTCGCCATCATCCACACACAGCCCAGCAACACGTTCGACATGCTCAACTCGCTCACCACCAGCGTGGTGAGTATGCCAAGTCTTGAGGTGCTGGGCCCAGCAGTGGGCGTGCTGAAGCCGGTACTGGGCCCGCGGCCGTACAAACCCCCGTCACCACCGGCGTGCTGAGTATCAACTTCCTATTCCTATGCTTCCGCCATGGTTTCACAGATACTCCTCTCGCATGACAGGAGTTTCTATGGTTGAGCTTTTCTGACTGGAAACAGCTTCATTGAAAGTCGATGTTACTATTCGTACTGTGAGCGAAATTCATTACAGATACAGATCACTTCACCATTCTTTTATTCATGTGGACTCGAGTAAGTTGGAAGAGTACTTTGACATATAGATCGCTTAATCTGTGAAGACTCCTCACTCCTATGTAAGGTACGGAAATGGCACGCACTAGTTCGCAGTGATAGGTGAAGCTCGCTTTTGTAGATAGACAGGTATTTAACTTGTCTCTCTTAAGGCCCGAAGAGGCCCAATTCCAGGTTCTTGCACTCTTGCAACTATTTTCTTGGGTATTAAACTTGAGTTTTCCGTATCACTCGCAGATTTTTGATTGTGAACTGGTATTTTGTAGGCAAACCAACCTGTCGGCGTGAGCGTGGGCGGCTACCGGCGCCGCAGCTCCGGACAGGGCGCGCTCTGCGACCCAGAACTGGACGACAGCGGGAACAAACTGGTGGCTCGGCTCGAGGACGACGCCTTCATCTCCGAGCAGGACCTGGTCAGTGCATGTCTGTCATCTGTCAGGGCGACCAGGCCCCTATTTCACCAAAGCTGACAGGCGCGAAAATTGTCAAAAAACATTACTATTGTAGTTGGTTAAACAGTTTTCACATGAAAATTGTCGATTTGTCAGCCTACATATGTCAACTTGGTGAAATAGGGGCCTGGTCTTTATTCCCCACTACCTAAAAAAGGCAAAAGACCTCCACAAAACTACCATAAAACTAGGTTTTTTCTCCAAATAGTCTGTCGCATCACCCTTCACAACTTCTTTAAGCGTCAAATAAGGGACTTCCCAATTGAATTGTTATAAGTAAATGATTTTGTTAACAGTCTATAAATTATTTAGAGTGTAAGTACATAATCGAAAGGCCAAATATTTTTCTAGAGATTTCACATTAAAATTCCTATCCTAGTGTTAGCTGAACGACATTTTTTATTTTATCATAGTTAAGTTTAAAATTGTGTCGTTTGAATATTGTTACTTATATAAATACCAATTTTTCGACACGATTGTAAAATTGTTATGGAATAAATCATCTTATCTTCGAAAAATGTTTCTGATTTTTTTTTGTGATTCCAGGAAGAGAACATCGAAATAGCTACAGCGACTGTACGACCCGAAGGAGCCCAAGTGGAAGAAGAGGGAGCTGAGCCTACAAAACCAGCCAACGGTAATTACTTTTTTTCTTAGTTAAGAGATAAAATGCTACCCCGGATAGCTTGCAACTAACTGTTTCTATTACTCCAGTAGGTTTACGGACGACAAAATGAGATAAATCGATTGAACATCTCTATTGCAAAACTAAAGATATCTGGTATAATACGGAACATTATAAGCACCCATGTTCCTCGATATGAATCTTAGATAATATGTGTTAACGGCCTGTTACATATTGATGAATATAAAGTGAAGTGAGTGTGTATTGATGAAGATAAAGAGTTCTATTTTTAAAATGAGGTTGCTTATAGCGTATAATATTAAAGAGTCCTTCCAGGCTTGGTATATGGAGACCTGGAATTGGACAAACTCGACCTGCAGAAGGACAAGCAGAAACCGGACGAAGACGAGGAGGAACCTATTGGGGTGTCACCATGCGGAAGGTAAGCTAATGGAGAATATGCAATCGAAATGAATAGTACTAACATGTCACTACATGGATGGGTCATTGTCAGTTGTAAAAACAAAAGTTGTCCACCTGGTGGTCAATAGTTAACGGCTTATGTACATGTAAGTTACGTTTTTATTACATGGATTTATAATTATGAAAACACCGTTTATGCGGGTTACTAGACCAATCCAAAATTAAGTTTTGTTGCCCTTAACTTTTGATATGTCAACCGAAAAGACGCGAACCTAAATCTGACAATGACCGGGATAGTAAACCATAATTTATGACAAATAAAACACAAATTCTTAAAAAGATATGATTTAAAAGTTTCGAAAAATTATGCAATTTTTTTTATTGGCTGGAAATTTAAATTAAAAACCATGATCAGATCTCTTGTGTTTTAATAAACAAAACATCGTGTAATAAGTATGCAACTACGCAATATTTAAGACCAAAACAGCAAATTACTCGTTTTTCCATACAATGGTAGTGCAGGGCACACTATGTTCTACTTGTAGTTGTTTCATATACACACTTGTTCCTCTCTAAAAACTGGTTCGTATGGCATCATGAAAAAAATATACAGTTTTTAGTGCTATTATAATGTGAATATCTAAACTTCCACATTATAATAGCACCAAAAACTGTATAATTGTGCATAGAAATTATTGCGGGGTTTATGCGGACGAAAGCGCGACAGATCAGTGACGTCATTGACCATGAGCGCCTTACAAAAATGACGATCGTTCCAATACAAAGGTGCGTTTTGAAGAAAAGGGACAGAGTATGCCTCCTCTTAAAAATTTGAAGACTTATAATTATTATTTATTCTTTTGAGTTAGTTTTTTCTCCATTTGATTAAGAATTTGACCCGTTTTCGAGAAAATTCGTACTTATTGATTTTCCTAATTGTTGTCAATATCCCTATTTCTGTTTGGCAGGTTTTTCAAATACGACAAGGAGGTGGGTCGAGGGTCGTTCAAGACCGTCTACCACGGGCTTGACACACAGACCGGAGTAGCTGTGGCCTGGTGCGAGTTACTGGTACGTCTACTTAACCCTTCCACCGCCACAGTCGGCTATTCACGTCATCTAAAAATCGTGCCACAGACGCCAACGATGGCTACAGCCGACAGCTTGGCCAAAGCAGTAGCGATCTATGCGCGATTGCGTAAGGTTTAATTACGCTTTGAACGGCTGGCGTTAGCTATGGGTCATTTGTGTCCAATGCTTGACTTTCAATAGGTTAAGCTTTTTCCCGGTTGTGACCTAGGAACCCGGGGTCCTTTTTGGCACCTAATCCCAACATTTGGCTATGGAACTAGTATTATACGAAAACGACTGCCATTTGACCTTCCAAACCAGAGAGAAAACTTGTTGCAATAACACCAGTTTAGGTTTTCCTTCCCCGATAATCCACCGTTAAAGGGAGTAGTAACGTCAAATGGTAGTTTTTGAAACTACAAGGCTCTGAAATGGGCCAGCGAATAATGAAAAAAAAAAAATTAACTATGTTGAAAACATTCAGGAACAAATAATCGTTTTCATCACAAATTAATGCCCTAACCGGGATTCCAACCCGGGATCACCGGCTTCGTATCAACTAGTCTAAATTATAGTTCTTGAAATTCACGAAGGCGACTGGATTTGACGAAATTAGACTTTAACGTCGTAGCAGGAACCACTCCACTCGCCTTCGGGAATTGCAAGAGCTATACTCGTCAAACAGAGCAAAAGATGTAGTCTCTATTTACATTTTTAGGAGAAAAAGCTAAACAAGACCGAGCGACTGCGGTTCCGAGAAGAAGCCGACATGTTGAAGAAACTGCAGCATCCGAATATAGTGCGCTTCTACAACTACTGGGAGGGTGTCGTCGCCAAGAAGAAGAACATCGTGCTCATTACAGAACTCATGCTCTCCGGGACGCTCAAAGCGTGAGTCTTAACTTTGTAACAGTAAGGTCGAGTTTCTAGTGACACCTTTTGTACAGCTATTGAAAGTGCGTCGCAAAGACAGAGTGCTCGTAACAAGACTCGTGATCTTTGGGACGCTCAAAGCGTGAGTCTTAACATAGTCGCAATAGTGCCTAAATTCGAATGACAATTGTGATAAAACTATGGGGAGCATGTCGAAGACATAAAGAATATTGTGCTCTCCGGAACGCTCAAAGCGTGAGTCTTGACGTTGTAACAATAAGGTTGGTTTTACAATATTCTGCTACGTACTTTAGACAGAAAGAGGTAGGTGTTAGGGAGGCGATTTTGCACGCACGCTTATACAAAATAAATCATTCACAGAACTCTTCAATATTCATATTCATATTCAATACGTGTCGCAGTGATGTCAAGAGAACTAGTTTCGAGTTCTGTGTTCATAGTTTAGTGTGCGTGAGCGTGTGCTTTCTTATAGATCATAGTTAAAAACAGTCATCACTAACGTAAAGTACACCATTAAGCGAAGTTATTCGACAAATCAAAATGCACAAATGTTGCCACAGTATGGCCAGTGCTGGTCATATCAATATTATTTAAGGCCTTACTAGACTTACCGATCTTATCGGGTACCATTAGGTGCTTGCCGAGAACATCAGAAATCGAAAATAGTAGTCTTTCTCTCAATCTAATATGCACTGAATTTGTCAAATTAATTTGTTGATGTTTAAAGGACTAACCTTCATATTTACATAATATTTTTGTCCCTTATTTGTACATTCTTTGTACTTATTTCAAAGTTGTGTAGATTACAACTTTGAAATAGGTTTGGTAGTACAACGTTGTACTTATCGATGTTTTTGTCAATATATACCGTCACTATTTTTTTCTATTCCTCGCAACATCTGATTGTATGGAAAATTTGACAAGTTTCTATGGGATGACAGCTGCCGGCGCCATATTTGACGATGACCGGCCTGTGATCGAATGTATGTGACCCTAAAACCTTGAATATACCCTAAAAATCGATGTAGCGACCAACCTATAGCGGCATCCCGCCTGTCGGCTGTTCGGCGTCTGAGAACAGTTACGCAGCGCCCGCTAGGAGTTCCTGGCAGCGGAAATGTTAATGTTGAGAATCGTCTCTTTGCAGTTACCTTCGAAGATTCAAGCGAATCAACCCGAAAGTGCTGAAGTCCTGGTGCCGGCAGATTCTCAAGGGGCTCAACTTTCTACATTCTAGGACTCCTCCTATAATTCATAGGTATGACATGACTATTCTTCATGTGCGTTGTGAAACTGTTGACATAGCTAGTCAATATCTGGTAGTGCCCGCGACAAGTCGAGCAAAACAAAGAGGTACGGCCGTACCATCCTTTTGTCGAAGCTATTCAGGCCATTTTCAACATCCTGTATCTGTGTGTGTGTGCTGGCAAAAGCTAGAACCCTGAATTTTCAGTAAGATATAGGGCATAATGTGACTTAGATATGTTCTCAATAACATTCAATTTAAACTTGTAGTTTAAGAACTATTGTGCGTCAAAGTTTCTTACACACAATAGTACATAGTATTAAAGAGAAGAGAAAGATGAGAATAATCACACAACTTTACCTCATTCATTAATTCATAAGAATTAATGAATGAGGTAAAGTTGTGTGATTGTGAAGTTTCAACATTTTATTTAGTAAGCAAATAGAGATTAATAACAATGCCTGACTTGGCTCTACGTAATATCACAACTTTTGAAGGTGAAAGAGTTTCGAGACTTGGCCTATTTTTACATGTTTTTTAAGGGTACGTAGTTTACATAACGCACGTAACAAAAAATGCTATTGTTTATTTTTTTCGCCGGGAGAGGACGGGTTAATGCTCTTCTAATTTTGCTAATCTAGTTCACGGCATTAGAATTTAAGGAAGCTGGATATTTTTAATTACAATATGCTCTAACGTCTCTAACGATAGGGTTCCTTGTTTCCTTGTTCGAGTTTATAATGATTTGGACCGTTTGAACGCCAAGAACGCCTAAAGGTGTCGTGTGTTGTCGTGTTTATAGCATCAATAATGCCTATAGGTGTTATGACGTACTTATCAAAGCCACCTTCGTTGTTTACACTAAAGTGCATATTCAATCTCTTATTGAAAAAGAGTTGGCGTGTAGGTGTCTCTGCCATACATGAAGAATGGTGTTGAAAGGGTTAAACTGTAATTTTCGAACGAAAGGGAACTTTTTGGCGTCAATATCTATTTCTAGACTGACGCAATTAGAAATGGGTTTTATTGTCATTTATAAAGAGGGCCCTTTTGTTTGACAATGACACAAATGTTGGGTGTAAAGTTAAGTCATATTTCGTACAAAGGTTTTTTTATTCAGTTTACAATAGTCAGATTATAAACTATCGAAGTTCACAATTTTCCGGTGACATATCACTGCCTCAATATTACAGAGTCCTATGTTACATTTTTGGAGTAGTTACTATGACAAGGTTCAATTTTCAACTGGTTAAAAGTGAAACATAGAACCCTGTAATATTGGGGCAGCGATATATACTCTCCGCACTGTCCTCTCCCCTCCTCTGCGGTACAGTACTGTGTGGGTAAAGTGTGGCTTTCTGTGCAGAGATCTGAAATGCGATAATATCTTCATAACTGGCACGACAGGCAGCGTCAAGATCGGCGACCTGGGGCTCGCCACGCTCAAGAACCGAAGCTTCGCCAAATCTGTTATCGGTAAGACCACTTCATACTTCTGATAACCTACAGAACTAAGTTGCTATAGAACTTCCGACCGAACTTCCATGGAAGAAGAAACAGAATCATCAAAATGAAGCGAATTGTTACTTTTTTTATACCACGTCGGTGGCAAACAGGCGTACGGCCCGCATCTCTGGACGCTTGCAACTCCAGGGGTGTCACATGTCCGTTGCCGACCCTTTCAAAATTTCACTCCTTTCTTGAAGAACCCCATTGTAGTGCCTCGGGAAAACCTCGCCAGGGAGCTCGTTCCACAACTGGAGCGTCCGAGGGAGAGAATTCCTCTGAAACCGTACCGTACGCGACCATTTCGGTTCTAAGTTGTGAGGATGCCGGCGAGCGGTGCGATGTTAGAAAGCGGCCGTAGGCATCATATCGAACAGTTCTGATTCGTGTGAACTATGAAATCCTTGCGGAATCGACTGAGTTATTCAAGTATTATCGGTTAATCTGTAATCCACACACTGAAACGAAATATCTGGCTCTCTGACGCACTTACATATTAAAGGGACAGAGAGAGAGAGAGATACTTTGTTTTCGGTTTGCGGTACGCCGTCTGAAAGCGGTTTATACAACGAATTTGAAACCCATGAGTAAAATAATTGTTATGAAACAGACCTGACCTGATCTAAAAAAAATTCACGGTTTCCGAGAAAATCTCTTACGGCAAATGAAATTATGGATATCGAGGGGATCGGCATTATATCTGATGCTTTCAATGTTGTCTTGTATAGGCACCCCCGAATTCATGGCGCCTGAAATGTACGAGGAGCACTACGACGAGTCCGTGGACGTGTACGCGTTCGGAATGTGCATGCTGGAGATGGCCACCGGAGAATACCCCTACTCGGAGTGCAGCGGCCCGGCGCAGATATACAAGAAGGTCGTCTCGGTGAGTCTTCTGTGTGTAGCGGTAGAGTTCAATTTGGAGTGGCGACTGGAGATTAGGAAGAGTAGTCGTGTCAAACCGAAGTGTACCATAGCCGGGTAGATGGAGGGTTCAAGTTCGGCTGACAGTGGCCGTGTGTTGGAGATGGCCACCGGAGAATACCCCTACTCGGGGTACAACGGCCCGGCGCAGATATAGGAGAAGGTCGTCTCGGTGATTCTTGTGTGTATAGCGGTAGATTTCAATTGGGAGTAACGAGTGGAGATTAGAAATAGTAGTCGTGTCAAACTGAAGTGAACCGCAGCCGGGTAGAAGTAGGGTTGAATGTCGGGTGACAGTGGTCGAGTGTTAGAGATGGCCACCGGAGAATACACCTACTCAGTATTTTAGGTTTGAGAAGGTATAAAATAAGGCTTAGAGATCAATAGTGGTCGTGCTCTTGGCAGATCGCATGTTTAAGAGTTCCGCTTCACTGTACGTAAAGAAATTCTCTTTTTATAGAATAAGGTCTAAAATCTGTTTAGGGCAGACGATATGGCCAATAGTGAGGAAAACGTGTTATTGAGAGCGAGGCTGAACTACGGCCGCGCCAAAATAGGCTTATTTGAGCTGCTGAGGTGAAAAGTTATTTGCATCTCGTGCTATTGATTCCCTCACGACGCTCAAGATTCTAACTTTGAATCTTTCGCTTGTTCGGTTTGCTCTCTTGTTGCACAAATAACTATTATTTTGTTTTGTTTGTAGGGAGTGAAACCACAAAGCTTGGACAAGGTGACCATACCAGAGGTGAAAGACATCATTGAGTCATGCATCAGGCCAGATAAAGGGGATAGGTAAGCATTTCCACTCAAAAGTCACACATAATTTTTTTCACCAATTTTGTACCCTCTTTCGACTCTCGGAAGGATTTGCCGACTTTTCTACGAATTTGAGTTCCAAGCAAAGTTACCACATTCACTGCCAAATGCCAGGAATCTGCCTAGCGGGCGCTCTGCTGTAAGACGCGTAGCCGATACCAGATACGATGCGTTTCCCCGTATGTAGGCGAAATTGTGTAGCGCTACGAAAAGCTTGGCAGCGAAGTGTTAAGCCGGATTCATATTTGGTTGACGTGACGTCGTGACGCGACAGAACGGTACGATACGATATTGGTGTCACACTAGTACTAGTACCGTACGGTTAGATTTACATTTATCTGATGCGCTCTGATACGACGGCCTGTGTCGAAATTTAGGTAAAAGAAGAGATCGAAAAATCAATAATATAAAACAAAACAACAGAGGTTGGTGAGCGCGTCGCCTACATTACGGGGCTAGTTCGGTGTGAGTAATAGTGTTATTCTAATATTGATCTCATTTTATTGGACAGGCCGAAAGTAAAAGATCTCCTGAACCACGAGTTCTTCGGCGAGGACATCGGGCTCCGACTGGAGATCGTCGGGCGAGACCTGGTCACCTCCTCCGACATCGCCAAGATACAGTTCCGGCTCAAAATCATCGATCCTAAGAAACGGTCAGTATACACTTTCGACTCCTAAAGCTCCCAAGCACGGAAAAATTACATGCAATCTCACCCTACCTACTATTGGATAAGGATACATCTCTGAAATCATCTTTTATTTGATCAAGGTTCTCGTAAGGCCATTTGTGTAATTGTACCTGACAATGACGTTGCAATATCGGAGATTTGCCCTTACGCTATGTTCTAAATTCGACCCAAGCCCTCCTACCATTATACTTACGACTCAAGTGGAAACCTTCACAGTTTTTCATGGCTTTAAAACCAAGTTTAGATGTCCAAGTTAGTCTTCCGCACATAAATAACATATCATCATCATCATTATGTTGCAAAACCTAGAACGTAGGAAAATAATTCACAAGTGTGCGTAGTTTCTTAGATATGTGTGTTAGCCCGCCCCCTCAGAAATAAGCAAAATATTTATTTTGGAATGATGCGCTGAAATGTTTAAATACACTAAATGTGGATTTCACCAAACCGTCTGTAATCGTAAGCGGTGTTCATTAAAATCTGATTGTATGGAAAGTTTGACAAGTTTCTATAGGATGACAGCTGCCGGCGCCATATTTGACGATGACCCGCCTGTGATCGTATGTTGGTGCAACCGACCCTAAGCTGGAAACGCTCATACCTTACCTCGTCCACAGATCGTACACACACAAAGAGAACGAAGCGATCCAATTCGAGTTCGACATGGAGCGAGACGACTGCCAAGAGGTGGCCAACGACATGGCCAAAGCCGGGCTCATTATGGAGGAGGATGCGAGGATTGTCTTCAAACTGCTCAAGTCGCAGCTCATCAGTCTCACGAGGTAAGTGCGCTGACTTTATCTGTGCCAGTAAATGTATGCTTAGCAAGGTGTTAACAAAAACGACATGGCCAAAGCCGGGCTCATTATGGAGGAGGATGCGAGGATTGTCTTCAAACTGCTCAAGTCGCAGCTCATCAGTCTCACGAGGTAAGTGCGCTGACTTTATCTGTGCCAGTAGATGTATGCTTAGCAAGGTGTTAACAAAAACGACATGGCCAAAGCCGGGCTCATTATGGAGGAAAATGCGAGAATCGTCTACAAACTGTTCAAGCCGCAGGTCATCTGTCTCACGAGGTGAGTGCGCTGATTTATAATCTGTGCCAGTAGATTGTCTGCTTCTAGGTGTTAACAAGTGCCCACTGAAGCCGTAGCCGGTATTCAAGGGTTTTTAGAAGTGGATGGGTATTGTAATTAGTCTCGGGTTAAATACATTATATCGAGTTGTTGAAACAAAAACAAATGTTACCAAACCGATGCATTTTGTCATACGTTTCTTGATAATTGTTTTTTTTTGACTGGTCGATTCCTTCCGTAACGCTTTTAATGTTAACCGATTTGTCAAAAGTCGAGGTAACTCACCCTTAAACATCAGCATGAGAGCGACGTAAAAACAACCTACGTCACATGTCTAAATTATACGATATCTCACTCAATCATAAATCCTTGCAATAATCAGCTAGCCGTTGTATCAGTCACCTTGTATCGCTGTTTCTAATGACACAACCTGCGTTGCGTGTTATACACGCAATAATGAGACATGCACTCAAGTATAGTACGTCCGAAACTGTAAGGCCATATTCTGTCAAATGAATGCAAGCAAGAATTTGCCTTATCAGTCAGAGCTCTTAGTCGTTTTTTGCTTGCGTTCGTTTGACAGAATTTGGCCTTAGATTTTCGTACGAACATAAATTCGTACGAACTTATCCCTTCGCGGATGTTCGTCACTTTTTCGACCTTAATGTCTTTAAAATACAGTCCTAAAGTGGCGAACCTTTTTATTCCTAGATTATAGATGTACATTACAAGCACATAAACAACTTGAAAACGACGTATATTTTTTTACG
This sequence comes from Epiblema foenella, assembly GCA_963556455.1. Taxonomy (NCBI): domain Eukaryota; kingdom Metazoa; phylum Arthropoda; class Insecta; order Lepidoptera; family Tortricidae; genus Epiblema; species Epiblema foenella. The sequence continues at coordinate 12,064,553 of OY747116.1, read as the reverse complement.
CTACACCCGGCCATAAAGTTGCAATTATTGTCGCTACGCGTGCGGAAAATCCCACTATCAGGCCGGGGTGAGAGATAATTTTGTCTTCACCACTGGCAGTAATAAAGCCTCAGATAACATATTTATCGCTCTTTTAGTCTCCTCCTGCCAGTTGGCGAGAAAGGCGTCTACGTCATCCCGCCATCTCCGTTTAGCTCAGTCCCATTTGAGCCTAGCAGTCTTTTCGCCTAAATCAGCTATGCGTGTTTTGGAGCACAGCGTGGTGTTCCGGATGCGATCCATCCTCTTAACACCTAATATGCTACACACCATAGCCCGTTGGCGATAAGAGGTTATCAAACCTCCGATTCTCCGTTGACATCGTTCTCTTTTAGTGTAGTCTGAAAAAATCTTTGTTATAGCACTCTCTCTCTTACTTATCTATAATGTTTACCTATTCCAACTTCTATTTGGTTATGCTTCACTGGATTAATTCTGTGTCGTGCGATCCAGGAATATGAAACAGACTGTTTCGTGTCTTTAGCGGTTCTATTTAAAGTGTGTTCAGTAAGATTATCATCGAATTCTGACAGACGACATGCTATACATAATCGGAAGCCATAACATGAATTGTGTGATATAATTATTAATTTTATGTATGTATGGGTCGGAATGTTGGGCCGCCGAGATGATGGATGAAACATGTCACAGATGAGGATGTTGAGATGGATGTGTGGTGTGACGAGAATGGACCGGATAAGGAATGAATATATAAGGGGAACCATGAAAGTAGCACCCATTGCCGAAAAACTAAGAACCAATCTCCTGGCGTGGTACGGGCATGTAATGAGGAGGGATAAAATCCATGTAGCAAGAAGAGTATTAGACATGAATGTGGATGGATGCAAGAAACGAGGTAGGCCAAGGAAAAGGTGGATGGATTGTGTGAGAGACAATATGAATAACAAGGATGTGTATGAAGGGATGACGAGTGACAGAGATGTATGGAAGAAAAAGACATGCTGCGTGCAAATAAATGAGGAAAGGGCAAGCGAATGATGAAGGATTAATTTTGCATGAGGGTATTTTCACTTTTTTGGTTAGTATGCAAACGATTGCATTGTCATGCAAATTTTCTACCCCAGTGTAAAATTTATTTGGTATTTCCGACTATCAGGCTTACATTTTACCTTATTAAGATAAAACATATATAACGTGAAAAAATCTCTCTTAGTACTGACGTACCATCGCGACAAGGGGTTGTTGTGCCACTTGACAATGTTCGCAACTTGGTCGTATAATGCAAATCGGGACTGACACGACATCGGATAACATCTTTCATTCATTACACGGCTATATTACGGATAATGTCAAGTGGCTAAACAATCCCGGTTCGCGACTGTACGTACCAAGACTAGAAAAGTGCTTGAACTATATCAAATCGTAGAACAAGTTTCGTGACCGAAAATCTTATAAAACAAAAAAGTTCAATGAAATACAATAATTCTGCAAACGGATTAAACCACCTGACCGTATCACATCCAGACGAATTGCGACTGTATCCCCTTAACTTAGCGTTCACATTGCCATATCGATCGCAATGAACTTTACCAATACGCTTTAGTCACGCGATATGCAAAAACCCGACCTTTACCAGATGTTCTATATAGATTCGTCCTTGGATTTCCTTCGATAGCTTCGGAACTATTAGTCAAATGGATGGGGGAAGCCACAATAACTTATTAGACGTATTTACTTGGTATTAAAAAAACAGGCTTATACATTCATGATAAGCCATTCATGGTATCGTATTGTTTGGCTGGCGGCGCCGAGGTGCAAAAAACGCAATAATCGGTCATATTACATAACCGGTTTTGATGTTGTGTCGGTAAAATAACCGAAAACCGGTTGTAACCGGTTTTATTCGTTTACGGTTAAGATTGAGCTGGGGATTTCTTTTTGTAATACTCATATGGTAAACCGGCAATAGTTAGCCATTTCGGAGATGCCATTCATTTAGTTTCTGTCCACTGATTTTTCTATTCTGATGTGCTATAAAAGATAGTTCGTTATATCTTTGTCTGACACACAGGCGAAACTGCTAACGCTAGAGAGTTGATTTTTGCACTGTTCGTTACATTTATAACGTAGGCTAGGGATAAGAAAGGATTTTTCGAAATCCATCCCCTAAGAGGGGATGAAAGTTTGTATGAAAACACGTATTTATTGAAGTGAGAGGTTTGAAACTTTGTATACAGACTCTTAGATATGGGTGTCATGTTTGTGGTTCCTCGGGGTGCCGATTACGAAAATGACATGCATTTTCAAATCCAAGATGGCGGACTTTTATTTTTCTTATTGATCGATATGGGTGTCATCTTTGTGGTTCCTCTGGGTGCTGATTACGAAAATGACATCCGTTTTCAAATCCAAGATGGCGAACATTATTTTTTTTCCTTTGAGTAATATTTCACAAAAGATTAACAGCATCAGACAACTGACAAGAAAAAATAGACCTCATTTATATCTTTGTTACCATCTAAAATCTACGCGGACGAAGTCGCGGGCGGCCGCTAGTTAGCTATAAACTCCGCTACTGGTTACTTTCCCCGTACGTGTAATGTAGTCTAGTATCTTCGGTTCTGTTTGTTTTTTGAGAGAGAGAGAGTTTCAAGAATGAAATATCGCATGTTTGTCTTTCGTATATAGTAATTTACGTTCGTTGCGCGGATTGATTTGTTATCAAATTTACACTCGTTGCGCACTGCAATATCACATTTTCTCCATTCAACCTACTAAAAGGTGCAATGGAATTCATTTCATTTGCCCTGCCTACTCCACCTAGGAATACAGGCGGGTGTATGTATGTAGTTTCTCCCGCGCCTGGCGTGAAGCGCAACTAAGCGTTGGATCGGTAATTAAAGATGGTTGAGCGCCGACGATTACGGCAATTATGCTGTAACATGCGTCAGTTACTTGGATCGTTACGCAGTTTTATAAAACGAGTGTTTTTGTATTTTATTGCAATGCTGGTGGGTTACAACGTTGCCCGCTCGAGAACATAAATAATTTATTACTTTTATTGATTTCTGTGTTGTAGTGATATCCCGCACCTGCTATGATTTTGGACGACCGCTTTAGCCTAGTTGGTAGTGACCGTGCCTTCGAAGCTGGAGGTCCCGGGTTCGAATCCCGGTCAGGGCATTTATTTGTGTGATGTACACGGAATTTGTTCCGGAGTCTTGGATGTTTTCTATGTATTTAAGTATGTATTTATCTATATAAGTATTTATATCGTCACTTGGTACCCATAGTACAAGCTTTGTTTAGTTTGGGACCAGGTTGATTTGTGTAGATTGTCCACAAATATTTATTTAATATTTATTTATTTTGATTATTCTCGGTTTGGTCTGAAGGTTGACTGGTAGAGAATGCCTTATGACATTAAGTACGCCTTTTAATTGTGTGTGTAATTTGTTTCTGTGCAATAAATTTTAATAAATATAAATAAACTTCTTCAAGAATACAGTAAAATACCACTGATAGTAAAATCTACTTTTTACGAAACATGAAAACGCTTGGTTAGTATGAAGTTTCTAGGGAAGTATGATCAATGGTACCGTAATAGTGAGACAGTTGAAATTTTCACAGATGATGTGTTTCTGTTGCTGCTATAACAACAAATACTAAAAAACATAGTAAAATAAATATTAAAGGGGGCTCCCTAACAACAAACATGCTTTTTTGCCGTTTTTATAGATAATGGTACGGAACCCTTCATGCGCGAGTCCGACTCGCACTTGGCCGGTTTTTTCTATATACACACTGCGTCCATTTTTACATCTTTGTTTTTAAAAATAGGACTAATGATGTCATTTTCTATGGACAAACTGCATCCTTTTTTCGTCTTTATGCATCGATTTAAAATACCCTAGATACACTATCCGCGTGTCAAAGCCGTCCACGCTCAAGAGCGCTTAAATGCATTTTAAGCACACTTGCGCTCGGAGTCGTACGCTAGCCATCGGCGAGTCAACATGCCGAAATGCTCCGTAAAAAAGTGCAAAAACAACGCTTAAACCGCGTTAAAAAAATATGTAATTTCGTATTTTCGATGACTTTTTATCTAAAGTTTCATAATATAATGAATTCGTAGTTATATTAGGCTTATAACAATTACTTTATACAAATATTTAAGAATATCTGCTACGCTACCTATCTCTTTCCCTCGGGTTAATAATTTGTATATCGAAACGAAATGGCAGACCTATGACTGAGACTATAGTAAAATTTCGAATGAATGGAGTCGCAGACCAGTTAATTTCTTGACGAAAGTTTACAAGTATTGTTTTTATTAGCACAAACATATGGAGTGTATTTGTACTTATGTAAGTTCGTAAAAGGTATAAAATAAGAATATTAATACTATTAATCTACTTTTACATTTATCTGGGTACCTGTAAAGCCAGAATTAAAACATTACAATCACAACTTAATATGTAGCTTTATTTAATTCCTTCGCAAGACAATGACGTCCCACGCAGACGTTTTTGGAAACACGCGCCGACAAATGATGCGCGGTAAAATGCGCAGTAGTTACATACCTATATTACCAACAGAACATAGCACTTGTCCGTATGCAATGTTCGTATTGAGTTGTATTATTTGTATGTAATCTTTCATTTTATTTCGCTTAGTTATTGATATTTTTTCCTTTTCACACATTTTTATCATCGACATAGTATTCACATGGTGCGAAAGTATGTGCTAATTCTGTTTACTTAATACTTTTATTTTATTTCTATATGTGAGTTCCTTTAATTCCGTTCCGTTTACAGTAGCTGTTGGTACGCCTTAAGTAATAAATAAGTACCCATAGGATACGATGACTAGTTACCTTTACATATCGTGGGATGTATGCGTGTTCAGTTTCGTATCCTAAGATATCTTAACTTTCTAATGTGTACATTTGAAATAAAACAGTATATATCTGGGTAGTGAAGTCTAAGTTTGAATATGACGGCTGAGAGCCGGGAATAAATCCTTCATATTGCTCGGTATCGGACATGCGGGCGTATAAACGGGCGACTAATAATGCAGTAGTGAATAAAACAAGGAATACTTTTACTGGGCTATATTAAAGGAAACTAGTAATCAAGACGTTTAAATAACACGAACAATCACTAGAGGCACAACGATCCGTCGGAGGTCTGCAATGGAATGCCGGTGCGGGCGCAGCGGGCCGGTTTTATACCTGCCCCACTGCTTGTCGCCTCACCGCTCCGAAGTTTCGTTAGGTGCGCTGGTGGCGCCATCTGGTCTGAAGCGCACCTTGGCCTCAAATTAGTCAATTGATTGATTGATTTCATTTTGCCGACAAATATTTAACGCATTTAAATAACACATTTAAATAATTATAATTAAAAATATAGTAACTAATTGAGAACATCCTCCTTTTGTGAAGTCGGTTAAAAATAATTGAAGTAGTTATAACATTCAGGTAATTTAGAATACCCTGCACATATGCTTTTAGGACACAGTTCTAGGAGCAAATTGTTCGTGATGGTTTAACTAGGCTTAGGTACCTCAGGTGGTAAACATCGATTCATGATTAATAATAAATCGACATTACCACCTGACAGGCCGTATGCTTGTTTACTGCCGATGCAGAACCTAATCAAAAAAATATTATTTTGCGACTTCACGGTACGCGATACAGACTCTGTTCTCTGCGCTAATGACAATCGATGTGTGCGATCCGTAATGTCCCAAGCGCCAAAAACTTTGCATTTCAAATAATAGGTTATTCTTGTGACATAAGGCTGAAAATCGAAAAAACATAAATTGGTACAAATTGATTTTCTTTTAAATAATGTGTCTCTAACACGCACACACTCGTAATGACGGCTTGGACACTTTTTCGTCTTGCATTTGTAGGTGATAGTGTATTTTAAATCGATGTCTTTATGTTTTTAACTTTAAATTCGCCAGTCAATTCTGTTTATTGGTAACGTAAAGATTATCCCCCATATTCATAAAACTTAACAAACCTCTGCTAACTAAAATGTCTGTTGTCACTGTTTCACAAGCACATGTGTCAAAGTGACAGATAAGGACAAACGAACTTTAGCGGATAGTTAACTAATATAGGTTTGATAGACGTTTATGAATAACGGGGTATATTTTTTATTGTAGTTTAATAACTTATTCGAGTGAATACCGCAATGAGTGACAAAATGGTAATTAACTAGCACAGCTGCTTACATTCCCAGACAGTGAACCGTGAAATTAGGTTAATGAAAAATTGTAACGCTTTTAACATAATTATAGTAGAGTTAAGACTATGACTACATAATTGACCGAGTGAAACGAAGGTCTCTGCTTCAGCTTCGACAAAAATGCTTTCGTATGTCCGGATTTCCGTTTGTTCTCGTCTACAGGTCGCAATTCTCAACCGATTCTCGTGAAATTTCGTGAGCAGGTTCGATAGTTATATAGTTTTTTTTTGTAGAGACGGTTTTTGGAAATTTCCAGAAACAATTTTTTATCAATGATTTTGTAAGTTTCTGCGGGCGAATTTCGGTTTGTTCCCCTCTACATGTCGCATTTCTCAACCGATTCTCCTGAAATGTTGTGAGCAGGTTGGATAAATATACAGTTTTTATTTCTCGAATAAGTTTTTGGAAATTAAAAAAAAAATTTGTTCAACGGTTTGTTCTCCTCTACAGGTCGCATTTCGCAAACGATTCTCGTGAAATTTTGTGAGCAGGTCCGGTAATTATATAGATTTTTTTTTGTCGAGAATCAGTTTTTGGAAATTTTCAATAACAATTTTTATTTCAAAGATTTTGTAAGTTTCTGCGTCCGAATTTCGGTTTGTTGTACTCTACAGGTCGCATTTCTCAACCGCTTCTCGCGAAATTTTGTTAGCAGGTTCGATATTCATAATTGATCTTTTTGATTATGTCAGATTTTGGAAATGATAAAAAAACTCACTTCCGAGGTCTAGAGCTCACAGAGTCACTAGTTAATTACTTTCTAATATTATTAAACGGTGGGCACCAAACCGTTTCTAATCGATAGCGGTGTTCGTTAAAATCTGACGGTAAGGAATTGACAAGTTTCTATGGTATGACAGCTGCTGGCGCCGTATTTAACCTTTTGAGAGCCAAGCATCGGACGCAAATGACGCCACACCATAGCATTGTTCAACGCAAAATGAAACCATACGCAAACGCGCATAGATCGCTATTGCTTTGGTCAGGCTGTAGACGTCGTTGGCCATGGCACGATTTATACGATATATCAGTCGTGGCATATGCTGAGTGACAACCTTTTTGGTGTATACCCACTTTTGTTATTTCTTTTTTTTTGTGTTCAATTTCGTTTACACCAAATAAACGTTTTTTCTTTCTAAGTTGGTGCAACCCGCCCTTTTTGTGCCGGCATTCATTATTTGCGGTTTTATTCCATAATCCCATAAAAAACATTCCCTGTAAAAAGAGGCCAAGTCTTGAAACTCTTTCACCGAAACATGTTGTGAGATGTTACGTAGAGCCAAGTCAGGTATCTTTATTTGCTTACTAAATAAAATTTTGTTGCTTGAGAATCACACAAACGTTGTGTGATTCTCAAGCATCAAAATATTATTAATTTTTTCCACATTCATTATTTTTTCATACCTAAAACCTATTGTGTGATTGCCAAGTCATAAAAATTATTTAGTAAGCTAATAACGATTAATAACAATGCCTGACTTGGCTCTACGTAACATCTCACAACCTGTTACGGTGAAAGAGTTTCGAAACTTGGCCTCTTTTTACAGGGAATGTTTTTTATGGGATCTCTCTTCTTTTTATAGGCAAATTTGTCAATACAAATTTATGAATGCATCTAGAACTAAAAACTTTTTATAGATGCAGGAACTACAAAAGTATAACTTTGTATCGCATGTATTTTTATAGGATTACAAACTTACTTATATAGTTTGTATATCTCTGAAACGTGACTGAAATTGTAATACTTTATGCCCTATATGTAACTGAAAATTCAAGGTTCAAGCTTTAGCCAGCACAAAATTACAGGATGTTGAAAATGGCCTGAAACGCTCTTTATTTTGCTCGACTTGTCGGGGGCACTACCTTGCCCCCAGATAAGTTTTATACAATTGCATTTGCACGTCATCTAACATTATGAATAAACAAAAATGTTAATTAGAATTACCTGTACACTACAAGTTTAATTACCACAATAAAAACAATACAATATGCTAAAGAGCTAGAATACATACACTTGAACAATTAAACGGTTCAACATCTATAAATTATGCCATTATAAACCCTATAGCAACGAAATAAAAATTCCTACACACGAACTCGATATGTGGTATTGTTTTAGTGTTACAAGAATAAAAGGTCTTAATCCTTAGAGAGTTGAACTCTGTTTACGTTAACACACCAGTGTACTACCCAGTCACAATATTGCACGGAATCCGTACACCGTACCGTCGGCGCGTGTCTTACTAAAGTTAGGGAAGTTTGAACCTATTATGCAGAAGTTAGATTTCATATTTAAATGGCAGCAGCAATGGTAGCGAGTAGCCGGGAGCGCAGCGCTGTCATTGAAATATGGAATGTAACTACTGTGTAGAAAGTTCAAATTTCTTTGACTTTAGCAAGATGGCGCCGCGCTACTAATATTATACAGGCGAAAGTTTAGATATTTGCATGTATATTTCTCAATTAAAAAAAAACTAATGGATTATGACGATTGTATAGCCTGGATTAATATAATAAAATACTTTTCTTTCGATAATCATCTCTTAAATTGATAAAACATGCAGTGAAAGTTTACGCGGACGAAGTCGCGGGCAAAAGCTAGTCCTACATATGAGGTGCACAGACGGCGACCGGGTAGGGCGAGTAGTAAGTGACTTGTGCCAGTCGGTTCGCGAACTCCGCGCGATTCTGTCGAGTTATGAACCTCGATACTAACTTTTATTACGTGTATAGTTAGCGATGTGTTGTTGTGTAGTGAAAAGTTCTGTGACCAGTATAAGTATTTTAAATACGGAGTTAGAGTGTGTTAGTAAGTTGATTTTATATAACTGAAAGAGTGTTTGTTGAAGTACTTGAATTACGTTGAACACTAGTGGAATTTATTTAGAAATCCAACCAAAGTCAGAAAGTTTACTATTAATGAGAACTACATTTATGTTCTTTTGACGTCTGATTGGTGACTGTATATATATATTCTTTGAAATACTTATTTATTTATCGTATGGCAATTATTTGGAACCATTGAGATCTTCGAGAAGACAGTACTGTTGCCGGTTTTTGTTTCACCGTTTAACACCACCCAGGGGTCACGTGTAGGGTGTAGAGTAATGGTGGGTACTGCCTACGGACGTGGTGCAACTTCGACCCCCGAACTGCTGAACAAAACAAAAATATCACTGAAAAAGCGACCTTGTTGCTAAACAATGAATTCTTTCAGACAAATTCAAGCAGAACTAAAATAAATAGACTGTAAGTGATCAAACACCCCAATGATAATAGATGAATTGTGCAGATTATGTACAGAAGCTATCAGACATTTAGAAACTAAAGCCGCATTCACATTGAACGAGAAATGTGAACTCAACCATATTAAATGTATGAAACCGATACCACGCTGATGCCTCATAACACAACACGACAGACAAATGTGTAGGCCGCTTAACAAATGGCTCCAAAAAATCTTAGACTAGTGATTTTTATCCGATTGATATCCTGTCTTAACGTAAACATAATAAAGTATAAATTGCTACAAACATACGATTTTTAGACAGTGTGTAATTAATAAAAATTCAATTACATTAGTGTTTAAGTAGAGTATCCAATCGAATAAGATTATTTCAGTGGTAAACTTAAAGTAATTTACCTTTCACATGATTATGTTATCAAGAAATTAGAGCATGTTCAGATATTGATCACCCATGATATATCTATACTTGATGGTGACTGTAGAAAGATTTTCTAATTATTCTTACAAACGAGGTTTTCCTAAATACACTTGGTTAAAAGCGCCCCTTCATATATCCAAAAAATGCAAAAAAGTGGAATATTGAGTAAATAATTACTTAATCAGCTGTGAAGTCGCCCCAACGCATGAGCGTACTTCACGCTCCCGGCTTGTGCCTTATTTGGCGCTGACTTCTGGTCAATGTATACTAAAACAATAATATGTATTATAGTTCATTATCCCTGGATTGACCAAGCACCTTATAATAGAGACAGATTAACAACGGCACTCAGGTTACGTTCCGGTCACATTCCATCAAACAAGTTTGCTGTTTTAATGAGAAAAGTCCCCTCCCCAAATTGCAATGAGTGAGGAACTGTTGAGGATGTAATACATGTATTGATGGAGTGTGTCCGGACCGAAGCTGTGAGAGCAGCTTGGTCCGATTCGAAACTGTTTGACACAGGATATGTAAATAGTTTTTTGTCGCTTCCTATTTCGGACGAAGCCGAGTTTTTATACAATTTAGTAGAAGTAGGATTAAAATCTAGAGTTTAAGTTTCTTTTTAGTTTTTTGTACATATTCTCTTCTCTACGGGGCGGTATGTTCGCCTGGCGACAAGCCCCTTTTATCCTTAAATAAAAAAAAAAATGTATTATAGTTCATTAAAAAACCAATTGGATGAAATATCAAATGCTTCTTTTAAATCCTTTTGAGCGAAGAAGGGGAAATACTTTTCCGAGGGCAGTTACTTTTATCTTTGTCGATATAGTCTTAATTGACACAATGTAGATATAGCAGCGGAAATACTCTATCGCTTTATCGGTTTAGCGGTTAACGCAAATTTTTAAGTACCGCGAGTTTGTCTCGCCAAATTGGTCGTGCGTATGAAAACGCTCATTTCGTGCATACATGTAGAGGTAGGTTAATGCAGACGAAATTCGAGCGTTGCAATGTGTTATATGTATAGATATTGTCATTTTTTGCGGTAGAGATTCTCGCGCGCGATGTTTTAAGTTTTTGCAGCATTATGCCGGCTGGATATGACGTCAGAGGCAGTAGGCCCGGAAGTGTTGTTGTCAACTTGAGGTAAAAAATGAAAAAGTACGTTGGGGAACTAGTTTATTTTTATTAACGTTTTTTAAAAAAGTGTTTTGTGATGCGTTACGAATATTTGTTTATTTAATTCGGCATAAACAGTTTGATTTTTGCATGGATACTGGTATTCAGAATATTTAACGAGGGGGATCTCGATTATAAAGTGCGTGTGCAATAGAAACTATTACATTCGTGTTAATATCCAATGCAATAGGGATTTTGACTCAAAAATTGTCGACTCCATATGACTACTCTAAAAAAAAGGCAAAAAATATGCCAAATGGTGAAAATCCTATTCAAATATCTCAAAAAATAACGAAGCTACAACAGTTTTATTGTTGCTGGATAGAGATAGAAAGCGCCACAGATCAGTGACGTCATTGACCACGAGCGCCATAGTAAATGACGATCGTTCCAATACAAATGGGCGATTTGCGGAAAAGGGACAGAGTACCCCCTTTTAAAACTTTGAAGCCTTATAATTATGTTATTATTTATTCTTTTGAGTTACTTTTCTAGAAAATTCGTATATTTATTCATTTTCTTATTTAGTGTCAACATCCCTATAAGTGCATATGTCAGCGTCATACATAGTTAAAGTAATTTTCACCTCACTAGCTCGGAAAACCCTTTTTTATTCTTTAAAAACAGATAGCAAAACTGCATTTTATCCACAAGAGTGCAAAGAATATTTGAAATCCGAACGCGCTATTTGTAACTTTTTTAAACGCAATAACATGTAAAGGTCAGTCCAGACAGTCCAGCAACAATAATTTTATATTGTGCTGTTGTGTTAAAAAACTAGTACCTACGCTAAATCTCGGGATTAGGTAGTGGACAACTATATTTAGGACGCAACTGTGAACGTTAGGACGAGGAGGAGGAAAAAAAAATCCTCGCTCTAGTGAGGTGAAAAGATTTGTGTTATACACGGCTGCAAAGTTATTTTACGTCGCGTGTGTGGCAACACTCGCTACGCTCAGGATTCTATTTTCGCTAGTAACCATAGAATCCATTCGCTAGTTCGTGGTTCAATCCTAGAATCCATTCGCTAGCTCGTGTTTCAATTCCACACTCGCAGTTAAAATACAACTTTGCACCCTTGTATAACAAATAACTATTACCTGTATAATTGCTTACTGGAACTTTTTAATTAGAACATTTGTTTTGGAACATATTATTAATGCTAATTAATTCATTTTCCGTTTAACCGACTTCGACCTGCTGATAGTGATGACCTTTTGTTTATTCTCCGTTGAGATTGTCTCAATATTTTAAATGGTTTCGATAAAAATGCAATGTATATACCTATTATGTGTGGGACTTATCGTGGCCCAATAACCTTAACGCCTCTTAATCATTTAAAATAAATAATCCCTAATCTCGGCTGTATTCTTAGCTGTTTGTTTCGGAGCCTCAGATCGCATATTCTTTGCCCTCGCCTTCGGCTCGGGCGTCAAATACATGCGACCTGAGACATTCTATGTTTTACCGCGCTAAGTAAGTAATGTAATTGTACTAATCTAACACCAACGTCAGATAAATTATCAGTAAGTATAATCAAAGAAACTACGTCATTGGATCTTAATGTAAATTACAGCCTTAAGAAGTCTCAAGTAATTTCATAGAAACATGAAAACAGTTACCAAGACAACCACGGCTACATTATCGTTCCTTGATTTTCAACTTTAACTTATCGGCGTTAGAGTTTATTTCTACTCTGTTGATGGCTGTTGCCTGATAAAATCGATGTTTACCCGCGACCTTGCGTGATGCATATCAGAAATTACTTATCCGTTCGATATTTCCATGTTGAAATGCGTGGCAATGCATGTTATTAAACTAATTATACACAGCTTGGCCCCGAATAACCCGACAAGTTTTTATTTATTACTGACCATAATTGGTGACTGAAATGTCATAAAAGATTACTAAGGACGGGTTGCACCAACTCACGATTACAGACTGATCAACTTTAAGTATGGCGCCGTCAGATGTCATCCCATAGAAACTTGTCAAGCTCTCCATACAATCAGATTTTAATGAACTCCGCTTACGATTATAGACGGTTTGGTGCTACTCACCCAAAATGTATGACACCGGTATCGTTCTGTCGCGTCACGGCACGTCATGTAAGACAAATATTAATCTGACTTAAGACATCAGACATCAGACACACACTTAAACTCTGTTTTGTAATGGTTAAAATTCATACATAAACTCACGCCTGTATTGCCAAAAGGGGTAGGCAGATCACATGAAATTTAATTCCACTGCCACATTGAGCAATAGTAGATTAGAAAGAAAAAAAACCGGCCAAGTGTGAGTCGGATCTCGCGCACGAAAGGTTCCGTACCAAAAACGGTAAAAAATTATAATAAATAAATTAATTAATTGTAGTGTTGTGTTCCTGGAGGTAAGCAAGGTTGCCAGAGCTCCCGAGGATGCACTGTGTTGAGAGCGAGGGACCTAAATTTGTCCCGTCTGCTGTCAACACAATGCATCCTCAAATTTTATAAAGGGTATTAATGTATGTAAAAAAATTTAACTGTCTTAACTGTCACGGTTCATGAGATACAGACAGATAGACAGACAGACATACGGACGGACAGCGGAGTCTTAGTAATAGGGTCCCGTTTTACCCTTTGGGTATGGAATCCTAAAAACGTTTATACGTGGCACAAAGACAGTACAAATAGCAAAAACATCACAATATACAGCACAACCACGAAATGGACCTAAATCAGCGTAGTGCTAGCCTGTGGCAATGGTTAGACCTTATGTGTCAGTTATTTGTACCAATAATTGAAGTGACATCTGTTTTAACGGATCCTTATAAAGCCCGGCCTTATTCAACTTGACTCGAAAGGTTAATGGCATATAACAAACAACAAAGAAACTGAAATAGCACGGCAGAAAGAGCTCCAGTTGTCACTGTAATGAATGCTGGTCAATTATCATTAGAAAATAACGGTTGTTTGTAACAGGGACTGCATAACCGGAAAATAAAGGTAGCGTTTTAAAACGGTATGACGTCATACCGTTTCGTTTCGGTTAGGTTTCGATACCGCAAAAGAAATTTTTCGGTAGCGGAATATAACGGTATATCACTTTTTTTTCGATACCTGAACCGTTTTCATTAAGGTATTGTTTGGGCTTTAAGAGGGTACCGCCAACGGCGCCAACCAATCAGCGCTAGTTATTGGGTGAATGTCTAAAATACCCATTTTTGTTAAATTTCGTTCGGCGCGATAGATTACTGACATAGTCGCCGTTCACTGTTGGTCGCGATTACGTATCCATCGTAAAAGTTACGTTCGACATTTTTGGTACCGAAATAATACCGCTTGGCTACCGTTATAATAAATGTTTGAGTACCTAACCTAACCTATCAAAAATAGCGATATCGTTATTTTATACCGGTAGCGTACCTTTATATTTCAACCGGTATAGTTTTACCTTTATAACGAAACGGTATTGATATCCAATACCGCTACCATACGGCTTATACCGTACCGAAAACGGTCCCTGGTTTGTAAAGTATAGTGGACGTAAGTACCTAGAACAACTTCCCATTTGGTACTCCGCTAAAGAACGTGCATGTCTGTCAGCGACAATGGAGGGAGAGTTGGAATATTAACTGCATGCGAAATTACGCAAGTGCACACAAGGGCAAGGCCACGGTTTCATTTCAACCGCCGCTTCCCGTGCGTTACCACATTTCATAGATACTATGACAAATGCATCAAATAGGGTTGATGACTCAAAATTTGACTACTCCAAAAATAGGGCATAAAAATGGGTACCATCAAAAAAGCTGTGTGTTTGTTTACCACCGTTTTGGCATAAAAGATAATAATGTTCTACAAAGCAGGTTACTCCGCCCTGTTATTGTAGTTGGCGACCAGTATCGCGGTAATGCCACTCAATTAATTTCAATGCTGTTTGAGTACTATAACTTTCGCATAAAAAATTCGTTATCTACCGATGATGAAATTGATGAACAGTCAAGGGCTCCAACATGTATTCATTTTTTTACGTTATTCCGTTGTAATATGGTCCAAACATTTATAAATATTTATGCCCTCAACTGAACATGGAAATTGCGACGTTAACAACGACTCTTGTCGGCAGGGAGAGGAGCGAGAAGAAGACTCAGATGTTGTTCAACCAGGAGCTGATCGAGCAGAACAGACAGCAGCAGATGCTGCTCGAGCAGCAGTTGAGGCAGGTGAGGTGCAACAACACCCTTAGCCACCTTCAACCACCACACCTTCATCATCATTTCCGAGCCGTATTCGGCTAAAGCGACTACTTTCCACAGTAGAGAGCGACCTTGGTGCGCTCTCTGATGACTGACAAAGCCAATCTTTGCAGCGCCCCTCCCCTCCTGCAAGTCAGCGCCCTTCCGACGTAGGTATATATTATGGTCGCAGGTGGTCTGGCCTTATGCTTGGAACCGCACGCTTGCTGTGGACCGTACGCTTGTTTGCCATCGTCGTTATGTAAAAAAAATTTGTTTCAAAATCGTTCACCCGTTTTGCCTCCATTCGGTTCGTGCATCAGCTAATCTCCCCAGGTGGATGGGTCTTATGGTATGATGGTAACTAATCCTCAGCGAGCTATGAAAGCCTCTATATCTTTCATCCCAGTTCTAGATTAATATATTTACTAGTATCTGTCTTCGTCGTGGGGACTTGGTTCGCGTGAACATGCATATATCAACTTCTACTCCGTATTGCATCCTTTTGGATTATGCTAGTGCATACCTTACTGCTCATGCAGAGTTTTTTAACCGCATGAATTAGTTTCTGTCAAAAATTTGATTTGTGGTACATTTTTTTTTACACTGTCATCATTAACTACTCGTTGAGACAGCTATAATTAAGGAGTCGCTATAGCCATCTTATGTCTCTATCATCAGATCAGCTCGGTGTTACCATAATACTGCATTGTCATGGAACTTACATAACGTATGCCAAATTTTAATCGGATACCGCCAAGTTGCCGAGTGTGTAATTAATAAAAATAGTATCGCGTTAGTCTGTTAGTTTACGGTAATGTAATACATGACGGTGACCGTATACCATCAGGTGGGCTATCAGCTTTTTAGCACCGTCGTGGTATAAAAAATTAAAAATTGAGCTGATCAGCAAATCGAATGAGTGTTTTAATTACCATATTTTGATTGTTATAGGTGAAAATGATCCAGAACCAACAGGTTGGGCCTGTAGAAGTGGGTTCTGGTCTTTTGAACGGCGTTGGATCTCAACCGTTGGCGGCAGTGCAGTAAGTCTTTGTGTCTCGTTAAACGTGTAAACACGTGTATCGTTTTCGTAATCGGTTATGATCAATGTCAAATTTGTTGTCATCATCATCAAACATTATGTAATGCTTATAATAAGGCGTCTCAGTGTCAATTTCTTCCATTAGGAATACGTGCTCAAGGCTGAGTTATCAAAAAATGTCTGTTGTAGGTTAGACCAACAATCTCAGCTCCTCCAAGCGCAGCAGCAGCTATTCTTGCAGCAGCAGGTCCAGCAGCAATACAGCGAAGAGGCGATGCAGCTGTTCCAGCACAACCTGCGGCAGCAGGCGCGCCTCTCACCCGCCGCGGCGCCCGCGCCCGCGCCCGCCCCGCACCAGCTGCTGCAGCACCAGCAGGTACAGCAGCTCCAGCGGTACAGCGAGGTGATGCAGCTGCTCCAGCACAACAATGAGCGAGAAAGTGATATAGCTGTTACAATACCAGCAGTTATAAAGCACCACTGCTGTTTTAGTCAAGTCTTACGCCTCCATGAGACATAACTATCTTGTCTATGATCTCAGATCGGAAATCAGAAAAACCATGCTTAGTGGTAAAAAAAAACGTGTAGCGTAATGTTCATGGAAACAAGGCATAGAAACCTCGAGATTTATAAGGAATATTTTGAAGAGCAGTTTTAACTTCTCGTAATAAGGTCTCATTTGGGGTATTTATGACCACACTTACTCCCAAGGTCCTTATACTTCACGCAATCATAATAAATTATCAAAATTACTTTAATATTGCATAATAAGAATTACCTGAATGTCGTTTTCTAATACCCAATGTCAATATCGTTTCTTAAAGAATTTATAGATAGAATTAAATGATCAATTTTATTCATGCATCTTATAGGAGCAGCTACATAAGCAACAGGTAATCAGATCATTCATAAAGATTGTTACCCTTCTTTCGTTTTACAATGACTCTTCGTATATCTTATCTTATCTAGATGTGGGCCCTTGCGGATGCACTTCGACCCAATGAGGTCTTTTTTGCAATTGCCTCCTCCTTTATGCCCACTCCAACATGCCCACATACCGGATGATGGGGCTCAGCGGGAGTTTTCTGAATTCCTTTGGTTCTGGTTAACCATTGCCAAAGTGTTCCATAGTCTCGTCATCCTCGCCACACATCTTACTCGTATTTAGAATCTGTGTTGTCTGATTCCATCTTGGCCAAGAGTCGTTTGACCCCGAGGCAACTGCCCTGTGAATATTAGTTATAATTCTGACCTGCTTTCTGCTGAATCTCTAAAGCTTCTTCGTCCAGCTTGTGTCCACTGCTTCTGTGAAGAGCTTTGAGTAATTTAAGTCTGCATAATTCCGCCACTTGTGTTGGTGTTTGGTTTTGGCGTAGGATCTTTTAAATATAACCAACTCATTAATTTTGTTTTGCATGGTGTATTCGTATCAATGTTGTTGGGCACAATGCCAACCTCGTATATCACAGGCCTTTTTTTTGTTAGCCTGTTAGATTGTCCTATAGCTGGGCAAAGGCCTCCCCCTTTGACTTTCACAGATCTCTTTTTCCCCAACCTCTGGCCTTCATTTGCGAACGCATCCAGGTTATCCCGCCATCTCCGCCACTATTGATCCTAAATTTCACCAACAGGTCCTGTTAGAACAGAACATGAAACAGCAAGTCCTGATGGAGCAGAACCTTCGCAACCAGCAGCAGATCCTCGAGCAAACCCAGCAGTTGGAGCAGCAGCCGCTGGACCCCCAGCAGACGTTGCAGAACAACGCGCTGCTCAACCAACAGTGCATCGCCAATGAGATCAGCAATCAACACCAGGCGTTGCAGCAGCATATCATACAGCAGCAGCAGAACATCATAGCGCAGCAGGTGGGTTGAAAAAGGGTCAGCAACTCACATGTGACTACGTTGGATTTGCAAGCGTCCAGGCAGACAGGCAGGTTTGCAGGTTACGGTGATCGCTCACCGCATCTGTATAATGACAATGAGATCAGCAACCAGCACCAGGCGTTGCAGCAGCATATCAAACAGCAGCAGCAGAACATACACTATTTCTTGATTTACTATTTTATTTTAATTAGCATGTATGTATGTAAATACTTTATTGTACACAAGACAAGTAAAATAAATTATACAGAAAAAAAAAACAGATCAATCATGTACAAAGGCGAACTTATCCCTGTAAGGGATCTCTTCCAGTTAACCTTTGAGCAATTGAGTGAAGAATAGGAACTAGACTGTAGACAAACCAACACGTGTACAAAGATGTATTTATATAAATATTCTAGATATACAACTACACATTAATAAACATATATAACTACTAATATATAAATATATATATATATACATATATGTACATATACCTAAATAAAATATAAAATAATACATATAAATATAGTATCCAAGCAATTCACAAGTCATTGGATAACCATAATTTCTTCAACTTGCTCCTGAATGATGCTACAGACTGGGACTGTCTTAAGGACAACGGTAACTTGTTCCACAATTTTACGGCGCGCACTGTGAAAGATTTGGAGAAGGCACGGTGCTTATGCGACGGTATAGCCAGAGTGAGGTTCGCACTCGACCGCAAACGGTGACCACTACCATCAGCCATATAATTAAATCTTTCTGATAGGTAAGGAGGGGAAGCTGGGTTAAAGAGTACGTTAAAAAGCAACGACAGGACATGCACATCTCTGCGTCGTCGGATCGGTAACCAGCCGAGCTGAGAACGAAATTGGGAGATGTGGTCGTACTTGCGCAAGCCAAATACATAACGAATACAGACGTTTTGCAAGCGTTCAAGTTTATCCAGCAGCTCCTCCTTGAGGTCTATGAAGGCAATGTCACCATAGTCCAAAAGAGGGAGCAAAAGAGATTGGGCAAGGGTCAACTTGGTATTAAATGGAAGAAAGTTCTGCAAACGCCTCAGGGAGTGGAGGGACGCAAATATTTTTTTACTTACGTCGGCTAGATGGGGTGACCAGAAAAGCGTCTGATCAATGATGATACCTAGATTTCTGACTGTAGAGGAGAATGGGATAGAGGTCCCATCAAAGATAATACCTGGCACCACCGTTTCCGACAACTTACTTACGAAATAAGGGCTTAACAATATTGCCTCTCACTTCGACTCCTGCGAATCTGCGGTACAGGGCCCGGAACTTAAATTATTAGCTGTAAAATTACCTGACAAATAAATGTCGTATATCTTTTAGGCGGTGGCTATTCAGCAGAAGCAGCTAGAAGAGCAACTAACGCAAGAGAACTTCGCGCCACCACCAGTAGTTCCCAACCAGCTGGACCCCTCGCTCCAGAACTTGCAGCACGTGCTGGCGCAGATCATCCAGCGGCCGGACTCGCTGCAGCCGCGCAAGGAGTCCGAGTCGGAGCCGCAGCAGCAGGAGGAGCAGCAGGTCCGTACCGTGATACAGCTGTTCAGGGTTTAAGTTCCAAGACACAAAGCATGAAGACCTACAGTGGGGTTGTACGCCTACCATTAAGTAAATTGAGTTTTTTGGGATCTTGGAACTTAGAGGTCTTACAAACTTAAAATGTTTTGAAGTCACATTTTGGCAACATATTTATACTCTTATGATATTAGATCTTATAAATCTAATCTTGATAGTAACGAAGAAACTATGTCAAGAAAGAAGTACAGTACATGTTAATTCACAAATTAGCTTACACAGATGAACATATTTAACCGATAAGGAAAAAAGTGTCCGTTATATTTGTTCCACCATGAAGAACTCTTGACTCTGAAATTTTCTGTGACAGAAAGTTACACTTTCGATTGAATTCAACTTCAATACGATATTTGCTTCACTTATAATTGGAATATGATTGCAGCAACAGCAAGAGCAAATGCTGCAAATGCAGCAGAATCAGCTGTACCAGCAGCAATACATGCAGCAGAACATCATGCAGGTGGAGCCCAGCATCCTGGCGCAGAGTCAGCAAGTCGCCCAAGCGCAACAACAGGTAATCTTTCTGATTTTCCGGAAGATACTACTCTCCTATATTTGTTAAGGTCCGTTGCTTCAAACCGTCGGTCATTGTAAGCTATGTTGTTAAAATTTGATTGTAACTGCCAAGTTTGACGGTCTTCTGTGTATGTGTATTCGTAAGTTGATGCTATCCGCCCTTAGGCCACTTATTTTTTTATCTGTTTGACCAAAAGTCATGTCAAATCTTGGTAAGTCAGTACGTTTTTTGACATAACACGACATAAGGCCTAACGGATCTTGGAAAACCGAGCCTTAGACATCCCGATTCCTCATTCGTCTGCGTTTTCAAATAGAGGAACGACATTATTGACGAGTCAGGAATTGAGACGTGTTGGACATAAACGATAATTTAGGTATCAACCGTTTTTAAACCATCCATAATCTATTACGACAAATATATTAAGACAAAATGTTAATAATTTCAAAAATATCTGGCAGGTGAACCAAGCGCAGCAACAACTGAACATGCAAAAGCAGATGGTAGCCCAACAACAGCTGGTGCTCCAGCAGCAGATGATCACCCACCAGCAGATGCAGATGGCCGGGCAGACGCTCTCCCCGCAGCACATCCGCAACCTGCAGCAGCAGCAGTACCTCGCGCAGCAGGAGCTGCAGCTGCAGAGCCAGCAGCACCTGCTGGACCAGCAGAACCTGGCGCTCTACGCGCAGAAGCAGCAGATGCAGCGCCAGCAGCAGCAGGTCGAGGAGATGCTGAGGAGGCCCGTGTACCAGCGACAGGTCACTTCTTTAATATCCTTATTCATAATCGTTCATCAAACCTATTTTAGTTAAATTGCCACTGAAATTCGTTTGTTCTTATCTGTCACTTAGATATTTACGTTTGTGAGGGGACCATTGAAACCAGTTTAGTTTCCAGAGGTTTGTTACATTTTATAAATAAGGGACCTCGGTCTCTTCTACGTCAGTTACTCAAGCCAAAACATCATGATCACCTGTGGCCTATACTGCAAAACTTTACAAGCGTACAATTTCACAAATTTGTCAACTTTTTCTATGAAAAATTGTAGACTCGTCTTGAAGTTCTGTGGTATAGGAGCCAGGTGCACAAGTCCTCCTACCATATAGCCAGTTGAATTAACCCCTTCTATTATGATATTTTTTTGTAATACTTTGGGTATTACTAATTCACCATAGGCTTTACAGATAATTTGCGCATCACATTCTTGTTTCTTTTTAATAATCATAATCATACCAGCAAAATATCATTTTATATTGTAATACCAGCAAAACTGTTTGTTTCTGAGTAAAATATATATTTGTTTAAGCCTTTTGGCCGAGTATTATAAAGAGCATTTAATATTATCTGGAAAGTAATAATAACGATGTCCGATCTTCAGGGTTCCGAACAAAGTCAACTCAGCACCGCGGACATCCACGATCAACTAGTCAACGAATACCAAAAACCGCCCCTCCAAACCCAGATGTCCATGGACCAGTACAACCAGTATTTAGAACTGCAACAGATGCAGAAGCAAGCGTCGGTTCCCGAGGAATACCATCCACCATTACATCAGATGCAAGGGCAGTCGCTGCCTCACAATATGATGAACTTCAGTGTAGCGGACAGGCAGATATCTAGTCATGAAGGCACTCCGGTGCAGAATTACGCCACGAACCCGCTACAGGTATGATTAAGTAATAGTTTCCACAGGCTACTCATCCTAACGTTATCCCCGTTGTGTCCTGAAACGCCTCATACAGACAGACAGTACAGTCATAGAGACTTTGACAGAATTACTTTTGCTAACTTTATCTGTAAATTTATGTACAAAATATCGTTGGATACTTAACAGTTAATCTAGTAATCTTGTCGCCTGAAAGTATGGAGTAGGGTGCGCCTAATCCGGTAGTTCTGATTTTTTGCAGACTTGTTTATGATGTTAGCTTAATGAACAATCCAAGTTTGTGGCCTCCAGCGCCGAACGCAACTATGTGAAAAATCGAAGAGCCGATTATAACCTTAAATGACTAGTGGCTGACAGTACCTTCTCAGGACGATTTTAGAGAATACTAAATTTGCTGCAATATGTGACTAGAATTGTCTCTGTAGACCCAATAGTTTTCGCGATAAAGTCTTTCAAAATTTACGAAATTCGAAAAAATGATAAACTTTGAAAGGTTTTATTTGGTCTACGGAAACAATTTTCGTCTCGTATTGTAGCAAATATAGGCCAGTTTAAAAACGTCCTGAGAAGCTTATCAAAAACGAATGCTTTAGGGTAATAACTGTTTTTTTAGGTTTTTTTTGTAAATTTTTTGATATATCTAAAAAACTGATTTTAACCCTAAAGGTCTTTTTTTAGTACTACCTTTGGCGAAGTATTAAGTTATAGTCTGTTTCAAGTGAAAGAGATTATGTAACCTGTGTATCACAAATAAAATTACTTACTTACTAGTGACCCTGGGCTCCTTAGGACAGAACCGGGTAAAACACTAGGAAGACGATGCATTTCCTATTTTTTTAAGAATAAGAATAATTTATTAATACTCCTTATAGCTAGTGTTTAGATTGTGCTTGAAATTCTACACACACATTAGATACTTTGTTACGTGTGCCTAAAGCACGATTATACTCCTATATCTCAAGCCAAGATAAAACTAATTACTTATACGTAAGAAAATCAAATTAAAATCATGAAATACATAAATAAATTATTTTAGGTGTCAGCGTATACAATAACATGTAAAATTGTGTACAGATGTACCAGCAGGCGCAGTCGCAGCCGATGCACAGCGTGATGCAGTACCAGAACCAGCTAGAACCGCCGGTGACGGAGCAGGCGGTGCCGCAGGCCGTGCCTAGTATAGTGCCGCAGGCGCAGGTAGGTTCCCCCATCCGCTCCGTCGTATCGAAACGTTTCCAAAAACTGAAGCGACAAAATGAGGAGAACTGCTGCATACGAAAACTTTGCTGAAATGGAAATGCTTCGCGCTCTTTTACGTTTTATCTTGTATACCATTAAAAGATTTTTGAAATCGGTGATTAGTTCCGGAGATTACCCCTTATAGCAGCAGAAGCAATAAAAAGCTATTTGACCGACAGAATGCAATGTACAGAAATCAGTAGATTTGTTAAAACAAATAATGTTGTTAGCAAAAAAGTTTTTAGATCTCCGTACAAAGTCAATCATACTGGTGTCCCACAGGGAAGCATCCTGGGCCCACTTCTCTTTGTCGTCTATATTAATGACCTGCCAAACGCAACCCCTAATAAAGTTATCATGTTCGCAGATGATACGACCATAATGGTAAAGTGTAATAATAGGTTAACTTTCAATCATGACATTAATAACTCTTTAAATGACATTATATATTGGATGGAAATGAATGATTTAAAAATTAATATTAGTAAAACTAAATTTATGCAAATCAACTCTTATAATTCAAATGACATACCAATTCAAGTTCAATACAAAAAGGAAAATGTAGATCAAGTAGCCTCAGTTAAGTTTCTTGGATTCACTTTAGATAACCATCTTCACTGGAAAGGTCACATTGAGCAGATTTGTACCAGACTAAATAGATTTGTGTATGCCCTCCGAAGATTGAGGGACACTGTCTCTGTGGAAGCCGCACTGACGGCTTATCATGGATATGTGTCCTCAGTTTTACGGTACGGCCTGATTCTGTGGGGTAACTCTG
This sequence comes from Epiblema foenella, assembly GCA_963556455.1. Taxonomy (NCBI): domain Eukaryota; kingdom Metazoa; phylum Arthropoda; class Insecta; order Lepidoptera; family Tortricidae; genus Epiblema; species Epiblema foenella. The sequence continues at coordinate 12,040,510 of OY747116.1, read as the reverse complement.
TTGATGTAGAACGAGTTTTTAAAATTCAAAAAAAATGTATACGAGTTATTTGTAATGCCTGGTCTGATGATTCTTGCGTCCCTTTGTTTAAAAAATTACAGATTCTTCCCTTACCCTGCCTATACATAAGAGATGTATGTATATTTGTGAATACCCATCGACCTTTATTCAATAAGCGAGGAGAAGTGATGCACAGACTGACCCGACAGAAAATCATGAACTTGCTATACAAGCCACGAGCTCGCAAAACGATCTATGCGAAGAACATATTTAACATGTGCATCGTAATATATAATAAACTGCCGGATGACATGAAATTACTACAAGGCAATAGTTTTAAGAACAAAATGACTGGCTGGCTTCTGGACAAATGCTTTTATAGTGTAAGACAATATTTGGACCCTAATTGACATTGTAATTCATGAATTATTATTATTATTATTTGATATCATTATTATAATTTTGACTACTTTGACATTGTTTCGTAATTTTGCAAATTGTGTACATATATTAAATTATTGATTAATTATGTCGCTCCTAAATAATGTTTGCACGCCTGCATGCAGGCTGAATGCACTGGACATATTTATTTTCAACACCTTATGTATTAACATGTATTCAGAGCAAATAAATTCTTTGAATCTTTGAATCTTGAATCTTTGAAGTATTTACGCGGGCCTAGTACCTATTCGAAATGATCTACACACAAACTCAAATTTCAGGATCGGTGCAAGTTTGTAACACTTCTTTATTCGTCACATTTTCCCTGTTTGACGCGCAGTAAAGTATTCCTTCTTCCACAGGAGCTGACGATACCCAACTCCCTGCCGCAGGAAGTCCGGCCGGCAGTCTCTGAGGCCCCGCAAGCGCTGAGCCTGCCCGAGCCGGAGAATGGAGCGGGGAATGGCGGGAACAAGGAGCAGTTCCACACGCCGCTGACGGAGTTCCCGGCGGCCTCGCACGAGGCCGCCACGAGGCCGCCAGACCTTGCGTCGGTGGAGGAGAAACAGGACACCCAGGAAGGTGAGGCAGATCACCTTATGCAGTAGTTCAATTCCACTCACCTCAGACTCGGTTGAAGCCGCTTCACCAATCTCACTGGAGCTCAAACTCTTAGGGTATCCCAGTGTGGTGGTCGTGTCCCCAGGCCACCCTTCAACCTCGCACTCCTATCGCTTTATTGGGCCCGGCCTATAAATAAAGACAGGTTTAAATTACACTCCTTCTTTTTGGGCAGTCGTGTAAAAAATTACCTTATGGTATGTATCATATTGATTTAACTTGTTTGTTTGTATAAAAAAAGTGCTTACGACACCTAATGGGACGTTACGACAAACCTCAAATGGTAGCTCATTATGGTCATTCTCCAGATTCGTGTCTGCGTCTAAACTCCGTCAAACTATACAAATATTCTTAAAAGTTAATGTTGACCGGAACCGTAAAATTTTAGAATAACCGATTAGTTGAACAATGTTATTGAAAACGATGTTTGTCAAGACGCACATTTTTTGATGACGCCAGATGCTCGAAAGCGGTCACAGAGTGGTAGCCAAGGTTAGGACCTATTCGTAGGAATACCTCTAGCTCTTTGTGCGATGACATTTGGTGTCGGAGGGGAAGTCGTGGATGAGACTAGCTCGTCTGTGTTTCAGAGTTCTTCTCGAACCTTTTTAAAGCTTAATGAATAGGAATTTTCTGGGTAAGCTGCCTCCATCTTCGGCCTCGTCTTTACCTTTAAGCAAGATGCTGGCCAAGAGCAAACCTATTCACAATATGATAAATAAAACCGCCCAAGTGCGTATCGGACTTCGTACATTCAGGGTTCCGACCCAACCGCAGAATGAGGTTGGTTTTAATAGGAAAAATAAGGAAATTTCAAATAATAAATAAATTTTATAAATATTTTAGTATTAGTTTGTACAGTAAATAATAATAAATATTATCACCAAATTTCAAGTTCATAGGTCAGTAGGAAGTTAAATAATTCTTTAGAACTAAATTTTGTGACAGACGCCGGACGGACGGACGGACGGACGGACGCGTGAGTGACAGCAATAGGGTTTCGTTTGGACCTTTCGAGTACGGAACCCTGAGAACGGTAAACTGGCTTGAACATGAGGAGGCCTTTACTCAACAGTGGGTGGATACAGGCTGAAAAGAAACAATGATTTTGAACATGTTTGATTGCAGCCGGCACGGCGATCCCATCTCCCATAACGGGCGACAAAAAGTCCCGCGGCTCCAAGAAACGCTCGCGCGAGAAGGACAAGCTTCCGAAGCTCACCGTGCTTGAAGTGAGTTTACATTTCATCTTGCAATCATCTTGCAATTTTATTTTGTACCTGTAAAATATTTATTGAATTTCTATATATTTTTTATTGGACGTTGAACCTTATTGGTTGGCCGGTAAATTAGCTTTTTGAACGAATTACTACTAGTGACTCTGAGCTGTAGATCTCTTGAGTGAGTTTTTTTATCATTTCCAAAATCTGACATAAAAAAGATCAAGTATGAATATCGAACCTGCTAACAAAATTTCACGAGAATCGGTTGAGAAATGCGACCTGTAGACGAGAACAAACGGAAATCCGGAAATCCGAACATACAAAAACATTTTTGCCGAAGCTGAAGCAAAGATCTTCGTTTCACTCGGTCAGTGATGCAACTCTGCCAAATGATTTCAGGTATAAATATATGCGGCAAACTGAAAAAAAAAAACAAGCATTGGTTGTTTAACAAAATGCAAAAATATGACTAACAATGTCCGCATTTAAAGACTCCTATCAAATGTTGTTTTGGGGATTTTTTAAAGATGTAGTGCACAGTCACTACCGAATATCAAAGGTGCAGCAAAAATGTATCCCATTTATGAGCAACTGACCAACGATTGGCCGTAGCCTCACCGCATCATTGGTCTAGTAATTACCTGTTCACTCTCGCCTTGACGAGATTTCAGAATAATTAATAGTATTTACAATACAGAACGTTTTATGTCTAACAAAACCGATGTTTGACATCTAGAAATTGGCATCCTGCTCGCTGGCGCTCGCCGCATGCCACACGCTGTTTCCCTCTTAGCGGTGTCTTACTCCTCGGTGGTATGCTATAGCTGAAGTGACAAGAGAAACAGGCCCAATTAGACCTAGATTATTATTGACAGCGAATCCATTTAATCTTTGTTTGCTTGTAACGTGCGTCTATGTTGCCAGGTGAACGAGACCGCGACGATGGTGGAGTGTCAGCTGGAGTCCAAATCCAAAACGGTCACCTTCAAGTTCGACGTCACGGATGTCAACCCTGAGGAGATCGCCACTAATCTGGTGAGATTTCTATCTACTTTACTGTCTGACAATACTGATGTCTGACAGCTAGTGATAGCATCCCGCTCATACGCGCTCGCCGCCTAACACGTGCTCTTTCGTTTTTGCGCGACTGAGTAACGCTCAAACATTTAAACTTTAGTGTTTATATATTATTAGGATTATTTGTGTTAACAGCTAGAGGCATGCAGGTCCCTCACTCAACACAGCGCATCGTAGAAAAAGAGAAGCAACACCTAGGGTGCGGCCACATCACTGCGTTGTGACGTCGCATCGCAAAAACGACGTACTAGATTGTACGTAAATTGCTACGCATACGATGCGACCTTGCAACGCAGTGATGTAGCCACGCCCTTAGGGTGGGTAGCACCAAACCATCTGTAATCGTAAGCGGTGTTCGTTAAAATCTGATTGTATGGAAAGTTTGACAAGTTTCTATGGGGTGACAGTTACCGGCGTCATATTTGATCGGCCTGTGATCGTATGTTAGTGCAACCGACCCTTAGACTAACACATTCTCTGCCAGAAACTCGGCATGCGGGTGTTCTGCTCGTAGACGCGAAGTCGATACCATGCGTTTCCCCGTATTTAGAGAACATTGTGTAGCGCTTGGCAGCGAATGTGTTGAGGCATTCTCCCGGCAATGCATATGTGCGTTCACGTCCATACAATTTAGTTCCAAAGAGGTGTGACCTGGCATAGGGATGTTGACTCAAAATTTATTGTATCCAAATTATTATCCAAAAAAAAGAAGACATAAAACTATGCCATATGGTGAAAATAACGAAGCTATAACCGTCAGAATGTTATTAACTAGAGAGAGAAAGCGCTACTCTAGCGATTTAAGGCGCCATAGTAAATGACGATCGTTCAATACAGAGGTGCGTTTTGCGAAAAAGGGGCAGAACATGCCCTCACTTAAAACTTTAAAGACTTATAATTGTCTAATTATATATTCTTTGAATTGCTTTTTTCGCCTTTTGATGGGGAATATGATCCTTTTTGGGGAAAATTGTAAGTTATTTGGTGTGAACACGGCTGTCGTGTGTCAGGTGTCGAACAACCTGCTGCCGGACTGGCAGAGCGCCGCCTTCATGGAGCTGATCAAGGACATCGTGGACCAGCTCGTGAGCAACCCGCGCTGCACGCCCGTGCTCAACGCGCAGCACCACGCCGCGCTGCGGCTGCAGCTCGACAAGGTACTCTTTTTTTTTATACAACACCGGTGGCAAACAAGCTTACGGTCCACCTAATGGTAAGCGGCTGCCGCAGCCTATAGACGCCCGCAACTCCAAAGGAGTCGAGTACGCGTTGCCGACCCTTTATAAAATTTGAGGATGCACTGTGTTGACAACAGAAGGGACAAATTTAGGTCCCTCGCTCTCAACACAGTGCATCCTCGGGAGCTCTGGCACCTTGCTCACCTCCAGGAATACAACACTACATACTTGTATAGTAGATAATGTTACTATGGTGTGGTCTTCTGCAAGGCGGAGGTACTCCCCCAGTTGGGCTGCTCCAAATTCGAGCAAGATGTCATTTTGCTGTGCCCTACCTCTCTTAAAACTACTCCTTATCGTTATTATACACTTTCATTTCAGGCATACGCACCCATGTCAAAAACACTCGTAAAAATCAACTAAAACACTGAAAAAAACAAAAATAAATCTAAATAGTAAACTAAAACCTGACTGGAAATATACGACTGTTGTCAAGAGGGCGCTAGTATAGTAGGAATAATAACAGTTTGACTTGTTAATGTGTCAGTTCGGATGTTTATTTTAAAATTTTTGATAGCGAAACGGTTTCTGTTCACCAACGTTTTTGCAGATTTTTTTATACATATACATTATAATGTTCCAATGACTCTTGACAATGAATAGTTATGGGTATTTTTGTCACTTATTACTTAGTATTCAACACTTTATTATTATTCAAATAAACCACCATTGACATTGGCAACAGTTACAGCCTATCATTAAAATCGTTGCCAGTATATTTCTGGTCGGGCTTTACTATTTCTTGTTCTCCTGTAGTTCCATTAATTATTTAAGTAATAACTACATTTGTAAATATATCGCAACCGGGTGGGTAAGTACGCGTGCCTACACACCACACGCCAATATTGTAACATTGAAATTTATGCCGTACGTGAAACCTATTTTTACCGGATTAAAATACCTACATTCTTCCAGACTGATTACGACTCGGAGACTACGGAACGCGAGGAGAACCTCACGGACTCGAACCAGGACAACTCCGAGTGCACCACCCCCACCGCCAGCCACGACCACCTCGCGCTCGACCCGCCCGCCGAGTCCGAGCCGCCGCCGCCGCCCGAGCCCGCCGCCAAGCCCAGCCACATCGACAACATCGCCCGGAAGATCAGCACCGCCTCCTCTATAGGTGAGCCTCCACAACTCTATATATTATAAACGTCAACTGACCAAGCTGATGGTCCAGCTACTCCCTTGAAAGTCTATTAGCACTTTGTCTACTACATAAATTATGTAGCTATTATCTTTACTGTTAGAAGCGATATTATTTTCGAAGGACCGAGTATGTTCGTGGAATGAACGGAATAAATAAGATACGGACGGAGCTGATTCTCTTTCTAAGTGCATGAAGCTGAGCTTCAGCTTCAACAATTTGATATTGAATTGTTTCAACAATTTGATATCCGTTACTATCTACTTGTATAACGGCTGACTTAGAATAACTTCGGGAACGCGCTACGCCTATTAAAACGAGTATAACTTGCACCTGTATGTTGGTAATACAGAAAGTATACCTTCGCAATAAAAGCTCCAAATATTCCTCAGGTTCAAATCAATCGGACGGCGGGTCCGTGCCGGCCGAGCGCGGCGCCAGTACGGAGCCGGCGGGCGCGGGAGCGGGGGCGGGAGCGGTCGCGGGGGCGGGGGCGGGCGCGGGCGCGGGGGCGGCCGGCGACAAACCCGCGCCCGCTCGCAAGATCTCGCGCTTCGTCGTCAGTCCCGTCGTGGCGCGCCCGCCCCCGCCCGAGCCCGGGCCCGACAAGCAGGACACATCCGACAAACTCTACTCTGAAGTCGCCAAAGAACCCAAAGTGGAGGTCAACGGCCTTGACAAGGAACAGAAGCTGGACTTTGTGCCGACGCATCAGTACTCCGCCCCTCAGCTCTCCCACGCCCCACAAACGCTCACCGATCATCGACCGGCGGAAGTGACTGTCCCCAGCAGCGTGCCCAGCAGTATACCCAACAGTGTCCCCGGTGTATCTAACAGTGTACCGCCGCAGACGATTCCCGCCCCTCTTCCGACGGGGATACAGTCGATTCCGCAGCCGCTGCCGGCGTTTCAGAATGTCAATCCTCTGCTGAATAATCTGCAGCCGAATCTGACGACACCGCTGCAGATCGCTACGGATACACCCCTGCTGGGGTTAAGTCAGGTATTTATTTATTTTTTATAGGACACTTACGACACCAGTAGAATCACAATTAAATTATTGATTTGAGGATTTGTTGTGTTGACACTCGAAAGCTCTGCCGATCTTACCCAACACCACATACCCAAATAGTAGATAATTGTGTTTGCAGTCTTCTCTAAGGTCGAAATAACATCCCCAGTTGATCTGCTCCAAATCTGAGCGAGATGGCGGTCCACTGTGCGCTACCTCTCTCAAAGTGAAATATTTTGTATAGGTACTCGAACGAAATCAGAGTTTTGACTGTCAACCGAAGATATAATTAAGGTATATTGTTTTGAAATAATGGTACCTCGCCGAATAATTTATTACGCCGGTTCTTCTCGTGGCACAGGTTTATATTTCCGAACCGATAGTAGTTTATCGACGTTCATAAGCTCATATAAATATGTCTAAATTAAAAAATAAAGAACTTTAACTTTACCAGGTCGGTACTCCGATGGCGACAGAACTCGGCCTCAACGCGGGCCTGGCCCTGGGGCAGCAGGACACCCTAACTGCGCGACTGCCGTTCACTACGCAGAACCTCACGCCCAACGCGCCGGTGGACTCGTACCCTAACGCCGAGAACATACAGAGGATGCTGCTCAAACAGAATATCATGAAGTTAGTGCCTGTTATATGTAAAATTTAAACATAAAGTTTCATGTTTTTCCGCCGATTTCTTTAACAGAATCGAAAGTGTATTTTTCCACCAAATTATTTGAGACACATAAAAAAATTTCGCGTTTACAACACAAAAATACCAGTTGAATTAGCTGTATATGAACTGTGCCTAAGTTTTTATATGCCTGTGTCTACTTTTTTAAAAGTTTGGAACTTGACAAATAAAAGAATTTATATGTAATATTCCAAGCTGCCTGCAAATTTTATTTTAATTTTAATTTTGTTCAGACCTTAAACTACACCCTTCACTTTCCAATATGTAGCGAGGAGTATTCACCTTGCGGGCTCTAAAAATGAGAAAAAATACCCACTTCAAAGTATTGTGTTTCGGCAGCCAACAGCAGAATCTCTCAGGGCCCAACCTGCTGGGGCTCCTCAACCAGCCGCAGTACCCCCAGCCCGAGCTCATGCTGCACAACACCCTCCTCAACAACACGCAGCCCGGTGAGACTTGAGCCTTATTTATATGTACACACGTACGAGACTCGTATGCGAGTCTTATTACACTGCGGTTAACCGAGATATAAGAACTTAAAACCGCGCAAAGTACGAGTAGTTAAATTCGCATGCGAAACTCGAACGAACGTATGAGAGCCTTTACACTACGATTACTTCGATTCCTTTTTAAGGTTAAGTGTCGATGCGCATAAAAATCGAATGGTAGCTTTCAATTCATGTGCAGTTTGTGCGTAATTGTACCAAAAGCTACCCGAGAGTGTAATTTGTGTGATAAAGTATTAAGAATAGAGACGTTTACATACCGATTAGCGCAGCATTGATTTTGGCGCTCCTTAGAGCATTTAAGACTGGAGTCGCCATTGATACATTTACCCCTCTGCCAAAGGTATAGGGGAAAAATCTGCCACATTATTAAAAACGATTAAAAGTCTATCGTTCCCGGCGTGTGAAGAGGTCCGTCAAAATATTATTTGTGCTGATTTCGGGTGCAAAAAACGTTTTGATTTATAAAATTTACAAAAAGATTAATTATCATTTCACATGCGCGTAAAATTTCGCTTTACACAATGAAAGTTTTAATTCAAATTGTAAATCGAGCATCGATTAGAAAGTCGATTGAAAGTCTTCACGCTTGGCCGCTATTTTGACATTTCACGTCACCGTATTTCGTAACGTAAGGACTAATGTCTATGAGAAATTCTATGAAATGTGATCCTTAGCTACATTGGTCAATTTAGCCATCCGATAAGGGCCTAATGTAAATGCTAGTGGGGTAGAATTTTATTTCTAAAATGTATTGATTTGTGTATCCGTGCGCGACTGCTTTAGTAGAAGTGGGAGAATGTTTTGCAAGTGGGCGTAGTTTTTTTTATATGTGAGTTACCTAGTCCCCCCTAGAATTTGGCGAAATATTTTGCGCGGAAAGAAGCGCCGAAGGCCTCTCCTGTCTTAAATGGTCTAAGTAGCGCCCCTGACATCCCATAGAAACTGGTCAATATTGCCATACATCACATTTTAACGAACGCATCTAAAGATCACAGAATTTTTGGTGCAACCCTAACAACACACACAACAAGTCGAAAGAAACGTTGGTATACAACTTTCATGTTTATTCCAGTCCAGGATTTTGATGCGCATTGACACACTAGTAGATTTCCCTGACTTACCTATTGAAGACTATGCTTCAATCTCAACCATTGAATGAATATTTAGATTCAGTGCACTGAATTCATAAATGCTACATTGGTATATTAAATAACTGATTTTATAACTTTCCAAATAAATTACGAATATAGCAGTGATAGCCATTTTGTAATTTTTTTCTGAAACAAGTGTAATAAACCCTATTACTGGCGTTACCATGGCTTTAACGACAATGAAAATGCAATTTTCAACCCTGTCATATATAGAGGTGTTATTACAAACGCTGTCACTTTAATATCCCAAACGACTTAAGGTAAACATTGAGGTCCATTAGAGTAGCACTTTTTATTCAAATATTAATTCAATCTTGCGGATCAACACAGCCCGAATTTCTGGTCGAAGCCAAAGAGAGAGACCAATGCCGTTCGCGCTGTGTCTTTACTGCAGGGCTCCATTTCTCAAAACATATTAGTCTAATAATACTAGTGTTTCATCGCGTGACTAAAACTACAAAATGAGAAGAAATACTATTATTACAAGACTTGAGGCCCAGCCTGCAACTTGAAACCTACCCTGTGTATCCTTACTATGCACGTTTTATGGTGGCTGCGTTGGTCGTTTCTAGGAGATTTGTCACTGGTACTAGTAATTTAGAGTTGTCGTCTGTGACAATCAACCCAAAGTACTTTCCGCTCTGAAAAATAGAATTTACGTTCGTAATAAACTGAGAAACCCATCGTTGCGGGGTGCCATGAATTTATAGGTCGATAATGGGATTTGTATAGGATATTGCCGGCGAGTTCTAACATTGCCGCCCCGCGGCGGCTGCTGCAGCGCGTGTTTGTCAGGTTTCTTTCCCACGACGGCAATGTCCTAACTCGGCGGCAATTTCCGAAATAAATCTTATTACAATTTGCAAACTCGCGACAACCGGCAACAATGGGTTTCAGATTATTTTCGCGAACGTAAGTTCTATTTTCCCGAGCATGTTTGAGTAAAAATATTAACTTGGCTAAACGCAACCACCACCGCCCTTCTGACGTGTCCTTACCGCACGTGTGTGACTAACCGCACTGTGTGCAGCCTCGGCGCTGTCGCAGCGACTGACGCACTACCCCGCCTACCAGCCCATGCTCGCCTCCGCCAACGACCTCTACGGTAAGTGTAGCAGAAGTGCGGGCGGCGCGTGACGCGTCCTTACCGCACGTGTGTGACTAACCGCACTGTGTCCAGTGTAAGTGTTGAACTATGTTACATTATGGCACGTGACGGCCTCGTTCGATTTCTACGTCGCGTACTATACGAGTTTCCATATCTACTCTGCTAGATTTTACGAACTGCCGTCATTATAATTAATAATTTGCAGACAGAATCTTGAAGAGACATTATGAGTTCTAGAAACTATTAGATCAGTCAAACCAGATTCACTACACGACCGCGCGAGAGGTAAAATATCTGTTCTAAGTGTGTGAGTTCTAATTAAAAATAAAAAGAAACGGGTGCATGAGCTAACCGTGCTGCTCCCGTTGGACAAATTTGTACAGTCAGCTAAGATGGTTGTCTACTACTTGAACCTCAATGTACAAGTAATAAGTAATAGAGTTGAAAAGTAGTAGACCCCTTCTTTGGTACTACTGTACATACGCGAATCACCATTCCCTTTGAAATTCCGTCTGCAACTTACTGATTATAATGACTGCGGTCCAAATGACTGTTCTGTTTGCAATTACATCATGTTAGTAACCCTTGCATTATCATTTGACGGGGTGTGATCTACCAGCATGTTGTATAGCTAGCGTTTTACTTTGACATTTTGAAACTAAGAAATATTTGTTTCTGTGATGTTGTTTTTGTTTAACCCTTCGGTGCAGTGCCATCATATGATATCGCAATTGAATAATCTATTCAAATTGTTTTTTTTAGAATAAGGTTAATCTGGTCTAGTTATAATTATAAATAATGTTTAGATTATACAAATTAAATCCATAAATGCACGAAAATAACGAAATTGATTGGCCTACGTATCACTATATTAAATATTTCTTAAATTAAAATTTATTGATATTTCTCTAAAATCTTGAGTTAGTTTATCTTTAAAAAAATCTTTGTTAGTGCGAATTTATCCGGAGCGTTTTTTTTTCCGTGTAAACCTCGATCATTCCATGATGTATCAATCTGACATTGCAGCCCAGCAGCAGGCGCTGGGCGCCGGAGCCCTGCCGGGGCTGGGGCCGGGGCTGGCGCCCGCGCTGGCGCCCGGCCTCGTGGGGCTGGGGCTCGCGGCGCCGCTGCTGCCCCTCAACCAGAACCTCATGGCGCAGAACCTCGGTATGTACACTGTTATAACCGTAAGGCCGTCATATCTATCCATTGATGACCAAACCGCCCCTGAGGGGCTACCGCGAACCGGAAACGAACGAAGTTCGAATATCTCTCTCTCTGTCGCACTTGCTTATTAGTAGGACAGAGAGGGAGATATTTGAACTTCGTTCGTCTTCGGTTCGCGGTAGCCCCTCTAGACCCGTGCGTGGAACGTGGAACGTATCACCGGAGATACACTACAATTATCTACTGTTTCATTCCTCATACTCTGAAAGTAGCTCATATTTGACTTAAGATGCGGGTTGAAAGTGAGGCATGTCGCCCCGTGGGTTGAAAAGTAATAAATAAAAATTGAACAATGGCAGAAATATCTCTTCTGAAATGGTCAGCTTCAAGCCTTGCTTAACAATCTACTATTGTAAGACATTTTAGGACCGGGCCTTTAAAAAGCAGTATGTGTCGTCACACGGTGCCAAAATTATGTCCGTCTTGGGCGTAAACACTTGAATCCCTCGTTACGCTCAGAATTCTTTTGTAGAATCGTTCGCTTCACTCAGGTTTCAATATACCACCCTCGCCATAAATAATCCCAGTACAAATTATGTAATGTTTGAAGTTTTAAGTTTATCCAATATGTGTTGGGATGGCAGCTAAACTGACAGGTCAGGTCACCGTGTGTTCTAGTCGTTAAGGTACATTTTCGGGTGAAGGTGTAAGAAGAAATTAAAACAGGTCAATCCTCTATGACAATTTATTGCAACTAACTGACCGGCGCCCCGACATTGCATAGCTACACGAAACATGCGTATGTATAGGTATGTGGTAGGTATATGGCTACATTATCGAAATTTGACTGAACACCGTGCCCAAGCCGTGTTAAATTAAACGTAAAAAGTAATCGTTAGATAGTTCGTAAAGTAATTCGCATTCTGATCTATTACTAATGTTTTTACTTTGTGTATTCTGCAATGTAACTGTTGTCTAAGTCAATAAATAATAATAAATAAATTTCAAAGACTAATTTGATTTTGAAAAACGTAATTGAGCATATTTTTGTGCAGGTCTAGCGGGCCAGAACCTCGGCCTGGGCGGGCAGGGCTTAGGCCTGGGCGGCGGCGCCCTCGGCCTGGGCGCGGGAGGGCTGGGGCTCGTGGCGCCCGGGCTCGGGCTCCAGCGCGCGCGCGCGCACTCCGCGCAGCGCCGCATACAGGAGGACCTGCAGGGTACGACCGTCTAATAACCAGTTTTGGCGTCTTTTGAGAAATACGCTGATTATGCCATCAAACGATATACATGCTCTTTCGTCTAGTAAGCAGCGCGCAGACATGGTGATATAGTTTTATTAAACAATTACATTTATGTTACCGCCCCAATTCGGCGTACTACCCAAAATTGTACTGACAAAGTAAAGAAAAACCTTAAAAAAATACTAATAACAAAAGATTAAACTATATACCGATTCATATTCTTAAATTTCACCCCTTTAAACTGCCACCGTCTGATGTATCAAAGTGAAGGTATAAATGACTCCTTATTAATTTATGACAGAGTTAAAAATTGCTCATTTTTATTGTTCCGTAGCCAAAATGGCAAAAACCGAACCCTTATAGTTTCGTCATGGCTGTCTGTCCGTCCGTCCGTCCGTCCGTCCGTCCGTCCGTCCGTCCGTCCGTATGTCACAGCCGATTTACTCGGAGACTAAGCACTACAATTATGCAGTTTGGTAGGACGGTGTATTCCATGAACCGCTGTATAAAATGATGTGAAATCACAAAATATATTAAATTAGGTGGTGCACTCCATATATGTAACTGGTGTATGAAAAAAAAATTCAACGCACATAGTCGTGTCTTGCCTAAACAAAAGGTCGTGAGTTCCCTAGGAAGATACGACCTTTTTAGATTCAATGTATTGGATAGTGATTTTAAATGTTTACTGGTAAGTAGGTGTTGGTACGGAACCCTTGATTGTACGTGAGCCGACACGGACTTGGCCGGATTTTTGACTTTAGCGTTCGGCCGTTAATGCGTGAGTATATACTCACGCTTTAACCGCGAATAATCACCCAGGAATAATCTGTATATACAGATTATTAAATACAACCCAACAATAAATATATATGTGGTGTTTTGTGGCAGGGCTCGCGGCGGGCTCGCAGGGCTCCTCGCAGCCCAGCACGCCGAACAAGCAGCACTCGTACGGCGAGTACATGCTGACCCTGCAGCACAAGCTCGCTTCCATCTCCAACAGCGTGAGTTATACTAACATACCTATTTATTTAAGAACCCCTTACAAATGTTACATTCTTTTGAATCCAAATTATATCAGAGATATTGATGATCCCAATGAACCCTTAAACGATACGATGTTCTTATTAAATTTTTAGATACCATCCGAACCATTTTTCGCTTTTATAGTGTATAGTAAACTCAACGAAAAACAACAGTTAGCTTGAAATTCATCGATTTCAATTGATGATTAAAAACGATATGTCTTAATGAAAAATCAAAAAATACATCTTGAGTGGTTATTGTGAGCGCTCCCGTCCGTTAACGTGCCTTCCAAAGTTAAGGCGTTGATCACGGCTGCTGTCTGTGATAGCAGTCGTTAAGCCAAGTTAGAGGCCTTCGGGCCGCTTGAGAACTTCAAACAGTCAAGTTACCCACTCCTTCTATAGGATCCTCTTTCTAGGATTCATACAGAAAATAGCCTATATAGAATAGCCTTAATCAATTATAATATAGACTAAATAATTAATACTACGACATGTATTCATAATAATGATTATAATGACTGCATTTAACTGCTATACCTACTTGACATATTACTATTTCCTAATTAAATGTGAACTAATATTTCATATAATAAAACGTTATATAATATAAATTTGATATCCCTATCTAATATCTATAATTAATTAAATTGTAATTTCCGCAAGTTGCATGCTATTAGGCTATAACTATAATTGTAACATATAGGCTATTTAAAATGTGCAATGCCCTACCAGGGTCCATGTGAAACCACTATAACTATATAAGATCTACTGTATTTACCATGGTTGCAATAAATAAATAAATAGAATAACTATATGATATTCAGTGTACTCGCGATTCCCACCTAGTTGTACAGACCTTCATGAACCACGAAGTAGCTGCATTTTAAGGAGCCTTTCTTTTTTAAATTGTGTAAGTGACATTACTGTACCGCAGGGCCCGGTGTCGCCGCAGTCCCCCGCCGAGTACAGCCCCGCGCTGTCGCCCACGCACCGCCTGCAGCAGGCGCATAAGGTCAATATAACTAGCGATTCCATTGCACACTGAACGTGTTTAATTTATACGCATTTATGGATCAAAGCATTGATAGTCTGACTAACGAGTTGTGGCATACCAAAAATGCGGCAAATTAAAAAAGATCGCATGCTGGTAACAAAAATACATAGTAACGTAATAGGTACTTTTTTTTAATTTTTATTTATTTAGAAGCTTTTGTCAAGATGACGATGTCAGCTCCAGTAAACCTCTAACTACTACACTACTTCTTAACAAAAAAACTACTGAAAACCACAAAATTGTATACGTATTTCCAAAAAAAATAGGTATACAAACATGCGGCCTTTGAGAAAGGATCCGTTAATATTGACTGAGTTTGATCGAACACACTAACAAGTGTGGCACATCTTCGATGGTTCCGCACTCCTCACAATAATAGGTACTTATATAACATACTTATTTGTTAGGTAAAATTGTTTATTGTATTGATCATACATTGTCAAGAACATATCCGATAAAAAAAAATTATCTCTACTCGTTAGTCAGACTATCGGTGTTGTACGTCCAATTCAAGTCGGTTAAAATTAAATAATACATTTTGGTTATGTCCTGTAATGGAAACTGAAATACCTTGTAACAAGAGCGAAAAAGCTACGTGTTTCAATTTCCTTAACTATATAGTACATTGTGTCTCAAGGGAGCAAAATGATATATTTACGGCGAGGGCTGTATATTGAATCCTGAGTGAAGCGAAAGATTCTACAATAAATAGCATAGATTCTAAAGTAGAATCTTGACCGTAGCGAGGGATTCAAGTATTTAGGCTTAAAAGCGTAGCTAAGGATTCAAGTCTCTACGCTTAAGATGGAAATGTATTTTGCACGTGGTAATGTATGAGTGTTTCGTGTAGCAGGCGGAAGCGTTAGCGGGAGCGGAGGCGCACAAGCAGCGGCACGTGGCGGCGCTGGCCGAGCTCGACCACGAGCTCAGCAAGATCTCGCTGCACTACAAGCAGCCGCCGCCTAAGGTAAGGACAGACTGGACGCACAAGCAGCGCCACGTGGAATGCTGAATATTGAAGAAATAGCGCCAATGAGATTTAGGGTCGGTTGCACCAACATACGATCACGGGCCGATCATCGTCAAATATGGCACCGGCAGCTGTCATCCCATAGAAACTTGTCAAACTTTCCATATAATCAGATTTTAACTAACACCGCTTACGATTACAGACGGTTTGGTGCAATCCACCCTTATACTGAATAAATATAGTTACATCAAAACGTAATTATTGGTATAGTTATTTTCTCAAGTCCGACGGCGGTTGAAACGCTCTTGGTATCACCTGTTTATAGTTTATACTTTTTACCCGACTACGGGAAAGCCAAAAGCAAGGGTTATTTATACAGACTGCTCGGAACGATATTTTACGGAATCAGTCCTATAACCAAAAAGTTACAAATGGTCGCTATTTTTATGGTTCCGTACCCAAAGCGTAAAACGGTACCCTATTAGGTACTAAGACTCCGCTGTCCGTCCGTCTGTCAGCAGGCTATATCTCATGAACGTGATAGAAGGTTGAAATTTTCACAGATGATGTATTTCTGTTGCCGCTATGACAAAAAATACTAAAAAACAGAATAAAATAAATATTTAAGGGGACTCCCATACAACAAACGTGATTTTTTGACGTTTTTACGGTACGGAACCCTTCGAGCGCGAGTCCGACTCGCACTTGGCCGGTTCTTTATTCTGATTAGGAATCCATAGGTATACGGGGATGGCGATAGTTACTGTAGCGGTCGTTTTTAATTTCGATCGCGATCTCTGAACCTAAAATTTTCTTGAATCTTTATGTAGTTTCACTAAGCATTTTTATACACATATATATAGCAACGATTCCCAATGTTGAACATATCGAGACCCACCTAACAAAAAAAACTTAATTTGGGACTCGCCTCTTTTTATGTAACTGAATACAAATTAGAGTAGTTAAGTACGAATTCAGGGTTGTCCAAGAATCACAGACATAAATACTCGCGAGTCACAGTTTGGGAAATGCTACATTATAGTATTGTACTCTTGTATGCCTTAGGATGTGTTTCCCGAGCACGGCGGCGCCGGCGCCGGCCACCCGCTGCTGTCGGCGGAGGCGTACGATGGTGAGTCAGTCTGCTAGTTTTATTACAGAGAAAAGTTATATTTAATTTTTGATTTCAGTACCCTTTCATTACCTTAGGCATTTGATATTATGACGTAAAATCTTGTAATTATAATGTACAAGGAACCTAACAGTAACTTATTTATTTATTATTGGTTTATTCGGTCTACTATTTTGCAATGTGATTGTCTTGTATATTTGTAAGGTTTGATTTCATGCTACGCTGACGTCGGTTGCGCGCACTAAATTACGAGATCTCGGCCGCGGATGTCAGCATCGCTATGCGGTATTGCGTGCGCGCGGCGTCCAACTCAGACACGACGCGTACACTTAGGCATTCCCGCCGGCGGGGACGTCCACCGCGCGATCGCGACAACACTGACACATATAGTCCCTATTCGACCGGGGTACCGCCGCACACTGGGTAGAGTCAGTCCGACCCAAGTCGGGCCTAGCCGAGTTTCTTGCTGGATTCTTCTCAGCTAGGCTAGGTTTAGTGAACCAGCGACAAAACTCCCAGTAGCTCGATTCCACTCACACCTCAGATTCGGTTGAAACCGCTCAACCAATCTCAATGGAGCGCAAACTCTTAGAGTATTCCAGCGTTCCAAACCACACACGTGGTCGTATCGGGGTTTTCCCCTGGACTTTGCCCAGGTTACTCTCCAACCACGCACTCCTATCGCTTTATTGGGCCCGGCCTATAAAGCCAGTCAGATCCAAAAAAAAACGTGCGCGCGACCGACGTCAGCTAAGCAGAAAATTAAATATATGAAGGTATTACCTAACCGCGGTTAGAATACGGTTGGGCGTGACAGTTTTGCCATATACTTACGCCAAGCTGTATGTATATGAAATGACAGCTATACCGATAAATATCTAATCCGTCTTTTAAAAGTGTTGCACATGCTCAAAATTAGCACGAAAGCAAGCTACTATTGAGCAAATGCTACCTGATTTTGGCAACGTGCTCGTATTAAGCATCTTAAGTGTTTAAGATAGGGCTCAGACAATGGAGTGGTTATATGGAACAGAAGTCTATATTAGTGGTGTATGTCCTTAGCGTCGGGCGCGGCGCTGGAGCGCGGCTGGGCGCGGCGCGTGGCGCGAGTGGAGCCGTGCGCACCCTACCAACTGTGCCGAGTCATACAGCACGGTCAGTGGACACCATTCTAACACTGAAGTACAGTCCGGATACAGCGACATGGGACCGGTGATATTACGTCGCGCAAAATGGACTGGTTTACTTAGAAAGTGTTTTGTGTGAAAACCTGACATGAGGGGATTTCGACGTCGTTAAAAGCGGTAAAATGTTATATAGATAGTCGTAATAGATTCTACTGTACTAGCTTTTTCCTCTTGCCTCTGGTTACTATTAGGTGACTAGTTTTCTATTGCGAAAAAAAAAACTATGATGTCTATTGAATTAGTGTACAAAAATAGTGTTTCCAAACAGCACCTGAACCTAATATTAGAAATTTATAGGTAAAAGGATGCCATGCTAATCATATCTGTCAAATATCTGTTCTGTTAGACAGAAAACCTGTACTTAATTACTATTTATCATTCTATGCTTTTACCATCGATTTAAAATACCCTAGATACACTATCACCTACAAATTCAAGACGAAAAAGTGTCCAAGCCGGCTGAGCCGACATTGTGAATGTGTGCGTGTTAGATACACGCTAAACGAGCGTAAGTCAATTGGGATCAATTTTTTTTTTTCAATAGTGAGCCTTATGTCACCAGCGTAACGTTTTACTTTAAATGAGAGCGTTTGGCGATTACAGCATTTCAATTTTGTTCACGCACATTTTCCACTGATTGTGTTGGCAACATTGGACATACATTGGAACAGAGTCGGTATCGTGTACCGTGGAGTCGAAAATGATTTGTTTAAAATAGGTAGGTGGTAAACAAGCATACGACGTCAGATGTTAACGTCGATTTATTATAAATAGTAATGATAAATCGATTTATTATGTTGTGTTGTTTTTTAATTTTTATTATTTTAATGAGTGTTACTTTAGAACTCCGTAGTTTATGAACCGATTCGGAAAATTCTTTCTTTGTTTGGAATCATATGTTTGAAGCATGTTGGTCCCGTTGTTGCCGTAAACTAGTTCTGATGATGGTATCCATGAGGAATTGAGGGAAATCCTCAAAAAATCAGGGGAAACATATAGCGATTTTAGTTTTTCGGTAACAAATCGAGCATTTGCATTCAGAAAGTAGCATTTGGAGAACAGAAGCTGATGACGAAGACCATGGATGGGACCATCCAAAAGTGTTTGTGTGTGGCGCTAAGATATTTCGATCAAGATACTCAAGCGACTATGACAAAGCCACTTTAAATGGTTCTACTGTAATTTCATGTTATGTTACCATTAAATTAAAGCAGTCCTAAATTTAAAGCAGTTAATCGAATAAGTTATACTTGAAAGAAGAAATAGAATATTATTATCCGTAACACATTATTTTTAAAAACAAGGTTTAATTTACAAAAATTACACTGAATCAGAGTAACTTGTATACATGATAGTGTCTCAAGCTTTGAAATCTTTATTTTACATTTTGAAATGATATATAGGTAACATACCCCTCACGTTACTAGAACATATTTTTCTACAAATAGTCATAAATCATTTAATACTTTTTATTCACTTTGTTTTAGATAAACGCTAATATTTTAATTTATAGTTTTTACCAACTTACATATCTATATACATACACACTCCATAGGTGTGTGCTAATAACAAACAATACTTGTAAACTTTCATAAAAAAATTAGTCAGTCTGCGACTCCATTCCTTCGAAATTTTACTATAGTCCGATTCATAGGTCTCCCGTTTCGTTTCGATATACGACGCACTCAACGTGAGGGAAAGAGACAGTAGCATAGCTGGTCGTGTGTCTGATATTTTGATAAAATAATTGTTATAAGCGCGTTAAAGCTTAATATAACTACAAATCAATTAAATAATGAAACTTTAAATAAATACTCACCGAAAATACGAAATTCCATCCTTTTTTAACGTCGTTAACGTGTTGTTTTTGCATTTTTTTACGGAGCACATGGGCATGTTGACTCGCCGATGGCTAGCGCGCGACTCTGAGCGCAAGAGTGCTTAAAAGGCATTTAAGCACTCTTGAGCGCGGACGCTTTTGACAGGCGGATAGTGCATCTAGGGTATTTTAAATCGATGGCTTTTACACTACAATTCGTCTGTTTTTTACTCGTTTATCGCGTTCCCATACTATTGCTATTCAATTATTACAGGCGTTTGCTTAGTTATCGCTCTTTCATACAAAAACCATTCCACGAAATAGTATTTTCTGTAGCGAAAATTACTACCGAAAAACAGCCTAACAAATTAGTAGCAATTAAGTGTTAATTAATAATGATTTTCCAGCGAAAGACAACATGGCAGGCGGGTCGTTCGCGGGCACCGAAGAAGGCGACGGCGGCTCGCTGTGCTCCGAGACGGCGGCGGAGGCGGAAGCGGAGGCGGAGGCGGAGGAGAGCGCCACGTACGTGGTGACCGGCGGCGTGCGCGCGCGCACCGTGCGCGTCGAGCACGCGCTCGCCGACACCGTCACCACCGTCATCGACCTTAGTCAACAGGTAACCACCGCCATCGACGTATAGTTCACATTCACGTATATTTTCGCTTTAATTATAATTTCTGCATAATTATAACATAAGTGTTAATGAAAATCGTAAATAGAGCATCGTTTACACAGTCTATATAAAAACATTCGTACTTGACCATTCACGCTTGGCCGCTATTTTGATATTTTGCGTTACAGTATTTTTTAGGACGTAAGGACTACTGTCAAATACCCAATTGCCATTAATTGTCGGCAGATCGTCGAGTCGAGCCGGCCGGCCGTGGGCGCGGACGGCGACCGCAGCTACCTGGTGCTCGACCCGGCACGCTCGCTGACTTGCTCGGTGCTCGACCGCACGCTCGCGCTCGACCAGGACCCCGCCTGCCGCCCGCTCGAGCCGCGCCTCGAGCCGGTGTCGGCCGGAGGCGCCTCGGCGCAGGACGAGCTCGCCAGGTGGCGGAGCCTCGACTACGGTACGTACAGTTGGTTGTAGAGCACGCCTGCCAATAAATACAAGCTTCCTTAGTTTGATTGGGACTAGGTTGTTTTATGTTAGGTTGTCCACAAATATGTATTATTTATTTTTCTACTCCTGTACTTTTTTCACGACTTACGCAATCATGAACTCTAATATAAATACATACTTTATTTATTCTTAAAAAGTCTATCTAATCTATTGCCCAAAAACACACTCCTTACCCTACTTTAATGAAAAATTAAAGCAGAGTTGGGTGCCACAGACTACTACAACCACACAACTATGCAACTGGTGTATAAAATATTGAGAGTGACGTGACATTTATAAATAATTTAAAAAAATGGCTAACGGCGAAGGCCATCTATGACATAGATGAATATGTAAATTAAATTTGTTGCATGCCTTTGTAATTGTAATTTTTTTTGACATTTAAATTCACTATGTAATAATTTAAATAATGTACCTAATCTAAATGAAATTTTTATTTTTTATTTAATCGACATAATTAAATTATTGTAACAATCTTCTGACATGTAAAATTTTTGTATATTTTATGAATAAATAAATATGAATATAAGAAGGGTATAAAAAGGCGAGTGGTGTGGGTTGCGATGTGAGCCTATGTGCCTATGTGAAACTATGTGCCAAGAATTTTGTCCTCACCCAAATTTTATTTAATAAAGACTCAATAAATTATTGACCGAGTGAAACGAAGGTCTCTGCTTCAGCTTCGAGAAAAATACTTTCGTATGTCCGGATTTCCGTTTGTTCTCGTCTACAGGTCGAAATTCTCAACCGATTCTCATGAAATTTCGTGAGCAGGTTCGATAGTTATATAGATTTTTTTTTGTCGAGACGGTTTTTGGATATTTCCAAAAACAATTTTTTTTTCAATGATTTTGTAAGTTTCTGCGGGCGAATTTCGGTTTGTTCCCCTCTACAGGTCGCATTTCTCAACCGATTCTTCTGAAATTTTGTGAGCAGGTTGGATAAATATACAGTTTTTATTTGACGAATAAGTTTTTGGAAATAAAAAAAAAATGTTCAACGGTTTGTTCTCCTCTACAGGTCGCATTTCGCAAACGATTCACGTGAAATTTTGTTAGCAGATTCGATATTCATAATTGATCTTTTTTATAATGTCAGATGTGGGAAATGATAAAAAAAACTCAGTCACGAGGTGTACAGGTTACAGAGCCAGTAGTATGAATGGTTGGTATAATGTGTGCAGGCTGCGCGTGCGGGTGGAGCGAGGGCGCGCTGCTGGAGGCGGAGGCGGCCGCGGCGCGCGCGCGGCGCGGCGACGAGCGGCGCGACGCGCGCCGCCGCGACCTGGCCGCCGCCGCCGCCGTGCTCGTGCGCGAGACGCTCACCGACCGCGGTGCGTAGTGCGTAGTGCGTAGTGCGTACACACGCTCGGAGACTGTATAAACTACACTTTACAGTGTCCACTGAAACTAACTTTCACAAATACACACACATTCATATATTTTAAGTTACAGATCACAATAGGGTACAGTAGTACCCAACTGATATGGCTTACCGATGTATCTGCGCAGAAGATGAATTTTTAAAGCGCGGGAAATGCTATTAGCCAATCGGCACGCTCCACGCACCGCGCTTCTTTTTCCTGTACCGCTATTGGTCCGCAGCTGCCGCCATGTTAGCGCGCGCCGCGTGGCATGTTAGTCAGCCGCCATACTTCTGATAGAGCGCACGTGCATTATGAACCTTATAGTAGTGATCTAAGGTTAATTGTAAGTTTTAAGCATTCTTTCGTTAATCTTCGGAGCGATACTTTCTTTTCTGCGCGAACGAAGATTCACGACGCGCCTTATCAGTTGGGGACTACTTTACTCTTGTGTATGGAAAAATAATATTGCAAGAATCGCCTACACAGTTAATCTTTTCGTCACCGTCTTTTGAGTTTGAACCAACGATCGTATATAATCAGCACCGTAGTCGGTCCAACGCCAACGACGGATATATCCGTTCCGGCTTGCAGTGCGATGAAGCTTGCAACTGCATGAAATTTGATGCAGTTTTATAAAGTTCAACGTCGCGTTTAGTGACAGCTTTCATACTTGACAGAGCGTCGCAAAGATTAACTGACGGTTCGTGCACTTTATGCGCATTGTAATAAGGGTCACGAATGGCAGTTAACTGTGTTGGCGGTTGTACACATTTGAACGGGGCTTAACCAGCAGTGTGATTGTTGCAGCGCTGTGCCGCCAGGTGGTGCTGCTGGCGCTGCGGCCGGCGGCGAGCTCGTTATGACATGTCTAGCGATTCACACTGTACCTTATATTTATTACGCTGTAACATATACTATATCTATATCATTACTCGTAAATAAAATATTCATATGTGATATCTAGTTCGTTGTTTCATTTTATCTACACTACATGCAGTCCGCTGTACACCTGGTACCGCCGTCACGTCTGTCTGCACTTCAAGGTGCTGATAAAGAAATATATGGACTGTACAGTCAGACATAAATATATGTACGTTCCCAAAATTACTAAACTATCTGTACGCTTTTGCGTCCTTGTCATACATAAGTCATCTTCGTTTATTTTTAAAAGACTTCAAAAAAAGGAGGAGGTTCTCAAGTCGGTTGTATGTTCTTTTTTTAATATGTGTTAGTTACCTCAGAACCAGGGCTCGGAACCGGTTTTTACTATTTTTGAAATATTTCAAAAGTATGTGTCATATCCCCATTTTTATTTTAAGATATGTTTTTTGTTAACCCTCATCTATGAAATAAATGATTTAAAGTACGAAATAATATCGTGAAACGCAATTAACCGAAATTTTTAACCGGTTAATTGTATGAAGATGAAACCGGTTTCCGAGCCCTGCTCAGAACGCCGTCGTTTATGAACCGATTTGAACTTTTTTTCTTTGTTTGAAAGCATATAATTCAAGGTTGCTCCCTTTGTTATCAGGATCTAGTTTGATGATGGGATCCATGAGGAATTGAGGGAATTCCTCAAAAAATCAAGGGAAACAAATAATGATTTTAGTATTTCCGTTAATAAATCAAGCAGTATTTAAAAATAGGCTTAAACAATGGTTGCTGCAAGCACAATTTTATGACATAACGGAATCTATTAAATAATGAAATTAATGAGAATTTATAATGTGTTAATATAATATCATGACATTGCGAATGTAAGTAAAGTACCTATATAACAATTCTAATACCTAAGTAGCCTACATTGTACAAATGTAGTGAATAAGTAAATAGATAAATGATGTATTATTCAATTAAGAATGAATTGACGTGTAACAATGTTATAAATAAATTTTCATTTTCTTTTGCATTCAGAAAGTAGCATTTGCTGAACGGGAACTGATGAAGAAGACCACGGATGGTCATCCAAAACTCCTAGTGTTTCATGGGTGGTTTTAAGATATTTCGATCAATATACGGAAGCGACTATGACTAAGTCAATTTAAATGGTCCTGATGTAATAATATTACCATCAACCTGATCTGGTAATTGAAGCCGGAAGGTAGGCAACTTAACTCCGTAGTAAAACAGTGTAGCCTAGCCGTGTTTGGGCTTATTAGAATCGTTATGAGATGCACTCTGGTAATGATTCACTAAAAAGTGTGAAATAAATAATTTTTTTAATAAAAATAAACACAGACTCCATTGATTTCGTCAACTTTAGACAATTGTTTGGATGGCACTGGCTTCAAAAATTGCAATAGGTACGTCTACATTGTTCATTAAGACGCGTAAAGTCTCATGTTAGAAGTAAGGCAATTAGTTTTTACTTTTTAGTGTTTTTGGAGTTGTTATTTTCGATGTACGAGGGAAAATATAAAAATACCACCCCTCTTATCGCAGAAGTTTAAAAAAATATGTAATTATTCATAATATTATTGTACAGGAAAATTATAATTATAGGTCTAGTTTTTTTGTTTTTTCATCAAAAACATTTCTATAAGTACTAAGTTCACGTGATAAAAAATTATCCTCGAAAAACCACCATACGTATTAAGTTATTCAGTCGCTCAAATTCGTAACAAAATTCGTCGATAGATGGCGCTGTACCGATGGCCGTCAATATCTAGACCACGTTGAGATTTTTCTGAATAGGGATGTTGACTCAAAATTTATTGGTATCTAAATTATATCCAAAAGAAAGAAGACATAAAACTATGCCAAATGGTGAAAATCCCATTAAAATATCTCAAAAAATAACGAAGCTACAACCGTTAGAATGTTGTTAATAAGAGTGAGAAAGCACTAATTTGTAGTGACGTCACTGACTTAAAGCGCCATAGTAAATGAAGATCGTTCCATACAGAGGTGCGTTTTGCGAAAAAGGGACAGAACATGCCCCCACTTAAAACTTTGATGACTTGTAATTATGTAATTATTTATTTTTTTGAGTTACTTTTTTCGCTATTTGGTTGAGAATTTGATCCTTTTTCGAGAAAATTTGAAGTAGTTGAGTTTCTTACTTAGTGTCAACATCCCTATTAATTGGGTCGGGACCAGTACACATCTGTGCACGGAACCCTCGGTGCACGAGTCGGACTCGCACTTGACCGATATTTTTTACATTGACGATGGCAAAGCCTGCTGCCTGCCCGATGCTAAGCAGATACCGTAGCCTATGGACATTTGCGACTTTAGAAAAATCATAAGCGCGTTGCCGACCCTTTATTGACTTGGGGATTCCGATTTATGAAAATGCAAAATTGTATAGAGCATATTTGCGTTCCTTCCCTACAGTTGTGGATCCGTGCCTGTCGCAGTATTCCGTTATCATCTTTACGAATGAAAAATACAGACTGACAAAAAATATCTTAAATTACTGAAGGATTAGTCATTTCTTCAATCTAATCTTCTTGGATTAGCCCAGAAACCAGAACCGTTGATCCATGCGATATGGACCGGTATCGGATCGGTTGTAATGATAACATTGATATGGCCAATTAGTGGTAAGTAATATCAGTCAGTTGCCGAAGCTACGAGTTTAATAGTTGTTGTGTCGCGAGTCGTGAATATTTGGCAAATATGTGGCGGACTTTAATGATTTTGTTAGTGGGCATCTGTTATTGTAAGTTTTTGGTACTATTATACCTACTTATACATTCATAACGTTAGAATAGAAATGTTTCTCGTAATTATAAACGAAAGTGGGAACAGAAAGTGGCTATTGATACGCATAATTTTCCGATCAGTTTCGTAATCACAAACATTAGATGTTTCCAAACCACATTGTAACGGGGACTCACAGTCTGTCTAGTCAGGAAAGGTGTGATTTGAGATGTGCCAATACCGGGAATATTCCCGGTTTTGTATGGGGAATTTTTCGAGCAAAAATATTTCGAATATTATATATATTATATAAAATCATAAATCAAAATCAAAAAATAAAACAAAATCAGTTGTTTATTTTTCACATTGTTCGAATTACATTTTTAGAAGTATAGGTAGGTGTTTAAAGACATGGAAAAATCGGAGTGAGCACAGCGCTAAGCTGGTTTTAAGCCCACCCCTCAGTCAGTGAGTTAGATTCACACTAAATAGGGGTTCTTAAGTTAAGCTAGTTACTATATAAGTTATGTTGTAAGCTATAATGTAAGTTAAGTTGAAATATATGAAATAACTTAACAGTTTTCTATTTAAAATTGTAATTATATCTATTCTTTGTGGGGCATTGCATATTTTGGACCGACTTCAAAAAAAGGAGGAGGTTCTCAATTCGGCTGAATGTTCTTTTTAGGGTTCCGTACCAAAATGAATGGTAAAAAAGGAACCCTTATGGTTTACTTTGTCCGTCTGTCTGTCACATCGCTAAATATCACAAGAACTACTTATGCTATCGATTTGAAATTTGGGATAGTTATGAAGAAGGCTTACCTACATACATAGAACATGACTTTTTAAAATATATAATTCTTATTTTCTGTGAATACCGTTTTCTTATTTTCGTTTGGCGCGAGCTGCAGCGCGTTCACGGTACTCGCGTGTGCAGCGCTTTATAGGTGGTGCATGCAAGGTGCAGACGTCTCCGAGCTTCCATATTCAGGCTGTTTACGTTGTATATTCTTGCTAGTCTTTGCGTCAAGGCAGGGCCCATATACAGTGTCACAATAGTTAAATTGCGTAACTGCGCATCTCTACCCAGATGCGCGTGCTGTGCGTGAATAATCCTAAACCTCAATCCAAGGGGAGTTACTTCCATTATTGTGTAGACTACCCATCCTGGGAACAATTACTACCCGTCCAGGGTAACCTACATTTACTTACAACCCCGCCCAGGGGTACATTATCCAGTTTGTGACTGTAAATTCACATCTCTAGTTGTGATCGTCCCTGCTTATAAATAATAACCAACAAATCTTTCTGCTTCGCCTTAAGGTTGACTGGTAGAGAATGCCATGCGGCATTAAGTCCGCCTTTTGTACGATAAGGTTTCTTTTGTGCAATAAAGATTAAATAAATAAATAAATAAATACTGTCGAAAATGTGAAAATGTTATTAAATTATCTACCTATCATCTACCTATATCGAAAATCAAATGTATAATTAAACAATCACACTCAGAGACTATAAGTATCTCAGTTCATAGAAAAATGTTCTGAAATAAGTGTACAATTTGCTACGAACAAGCTTTATTCAAGCTACCTAAACAAGGTTTTTAAAATAACCTACCTCCATTCTTGTTCCAAATAACAAGATGCAATAAACGAATTACGTTTCTTTTATGATTAAATAGTTGATAATGTTTTGTTACAAACTTGTTATCAAGAACATTATATTTCACAGTAACTAATAAAAAATTGACTTATTCTTTGCCAATTTCGATTTCGGTATCCTGAAATTGATATGATAAGCCGATAGTGGGTGATATAAGGCATATAATGCGATAGGACGTGTGTGTGATTCAGCGCAGGCTTGACCGATAATTGAAGGACAAACAAAGATTAACTTCTTGAATTAAATATTGGGATATTAAATTAAATATTTATCAGTGGCTTTTCGGCGAAGGCAGACATCGTAGGAAACCGGTCTAATCCCAACAAGGTCCAATAGTTTCCCCTATGGGTTGGCAGCTCAGATTGCAGTCGCCTTCATTAAACTAGTTCATACGCCAAATCTTTAGGTGTCAAAGCAGACCCCGAGCTCCGTAGGACACAGGAGGATGATTAAGCGATGGGAATGCGCGGTTG
The DNA here is from genome assembly GCA_963556455.1 of Epiblema foenella. Taxonomy (NCBI): domain Eukaryota; kingdom Metazoa; phylum Arthropoda; class Insecta; order Lepidoptera; family Tortricidae; genus Epiblema; species Epiblema foenella. Next base: position 12,012,410 of record OY747116.1, on the reverse strand, counting down.
GAGAGTGGCCTGGGGAAAATCCAGGGAAACCCTCAGACAGGACCGCGCGGGCGGTTTAAACAATGGAATAGGTACTGTAAGAATTTGCGCTCCAGTGAGATTGGTTGTGCGGCTTCAACAGAATCTGACGTGTTTGTCATATGCAAGGGTAATCTTTTGGTGGCGTCATTAGTCTTTTAACCGCCATCATCTGATACATCACAAAGTAACAATGTAAGTGGATCTTCTTGTTTTATAACAGAAATTTGAACGTCCTTATCCTTATCGACATCGACAAATCCCTTTGCTTGAGAACGACACATTTTATCAGTTAACCCTTAATACATATAGTTCATGCCTCGCCGACGCTGAATAGCCAAACGATTCTCCTCAGGGAAAAAATGCAAAAAGACGGTAAGAAGATACTGTCCAGTCTAAAGGAAAGTGCGTAGTAAAATATACTCTGAGCTGAAAGCCAATGACAATCGCTTCCAGAGGGTTTGTAGTAATTCTTAAGATTTGGTCTCCCACCGACTCCAGACTCTAAATCAGTTGCTGTGGATGTTTGTAACTGGAAGAATGCTTGGGGGTTAAAAACTGTCTGTATTGACTCGTATCTTGCCATTATCTTTTTGTTATTGTCTAGTAAAGGACTACTTTTTACGGCTTAATATCATATATTCTACATGTATTTTTTTTAAATAAATGAATATAGTTTCAAACATCACTCCATCTCGACAAATATTTAGTAAAAAATTTTTTTCCGCTTAAATATTATCTACACAATAAAAGCAAAAAATGACCCGTTACATAGTAAAAGCATTGTATTCTATAATCAGTCTATTGCAATGAGTTTTTGTGCCACCTATTGGCGCCACTGCGCTCCAAGTCCAGCTACTTAGCAAAGTTTGTTATTGGTTATTAATGGCGTGAAAACAAAGTTTACGTTGAAATTGTATTTAATACATTAAAACTGTGCCTGCCGTAAAAATATCGAATATCCCGTATTGTAGCGCAGGATCCCGTTTCGTTCGGAAAAAAGAGGACAAAAGTTTACGAACGATAAAATTGTCTCAAAGCACTGAAATTCGTTGACCCGTAACTCATATTTGCCATAATCGATTTCAGGTTTTGCAAAATAGTCACCATTATTCGAATTTGATTATTATTTGTAATATTATATTCCAGATTATTATAATTATATTGTTTCCATTACTGTTATGCAATTGATAGCGCTTAACCATCATTATACAATAGTAATATAAGCAAAAATGTAAACTAAACTATCTCTGATAGACGCTATATAAAATTAGACATTATACGAATTAGATATTATAACCCGCGTAGCATAGCCACAAATTACGAGATATGACATTTCGGAGGACTGACATCACACCAGCACCTTTAGTCGCGAATTAATACGCGGTAGCCCTCATTATCAATACTTTTGTCATAAGGATTTCAAACTAATTTTAAAATTGTAAGGCTAAGGCCAATGAGAAAGAGAGACCGACTTGCATTTAGTGCATTCATAACACAAACTCATAATTTCCAGCGTCAGCCGAACGATTCAACCTGACAATAGTGCCCCTGCCGGCCAATGTGCCGACACCGACGGACAAACCAGTTGTGAACGCGACGTCGAGAGGAGACTCCCGGATCATCGGCGGGTACCCGGCCCCCATTGCGAAATACCCCTACGCCGTCCAGGTCAGTTCCCGGATCACATATGACTAGTATTACTGTAAACTTTTGTAGTCCTGACCTGACTACAATCCTGTAGGGAAGTTTGTGTGCATGGAGATTTTTTTTTGGAAAGTGTAGTTCTTAAGTAGGAGCCTTAGTAAGTATTTTTTCACCTCAGTGGCTCGAACACGGCGGTTTTGCTGCTTGAAACCAGTGAGCAAAATGCAATTTTGCTGCGAGCGTGAAGAAAACTAACTTTTTAATTTTTCATATCGTAGGTTAGTCACAGGTCATCTTTTCATACTGGTGTAATACAAACTTGGAACATTTAAACTTCATTTTCTCTGTCACTTTCACTCCGTTACAAAAAAGAGAGAGAGATAAACTATGTCGATTCGTCATTCGACTTCGAAACTTCGTAGTAGGCCCGTAAAAAGCGGGAACGAAAAACTCGTTCCGAAACAAAATAAAATTCGAACTCGTGTTAAAGTCGTATAAAAATATTACACCTATATTATATCTAATTATTATAATTGTATTAATATTTCATTATTCTTAAAATACAATGAAGAAATGCGATATTGATCGCGAATATTAATTATTATAAGTCTTTAGTTTTTTTCATACGGTGAACGAATATAAATTCATATACAGTTTCAGAACGCATTTTATATTTTTTTAAAAGTTAGCGCGATTGAACTTTTTAAATGTTATTCGTATTTCGTTTTCTTGGATATAAAACATAACTTAAACTAAAAACTGTACTAAATATGAGTGAATAAATTGACGAAGTCGATGTTTTAACTCCTCAAGAGTTGAGAGATGCCGTCAAAGAGTCTGAACTGTGTTTTATGCCCGAAAAGTCTCGACAGAAGTATTTAAAGGGATACGAAATATTCAATAAATGACGATCGGACAAAGGAGCAACCATTATCTCGGAAAAATTATAAGTATAAGTAAGTAAGGTTATCCCATAACAAACAACCGAAAACCATGTGGAGCAATATTCGATGCTCACAAGCGACGATGAAGACGAAACACAATATACATATTGAAACGTACCCAAAACTAGTTGAATTTCTAAAACGGTTGTCAGTGGGCTTTTTATTAACGTCATGTAAAGTGAATGTTATGGGAAAGAGTAATTGTAGTTAATGTTTGTTATTTCACATGTATTTGTTGTTTGATTTTTTTACATAAAAATGATTTGATTTATTCTATGTGGCGTTTTATTCCATTGAGTTATATGTTCTCGCCGCTGAGGTGAAAAGTTGTATGTATCACACGAGAGCAAAGATATTTGCATCTCGTGTCTTTGAGTCCCTCGCTACGCTCAAGATTCTAATTTTGAATCACTCGCTACGCTCGTGATTCAATTATAGAATCTTTCGCTTGCTCGGGACTCAATATCAACACTTGCAGCAAAAATCTACTTTGCTCTCTTGTTGAACAAATAACTATAGTATAGTCAGGTGCGGGATTGTGAAATAAAACAAATGAATGGAATTGAATATAGACTAGTGCCCCCTAATCAACCTAAATTATTGGTCCAAAAATATCAAACCTATATTTAATGATTTTTCTTTTTATAGAATAAATCTGGCGCGGTAGAAACGCTTTTTATGATAAAACAGAATTGTGTGATATTGTGATATATGATAGTATAAAATTGCACTGTATTGTCCAGGTGCTGTACTACAACCAGTTGTCTTGTGGCGGCTCGCTGATCACGCGCAGACACGTGCTGTCCGCCGCGCACTGCTTCGTCGATGCGTGAGTGCACGCGCGCTTTCAAATTCGACTTTCAAAATATACCACCCCCTCAGAGTAACCGAAATACCTAGACATCAAATAATACTACTACCGAGTTGACTGGGCGTATACAAATTTGAAGACACAGAGAAAGAGACATATCATTTGGTGTCATGAGATGCATGCTGTCCTGTAGGATGCTCCCGCCTGTACATAAACACTTATACAATGCCGCCATATCTATTTATTTGTTGTCAACACCTTAGCAGCAAAGACCAGAGGGGCACAAATTGCAACATTACAAAAAAACATGGTTGTGTGCCCCCCCAGAGGCTGGGTCTCAGTGTTTTTTTATACATTTAACATTCTTCTAATAAGATTTTTTTTCAACCGTCTTCAAGGTATTCACTCTTATAGGCTATTACTGAACCAGCGAGCTCCGTCTTAGGCCTTGTCAAGTTGTCATCGCTTTCCGTCAGGCGAGATTCCCTTTATTCCAGAGGTCCGCTAGGTTTTCTAAATACGTGTTGCTTTTTTATATGAGGTGAAATTTACTTCCCCTTGAAATTACTCCAATCATGATTCTTATTATTTAAATAAATAATATATATTAGAGGACAATCTTAAACAAATCGACCTAGTCCCAAACTAAGCAAAGCTTGTACTATATGGGTACCAGGCAACGATATTAGCTACTTATAAATAAAATAAATAAAAAAGTCTTTTCATTTCTTACACATCTTCTTAAGCTTAAGTTTAACTTTTTAAAGTTTAATGTAATGATAACGATTTTTTCTTATCGTAATGAATTTTAGGCAAGAACCCCTTCTGCGAAGGTAAAGGTCTACTCTAGTGATGAGTGATGACCAATGTTCTCTATCTTTCATCCACTCTTTCACTCCTATTTGGGTAATGTCGTCAGCCCATCTCGAACGGGTCTGCCGCGTTGTCTAGAACGTGTTGGTCCTGTCCGCGATGTCAAACGTGTAAGCTACTTATATAGATACTTAAGTACATAGAAAACATCCAAGACTAAGGAACAATTATTCGTGCTCATAACACAAATAAATGCCCTGACCAGGATTCGGACCCGGGATCACCAGCTTTGTAGGCAAGATCACTACACCAATACCAACTAGACTAAAGTAGTCATCGAAATTCTATTCTCCTAAGACACACCACATAGAAATTTGAGCCTTTTGGCATCATAAACTCTACAGTCGAATTTCCTTCGCATTTGGTTGAGAATGATTTAAATTTCTTTAGAAAAAGTAGTCCTACTGGAGGTTTATAATTAAAAAAACGTGGGTTCCCCCAGATTTTTGTAACAACAACAAGAGCAGAATAACGACTGATCTTAATAACTTTGACGACGCTGCGCCCTCGGACAACACGGCGTCCCGGGACGATGCTGCACCGTACCGTGAATCCGCTCCTCCTCTCAGATGATTTCCGTTATAAAAAGTAGCCTATGTCCTTCCCCGGCACTAAAACTATCTCCATACCAAAATTCATCTAAATCGGTTCAGCGTTTAAGCGTGAAGAGGTAACAGACAGACAGACACACTTTCACATTTATAATATTAGTATACTACACACTACACAGAAATCTGTACTTACTAGATTGCTTGCATCATCTGTTCCAGTCGGGGCGTACTGTACCCTGCCAGCCATTTCACGTGCCGGGTTGGCTCTGCCACACTCAACTCAGGTAAGTTAAAAAAAAAGTTATATAATATACTTACACTCTTAATCGCACACTCAATATAAAAATACAAAACAGATGATATAGTTTAACAATTATATGCAATCTTAATTGTATATTTAAAAAAAATACCAGTTCAGAACAAAATACAGCATTTTTTTCTTTAATTGACTTTTATGCTATCATATACCTATATTCATCTTTTCTATAGAGAACCACCCACCAGTACCCACTACATTAACGCCGGACGTAAATGTGGGACAACTAATTCATAATTTCCAAGGTTTTGCAAGCTCACTTGGTCGCAGTACCAGTCACTGTTTTACTAGTTATTAAAACTGTGGCTATCTAGTCTAGTAATTGATAAACCTTTCGAACAGTACCGTGGCTCCACGGGGAGCCGGTGGGTTCTGAGACTTACTTCTTTCAAAATTTGGTATACATTTCAGTCGTCTGTATTTGTGTGGTCGGCGGTTACCGAGGCGATAAGCAGGATGGATAATGACTTGTGTATGTGTTAGGTGTTGCACCAACCGTCTGTAGGTAATCGTAAACGGTGCTTGGTAGAGTCTGATGTGCTGAAAGTTTGACAAGTTTCTATGGGATGACAGCTACCGGCGCATTATTTAAGGTTGATCGATCTGTTTGTAAGTTGGTGCAACCCTAGTGATGTGCGGTTGTTTCTGCAGGCGGCGCTACGCGCAGCGTGTCGATGATCATAAACCACGAGCGGTACAACCAGGGCTACCCACGCGACAACGACATCTCCGTCCTGCTCCTCGCCTCGTCGGTGACCTTGAGCTCGAGTGTGGCTCTCGCCGGCATACCCCCGCAGAACAGCATGCTGTATGACAATGTCCCAGTCTGGATTATTGGATGGGGAACCACCGTCGTAAGTAATGTACCTTAGTCGTATTACAAATCTAGTAACGCCGTTCGGCGTCAAATATTTAGATTGAATTTTCATAATTTAGGAATACATTATACACCTAGTTATACTATTATACTCTCATAGACTCCTAGCTTTATTCACAACAGAGTTAGGGGGGACGAGGGGTCTAAATATCGTGAATGGCTTCGAAAAAAGGATATTACGGTCGTGTCATGGTTTTTTAGGGTTCCATAGCCAAAATGGCAAAAACGGAACCCTTATAGATTCGTCATGTCTGTCCGTCCGTCCGTCCGTCCGTATGTCACAGTCGATTTACTCGGAGACTATAAGCACTACAATTATGAAAGGTAGGAAGGTGTATTCTATGAACCGCTATATAAAAGTGATGTGGAATTACAAAAAAAAAAAAAATTAGGGGGGGGGGCACTCCATACATGTAACCGGTGGATATAATAAAAAAAAAATCACCCATTCATTCCTTCATTGTGCGTGGTCCGACACGCACTTGGCCGGTTTTTTTTATTATAGAGAAGGAACGTTTCTGACTGTGAATACGGGGACACTGAGAATTTCCATTGACAGTTTCGAACCTGGGGCGCTACCGCGAACAGCAAACGAAGTTTTCTCTCTCTGTCGCGCTTACGTCCGAAAGTGCAAGTGCGACAAAGAGCGAAAACTTCGTTTGCTGTTCGCTGTAGCGGCCCTGATTATTAAACGATGAACATTCTTTGTCATATCAAATACTTGTTCATCGCGTTTTAATTTTATTTTTTATATCAGGCGCTTACCTACCTAGTCATCACTCTTTCTATACAAATTTCGGCTCCCTTAGGAATGATTTCCGGGATGAAAAGTATCCTATGTCCTTTCCCGGGACTCAACCGATCTCCATACCAAATTTCATCTAAATCGGTTCAGCGGTTTAAGCGTGAGGAGTTAACAGCGGACAGATAGACAGACACACTCGCAATTATAATATTATTATTAGGGATGCGCCGAATATTCGGGTATTATTCGGTATTCGGCATGTTTTTAAATGCTTGGTATCCGGCCGAATTATTCGGTTCAGCTGCCGAATATTTACCGAACAATTTTTAGAGGGTTTTTATAAGTTACAAGAGTGTATTATACTGCTTCGTGAAATTAATACTTGACCCATTATTAACAGTGATTTAAGTTTTTTTTTTCAATATTTCGTTTTGATAATGAACAAAAAGTTTACCATTCAATTAGTTTGTTTTACATCAATAGATGAAGGAATTACGTTGAACCGAATAATTCGGCAGAATATTCGGGTCGGCAACAGCTGGACCTAATATTGGGCCGAATGTTCGTATTCGGTCAAACCCATATTCGGCGCATCTCTAATTATTACGGAGGGATGTAGTTAAAATGTTTACCCCGATTCTGTATGTGAACGAAAACCAACTTGAAACTGAATGTGTGTTGAAAATAATCGGGGGGAATCCTCATACGAAAAACTTTAGCTTTTGGAACTAATCGATTGCAGGCAGGAGGAACCCAGGCGTCGGCGACGCTGAACGAGGTGTTCGTGTACACCATCAACCAGTACGTGTGCTGGCAGCGCTACCGCAACCTGGAGCTCATCAGGGGTGAACCCTTCCCCGTCACTTCCAACATGATGTGCAGTGGCATCCTTGATGTCGGTGGTAAGATCCTATGAACTCCTTGTCCACCATAATTCAGTACGTGTGCTGGCAGCGCTACCGCAACCTGGAGCTCATCAAGGGTGAACCCTACCCCGTCACTTCCAACATGATGTGCAGTGGCATCCTTGATGTCGGTGGTAAGATCCTATGAACTCCTTGTACACCATCAACCAGTACGTGTGCTGGCAGCGCTACCGCAACCTGGAGCTCATCAAGGGTGAACCTTTCCCCGTCACTTCCAACATGATGTGCAGTGGCATCCTTGATGTCGGTGGTAAGATCCTATGAACTCCTTGTCCACCATGAATCAGTACGTGTGCTGGCAGCGCTACCGCACCCTGAAGCTCATCGGGAATGAATTAATTCCGTGAAGCCCAACTCCAACATGATGCGAGCTGAGGGGCTACTACGAACTTCGAAAAACGAACTTCGTATCGTGCCGTCCCTCTCACTCATATAGTGAATAACAGGAGAGCGAAAGGGACGTCACGATACGAAGTTCGTATTTCGGAGTAGGCGCTATGGTCAGCTGGACGCGTACAACTGTGACTCATCACGAACACCTGCACACAAAGATATGTGATTAGGCATTAACCTTATCTTATCTATACCTTGTTGTTGTTTTTTTGATTAGGGAGTCGTAACATAAACACACACATTGAATTTGCAGGAATGATTCGAATAAGTGACAGTTAGTTAGGTATCAAAAATTACTTTTTGACGACCTCTTTAGCCTAGTTGGTCGTGATCGCTACGAAGCTGGAGGTCCCGGGTTCGAATCCTGGTCAGGGCATTTAGTTTGTGATGAAAACAAATATTTGTTCGTGAGTGTTGGATGTTTTCTATGTATTTATCTATATAAGTATGTATATCGTCGCTTAGTACCCATAGTACAAGCTTTGCTTAGTTTGGGACTAGATCTATCTGTGTAACATTGTCCGCAAATATTAAAAAAAGAAAAAAAGCAAATAATCTCCTGATGTGAATAATCACCTGATCAATAATAAACAGTATAGTTTCCAAAAAGGTCGAGATACACCTCAGCTGTTGGCTACTTTCGTCAATGAGGTCAACCACCACCTGAACAACCGAGATCAGGTGCTGGTTGTCTTCATTAACTCCAGCAAGGCGTTCGACACATTAGAGTATTCTACGCTATTTACAAAACTTAAATACAAAATACAAATACAAATACTTTATTAATAACGCCAAGTTACAGGTCAGGGTTAAGTACTAACACGTCAGTATCTTATATTATTGAATTATTAATTAAATACAGTTTTTCACTTCTAATTTGACTAGGTATATTAATGTATATAAGCATAAACTCATTGAATGGGGAGCTCATAGAACTCATCTATAGAGTAAAATGTATTTTCAAGGAGCCACTTACGCAATCTTAACCTAAATACCACCAAGGAAGTTGCATCTTTTTTTATAGTGTCCGGCAGCCTGTTATATACTGACGGGCCCATGATATAAACCGACTTGCGCAGCTTGTGTGAGGGCGTGACGAGGAGATGGGCGAGTTTGTTGCTGCGCATCATATGTGATGCATTGACGCCTCGTTGGCGAAACACATCCAAGTTGTTGTGTGTGAAAAGGGCCACCTGGTATATGAGTTCGCATGGTAGGGGCATAATATGTAACTTCTTAAATAGCTCTCGGCATGATACATCGTCGGGTATGCCCAAAATAGCGCGTACGGCGCGTTTTTGCATTCTGAAGGCTCGCTCGGCGTCCGCTGCTCGCGCCCACAGCGCCCACAGCTCCACGCCGTAGGTGATGAGGCTGTGGACGGTCGCGAAATAGCATGATAATACTACACTGCGAGACGCGGTGCCAGCGAGACGACGGAGTGCAAAGCAGGCCCGGCCCAACTTGGAGCAGATTTCGTCAATGTGGTACTCCCAAGTGAGACCGCTATCGATTTGAAATCCCAGTAGTTTTGTCGATTGAACCATCTGTAACTCGGTTTGTTCGACAGTTACTTTACAGGGTGGTGGTGTTGACCCATTCAGCTGAAATGAGAGAAACAGAGTTTTTTCTCTGTTTAACGCTAGGCCGTTTAATCGAAACCACCACTCGAGTTGTCGAACTACGGAATTTAACTTGTGCTCCAGCTCACACGATGTCGGCGCAGTCACCACGGCAGCGACGTCATCAGCGTACATGTAAATCTCCGCTTGGTTAATGGCGCTGGGCAGATCATTGAGTAGCAAGCTAAAGAGGGTATTCGACAGGCAAGAGCCTTGAGGAACGCCCATCGTGTTGATCATCTCGGACGATTTGATCCGCCCGTTGTCGCCGAAAACGGTTTGGGAACGGTGAGACATAAAAGATGAATGAACCAAAAAGTAATCACTACATAGTATAAAACAAAGACGCTTTCTCTGTCCCTATATCCCTATGATCCTTAAATCTTTAAAACTACGCAACGGATTTTGATGCGGTTTCTTTAATAGATAGAGTGATTGAAGAGGAAGGTTTATATGTATAATAACATCCATTAAATAGTGCACCCGTGCGAAGCCAGGACGGGTCGCTAGTTTAAATTAGAATTAAAAGTATTTAAGCATGAAATAAAGGTATTAATATTAATAAATATTAATATAAATACACTTTTACCGCAGAACGTGCCTGATAAAAAACTTTTACTTGCTAGTCCAGATTTAAAACCACTATCCAATACAAAAAAAGGTCGTATCTTCGTAGGTAAGTCATGGCACTTACAGTCTTTTGCTTGCTTCATTCTCTGTCAGGCAAGGGCATGACATGCACACAGCAGGTGTTCCATTGTCTCGTCATCCTCACCACACATCCTATAATCTATGTTGTCTGGAAGTCCTATGTTGGCCAAGAGTCCTTTGACCGCGAAGTGCCCTACTCTCTTACTCTTACCCTGCTTTTCAAAATTTTCAATTCACGTAAATGTTTGGTACTTGCTCTTAAAATTAGAAACAAGTTTATTTACACTTTTGAATTGCGGGTCAGCCCTATCACCATAACAGTTAACTGACCATTCGTGACCCTTATTGCTACGGGATAAGGTCTACCAATCGTCAGTTAACTGTAATGCTGATTGTACTAGCCCCAGTTTACGTTGCGTGCCACGTGTAATAAGCACTATACATGCCTTGCCGTGAAAAGGGTTTGCCGGCTTCGTATCACTACTCCCTACGGTCGGGCGTCTATACCTACTCACCCGGCAAGCCCTTCTTTCCCGGCGTCTGCAGTAGGTAATGTACTATTATTGAAATAGTAGATTGTATGACAAGGGTCTAAAATGAGCCATATTACCACGAGATAGTTATTTTCCCAAACAAAGTGAGGGAAAATAGTTCGAGGATTAATATGGCTTTTAGACCAAAGTTATACAATCTACTTTTCACTTTGATTGCGAGAAAATAAATAAACAAAGGTTAGGCATCCAAAATTAACAATTAATTTCACGGCGAACTTATATGTAATTTGGCAGCATGTTTTTTTTTCTAAACTGCTTTCATGCTTTGACACACAAAACAGACACCGCGGTTCGCGCGCAAAAAAGCTAACTCACCTTCCATTGAGCGCTTCAAAGCGTTGCTCGAACGAACTAATCACTTTTTTAATTATTGTGAAATAGGGACTACTACAAACTTAATCTTTAGACTCTTTAGAGAAATGAATTCTGTTTTCTGATTGGTCGACTTTAGTAAAGCTGTATTCTGGTTTGTTAATACCCAATACCAAATATTTTTTAAAGAGTTAAATTAGTGTTTTGTGATTGGTGGATTTAATAGGTGAAGTATTATGATTGGACTAAATTGAATGTTTTGTAAATCATAAATATGTATTCATATTTTCCCTAGGGGTTAAATATATTTGTGAAAACTTTACTGGCTTATGATCTATCTTAATTTATTAACTTTATGTGTGATTGATGCTGTTTGTTTTCCTTAATAAATAAATAAATAATAAATAAATGTACTACTTTAGGCCCGCTCGACAAGTCTAATATGACACACTTTTCGAGCATAAGAAGTGAAAAATAAATAACGTTGAGTTTCACTTTTAACCATTTAATGTACGTATGTGTCCAGGTCGTGACGCGTGCCAGGGCGACAGCGGCGGGCCGGTGGTGTACGGGGGTGCAGTGGTGGGCATCACCTCGTGGGGCGAGGGCTGCGCGCACCCGACCTACCCCGGCGTCAACGCGCGAGTGTCGGCCTACACTAACTGGATCAACGCCACGGTCAGTTGCTCATTACCCATTCACACATCATTCTAGCGTTTTCCGTTATTCCCTAAGGAGCCCGGAGTCCGTTTTGACATATAATGCCTAGATTTGGCGTCGGAACTAGTTTTACGAAAGCGACTGCCATCTGACTTCCTAATTTCTAAAAGAACCTTAATTTTAAAACCAGCCAAGTGCCTGTCGGGCCACGCACAGTGTAGGGTTCCGTAGTTGCCCGTCCATCACGTCACCGGTCATATGCGGAATTACGGACCCGTAGGCCGTAGAAGGGTTTTTACTGATCTTAGTACTCGCTACGCTCGTGGTTCAATTCTAGAATCCTTCGCTAGCTCGGCTTTCAAGTCGAGCACTCGCGCCAAACAACAACTTTGCAGCCTTGCATAACAAATAACTATTACGCTATGCCAGTCAATTAAATTAAGAAAAAAATGTATCCTGGCTTGGGGAGGCATTGCAAAGACCACTCTTTTAATACTGGAACAGTCTTGCGCAAACTGTACCCCACAAGTGGATTTATTCAGAGAGGCACAGGTCCTCAGTGTACGAAAGTTGTTCTTACTGCTAGTTGCCATGAACATGAATGAATCTTACGTCGTATAAGGATTTGTTAAAGAAGAGAGTTTACAAAGTGCATACTCCTATTTACATCTGCATTACGTTTTCACACGTTGCTTTTCCCGCACATCTGACAAAATTTGTAGATCTGAGAGGATGCACTTGCTTACAGGCAAGAAAGAAAATTTAGGCCCTGCTGTTATCCTGAAACTATCAGCAATCCTGTAATATATATGTATTAGTTTATTTTATTTTGTGTTGCCTTCATTCCTAGCCGCATGGACTGTTACTCTGTATCGGTTTTGGTTTCCACGGGACAGGCCTAGCCTAGTGTGGGGCAATGATCCCATATATGGTATTTTGTATTTCAATGTCTGTATATGTCATAAAAATATTTCATTTCATTTCAATCGAGAGGGAAAACTAGACCTTGTTGGGATAGACCGGTTTCCTCACGATACAATACAATACAAATACTCTTTATTGCACGATGTGTTCCTTCACCGAAAAGCTACTAACATATGCATATACAGCTGCAGCAGCGCTCAGCCTGCAGCCCCGAATAAATAATAGTACTTACGTGCAGAGGGCCCTCTATCTATACCGGTGTTCTTTCTTACGTGCAGAGGGCCCTCTATCTATACCGGTGTTCTTTCTTACGTACAGAGGTCCCTTTTTCTATGCCGGTGTTCTTTCTTACGTACAGAGGGCCCTCTATCTATGCCGGTGTTCTTTCTTACGTACAGAGGGCCCTCTATCTATACCGATGTTCTTTTGCCTAGTCAAGGATAGCGGTTTCGTACGACACTGTTTAGCAGATCTTCGCAGATCAGTGCTAACGCCGGCCGTGCGATTATTTGCGGGCAATACTTTCACTGTTAGGCAGTGTCAACCGCTTTCGTGTGAATGTTCACCTCGGAGGTGCATGAGAACCGACTTTAGCCAAACTGGCAAATGGGACAGGTCTGGCCCAGCGCAGGTGTCAAGAGACGTGAATTCAAACAGGAACTAGCCTCAAATTTATGGGCGTTTTAATTGATAACGACCCATAACCTTTTCAGCGCTCTGTCAAATACAAAAGCTGTACACACGCCGATATGGGGATGTCAAAGGCGAAGTTGAGCCCTATAGAAATGTATGTAGTAGCCATCGTCTCCCGGCGAAAAAATAAACAATAGCATTCTTTTTAATGAGCCCGGGGATTCCAGGGACCGGTAGACGATTGGTTACGGGTATCGCACAGCACGAGGAGATGGATATAGATAGGTATCCGACGTTGACATCGAATAGGTTAATCTCAAATTATTTAGGTCAATCCAATTAATTATTGACATAAAATTTAATAGTAGATTGTATGACAAGGGTCTAAAATGAGCCATATCACCACGAGATAGTTATTTTCCCGAACGAAGTGAGGGAAAATAGTTCGAGGGGTAATATGGCTTTTAGACCAGAGTTATACACTCTACTTTTCACTTCGATTGCGAGAAAATAAATAAACAAAGGTTAACCCACCCAAAATTAACAATAAATTCCACAGCGAAGATATATACTTTTGCAGCATGTTTTTTTTTCTATACTCTTTTGACACACAAAACATAGACACTGCGGTTCGCGCGCAACATTCACGCGCGAAAAAAGCTAAACTGACCTTCCATTGAGCGCTTCAAAGTGTTGCTCGAACGATTAAACCACTTTTTTAATTATTGTGAAATAGGGACTATTACAAACTTAATCTTTAGAATCTTTAGAAAAATTAATTATGTTTCCAGATTGGTCGATTTTAGTAAAGCTGTATTCTGGTTGGTTAATACCCAATACCAAATATTTTTTTAAGAGTTAAATTAGTGTTCTGTGATTGGTGGATTTAATAGGTGAAGTATTTTGATTGGCCAAATTCAAATGTTTTGTAAATCATAAATATGTATTCATATTTTCCCTAGGGGTTAAATGTACTACTTTAGCCCCGCTTGACAAGTCTAATATGACTTACTTTTCGAGCATGAGAAGTGAAAAATACGTATTTCTGATTACAGGTGTATCGCTACAACGGCGCTCCGTCTCTCGGTCAGACAAGCCTGGCGCTTCTGTTGCTGTCCTGCCTCGTCTCTGCGGTGTTCAGTCAAACATTATAATGAATATACTGTTTGTAGACTTTCAATTGTAATTAATTGACGTAAATGTTGATTTTAATGTGCATTCTTGATTTTTTATATTTTTGTATATAATTAAGTAAACTGTTTTGTACATAAACCATATTTTTAATTTACCTATCTAATGTGTTATCACTTAATAATACTATCGTTTCAAATGTGGACGCCACGACAAGTTTACTGCGCCAATACCTATAGGTGTTTACACTGTATAGGGTACCACAGCCATAAAGGGCCATCCATGAAGTACGCCACACGTTAAGGGGGAGGGAGGGGCTCTACGAAGTGTGACATTGTGTCACAAGGGGTGGGAGGGGTCCTAAGTTACGTGACGTCACATTTCAAAATACAATACATATAAGTCAATTTACAAGCAGTAATAATCTAAATCACAAATGTGACCAACTGTGACAAGGACAGGAGAGGGGTCAAAAATCACGAATTAGTGTGACGTACTTTATGGATGACCCCTAACAACCAGGAATATTAGACTATGAAATGACAAGTGTTGTTGCTTTCCTTCTCTGAAGTCGTAAATGGCACGGGCCTGTGGCAGTGTTCCGTTATCTTCTTTATCGATGTAATTTCACAATAGGTACGAATACTTAAGCAGTTTCACGCATGTTTCACGTGATAATCTAGCCATGTTGGACAAGTTTGTTTAAAAAAATTTTTGCCCCCTAACAAACTTTTAAAATCCTTTTCACCCCTTCAGACGACCAATTTTGAAAAACGCTTAAATTACTTTTCATATAAATGAATGATAAATGAAGTTTCAAGTTCCCCGTTAAAAAAATGCTCCTCATACAGACTTACGACGAACTTTTCACCCCTTCAAAGTACATATTTTGATAAACGCTGATAAGTTTTCCTCCATTTTAATGCTAAGTCCATTAACGAGTTCAAGTACATATCTTAAAAAAAAATTTTGTTCCCCATATAAACCTCTCCACCTCTAATAAATTTAAGATGGCCGACGCATAAATTGGAAAACATAAAACTATGTACGTAACTAGACACTGGAAAAAATTTAGTGCTTTTGTCCAGCGTGTCCATATTTACAATTTGTGCCAGAAATCTGCCCCACTAGAAGAATTCCGAACATTTAAGCAATTCCCCAGAAAGAATATTTAATTAGTTATTTATTAAGTCTAATCTTGGATTGCCCCAGACACCAGAACCGTTAATATTGATATGGCTGATAAGTGGTAAGTAATACTTATCAGTTTGTTATCGAAGATACGAGTATAATAGTATGAAAGTTGTACGCTTTTATGTTATTATGGTAAACTAATATGAAAATAAAACAGTAAATTGTGCCATATCTTTATTTTTCAGTAAAACAAAACATGTTTAATTGCGTACATCACAACGGCCATCACAATAAAACATCGCGAGAGCGGCTCACGACACGACCCCGACACGGCGCGTTGTCGTTCCCGTGTCGTCGCCGTGTCGGCTCCGCCCGCCTACGAGTACGTTAGTACAAATACAAGATCCAATAATTTAGTTATTAGATTCCAAAATACAGATCAACGCTAAGTTTAAATAGAATAAATTATATAAAAAATACACTAGGAATGTATGTGTGCAATAAATACGATAATATTGCTATAAAAGATCGCTATGTATATATAGATTCACTTGGATCGATAGAGCTCTAGAAGTCTAGTAACACTTTTATATAAGATTCGATAAAAAGGAACAACGGGAATGTAGAAAGATACAAAAAAAAATTTAAAAGATTTTTGGTTATAGATTTTTCTAAGGAAGATCGAAAAAAGGTATCTAGTCGAAAGAAGTCACACTAATAAAATATATCATAGCCATTCGACTGAAAATACGATATTTAAAATACAATTTTCAATAGAAGAATTAAGTACACAAGGGTAAGGAAGTATTTGGCATGTGTTGGTGATGAATCAACTTTTTAGTGCCACTCGTTGCCGTGGGTACGTCTAGTTGTCCAGGGGACAAAATTCGAATTCAATCGTGATTTTATGCTAGGTTTATCAAACATACGTATTTGTGGTACTTATAAGCATAATGGTCTATCTACTAAGCATGCTAGTAGAACTTAATACAACATTTTTTGAACAAACTGCGCCACTAGTGTTCCTTCGACAACGGGTCATGATAACAACACAAAAAAAGTTGATCCACTCTGGTCTGTTTCGTCGCAGCACTAGAGATGGCACTGGTTTTGAAAATGCTCATAGTTTTTATTTTGGCTGTAGTCATATTATTACTTTTAAATGTAGCTTTACTCAAATTCAACACTTTACATATGTGTTTAATGAAACAAATGTAAAATAGAAGAGTAGGCTTAACTTAATATATTTTATCATCTTATTTTTATCCACCTATTTTTATGTAATATACAGAAAAGGAAGTCATTAGAAATTTTAAGTCTACGAGAACAAGAAGACTAAACATCAGCATAGTTTTTTTATAAGATATTTTATAAGGCCTCACTTCCACCTCTTTTTCATTCAGATTCTGATAGAATTAGCCATGAAAGTAAGGACATGTCTGCTGTGAAATATCTAATGGATTACCGACTAAGGTACTACAGCCATAACAACCAGCGATGAGCATCAAGGAACAGTTTCCTTATCATTTACCCTACGTTAAGATCCAATTCCGTGATAAAACTTAATATATTTGTCATTTACTGAACAACCTCTTTCGTCGAACTTTCGCTTAATCTAAGTTAATGACGCCGCTTTTATTAGACTTAGCACTGCAATATAATGAATAAAATGGTGTTTTCATTTAAATAGGTCATTATATAGTTATAATACGTCATTTCATATAATAGTATACTTATTAGCGTATACTTTAATAAACAATATATTTATTTTAAAATTCAATAACATGCGAAATTCTCTTTGACTACCCAGTGCTAAGAAGAACATCAGCGGCTATACAGGGTGCGGTCGAATTACAAACGTACATTGAGACCCGAAGAACACTACCCATACAATAAAATAAAGAAATTATAACATAAATACAATTTAGCCACACGATAGATTCAGATCTTTACAAGATTTGAATAAAATTCGATTTTCTCTAACTAATGTAAATAGGTAACAGATTTTGAGCTATTACATATTGCACATCCTATAGGTACGAGCGGGGAGCCCTGAAAGCAAAGAGCACTAACAATGGAAGGAACAGTGATAACAACTAGTTTTAATCCTTTCATCACTTCTTATTGTGTTTATTTTTACGTACCTGTACTGTCAATATAGTTTAGGAGAGTGTAGTACAGTATATATCGTTTCATGCCAATTTTAAACGATAAAAAATCGATACAAACGATACGATACGACCAATCTGCCCCAGTGAGACGATATGTGGGTCAAGTCTCGCTGGGTCGGCTTTGTTTCTATTTGTGTTAATTTTTGTTTCAATAATAACAAAGTAGTGGATTCCAATTTAACACATATTAAAATTGTACATCTAGATTTTTGTAGGTTAAAATTTTATTTTATTAAAACTTTCACAATTTATTCGTCGACATTGTTACGTACAGTGTCAACTTCTCCATAGTTTTTCTTAATACGTATATAAACGTATACTCTAGTATTGTATTTGAAAGGATTAACTATAAACAGTATAAACATTAGAATCCCTGTGTTCATACAATTTGTGTTCGTTACAATGACAATATTTACTTACAATAAACAACACAAACTCTTATTTTCTTGACAATAGCGTCTTATATAGCCACTTCTCTTCCATTACTATCAAATCTGTTGTACTGTACTACGTATTTTAAACGTGTCCTGTGAATACGGACACAAATCGCGGCACAAGCCTTTACAAGTAGAAATCTTAGAGTAAACTATTTGGACCTCTTATAACGTACACAATAACCAACGCTAACAACTACACTGCCGGCCTCCACAACGTGTCTCGTGTCTTTGAGGAGGGGGCAGTATTAAAACAACCAGTAATGGGCTCCCCACATAACAAACAACTATAAATTCTATTCTTTGAACACTAAATCGATTGGTGATAGAAAATAGTAACGATAGTATATTGTCATGACCTATGAAAACTAGATTAATTTATCATATGTAAAAGTTCTACTCTTTTCTCAGTGCTAAGTAAATTATAATTTTCTTTAATATTTGGCTGCTGTAATAAGTAAATGTGCTGTAATGGAAGTGTATAAGGAAGGTCTTTGTTCATTAGAGGATAATTGGATGGTGTTATGCAATAATGTGTCAACGTAATAGGAAAACCTATAGTAGGTTGTCACATTATTGCATAATCGCGTCCACTTTCATGTTGATATATTTTATACTTTCTTCTTTTAGTGAGTGTGACGCTTACGTTAGTATTAAATCAATTATTTTTACTACAGAATCTTAAACAGTCATGTAGTACTTAAGTATACTATAATTTAGTCAACCGTTGGAAGTATAATACTTTAATGGACACGTGCACTTGACTTTTCTATCACCAAATCGGACACAAGAACAAGAAATTTGTTCAAATTGAATACCAACATCGCGGAACAAGAGGTAAATGACCCTTCCACGTTTCCTAGGACGTTTCGGCGACGAGGATATTCAAATATTGGGTTTATACACACTTATAGAATCCATCCGAATATGTTTTCGGCATACTGACCTCAGGGCCTACCGATACCGAACAGAGGTACTTGTCTCCCTCTGTATCGCATTCGTTTTCGGTTCGCGATAGGCTTTCTCTATTGCCTAACCGCGATTAGAATAGTAACAGTATTTTCATATACAGTTAAAATTAAGTATGACATTGATATATCGTCGGTTGACAACCAAAACTCACTATCAAATCTGTCATTACTCTTCGAAACCTCGTATCTCAGTTCTGAAACGATACCGATATATGGGTTTTTTTTTTTTGTTACTTGGTGAGTTTTGGTTGTCAACCGACGATATCCTCTTATTCCATTGTATATTCTACTTTAACACTATTCTAATAGAGTTCCTATTACAATAGTGTTAAAGTACACACACAGTAGGTACACACTGTTTAAAAATCGTATGTTTGCAATAGAAACTTTATCACATGATTGTTAAAGGAGAATATCAAATGGGATAATAAGAGTATAAATATGTGGGTGTCAAATTCAAAATAATAGAACTGTATATAAACTGACAGCTATTCCATTCCCAAACTAATAGCAATTTTATCTTAATTTACTCGTATGAAATGTTAATTCTCTAATACATACTTATGTACGACCATTATAAGGGTTACCACACGAATTAACGGGTCGAGTACCTATACAAAATGTATAACACCAATCGATCGATACACAACGGGGATCGATAGAAAATCACCTAACATTGAAATGGGAATAAAACATTGATGTAATGGACTTAACCGTATTTATGATATGCGATATTATTTCGTCACATCTCAATTTTTTTTATACCACGTCGGTGGCAAACAAGCTGACAGCCCACCTGATGGTAAGTGGTTACCGTCGCCTATAGACGTTTACAACACCAGAGGCGATACTCGCGTGTTGCCGACCCGTAAGAAACCTTTTCAGGCCTTTTTTGAAGAGTCCCATTCTGTAGCCCATTGGGCTATAATACCTCGGGAGGAAGCTCATTCCACAACCTAATTGTGGAATTAAAATAAAATAAAAGTCAATTTATATGCATAGTCAACCATTTGTAAGATTCCATAAATGTGCATAAACCGCAAAAACAAGTAAACAGTGAACGTAACAAGTACAAGCTACGCATATATCGAATATCATTGATCGAAGATATGTCTACGGCTAACCTTCTATATACCTTAAATTGAATAGTTAACTCCGCATAAGAATCATTTCATTTCAGTGTCTCCCAGTTGGCACGTATCTACAGATTTAGTTTAAAAAAACATAATTTGATCCAAATTCATCATGAGATATTTTAAGGCTATTAATTGTTCTGGTACTTTATAAATATAATTAACACATCAAGACGATCCACGTACGAGTCATCTTATACGAGCGATTTCCGCTTCAAGACGGCGTAGCGTTGCGTATCTCCGTATGGGTTAATAATTTTCAGTAAATATATTGAAATTAGTGTAATGGGAGTTGAAAGTGACAATAAATATCTCTTTTCACATTCTGCGTAAGTACATAAAAAGTAGATATATTATGTATATTATACAACTACCTTCAAGTCTAATAAAACACCAACTATCAAATCGGAAGTTCTATTTAACATTCCGATTGCTTATCACGAGTCTACTTTCATAAGATCTGTAGAGTTTCTACGTCTCTATTTGTCTTTCCCAAGCAAAAGGTTCAGCTTAGTCGATGTCGATAAGGACTATATCTAATTGATTATTTGATACAAAGAAAAATTAACCGTGATATCGCACGCAGCCTGAGACGGGAATCGAACCCGCGCCTCTTGTTTGCCGTACAAGCGCCTTTACCTCTAGGCTACCCAGACCACTACGTCATCAAAGCGAATCTTTGCCTTGCATTTCAAACGGCTACTAGTGACCCCTCTGTGTTTTCTTCAAAGGCTCACAGTCTTTAATGGGTAAGCTGTGCAATTGACCACATTAACACGAAACAAAAACACTTAAATAAAATAATTTAATTCGAAGAGTCATATCTAATTGAGTTGATATGTAAATATCGCCTTATTGACAAAGTCAAAGTGGGTCATTTTTGCTTGAGAATGTCACTTGACTATTATATCTCTAAGATATATTTCCTATTTATTCATTTGTCATAGTCGTGAAACGTTTACGTTTGGTCAAAGTTTATTACGTATTTCGGAGTCATGGTTAATCGAATTTAATCCTTAAAATATAGACGGTTAGGTCTATAATTGTGCGCGCAGTAGAGGTTGATAGAAAATATAATTCTAACGAATTACCTTAAGTTACAATACATATTGCTTTACACGATTGAGCATAATTAATTCTAGCATTAGATCTGAATTATTAGACGAAACACAAATAATAAAATATTTATCTCCACTTACATTGTTTAAGGTAAAATCGATCTTAAGGTAGGATATTCTATTAGTAACTTTGTTTCAAACTGATATATCAGCATTACGGATCCTTTTCCTATAAAAAGGAGGCATTTGAAAATTGCAAAAATCGAGATGAGGTGGTCATATCTAAACAAGCTTGAAAATAAAGTTGTGTGGAATTTTTGACCTCATTTTCGGTAGTAGAAACTAATTCCACTACTACGACTTTAAAATCTACATTCCACCTTTTTTAGTGTGGATTTTAGTTTATATTTTTGGACGTTTCAGTTTAAGTCCTTATTCATAATTTTTAGAAAAACCTTAGAAGCGTAGTCTAATAATTCAGCATCTATTTTACATTTTCTAGATCAGAGTAAACAGAATACATGTGTTTCTGATGGCGCTTACGTACTATCAGCATCACAAGTAACTGACCATTGATAGACCTTATACCGTTGCTATAAGATTCACGAATGGTTAAACTGTGACGCTGATATACGGTAAAGTCCTATAGGTAACCGTTGTGCGGATGTATGATAGAGCGACGAGATCACGATTGCGTGTAGATGTTGAGTCGCAATACGCCGGCGTGGGGATTATGGCCCAGTCTCAACAAGCGAAAAAAAATGTTATTAATGGTAATTAAAAAAAAATGTAATTAGATTTATATTGCTATTATTCTATGACCTATACCTTCGATTATGGACCTTTTAGAGATATATGAGATTAAAGGTCATCAAATGTTTCATTCGAGAAATAAGCGTAGCATAATAACGATATGACTAAATCTATATCATCACACTCTTTTCATGAAGTTGTTAAGACGGTTATAAGTATACTAGTATAATATCCATTTTTTGTTTTAATTAGCATGTGTAAATGTAATAAACTTGAAGACTAACATAACTGGGCAGAACTAGGAAATCCATAATCTAAAATCCCACCCTGTATAAAGTTGAGTCTGCCGGCCACAGTGTCCACGCGGCACCGTGTCGCGCTGTGTCGCTCGCGTGTCGCTCGTGTCGCTCGCGCGTCGCTCACGGCGGCAGGTTCATCTGCAGGGTCTGCAGGTACGCCGACGTGGAGTTGAGGAGTCCTATCCTCTGCTTCTGCTTTCGTTGCTCCGTCATCTGCAGGAAAATATGTGATCAGATTATGTATTATGCTCATGCCAAGCCCGCCCATTATACTTACATCGATTGTGCAATAGTTTAAATAAATAAATAAAAATAAAATATTACTGCAGTTATCGCTTGATAAACGACAAGATAAAGCATCCATCACTTTCTATCAAGTCGTGACAAAAAGTCCAGACCATGATAGACGCCAGGTGATAGGCATCAGTGTTGGACGAAGGCTCGATGAGGCAGCTCCAGCTCGCTGCCCTCGCCCCCAAGTACCTGGTAGCGCACCGGTACCTGGTCGCGCAGCTCGGTGAGCAGCGCGGTGAGCGCGCGCACGGCGGCCTGCGCGCGCTCGAGCTGCGCCTGCAGCGCGCGCAGCTCCAGCTCGCCGCCCGCGCCCCGCCCCGCCCCCCCCGCCCCGGTACCTGGTCGCGCAGCTCGGTGAGCAGCGCGGTGAGCGCGCGCACGGCGGCCTGCGCGCGCTCGAGCTGCGCCTGCAGCGCGCGCAGCTCCAGCTCGCCGCCCGCGCCCCGCCCCGCCCCCCCCGCCCCGGTACCTGGTCGCGCAGCTCGGTGAGCAGCGCGGTGAGCGCGCGCACGGCGGCCTGCGCGCGCTCGAGCTGCGCCTGCAGCGCGCGCAGCTCCAGCTCGCCGCCCGCGCCCCGCCCCGCCCCCCCCGCCCCGGTACCTGGTCGCGCAGCTCGGTGAGCAGCGCGGTGAGCGCGCGCACGGCGGCCTGCGCGCGCTCGAGCTGCGCCTGCAGCGCGCGCAGCTCCAGCTCGCCGCCCGCGCCCCGCCCCGCCCCCCCCGCCCCGGTACCTGGTCGCGCAGCTCGGTGAGCAGCGCGGTGAGCGCGCGCACGGCGGCCTGCGCGCGCTCGAGCTGCGCCTGCAGCGCGCGCAGCTCCAGCTCGCCGCCCGCGCCCCGCCCCGCCCCCCCCGCCCCGGTACCTGGTCGCGCAGCTCGGTGAGCAGCGCGGTGAGCGCGCGCACGGCGGCCTGCGCGCGCTCGAGCTGCGCCTGCAGCGCGCGCAGCTCCAGCTCGCCGCCCGCGCCCCGCCCCGCCCCCCCCGCCCCGGTACCTGGTCGCGCAGCTCGGTGAGCAGCGCGGTGAGCGCGCGCACGGCGGCCTGCGCGCGCTCGAGCTGCGCCTGCAGCGCGCGCAGCTCCAGCTCGCCGCCCGCGCCCCGCCCCGCCCCCCCCGCCCCGGTACCTGGTCGCGCAGCTCGGTGAGCAGCGCGGTGAGCGCGCGCACGGCGGCCTGCGCGCGCTCGAGCTGCGCCTGCAGCGCGCGCAGCTCCAGCTCGCCGCCCGCGCCCCGCCCCGCCCCCCCCCGCCCCGGTACCTGGTCGCGCAGCTCGGTGAGCAGCGCGGTGAGCGCGCGCACGGCGGCCTGCGCGCGCTCGAGCTGCGCCTGCAGCGCGCGCAGCTCCAGCTCGCCGCCCGCGCCCCGCCCCGCCCCCCCCGCCCCGGTACCTGGTCGCGCAGCTCGGTGAGCAGCGCGGTGAGCGCGCGCACGGCGGCCTGCGCGCGCTCGAGCTGCGCCTGCAGCGCGCGCAGCTCCAGCTCGCCGCCCGCGCCCCGCCCCGCCCCCCCCGCCCCGGTACCTGGTCGCGCAGCTCGGTGAGCAGCGCGGTGAGCGCGCGCACGGCGGCCTGCGCGCGCTCGAGCTGCGCCTGCAGCGCGCGCAGCTCCAGCTCGCCGCCCGCGCCCCGCCCCGCCCCCCCCGCCCCGGTACCTGGTCGCGCAGCTCGGTGAGCAGCGCGGTGAGCGCGCGCACGGCGGCCTGCGCGCGCTCGAGCTGCGCCTGCAGCGCGCGCAGCTCCAGCTCGCCGCCCGCGCCCCGCCCCGCCCCCCCCGCCCCGGTACCTGGTCGCGCAGCTCGGTGAGCAGCGCGGTGAGCGCGCGCACGGCGGCCTGCGCGCGCTCGAGCTGCGCCTGCAGCGCGCGCAGCTCCAGCTCGCCGCCCTCGCCCTCGCCGCCGCCCATCAGAGACAGCGCGCGCAGACGCGGGAACCACTCCAGGTTGTTTGACTGCAATTTAAAAAAAAACGGTCAAGTACGAGTCCAACTCGTACACCGAGGGTTCCATACACACATGTGTAACGGTTCAATCCTACTAATACAGAAAAGTTGGCTCCGCTGTTAATACGCATGTTGTTACATTGTTTGTACTGCTGTTGGTTCTCTTAATATAAATAAATAAATAAAATCTGAACAATATGGTGTAGAAACTGAAAGCCAAGCATACAGCGCCATCTGTAGACGAATTTTGTTACAAATTTTAGCGACTGAATAACGTATGCATGTTTTTTCAAGCATAATTCTTTAATCACATGAACCGATTTCAATTTTTTTTTCTTTATTTGAAAGAACATGCAAAGGTGATTAAATCTTAAATTACAAACTTAGTATAGAAAGGTTTTTTGATAATAAAAAGAAGAAAAACTAAATAGAACTATAGTTATATTTTTCCTGCGAAACATACATTGATATCAATATTCATATTTTTCTTGGTAAACTTCGGAGATACTTGAGGGGGAACAGTATTTTTTTAATATTTTCCCTCATAAATCAACAATGACTCGAAGTAAAAAAAAGAATATATTTATGTGCAACTCAAGCCGTTTCATATGACACCCCACTTGACATATTCACTAGAACTTGACTTCAAATTTTGAATCACCTATTATCTGACATTTTTCAGAAGATTGTTCTTGAGATATTTAGCGATGTGACAGACAGACAAAGTGAAACCATACGGATTCCTTTTTTACCATTTTGGCATGGGACCCTAAAAACATTTTAACCTTGTAAAAAATATACTAACCAGACTGGTCGTATACAATTTTGTATAAGAGTGACAGAAAGAATCGTATCAG
This sequence comes from Epiblema foenella, assembly GCA_963556455.1. Taxonomy (NCBI): domain Eukaryota; kingdom Metazoa; phylum Arthropoda; class Insecta; order Lepidoptera; family Tortricidae; genus Epiblema; species Epiblema foenella. The sequence goes on along the minus strand of OY747116.1, from coordinate 11,986,782 downwards.
TTGTTGTCCTAGTCGTAAATACACTTTATGACCGAGTGAAACAAAATTCTCATGAATTTTGTGAGCAGGTTCGGTAATTATATAGAATTTTCTTGTCGACTCAGTATGTGGAAATTGTTAAAAACAACGTTTTTTTTTAAACAAAATAAAAAAAACAACACTCGCGAAGTCTACAGCTGACAGAGCCACTAGTTTATCTACCACAAACTATTTGACATGATTTTCTGGCACACAAACAACCGCCCAAATTAAACAATTTTGTTTTTACTTTATTTGAAATTATTGAAACGTGAGAATTCTATTGGTAACTTTTTTACATTTGGCCAATAAACATATTGCGAATCTTTATAATCTCATATCTTTTATTGATTTTAATTAATTTGTCTAATTGACCGAGTGAAACGAAGGTCTCTGCTTCAGCTTCGACAAAAATGCTTTCGTATGTCCGGATTTCCGTTTGTTCTCGTCTACAGGTCGCAATTCTCAACCGATTCTCGTGAAATTTCGTGAGCAGGTTCGACAGTTATATAGTTTTTTTTTGTCGAGACGGTTTTTGGAAATTTCCAAAACCAATTTTTTTTTATCAATGATTTTGTAAGTTTCTGCGGGCGAATTTCGGTTTGTGCCCCTCTACAGGTCGCATTTCTCAACCGACTCTCGTGAAATTTTTTGAGCAGGTTGGATAAATATATAGATTTTTTTTGTCGAATACGTTTTTGTAAATTAAAAAAAATATATATTTGTTCAACGGTTTGTTCTCCACTACAGGTCGCATGTCGCAAACGATTCTCGTGAAATTTTGTGAGCAGGTTCAGTAATTATATAGATGTTGTCGAGTAAGTTGTTGGAAATTTTCAAAAACAATTTTTACTTAAAAAATTTGTAAGTTTCTGCGTCCGAATATCAGTTTATCCTCTACAGGTCGCATTTTTCAACCGCTTCTCGTGAAATTTTGTTAGCAGGTTCGATGTTTATAATTAATCTCTTTTATAATGTCAGATTTTGGAAATGATAAAAAAAATCACTCACGAGGTCTACAGCTTACAGAGCCACTAGTTTACTATTTATTGTGATAATTAGGCGGCTTTACATCCATATAACCACACTATGATATAAATTGTAACATGCCAACATCATCCCTATTCGATTCGGAAACTCAACGAGTCAAATCGAATAGTTTGGTCGCAACTCAATATGAAGTTCAGGTAGCATCACATATTGTGTTGTTGTTGTGTCGTACCTTGATCATGGAGTGCACGTAGCTCTCGGGCCCGGTGTACTCGGTGGGGTCCTTGACCCGCACCAACACCATGAAGTACAGGTAATGCCACATGTTGTGTTCGCTTTTTATGTGTTCCTCGAACGAGACCGTTTTGTTGTCGAACGCTGATCTGTTCAATCCTGGAACAACAATGTTAAGTTATAAATAAAGTATACATTTATATACGTCGTTTCTGAATCTTAATGTATTCTATGTATTTATGTAAGAATAATACTCTATTTGGCTTTTATTTGGTGCCATTCGAACCAATTTTTAGAGACGATCAAACTACAATTAGAGCATAATAAAGGGCAGAAATTAGGGAGAAACTGAGCTCGCCGCTAGCAGCCCCATAAACGTCTCCTACAAATTGATACTGGCCAGTGACGTCACTGACACTGTATCGAACCAACCTTTGTATGGGAAAAAAGTATTTTGCTATTTTAGTCGAGAAATACTGTGTTATGGTACATAGTTGTTATATAGTTTATTCTTCATTTTCCAAAAGACAAAAGGTACCACTAGAATCCTTCTAGTGGTACCTTTTGTCTTAAGTTATAGTGTAAAAGACAAAAGGTACCACTAGAATCCTTCTAGTGGTACCTTTTGTCTTTTGGACGATAAAGAAAAATACTTTATTTTCCGAATCTTTGACGTAATATAATCTTATTATAATTTTAGTAAAGTTTTGTTATTTACGATTTATTGTGATATTTTGACTTTATATCGTACTATTATCCATAGAGTGACACCATGTTATAAATTTTAACATGTGTCAAATACCGTATTAACATCTATTGAATACATCGTCGTCTAATAATAACTCAGGCACTAGATAAATGTTAAAGGCCAACGATGATGGCGATGAAAAAATAGAATAAACAAAATAATATTTATTAATTTCCAGTTCCTTCAAATTCCTTTCCGAATTGAAGTACTGACCGCAGATGAAGCAATGATTCTTGAGTATGGTCTCTTTCTGCTGCTTCTCGCTACGCAGGTCGGCGAAGGTGTCGATGATGACGCCGAAGATGAGGTTCAGCACGATGATGATCACCACGAAGAAGAACAGCAGGTCGTACACCACGCGCGCCACGAACAGGGGCTCCTGGATAACGGAATAACCATTTCAGTGCTATTTGCCAAATCATATAGATTTAAAGGTGCCGATCGGAGATTTTGTTCGAGCGGAGACACAAGCAGGTATTAGAAATAAATTGTACATTACTTTCTTAGGGCGGTAAAACAATCTTATATCAAGGGTAAATATGCGATCTGGGGTTTTCTTTATTATTGTCCGTGGTAAGTACAAATTTTGTTTTATGGCCAGAAAATGTGATTTCCCGCACGTGGCAGATTAATATTCTAGTAGGTAATTTGTTATAAAATTTTGCAAGATAACGTCTAATTCCACCAATTATTAACTACTTTGGAAGGAACTTAGTTCTTATAGATTTAATGTACATAGAAATGCGAATGAATGTTCATAGACATGGGAAACACGAGAAACAGCCAGCAAATCGTACATTGCGCGCCACAAACAAATTCCATGAGGAAAGAATGTGTGCGTGTTGTGCGTGTTGTGCGTGCGTGCGTGCGTGTTGTGTGTGTGCGTGTGTGTGCGCGTGTGCGCGTGCGCGTGCCTCACCCAGCTGGCGGGCGCGCGCAGCACGTCGCCGATGCCGCCGCCGTTGCGCAGGCCCTGGTTGAGCGTGCTCACGATGCACATGATGAGCGAGTCGCAGCTGCGCTCGCGCAGCTCGCCGCCCACCGACACGAAGCGCCCGCGCGCGCACGCGGGCGACGTGGGCAGGTACTTGTTCGCGGGCTCGTCTGAACACTTGTCCATGTCGTAGCGAGGGTCGTCGTCGTCTGTCACATTAAACATATTATTACACAGAATACGTGCTATACCACAAACTTTACGAGCGTACAATTTAACGAATGTATTAACTTTTTCTATAGAAAATTATACAGTGCTGTCGAATTGTAAACTTATAAAGTTTGGTGGTATATGGCACGACGCGAGAAAGTCAGTTTTTTAATTTACTAATATCTAAAAATTACAACTCTATTATTACGTACAGGCGTAGTAATTAATCAACAATTTTATGGCAGGCGGCCATCTCGTTCTATACCATCCGTAATATAATCTCTAGAAGTGTAGATCGGTGTCGCATCATACGCGGAGCGGGGACGATGGAGAACATGTAGACCAGCACCAGTGGCGTAGGGCACGTACCGTCCAGCCGGTCGACGCTGAGCAGGAAGCGGTCGCGGAAGAACATGTAGCCGACTATGGAGAACATGTAGACCAGCACCTGTGGTGTAGGACACGTACCGTCCAGCCGGTCGACGCTGAGCAAGAAGTGGTCGCGGAAGAACATGTAGCCGACTATGGAGAACATGTAGACCAGCACCTGTGGTGTAGGACACGTACCGTCCAGCCGGTCGACGCTGAGCAGGAAGTGGTCGCGGAAGAACATGTAGCCGACTATGGAGAACATGTAGACCAGCACCTGTGGCGTAGGACACGTACCGTCCAGCCGGTCGACGCTGAGCAGGAAGTGGTCGCGGAAGAACATGTAGCCGACTATGGAGAACATGTAGACCAGCACCTGTGGTGTAGGACACGTACCGTCCAGCCGGTCGACGCTGAGCAGGAAGTGGTCGCGGAAGAACATGTAGCCGACTATGGAGAACATGTAGACCAGCACCAGTGGCGTAGGGCACGTACCGTCCAGCCGGTCGACGCTGAGCAGGAAGTGGTCGCGGAAGAACATGTAGCCGACTATGGAGAACATGTAGACCAGCACCAGTGGCGTAGGGCACGTACCGTCCAGCCGGTCGACGCTGAGCAGGAAGTGGTCGCGGAAGAACATGTAGCCGACTATGGAGAACATGTAGACCAGCACCAGTGGCGTAGGGCACGTACCGTCCAGCCGGTCGACGCTGAGCAGGAAGTGGTCGCGGAAGAACATGTAGCCGACTATGGAGAACATGTAGACCAGCACCAGTGGCGTAGGGCACGTACCGTCCAGCCGGTCGACGCTGAGCAGGAAGTGGTCGCGGAAGAACATGTAGCCGACTATGGAGAACATGTAGACCAGCACCTGTGGTGTAGGACACGTACCGTCCAGCCGGTCGACGCTGAGCAGGAAGTGGTCGCGGAAGAACATGTAGCCGACTATGGAGAACATGTAGACCAGCACCAGTGGCGTAGGGCACGTACCGTCCAGCCGGTCGACGCTGAGCAGGAAGTGGTCGCGGAAGAACATGTAGCCGACTATGGAGAACATGTAGACCAGCACCAGCGCCAGTACGGCCGTCAGGAGGATGGACCGCCCGTTGCGTGTCACTGATCGCATCACGTTCAGTAGGGTCTCTTCGCGGTACACAATGTCTAGAAGCTGAAATATACGATCAGATTAGGAGCCTCAGTATTTAGTTTTCTCTCTGGGTTGCAACTGTTGGAATCTCAGGGGACTATAACCACAAAACTATACGCGTACAATTTTACATAACTTTTTGTCACTGGAGAATTGTACAATTTGTTGAATTGTAGGCGTAAAGTTTTGTGTTACAGGCACCTGATGGCGTACTAATGGTCTGTCATTGGGATTTGTTCCTGTTTATGTCCTATTACTTGCTTAAATTGTAAATAATAGGAGTCATAAAGTTAGTAGATTATTTTAGAAGAATGACGAAAGTCAACAACAAAGATGGACCATTAATACACTGGGAAAGGAGGAACATCTAATAGAAAAGTTAAATATTTTCTAGACGTGATTAGTGTAGATGTGACGCTTTGATTTAAAAAAATGGACAAGATACTGAAGTGGAATTTTTATTATTGGGTTCTTCAGTTTTATGGAAATTGCTGCTTGGAAGTAAATAACTACCTTATTCTTTCATGTCTCCAAAAATCTAAAATTTAAGTTACTTTAAAATTTAAGTTTCATTTCCAATAAATGTTGGCAGATATAGAAGAATAGTAAACGGAATTACAGCATCTAAAATTATCTCTTAATTTTCATTTTCTAATAGACTGTTATAATTATTTCGCACACAATTGTATATCGAAACATTCCCAACTCCCTTGTCGCACTTACCAGCACCGAGAAGAAGAAGGGGTGGCAGCAGATGCCGAGGAAGCAGAAGCCGAGGTACGCGCCGTGGTAGAGGAGCGCGGGGTCGCGGAGTACGCGGTGAGGGGCCTTCGAGAGCGTGCCCTGGTTGCCCATGATGGACACCAGGTGGACGCCTTTTACCACTATCTGGAAGTGGAAGGATTTAGGATTTTATTTATACAACGCCGGTGGTATACAAGCGTACGGTCCACCTGATGGTAAGCGACCACCGCAGCCTATAGACGCCCGCAACTTCAAAGGAGTCACGTGCGCGTTGCCGACCCTTTATAAGACTTGAGGATGCACTGTGTTGACAGCAGAAGGAACACATTTAGGTCCCTCGCTCTGAATAAATAATGTTATTATGGCTGTGGTCTTCTGCAAGGCGGAGGTACTTCCCCAGTTGGGCTGCTCCAAATTCGAGCAAGACACATCGTGCAAGAATATACATCGTGAGCCGCACTATCCCGCTGGCCAGCAGGGCGCGCACGCCGGACGAGCGCGGCAGCCACGTCACCGGCGCTGTACCCACCGTGAGCATACCGAGGGTCCACAGCGTGGGCTCGGGGCCCGCGCTGAAGATGAGCCGCACTATCCCGCTGGCCAGCAGGGCGCGCACGCCGGACGAGCGCGGCAGCCACGTCACCGGCGCTGTACCCACCGTGAGCATGCCGAGGGTCCACAGCGTGGGCTCGGGGCCCGCGCTGAAGATGAGCCGCACTATCCCGCTGGCCAGCAGGGCGCGCACGCCGGACGAGCGCGGCAGCCACGTCACCGGCGCTGTACCCACCGTGAGCATGCCGAGGGTCCACAGCGTGGGCTCGGGGCCCGCGCTGAAGATGAGCCGCACTATCCCGCTGGCCAGCAGGGCGCGCACGCCGGACGAGCGCGGCAGCCACGTCACCGGCGCTGTACCCACCGTGAGCATACCGAGGGTCCACAGCGTGGGCTCGGGGCCCGCGCTGAAGATGAGCCGCACTATCCCGCTGGCCAGCAGGGCGCGCACGCCGGACGAGCGCGGCAGCCACGTCACCGGCGCTGTACCCACCGTGAGCATGCCGAGGGTCCACAGCGTGGGCTCGGGGCCCGCGCTGAAGATGAGCCGCACTATCCCGCTGGCCAGCAGGGCGCGCACGCCGGACGAGCGCGGCAGCCACGTCACCGGCGCTGTACCCACCGTGAGCATGCCGAGGGTCCACAGCGTGGGCTCGGGGCCCGCGCTGAAGATGAGCCGCACTATCCCGCTGGCCAGCAGGGCGCGCACGCCGGACGAGCGCGGCAGCCACGTCACCGGCGCTGTACCCACCGTGAGCATACCGAGGGTCCACAGCGTGGGCTCGGGGCCCGCGCTGAAGATGAGCCGCACTATCCCGCTGGCCAGCAGGGCGCGCACGCCGGACGAGCGCGGCAGCCACGTCACCGGCGCTGTACCCACCGTGAGCATGCCGAGGGTCCACAGCGTGGGCTCGGGGCCCGCGCTGAAGATGAGCCGCACTATCCCGCTGGCCAGCAGGGCGCGCACGCCGGACGAGCGCGGCAGCCACGTCACCGGCGCTGTACCCACCGTGAGCATGCCGAGGGTCCACAGCGTGGGCTCGGGGCCCGCGCTGAAGATGAGCCGCACTATCCCGCTGGCCAGCAGGGCGCGCACGCCGGACGAGCGCGGCAGCCACGTCACCGGCGCTGTACCCACCGTGAGCATACCGAGGGTCCACAGCGTGGGCTCGGGGCCCGCGCTGAAGATGAGCCGCACTATCCCGCTGGCCAGCAGGGCGCGCACGCCGGACGAGCGCGGCAGCCACGTCACCGGCGCTGTACCCACCGTGAGCATGCCGAGGGTCCACAGCGTGGGCTCGGGGCCCGCGCTGAAGATGAGCCGCACTATCCCGCTGGCCAGCAGGGCGCGCACGCCGGACGAGCGCGGCAGCCACGTCACCGGCGCTGTACCCACCGTGAGCATGCCGAGGGTCCACAGCGTGGGCTCGGGGCCCGCGCTGAAGATGAGCCGCACTATCCCGCTGGCCAGCAGGGCGCGCACGCCGGACGAGCGCGGCAGCCACGTCACCGGCGCTGTACCCACCGTGAGCATGCCGAGGGTCCACAGCGTGGGCTCGGGGCCCGCGCTGAAGATGAGCCGCACTATCCCGCTGGCCAGCAGGGCGCGCACGCCGGACGAGCGCGGCAGCCACGTCACCGGCGCTGTACCCACCGTGAGCATACCGAGGGTCCACAGCGTGGGCTCGGGGCCCGCGCTGAAGATGAGCCGCACTATCCCGCTGGCCAGCAGGGCGCGCACGCCGGACGAGCGCGGCAGCCACGTCACCGGCGCTGTACCCACCGTGAGCATGCCGAGGGTCCACAGCGTGGGCTCGGGGCCCGCGCTGAAGATGAGCCGCACTATCCCGCTGGCCAGCAGGGCGCGCACGCCGGACGAGCGCGGCAGCCACGTCACCGGCGCTGTACCCACCGTGAGCATGCCGAGGGTCCACAGCGTGGGCTCGGGGCCCGCGCTGAAGATGAGCCGCACTATCCCGCTGGCCAGCAGGGCGCGCACGCCGGACGAGCGCGGCAGCCACGTCACCGGCGCTGTACCCACCGTGAGCATGCCGAGGGTCCACAGCGTGGGCTCGGGGCCCGCGCTGAAGATGAGCCGCACTATCCCGCTGGCCAGCAGGGCGCGCACGCCGGACGAGCGCGGCAGCCACGTCACCGGCGCTGTACCCACCGTGAGCATGCCGAGGGTCCACAGCGTGGGCTCGGGGCCCGCGCTGAAGATGAGCCGCACTATCCCGCTGGCCAGCAGGGCGCGCACGCCGGACGAGCGCGGCAGCCACGTCACCGGCGCTGTACCCACCGTGAGCATGCCGAGGGTCCACAGCGTGGGCTCGGGGCCCGCGCTGAAGATGAGCCGCACTATCCCGCTGGCCAGCAGGGCGCGCACGCCGGACGAGCGCGGCAGCCACGTCACCGGCGCTGTACCCACCGTGAGCATGCCGAGGGTCCACAGCGTGGGCTCGGGGCCCGCGCTGAAGATGAGCCGCACTATCCCGCTGGCCAGCAGGGCGCGCACGCCGGACGAGCGCGGCAGCCACGTCACCGGCGCTGTACCCACCGTGAGCATGCCGAGGGTCCACAGCGTGGGCTCGGGGCCCGCGCTGAAGATGAGCCGCACTATCCCGCTGGCCAGCAGGGCGCGCACGCCGGACGAGCGCGGCAGCCACGTCACCAGCGCCGCCGCGCTGGCGGACACGCACCACACTATCAGGGATAGGTGCTGGCCCAGTTCTGCGGACATTACATACCATAAATATTACATTGTTAACCAAGAGTTCAGCTATTGGTTAACCATCTACCAATTTCCATCCATTTCAGGCGAGATATTTTGGAGCTCGAACGAAGTGAGAGCGCCAATAGGTCAAGACTGAATGAGTGGTTTCACTAGAGTTACACACTACACACTATTCACAAACATTTTGAATTGTTGAGTGACGTTAACGGTGTTTGTACATGGACCATAGAGTTAATTGTACTTATGTTTGTATGTATTACTATCGTTGCCTAATCCAACTACGATTCACCGTAATTTTTAGGCTTACGTACCCAAAAGGTAAAACGGGACCCTATTACTAAGACTCCATTGTCCGTCCGTCTATCACCAGGCTGTATCTCATGATATATTATATAGTCACACAGTTGAATTTATCACAGATGACGTATTTTTGTTGCCGCTATAACAACAAGTACTAAAAAACAGAATAAGATAAATATTTAAGAGGGCTCCCATACAACAAACGTGATTTTTTTGCCGTTTATATACATATGTAGCTAATGGGACGGAACCAACACGAGTTCGACTCGCACTTACAGATTACGAAAATGAAAAAAAAATTCATCAACCTGATTATCTCTAACATACAGTAGGTAGGTACAGAGTACGGCTAAAATCTAGCAGCGACTTACTTTTAGTACCCGCACTAGTCATACCTGTATCGCGGAGCGCGGGCACCAAGACATAAGACATTAGAATATAATAGAGATGTTGACACTGAAAAACAATGTCAATGTGTTCGAATTTTCTCGAAAAGGGATCAACTTCTTAATCAAAAGGCGAAAAAAGTAACTCAAAAAAAATAGATACGTAAATATAATATATGGCTGAGATACGCGTCATACTCGTGAACGGGTGCTGTTTGTGGGGTCCGGTCTGTTCATGTTTGCAAGGACTAGTAACTTCGTACTAATGTTCAGTGGAATTGACATGATGAGAGACTTCACTCTGTTCTCATTTGATTTTATTTTTAGACTGACTAATAAATAAATATACTCAGAGACCTTATACATCTCTGAGGATATTTATTTATTGGATTTTATTATTTTCATGTTGACGCTTAGAGATATATCTCACAATATTTTATTATGATTAGTTTACCTACCTTATTACCTTTTATCTTGAGACCTTATACATCTCTAACAAATCTCGATTGTTATTAATTTCTTAGTCTTATTTTTGACATGTAACACTACATTTAGTTAATGATACTTTGATTACTGTATTATTTTTATTTGACTTGTAAAAGTGCCCTTGAGGCCTATTTGCAGAATAAATGTTTTGATTTTGATGTCTTCAAAGTTTTATGAGGGGGCACACTCTGTCCCTTTTCCGCAAAACACACCTTTGTATTGGAACGATCGTCATTTACTATGGCGCTCGTGGTCAATGACGTCACTGATCTGTCGCGCTGTCTCTCTCTAACCAGCAACATTAAAACGGTTGTAGCTTTGTTATTATTTTAGATATTTGATTAGGATTTTCACCATTTGGCATGTTTTTTTACCTTGTTTGCCTCGTGGCCAGCCATGCATAAGAAGTACGAGTGGAAAGATAGTATAGCATTGGAAGTACAGTGAAGAGAAAGTGAGCACTGAACTAGATTATAGTGAACTATTTTTCTTTAGGGCCATAAATTTTACTCAACCGTTCTCGAGAAATTTTGTAAGCAGATTTGATAATTAAAATAGTATATATTGTTGTAGATTCAGTTTCAGAATAATATATATATATATACATATATATATATATATATCACGAGCGATATCTATCGAGGTCTACAGTGCACAGAACCACTATTTCAGAGTTTCATATCATGCAAAATATAACATATTGAACTCTCGCGTTTTGTATACATACTTAGAAGTGTTGTTTAAACGGGCTTAACGGGATATTTATGTATTTACCTTTAAGCGACGTTCCGAACCGTCGCTAGAAAAGTAAATACATAAATATCGCGTTAGACCAATTTAAACTATTTTTTTAAATTTGTCATGCAAAATAGTTTTGGTTTAAAACATGCAGGGTGGTTTTAAACTCACTTTGTACCATCTGATACGCTAGAAAGTTAGCATGCATTTCTAAATAAAGTCTGCAACGATAGTAGATATAGACAACAGAAACGTTATAGATATAGACAGTAGTAAGAAGATTTAGAGTGGGTTACACCAAACCGTCTGTAATCGTAAGCGGTGTTCGTTAAAATCTGATAGTATGGAAAGTTTGACAAGTTTCTATGGGATGACAGCTGCCAGCGCCATATTTGACGATGACCGGCCTGTGATCGTATGTTCGTGCAACCGAGCCTTATACACGTACAAAGTTCCTATAGGTAAAAAAATTGAAGCTTCGACAAAGATGCTTTCGTATGTCCGGATGCCCGGCGGATTTCCGGTTGTTCTTCTCTACAGGTCGCATTTTTCAAACGATTCTCGTGAAATTTTGTGAGCACGTTCGATAATTAAATAGCTTTTTTGTCGAATCAGTTTTTGGAAATTTTCAAAATCAATTTTTTGTTTCATTATTTTCATGTTTCTGCGGGCGGATTTCGGTTTGTTTTCCTCTACAGGTCGCATTTCTCAACCTCACAGAGTCACTAGTGTGTAATTGTGACGTGTTGGAATACACATTACTTATGTAAATTTTGTAACTCATAAAATGAATGCCTATTCAAATAGTCCACAACTACACGCAACAGGGGCTTTACTTAAGTTTTTCAACTATACTACAAATATATGGCAGCGATTACAGTAATCTTATGTAGAAAATTAAATGTACTTACTCGGGGTCTCTTCTTGAAATGGATAGAAAAAAGCAACGATGACGTTGATTAGAACAGCGAAGTTAAACAATATGGTGCTCCACAGGGACATGTAGGATGACACCCAGAACAGGAAGGGTTGGCCTGCGGACAAATTAACAATATAAATAAACAACCTGATATTTATTATGACCATGGTCTAAGGGTCGGTTGCACCACAATACGATCACAGGTCGGTCATCGTCAAATATGGCGCCGGCAGCTGTCATCCCGTAGAAACTTGTCAAACCTTCCATGTAATCAGATTTTAACGAACACCGCTTACGATTACAGACAGTTTGGTGCAACCCACCCTAAGAAAACAAGGTCTGACAATCCGGATCGTGACACCACGCATTAGGCACTTGTCCCACCGCCGGCGAGCAGCGAGTAATCTATAAGATTTCAAGCTTACATGGTCATTTATATTAGAATTACGATCCTTGATAATGGCGCTTGCAACAGTGCCGAAATATCGGGAACTCAAAAATACAAATATACATGGTAAATATCCCTCTCATAGTAATTCTACTCGTTTTCTCGCTCAAGCGAGTGGAATTACTATGAGATTACTCGCTACTCGCCGGCGGTGGGACAAGTGCCTTACATTCGCAGTACTAAAGTTCCGCGTACTCACCTCTGAGCTTCTTCTGCCACTTCATCTCGTGGAAGAGGTTGTCGAGCCGCGAGAAGAAGTCGGCCACCTTGCTGCCCTGGTCGTCGCGCTCGGCCGTCTGCAGCACGCGGTGCTTACTGTCGGCGGGCAGATACTCGCAGATCTCGGGGATCGGGAACACTATCTGTTCCATGCTGCGGTCCGTTCGGACTATCTGGTGTACAATGGACAAGGAAACTATGAGATGACCAATAATATAATATTCGCTTATTAATCACAAATAGTGTTACAACTAATGCGGCGGTGTACCCCAAACGCTACCCCAAAGTTAATATCTTGGGACATGAGACTGGGCATGAGGGCAGTAAAGCAAGACTGATGCAATTACCGTGGTATATTGGATAGAAATCTGGTTATTATTAAATAATATTTTTATTTAGAACCTTCATTAATTCCTTTAGAGATCGAAACTCAGGGTGACCACTATTTACTACAACCAAAATTCCCTGACTTTTCCCGGTTTTCCAGGCGTTTTTTCAAGTTTTTCCCTGACCATAATCTTAAAAGTAATAAATAAAAAATATGTAATTTGAACACGTTTTTTCAGAATTATACAAAAAATACAAATACAAATACAAAAAGGTTTATTTCTCAAAATTTTACAATGTTCAATCTATAGTAAGTATTATCTGCTAGCAAATTACAATTTATAAATACAATGAAATTAATACATAAACGGAAATAATAATAAGTAGTATCTGAATAGCTCAATTGGTAAGAGCTCAGTGGGTTCACATCCTACGTCAGGTGACGTTTTTGTACTGTTTTCTTGTATTTACATATTTTAATTTGCTATCAGACAGTTCTACAATTTCAATTACCCAATAATTTATTTCATTTTTGACCTTTTTTGTTAAAAGCTGTACAAGAAAAACCAATTGAAACCGTACATCTGACTACTCAATTTATTGGATATATTAAATGTATCATATAATATAATCCAGCGTGAAATACTAAAGAGAACACTTTATACGGGCCTTAATCGTATTAGTAAGTACTAGACTTTAACATTTTGCGTATTATGGTACAAATTAAAGTGAAGAATTGAGAAACCTCATTTTTTGAATTCAGTTAAAAATCTTGGGTTTAACTGAAACAAAACTACCTAGTCATCAGTTATCATGTTAATTATAATTTCAAATAATAATAACAAAAACCTACTTGTAGATACTTCTACATTGTGCAATAAGAAGCTTAAAGTCTCGTATTAGAAGTAAGGCAATTATTTTTTTTATTTTTGGTGTCGGATTTATTTTTTTATTAAAAAATTTAATTATTTCACGTTTTTAGTGAATCATTACCAGAGTGCATCTCATAACGATTCCAATAAGCTCAAACACGGCTAAGCTACACTGTTTTATTACGGAGTTCCGTTGCCTACCTTCCGGCTTCAATTACCAGATCAGGTTGATGGTGACATCACATCAGGACCATTTAAATTGACTTCGTCATAGTCGCTTCAGTATCTTGGTCGAAATATCTTAATGCCGCCCATGAAACCATAGGAGTTTTGGATGACCATCCGTGGTCTTTTTCATCAGTTCCCGTATACCAAATGCTACTTTCTGAATCCAAATGCTCGATTTATTACCGAAAATACTAAAATCGCTATATGCTTCGCATGAATTTTCGAGGAGTTCTCTCAATTCCTCATGGATCTCGTCATCAAAACAAGATTCTGGACAACAGGAGCATATGCTTTCAAACAAAGAAAAAAATCCAAATCGGTTCATAAACAACGGAGATCTGAGGTAACACACGTTAAAAAAAGAACATACAACCGAATTGAGAACCTCCTCCTTTTTTTGAAGTCGGTTAAAAATATATTGCAACTTGGTAATCTGTTTTTCCAATAACGCAGCTTCTTTGGCAGCTTCCTTCGAGAAATTTTGTCTTTTTGCTTCTAGTTCTTTAACCATTTCCGCAGTTTTTCTTTTTTCTGCTGATTTTTGCCTCTGAACTCAAATTTTCCTTCTTTTTGTGTAGATCCTTCGTGTACAAGGAGTGAGCATTACGAACCGCGTGGATATTTTTTTTTCAATATTTATGTTGTCTAAACCGCCGTTCTACAGACTCAAAGTGCTATACAGAATTCGCGAGTGTCTAACTGTTGACATGCGCATACAATTATGCGATTCTCTCATATTGTCCAAACTCAATTATGGTGATGTAGTGTTTGGCGCGCGTTTACTAGCTCGTACTCAGAAAGCTCTACAGAGAATTCAAAACGCCTGTGCAAGATTCTGTTTTCCCGTCCCTCGACGTGCCCATATTACACCGTTCTTAAATCGTTACGATTTAATGAACATGAGTTCCCGTAGACATCTTCATTTCGCGACGCTACTTTTTGGTGTGATAAAAAATAGACAACCGTCATACCTTTTTGAGAAGCTTAAATTCTCCCAGCGTGCTGTAAGACATGCATTACGACTAGCATCTCACTCACACCGCAAGGTTGCCTTCCGTGGCAGCTTTCGTTTTGCTGCCACCAAGTGTTGGAATGATTTGCCACCACCAATACGGAATTCCAATTCAGTAAATTCTTTTAAAATGTCCCTTAGAAAATATATATTAGCTAAACAAAAATGTACTACTTGAATAGGCAACCTTGCAAACATGCACACACACACACACTTACACACACGCACGCACGCACGCAACACACACACGCACGCACGCAACACACGCACGCACGCAACACACACACGCACGCACGCACGCACGCACACACACACACGCACACACATACACACACACACACACGCACACACATACACACACACACACACACGCACACACACACACTCGATGTATATTAATTATGGACAGCACATACTTGCTCTTTATTTGGAATACCTATTCTGATTTTTGTTGTATAGAGGTGTCTGATCTTTTGTTTCCATATTGTAATATTTCAGTGCCATCTAATCCATCCGATGGCTTCACTGAAAATCAGCGTCACGGAGCGTGTCATGTGACTCGTTTCGTGACACCAAGCTGAGTGAAGACCCTTTGGCGCAATTATGTTTAAATATATTTAGTTTCGTTTGTAAGTACGTGATTTGCGCTAATAAACCATTTTCTTTCTTTCTTCTTTCTTTTCTTTCTTGTAAGATATAGCGTCATAAACGCGTCTTTGCGCAATTATAGACTTGCGAAAGTTTTCCACTAATATCTCCTTATTGATGGAAATGCCATGCTCACTATATGCGTTTCCGTGGGATAACACCATGACCATTTTTATTAAAGATTGCAAGTCTTTATTTTCATTTTATATCAAACCGAGCCAAAGATCATCCAGTCGGTGACTATCCTTATGGAAAATTGTTTCATTGATTTTTCAAATTCAGGTGATTTACAAATATCATTGAAGACACTTGTGGCGTTATCTGCGTCATATCCTGAAAGCCGGTTATTTTGAACAAACATGTCTAACAATTTATCGAGCCTCTCTCGTCGTCGGAATTCTGCATTGACTGTGATTGCGGGATCGAAACAAGATATTCCCTTTATTAGTCAAAGCATACGAAAGTGGGAATCTCTGAGAGAACTCTTTAAAGAAATTAACATTTTAACTGTAGCGTCCCAATACATATATGAGAATATTGTTTATGTCATAAAGAACCGAAACGCATTCTGTAAAAATTCTGATATCCATATTGCCATTTTAATACCAGGAATAAAAATAAAATTGCCGGTTAAAAGTTTCGTGTACGTAAAATATACAAGTAGGTCAATGTGTCCGTTTTATAATAAGTTACGAAATGCAATTTTGAATTTACCCTTTCTAGCTCTTAAAAATTACTTTAACACAACATTGATGTCAAAGGCTTATTATAGGGTTGAGGACTGTTTAACAGACAGAAATGCATGGCCCAAACCAAATACCTAAATAGCGTAAAGACTCATGTATAATATTTTCATTGTATCTAGTTGACACACTTATTGCAGGAAAGCATATCAAACGATTTAATTTAGTGACTAGGAGAAGTATTTTCTATTATTATTCAAAATCAAAACATTTATTTTAATAAATTTTGGGCACTTTGAGAATTATTATCTTTATCTCGTATTTGGTAATACCATGTAGACCACCGTATGCAGTTTCGACATGTTTTCTTGTGGAACTACGCATTGTAAATACCAATTGTTCTTTTTTCCTCATTTTTTAAATTCTCTTTCGTTGTTTACCACTCGGATTTACGCTATTGGGGCCTACTTACAGAATAAAGTTCATTTATTTCATTTACATAGAGAGACAATTTTTTTCCCTGACCTCCATTAAATTTCCCTGACAATTCCCTGACTTTTCCATGACTAGCGAAATTCCCTGACTTTTCCCGGTTTTCCCGGTTTTCCAGAAAGTGGCCACCCTGGAAACTACATTTGTACTTGGTCAAGTATGCGACAACTTACGAGGCTATGCAACAAAAAAAATGTTGTTGATAATAAATACCTATATAAATATACTCACTATACTTCGTTTTTTAGCATTAGAAAGAATGCTCGTTGTTGTGGCCGCCTAGCAGGGACGCCGTGCAACACTAGTTACATACCTCTATCTGCGCCGTGTGAGTACGGTAGTACTGCAGCGCGAGCGCGTGCGCGCCCTGCGGCGTGGCGCGCACCAGCGCCGCCAGCTCCTTGTCGTGGCCGCCTGACAGGGACGCCGTGCAACACTAGTTACATACCTCTATCTGCGCCGTGTGAGTACGGTAGTACTGCAGCGCGAGCGCGTGCGCGCCCTGCGGCGTGGCGCGCACCAGCGCCGCCAGCTCCTTGTCGTGGCCGCCTAGCAGGGACGCCGTGCAACACTAGTTACATACCTCTATCTGCGCCGTGTGAGTACGGTAGTACTGCAGCGCGAGCGCGTGCGCGCCCTGCGGCGTGGCGCGCACCAGCGCCGCCAGCTCCTTGTTGTGCGCCGCCTGGCAGGGACGCCGTGCAACACTAGTTACATACCTCTATCTGCGCCGTGTGAGTACGGTAGTACTGCAGCGCGAGCGCGTGCGCGCCCTGCGGCGTGGCGCGCACCAGCGCCGCCAGCTCCTTGTTGTGCGCCGCCAGCTGGTGGCAGAGGATGTAGATGTTGTGGCCCACCTGCCGGGGAATGTCATACGGTCACGTACAATCTATTCAACTTACAACAACAAAAAACTTGGTATCCGGGAACACGAAATACATAGACAAAGCTGAACTGTTTTATGACAGAGTAGAAGACAGTAACGTTCTTTTGACGTTCGGCGGCTAAAGTGTTAAACGCAGAGAACGCTATGTCACTCACTTCCTTAGGCGACACGCCTTGCACGGGCGCGTCCTCCTCCGAGTCGGAGTCCGCGTCCACCGCGTGCTCCTGATGGAAGGCAGAGCACGCCACATCTACCTGCAAACAAATACAAGTTTCATTGTTTAACTGATTCTAATAGAAAAGAGAGGTTCCAAGTAAATTTTCTTTAAAAAATGGGATTGTGTTTGACCTTCGTTTAACATGTAACCAGTCCCAACTTTCGAGTGAAAGGTGTTGAAGAGACTTGTGCTTGTAATTGACCAAGTGAAACGAGGGTCTCTGCTTCAGCTTCGGCAAAAATGCTTTCGTATGTCCGGTTGTTTTCTTCTACAGGTCACATTTCTCACCCGATTCTCGTGAAATTTTGTGAGAGGTTCGATAATTACATAGAATTTTTTGGTCGAGTCAGTTTTTAAATTTTCAAACAATATTTTTCCAATGATTTCGTCTTTTTCTGCGGGCGTTTCCACAAGTCTCATATCTCAACCGATTCGCGTGAAATTTTATGAGCAGGTTCAAAAATTTTATAGTTTTTTTTGTCGAGTCAGTTAATGTAAATTTACAAAAAACAATATTTTTCAATGATTTCTTATGTCTCTGCGGGCGGATTTCGGTTTGTTCTCGTCTACAAGTCACATTTCTCTGCAAATTCGCACAGAGCTGTAGACCTCGCGAGTGATTTTCTTTGTTGGAAATCGGCAAAAACGGAGGATAAAAATCCTACGTAATTGTCAAAGCTGGGGCCCGATTTTTGAGTGTCGAACGCTCGACTTTTCACTCGAAATCTGTCAAAAAACTATGACGATTTGACTGATGTCGAGTGAAAAGTCGCGCGTTCGGCACTTAAAAATAGGCCCCCTGCTCACAAACATTTCACGAGAATCTGCAGAAGATAGCAGAGAACAGAAACGACCGGCGATTGCTCCGCCGACTAGAGTAGTAGACTCTTAAATTAAAGAAGGATCGTTACGCATGAGACTAGTTAGTCATTCACAGGGATTCCCATTGATTGCACACGCACTCACCAGCTGGCTCGGGTTCATGTTGTACAGGATCCGCTCGGCGTTGTTCTCGGAGTCGTTGCGGGACTCCATGATGGCCAGCAGCAGCTTGGAGGCGTTGTTCTTCAGCTCCAGCACTAGCTCCATCCTTGTCTTGCCGAGGGGATTGATGTCGTTTAGAATGAGAGCGGTGATGATGTCGAGACCGTTGCTCTCGTGGGTCGCTATGCAGTTTTGGTTCTCATGGCATGGGCCTGGCAAAGAAAGTTAAACTCGTTATGTCGTAATCAGAATAAAAATAATAAATCGGATTGATCATAGATTGTCACGTGGGTGATAAACGAGTGCTCGGATATGCCCAAAAGGGGCTATAACACCGGTCGTGACAAAAAAAATTAACAAAACAGGTATTTATTAAATAAAATTAGTGGATGTTATCGCTAGCACTAGTTGTGGAAAGCTTGTTTAATCAAATAAAATAAATTAGTAATTAATAAGACATAATTTTATTCCTTGAACTGGAAATATTATCTCTGTTACACAATGCCAAATTATCCTACAGGTAAATTACTTTCGAGACATTTATGCATTTGTAGTTGTGTACGGTCAGCACATAATAGTATTTTATGCAATAGTTGTATAAGAGAGTTCAAAAAAGGTGAGTGACGTGTGTAACAATTTGAGGCGAACCCGACCTCAAATTGTTAATAAAGACGCCATGAGCCTTTTTTGACCTACTTATATAACGTTGCATACATTACTTTTTCTACGACTAGGGATTAAATAATAAAACACAAAATTAAACAGCAATACAGCATAAGAAAGAGCGGTAAGTTGGATAGTGACAAATGACAGTCCACAGAACGTAATCATAGACACGGTAATTTTTTTTCAACTGTCATTTACTGTTGCGTTTTTCCTTATGTTGGCAGTAATTATTTTAGTTTTGTTATTGTTTCAAACCATATGAATTCAGTTGATTGTTAAGTTGACAGTTTTGATTATCGTTGTAAATATAGTTTGTTTTTTT
This sequence comes from Epiblema foenella, assembly GCA_963556455.1. Taxonomy (NCBI): domain Eukaryota; kingdom Metazoa; phylum Arthropoda; class Insecta; order Lepidoptera; family Tortricidae; genus Epiblema; species Epiblema foenella. The sequence continues at coordinate 11,967,269 of OY747116.1, read as the reverse complement.
TTTGTTGGGTTCACAGGGCACCTTAGCAGTTGCATTATATCACATAATAACCTTAAGGCCTTTATAAAGAAATAGATTAGATAAACTTTTTGAAATTGCATAAGACATGCTTTTATATGCTTTCATATAATTAACAGATAAAAGTACCGGAGTAGAAAAATAAATAAACCAATACTTTTATATATTTTTTGATATTTTTTATAGTCGGGTACATCAATGGAACTAATAATATTGAACCCTCCTACGTGTACACGTATAACACGGCTAGCCAACTCTACTGTCACGCATAAGTATTCAAGAGGAAGTTCGGCCTAGTCCGCGATATAAGACCATTCATAGCATAGGACAAATTCATAATTAGTTAGGGTCGCCGTCATCGAAATCGATGAGGGCTATAAATTGATAATATTTTAATTGATAATACTTACGGACATTTTGCTGATAAACTGTTTTATTATAAATTGTGTGATTAATTATTTTTTGACATTTGTTTAAAATTGTGTAATTTACATTCGAATTAACTATTTATTTAATTGCCACCATATTGTTGTCTAAAATTCCATTTGTATTTTATTTATATTTTCTGTGTGTCCAATTATGTTATGACGATCCTTATTCGGTGAATATGTTTAAATCCTATTCCATTATTATTATTTATATCTTAATTGCCGATCATGATGTGAATTCGTATACTTTTGACATGAATGCAAATTTATATCTATGAAATAAATGAATCTGAATCTGTATGAATACCTTGGCAGTACTCGGTGAGGGTCTCCAGGGTCTGGTTGATGAGCGCCACGTTGCCCTCGTTGATGTACAGCCCCAGCAGCCCCAGGCCGCCGGTGGTGGAGCCGCAGATGCAGTCCAGGAACATGAGCGTCTCGGAGACCAGGTTGTAGTTGGACTTGTTGTTCTGGTTGCGGAGGAGGTTCTGAAAGGAAACTTATATGTAGAAATATATGTGCAAATGCCGACACAGTTAACTGACATTTCGTGACCTTTATTACAATGCGCATAAAGCGCACGAATGGTCAGTTAACTATGTTGGCGGTGGTACAGTCAAGGAAAAGTTCGAACACATCTAAGCTCGAAATACGCTGACGCGCCGTAAACGCTGGTGAAGAGAAAGTATCAGTTATTTAAAAATTAGTAAGTTGAAAAAGTATTGGTAAGTTGGTAAGGATTACTTAGGTATATACGTGTGCCCTTACACATATCTCGCTGTGAACACAAAAAAATATATACACGAATCACACGTGACTGCGTTTTGAGCTGCGGTGTGGTTAAATCTGCAGATAAACATAATACGCAGAAAACATCCAAGAATCAAGAACAAATATTCCTGCTCAGCACACATTTTGCCCCGACTGGGATTTGAATTTGGGACCATCGGCTTCGTAGGTAGGGTCATTGCCAACTAGACCAAAAGGGTCGTCATTTGACGGGAAATTTATTTATTTATTCAAACTTTATTGTAAACATAGTATTAAATAAGTATAAAAAAGGACTGGATTTTTTTACAAAAATCGACCTAATCCCAAACTAAGCAAAGCTTGTACTATGGGTACACGCACGCACGCACGCACGCACGCACGCACGCACGCACGCACGCACGCACGCACGCACGCACACACACACACACACAACACATACACAAATACACACGAACGCACACGCACGTAAACACACAGATAATGAAATTTACCTCACATTTTAACATTATCACTCCTAACTATAAGAACTAAATTTTTTGGCTTTTATGCACTAGTACCAGATATAAATGTACATATATATATATTAATATTTTTTTTCTCTGTATCTACTGTTAAAGTCACTTTTTTGCCGCGAATGTTTAAAACACACTTTTGTAATGTATCACTGTATGTATAAACCACACGTGTAATTTTTAATGTTAAAACATTTTTGGTTCCCAAGATACAGGCACGGCCTAGTTTGGGATCCACTGACTATCTTTCCGTGTAAAATGTGTTCAAGTTAAATAAATTATTATTATTATTATAAATGACATTCTCTATCAGTGAAAGTACCTGTAGGTCCGGGTTGTGATTCTCACACAACAGCTGCAGGAACCGCAGTATCGGCTTCATGACGGAGACCTTCGCCGGGAGCACGTCGGAGCTGCCGGATTCGCGTTTCTTCTCCGCCATTATCTCTTCCAGGACCGTTGTACCTGTAAGGGCAATAGGATAAGTCTTTGGCATGCTGACGTTTCTAGGAATTCAGAAATAATAAATAAATAATTATTAGAGGACAATCTTACACAAATCGAACTAGCCCCACAGTAAGCTCAAGAAGGCTTGTGTTATGGGTACTAGACGACGATATATTTAATAGATATAAATACTTAAATACATAGAAAACATCCAAGACTCAGAAACAAATGAATATTTACAAAAATCGACCTAATCCCAAACTAAGCAAAGCTTGTACTATGGGTACTAGGCGACGATATACAATTATACATACTTATATAGAATAAATAAATAAATTCGTGTTCATCACACAAATATTTACCCTGACCGGGATTCGAAACCAGGACCGTCAGCTTCACAGGCAGGTGCACTACCCACTAGGCTAAACCGGTCGTCCAGAAATGTTTATTTGCTTAGTAGTTTACAAAGATGTTACTTAAAATTACATGGTACAGTGTATCTAGCCTGCAAGCAGGCGTGCAAATTATAAAAAAAAAAATACATGTCAAATTGTCAATATGAATTATTAAATTGCAATAAAATAAAATTAAAATAAATGTCAACCATGAATAATTTGGAATAATACAATAACAATTAATAAGTAAACAATACAGATAAATTAATATAAATTTCAAATTTTGGGGACGAAACAGATACCGGAAATTATATAATTATAGGCTTTTCACGTTTTGATTTAACGCAAATGTATTAAAAAGTCACCTGAGATATCATGTACAGTCAACATAGAATCTTTCAACAAACCTTTTCTAGTTGAATTGTCGCAAATATGTGATAATCTATATTGAAAGGGACCTTATGGCGGCCGGCACTTACGCCTTTATTGCCGTTGTTCCAATACAATAGTGAATAAGTGCAACGTAAGCGCCTGCCGCCATAAGGTCCCTTTCGATGTGGATTATCACATATTCGTTAGTCCTTATCTGTCACTGTGACATGTCTGTGAGAGGTACAAAACACATTTTCCTCCTGGGGTTCAAAGTTAATACTAGGACAAATTCACTTCAATGGAATTTGTATCTTTCAAATTGGAACAGAGATTTGTATTTTTGTTTCACTCAATTCCAAAACAAACTCTGTATTCTGCTACAGGAGAAAGCCGTGGTCTCCCGGCGAAAAAAATAAACAATAGCATTCTTTTGTAATGAGCCCGGGGACCCGCGGGATTAAAATTTTATTGGCAATTTTTCTTGTATGGTGGGCGGCTAGAGGTGATAGTTAGCGGAGGTTTGTTAATTTTTATGAATTTGAAAAGTAACAGTGGTACTGTGAGTGTTGTTAGCGCTGTGTACTGGTACCGTGCGACATGGTGTGTATGTCGGAGTAGGCGTGCACGGCGGAGCCGCACGCGCTCGCCACCTCCTCGTCCATCTCCTCGCCCACCACCAGCGGGCCCGACGGTGTCTTACCTGCAACAATGTCCATTCATCTAAGGGTCAGTTGCACCGACATACGATCGTCAAATATGGCGCCGGCATCTGTCACCCCATAGAAACGTGTCAAACTTTCCATACCATCAGATTTTAATTACAGACGATTACAGACGGTTTGGTGCAACCCACCTTTAGGCTATGCGTGTATTGCCAATTTCTGCCGTGCGTTTTTTTTTCTTTGTATGGAACCTCCTTGAAGTGCACTGACTGCGGAACTTCCATATTCCATACTTCACAGTTTTGGAAGCGGAAACGATTGCGTGAGCAGACTCCCGCGACCTTTACCAGGTCATCAGTCCACCTTATGGCGCAGGACCGGTCATTTCACTCTTTGGGAATGTAGGGATCGGCCGCGATCCTGGCAAGGTCGCCATGTAGGGATCGGTGTATTTATAATAAAATACGATTTATAATTACATGTTTACTCGTCAAACTCTTCTTACAGACTAACTCATTATAGCATGATACATGACTTATATCTAGACATACACCACAGGAAGGACAATGTTCAGCAGTGAGACGTCTTTCGACTGATACGATGAAGATGATATCAATTGCACTGGAGTTAGTGAGCTGCGTATCTCGATCGTGCAATGAACAGGTAAAACGCTTGTCGCACCGCAAATCGCGCCGGCCGGGCCGTAACCAAGTGTTTCTTAAACTTATTTTGTCACGAACCCCTTTTTAAATTACCAAGTGCCCATGGAACCTTTCCGAAAACCTATATACGACCTTTATACTAACGTACTTTGATGAGGCTTCTCATCTACCCCTGGTGGTTATTACAGGGACCCCCTAAGGGTCCATCGACTACAGTTAAAAAAATCCTGATCACATCATCATATTTGTAAAGATTTCCCGTAGGAGCTTTGTTTTATAAAAACAACTGCCATATCTGACATTTGAACACAGAAGGTAAACTAGGCCTTGTTGGGGTAGACCGGTTTCCTCACGATGAATGATATTCCGTACATAAATTTCTTCAAAAACCTAGTGATAAAACCTCCATATTGAAAGTCGCGTGGCTCACCACTCGGCTACAGCGTGTCGTGTAAAAGACGTTCAATATTACCGTCAGTAACTGGCAGCTTGTGTTTATCAGCGTGTTGCCGCTGCTTGTCGCCAGTGGCCGCGGCCGAGCTACTGGCCGCCAGTGACTTGATCTCCTGCTGCGCTTCACGCATCTTGTCGTAGAAAACCTGCGGCAACCCACACGGATTACTCACGAATACATACTAATATCGTACACGCGAAAGTAACTATGTCTGTATGTTATCTTTTCCAATTGAACCGATTCGTATGAATTTTGGCAGGATAGGTGAATTAATTACTTAAAATCCAGCCCGTAAGTGAAAAAGGGGGTTATACAGATTGGAATTAAACTATTAAGTAATTGAGTGATTTCCAAAGTTTTTGTTTTAAAATCAAGAATCAATTCTTTATTCGTGACAATACAACACAATAAAAAAAACGAGTAAAAACAGTAAAACATGTGTTGTTACCCCGCAGGTAACACATTTAAAAAAAATGAAAAGAAACCAATTAACGAAATAATTAAACATAGATATATTACATACAAGTAGTTACAATTAAAATATATGTTAATATATGTTTATGTATGTATGTAAATTCTTTATTGTACATGAGGAAAAATACAACACAAATTACAAGAACAGTTGACATATATGTACAAAGGCGAGCTTATGCCTGTAAGGGATTTCTTCCAGCTAACCTTTGAGCAATTGAGTGGAGTTTAAGATTAATAAACATTAGGATTAGGTTTATTATGTATTAATGTAGTTATATTTAGGACCTGTCTATTTTTTAATTACTTTTTTTTTTTATTGATTACATTACGTAACGAAATTGTCATGCAAATTATATGCATCACTTTCGTTACGCAATGAAATAATGTTGTTGCTACCATTATGTACTATGCCATGTTCGTGTAACATTTTGCTCTATTATGGTGCAATAAAGGATATATATTATTACTATTAATCAATTAAAATAAAGACATAAATAAGGCCTTAACTATGTACAAAAAAATAAAACTAAAAACAGCCAATTCACAATACAGTTAGTAATTCGAGATCATTAAAACAACTGTTCCTTGTATAGAAATTTTAGTCTCTCAAATAACAATATGCGATTTATCGATTGTAATGGCACAATGACATAAAAAGTTTATACACTACTAGCTTTTGCCCCGCGACTTCGTTCGCGTGAACTTCTACTGACTTATTAATACCAATATAGGTACATATGTATGTATGTTGGTAATAGGTACTGACTAAGTAGGGCAGACGTTAAATACATATTTCATTCCAAGCCGGAGAACGCCGTCGTCTCGATCCCATATAGCATTTATGCGTATGATTTATTTTTGATGATTTCTTATACTATGTAACAAAACACTAATGACCGCTAAGAAACTACCTCATCACATACATGTAGCATAGTGGTGTCACGGTTTGATGTTGCGTACGTCTACACATACTTTCTTGTTCGATGACGTTACCCAATTCCTTACTTTCCGACCCTTAGTACTGACATGCTCGATGTAGCGACTACAGGAGAAGATATATTATGCTTGAATCGAACAAAAATTTTGATGTTTCTCGAAATGCAAAGTGGTAGGAGTCCTTCATTATAACCCAAGATTTTTAATGTCCTGCAACAATATGATACGCTCTACTTGCAGTGAAAACCTCTACGCATTATCCCTCGGTAGGAAAATTGATTGAACACTTCTAGTTTATTAAGAAAATGTTTTGCAGGTACTTGTACTTTACTAAGACAAACATGTTTACAAAAATTTTAAGCACCCTATCAAAATATCTGTAAGAAATTCTCCCTTTATCGTAGGTATTTTTCTAGTGAAAGTTCTACCTCCAAAACGTACAATCGAACCTGTGACATCCTGACATACGCAGCCAATCGCTTTAACTGAGCTGTCTAACAATAAATAATCACACTCGGTTACCAATTTTTTCAACCAGTTCTCTCTTACAAAGCCTGGGGAGGCGTACGCATTCCTTAACTTCAATTTATAATTTTCGTTAGCAAATGTTAATGCTTAAAACAATAGTAATATTCTTAAGTGCAGATGCTTAATAGCGCACATTATAGATTTACAATTATATTTACAAAAATTGTAAGCCCGAAGACTGAGAGGTAGAATGCTGCCTGAAGTTACTTTTCTCCTTGTAAGTAGCCACTTTCTACAATATCAAGCTAGGACTATTGACTTTTATTTTCTTTTCTAAGAACCTAAAAATTGAAATCCCTCAATATCTCCCATGTACCTCCTAATTCCAATACATTCGAAACAAAGCCTGATAAAACCGGCGGACAGCTGAAGACCGAATTTAGGTGGACACTGGACGACCATAGGACAAAACCTGTTCATATACCTACTACTTGTACCTCCCAGTGATTTGATTGTTTATAACTAATCAGCTAGGTAATCACTGTTTTCATGTTACCCACAAGTATTTTGGATAAACTTACCTAAAGTAACCAAAAAGATTTGTAATAGCTTCTATGGGTCCGTAGGACAGACACAAAATTACCACGCCGCCGGCGAGGACGTCCACTGCACGATCGCGACAACACGGACACATATAATCCCTATTTGTCCTGATTCCGCTGCATACCGGATAGAGTCGGGCCTAGCTGAGTTCCTTGCTGGACTCTTCTCAGCTAGGCTAGGTTCAGTGAACCAGCGACAAAACTCCCAGTAGTTCGATTCCACCTACATACACTTCAGATTTGGTTGAAGCCGCTTAACCAATCTCACTGGAGTGCACACTCTTAGGCTCGGTTTTATAAAGATTCGTTAGACCTTATGTCGGTTTGTTATGTCAAAAAATGTACTGAGTTACTGAAATTTGATCTGACATTTGGTCTAACGGACCTTTATAAAACCCGGCCTTAGAGTATTCCAGTGTTTAAACCGCCCGCATGCTCGTGTCGGAGGTTTCCCTTGGATTGTCCCCAGGCCAAGATTGTCTCCAAGCGCGCACTCCTATTACTTTATTGGTCCCGGCCTATAAAGCCACAGTCAGGTTCAAAAAAATATTCTCATCATAATCAATTGGTAGCGACATTACTGTTTGTAAGCACGATGATAAAAAACTTTACATGCAAATACGTACTTTATCGTAACCACTATAAGACTCAAATTATTAAATTGTGCTAGTACGAAATAATCTTCATTAGTTTCGATTCGACTTTGCCGAATGTCATCTGTGTAATGCAATGAATTGGTGTAATGGCACGTCTCTGACACGCCAAAAGTCAAATATCGTGATATTTACATCCGTCTAGACTCGCCTCACGATACTTTTCCTTATTTTATCTTGACCCTACGATTCGTGACAACTATGTGCATATTTGGCGCTCAGACTTACACTGGTTCATCTAAGACGAATGTTCGTACGTCAGCGGGCATCGTAAATATCTACAGGACTCTGAGGGGCTACCGCGAAGCTTGTTCATAGATTCAAATTCCGACCCCGAATTTATAAATTTGAGGGACGATGAAGGGATAAAAATTATCCTATATGTTTATTCAGTCTATAAACTCATTACATACCAAGTTTCATCGTAATCTGTTTAGCCGTAACAAACATCCAAACATCTAAACATCCGAACTTTCACATTTATAAGATTAGTGGGAATAGTGGGAATTACTGGGATTTAGTGGGATTTTGTAGGGCCTCAGATAAGACCGTTATCAATCACACTCGACCACTCTGACAACGTTCTAGGTGACCACTGAAGACATATCAATTTTAGGTAGACGGAGGCAGGTAGGCAATGTTGACAGCGACTGACTAACATAATTAAATCTCTCATTTCAAACAGTTACTATGGGTTGAGGGATTTTTGGTTATTTGTCGCTAATCCCCTAAGCGCTTTTCCACCCTCCATTTTTTCACATATTATCTGATGTTTATTGTACAATTTTTGAATGGGATTCTTTTTAGTTTGCCTCCAATTATATGCTTACTAATTTTCAAGCCTTCAAGTCACGAATTGAAGGACTTCTCATACAAATTTCACGCTCTGTTTTCATCCCCTTTCATCACCAATCTGTATGATTTTTAAAGCCTATAACCTGGCCCTTCGGCCATCATTATTAGTGAGGGTTGTACTAAAATCTATTGGCTAGTTTTCGCGTGATTCTGAGACAAATAAATAGACAGACAAACAAACAAACAGACACAAATTCTACAAACTGTTGAAATGTGTTCTGTTATTGATTTTAAGACCCCTCAATCGATTTTTTTTTATATCTTCAATGTACAGATTTTTGAACCTCTGTAGCTTTATTATATCTATAGATAGCTTAGCAGCCGCCCACGACTTCGTCCGCGTAGATTTTAGATGGTAACAAAGATATAAATGAGGTTTATTTGTTTCTGTCAGTTGTCTGATGCTATTAATTCTTTGTGAAAAATTACTCAAAAGAAAAAATAAATTCCTGCCATCTTGGATTTGAAAATGGATGTCATTTTCGTAATCGGCACCCCGAGGAGCCTCGAAGATGACACCTATAACGAATTTTAGCCAAAAGTAAAGATTTGCTCCCCGCATAAATTTGGAACCCCCTTTCTACCCCATCAGGGGAACAATTTAGAAAAATGCTGAAACATGTTTTGTTGTATATTTAAACAGAGAATCTATTTACGAAGTTTGAAATCTCTCACTTCAAAAAAGATTTGTTCCCAGTAAAAACTTGGAACCCCCTTTTCACCCCTTTAAGGTAGCAATTTCGAAAAACGCTGAAATAAGTTTTGTTGTATTTAAACAGAGAGTCTATTTACGAAGTTTGAAATCTCTCACTTCAAAAAAGATTTGGTCCCCGTTCAAACACTGAAGCCCCTTTTCACCCCGTTAGGGGATGAATTTAGAAAATCACTGAATTTAGTTTTGTTATATTTAATCAGAGAGTCTATATACGAAGTTTTAAGTCTCTAACTCTAAAACAGAAGTTTCTCCCATACAAACTTTGCACCCCTATTTTACCCCCTTAGGGTTAGAATTTTGCAAAACGCTGAAAACACTTTCTTTAGATTTAAATTCGTAACCTTTTTACAAATTTTTAGGTCTTCAGCTCAAAAAAAAAATTTTCTCCCATACAAACTTTGCACCCCTATTTGATCCCCTTAGGGATGGAATTTCCAAAAATCCCGTCTTATCCCTTGCATACGTCATAAAAGCAAGCTCTGGACCAAATTTGAAGTTTCTAGTTCCAGTAGTTTCGGCTGTGCGTTGATGGTAGATCAGGACTTCTTCTTTTATATATATAGATTTTAACTTTACGATACCTTTAGAAAAGACTGTGAAATTTCTCCATTCTGCAGTTTGGTGAAAATACTCGATTGGATGGTAGGGTTCCCTCCTTCCAGTAACGCAATACCTGGGGAAAAAAACATTGTTCCCATGTTTTAACTGATATTCATTCAAAATAACATTTTATCCAGCTTCTAAAATAAATAAATATAAATATATATTGTTAATCTTACACAAATCAAACAAAGCAAAGCCTTATATACTATATACCTTGGGTACCAGGCGACGATATTGATACTTATTTAGATAGATAAATAATTAAATACATAGAGCATATTCAAGACTCAGGAACAATTATTTGTGCTCTCATCAATAAATGCCCTGACCGGGATTCCACCCCGAGACCCTCAGCTTCGTAGGCAACCAATTAGGCTAAAGTGGTCATCAAAAATGTAAATGATAAGATATGTATATTTTTATAGATTCACAAAATGGAAGCCATTTTGACAAGTTAATAGTACTGACTACTCACCCAGTTGTATGGCCTCGAGGAATATAGCGGGGCGGTTGGTGCTCTTGATGACCAGGTCCACCACCAGGTCGGAGGCGCCCTCGTGGTTCAGGTGCACTTGCACTTGCGCCAGGGTCTGCCCGGTCCGCATTAGGACCTTGGCTGTACACAATATTACGCATATTAAGGTACAAAATACAAATATTTGTGTACGATCTTACACATATAAATCTAATGACAAACTAAGCAAAGCTTGTACAAATGTTTAGGTTTGTGTATTGTGGGGGTCTTATATTAAATTCCGGGTGTTGGTCTGTTTTAATAAATTTAATGGTTGGTCTATTAGCGTGGTCGTGTCGGATGTGTCCCCTGGATTTTCCCCAGGCCACTCTCCAACCACGCACTCCTATCGCTAAGCAGGATAAGCTGCCCAATAAGGCTTGGCCTATAAACATAGTCAGGTTCAAAGAAGAAACAAAAAATTGGTCTATTTAATACTAGTGGCTCTGTGAGCTGTAGACCTCGTGAGTGAGTTTTTTTATCATTTCCAAAATCTGACATTATAAAAAAGATCAATTATGAATATCGAACCTGCTAACAAAATTTCACGAGAAGCGGTTGAAAAATGCGACCTGTAGAGGACAACAAACCGAAATTCGGAAGCAAAAACTTACAAAATCTTTGAAATAAAAATTGTTTTTGAAAATTTCCAAAAACTGACTCGACTAAAAATTTTATATAATTACCGGACCTGCTCACAAGCAGAGACCTTCGTTTCACTCGGTCAATAAGCGAGAATCTTTAATTGGCTACGCAAGTCTATTGTAGTTTATAGAGATGTGTTAAGCTGTTGGTTTTCCATGTATTTAAAATAAATTATTAAATAAATTCAAGTCATATTATAAAATAGCATGTACAGCATACAAATAAATTAAAAAAAAAGTTATTAGTACAAAGTTACACATTTGAATTGAAACTAACGGATTTCTATTAAGTACTTCCTTTTGAGATAACTTTGAACGTTTAATGTTTCTGTAAATGTTTAACGTGTGTGTTTTCTTTACGCACAGTTAATTTTCACATGGCGCACCAGGCCCTGTTTCAACAACTAGGCAATTGTCATCTGACAATAACAAACATTTTACCTTCCTATTCATAAAAATTAACAAACCTCTGCTAAGTAAAATGTGTTTTGTACCTTGCCCACAAATACAAATCTTTCTAAGCTAAAATAGGTTTGATTAACGGTTATGAATAAGGGGGATAGTATTTAATAATGATCCGAAGTAGCTATTATTAAGAGGTTGCTGGACCCAGTAATGTACTGCGACTTGTCACGTAACAATTACATAACGCTTTACATTTCTTGGTCGATAATAGTACATTACTTACCTAGGGCGGTAAAACAAACAATGGCTCCGATCGCAGGTATTTGACGCCCGAGCCGAAGGCAAGGGCGATAAATATGCGATCTGAGGCCTTCTTTATTACTACCCGCGGTAAGTACACTGGCCAAAAAAGTGGTATTTTCCGCGCGCGAAGCGTGCGGTAATTGCCCCTTTATGGCCAGGTGTGACATAAAAACCGACCAAGTGCGAGTCGGACTCGCACACAAAGGGTTCCGTACCATCCATCGGGTACGGTACACTAAAAATGATATCAGTGATCATCATTGACTACACGAATGTTACCCAAATAAGTAGTATGGGTAGCTTTCGTGTCACAACAGAATCAATTAGAATGTAGGCGTATTAAATCCCTTAACTATTTGCCACAAAATTGGTGCTCACCCTTGAATAAATACTTGTCCATCCAGGGATGAGAATTGTCAGTCTCAGATGACAATAGAGATTAGGTGAAATAGGGCCCAGGTGATACTTCTGGAGTCACAAGTGTCCATAGGCTACGGCATCTTCTTACCATCAGGCAGGCCGTAGTTGTCTGCCACCATCGTCGTAATAAAAGCAACCGAACGGCACGATGACGACATACAGTCTAACAACGTGACACGAACAACCATCTTTGTTCTAACAAACATGCATTTACTTATTACAGACTAGCAACCGCACTGCCTTCTCGATGATCCCACGGTTCGAAATAATAGAGAATATGCATATCACTCCGACCCAGGTCGGGCCTAGCTGAGTTTCTTGCTGAACTCTTCTCAGCTAGGCTAGGTTTAGTGAACCAGCGACAAAACTCCCAGTAGCTCGATTCCACTCACACCTCAGATTCGGTTGAAACAGCTCAACCAATCTGGAGCGCAAACTCCTAGAGTATTCCAGTGTTTCAAACCACACGCGTGGTCGTGCCGGAGGTTTTCCCCAGGCTATTCTCCAACCGCGCACTCCTATCGCTTTATTGGGCCCGGCCTATAAAGCCACAGTCAGGTTCAAAAAAAAATATGCATCATTTATTTTCATGATGGCATTCGAATCAGTTTTTAGAGACGAACAAATGTGGATATGGAACAAGTACAATTAGAACAACAAGAAAGACAAAAATGGATTTCGAAGTACAGCATAAAATCCGAGCGCTCAAAACATCCCATACTAATTGAGCATAGTATGTGACGGCATATACTATGCGCCCGTACTACCATTGTATGGAAGAACGAGTAATTTGCTGTTCTGGTCGTGAAATGTTACGTTTAGGTAGGTACATTGTTGTTACATAATAATCCTGATGGTGGTTTTTAATTTAGTTTTAGTCAATAAACACTTATATAATTTTTCGAAATATTGAAAAGTATGACACTTGAAATTTTCGTCAATTTTATCATATAATTTTAAGATTTTGAGCATATTTATTTACTGTGTTTTTGTCATAATTTGATTTGATCGTATTATTATTAATTCCGTATGCATATTCTCTATTGCCAACCAATAAATTAGTTATGTGTGCAACGAGAGAGTAAAGTTGCTCTTTGCTGCGAGTGCTGATATTTATTCCCGCGAAAGCGAAAGATTTTAAAATTGAGCAAAGTTAGAATCTTGAGCGTAGTGAGGGAATCAATAGCACGAGATTGCATATATAACTTTGCGCTTTTTTGACACATACAACTTTTCACCTCAGCAGTGAGAACATATTAAGGTTTAATAATATCATAGGCTTTTATGTACGTGTCTGGTAATTAATCAGGAAGAAAACTTAATTCAGCATTCATAAAGGCACTGCTCGTTTTATTAACTCCTCAGCACAACGTCCAGGCGCACGACGCGAGATCAGGCGCGGCAGACCTGTGGGGCTAGCACAACTTGCTGACAAATCGTATCTCGCGCGACTCAGCGATTCCTGTCTCGCTCGAACTGTGCGGATTAGAAAGAGGAGGGTAGATTTTTCTCTACTCGCGTCGCGTCGCAGCGGTGGTTGTGCTAGCCCCCTTGGGCACATTGCAGTATGTCACACGCGCGCCAGCTCGCGTGTACACTAAAAACTAGACGCACTGTTGTTTAAATACAGCCTTCATCACTGATCACTAATATTTTCTAGTTATTTTACGTAAACACCAATTAATATCTGTCGTGCAAGACGGGAGAAAATAGCAATTGAAAACGATTTAACCCCGCCATTTTTTAAAGGCGCGTTCTGAAACTGCACTCGTGGTACAGTTTTACTAAAATAAAGATTTTTAAAAGTATAATTATTAATTGACGTGATAAACTTTCTGTTTTTTCATCAACAATCGTTTTACTTCAAAATATCTTTTATAAAAATACTATTTTATTTAAAAGAACCATTCATTGCCAACAACTTTATGATAATTTTATTTTTTAAGGATAATTTACGAGTTTTTGAACATCTTCATATTTAGCGCGTTTTAGGGGTCTACTATTAAAATTTGAATGTCGAAGTGATGTCGAACAATGAATCGTCCTATTTCTGGCATTTTCTTTTTTGTAACGAACTGAAAGAGACAGAGCGAAAGAAGTTTAAATATTTCGAATTTGTAACGTACAAAATTAAAAAGTTACTTTGTCTCACGTAGTGAGCAAAATAGGCTTGTTCGAGCTGCTGAGGTGAAAAATAATTTATTTATAATAAATATACATTGTGCCTGATGCCCATTAATAGGTGCTTCACCCTATATGCCAGTAAAAGTGTGCAATAAGTCGTGCTCACACAAGCCAGTGATGGACCCACCTGATTTCTGCATGGTCTGAAGATTTTCTGCGGCGCATGCGTTGTGAAATCAAAGAAAAATCGTCTCAACTATGCATGAAATAAGAATCAATGCGTGGCTTTTATAAACCATTGCATTCTATATAAATACGCTCTTACTAGTTAGTAAATTATTCTGAGAACAGTTGCAAACGTAATAATACTTACACTTGAGCTTTTCGTCGCTTTAAAGCTATCAAAATAAGTTGTTTTTACAGTCAGCATGAAACGTAAATAAGCACTCGAAGAGTTCAAAAATCGATTGTAATGGAGTAAGAGCTTTTGATCTCCCCAATTATTTTCATAGTATCCTGCCTGTACGGCGAAGTAAACTTGAAATCATTTGAGTTGGCCGAAATACATGAAAATAATTCGTTCAAAAAGCTATTTTAACGTTCGAATAATAAGGTTCACATTCCAATAACATTTTTTATAAAATGTCGGACAGGAAAGAAAATTGAAACCTTTACATGTTAACTTCAAATATGTGTATTAAATTAGTATTATTACACCTGAAACTGTTATGATAAGAAATCTCTAGTATTTCAGCTAGTCGATTACGTAGCGTTTCGAAGTACAGTCAGCCTAGAAACTGGTCCACCATTTGTCGACTCTAATATTTGTACAGCAAGGTTTAAAATGTGGTGAACCACTTTTTTGGCAGACTATGTTCGTAGATTTATCTGCCACTTTCCCTTAAAAAAATGACAGATCTACCTTATTTACGTAAGAGTGAAACAGTACGTTATCGCTTATCACCGTCTGGTGTGCAGATTTGCTATTAGTGCTACGCACTTATGTATAATTTAACTGGTTTGATGAATAGCAATAGACTAATGTTCACTAAAACTATACTTGATTAATCTGATTACTAATATTATACAGTGCACCCAACTAACACCAATGTCTAAGAGTGTTAGATATATTAGTATTATTGGAGGTTTGTGCTCCAATTGTCTATGTGCACTATTTTAAAGACACCTTCTATGGCACGACTAAAGTTACTACTTATTTTAACGTTTGTTACTATTTTTTACTTAGACATATAATGGTTACTTCCGTAGGTGCATTGTCATAGAAAATTCCAGCACTTAGAAGCCGCTTAGTACGTATCTTAAAAGAACATTTTTTGTTGTTGTATATTTATAGTGCTTCTCTACCTTGGGATCTCAGAAACGGCTCCACCATTTCGATGAAAATTGCTATGATTGATGAGATTTTAAGAGGCGAACAATCCATCTAGCTAGATCTCATTGGAAAAACACGAGATCACCGAGCAAAGCTCGATCTCCTAGGTAATCAGTGGTATGTCAGAGCAGAACGTCATGTCGCTTATATTTAGGAAGCAGCCCGACCCGAGAATTGGGACCCTGTTCATATTGTATTTTTATTGATTTTAGACCTTATTTTAGAGTTCAAAACTGTTGCCAGTTTTTTTATAAAGTGTTTTTCTTAAGAAATATATTTTTTTTAATACCACTCGTTTGGAGGGATCTCGTGCCTTGGTCTACTGCGAAACAAAAAAATAAACATCAACTTGACAGCTGACAGATGTCATAGGTGGCAGTTACATCTATGAATGTACAAAATCATAGGTGTTCTCTTAATGTGCATGTACCTGGTTATGGCTATTTCCTAGGCCATAGACAGTAAAAGCTGCTGTTAGGTTCGCGTGATAACGTTAAATTAAAATAAGATTTTTGCGGATATGAACATCATCTAATAGCTTATTTAAGAGCCTGGCTCTTGCTGGTGGAGCAATTTCCATGTCTCTTTCTTGACCCTGAACCAAATGAACAACTGAACTTAAAAAAAGCAGATTACATCATATTCCGGCCATACATTATTTATGTAATTTTATTTCAATGCATTAAAGTCAATATTTTATCCGTAAGTAAACCAAATTTGTTTTCTAGTATTAGTTGCACAGCCTACCTTCCTCGCCTTGTCTAAAGGTCGACTGCTAGAGACAGCTTTGTGGTTAAGATGATTAAGTCCGCCTAATATCCATTAAGATTTCTATTTGTGCACTGAGATTAAATAAACAAATGTCGACCAGTAACCATTATATGCCTTCTGATAAAGTATGATCAATTGCTCATACATGAAGTTTCTCTCTAAGATAGGTAAGTATTGTAATTGCTTTTTTACCGCCCGGGCCGTGTGTGACTGCGACGGAGCTAGGCGGCGGCTGGATTTTGGGCTCGGACTTGCGGTTCACGAAGTATTGGGAGAGAAGCTTGTTGCGGAGGTTATTGCCCTGTGAGACAGATGCAGCGTTAATATTCACATCTCTTACCCCCTTATTCATAATCGTTCATCAAACCCATTTTCAATAATTGCTGCGAAAATTCGGTCTTTATCTGTCACTTTCACATTTATGTTTGTGAGAAAGGGACAAAGCACATTTTAGTTGTCAGAGGTTTGTTAAGTTTTATGAATAAGAAATAAGAAATATTTAAATAAGAAGGTAAGTCAGTATTCGGCGATGTGTAGTTATTTGACGACAAAACAACATATAGATTTTAAGACAAATCGTGTGTAACAAAATCCGTTGTATTCAATATCAGTTCACTTAAAATTACACATAGTCTATTTTTATGGGACTGAAATTGTGGTCGTCAGTTATATAAATTGTGGTCGTCAGTTATATAAATTCAAATAACATTATCAATATGTCCATACATTAAAATTACAATGAACATTCACCATCTCTGGATGGTCATTAAGACTAAGACTACCCACATAATACAAATAACTTAACAATTCAAATGTCAATACGAATAAAATATAATATAGAACATTCTATTAGTAATGTACACATCTGTTGATTATAATGGATTTTCCAATAAAAAAATTCTTAGTCGACTTTTAATTTTTTTATTGGACGTTTCTTTTTTAGTGCTTGGGGTAGGCGCTCGTAAAATATCGCACCAATGACACGTGGGTTTTTACCTTCAAGCCCTGTCGAGCGAATTACTTTATTCGTAACATCCGCTTTCGTAAAAGTCGACAAGTTACTTCGAACAAACATTAAAACTTTGAACAAGTATGACGAAGATACCCCTGCATCTACATGAGTGTCTTGTTTTCACACTCGATTGGAATCAGTTGAGTTAATGTGGGGTACATGACAAACCAAAGAGTAATTACATAGTACAATAAAGAACATCAGAAAGAATTACCGTTTATTAATAGGTACCAAGGACATGAAGACAGACTACGGCAATAGCATCATAGACCGTAGGTCCTTCACAGGTTACGTCTTCCCGATGACCGTTGAACTAATCTCGTGGCAAAAGCATATAAAACGCACTATCGCGCTATCCACGACAGAAGCTTCATGCTCAGCTTCTGTCGTGGATATACGGAATACGAGGCAGAATATAGAAAATGATCAACTTTCTACCTTTTCTCCGTATTCGGGGTCAACGGCCATCATTTCTCTCAGAGTTCGCAGCACTTTAACGCACAGCTTTTCTTCCTTTTCTTCTAAAAGCTTCTCTGTGTGCCGGATTAATCTGGAAATAAGTTACATCTTCATACAACCAATCAATACTTTTACTAGACACAAGATATATGCGTAGAAATATATTTTAAACACATAGATACAAGACCCAACGCTTATCATTACGCATCGTAATCATATCTCAGCTATTACATTATCCACTAAATACAGTATTTTTTTTAATTTATGAGAAAAATTGAAATATGAATTGCTTTGATTTGATTTGAACCAGCGGCCTTCTGGCACCGGGCCAGTTGTTCTAAACTAACTGAGATATCTACTACCGAAAACCTATTCAACGTATAACCACCACCAATTCCCACTTATTGCGTCTTGTGGAGGTAGCGCCAGATTTTTTTAGTAGCTTTTTAGTTAGTTGTTAGCAACATTTGAGTAATCATTCACAAATGGGATGACAATAAGGTCTAGTTCCCCCCTTTGGGTTAGAAGGTCCAATGGCAGTCGCTTCCGTAAAAATAGTAACTACGCCAAATCTTGGGATCAGGTAGCGGACCTCGGGCATCTTTTTGGATGCAACTGTATTGGGATAACGCTAGGATAATGATGATTTTCAATTGGTATGAAAGTAAACGAAATAGAAAACATTTTGTAAGTGCAAAAACATTGATCTATGTAGTTGTACAGTATGTCCATCAGCAGAGACAGCTCGGCCTGTAGGAGCGGACGGAGGTGCCGCTCTAGCAGTGCGATCTCTGGCGAGTATACCTGGATATAAAGATGCCTCTAGTGTTCTCCTCCGCCGCTTCCCCCGGGCTCGTGAACAGCAGGTGCGGCTTGTACAGTATGTCCACCAGCAGAGACAGCTCGGCCTGTAGGAGCGGACGGAGGTGCCGCTCTAGCAGTGCGATCTCTGGCGAGTATACCTGGATATGAAGATGCCTCTAGTGTTCTCCTCCGCCGCTTCCCCCGGGCTCGTGAACAGCAGGTGCGGCTTGTACAGTATGTCCACCAGCAGAGACAGCTCGGCCTGTAGGAGCGGACGGAGTTGTTCCTCTAACAACGCTACGATCTCTTGTAGGCCTTCCATTACTGATCTGTCGTTTTGTAAGTTCGACTGAAAAAAAGACACATTAATATTATTATTACATTCAGTAATTAACTCTGGCGGCCCGCCATACAAGAAAAATTCGCAAACTTCAATTTCCTGTACCAGGAAATAAGAGTAGCGTTTGTTTTGTTTTGCAATTGAATGAAACAAAACAAATTCAACTCTGTTCTAATTTTGAAAGATATAAATACCATTGAAGAAGAATTGGTTTTAGTATTATAACTTTGAAACTCAGACGGTTATTATTAAATTCATAGTCGACAATTAAACTAAGTTTTAAACCAACCCTACAAGAATACGAGCCGATGAATGAGATGAAATAGGGATATTGAAACCAAATAAGAGAATCAGCAAGTTGAATTTTCTCGAAAAAGAATCAAATGCTTAATCAAAACAAATAAATAATTCCACGATTATAAGTCTTCAAAGTTTTAAGAAGGGGTGTTTCCCGCAAAACGTACCTTTGTATTGGAACGATCGTCATTAACTGGCGCTCGTGGCCAATGACGTCACTGTTCTGTCGCGCTTTCTCTCTCTAACCAGCAACATTAAAACGCTTTTATTTTTTGATTTGAGATATATAAATAGGATTTTCACCATTTGGCATATTCTTTTGCCTTGTTTCTTTTGGAGTAGTCCAATTTTGAGTCAAAATCCCTATTTCGACTTTCGAACTCAAAACAACTTATATGAGTTCGGTCTATCTGTGAGTTGAATCTTTGGTTATACAGCAACCTATAATAAATGTAGTCTAAAAGTGGCTGACACTGATTGTTTTAAACTAAAGTTAATGCTTTCATACCCGGATATTCGCGCCAATAATCTTTAACTAACGTAAATGTACAAACGAAATCACACTGTCACAATGTCGGTCTTTTGGTCCCTTACCTGGGAGGCCATCTTCTCCAGTTTGGAGGTCTTGGAGGCGAGCAGCCACTTGCTGGTCTGGCGCGAGAACTGCGCCACCCTCTCGAACACCGCCTGAATCTTGCCCTCCAGCTCTAGAGGTATGGCTATGCTCCGAGATTTGGCTAGACGAAAAATAAGAAACGGTAACGTCCGATTTAAAAAAAAATAGTAAATAACCTCCTGAGACCCACCATACAAATAAAAATACAATCGAATTTGAACATAACAGTTCCGATTACAAATTTGAATTTTATTTTATGTCAAATCAATCAAACCAAAACAAATGCAACTCTATCACTTCAAAATTTAACTTATTTTCCGTTGACCATATTTTGTCCTTTATAAAGGACGCGGGGTCTTAGGAGGATAAATAAAACTGACTCCAAAAAACACTAAAAAGTAAAAAAGAATTGCCTTACTTCTAACATGAGACTACTCTTCTTATTGAACAATGTAGACTTACCTATTGTAATTTTTGAAGCCGGTGCCATCCAAAGAAATTTAAGTTGAAGAAATTGCACCGAAATTACAATAGGTACGTACATTACATATACAGGTAAGGCAATTATTTTTTACTTTTTAGTGCTTTTTTTTAAATTACGATTCGTTTCATTCATCTAAAACTTGTACAATAAAAAACCCAAGAACGTAAAAAAGAGGCAGAGATTGTAAGAAGTCATAGTGACTGTCATTTATTCTGATTTTTCGTGCGAATAATGCGAATTCAATGTGTGTGTTTACGACTACTGCTTCTTCGTTTACTTAATTTCTAATTTAAAAAAAAAACAGGGTATACGAAACACCCTGTAATTTATGTATATGTCAGCGACGCTCGTGTGTTCGTTTGCTGGATTAGAAAAGGAATATGGCGGCTCGGCCGCGGTGATACACGCGGACTTTGGCGCTGCTGTGCGCGTGCCTCGGATGATGTCTTCTATACAAAAATAATTGGTACACTTTCTATGGAGATTTAATACAAAGTGTACCAAACCTAAATGTGTTCCTTCTGCTGTTAACACAGTGCATCCTCAAAACTTATAAAGGCTCGGCAACGCGCACGTGACTCCTTTGGAGTTGCGGGCGTCTATAGGCTGCGGTGGCCGCTTACCATCAGGTGGACCGTACGCTTGTTTGCCATCGGCGTTGTATAAAAATGAAATGAAATATTTTTATTACATATACAGACATTCAAAAACAAAATAGCAATGGTCCCCACACTAGGCTAGGCCTGTCCCGTGGAAACCAAAACCGATACAGAGTAACAGTCCATGCGGCTAGAAATGAAGGCAACACAAAGTAAAATAAACTAATACAAATATATAATGCAATTGAAGCATGCAATGGTGTGTGTGACGTGTGTATAGGTGTGAGAAAAAAACTCATGAGTGTAATTATAAAGTTTTCACACCTGCTATTCAGAAAAGAGTTACTGTTGCCTTCGAATGAGGGAACAAAGTTGTACTTTTCTTCCCTCATTTGAGGGCAACAATGACTCTTTTCTGAATAGCAGGTGTGAAAAGCAGTATGTGACACTGTAGTAAAATCATTTGTAAGATATTTCATGTTTTTAGCAGCGGGCCTCATAGACGGTGTGAAAAGCAGTATGTGTCACACGGTAGCAAAATTATTTCCGTCTTGGGCGTAGACGTGGGCGCCGACCTGAAATTTTGCGGCGGCGGCGCGCCGTGGGAAATTGGTCGGCGTGGCGGATTCGCGCCGCGGCGTGGCTGATTTATATAAAATGAAACAATTTATAGGTGTTATATACTTTATTCCAAACTCCAGTATCTATTTAGAAGAAACAAAACGAAACGGGAAAAAAATATCTGGACTTTGAAAAAAAATTGTGACATTAAATATTTTTAAAAATTTTATAATTATCATGTATGAAAATGATTTTATTGACGCGTGTAGGGCTTAAACGCGACCTTTTAGCATTTACCACCAAACCAGCAATGGAAAAAACGCGTTCACTAGGTGTGCTCGTAGCGGGGATCGCTAGAATGTGTTTTGCAAGGGCAGCAAGTCCCGGAAATGCATTTTGCTTCTCTCGCCAATACGCAAGCAGATCTCCATTTAATATCTCTACCTCCTTGGGATCAACCGAAGCTAGGTATCTCCAGGATTCTTGAGAGAAATCTGAATCGGTTGGCCCATCGATATTGCTATCGCTACTGTGCTTTTTAGACAACTTAGTCAGCAAAGATTGAGTGGAAGAAGAGCTTGGTCGTGTCTCTGAATTTTCTGATATACCATGAACAGTTTCACCACATTCGGCACGTGGGATATCAGAGGGCTTAATATAATCATTGATGCAGTCTGCCAGAAAATTCGCACGGTGTGTGTTTCTTATCTCTAAATATGTATCGATTTCTTTTAATCTTGAGAATCTGGGATCTAAAAGAGTGTCCAGTACTACGTTCTTTGTCAACGGAAACCTGTGATCGAATTTTTGCGTGCGCTGAGTAGTATTGCATACTAGCCACTGGCGACCCGACCGGCGGGCGCGTGGCGAGCCGCGAACGCACGATCGCCCCCGCCCCGATGACCCGACCCCCGCGGCCTTGACGCCTGTGGCGCGGTGCGGCGGCTTTACTGTTGCTATACGAGTCGCGATGCGCAATTTTAAAATTTCGTATACGGTCGGTCGGCGCGAATTTTTAAATACTCGGCGGCGGCGGCGGCGCGTGTAAAGCGGCGCGGCGACGCCGCGCCGGCGCGGCGCCCACCTCTACTTGGGCGTAAACACTTGAATCCCTCGCTACGCTCAGGATTCTATTGTAGAATCTTTCGCTTCACTCAGAATTCAATATACCGCCCTCGCCGTAAATATATCATTTTGCTCCCTTGAGACACAATCTACTAATTAACTGTTACTAGCTGGTTATTTAGTGTCATCAACCTTGCAGATTTTCAACAAAGGACGCCACTTGGCACAGTTGTACCTAATGGTCATCTGAGCAGATTTAGCCCTGTACCCACGAAATTCGTCCATGGTGGTGGGGGCTGGAGGGGGGTGAAAACCCCATCTACCGCGCTGCACTCTGAGCTCGATTTCTTCATAAGTTTAGTGAATAGGTCATGTTTGGTATCGTTTTCGTATAATTCAAGGATGAGGAATTCATTTCTGAAACAAAATTTTCACTCGTCCGTAGAAAAAAACAGAATTCTGCACAAAACTTGAAAAAATTTTTTAAAGAAATTTTACAAACTCTTGCACTACAATTAAACCGCGAGGTAATGCACTACAAAAAAAATATGAGTTAATAGCCCATTTTATGTGAAATGTATAAGCATAAACTGTATTGACAGATTTAACCTGCAAATGTGTAAAAAAAAAAATTATTCATGTAGCGGCGGAGCTGCGTACTGGCGAGAAGCTATTTTATTTCTACATGAGTTTAGAAAATAGGTCATGTTTGGTATCGTTTTTGTATAACTCAAGGACGAGGAATTAATTTTTGGAACATAATTTTCAAAAAAACAGTTCTGCACAAAACCTAAAAAAAAAATCAAAAAATCTACATAATCTTGCCCTACAACTAAACCATGAGGTAATGCACTATACTAATATGAGTTAATAGCCCATTTTATGTAAAATGTATAAACATAAAATATATTTGGGTGGATCAACTATTCTTTGTTGTTTGTTACCATAGTGACGTCTCCCGAGTCACTCTTTAAAACTGTGATTTTATAGGATTTTTATCTACCAAACATGAGCTTTAGCGATGAGCATAAATCCATTTGGACGTCCATATTATAAACATTTTTCTAAGAAACATGGTTACTGTTGTCTCCTCGCTGACGGACAGAATAACAACAAGAAAAAGCTGATTACCCCATTTATTGACAGATTGAACGTTGAAATGTGTTAAAAAATAATTTATATTTAGTGGTCCACCACCGGAGCTCCAGCTCCGTACTGGTAAGATTCTATAGAATTCTTAATTTTATTGTTAGATAATGAAACTAATTAGGTGCTTCTAAATGAAGAAGTAATATTTTATGATATTAATAATATTAAAACAGATTGAGATAACCATAATTCCGAATTTGTGTATATTTGGTTATATTGGTATCCCTACAATTTTACCTGGAAACCGTATGTTGATATCAGTGCAAAAAGTTGATCTAAAATAAAGACAATAGTTAGACATTTAATAAATAATTAAATAACTTTAAATGCCGAAGATCATCTCAACTTCACATGTAATATAAAGCTATAATAACAAATCTGTCAAAAATCGGCAAATTCTCCTTCAAATTTCCTGCTTTGGCCTTTATCGGAAAAATGAAACGCGCTTTTCTTCCCTTTACCAACAACCGAAAGAAACTGTATTAAATACACCCAGAAAAGGCGTGCCTGTCCACAGCTCAATTAATCTAATTGGCAAAATCCTACGGGGTCTCCCCTCAAACAATAAATGTTGACCCAAACTTAAATTGGAAGTCTCACATAGATAAAATCAACCAAAGCATATCAAAACATTGTTACGCTCTATCTATACTGTCTGAAACTTGCTCAGAAGACATTGTAAAGAACGCATATTACGGTAGTGTTTATCCATTACTCACTTATGGTGTAATATACTGGGGAAATTCATCTCATGTTCAGTCCACTTTTGTTCGACAGAAGAGGTGTATACGCACCATTTTTCATATTCCGAATAGACAGTCTCTAAGAACTGTATTCAGGGATAAATCCCTGCTTACACTTAGTAGTATATATATCATGGAGTTATGTATATTTGTAAAAAGAAATTGTGGATATTTCATCAAAAAATCTGCAATAAAAAATAACTTGCGGAATCAATATAAATTTGATTTAGTCCTCCCTCGAGTAAACAATAAAATGTTTAAAAAAAGTGCATTTATAAGTGCTATAAATGTATTTAATAAACTGCCAGTCGATATCAAAGTTTTAGAAGATAACGAATTTAAATTTAAGTTAAAAAAATGGCTTCTCCACCGAGTGTTTTATAATATTAATGAGTTTTTTGCATATGAGACTGTATAGCTAGTTTTTTAAGTAAATATTTCGATGTACCTACTATTGTTGTATGCCCGTAACCGGGTAGCTGTTGTAACTAAACACATTATGTCCACCTTTCTTGTACACAGCTTTACAATAAATGATTTCTATTTCTATTTCTATTTCTAAACTATGAGATTACTTGGCTTGGAGACCAAAAAACACTTGATAGTCTGCTTGCACGGGTAATGATTTAGGTACCATCCATTCTGCCAGAGGAGCTACGACGACGATGTGTCAAAGATTTCTAGTTCTTTTAATTTTCTTCTGAGCAGGCACCAAGGAGTCTGGGGAATGACCTAACGCCTACCCATCTCCAAACACTGGCACCTTATTTGAGTCTGAATCCCTCCGAATAGCGAATTGTTTACGACTCGGGCTCCTTATCTGTATTCCACACCGGTATATCCTAGCGGCAGTTTGGTTGACCCACAGGGACATCAGGGGTGACAGCCATGGCAAGATATTGACAGAAACCGTTGGCCACTTTTCCAAATAGGCCGCTCTGAATGACATCATCCGCCGCTCTCTAATCAACGTGCGATCTCTTCTTGAACCAATTGGCATCGCTAGAATCGATGGCAAGTGGCCGGACGGCATGTCCCTCATCCCCTGGAAGGTGGTAATGGCGCTAGTACCTATGAGACGCAAGCTGTACAGTCACTCTGGCTCCTCACCTCCACGGGACCTGCCGTGGAGGCCGAAACGGCGGAAAAGCTTAAAAAGCACAGATATAGGGACCTCGGCACTGGTTACACTTTCATACCGTTCGGTGTCGAGACCCTTGGCCCATCTCAGTGCCCGTCAACTATTCAAGGACCTATCCAAAATGCTGGTGGATTACAAGGGATAATGATACTGACAGATTCTTCGCTCAATTCATCAACATAGCGATTCAGCGAAGAAACGCTGTCAGCTTCTTAATGACCCAATTTTTTAAACAGGTTTTACTTTAAGTAGTTTGGCTTTATTTTCAGTAATTATCCCCAGTAGATCCCTTAAAAAGTGTAACCTAAAGTATGGTTTCTAAGTAAAATTGTGCAAACCAATTGGACTAAGTCTCAATCTGTTTTAATGTTGAGAACTTGAGAATATCATAAAATATTACTTCTAGATTTAGAAACACCTAATCAAAGTCATTAGCAAACAGTAAAACGAAAAACCCTATAGCTTCTTACCAGTACGCAGCTCCACCGCTAAATAGAAATAATTCTTCTAATTTCTATATTGTTGTCTACCTCTACCTACTGATTCATTTGTGTGAGGTATACAATAAAGAGTATTTGTATTGTATTGTATTTTTAACAGATTTAAAAGTTAAATCTGTCAGTATAGTTTATGTCTATACATTCCATATTAATTCATTTTTTTATAGTGTATTACCTCGCGGCTTCGTAAGCCAAGATTTTGTAGAATTTTTTATATTTTTTTTCAAGTTTTGTACAGAACTGTTTTTTTTATGGACGAGTGAAAAATTTGTCCCAGAAATGAATTCCTCATCCTTGAATTATACGAAAACGATACCAAACATGTCTTATTTACTAAACTTATGCAGAAATAAAATAGCTTCTCGCCAGTACGCAGCTCCGCCGCTACACGAATTATTTTTTTTTTTACACATTTGCAGGTTAAATCTGTCAATACAGTTTATGCTTATACATTTCACGTAAAATGGGCTATTAACTCATATTTTTTTTATAGTGCATTACCTCGCGGTTTAATTGTAGTGCAAGAGTTTGTAAAATTTCTTTAAAAATTTTTTTCAAGTTTTGTGCAGAACTCTGTTTTTTTCTACGGACGGGTGAAAATTTTGTTACAGAAATGAATTCCTCATCCTTGAATTACACGAAAACGATACCAAACATGACCTATTCTCTAAACTTATGAAGAAATCGAGCTCAGAGTGCAGCGCGGTAGATGGGGTTTTCACCCCCCTCCAGCCCCCACCACCATGAACGAATTTCGTGGGTACAGGGCTAAATCTGCTCAGATGACCATTAGGTACAATTGTGCCAAGTGGCGTCCTTTGTTGAAAATCTGCAAGGTGCTCCATACAAATACGACACTAAATAACCCACTATACGTAACGTACTCACCGACTTCGCTGAGGGTCCTGATGCACTTCTCCACGTTGAGTTTCTGCGGCGGCGTCAACCACGGGCACTGGTAGATGCGGAACGTCGTCTGCAGCAGCTTCACGAAGATCGACTGCCGCGTCTGCACACACGAGTCAGTGTCAAGTCGATACAATAACATCGATGGTGTTAATGAATAGCACA
Organism: Epiblema foenella; assembly: GCA_963556455.1. Taxonomy (NCBI): domain Eukaryota; kingdom Metazoa; phylum Arthropoda; class Insecta; order Lepidoptera; family Tortricidae; genus Epiblema; species Epiblema foenella. Next base: position 11,939,827 of record OY747116.1, on the reverse strand, counting down.
CAACTTACGTAGGGCGGTAAAATAAAGAATGAGTAGAGTCGAAGGCAAAGGCGATAAATAAGCGATCCGAGGCTTTTTTTATTAGCTCCCGCGGTAAGTACATTCAAGTGTAAAAATATGTATGGAACGAATCCTCTCATATCTGTTTTTCCACTCGACTGTATAAAATTTTATGTGTCCCCCTGGCCAGGAAGTGGGATTTTCCACTCTTAACGTGCGGTAATTGCCACTTTATGTTCAGGTCAATTCAGGCGTGCCTTAACCGTTACTTTGTCAAGAGTGGCCTTTGACAGATCTCTTTCCCCCGGCAATCAGAACTTCGTATCGTGCCGTCCCTTTCACTCTCGTGTTATATACTATATGAGTGAAAGGGACGTCACGATACGAAGTTCGGATTTGGCCTTCAGTGGACTAGCACAACTTGCTGTAAGATTCGTATCTCGTGCGACTACATGTTACACTCGAAATGTGCTAATTAGAAAGAGGAGGGTAGATTTTTCTCTACTCGCGTCGCGTCACAGCGGCAGTTGTTCTAGCCCCGCATCTATTTCACAATATACTCACAAAATCGATTCAGAATCCGTTGTAAGCGTGAAAATAAATAAAAAAGTATGAGTTTCAAGAAAGTTATGTATTAATATTATAAATGTGACATCGTGTCTCTCTGCCTGTCTTTCTGTTTGTTACCTCTTCACGCTTGTTACCTGCGCCTACCTGCGTACCTAATATACAACACCACCGCACGACTACGTCATCGGTATATCGTCAGCACACGTCATCAACACCGCGTCGAGTCTACGTATGCGCCTACGTCACGTCCATACGTTGTCCCCGCCGCGCCGCATCATCGACATTGGGCAATCGTTCTGATCGGTTTAATAAAAGGGAAGCACACGGTCGCCCCTTGCCTTTTTGATACCTAACATCGGGTCTTAGGACAACACGAAATCAATCGTGTTAGATTAAGTTTATTATTGTAACTTTTATATTAAAACTTCATTTATTCATCATCCGAATATAATTTATCTCCTCCGCTGCTGCCTCCCTATATAATTGGCGCAGTCGAGAGTTGAGTCGGTCCATCGGTACGCGAAATCCAGCATCGATATCCCGTCCTGAGCACGAATCTACGTGTGGCGACTCATCAAAGAACCTCAGCAGCACAGACGAGGAGATCAATTTGGCGCTTGAATAAGGAGAAGAGAAGAATCGTGAAATGTGGTGGTGAGTACACATAGGGTTTGGTTGCATTCCTGTGTATGTCCCCAATTTCCAAGATTTTTCACCCACGTGCCGCCCGTCTTAGGGATAGTAATAGTAGGGATCAGCGCACCGCGCGCAGTGATTCATTTAGAAATTTAAGTAGTATAGCAGAAGAAACCGATATGGCAGAGGATGACTTAGATAATATTTTCAAAGCTCTTAGAGTAGTTCCAGAATTTGATGGAAATCCAAACGTTTTAGTCAGATTTATTAATATTTGTGACCAGATAATTGCGAAATATGTGAGACCGAGTGCTGGGAATGAGTTAAACAATTTGTCTGTTTTAAATGGAATATTAAATAAAATAACTGGTTCCGCAGAGCGAACCCTTGTGAATAATGGAATTCCCAACACCTGGGCCGGAATTAGAGAATCATTAATTAATAATTTTTCCGATCGTAGAGATGAAACTGCACTGTACACCGATTTATCAATGATGACGCAAGGTAGAGACACGCCCCAAGTATTTTATGAAAAATGCCAACATATGCTTAGCACAATAGTTACGTATGTTCAATTGCATGAAAGTGTCGAGTCCACAGTTACAGCAAAAAGAGAGTTGTACAAAAATCTTGCATTACAGACGTACTTGCGAGGTCTTTCAGAACCTCTAGGATCCCGCATTAGATGTATGAGGCCTAACTCTTTGGAACAAGCTCTCGAGTTCGTACTAGCAGAGCTAAATGTCATGTATTTGCAGAATAAAAATAAAGCATACGAAATTGCGCAAAAACCTTATGTTCCAAGACAAAATCTGAATAATTTTTCACAGAGATTTTCACAACCACAGCAGCATTTATCGAACAATAATAATTTTGGACCCCAAGTAAACCCACAGCAGGCTGGACCGTCCAGGACCCAGCAGATGTTCCGAGCGTTGCCACGTTCAAATATGTCCACAGGTTTTAGGATTCCGCATCAGCAACAAAATATTCCTCAGCCAATGAGTGGTGTAAGTCACCCCGTTGCTCGTACATTACCCCCAACTAGAAACAACTGGAATCAATATCCAGCACGTAATAATAGAGCCGAGACAAACTTGCACGAATCCCAGTTTTCTGACCAATACTACACTGACTATGAAAACTATGACTATAACGACTTTGACTATCACCATGACTATCAAACCCCGGAACAATACTTACCGTCAATCGAAAATTACCACAATACAGAACAGCCACAGGGAATTGACGTTGACAATGACATTCAAAATAACCAAAATTTTTACAAGGACCTTGCGAGAAATTCACCGAAATAGAAATCAATTTACAAAACCAGCAACAATTACCTTACATACAGATACAGAACCCACCCCTTAAATTGCTTATCGATACAGGTGCTAACAAATCTTTTCTAAGTCCTCAAGCTGTCAAGCAATTTTATGCGCAATACCCATTACAATACGATCCGTTTGTAGTGACAAATATACATGCTTCAACTCTTAATGAATACTCGGTAACAATACCTTCTTTCCCGGAATTCAACAGTGATAAACCATTGAAATTATTTGTGTATAAATTTCATAACTATTTCGACGGACTGATTGGTTGTGATTTGCTTGAACAATGGCAAGCAGAGATAAATTACGGAACCCGACAATTCAAAACTCCACATTCTATTAACCCGATACAGATGTATATTACAGGAAACGTAAATTTACTTGAGACAATAATACCTGCAAATTCTTCCAAATTAATCGAAGTCCCAGTAGATGTTCAAAACGGCGATATTTTCGTGGAACGCCAAGTACTTTGCAATTGCATTATAAGTAATTGCATCAGTACCGCTAAAAATAACAAAAGCCCTGTCGAAATCTGCAATACATTCCCACGCGATATGATATTCACGCTAACTGAGCCGGTCAGCGTTGAATTATTCAATTCTGAGACAGAGTGTCATCGTGAGGATGAGTCACCCCGATTAGCACGTGTCAATCATGTATTGTCCAAGTTGCGCACAGATCATTTAAATACAGAAGAGACACTCAATTTAAGAAAACTTTGTACTAAATATGCTGATATATTTTATGTTGAAGACGAACCACTTACTTTCACAAATAAAATAAAACACCGCGTAAACACAACAGATGAGATTCCTGTTCATGCTAAATCTTATAGATATCCGTACATTCATAGAGAAGAAATACAAACTCAAATTTCTAAAATGTTAGAACAAGGAATAATTCGACCATCAACATCAGCCTGGAGTGCACCTATCTGGATTGTTCCGAAAAAATCGGACGCATCCGGCAAAGTAAAATGGAGATTAGTGGTAGATTTTCGGAAGCTGAATAACAAAACTATTGATGACAGATATCCCATCCCCAACATAAACGATATCTTAGATAAGTTGGGTAGATGCCAGTACTTCACAACTTTAGATTTGGCTAGTGGTTTTTACCAAGTAGAGATGCACCCGTCAGACGTTCATAAAACCGCATTTAGTGTGGAAAATGGGCACTACGAATTCCTTCGCATGCCCATGGGGATGAAGAATTCACCATCTACTTTTCAGCGCGTAATGGACAATGTATTACAAGGTCTACAAAATTCTATTTGTTTAGTTTATCTGGATGATATCTTAGTCTTTTCCACATCTCTTCAAGAACACATTGATAACCTGGAAAAAGTATTTCAAAGATTACGCGAATCCAATTTCAAAATTCAAATGGATAAGTCAGAGTTTATGAAACAAGAAACTCCTTATCTAGGACACATAATTACCCCTGAAGGTGTAAAACCCAATCCTGACAAAATTTCAGCCATTAAAAAATACCCTTTACCGAAAACGACAAAACAAATAAAACAATTTTTAGGTTTGCTGGGCTACTATAGGAAATTTATACCAGATTTTGCTAGAGTAACAAAACCCTTGACGCAGTGTTTAAAAAAAGGTAAAAGCATTAACATTGACCAGCAATATGTAGATTGTTTCGAAAAATGTAAAACTTTGCTCATGAATGACCCCATATTAATATACCCTGACTTTTCACAAGAATTTATTTTGAGAACCGATGCATCTGGCGTTGCTCTAGGCGCTGTACTTTCTCAAGGACCACTAGGATCCGATAAACCTATTTCATATGCGTCACGCACCTTAAATAACAGTGAACTTAATTACAGCACAATCGAACGTGAATTGTTAGCTATCGTCTGGGCAACGAAGTATTTTCGCCCTTACCTATTTGGCCGTAAGTTCAAAATTGTGACTGACCACAAGCCTTTGCAATGGCTGATGAATCTTAAGGAACCTAATTCCAGAATAACCCGATGGAGCATTAAGCTCTCGGAATACAAATACACACCTATTTATAAATCAGGAAAATCTAATACCAACGCCGACGCGTTATCCCGTATAGAAATACATAACGAAGTTAGTTCTATTATAGCAAACTTGCCCGAGATACCCAATGTCAACGAATTAGATGACAGACAGACAGAGACAAACCACACTAGTAACGAGAACCCGATCTTAGAGATACCAATTTCTGAGGAACCTTTAAACAAATTTACTAGACAATTGGTATTCCGCATTCTCGATCGTAAATCCCGAATATCTGATACGGTAACAAAACCATTTGAAACTCATCTCAGAACATATGTCGAAATTAACGAAAAAAATTTAGAACAGGAATTAGTGGATTCAATTATCAAACACGTCAACCCTAAATACCGCACAGCAATATTAGTTCAGCCCATAGAAAAAATGTATATCATAGTACCTTTATTACAACGCACATTCGTAAACTCATCTATGAGATTGGTATTGGTAAAATCTGAAATAGAAAATGTTCAAAGTTACGAAAAACAGCAAGAAATAATTCGCAATTACCACGAAGGCAAAACAAATCACCGCGGTATTAATGAGTCATACTTAGCATTAGCACATAAATATTTCTGGCCGAAAATGCGCGATAGTATTTCCAAGTACATAAATGAATGCATTGTTTGTGGACAAGCGAAGTACGAACGAAACCCGATTCGCCCACAATTCCAGGTAGTGCCACCTGCAACGAAACCTTTCGAAATCATCCATGCTGACACATTCACAGTCGAAAACGTAAAATATTTGACAATAATAGATTCATTTACTAAATACGCACAAGCATATAAATTACCTGACGGCACTGCAATTAGTATTGTAAGAGCTCTATTGAAATATTGCACCCACCATGGCTTACCCTTAACTTTAGTAACAGATCAAGGCACCGAATTCACGAACCAGTTACTAGCTGAATTTTTGAGAGTTCATAAAGTAAATCACCGGAAAATCGCAGCCCATGCACCGAATGAAAATGGAATCATAGAAAGGTTCCATTCTACTATCTTAGAACATTTACGAATACTAAAAATAAAAAACCGTGACGATCACTCCAAAAACTTAATGCCTCACGCATTATTAGCATACAATAGTTCAATACATAGTTTAACTAAATGTAGGCCATTTGACATAATAACTGGACATTTTGACCCACGAGATCCAATTGACATTGATACCACAGAACTATTAATACAAAACTACATCAATGACCACCGTAAGAAAATGGAGACCGTATATGACATAGTACACAACACCTCTTTGTCCCAACGAGAATCCAATATGAACAGAATAAATCAACATAGAGATCCTCATATAGAATATTTCCCCGAACAAGAAATTTTTATACAGAACCCCTTGGCAGACAGACAAAAATTGGCCCCTAGATACATACATGACAAGGTTACGACAGACTTACCGGTTCACATTTACACTTCGAAAAAACGAGGCCCCGTCCCAAAGTCCCGACTTAAAAAAATACGCAAATCTCAATTGTTACAGGCCCCTACTACTGACATCGATTTGCACCAACCTGGCCCTAGCTCAAGAGATCCAACTTGAAAATTACGACAATGGACCCGGACTCCTGCCATTTAAAATGGGACTCACAAAGGTCGTTTCCCACTATCATACATTTTTACAAAGCACTGACATTGACAACTTACATGACAATATTGACGTTATTAGAGCTCAACTTACAAACGCAAGTAATTCCGTAACGAATAGTACTTTTATTTTCTTTAAATATCAGATAAAATATTTGTATTCTAAACTTAGTAAGGTTTCGGCGCAGTTGAGTACCTTTTCTAGTAAAAGAGTACGACGAGGTCTCATAGATCCACTAGGCTCCGTAATAAAAAGTATAAGCGGTAATCTTGATTATAATGACGCCATTAAGTATGACCATGCTATTAAAATTCTCAGAAATAATGATATTAAGCTGTCTAAAGGTTTCAATGAGCACATAAGTTTATGTAAACAATGGATGTCTGAACAAAAGAAAATATTATTGGCATTGTCTAATAACCAGCAGATTTTAAGTAACGAATTATTAAGTTTAAAAAACAACACCGTGCTAAATACTGGAAAATTAATAAATTATGCACACTTAGCCCAATTGTTCAATATTATCTGTAGACTACACGCCCGGCTCTGCACCTGAAAACATAAAATAGAAACATTAGTTATTTAGTTATATAAATAAATATTAATAGTAAATGCATATGTACTTACCGTGCTCGTTGCGCCGCTGATTGTATGCCTGTGTGTGTACCTAGAATAAAGAAACTTACGTATGCACGACGCGCTCACATGTGTGCGTGACCCTATGACTCCTACGAGTCAGTTGGCCTATGACCGCCAAACGATACACGCATGTCAACGCTCGTGTCAGCACCCGCTAAATATCGGAGTTTTATTTACCAAAGTACTTACCTGTCCTGCGCCTGCTTGTGTCCGCTACACTTGGTCCTTCGAGCCGGATCATCAAGGAACTGGGAAATTAACAACGCCGCACGGAATGTTCAGCACACCGCCACCGCGCACAAATGTTACATCGCGCAGTGAGCGCGCTCACCTACGTGAACAGCTGAAAGATGCCGCAAGAAATTTTAGTGAAGTGCTCTCAACTCGGACATGCCCTCCTGCGGTCGGGCAACTCACCGATGTTAAAGCAGAAGATCAAGAGAGAAGTAAAACAAAGGAAAACGATTTACCTTTAGAGAAAGTGGGTAGTTTGAAAACTGAGTTCAGTGGACGCGCTGCAGGTTCCGCGAAGAAAAGTTCTCGATCGTCTATAGAAGCACGTAAGAAGCAACTAGAACTTGAAGCTGCCGAAGCCAAAGCGAGGATTGATAAGGAGCTGATAGATAAAAGGCTCGCAGCTGATTTTGCCGCACTTGATGACCAGTCCTCGGGAAAGTCCCGCTACAGCGATGAACAATCGATCCCTAGATCCTCTCAAAAAGTGGAGCAATGGCTCGAAAAGAGTACACACGATCCAGTCATCGACCCTGTCCTGCATGAACTCCCTTCAGCATCAGCTGCCCCACCGGCTCATAATGAAATGTTACATCTGACGCAGGCTATCGCCAATCTCGCCACGGTAACACAAAAGGCTAACACTAAATTTTTGTCAAGATTAGCTACGTCAAAGGACCTAACCCCGTTTTTCGGCGAGCCCCTAGACTGGCTGCAGTTCAAAAGAAGCTACGAAGAATCAACAAGATTGTGTAACTACAGCGACAGCGAGAATCTTGCTAGGCTCAATCGATGCCTCCGTGGAGAAGCAAGAGAAGCAGTTTCGTCATTACTCATAGGTGATACTACCCCGAATACCATTTTAGAAGCGCTAGAACTACGTTTCGGTCGTCCTGAACTAATAATATACAAATTAGCTTCGCAATTCAAGAAACTGCCTACCTTATCACAAAATTACCACAACGAGATGGTGAGCTTCGCGGTTAAAATAAAAAATTATGTCGCTGCCGCTCAATCAATAAATCAAAGTGATTACCTAAGAAGTCCAGACTTGCTAAACACTGTGTTATCTAAGTGCCCTGCTACTTTACTCAACAAGTGGGCAGATTATATATACGAGAATAACGACAACAGCAAGGCGAAACTACAAATATTTTCTGAGTATCTGCATAAAGAAGCATCAAAAATTGCCACAGCTGGGATAAGTCATATCTTCACGCCATCTGAAAACAAAACATATAAAAAAAGCGAAGAAAGAAGAGTTTATTCGCACGCAGTTCTGAACAGCGATAGTAATAGCGACGCAAAATGTAAATTTTGTCGCACATACGTTCACACGATTTCAAGCTGCTCGAAATTCAAACGCGCGCTTCGTAAAGATAAATGGCGATTCGTGAAAATAAACAAGTTATGCCATAAGTGTTTGTTATCGGGGCACGGGAAAGAAACCTGCCCCGCCGCGCCGTGCGACATCGACGAGTGTGGGCTACCCCATCACCGTTTACTGCATTGGCCCCACAAAGAATCTTCAACTTCCGACAATAACGCTGCCAACAAAAATAACAGCGTACCTCAATTAATAACAGTGAATGAGAACGAACCTAACAACAGTGAAACTGTGACAAACACAATAGCTGCACGTAATAACACTTCGGTTATGTTAAAAATAGTGCGCGTCAACTTACATGGACCTGCAGGTGTAGTTTCTACGCACGCCCTACTTGATGACGGTGCTACAGTGTCTCTAGTGTCCGCTGACCTTGCGAACAGTATTAACCTTCAAGGTCAACCTGAAACATTACGAATGAGAGGCGCGTGGAACTCTGACATCATCTGCAACAGTGAAATTGTGAACTTTAAACTTTCTAATACAAGAAATCAAATGTATGAAATGCGTGCACGGAAGATAAGTGAGCTAGATTTACCTAAACAAAAGTTATCTAAAGTGAACCTTGAAGACTACGAACATTTGCGAAACCTGAAAGACTATGTGACCTGTGATGACATTAAGCCCGAACTGTTAATTGGACAGGATAATTTTCATTTAATTATGCCCCTGAAAACGATTCATCGCAACATAAACGAACCATGCGCTACCCTTACACCTCTAGGGTGGTGCTTGCACGGAATCGTACCCGCGCCCTCGCGCGACCTGCTTCTAACCACTGAACATGCATTAACTACAACGTTGTTCGATGCGCACGATCCGCTAATCAGTCTTATCAGCGGCTCTCGCGGCGCCTCCGCCGCGCTTCCCGAGTGCATTCCTGCGACGACGCACACATGCGCGGCCGCAGACACGACGACGCCTAGCTACTCAAATTTGCAACAATTAAACGACGCACACAGCGATAAGTCGCTACACGAACTAGTTCAGCGTTCGTTTGCTATAGAAGCAATTGGAGTGAGCTCTAAGCTTCGTATAAATAAGGATGAGATTCGCGCAACCGACATCGTGGACCAATCTGCGAAACTTGAAAATGGGAAATGGGTAGTAGGCTTGCCCTGGAAAAACGAATCGAAAATGCCAGACTCCTACTCGATTGCATTAAAGAGATTTTTATCAGTGGAAAGAAAAATGAACCTTAATGACAACTACGCTTCAAGATACCGCGAAAGAATTAAACACCTATTGGAGAACAATTATGCCCGAGAGTTACCCGACGACGAAGTGTCAACACCAAGGGCGCGAATATGGTACCTCCCAGTTTTTGGAGTAGATAATCCAAATAAACAGAGGCTCAGATTAGTGATGGACGCTGCTTCTAAAGTTGATGGTTACTCCCTGAATGATTTTTTGCTGCAAGGGCCTGACCTGCTACAATCTCTGCTGGGTATCCTCTTAAGATTTCGTGAAAAGCCTGTTGCCATTATGGGCGATATCAAAGATATGTTTCTTCGTATCAAAATAAACTCCGAAGACCAGCACGCCCTCAGATTTTTGTGGCGCGAAAATCCAAGAGAAAAAATAAAAACCTATGTAATGACGTCACTAATCTTCGGCGCGAACTGCTCACCGTTTATCGCGCAACATATAAAAAACAAGAACGCGATCAGATTTAGAGACGAGATGCCTGAAGCCACTGAAGCTATCCTGAAGTCCCACTACATGGACGACTATATTGAAAGTTTGGACGACTGTGACACAGCGAGAAAAATGATTCAATCCGTATCCCATATTCATCAACAAGGCGGATTTGAAATCAGAAACTGGATAAGCAATAAACAAGAGGTTTTATCGGACATGCCAAAAGAAACCTTAAGCGATAGGGCCATAAGAATCAAAACGGCCTGCGACGAGTTACCAGAGAGGACGCTTGGTTTGTTATGGTTTCCCGCCAGTGACTCATTCGGGTTCGATCTATCGATTAAGCGCATACCTACAGAAATCATTGAACTTAAAAGAAGACCTACGAAAAGAGAACTCTTGCGCCTGTTCATGTCGATATTTGACGTTTTCGGTTTCCTGGCCCCATTTACGGTAAAAGTTAAAATTATGCTACAAAATACCTGGAAAAATAACATAGCTTGGGACAACGAGATATCCGAGAATGACGATAAGATCTTTCGTAACTGGATGTTAGAACTAAATACTTTACAAGAATTAAGATTACCAAGATGCTACTTCGCCGCTTCGGACCCCGGCGACCAAGATTACGCAACGAATGCACCGAGTACGAGTAGCACGAGCCCTAGCGAGAAAGAGACAGCTATACACATTTTTTGCGACGCTTCACCGGCCGCGTACGCCGCCGTCGCTTATTATCGCAAAATGAATTCTAATAACCAAATAACTGTGTCATTAATTGCTTGCAAATCACGCGCCGCACCTGTAAACAAATGTGTAACTATACCCAAACTGGAACTGCAGGCCGCTGTTATCGGCTGCCGCCTCGCCGATGCGATTGCGCGCGAATCCCGAGTTGTTATAAGCGAAAGATATTTCTGGACGGACTCGCAAATTGTATTGCACCAAATAAAAAATGACACGCGCAATTATAAAACCTATATAAGCAACAGACTTGGCGAAATTGATGAATTGTCTCAATCTCAAGAATGGAATTACGTACCTACGCAATTAAACATCGCAGACAAGGCTACAAAAATAAATACCTACAAACTGAGCAACGATTGTGAATGGCTGCGAGGTCCTCGTTTTTTATATATGCCGCGCGAAGAGTGGCCAACAATGAAACCTGAAAATATAGAAAAATTTGACTATGATATGTTGCAAATCAATACAATTTGGACAAGTAAAAACCAATTAGCCCACGCTGTACCGGAACCGACTAGATTTTCCACCTGGCTTCGCCTGTGCCGATGCATGGCAAACGTCTTACTATTCATAGAAAAGTGCAGAAAAACAGGACGCGCTGAACTTACCTCTGACTTATTGAAGCGCGCTGAAAACATACTACTGCAATACTCACAATTACAGGCATTCCCTGAAGAGCACAACCAGCTGAAAAATAATTATTCCATTTCAAAAGACAGTCGACTACGGAAACTGACGCCAATTTTAAATGAAAATGGATTAATGTGCGTGGGTGGTAGAATCGAAGCTGCTATGAATGTGAGCTCGAGCGTGAAGCGCCCAATAATCCTGGATGGACGTGATTATATAGCAAAACTATTAGTGCAACAATATCACGTGAGGGCTGCTCATGGCTGGAACGAAACTGTAGTTAATGATATACGTCAAAAATATTGGATTGTAAGTTTACGACCAACAGTACGTACCATCGCTGCGAAATGTCAGTACTGTCGCATCAGGAAAGCGCAACCTACTAACCCACGACTGGGAGACCTGCCGGCGGCGCGACTTGCCCACCACCAGAGGCCCTACACCCACTGTGGGGTAGATCTTTTTGGGCCAATCGAGATAACTGTTGGCCGCAGTCGGCAAAAAAGGTACGGCGTTCTCTTCACTTGCCTCACGATTCGTGCTATACACATAGAAGTTGTGCCCTCGCTATCAGCAGACTCATTCATAATGGCCTTGACGCGAATGGCATCACGACGTGGCTGGCCATACCGAATGTATTCAGATAATGCTACTAACTTCCGGGGCGCAAATGCAGAGCTGAAAAAATCATATGAGGCAATAAAGACAGCTGACGTGAAAAATAGATTAGCTAACCGCGGATTGGAGTGGCATTTCATACCACCCGCTAGTCCCCACATGGGAGGAGCCTGGGAGCGGCTTGTTAAAAGTGTGAAGGCCACGCTGAAAGTAATCCTGAAAGAAAGAGCCCCACGCGAAGAAGTACTTATAACATTACTGGCGGAAGTGGAAAACATTGTGAACGGGCGGCCTCTGGGCCACGTCTCCGTAGATCACGAATATCCCGAAAGCCTCACACCAAACCATTTTCTTCTCGGTACTTCTTCAAACCTACCTGCTCCAGGAAAATTCGACGACGACGACTTTTATAGTGGAAAAGGTTGGCGAATCACAGAACGTCTTACCGATATGTTTTGGAAGCGCTGGATGCGGGAAATCCTTCCAACTCTTTTACCACGACAAAAATGGTTTGTGGAAGGCCGCCAACTAAAAGAAGGAGACGTAGTCGTCATAATAGACCCGAATTCGCCGAGAAACACTTGGCCTAAAGGGCGAATAGAAAAGGTCCACCCCGGCGCCGACGGTCGCGTGCGCATTGTCGATGTGAAGACGAAGGCCGGGGTATTTACCCGACCGGTGGCGCGCATAGCCTTACTCCCCACTGCAACTGATGATAATTGTCCTGAAAGGACAATGGGGGGGAGGATGTAGACTACACGCCCGGCTCTGCACCTGAAAACATAAAATAGAAACATTAGTTATTTAGTTATATAAATAAATATTAATAGTAAATGCATATGTACTTACCGTGCTCGTTGCGCCGCTGATTGTATGCCTGTGTGTGTACCTAGAATAAAGAAACTTACGTATGCACGACGCGCTCACATGTGTGCGTGACCCTATGACTCCTACGAGTCAGTTGGCCTATGACCGCCAAACGATACACGCATGTCAACGCTCGTGTCAGCACCCGCTAAATATCGGAGTTTTATTTACCAAAGTACTTACCTGTCCTGCGCCTGCTTGTGTCCGCTACAATTATCAATGAAAATATTAACGACTTGTATACCGAACTATTACGTATAGAGAATATGTTAGCTTTTAGTAGATCAAGTAGTGTGCACCATTCTATTTTAAGCACTAATGCACTTAAAGAGATGATTAGAACACTTAACGAAATTTATAGCACAGACCAAATATTAGATTTAGATGTAAGAGACTACTATAATTTCATTAAAATAGGTTCCTATTTTTCAAAAAATAATTTAGTTGTTGTCCTAAAAGTACCTATTATTTATCAAGGTTCTTAAATTATGTCCTTTACCAAATAAATATGGGCGCATCCTTATTCCTCCATATCCTTTCCTAGCAACCAACCCAACAGAATATGTGTACATGGAGACAGAATGTCCCAAATCCGGCAATTGGTACATCTGCGAGCAAAAGCTTAGTCATCAAATACGCACCGAGCAAGATTGCATAAACAAACTAATTAATTATCAGGAGATAGATGCAACGTGCAAAAACACGCCTATCTCTCTGACCAAGGAAGCTCTACTGGAGCTGGACGATCAACATTACGCCATCACATTCCCACGCCCTACCAAGGTCAAGACCAGCTGCCAGCAAGAACAACATGTCATTTTGAACGGAAGTTACGTCGCAACTATTCCACAACACTGTTCTATGAAGTCTCCGCAGTTTACCATCGTTAACATCAATAACAAACTTCGCGGCCAACCCTTGAAGATTATGTCAATACCACTAGAAACTAAACAACAACAATCTGACACTATCCTGAAAATGGACTCCATCAATTTGAAAAATCTCGAGGCTATCGAACAGCACCTATCTATGGAAAAACCAATCAAAGTCGACGAAATCTTATCTTCAACTTTCTACCATACTACAGTACCACTATACCTTATCATACTACTTGGAACAGGTGCAATAGCCTTTATAATATATCAAAGATATCAAGCTACACGCAAAGCTGAGATAACCAAGCCAGAAAACATAGAACTGCACAAGGCCGCAACATTTGCACTAAACCTAGCAAATAGTTGCTCCACTTAGGGGGGAGGTGTTACCTGCGCCTACCTGCGTACCTAATATACAACACCACCGCACGACTACGTCATCGGTATATCGTCAGCACACGTCATCAACACCGCGTCGAGTCTACGTATGCGCCTACGTCACGTCCATACGTTGTCCCCGCCGCGCCGCATCATCGACATTGGGCAATCGTTCTGATCGGTTTAATAAAAGGGAAGCACACGGTCGCCCCTTGCCTTTTTGATACCTAACATCGGGTCTTAGGACAACACGAAATCAATCGTGTTAGATTAAGTTTATTATTGTAACTTTTATATTAAAACTTCATTTATTCATCATCCGAATATAATTTATCTCCTCCGCTGCTGCCTCCCTATATAATTCGCTTAAACCGCTGAACCGATTGAGATGAAATTTGGTATAAAGGTGGTTTGTGTCACGGGGAAGGACAAAGGGTACTTTTTATGCCGGAAATCAACCCTTAAGAGGGGGGAAGTTTATATGGAAGAGGTTTATATAACAAGGTTAAGAGCCTAATATAAAAGAATATCAATTAAATTCCAATATGATTAACGAGTTCTACGTGGACATAAACTAGTATTATATGACGACCGGTTTAGCCTAGTGGGTAGTGCACCTGCCTGTGAAGCTGACGGTCCTGGGTTCGAATCCCGGTCAGGGCAAATATTTGTGTGATGAGCATGAATATTTGCTTCTGAGTCTTGGATGTTTTCTATGTATTTAAGTATTTGTATCTATTAAATATATCGTCGTCTAGTACCCATAACACAAGCCTTCTTGAGCTTACTGTGGGGCTAGTTCGATTTGTGTAAGATTGTCCTCTAATATTTATTTATTTATTCTAATATTTATTAACTAACTTATCCCTTTAAGCCGTCGTCTCCGGGCGAAAAAAATAAACAATAGCATTATTTTGTTATGACCCCGGGGATCCCAGGGACCGGTAGACGGCGGGTTAAGGAACCTCTTCCAGGAAGTAGGGGGCCATGGACGTTACCTGTACAGTGGTGCTCTGGTCGCTGAAGGGGGAGTTGAAGAAGGTGCATATGGTCTGCACGAGCACGTCCGTCACGTAGTTGACCCACGCCTTCTGCACGCCCGCCGGCTCCGCGGCGGCGGCGGCGGCGGCGGCGGCGGCGGCTGGCCCTGGAACTGTAGTTTCGTTACAGAAAACTATATCGACTCGTCCGTCGATTGATTTATCAACAGGATTGTTAACACCAAATCACGCTTCAGACAACATAAATGCATGGCCCAAACCAAATACCTAAATAGCGTAGAGTCTAATATTTTCATTGTATCTAGTTGACACATTTCTTGCAGGAAAGCATATCAAACGATTCGACATGTTTTGTTTTCTTGTGTAACTACACATTGTAAATACCTATTGTTATTTTTTCCTCGTTTTTCTTTCAATTCTCTTTTGTTGTGTACCATTTACATTTACTTAAGTAGGTTAAGTAGTATCATTGTAATAAGCATATTTTGGAGAAAATGACTGACTGTCGAGTTTCTTTCGGCGTTTCTTCTCGGCAGTGGTCTCTTGAGAAACGCTAGTAGTTTTTGACTTGTAAAAGTGCCTTTGCGGCCTACTTGCAGAATAAAGTTCATTTATTTCATTTATTTATTTATTTCATAATCTTGTTTCTTTTGAAGTAATAATAAAATTGAAGTCAATATTTATTTATTAACCAACTTACATTTACATATAAACCAAACATGCAAGTTATAGATTACAAAGGTAGGTTAGGTTACTTATTACTAACACAGTGCTTAGCTATGTTATGCAATAGTAGTAGGAGGGGAATTTGACTCCAGATATCGTTACTCCTTAGATTCGATTGAAACCGCTCAACCAATCTTACTGGAGCGCAAACTCTTAAATTATTCCAGTGTTCTAAACCACCCGCGTGGTCGTGTCGGAGGTTTCTCATGGATTTTCCTCAGGCTACTCTCTAGCCGCGCACTCCTATTGCTTTATTGGGCCCGAACTATAAAGCCAGTCAGGTAAACAAAAAACAGATATCGGGCTGCTGTAACCCTATCGCAATTAAATATTAGGACGAAAATCGTACACAAAGCTCAATAAGCCAGTCTCGTTATAAATAAGGTCAAAATTCACTCACCTCACGTCACCTGCTAATTGTAAGTGTAACATTTTCATTGAGCGACTAAGGGTGGGTTGCACCAAACCGCCTGTAATCGCAAGCCGTGTTCGTTAAAATCTGACTATATGGAAAATTTCACAAGTTTCTATGGGGTGACAGCTGCCGGCGCCATATTTGACGATGACCGGCCTGTGATCGTATGTTGGTGCAATCGACCCTAACTGTGCGATAAGCATAAGTGCTCATATGATGACAATTTGACTTTCATACACTCACCAGCCACTTGCAAGTGCCCGCCGTCTCCTTGCAGTATGGCCTGCATGTCCTGCAGGAAGGAGCGCTCGAACAGGTCCCACATGTAGTTGCTCGAATATATCTCCTTCATCTCTACTTCCGTGTCGATGTAGCAGTGGTTCAGGAAGCCGACGTACGCCTCTTTGACCTTAACATTATAATATTTGAATTTAGTATAAGTATAGAAGAATAAATCGAGTCTCACCAATGTCACGTTTCTTTAAAATAATAAGCTCGTGAGTTCATAGTATAGAGACGTCTCTGTAAGTGTAATATTCATTTCACCAGCGCGTTATGGTTCGTGCCGAATCGGTGTAATTTTTTTGTATGCCGAATATATTAAAGGCAAATGATAAATGTAGATCCTTCTTCAACCCGGCGCATCCTCGGGAGCTCTGGCGACCTTACTCACTAGTTTAATGACTAAAGTTAAACAATAAAGTTGTTGACACCCAATGTAAAATCAACTATTTCATGAGAATTACGATTTGAAACGGGATATTTACCAACGGCGGACGGTGGTAGTGATGGTGACACTGCGAAAAAAGCGAACCAGGAAGAGGGTAGATCGCTATGGTGTGTGGGTAGACCACGACTAAAACTCGCAGCACGTCAGTTAATCCTTGATAATGGCGCTTGCAACAGTGCCGAAATATCGGGAACTCAAAAATACAAATATACATGGTAAATATCCCGTTTCAAATCGTAATTCTAATGTAAATGACCATGTAAGCTTGAAATCAACTATTTCATGTCTCGAAGGAATATGAAAATTTTAATCGAATGGTGCAAAAAGAAAAACAAGAGAATAAAATGATCACAAAATTTTAGGAGATCTCTTGTCCCTTTTACGTAAAACGTACGTTCATATGGAACGATCGTCACTTACTATGACGCTAGAGATTTGTGACGTCATATCTGCAGCGCTTTCTCTAACTAGCAACATTAAACAGTTATAACTTTGTAATTTTTTGAGATATTAGGATATAATTTCCTAGATTTGGCATTATGTTTTGGTGTTGATTTTTTTGAAGTAATAATAAATAACCGTATTTATTACCTGTAATGTGTACTGCCCACCATGACGTATGGTGCCGAGACATGGACGCTTACAAATGAAGCTGTGCACAAAATCCGAGTGGCACAGAGAGCCATGCCCGGCATTAGACTGCAAGACCGGGTGAGGAATGCCGAGATCCGACGCCGCACAAAAGTGCGTGACGTCGGATATGTCATTACCAAACTCAAATGGAGTTGGGCAGGACACCTTGCCAGGCAGAGTGATGGCAGGTGGACCAAAATAGTGTCAGACTGGTGGCCACTTAGTGGTAAAAGGAGCGTCGGGCGTCCACCGGCTCGATGGGTCGACGATATTAGGAAGATCGCGGGTCACTCTTGGATGAGACTGGCTCAGGACCGGGACGAGTGTGTACTCGAAGAGAGGCCTGTGCTCAGCAGTGGGCGATTACAGGCTGAAAATGATGATGATGATGATTTATTACCTCTGGTATGCAGTCCGGGTGTGTGATCATGGACACGATGTCGTCGAGCGGCAGCAGGCTGTGGCACTTTATCTCGGTGTACACGTTCTTGCCCATCGTGCAGCAAGTCAGCAGCTTCACCAGCTGTATGTGATACCTGAAAGAGAGAGCAATTAAATAAATACACACTACTTACACCCAAACTAAGCAAAGCTTGTACTATGAGTCTTCCTGAAGATTGTGCAAAAATCTGCAAAACGGGACACATTTCAAGGGGCGGAGGGGTGAAACCGAGTGGGGAGGGTGAAAGAGTTCTGAATTTTAATTAACTCACTCATAGGTCTAACACGGTAGCAGTAAAATATAACTAATACATTTTGTTATTTTTCCCACACGATAAAATCTAGAATGATTTTAAAAAAATGCCGACAATCTTACACAGATCAACCTAGTCCCAACTAAGCAAAGCTTGTACTATGGGTACTAGGCGACGATAAACATAATTTAAATATAATAAACGGGTGATTCAAGGTCGAATATCGCTCGACATGTAGCGAGTGTCGCTAGACGCGCGACCGTCGCGGCTGGTCGTCATGATTAATGGCCACGTATTGGTCCGAAACATGTCGAGCAATACTCAACTTAAAACGCGTGAGTGACCCGATTATTATATTTCAAAATGACGATATACATACTTATATATAATAAATAAGTAGATACTTAAACACTTAGAAAACATCCCAGACTCAGGAACAAATATTCGAGCTCATCACTTAAAAATACTAAAAGAATATACTAAAAAGTCCGTATTTCTATTTAAGATATATGATGTTACTAGCGACCCGCCCCGGCTTCGCACGGGTGCACTATTTAATGGATGTTATTATACATATAAACCTTCCTCTTCAATCACTCTATCTATAAAAAAAACCGCATCAAAATCTGTTGCGTAGCTTTAAAGATTTAAGCATACATAGGGATATAGGGATATAGGGACAGAGAAAGCGACTTTGTTTTATACTATGTAGTGAAGTCCGCATTTCTATTTAAGATATGATGATGCTGTATGTTATTCACCTCAACGCTTCAGGCATCTCGTTGGTCTGCTTGAACTGGCGCATCATCTGTATGAAGTAGTTGAACGAGACGCGGTCGTTGTAGAATATCAGCACGTCCTCGCCGGCGTTCACCATCTGAACAACAACTTATTATTGTTTCTCACACTCTGAAAGTGGGTCACTGTTCATCTAGGTGGCGTGCTGAAAGTGGCACTTTTCTGCTCTAGAGCAGAAAAGTAATAAAAAGAAAAAAGTACGGTGATTCGTAGTTAGACTGGGCAGAGGTAGTAACCAATACAAACATAACTACGATTAATTGTTAATTTAAAAAAAATGGTCCATATACAAACACTGTCAACGTCACTCAACAGTGCCTGCCAAAATAGTCCTTTCGCTGATTGAGTTTTTTTTTGGCATAATCATATTTATTTATTTTCATAATAATTCACATTACATGTCAACAGTTAAATCAAATTAACAATGATAATAATCTGTTTATATAATAAATCTCAATTCAATTCAGAATATAAATTTTAAAATAAAATAATACATAAAATAATATATTTTCAGTTTCCTCATATTAAAAATAAAAAAGCAGTGTTTAACTCGGGTGAAACCACCCACTTCCGTCTCGAACTATTGGCCCTCTCACTTCGTTCGAGCGTTCGAGCGAAAGCCTATTTCAGACGAGATATCGTCTGAAATAGGTGACTTTCAACCCTCTGTTAACAATCTACTAATAACCACGACGGTAGTGAACAAGCGTTGAGCTGGGCAATGAACTGTCGTCTGCGGTATTTCCGGACCGATATGACCTTCAAACCTTCAACAAAAGAGCATATTCCCTTCTGAAAGGCCGGCAACGCACTTGCGACTCCTCTGGTGTCCTCTGGCGACGGTAATTGCTTACTATCAGGCGATCCGTCTGCTCGTTTGCCCCCTATAACATAAAAAAAAAATCGGGATGAGGATAATCAGTGGTTACCTCTTGCATGACCAAGTCCTGGCTTCTCCGTATATACTGCGTGTCGGCATGTACTATAGTCCGCAGGAAGTGCAGGTACGCGGGGCGCCGGCCGCGCGACTCGATGCAGTGCACGAAATGCGCGACCACCTTCTCGTTGCCTTCGTGGCTGCACAGTGTGGTGTTGTCTTTGAAGATCGCGCACACTGTTTGAGCTTCGCGTATCTGGGAACGAAGAGGGCAAAACCATTGTGATTTTTTTAATGAATAATTTATGTTTTTGCCTATAGTCAATACTTTAATAACATTAATAACATTTTCAAAAATATTTGCATGCTAGTATATAATACAAATAGCAGGATAAGCTACCTATTGTCACATACCACCTAAGGACAAAAATGTACCTACTTATTCTATGCAAATAAAATCTATTCTATTCTATTCTATTCTTTAATAACATGCGTAAACTTGCAATAACGTTCTCGCTTTCGGCTCGTGCAGTTTTTGTTTATACCACGACGATCACAAACAATCATACGGTCTGCTGTTAGCGGATATCCGCCTATGAATAAATAACCGGGAACTATTTTATTACCACTGGCGTAGCGTTTGGTCGGAATAGTCGTTATAGATCAGTATAGATATTGAAATTCAAAATACTTTGTTTCAGATAGATATCCATATCGAATTAGTCACAGTAAAGAAAAAAAAATCTTATATCTATGTTAGAAAGAACTTAATTATTACATACTCAAGTATTAAAAGAAAAACACGTTGTGAACTTGTGACACATCACGGTTATTTAATATATTTTAATAGTGTCCTGATCTGTGCCACCCAGTGACAAAGGATGGGACAGTTGTACCTATCCGCTATCAGTGCTATCACCTTCAAAATGCTGTTTTGACTCTCTCACGCGGTCCATGGACGATGCTTTTTTTTTCAGATATATTCATGTGAACTAGATATCTAAGTTCCCAAAATACCACTCCTTATTGTTCAATCAATTTGCATTGGCGGTTTTGCCTTACAAAATGGTAAATTTTTAACTTTGTGAAACAAGCCTCAGTGGGGGTTTATAATATTTTCAATCCAATGGCGCATATATCCGTCACGACGTCCAAAGCGAGATCAACCTACATGCATTACTATAGAGTTCAACTTCACGTTTGACATTCCCATGTCATGGCGTGTGATTAACTGAAAAGTTAATTTATCCCACTTACCCCAGCATTCAAGAACAAATCCAAGTGTTTATGCAGTATGGCCTGATTCTGCTGATTGCCGTGGCAGAAGTGTTGCAGGAACTCATGCGCGAGCGCAAGCAACTCGTCCATAGCCGCGTCGTCTTCATCGTGTGGGACCTATCAGAAACATACACATTAAATTTATCACAAACAGTCAAAAACCATCGTTATTTCAATAAACGTCACTCACGTCTTTAAGGTCGAATCCGTCCGCCCGTCCCGGCTGTCGCGGCTGGTTCTCATGATTAAGGGCCACGTATTGGTCCGAAACATGTCGAGCGATATTCGACCTTAAAAACGTGTGACCCGTTAATTATATTTCAATACATCTGAAACTCACGGGAGTTTTATATTTAAAAGTCAAAATCTATATTTTACTAGACGGTTAAAACTCACGTATTAAATTCATGACCTAGAAGCTTGTAATCTTGGGTTAA
This sequence comes from Epiblema foenella, assembly GCA_963556455.1. Taxonomy (NCBI): domain Eukaryota; kingdom Metazoa; phylum Arthropoda; class Insecta; order Lepidoptera; family Tortricidae; genus Epiblema; species Epiblema foenella. The sequence goes on along the minus strand of OY747116.1, from coordinate 11,918,034 downwards.
ATGGACGATATGCGTGCTCAATGCAGATCACCCACGAGATGATCTGAACCCACATACCGACCGCACTCTATGGAGACAGCATACGTGGTCGCGATCCTCAATAGTGAGGGACCGAGGAAGAAGAGAGAGGGTAGTACTTAGCCGCGATTAGAATAAGATTAGAAGTGACAGTTTTTACATAGACGTATGTCAAAGTGTATATATATATATAGTCCTCCTTGTATCCGACGACGGCGACCCTTACAACTTTCTCTGATGAGCACGGATATGGCTCGCAAAACCGGATTTGGATATTCATATTCATATTATTTATTGCATATACATGTGTTTACATTGGTGTTAAAATACAATTTGTTTCAACATGTACCCTTTCGGGCATAGCAATTCACTACAACTAAGAAAAAGTCTACAACTAACTATAATTACATTATAGTAATGTTGTGAGCATATAAATACCATACTAAACATTCAAAGATAGAAATACATTATTTTGTTTATTTTTTTATATTACTTATACATTATTTCATTACTATTCTTCAGCGCATATTGATCTGTAATTTATATTTTTTACGTATGGATAAATTAAAATAATAATAATAATAAATATCTGGATTAAAATTATTTATTTTCTTTAAGATTGTCAGTCCAAAACTCATTCAAGCAATAATAGCATTTTTGCAGTAAAAATAGCTTTAGTTTCTTATAATAAACATTATATTTGTCAAGTGCTTTAAAACTGTTAGGTAGTTTATTATATATCTTGACTGCAGTATATTGTGGGCTATTGGATAACATTTTTATTTTAGCGCGTGGGAGAATAAGCTGGTATTTGTTTCTGACACTTTGGGGTTCTTTAAATAAGTGCTTGTTTTTCCATGATATAAATGTTCGGTCGCACTGTGTGCAGTATAACTGTCCCTGATCATTTTTTGTGTAGGAATATGAGGGCTTGGGCGGAGTCTTCCGTAGATGGCGCTTATGGTCCAGGTGTTCGAGTCGAGCTATAGTGTATATGACATGACAGCTACTCCGATTGTAAAGAGATGCCGGTCCTGTAATGTGAGCGTACCTGCAGCAGGTCTAGCACAATGTTGTGTACACCGATGTTGCGCAGCAGGCGCTGCTCGTGGCGGCGCGGCTTGCTGCTGGCCGCGCCGCTGTTGCCGTGCGTGCAGTACTTTATCATGCGTTGCAGTATCTGTCGACAGAGAGTTTTTTTTTATACCACGTCGGAGGCAAACAATCGTACGGCCCGCCTGATAAGAAGCGGTCACCGTAGCCTGTGGACACTTGCAACTGCTGGGGTGTCACATGCGCGTTGCCGACCCTTTAAAAATTTATACACTCCTTTCTTGAAGAACCCCATACTGGAGGATACCCCTTGGAGTGTAATTATCATCATCCTATATTGATTAAAGAAATGAATTAGAAAGTTTAACTCTTTTTTTATTAAAAATGGAATTGCTCTTGGCCAGCATCTAGCCAAGCGTCAAAGATGAGGCCGGCGGTGAAGCTAGGTCACCCGAAAGATGCCTATACACTTGTGCCTTAAAAAGGTCTAGGTTATATGAACTCGGAAATACAGACGCCAGCAGGGAATCCCAGACCTTAGCAGTGCGTATTATAAAATATGGTGAAAAGCGCTTGATTCCTAAAAGAGGCATTGCGACTAGGTAAGGATGGTATCTACTCTATAAGAACTAGAGGATACGAAATGGAAGCCCATTTTGGGCTCGAGATTTAACTTGCCTCCATTCTGGCATTGTCTTTATATTTTTAAGCACCATTAGACCTGCCTTTTGGCCTCAACCAAATAGAACTTGCTCGCGTTTTCTGTATTTCCGGTCAAGTATAAGCTAAGCCTCTTCAAGCAGAGAGTAAGTAGGCTATTACTGAACCAGCGAGCTACATCTTAGGCCTTGTCATCGCTTCCCAATAGGTGAGACTAAGCCCATTCGCTGTGCAAGTGTTCAGTCACTCTTAAAAAATGCTCCTATTGCCTAACGAAGCGAATAAATCAACTCACTTCTTTGATCTTCTTGTACTCGTTGTTGTCGTGTTTGGCGGTCCGCGACGTGTCCAACACGTTGTCCATGGACGCGTTCCGCTCTAGCATCGCGCCGCCCGGACCCACTGTTCCCACTCCTACTGGAGAAAAATGTACAAAAATAAATAAATATTTGTGAGCAATCTTACACAAATCGACCTTAGTCCCAAAACTGAGCAAAGCTTGTAAATACTATCCCCATTATTCATAAACGTCTATCAAACCTATATTAGTTAACTGGCCGCTAAAGTTCGTTAGTCTTTATTTGTCACTTTGACACATGTGCTTGTGAGACAGTGACAACAGACATTTTAGTTAGCAGAGGTTTGTTAAGTTTTATGAATAAGGGGGTACTAGAGTGGGTGAGTACTAGACGACAATATATATACTTACATAGATAAATAGACACATAAATACACAATAAAATCCAAGACACAGGATCACCTTACTCAAGGACGAGGATACTATGGGGCTGATTCGATTTGTGTCAAATTGTCCTCTGATATTTATTTATTATCACTATTTTGTGTCACAAATGGAGTTGAATAGGTGAAAATATGCAAGCATCGCTTTTAAGTGGAAACCGCCGGACGGAAGGCGAAATCGCGGGCGTCCTGTCCACACATGGCGGCGGACAATCTAAAGTGAGTTGCGAGCAGTTGGAGTGAGATAGAGCGAGGCCAACGACGTCGCTGAACTGAAGACAGGAAGGCGTGGCGCGAGCTTATGAAGGCCCTTTGCACCTCTGGGGTGCCCTAGAACAACAACTGGGCCATTCTACTTTTTCATGTACATAATTTTCAGACACTTTTTTTAAAATGCAGATTTTGGAATACATGGCCCTCATATTTTTGTATTGTTATTTAGAAATAGGTTTAATTGCGGTATCACTTCCGATAGTTTTGGTAATTAACGAATCACAGCTAATATCCATAAATCGAGTAACTCAGTGGTCCTTGGATGTCTCACCATTTGTATGAAAAAATGGTTTTTACCACTGTGTTACCCACCTCTTACAGCAATATGTTAATATTTAAGTATTTTTACCTATAAATTCCTCTTATTAAGTTCAGGTACTATTTCGAAATCCTATTTTTGTACACTAATTCAATACATATCACAGACTTTTTTTTGTAATAGAAAACTGGTTGGTTGGGACTGGCTGGTGGAATGATTAATTTTAAATTATATACATAATTTTAATTCACATACATTTTTGACATGTAAAATGACATTTTACCAATAAAATTTCTGATTCTGATTCTGGTCTTGAAAAAGTAAAATGACCCAACTACTTGTTGTAGGAAAGTCTACAGTCGTCTCACCCCCATGCTCGTCCAGTGCGCCGGCGCGGCCCTTGTTGAACACCCACAGCTCCGACTTCTCCACGCTCTGCCGCAGGAGGTCCAGATCCGCCTTTATTTGCTTGTACGATTCCACATCGGCGTCCGAGACGAGGAGTTGGACCTAGGATATACGTAATATAGAAACCTGTCATGGCTATCCGAAATAAACGCAGCTATCAACTTGCAGCGAATAAGGTATAATACCTTAGAGTATAAATATTTCTAAAGAGATCCTATACGCGGGCCACCAAGAGTGACGGAAAAGGTCTTATGCAGATAAATTGAGAATTGGTTTAAAATGGCTGCCGGTTTACCATAAATTACTTCCTTAACTTGGGCGGGTAATCGTTTGTGTGACGTATTTGGGCACAACTGTCATATGACAGTATACTATATGTATGGTAGTATTCTATATAGAATAAGTTGTGCTCGACAAAAAAAAGTGAAACTGCGACAGGGACAACAAATGATATGTAACTCTCTGTCGCTCTTATACAAAAATGTATATGACTGTCTCGCTCGGTTGGGGTATTATTATTTGCGTGTCGTGTCTGGTAAGTCTGTGGTACATACATATTATCGTACACTAACAAACCTGTTTAAAAGCCGCCAGCACTTCTTGTCTCTGACTGAAATGCCTGAACAACAGGGCTAGGGCTCCAGACACCAAAGCCGCCGAAGCCCCTTGCGAGCACAGCTGTAGCAGCACTCGCAATACCATCCGGCCTCCACACTCGTCCAGGTCCAGACCGTCCCTTAAATATGAAGTTTATATTTAAGTAATAGAGATTATTTTTGAATGAGCTGTGTCGAGGTTCCATGCGCTTTTGGGTTATTTGAATGCTTGGTGTACGATTTTTGATATCTGTGTTGGTGTTCATTGCCAATGGAATATATATCGTTTTCTGTAGGGAAGAAAGTTCGGTTTTGAACAACGTTGCATGCGTCAGGGGAATCGGGCATTGTTATTGTTATATATTCAAGCGGTCTTATTGAATGACACAAGCAAATATCGGATTACGAATTTGACAATCATTCCTATAAGGTGCAGCGCGGCAATCTAGACTGAATGAATGAATGGATTTATTCACAAGAACATAAACATAAACACAGGCAATATACAGTCATACAATGCATGCACTTACATATTATATGCGACCATCAGTTATGTGAATATTTTTTTGTGAGTGTGTTTTTACTTTTAATAGATACATTATTTATATAGTCTTAGAACTGAAACTTATAGCTAAAAATATCATTAACACTATAAACCAACACATATATAATAATTTATGAAGTTCTAATTTAAATTCGGCATATAGCAACGATTTTAGAGCCGCTGGAATCTTATTAAACCCTTATTAAATATTCTGATCATAATGTAGGCACTCTTTCTCCTAATAACTAGATTATGCGGTGGCAATGAAACTCAAAACACAAACATTTATTCTGCAAATAGGCCACAAGGGCACTTTTACATGTCGAAATATTAATTAAGAATTTAAGACCATAAGAATACATTTTTCATGTCAGAATATTAATTTACAGTTCAAGAAATAATAATAATTTCGAGATTACAAATATAACAAAATTAATGTCATACCGACAGTGAAAATAAAGTTGCAAAGTTATCTATTACGAATATTACAACATCAGTAAAGTTAGAGATGTATAAGGTCTCAGTCTGATTAAACAAAGAGTATAATGAATTCATATAATATGAATTGAATAAATGTCATTTGATACTGTCGTGATGGTTTGAAAAATTTGTAAGGGGCAGAAAAAGTCCCGGGTTTTGTTTCACAAACAAGGACACCTCGAAGATGTAAATGGATGGTAATGTCAATAAGTTTAACTCAGGAAATAAAGACTTACACTATTCTCTATACCCTGTGGGAAGACTGCGGGAAGTTAAAATTAATGGAAATATCTTCCGTGTCATTTACTAGAGCGCTATCTATGCCAGGATAGTGGAAAAGCGCTTTCACAATGAGGGCTATCGCGTATGAATTCGCCGCTAGAGGCGCTAGTGTAGCGTGGGGTCTTCGAAACGTCAAATGTCACTCTTTGTGGTTGCGCTACGCGGGTTATTATCTAATTGGAACAATATGGTGACTATTTTGCAATACCTGAGCTTGATTATGGCAAATATGAGTTAAGGGTCAATGACTTTCAGGGCTTTGAGACAGTTTTGTCTCTCGGAAACTTATTTCCTCCTTTTTTCCGAACAAAACGGGACCGCGCTGCAATGCGGTATGTTCGATATTTTTACGGTACGGTTGTAAGGTATTGAATATGATTTAAATGTAAACTTCGTTCTCATGCCCATAATAACCAATAACAATTTTTCATAGCTGGACCTTACTCGACAGTGGCGCCAACTGGTGAGCACAAAAACGATAGCCCCCATTTCACCAAGATGGCGCTCTAGTAAATGATGTAAAACGCGGGAAATATCTGGATTACTTTTAAATTCACGTAGTCTAGATTGCCCAGCTGCACCTTATACGTATATACGTTGAAATTTGAAATTGCCAGTTGTTACACTCCCATTTCGATCGCATAATATGTTATTAAAAACTTCTATGCCACAGGGTTAAAGTTGAAATGAAATGAAATTATTTATTCTTCAATTTAGGCACATTACATGCACCTATGAATGTCAAAAACCTACCACCGGTTCATAAAATAAACCTCTGCCTCGAGAAGAACCGGCGTAAGAAACTCGGCGAGGTGTCATTTTTTCAAAACAATATACAATGTATATAAAATTACAATATCATAATACCACAGAATTACAATTGCTACAATAGAAAACATATATATATATATATATATGTATTTTGCTTTGAAAATATTTAGGAAAAAATATTTCTGTGTTAGATTACTTGTGCGGGACGATCACTGGCCTACAACTGGTTGACCCAAATGACGGACAAAATCACACAAATATACAAACGATGTTATTATTTTCCATTCATGTTAATGCAGTTGCAGGGTTAAATTAATACACAAATGCGTCAGGGGTTAAAGGCAAGCTTTTGAATACACGACGGAATCACTTATTTTCACTTTTCTACATAATTTACGGAACCAAAAAGTTACACGTTACATATATTTTACGTGAGTTTTAATTCCAGTGAGTATAGGCGAGAAACTTATAGTTAACGAGATTTATAACTGTTCTTTTAACAGCTGTCATCCCAGTACAATTTATGTTATATTTAACGTATCTCGTACCGGATTGACAGCTGTCAAAAGAGCAGCGATAAAACTCGATAACTGCAAGGCTTCTTGGTTCACAAATTATAAAGTTCAGTGTTGTCTACAATGAGATGTATCCTCTAGTGGACCTTATTACAATGGCGTTAGGTAGTAAAATGGATACATCTATTTGTAGTTGAATTCATAAGGCGGCAAACCATGCGATGTACGGTTCATCTTACTAACAAGTCTACATTTTTGGGAAGACACCCGTCGGGCACTGTTTGAATGGCTCTGAAAAATGAATTATCTTATCGTATCTGAAATATTATCATATAAATGAAGATTTCTACGGCAGTACAGTTTAAATCAAAGTATAAGTAATAAGAATAACGAAAAATAGTTGATGATGTATATGCATGGTTGTTTTCAAAGTTGCTACCACTAAGGGTCGGTTGCACCAACATACGATCACAGGCCGGTCGTTGTCAAATATGGCGCCGGCAGCTGTCATCCCATAGAAACTTGTCAAACTTTCCATACAATCAGATTTTAACGAACACCGCTTACGATTGCAGACGGTTTGGTGTAACCCACTCTAAGGGATATGAAATAAACTATAGTTAATGTATACCTGCTCCTCTGACTACTATACCAGAAAAATTGGCAATAAAATTTGAATCAACTACAGAAGTGAATAAAGTAGAGTTTGTTTTGTTTTAAAATCGAATGAAACAAAACAAATGCAATGAAGAGGATGCCTATTAATAGGTCTTTGGGCGGCTAGAAGATAGGATATAATAATGATGGTCATCTGCCACCAGCATGCGTTAGTCACCAATATGTTATTCTGCTAACTACTTTAAACTTACCAAAATCAAACTAAATTGTATTTGAGGAAATGCAGTTATATACCGCCTGGCTTAGTTTAATAACAAATGCGAAGTCTTGAAATAAATGAAAGTTTATTTTTTTATACGGATAGTGTGATACCCGGTAAATATTAGTCCTAATAAGCTTATGGTCCGGAAAGTTGGAGGAGTGATTTTTTTCTAGGAAGGTAAATTTTTTGGCGGATAATCCTTTTGAAGCAAGGAGCGCTTATGGCCCAGTGCGTATCGCGTCCGGTATGCGAGGTTAAGCAATGTCAGCCCAGGCCAGTTTTTGGATGGGTTTTTAACTGAGCGCTCCCGTGTTTTGGAAGGCAGTTTGTCTATGGCAGCAGTCGTTAAGCCAAGTTGGAGGCCTTCGGGCGGCTTGAGAACCTCTAACAGTCAAGTTGCCAACTCATTTGACAACTAAAGGGGGGTCGAAGTTGCGCCACGTGTGCAGGGAGTACCCACCGGTGACCCACACGGTACCCCCTGGGTGACGCTAAAAGTGAAACAAAACTGGCGACCGTATTGTCTTCTCGAAGATCTCACGGTTCGAAATAAATGCCATACGATAAATAAATGAATAACAGACCCAAATATTCGTCCCCGCATCGGTATTTTTGATGTTGAGCGCGGACTCAACGTTGTCCAGTCGTGCTCACCTGCAGCTGAATATTCCCTCGGCCTGGAGCCCTATGGCCTCGACGTCGGCGCGCTCGCCGGCCTGCTCGAACTCCTTCTTGAAGATGGAGAGCAGGCAGCTGATGCGGTAGTCGAGCCGGACGTCCAGGATGAACTGTCAGACCACGGGCGGAAGGGTTAAACACGACGTTCATAATAAGACGTAACTAAACCATAATTTACTAACGTCAAAAAGTCCAAGATGTTCACAACATTTTGAATTTTTTCCTTAATTAAATATTGAAGCTGATTTTCTGCATCATTTTACTTACTCTTTCACCGCCACAGACGGAAAATTATGCAAGGGACGCCAACGACGTCTGCAGCCGAGAGCCCGGCCAAAGCAATAGCGATCTATGCGCGTTTGCGTAAAGTTTAACTTTGCGTTGAACAATGCGATGGTTTGGCGTCAGCGGTGCGTCATTTGAGTCCAATGCTTGGTGCTCAAAAGGTTAAACTCCCGTGAGTCTCAATCCTGTTAATTTGCATAGTTTATGACAGCCCTGGGATATTTTGCGACATTTAACGGTGATATGACCGATATGGATTCGACACATTAACCATAAGTAACGTAACGTTACGTTAATTACCCATAATTGACCAGACGACCTGACACCCATATTATAATATGTTATATTACTGCTAAATGTACCAAAGTGACCTGAAATAAAACCTGATTTTAAAGCAATACGAGTCAATCAACTTTTTCTTGTTGTTATACTGTCTGATCAGCGAGGAGACAATAGTGACAGAGTTTCTTAGAAAAATGTTTATAATATGGACTTCAAGCATGCCAAATGGATTTATGCTCATCGTTAAAACTCGTGTTCGGTAGATTTAAACTCTATAAAGTTACAAATTTAGATATAAAGGAAAAATTTAAAAATTTAGGCACCGAGCAGGATTTGAACCTGCGACCTCCCGGCACTCACGGCCAGTCGCTCTAGCCAACTGAGCTATAGGTGCAACTGCCACCCGGCCCGAAATTCCTCAATCATTCCTTCATTTTTCCTTTATTTCTAAATTTGTAGTTTACGTTAGCAGCGGTACTGCTTAATACAAAACTAATATAAAGTCACAATTTTAAAGAGCGACTCAGGATACGTAACTATGGTAACGAGTAACAAAGAATAGTTGATCCACCCATTTAGGATTAATGGCCTCAAACCAGATGGTTCACACAGAGCAGCACCATGCGGGCGTTTCGGCAGTATAGTCAGGGCTCACCTGCAGGATCTCGATGATCTTGAGCTTGGTGTCCATGACGAGCGGGTGCTCGCGCGCGAGGACGGCGCTGGCGCTGCGCGGGGCCGCCGCGCCCGCGCCGCCGCCGCCGCCGGCCTGCGCAACACGAGCCTACTCACTACGCGGCCTCCTATAGGCTGCCGAAACGCAATACGATCCGACTGTACCGTTTACACTGCACCGACCGTCGGATGTTCGTGTCTTACGAGGCCTTTTAAGTTTTAAAATCATTTGATTCCAAATTACGGTAAAAGTGTTGATAATACCAATAAAATGATTACAGGATACGATGATGTTATTAAAGTTTTAGATAGTAACATTGCCAGTTTTTGATTTTATTGTGTGTATTAGAATTTAAGCGGAAAAACACAGTTTTTAGCTTGAATATGGTCGATTTGAAGTGATCCAAAAATCCAAAAAATACGTTTAAAGTTTATATGACATACGGTCGCAATAGTCCTGTTCTAGGTAATAACATGAGAAAATGTCAATGTACGTGTCAATTCAACGAGAAAATCGCCTAAGTAGATGTGCGTTTTTAACTGATAAGGACTCTTACGGTTATCGGCACAGTCTCCTTCGATTCCGTTTTATGTATTCAAAATGTTCCGTTCGACGTTACAGTTATAAAAAATCGTAAAACTGTACAGCTTTTTATCACACACGTTCCGATTTTACCTACCGGTGCAGTTTAAACGGTACACAGTCGTAGCGAGTATAGCAGCCTTTACACCGCCTCCTACGTGAGTGATCTCGACGCGAACGCAAAGCGATTCGATGCGGGGCGAAAATATCAAACGCAAGCGCGCTGCGGTGTGGCGCGAAACGGAAGCGGTCAGGTAGTGATATTTTGCCGCGAACTAGCAAGGCTATCGCATCGCATTGAATTCACGTGTCACTGCATCGGATCGCTTCGCAATCGTATTCACTTTAAATCGCTTGTAAGACGAGGCCTTATACTACAACATGATGCTTTTCATCATCTTTATCATTGCCTTTTCCTCAGCTGTGCCTTAGGAGCCCGGGAAAAAGATTTAGCATAGAAACTATGTAGTTTTATGAAAGCGACTGCCATGACCTCTATGATAAGTTTTTTTGAAACAAAGCACTAGCGAACGCGTTTGCGTTTAGTCTCAATCTTCATGACAACGCGAGCAGCGCCACTGGTGGCTTTTGGTGGTAACAATTTTTGCCATACTTTTGTGTTTCGTTTCGAAAAAACTTATACTACTGAATCGAAGGGAAAACTAGACCGTCTAAGGTCTAATACCAGACCGGGTTCCTCACGATGTTTTCTTTCACCGAGAAGTTATTGTTAAGAGGGTAAGAAAAATTACTAGCGCCACTCGTGAATAATTGTGATTATTTAATACAGTAGTAATTTGACCGAGTGAAACGAAGGTCTCTGCTTCAGCATCGACAAAAATGCTTTCGTATGTCCGGATTTCCGTTTTTTCTCGTCTACAGGTCGCAATTCTCAACCGATTCTCGTGAAAATTCGTGAGCAGGTTCGATAGTTTCATAGAATTTTTTTGTCGAGACGGTTTATGGAAATTTCTAAAAACAATATTTTATCAATGATTTTGTAAGTTTCTGCGGGCGAATTTCGTTTTGTTGTCCTCTACAGGTCGCATTTCTCAACCGCTTCTCGTGAAATTTTATTAGCAGGTTCGATATTCATAATTGATCTTTTTTATAATGTTAGATTTGGAAATGATAAATTAAAACTCTATTACGAGGTCTACAGCTTACAGAGCCACTAGTTTAAATATCTATCAATAAATTTAAATAATCACAATTACTCACGAGTGGCGCTAGAGGACTCGTTCGGAACTGTTCCTGCCCTCTTAAATAACAAACGATATTTTCTAAATAAGTTTTTTTTAAACCACTCCCACTTCTCCACTTTGGTACTAGCCGAGGTTTGAACCCGCGACCTCCAGACTGAAGTACAGTGGAAATGCAGAGCATATTATATATGCGATCAATATCAAAGTATACGTTACATTTCTAGTGACGGATCCCAGGGTTATTGAAGTCATGACGGCTCCCATGTCTCCGATGCTGCGGAGCACTCCACCTTCGGCTGGAGGAATATAAACAGCTGAATTTAATGCTATGAATGTTCTTAAATTAAAAATCATGACTATAGTGCCCGCAAAGTCAGTCTCAGTCGTCAGTTTGGTTTGCGGGCACTTTATAAACTAAATTAAAACAAAACGACATACAACCTATTTAGGTTCAAGCTTTCATTACCGACTGTACTTTTTTTTCGACAATGAGCCGAAACACGACGGGTTTGTCTTGTGTAGTTTAGGTGTCTCTATGGCCAGCTTCTGTCTCCATCATCAGATTAGCTCAACAATCGGTTGAAATTAACTGGTCTAAAATTCAAGACTTGTCCTACACATACATACAGACATATGTACCAGTGGCAACGCGTCAAAAATATTCTTAGGGAAGACGGATATAATTTGCCCTTATTATTCTTTATGAGCCGTAGTGAAAGAACTGGACTGGCTGACAATTCGGCAAGCCGGTGGGAATCGATTTGTATGGACGCTCCACCACTGACACATACTAACATGGCAAGTTAAATAAAAGCTTGTTAAACTCCATATCTGTGCCTTTAAACGCTCATCTTATAACTACATCGAAATTCAAGTTAAAGACCTGCAAATATATACTTTCCTAAGACTCCGTAATCTTTTAAAATGATGGATAATTTATCCACTTACGCTTCTTAATTTCCTTTTCTTGCGCTGCATGTAACGACGAATAATCATTACATTGCTTAAAATTTACTCTATTTTTATGCAGTAGTATAAAATTTATGTAATATACAAAGGAAGTACAGTCGCCATTACACCTCAAGAGTTGAGAGATGCTGTCTAAGAGGCTGAACTGTGTTTTCTGCCCGCCGAAAAGTCTCAAGAGTAGTATTTAAATGCATACGAAATATTCAATAAATGGCGATAGGAGGAGAAAAGGAGCAACCAACATCTCGGAAACAGTACTTCTGTCGTACTTAATCAGGTTATCCCATAACAAACAACTGACAACCATGTGGAGCAATATTCGATACTCAAAGCGACGCTGAAGACGAAACACAATATACATATTGAAACGTACCCAAAACTAGTTGCATTTCTAAAACGGTTGTCAGTGGGCCACAAGTCCAAGAAATCCAAAGTTTTAACGGCTTCTAACATTGAGAATTCGGTTTCCATCAAGGTTTAGCATTTTGGCAATATTAATCTCATTTTATATTTCATGTGCATCTGCTTTCGCCTCTTAGGAATATGGGCGTGAGGATATGTATTGAAAATACAATTAATTATGCTATAATTGTGGTGCGGCACGGGAAAAGGGCCCATTGTGCGGGTTGTCCTTAAAATTAACAAAGTGGTCCCTTTTTCCGTGCAGCACCACAAATGATTGTATCTTTAACATGTTTGTAATACTTTTATACTAAAATATTCATACATAAAATTAATATTTCAGCTTAACCTCATTATGGGAATTAACGGAGCATGCCGGACTAATGAACTACTAAACATTACTCTGAATGCCATCGAAAAACATTAAGAAATCTTGATTTTAGTAAACCTGCCAATTAAAAAACAAATATTGACAGGTCTTTTGTGATTCGTGAGGAATACGCTCATATAGAAGAATACCGAAAACGCCCTGCAAACACGAAAATCGAATGATACTTAACTTTTTCTTAAAGTCATGTAAAGTGAATGTTATGGGAAAGAGTAATTGTAGTTAATGTTTGTTATTTCACATGTATTTTGTTGTTTGATTTTTTTACATAAAAACGATTTGATTGCTTCTATGTGGCGTTTTATTCCTTTGAGTTATATGTTCTCGCCGCTGAGGTGAAAAGTTGTATGTATCACATGAGAGCAAAGATATTTGCATCTCGTGCCTTTGAGTCCCTCGCTACGCTCAAGATTCGCTCGTGATTCAAACATAGAATCTTTCGCTTGCTCGGGACTCAACATCAACACTCGCAGCAAAAATCTACTTTGCTCTCTTGTTGAACAAATAACTATTTCTTTATTAGCTTATCTAAATTATATTCATTAGCTTACACTCGACTTCTCCGGATAGGGCGTTGGTCTCGTTCAGCAGATCCATAGCGGAGGTGACGCTGTCCAGGATGCTGAGTAGAGTCTTCGTCAGTCGCAGGAGATTGCTGAAGCTGTAAAAGATAAATGTTTCATAGCACTGCAGCATTGCATTGCAAATTCTATTCTATAATACAAGTATAACTCTCTTATTCATAAACGTCATCCTATTTTAGTTAACTAGCCGGTAAAGTTCGTTTGTCCTTATTTGTCACCTTGATATTTAAGTTTGTCTGAAAGGGACAAAAACATTTTAGTTAGCAGAGGTTTGTTAAGTTTTATGAATAAGGGGGTAAATATGTACAGGTTTATGTTCAGGAGATGGAAAGGTCGGATGGGGGCGACGAACGCGAGGGTATCTTGATGAAATTTCCGCGATACTGAAAAGAAGACAGGTCAGAAGTACCCAAGATCCACAATCAACGAGCCTGTATGAGATGTATGGATGTACAAAAGAGTCCAATGTCCAGTAGTGGATGTCTTTCGGCTGATAAGATGTTGACAAAGAAGTAAGAAGAAGAAATGATAAGAACGTCCATCATTATCAAAAGAAACAACGCTAAATAGGACCTACACTGAGAGTGAGAGGCCACGCCAAGAGCACTACAGAATGGAAATCTCATAACGCTATATGGTGGCCACGTTACAGAGGTAGTTCCGTCCCACTCTAGTTAGAGCAGCGCGCTATAGGTGCGACAGAGATACCTGTAAAAGCCGAAGTAGATCAGCTCCCTGGCGAGCTTGACCACCTCGAAGGTCAGCTTGTTCTGGTCATGGTCGCTGAAGTACCATGTCCTGGTGACCACGTTCAAGAGGTAGTTTTCTACGAAGCCGATGGTGGATGCGAACTGCTGTTTGACCTTTTCACGGTTTGCGTCAGGGCCGCCTTTTACGCATTGGTAGCTGGAACAAGAGGTTGTTATATGTTAGAAAGAGAACTAAGGATGTTGACCAATGCCACACTCCACTGATAATACTAAGCGTTGCTCTCATTTAACATTCCAATCTAATTTCCCCTTTGGGCTGATGGTATGTCTGTAGCTGTCAGCATAACGAATCCTCATGTCAGTCACGGGTCGGCGAAGCGTTTGTGATTCTTTTGGAGTCGTCTCTTCTGCAAAAGCAGTCCTATGCCAAATCTTGCGACTAGGGACAGTAGGAACCCATTCATCATCATCATCATCATCATCATTTCAGCCGAAAGACGTCCACTGCTGAACATAGGCCTCCCCCAAGGCTCGCCATTTAGACCGGTCCTGTGCCGTTTGTTTCCACCGGATTCCCGCGACCTTCACCAGGTCATCACTCCACCTTGTCGGAGGCCTACCGACAGCTCGTCTTCCGGTGCGTGGACGCCACTCAAGCAGTTTCTGGCCCCATCGACCGTCAGTCCTTGTCCGTCAGTTTTGAAGGCTATGTCGCTGACCCCAGTTCTGCTACGGATAGCTTCATTCCTAATTCTATCACGCAGAGAAACCCCGAGCATAGCTCTTTCCATTGCTCTTTGGGTGACCTTGAGCTTTCTTATGAGGCCCATCGTTAGCGCCCATGTCTCGCATCCATATGTCATCACGGAACCCATTACACAAATGCTTATAACTTATATAAGCGCAAGTGTCATATTGACTTATTTTATAGAAAGAAACCCAAATTGTCAAAATCTGGCCAAGTGCGTGTCGGATCACGCACAATGAAGGGTTCCGTACCAATACCTAATAGTTCACATTTAAAACCACTGTCCATACATTGAATCTAAAAAGTTCGTATCTTCACAGGGAACTCACGGCACTTACGGCCTTTTGTTTGAGCAAGACAGTTTTTCAGCGAAAACTCAAAAATCGTAAAACCTATCTTGTTCAAACCAAAAACCGTTGAAAGTAATTTTAAAAGTCATAGTTTGTAAACTAGAGGGGAGGGGGCACACATTTTATGACTTTGACAGCTAATATCTCACCAAAGGTAGTTTTTTTTTTAACCTGACTGTGGCTTTATAGGCCGGGCCCAATAAAGCTATAAGAGTGCGCGGTTGAAGAGTAGCCTGGGGAAAATCCAGGGGAAAACCTCCAACATGACCACGCGGGCGGTTTTAAACACTGGAATACTCTAAAGTTTGCGCTCCAGTGAGATTGGTTGAGCGGATTCAACCAAATCTGTGTGAGTGGAATTGAGCTACTGGGAGTATTGTCGCTGGTTCACTAAACCTAGCCTAGCCGAGAAGAGTCCAGCAAGAAACTCAGCTAGGCCTGACCTGGGTCGGACTGACTCTACCAGGTATGCGGCGGCACCGGGACGAATAAGGAGTATAATGTGTCCGTGTTGTCGAGATCGCGCGCGCGCGCACAACGCTAAAGTGGGGTGTAGTAGTGTTTGCATGTACCTTATTACTGCATCTATGTTTAACAATGTCACTTTGACAGCTGTCTCTTGGCCACCATAGCTCTACACGGTAACTTGTAGCTCCGCATTAAATATTAACCAAATAATTGAACATGAAGAAATACAAACTCTGAAGACCTCACAACATCTTTTATTTAATAACAATACATGGCGCAGTCGGAACAGAACCGAAATCTCGAAGATCCGTGAAGATTCAAAAGGTAACCTCCAAAAACACATTTTTCACCAACCCGGCGTGGCATCAATTTTGATACTAAATACGAAGAAGATCCATTTAATGCAGAAAAATAAAAGGTATGGATGAAACTGAAACTAAATCTGAAGTGAAAGTCGACAACATGTGTGCTGTTGAGTATAAAATGCCACATGGTTTGAACTTGGACGATATTGAAAATTGCTGGCCGCAATGGCAGCGTTTCAAGTTATCATTCAGAAACTTCGTGTTGGCGGCCGGCTTGGAAAAACTGTCAGAAGTTAGAAAAGCGGCAATTTTAATAAACTGCATTGGACAACAAGCACAAGAATTGTACTTTAATGTTCTCAAGTCTGAAGACGAAAATGACAAAGATAAATTAGAAGATGTGATCAAGATATTCGACGACTACTTTAAGCCGAAGCAAAATGAAGTCATTAACAGCTATAATCTTAACAAACGTAACCAAGAGGACGGAGAATCTTTTGACGCATACTATACAGTCATCAGGAAGCTAGCGGAGAACTGCAACTTTGGTGACCAGAAGGACCGGATGATCAGGGACAAAATTGTCATCGGAGTTCGGGATCAGAGAGTGCAGCAGAAACTGTTGGAGGTGAAGGACCTGACAATTGAGAGGGCTGTCGACATCTGCCGGTCTGCGGAACTGTCAAGAGAGTTTGTGAAGACGCTCAACAACCCAGAGGTGCATGCGGTGCAGTCGGTGAGGTCAATGCAGCCTGGACAGCCATCCGCAAAAGCTAAGTATTATAATAATAATAATAACAAATTTGGACAGGTTCACTCCTCAAGTGGCCAAAATAATAATGTTGTACATTATAATAAAACATTCTATAATTGTAAAAAATGTAACACTGAACATGGGCCAAGGCAGTGTCCGGCTTATGGAAAGGTATGCTCCAAGTGTAAGCGCTTCAATCATTTCAGTGTAGGCTGCACTTTCAGGAAAGGCCAGGTGCATTCCATAGACATTGATGATGGCAATGAGGCTTGCAACAATGTACAGGACTTGTGACTAGTATATTCTATAAATTTAAGTAATAATGAGTGGATTGAGTCGCTACGGGTAGAAAATAAGAGGGTACAATTTAAATGTGACACGGGAGCTCAGATTAATGTGATCAGTTTAAGTACTCTGAAGATGATTGTCGATGATGATTCTAATATTAAAATGTCTGAGACAAAAACATTAATAGAGGTCTTCGGAGGTGGGAAGTTAATCCCAGTTGGTAAAACCACATTAAAGGTATTTGATAATAATAATAGTAATGAAAACAGTGAAGGAATTAATACTGAGTTTTTAATTATTAAAGAAAAAGTCAGACCAATTCTGGGTTTAGCCTCATTAGTGAAACTTAAATTACTAAATAACATTAATATTGATACATTAAAGACTGATACTAAAAGCAAAGACTGTGTTATTAATAAGAACATTGAACTATTCCAGGGTGTTGGGGAATTTAGTAAGCCGTTGCAGCTGCGCATTCGACCTGGTGCGGAGCCTGTAGTGAGACCCCCGCGCAGAGTGCCCAACGCGCTCCTGACCCGCCTCGCAGACAAGTTGGAGGCTCTGGTGAGGCATGAAGTCATAGCTAAGGTAGATCACCCTGATAGTTTTGTTAGTAATCTGGTAATAATTGAAAAGAAAAATGGTTCATTAAGAATTTGCCTTGATCCTAAAGATCTTAATCAAGCATTGATAAGAGAACATCATTTAATACCCACACTAGATGAAATAGTGACAAAATTATGTAATAAGAGATATTTTTCTGTTCTCGATTTATCAGACGGATTTTATAATATTAAGTTAAATGAGGAGTCAACCAACTTATGTACATTTAACAGTCCTTTAGGCTGCTATAAGTTTCTGAGATTACCTTTTGGGTTGTCCATAGCTCCAGAAATCTTCCAGAAATATAGCGAGAGAGCTTTCGGGGACATCCCGGGTGTTATTGTTTATTGTGACGATCTAATGATATGTGCTGACACTGAGCAGGAACACGATGCAATTTTAGACAAGGTCTTTAGTAGAGCCAGAGAGCATAATGTTCGCTTCAATAAGGATAAATTTCAATATAAATTAAAGCAAGTGAAGTATTTCGGTCATATTTTCTCCGAAAAAGGCATGCAAATTGATCCCGATAGAGTTTCGGCTATTGTTAATATGAAAAGTCCTAATAATAAAAAAGAACTGCAAATCTTTTTAGGAATGGTTAATTATCTAAGAAAATTCATACCTCACTTGGCTGACATTGCATCGCCCCTGCAATTATTGTTAAAAAAGGATGTTGATTGGCTTTGGACGGAAATTCATGAAAATGTGTATGTTAATATTAAAAATAAAATTAGTGAAGCCCCAGTATTACAGAATTTTGACGCAAAACTGCCCATTACCATCCAATGTGACGCATCAAAAGATGGCCTTGGATGCTGTTTACTGCAAGAAGGCAAACCAGTTTGTTTCGCATCAAGAAGCCTTACCCCAGCTGAACGTAATTTTTCACAAATAGAAAAGGAATTGTTAAGTGTCGTCTGGTCAACCCGAAAATTTCATTATTACATATATGGGCGTTCTGTCACAGTTTTAAATGACCACAAGCCGCTAGAAAGCTTGTTAAAAAAGCATCTTCATGAAGTCCCGTCACCTAGATTACAAAGATTGAAACTTAAGTTATTAAAATATGATCTAAATTTTAAATACTTGCAGGGAAAGTTAATGTTTATTGCGGACTTGTTGTCACGCTCTTATCAGACGGATAGCGATGACATTGATGAGTCATATATGTATGAGGTTATTCATTGCATAGGTTTAGCACAAAGCCTAGAATGTACAGAAGAACAAAAAACTGTGCTTATAACAGAAAGCTCTGTAGACAATGAGTTAGAATTGTTACGAAATTTCATAAAAAATGGGTGGCCTATCAATAATAAACATATTCCTAATGGCTTGCATGATTTTCATAAAATAAGAGGTCAACTTTCAGTAGACAGCAGTTTAGTATTTTTTAATGACAGATTAATAGTACCTAAAAATCTAAGATCAACATTCATTAAAACATTACATGAAGGCCACATCGGCATGTCCAAAATGAAGCAATTGTGTAGAAAATTATATTATTGGCCTCATATAGATTCGCATATAGAAGAATATGTGAAGCGGTGTTTTCCATGTCAGATGTATCAAAATAATAATGTCAAAGAGCCATTAATGTCTCACAGTATACCAAACTTACCCTTTGCCAAAATTGCAACCGACATTATGGATTTCAAAGGGAAAAGTTATCTTGTAGTGTATGATTATTTCTCGAAGTGGCTAGATATTAAACTGCTGCGCAATAAAAGTGCTAAATCTATTATTGAAGTTTTAACAGATATTTTTTCCAATTTTGGCTTTCCTAAAGAAATAGTTTCAGACCATGTGCCTTTTGATTCAAAAGAATGTAGAGATTTTGCTAGGGAAAATGGATTTTCCTTTAATTACACAAGTCCCAGATATGCACAATCGAATGGAATGGCAGAAAGAGGGGTGCAGGTAGCTAAAAAAATTTTACTTAAATGCAATGAAGATAAGACTGATTTTAGGTTGGCATTACTGCAGTACAGGGCTTCACCCGTCTCGGGCACAAGTTTGTCACCCAGCCAATTAATGTTTAATAGGAACTTAAAAACTAAACTGATTGTAAACACGGAATATCTTGCACCAAAGATAAATAACAATGTATATGTGCAATTTGAAAAAATTAGAAATAGGAATATTGTTAATTATAATAAAAAGGCACGTGTTAAGGCACCATTTTATGTGGGTCAGGATGTGTGGTTTAAAAAAGATCCAAGTAAAAATGTATGGATTGAAGGCAAGATTGTAAGCAGCAATGGTTATAGGGCATATAGGGTAGCTGACAAACATAATGTAATATATAAAAGAACCTCTTTTCACATAAGATCTCCTTAGCTGTACTTTGTGTTTCATCGGGCCCTGTAGGGGCCTCAGCACTGGTCGAATGTCGTAGTTGTAAGATATATACTTGTCTAATGGTACCTGTATAGACTGAGTATGTGATATGATAGTATTAAGTACATAACTTACTATATATTAGTAATAAGTTTCTTGTTAAAAGGGGATGAAGAGCAATATAATGTAAATTCAATATAGTAAACATAAGAGTGTGGCTTATAGTAATATATCTGTTTGTACAAATGTTAAATTTTCTTTAAAAAGGGGATCATGTAGTAGTGTTTGCATGTACCTTATTACTGCATCTATGTTTAACAATGTCACTTTGACAGCTGTCTCTTGGCCACCATAGCTCTACACGGTAACTTGTAGCTCCGCATTAAATATTAACCAAATAATTGAACATGAAGAAATACAAACTCTGAAGACCTCACAACATCTTTTATTTAATAACAATACAGGGGAGTACACTCACTCCTGTATGTGTATGTGGTCGGGCACCTCGGTCCACAGGCGCGCGTACTTGACGGGCGTGACGGGCTCCTGCGGGTCGCGGTCCACGTGCAGGTGCAGCATGAGGCGGCAGAACGAGGCGCGCAGCTCGTGCGACAGCGAGCTGTTCGACATGCATCTGAGAAGGATAGAAACAACTTCATACAATAGGATCGATGACAAAAACGATCGTGTCATTCGAAACAGCTTTTAGAGAGACGATCAAAAGACAAAGATGAGAGACAAAGTACAGCATAGCTTAGGAGAAAAGAAAACGCTCCATACTGATTCACACACAGGCGTGACGTCACGCCTGCGTGGCCACGTACTACCGTTGTATGGAAAAAGGGAAAATTGTCGTGACGTTTATGTATATAGTTGCCCTACAATTTCTTCTTTAATGAGACTTTGTAGGGCAACTATATACAATTTACATTTGGCTAATAGACAATAAACAAAAAAATTTCACTCCCATATATTTTCTAGATTTTAATTAATTTGTCTAATTTACTATTTATTGTGATAATTTGATGGTTTCTTATCAATATAGCCACACTTTATTATAAATTATAACGTGAATCATCATCTATATAATTCAGTCATTGGGTATAAAAAATATTGAGGGGAATCGGAGAAAACTGCGCCGGCTTTTTACCGAAACCGACGTTAATAACTATATAAGCGCTAGATGTTGGTGGCCCATGAGGGGAACTACCAGACGCAGCCAGTTGGGGCTTTATAGCGAACTTACTTGAGTATAAGCTGTATATTCAGCTGCGGCGACAACGTATTCAGCGCCAGATACTGCCTGTTCAGACACATGTTGGAAAACAGGTCTAGTTGGTGACGGTAGTAATCCAAGATGGCGGCGGACGTGCCCGTTGGGTCGTCGCGGGCCTCGGCCGCCAGTTCCGTCAGGAGACGGGAGTTCTGGAATAATATAATATGATATATTAATGAGACAACGGGACGCCTGCCATATGAAATGTCTCATCTCGATAGTCAGGGCAGACGGTGACTCGCCGCTTACTAGCTGGGCCGCCCTATTAAAAGCTACCAGATGGCAGCGAAGGTAGTAATACTGGTGTAAGAAGTCCGGTTTCAACATCGCGGGGTTTACCCCCGTGAGCGGGTTTCCTCGTTATTACGCCATTACGTGTAATACACTTCCACCCTGCGAGCATATCTAATTATTATTATTGTTATTTTTATTACATTTTGAAACATTGCTTGCTAATTTATAAATATTATTTAGTATTGACGATCAGTATAGAAATTCTTGTAATTTTGACATACACTCAAATTTATATTGTAATTTTTATCTTGAAATAAATGAATCTCCGTTGGACGGTTGATTTGAATGGAAAAGTTTTTTAGAAACCTCCATAACATTTTTAAAGGTCTATCAAAGGATACCCCACACGAAAGTTTTTTTAGAAACCTCCATAACATTTTTAAAGGTCTATCAAAGGATACCCCACACGACTATGTGCGTTTATTTTTTTTTCATCAACACACGTATGGAGTGCTCCCCTAATTAAATATTTTTTTGGAATTTCACATCATATTTATGTAACGGTTCATAGAATACACCATCCTACCAAATTTCTTAATTGTAGTGCTTATAGTCTTCGAATAAATCGGCTGTGACATACGGACGGACAGACATGACGAATCTATAAGGTTTCCGTTTTTGCCATTTTGGCTACGGAACCCTAAAAAAGGACGCGGTTGGCCAGACACATTTGTGAGGACTACAGCAATTTTTTCATAAGTAGTTTACAGTTCATTCTTGCCAGTTATATCCCATTTCTATTACAGTATTGTCCAAAAACTTGTATTCGCAGTTGCACCATAAATACAATACCTTTTTGTTATTCCACAGCAGTATAACCTCGTCTTCGACGGTGTATTGTTTGGGTTGCTCATCGGTCTTGGGCGATCCGCTGCTCTTCTCGTATTTCGTAGAGACGACCCTGCAATATTTTGATATACGCTTAGGTCGATCAATCCGCCTTTCGCAGCCCGCATTTTGTACGATATGGTGTCTTTGGTGCCAGAAGAATGCTCAACTGAACTCCTCATAGCAAACTTACTGGCAGTAATGCACCGAGGAGAAGTTTCTAATATAGCAAAATATTCTCTATGGAAAATTCTTGGAACCTGAATTTAACAAATACTGAAAACATGCCAAAAACTCACTGGATACATGCATTAACAGATTCTATTTGAAAATAATTTTAAAAAGTTACACTAATGACACATCAATGATAAATTCCCATAAGAATCTTTCCAATTGAAACTTATATTAAAACTTTCATGAAAGGTTCCGGAAATTTCGGAGAACTTTCCTGGAATTTTGACAATGTTCCGCAACTTGTACATTGCTACTTACTGGGCATGAGGCATTAGTCAAAAGACTTGGTAACATTAACCCGGGTACTCATATCGAATTGTAACCGTAACCGAACGGATACTGTTACCGAGTTCAAGCGTGTACGTAACTGACAGAGTGCCATTCATCGGCTCGTTGCGGCTCGTGAACGGTTCACGAACAACGTGTTCACTGGTTACTATAAGGCACTTGTCCCACCGCCGGCGAGTAGCGAGTAATCTCATAGTTATTCCACTCGCTTGAGCGAGAAAACGAGTAGAATTACTATGAAAGTACTCGCTGCTCGCCGGCGGTGGGACAAGTGCCTTAAGCCCGACCAGAAATATATGAACATTGTCAAGAGGGCGCTATTATTGTTAAAATATGACAACAGATCAGTAATGTCAGTGTAGTCGGAATAGTGACATTTTGATTTGTTTACCTGTCAGTTCTGATGTTAATTTTCAAATGTTTTGTAGCGAAATATTTACATTTCCCGGAGCGTTTTTTTAAATTTTATTATGTTAATGTTCCGCTTGTCAATGAAGTTTTGGGAATTTTTAGTTATTTATTATTTAATATGCAACACTTAACCTAAATTACAACAGTGACAACCTATGCTTAAAATTATTGCCAGTGTAAGAAATTAGTTTCCGCATTCCACGGTCATATATGGGTGATCTGATTCTCTGATCGGGCTTTAACAGTGTGTTACAGTTGCAGCTCTCTAGTGAATCTGGGCTAAACTTACCTAGTCTCGATGAGTATATCAGAATTATTAGCGCAGAGCACACTCTTGCATATAAGCTCTTGTGTGACCGCGATGGCCTTCTTGTTGGAGATGCACAGGTCGCTCAGGTAGTCCAAAAACCGGGACTGCCACGTCTTCATGTTCTTTCGGACGAGACCTAAAAAAGGGTATAATACAATTTCCTAATATACATTTAAAAAATAAGCTTCTAATTATTAAGTATTACTCAAATGATATCTTCGGCGAGATGTTGTAGCCAATCTGAGGGCCTACTCCGAACTTTGTATCGTGCCGTCCCTATCGCTCATATAGTGTATAACACGAGAGCGAAAGGGACGGCACGATACGAAGTTCGGATTTCTTTCTGTGCTGCGATCTGATTACTCACCAACAAAAGTCTCTATTTCTGAAGCCGTGATATGCTTCTCCAGCAATTTCCTGTTGTTGTGCAGTAACGCCGTGATGGTGTCTTCGGCTAATATGTCGTAGCCGATCTGCTTCTGCATGAAGCCGAAGTGCTTTGCTATGTATTCCTGTGAAAGGAGGGTTCATGTTTATTTTGAAAAATCATGACAAAAATTTCGTATTTTTTAATCACTGGTCGACGACCACTATAGCCTAGTTGGTTAGTCCCTGTAGCCACTTTTCTCCGCCTGCCTACGAAGCCGATGTTTCTAGGATCGAATTCCGTTATTAAGCAATAAAAATATTGCCCCCTTGAGCTAAATCTTGACCCGCGTCAGCATGAAGTTTCTCGATTTATAGGAATGCTTCGCCATTAGGATATTCAACGCGTGTTTTGATTCTGTATGTAACTGATAAAGAGTATATGCAATACAAATGTATTGTATTGTCTTCCGATGGCACTGACCTGGTTTTTCCGGTAGTCCTGCTGGCTGAGCCGCAGTATCCGGTAGCAGAGCCGGAAGATGTACTTGTAGGGCGCGTAACGCGGATCGTACAGCTCCTCGATTTTAAGGAACGCCTCGCCTTCAGCCGATTCTTGAAATGGGCCCTGAAACGAATTAAATCTTATCTTAATAAGGGCCCTTGCGAATGCACTTCGATCTAGTGATATCTTTTGGGCATTTCCCCCTTCCCATATACCTACTCCAGGCTATTCTCCAACATTTCCACAAAGCGGATGATGGAACTCAGCGGGAGTACCTGAATTCCTTTGGTTACGGGTAACCAGTCACACAGCAATGAACAAATAAGTAAGTGATTACAGTTCATTCAAGTTGAGGTAGACAAAAATCTGATATAGGTAGAGCACAGCGGAACTTCATCTCACTCGTATTGGGAGCGGCCCAACTGGGGAAGTACCTCCACGTTACAGAAGTCCGCGGCCATAATAACTCGACCACTTGATCTAGGTATGTGGTGTTATTATAATATAGTGGTGGTAGTGGAGTAAGAGGGCGAGGGTTTATGGCAAGATACGTGTCAACTCACTCAGAAAACAGCTACTGTAAACCCAAGTTTGCACAATCAGCGAAGGAGATAGAGAAAGGTGCTCATTCTGCACAAGCTTTCGGCACATTATCGAACAATTGTATGAAAAAATACTATGTATTTACACATCTGCCACAAATATATCTTTGTGGGGCTCCATGGAATGTACGACCACAGTTAAGTACATGGGACGCGTATTCTCGGGCCGTACACTGCTGCGACCCTGCATTACTTTGGTCGTACATTCGATGGACCTGTGGCTATGTTACCTGTAATATCCGGAATAGTTGTCGCAAGATGTATTGTTCACGTAACAGTTTTTGACGATCTCTGTTCGGGTTCTCCACTATGAGTTCAAGCGCTTCGGATTTGTTCGGTTCGTTCTCGAAGCCGGCTATGAAGTACACTATGTCTTGCAGGAGGCTGGTTAATGCTCTGAAAAATAGTTTGATATATTTTTTTTATTTATTGCTGATGGGTTCGCTCTTGGCGAGCATCTAACTCGAGGGTAAAGTGAGGGCGAAGATGGACAGTACACCCAGAAGATGCTGCCTATTCACTCAAGCTTTAGAAAGTTGAAGTTTGAGGTGAGCGATTTTGTTTATCGAAAAATTTCGAAAACATGAATCGATAAAAAAATAAGATAATCGAACCTGTTCACGAACGAGAATCTTTTGAGAAACCCGACCTTAGAGGAGAAGAGCCGGGCTTACGAAAGCATTTTCGCCCAAGGTGATACGGAGAAACTTCGCTCGATTCGTTCTCTTTAATTATGTGTAGGTAATTTCAAAATACACTCGCGGACAAAGAATACGGGTCGGTAAAATACCGCCATATTTCCTAAAATAGTGCAAACTTGTACGGTTTCCTGTCATGACCTTTATTTAATTTTACATCTAACCTGCAAAAATAACAGTTAAAAAATTTATGTTTCCTGGTAATTAATCGGACTCCTAAAAACCCATGAAAAAAACAAAGTTAACAAGTTTTGGAAATTGATATTTGTATGATAGGATGCCGGGAATTGCTAATACTTTTGGGTATTACGAAGAATAATATATCATGTAAATAATACTAGTGTAAAATATTTAGGAAAAACCTATTGCGGTTATTTACTTTAGGGTGACCCGAAATTTTTGACCTCGAGTGTAGTATCCTTTAGGTTTGAGATAGTTTCAGAGAGTAAGCTTCTGCTTCAAGAACTAGGTCAGAGCCTTTGACTCGGAAGTCAGTGATTCCTCTGTGAGCGTTTACACTATTGTCTCAGTGAAATAAGTATTGTCGATAATCTTACTTCCTCTCGTTGTGTTCTATGTTCCCGTTCTGCAGCTTGCCGGACAGGGCGGAGAGGACCTTGCACGCGTCGTTGGCGAAGTCCAAGTCTCGGACCTCGCTCGGCGACACGGAGATCAGGGCGAACGCCTCCTTGTCCTCCTTCACCACCGAGCATCCGACCTGACGAGTAAGAAGTACATTACTTACTTAGCCTCCTAACAACTGGGTATCAAAATTTGCCAGAATAAATTTTACTCTGTCAAATTAACAAAGTGTCAAAACTTAATTGGGGCCTTTATGCAATCATAGGCGCATGTATTGCCTAAATTGAAGAATATATAACGTTGACTTTTATGTGAAGGTAAATTAAAGACTAAATAACTTTGACTTTTATGTAAAGAGTGCCGGTGGTCAGGAGGCTACGGCGGTAAAGTAAAATAAAAAAGGGCGATAAATATTCGATCGGAGACTTTCTTTAATGCCGCTCGCGTTAATTACAAAATTATATGTCCATGGCCAGTTGTGCGTCATAAGTGACGTGTGATCATCATGGATGTTTGTTCCTTAAGAATGACGGGTTCAACTTTGACACCTAATCCAAGTAATATTTTGGCAACTACACTCACGAGCTAAAATAACGAGTACACTTTATATGCAATTTCCATAGAAAGTTACCCGTTATTTTTGCTCGTAAGTAGTTTTTCAAAAGCGACTGCCATCCAAGTTTCTAACCCAGAGAAATTAGACGTGGTTGCTTCGCCGAAAAACCACGGTTAAATATCAAATGATATTTCGTAGATATGTACGTTGTCGATAGACTTACCCCCTTATTCATAAAACTTAACAAACCTCTGCTAACTAAAATGCCTGTTGTCACTGTCTCACAAGCACATGTATCAAAGTGACAGATAAGGACAAACGAACTTTATCGGCTAGTTAACTAATATAGGTTTGATAGACGTTTATGAATAAGGGGGTTAGAGAATCCATAGTTGTTATTTTACCTTGGACATAACAGGTTTCTCTTCATCTTTATCGATTGGTATTGATGTTGAATGCACCCATGTGTGCGTGCATAGATGTTGTAATCTGAAACATAAAAGTTGTGTTAGTCTAGTCTATACTCATCACTAAGACAGTGGGGCTTCTGTACCTTTACAAAATAAAAGTATCATGTATTTTCTCGTGAACAATAAAGAATATTTGTATTGTAAATTACTTAACTAGGCCGGTAAAATAATAGTAGATTGTATGACAAGGGTCTAAAATGAGCCATATTACCACGAGATAGTTATTTTCCCGAACGAAGTGAGGGAAAATAGTTCGAGGGGTAATATGGCTTTTAGACCAGAGTTATACACTCTACTTTTCACTTCGATTGCGAGAAAATAAATAAACAAAGGTTAACCCACCCAAAATTAACAATAAATTCCACAGCGAAGATATATGCTTTTGCAGCATGTTTTTTTTTATACTCCTTTGACACACAAAACATAGACACTGCGGTTCGCGCGCAACATTCACGCGCGAAAAAAGCTAACTGACCTGCCATTGAGCGCTTCAAAGTGTTGCTCGAACGATTTAACCACTTTTTTAATTATTGTGAAATAGGGACTACTACAAACTTAATCTTTACTCTTTAGAAAAAATTAATTATGTTTCCAGATTGGTCGATTTTAGTAAAGCTGTATTATGGTTGGTTAATACTCAATACCAAATATTTTTTTAAGAGTTAAATTAGTGTTCTGTGATTGGTGGATTTAATAGGTGAAGTATTTTGATTGGTCAAATTCAAATGTTTTGTAAATCATAAATATGTATTCATATTTTCCCTAGGGGTTAAATGTACTACTTTAGCCCCGCTTGACAAGTCTAATATGACACACTTTTCGAGCATGAGAAGTGAAAAGAATATTTTAAATCGCAGGTACAAATCTGAGTCTTTATTAACTTCTAGAAGGGGCCTTGTGAGTATGAAATTTTATGTTCCCCCTGGCCAGGAAGTGAGATTTACCGAACGCATAGCATACGGTAATTGTCACTTTACGGCTGAGAGTGATTTATTTCTTTTTTATGGGTACCTTTAAGTACTATTAATCCTTTAACAGCCGAGCGTCAAAAAAGTTACTCAGAATTTTCAACTCTGGCATAAGCCAAGAAGGTGTCATTTCAACTTTAACCTATCGGAAATGGGGGTCGAAGTTGCACCACGTCCGTAGGGAGCACCCACCGATGACCCACCGCCACTCTACACGTGACTCCTGGGTGGTGCTAAAAGAGCAAAAAAAACTGGCAACCGTATTGTCTTCTAGAAGATCTCACGGTTCGAAATAGTTGCCATACGATAAATAAATAAATAAACCTAACAGCAATGTATTCGTTTACCTGACATAGCTACTCTGTGGGACTGGCGTGTCGGAGTGGGTCATGGTGGTGGGGTCGAGCTCGAACAGCGTGGCGATCTCCGAGGAGTGCGCCACCGACACCAGCTGGTACGCCGGCTCGCCCGAATCGAGCGGCGCGTCTCTGTAATACAAACATATTCAGTGTTTCTTTTTTCTTTAATTGGACTTGGGGGCTTTTGCCCATAGCCATTGTCAAGTAAATATTCAGTGATTGTTTTAACACGGCAAAAACTAAATAAATAAATCAATAATAAGTAGTGGCTCTGTGAGTTATAGACCTCGCGAGCGTTTTTTTTATTAAACTAGACCCAAACTGCTTAGAGCCGGGACGAGTGGAAGTCAAGGGGGGAGGAGAGGCCTTTGTCCAGCAGTGGAACACTTTACAGGTTTGGAAAAAAAGAATGTTTAAGATTATTTCCAAAAACCGACTCGGTAAAAAATTCTATATAATTATCGAATTTACTCACAAAATTTCACGAGAATCGGTTGAGAAATGCGATCTGGTAGAGGGGAAAAACCGGGAAAACGTAATTCCGAACATTAGAAAGCATTTTTGTCGAAGGTGAAGCGGAGACCTTCGTTTCACTCGGTCAATAAATGTAGGGAACTTACGGTGGCCTGACGCTCGCCTCGGCCGCCAAGTAGTGTCCCGTGGCGAGGTGTTTGAACCGGAAGATGGAGTTCCAGTGGCCCGCGCCGCCCCGGCACGGGTCGTGTTGGACCACCTGTCAAAATACACTATGAATTACAATAACGTTCCTACATGTACAGTCAGCTGCAGAGAAACCTGACCCCCTGCATCCCCCGTGAAATGTTATGACGTCAGAGATATATACAGGGCGTCCCACGGCTATGCCGCATGGAGGGAAAGTACCTTGAATATTGTAGATGAAAATGTTCCATCTACAATATTCAAGGTACTTTCCCTCCATGCGGCATAGCCGTGGGACGCCCTGTATATGCATTACAAATTCAATTTTATGTATATACATGCCGAGTGCAATTTGACAAGAAATAAACCGGTTAAGTGCGAGTCGGACTCGCGCACCGAGGGTTCTGTATACAGATGTGTACCGGTTCCAACCCTATTAAATCAGGAAAATCACAACAGCATGGTGTAGAAATTGAACACTATGGGTACACCGCCATCTATCGGTGACTTTTTTTACAAATTTGAGCGACTGAATAACTTAGTATGTATGGTGGTTTTTCATGGATGATTCTTTATCATGTGAACCGATTTAATTTTTTTTTCTTTATTTGATAGAAGGTACTTTCAGCATGATCTCGTAGGAATTTATAAATCAAAAATACATGCAAAAGTGATTAAATTACAAACTTCGTATAGAAATGTTTTTTGACGATAAAAAAAAGAAAAATTAGATAGAGCTATAGTTATCAAGTAATTTTGTTTGCTGCGCTAGGCGCAAATGAGGTTTTTATAGAAAAGGGTTGCGGCACTGCAGATCTAGCTGATAACCATCACGGAGTCACGGGGGTTACCACCGTATGAAGCACCACTTTAACAAGCCAACTGTTTAAGTAGAACAGACAGTATTCCGACCTCAATCTCCCACAGGGCCTTGCTGCTGGTGGCCGCCGTGGCGCTGGACCGGCCCGTGGTCCTCAGGAACACGTGCTGCCGCTTCTGGTACTCGTCCATCGTCAGGAACTTCTCCTGCTCCGCGTGGAACAGCCGGACCACGTCGCCGCCTTTCAGGATCTCCTCTTGGTTCTCCTTGTGCTCGAGGAAGAGGGTCACTTTCCAGGAGGTCGAGGAGTTCACTACGTTGACCTGAAATGTGATGACGGATTAGATTTAGAGAATAACGTCCAGTAGTAAGTTAGAGCTCATATAACCTAGACCTTTTTAAGGCACGAGTGAATAGGCACCTTCTGGGTGAGCTCGCTTCATCGTCGGCCTCATCTTTGCCCCCTGGCTAGATGCTGGCCAAGAGCGATCCCATTTTTAATTAAAAAAAAGACGAAATAAGTATATCATAAATAAATATGCTAAATAATCATCTTCTAAATTCAACTATACTTCACGATTCATATACACAGCAGGCCCTCCATAAGGCTTGCAACTACTTGTACAAACATTTCCGGTATTTCACATTTGCAGCAAGATTCAGGGGGCCGATTTTTGAGTGTCGAACGCTCGACTTTTCACTCGACGTCTGTCAATTCACCATAGTTATTTGACAGATCTCGAGTGAAAAGTCGAGCGTTATACACCTTAAAATCGGCCCCCAGTTCAGGTATTTACTAGACTGATTGTGAGGTTTTTTTTGAAGCTGACTGTGGCTTTATAGGCGGGGCCCAATAAAGCGATAGGAATGCGCGGTTGGAGAGTGGCCTGAGGAAAATCCAAGGGAAAACCTCCGACACGACCACGCGGGCGGTTTAAAACACTGGAATACTCTTAAGAGTTTGCGCTCCAGTGAGATTGGTTGAGCGGCTTCAGCCAAATCTGAGGTGTGAGTAGAATCGAGCCACTGGGAGTTTTGTCGCTGGTTCACTAAACCTAGCCTAGCTGAGAAGAGTCCAGCAAGAAACTCAGCTAGGCTCGACTGGGGTAGGACTGACCCTCTCCTCTGCGGCACTTTTTACACTTAATGTGAGGTATTTATGAGACTTATTAGTTAATACATACTTGCTTTGACGAAATTGCATGTTATGGAGAGAATGTTGAACTGGATCAGTGGCGGCATGAGAATGGATCTGATAAGGAATGAGTATATAAGTATAAGGGGAAGCCTGAAAGGCTGATATTCCATCCCATGGTTGATTAGTTGAGAGCTACGTAATCGCCTATGGTGTTATGGACACGTTATGAGGAGGGATGTGACAAAAAGGGTATTTAGGTACGAATGTGGAGGGATGTAAGAGAACTGGGTAGGCAAAAGAAAAGGACTGCGTGAGATGATATGAACAGAAAGGATGTGAATGACGAGGACGGGAACATAGAGAGGTATGGAAGAAAAAACATGCTGCGCCGACGCCAAGTGATTGGGATAAGGGCGAGCGAATGATGATTAAGAGGTACTTGCCTCCATGCAGCCCGCATTGTCAGG
This sequence comes from Epiblema foenella, assembly GCA_963556455.1. Taxonomy (NCBI): domain Eukaryota; kingdom Metazoa; phylum Arthropoda; class Insecta; order Lepidoptera; family Tortricidae; genus Epiblema; species Epiblema foenella. The sequence goes on along the minus strand of OY747116.1, from coordinate 11,886,105 downwards.
TAGCTCGTGGTTTGAGGACACGTGAAGGACTTGCTGCCCCGCGCTCACAGGGTTCATTATCACTTTGTCACCCACAACCACGTTGTCGCCTGGGAATAAGGTATTTATACATCATCATTATCCTGGCCGATGTCGACTACGGCGACTGGAAAGGAAGAAACTGGCTAGTGAGACCGTCGCTCGTGAGCTCTCAGGTACTGTACCTCTGGTAAAAGTTTTTTCGAAATAAAACACAAACGTTTGTCAGCCTCGACCTCAGCGTGAAAGAAAAACAGGCCAAATGCTACTACGCACACGTTCCGAACCAACCGCAAACTTAAGTTGGTTTTGGTAGGAAAAATAAGGAAATTTGAAATTAAAAAAATATCAATGTTAGTATTTTCGGTAAAATATACGATATAATACTAATAATAAATTATCATCAAATTTCAAGTTCATAGGTCAATGGGAAGTTAAAAATTCTTCGAATCCATTTTGTGACAGACGACGGACGGACGGACGGACGCGTGAGTGACAGCAATAGGGTTCCGTTTGGACCCTTCGAGTACGGAGCCGAAAACGAACATCGGATCTAGCAGAGGAGCTAGAATCGGAACATTACAGTTTAAGGTGGGTTGCACCAAACCGTCGGTAATCGTAATAGGCCGAGCAACGGAAGGTTATACGAGAGGGAAATGCTTGAACCACAATTTTTGGGTTCATAACTTAGAACCTTTTTTGTAGAGAATTTTATTTTAATTACTTATGTCTAAGAACATTTTTTGATATGGGTCACCGTTTATGAGTTTTTGAAAAACCGAAAAATGGTACCTTCAAACCGGGCGGGTTTGAAGGTACCATTTTTCCTCCCCCCCCCGACTCAAGGGCTATGGGCAGGGACTTTAATATGTTTACCTCCTAACTAGTCCAAACAAAGTTCCGAAGTCAAATATTTGTGTTCCATGTATTTCCCTCTACACATTTTTTTGAGCATTCGTTGCCTGAACTATAAGCGGTGTTCGTTAAAATCTGATTGTATGTCAAGTTTCACAAGCATCTTTGGGATGGCAACTGTCAGCGCCATATTGAAAGTTTATCAGTCTGTAATTGCACGTAGAACCGATGGCCGTTGGGGCCGGAAGGTTCTCGAGTGGCGACCACGGACCGGAAGGCGCAGCGTGGGTAGGCCCCCCACAAGGTGGACTGATGACCTGGTAAATGTCGCGGGAGTCCGCTGGATGCGGGTGGCACAGGACCGGTCATTATGGCACTCTTTGGGAGATAGGCCAGCAGTGGACGTCTTTCGGCTGATATGATGATGAATCGTAAGTTGGTACTACCCGCCCTGGACTTACCAGTCGATCTTAACTTGTAGAAAGGCATCACGTAGAACCATGAGCCTTCGTTTCCGTTCGCGTCCAGGTGGACACGCATCGCGTTTTTCTCTAGCAGCGCGGGCAGTCTTTTGTTTACCTGGAAAGTTGTTCATTAAAGTACAGCGGCGGCGGAGCGCCCATACAACTCGATTCCCAACGGCTTGCTAAAAAGGGATGTTGACTCAAAATTTATTAGTATCCAAATTATTATCCAAAAGAAAGATATAAAACTAATTCCACATGTTGAAAATCCCATTAAAATATCTCAAAAAATAACGTAGCGTAACTGTTAGCATGTTTTTAATCAGAGAGAGAAAGCGCTACAAATTAGTGACGTCACTGACCTAAAGCTCCATAGTAAATGTCGATCGTTCAATATAGAAGTGCGTTTTGCGAAAAAGGGACAGAACATGCCCCCATTTAAAACTTTGAAGACATAATTATATCATTATTTATTCTTTTGAGTTACTTTTTTCGCCATTTGATTGAGAATTTGATGCATTTTCGAGAAAATTTGAAGTTATTGATTTTCTTATTTGGTGTCCACATCCCTATTTTCTGCCAGTCCAGTTCTTTTGCTACAGCTTGTGAATAATAACAAAGGAAAATTGTTTCCGGCTTCTTTAAGAATATTTTTGACGCGCCGCCACTAAAGTACAATCATAGTCATTTACGCCCTTGTCATAAAGCTTATTTTCGCGTATTTTGTCGCTGATTACGTATAGATATTTACAACGTTGACTAAACAGGAATTTAGCACTGTACAAATTCAAAAATATCGCAAGACGTGTTTTTTGAAATAGAAAATAAACGTTTCGGACGTACAACAGAAAAGTGAATAATAGATAGTACTTTACGGAGTAAAGTGAGGCACAAGTTGGATTTCTATCTGGTACACACATGTTGGTATCGTATCAAGTACAAGGCGACTTAATGTGAGGTATTTCCTGTTCTCCAGCTAATATTTCGTCTTATGTCAGATATCGGTGCGGCACTTATTATGAGGCACTTGGATTTACTATGAGGTACTTAGATTTACTGTGAGGTACTTGGATTTACTATGAGGTACTTGGACTCACTGTGATGTACTTGGACTTACTGTGAGGTACTTATTGGATTTAACATGTAGCAGCTGCACCACGCTGCCGTACTGCACGACCGTGCCCAACAACTTCTTGTTCTCCAACTCATTTTGCTTCTTTTCTATCTCTGCCGCGTGCTGCAACAGAAGATTTTTTTAAACTTCGTTATAGGTCCTCCTTTTTGGAGTGGGTTAAACCTAACTCCTTATGTGACTGATGTCCTTCTGAATTGAGACTATTTATGTCTATTTCTTCAGCACATCATGATCCAGTCATATAAGGAGTTTCACCCTGAGTGAGGGAATTGATGAAGGTGCATGCGAGCATATTATCTCTATTTCTGAGCGGAGCTGGATGATTGTGACCGGATCCGTCCACGGTACGGGCTAAAAATAGACATTCAGTAATACATTAGAAAAGTGTTACCTTATTTTATACGATAGTCGGATAAAAATTAGCTTTCTTTTAACATGGCAGTTTTAAGTATGAGTATTTTAATAAAAAAGTAGTATTTATACAATACTACTTTTTTAATAATACATCACTGTAAAACATAATGAAATCACCGGGAATGAAATATAACAAAAGCTATTATGTGTTACATTGGTGATACAAACAAACATGCAATACGCAGTCCGATTAGGATTAAGTGATAACCCCTGCACTGGAGGTCAATTTCTGTTCATCACTTCACATCGCGATGTGAATTCAATGTTTTTCGTGCTCTGTCTAACACGTCAGCTCGGCGCGCGAGGAAGCAAGCGCGCGAAAAACACTGAAATCATATTATGATCACTGTGTGTGGATAGTCTGACCTCCCAGGCTCATCAAGTTAGGGTAAATCTGCCGTCTGAAGAAGAAAAACCATAAGTGACATTTTTTGCAAAATGGACTTATTACCAGCCCTGTAATCAGGAAAAAAAATGTGATCTTTCTCTCTAGGAGATATAGTACTATATCTTTTGTAGATCACGATTTAGACAACCACAAGTGCATAATTTACAAGAAATCTAAAGTTTTTTGGCTTTATCTCGAAACTTACTTTTTGTCACTTATGGTTTTTCTCCTTGAGACGGCAGAAATGTTTTTATCCCAAATTCGATGCTAAATGCAAATTTCTATATCCATAACCAGTACATTGCAGCTTCTAAACTCCTAGTCACGGACCCATTTCACCCCGAATTAATTAATGGCTCACGATGTGTCGACACATATGTGAAGGCATAATAAATCTATGTCCTCTACAATGATCCCATTTTTAAAAAGACGTGCTTAAGCACGCATCACTTGTAATTTGTATTAATAAACCCATTTTCAACTTCATAAATCCTGAAATGAAATCCATTAACGTCCAAGTGGATGAATGAAATCATTAATATCCTGAATTAATTTATAACACCAACTCTTTTTGATTTAAAGCTCAATTTAGCGTGACACTTTATGTTTGATTTGAGTTCAGTAATGAGATTTATTAAAGAGATACTTATGAAGGTTTAGCCGGCTAAATGGGAAGGTTCGTTCAGTTATCTGTAGCGAATCGAGTCAAGTTCGGGAGTACTTTATTCTAATTTAGACCTAAAACTCTTGGTAAATAGTCGTACAATCGCATGCTAAGCAATATGGCCATGGGTTATTATGGATAGTACAGAATAGAGACCCTTCCCGTGAGATTAGAGTAGGGAATAGGGATTTTATAGATTGGTGGGAGATTACGCCTTACATTCAATTCTTGTGACGTTGTCATATCAGTTAATGAAGTGTTCGCGGTCACATCCATCCATATTAATAACTAGCTTTTGCCCGTGACTTCGTTCGCGCAAACGTCTAGGTACAGTCGCCATCAGATATGTCGGAGCGAACGAGGTGCTCACAAATATCTGAACACGACTCTATTGTCAAGGCGTTAAAGTGCATGTTCAGTTATTTTTGAGCACCCTGAAGAGTACAGATATATTTTATGGCGACTGTACTCCCTATTTTATTCCTTCGAGTGATAAATTTCGGGATCAAAAGTATTCTATGTAACCCGTTATATTTCATTAGCGATTACATGGAAATAAAGTTGACATTATTTAATTTAATATCATTGATTTAATTTAGTTTTAATTACTAGTTTGAGGATCATTACGATATACTGATATAATTCACGAGAATCGGTTGAGAATTGCGACCTGTAGACGAGAACAAACGTAAATCTGGACATGCGAAAGCATTTTTGTCGAAGCTGAAGCTTCACTCGATCAATAAACGCAATATTTCATGACAAAAACGGCAAACTTCCCCTTTTTCCATACAACGGTAGTACGAGGCCAGGCAGCCGTGACGTCACGCCTGCGTGTGAATCAGTACGGAGCGTTTTCAATGCTCGTTAGTTATTTTGTACTTTGCCTCTCATTTTCGTCTTTTGTGTTGCTCTAATGGTAATTGCTCCCATTTGATCGCCTCTAAAAACTGTTTTTTTTGCCACCATGCCTATTGCCACTAAAATAGGTTAAAAGGGAATCCTACTAAGTTGTTTACCGTGTCAAAATATGTTCATTTATCACACAAGCAACCAAAAAACTCCATTTAAATTCCCTCGTCTATTTTAAACCAGACTAACAATGAGTGAATTTTTTCGATCTCTTTGATCCGATATTTAACAGAAAAAAATAGGTGAAATAATAATAATAATATATTATGAGCCTATAAACTATTTCTATTTCGAAATAGATTAGACTCGAAAGAAAGGTGATAGAATGGGGTTAATATATTTAAAACCGGACGTGACGTGTTTAGATATCAAGAATAATATATATTTGTGGAATCAATTCAGGTGTCCTATTTTATGTGATTTAGGCGACTGGAAAAAGTGATGTTTTCGTAATTATTGAACTCATAATAATGAGTTCAATAATTAGGCTTTAACCGAAAAGAAAGATTCTGTAGTATATTAGTATTACATATGGTTTCAGAATACATACATAAAAATGATATTTAACTTAATACACTTTTTCTCAAAAATAGTATGAAATTTCTCATAACATCTCTTGATGATAGTATCCGAAACTGGCTCATCCTGGGCAGTGTCCAGGAAACGCAATCCTACTGTCCAGGAAGTAAGTATGTAAATCCCATTACATATCAGCATTACGGCTGCCACGGCGCGCGCGGGGCGGGGGCGCCGGTCACCCAAGCTAGTCCTTACCTAGGTAATGTACTGTTTCTTTATACAACAAGGGTGGAAAACAAGCTTACCGCCTGCCAGATGTTTAGTGTAAGCAGGTGCTATGAGCCTATGGACACTTGCAACCCTAGGAGAATCACAAACGCGTTGGCGACCCCTTCCTGACTTGAAGACAAGAACAACTTCATTGTGTTGACAGTATCCTACTATATTTGGAGTTTACATTTGATTTTTGCCGAAGAAATCAATAAACAATTCTACATACATAAGCTCGTCCTGTATTCCGAAAAGGGGTAGGCAGAGCACATGAAATTTTATCCCAGTGTCACCGTATAGCAATTGTAGGTTTAAACACAGAGAAAAATTTAGAATTCTACTCCCTTCATACTAAACATTTGACTAAAAGAAATGACGCGGCCTGACATCAACTATTTTCTCACCTTTCACCTCACCTCACCTGTCCCGTCGTGTTTATGTTTAATCCCTATACGACTTATTGTATTTTTCGTCTGTCAGAAAAATGTAAGTCTGTACTTACCAGAAGTATTACCTAGCAACTACCGAATTTCCAGCTCTGAATCTGGAATCTGATAGGGATTGCATCTTCCCTATCAGATTGTGTGTATATCCCTGTGAGCTGTGGGCGAAGATCGCTACTGACTGGCAGCCCTACAGTTCGCAACGCAGATGAGGCAGACCTTTGGCGATGGCGGGACGAGTTAGACTCCTCTTTAAAGGAGTGGCCAGAGGCTGCTCAGGATCGGGAGGACTGGAACTGGAGGGGGGAGGTCTTTGCCCAGCAGTGGAACACAACAGGTTTCCAATAATAAAAAAAATAATAGGGAAGACAAGAATTAACATATTTACCGCCTCATTAAAAAAAAATGAATACTCTTCTAACTAACATATATTTTGTCCCTTTCTCACAAACAAAAGTGACTGATGACAGACAAAACGAATTTTAAAAGCATTGTAGCTAAAATAGAGTTTGATAAACGTTTATAAATAAGGAATCTAATATACAATCGTTTAATATTTTGTATGGCCTCCGGAGCCGGTATTAAGTAATCAATTTCAGGCTATCAATAGAACCGATTTGACGTCATATCAATTTTTCATATAATATTAATCCCAATTACATTAAAAGCCCCATACCTGAATTTTCCAATAAGAAACCGTTTATAAAGTTTGATGTGAACCAATTTGTACGCTACAAGCGCAAGGAAAAAGGTCTAAATTTCTTTGCCTGTGAGTATAAAAGCCATACCTATAACATTATATATGTAAAAGCGCCAATTTAGCTCGGGTCCTAACTACAAACACGCTATTTTAAGAACTTCTCTTTGTGCTGTATATAATAACCCCCTAATTCATGAAAATTTACCCTCTGTTAAAAAAATGTGTCTTGTCCCTTTCTCACAAAACATAAAGGCTAACTAACTTTTGCGGAAATTTATCTAAAATAAGTTTGATGAACGTTTATGAATGAGAAGGGCTTAGAATAGCTGCGGTAAGTACCTACGGAACACTCAAAAGACTCATTATTGTTAAACTACGTTTTTATTTGTCTTTCCAAACATAGTATTTAATAAAAAAAAACTTGGTGCAGTACATAATATCAACAACCATTGTATATATGTAGAATCATAATACGGGGTTGACAGTATGAAAAATGTATGATACTAATACTCACTCTGCAACGCAGAAGAATAATAACGAAAATCTCTTACTCAATCCCTGAATAATCCAGTCTAAAGTGCACTTTACGCCATACATATAAGGTTTATAATCACTTACGTGTAATCTCTTTAGAAGGCCCGTATCGGTGTTGCTGTTTGCCGATTGCTTCGCCGTGTTCCAGAACTGCTTCTGCGCTGAGTAGCGGTTCATGGGACATATCTTAAACAGGCAATCTGAAAACAACACAGACGTTAAAGGGGTAAGGTTGAAAATTGATTGATAGCGTTGGCAATCGCAGTAAAGCAGGATGTTAAATATTAAAAAAAAACTATATTTAGGTTAAGACAACAAAATAGGAATATGTGGTGACATATTAGCCCGACACTGAACTGGGCATTAAAAAAAACATCTGGTATCTCTGCAATAGAATCAATAAACAGATGAATTGTACAATCTTTCTGAAGTCACTGTTATGAAAATAGGCACAACCTTTGTGTCTAGATGTAATTTGGAACTACAGTGTCACCCTAGTGGCGAATAAGGTCGCCTGACCTTCTCGAGCATACACAGGTTGATAGCGAGTTACATTTGGTTTTTCGCAGTTAACATCGCTATAGGTACTCGAATCCATACGCCAGTCTCTCACGCCTAGAGCCGCAAGCATCCATAGGCCTGCCGTTTTTTTTAATAGATAGAGTGATTGAAGAGGAAGGTTTATATGTATAATAACATCCATTAAATAGTGCACCCGTGCGAAGCCGGGGCGGGTCGCTAGTGTGTCACTAAAAAGAAAAGATTGATTTAGTTTACTAGTTCAGTTTAGTTCAGTATATCAACAGATCCATCTACGATATAGATTGGGTAATGATATCAGTCATTCATTCATTCATGGCGCCTGTCACTCGCGGAGCGAATGAGTAGAAAAACGATATGATTCATGAACTGGTCTGTCTGAAGTATATGAATCCGAACTGAACTAGTGAATCTAAGAGTGACACGAAGTGAAGTACTTCATTTCAATGATTTGAATCGTTCGTGAACTACTCATATCTACCCGTCACAAGCTAGAAATTTGTGAGTCCTCTGGAAATGTCCCTAGACTGCAGTTTCCTCATCAGACAAACTTCATGCTTGTTTGCTACCACGCCACATAAAATAACTATAAGATTTTAAGGGACACGGCCATTTAAATTATAATTACTATGAATAAAGGGATATTTACCCTTTTCTTTGTGGGTAGACCTCAACTAAACCTTGCAGCACATCAGTTCATCATTGACAATGGCGCTTGCAACAGTGCCGAAATATCGAGAAATCACAAATTCAAATATACATGGTAAATATCCCGATATTTATAGTAATTCTAATAAAATAAAACATACCCCGGAACTTTTTGGGCGGGTCGGTCAGGTCGCCGGCTTCCGGGCAAACGACACACCTGTCATCTACCAACCTGCAAGCACACATTCATTAGTATCTTATTAACATTCATTAGGTTTGAGTATGTACAGCATGATAATGGAATTTGAATCTTCCTGCGAAGACAAAAAGGTGAGTATTTGAGTGGGTATATTTAATAAAATTCCGTTAAGTAATATTTCAAGTACATTCTTTAACCTTGACCTGCTAAATCAATAAGCGATACATTTCGTTTATTATGATCTGATTCTTGAATTTCAATTAAGACATGATTAACTCACCCTAAAGTACTGAGGAATCCTGAGACCGTCCCCTCCGCGTAGAGGGACACAATGTCCCCCTGATGCAGGAAGCTGTCCCCCATCTTGCCTCCTTGCCCCCACCATGCAACGACACCTGCAAACAATATACATACGTATTTACTTTTCGCACTTATCTCACAATATAATGATAGATTAACGGATAATTTCACCTTTGTTATTATTATTAGAGATTGAGAGTGATATGATACAATTTGTATAAAGTTAATTGCTCACAGTAACAGCTGGTAACAGCTATCTGTTTTTAGTATAAGATGAAATGTAAATATACTTAAGACACAAGTGTAATTGGTATAACCGTTCTTGTGAATTAAATTAAATTAAATAAAAAGATGTGTTCACCTGTAATTGGGGTACATTAAGAACCTTACCTTATGTACTCTGTTGGTGACCCGTGTAATAAATAAAATGGATTGATATTATTAATAATAACTGTACACCATACTGGGTTCCCCTACGAGCTTGACATTTTTTCACATTTTATATTTCGGACGGGATCTTCTTTTAAGTAGTATATATGATATAATTTTTAAGAATCTATAGAAGCTTAGTAGTGACAACATTTCGCCAGAGGTACAAACAGACCCTTTTTGTTAACAACGTCCCTAAGGTATCATTTGCCTAACAATCGATACAATAGTTTCCTGTGTATTAAGTTGCTAGGCAAGTACGAGTATAGGGGGCACCTAGTGCAGTACTATTATCCTAATATAAACTTTGGCTACGGTGACACTTCTCATTTATCTGTTATCCTAGTACAATATACGGGAGTCCGCTGGATGCGGGTGGCGCAGGACCGGTCATTGTGGCACTCTTTGGGGGAGGCCTATGTCTAGCAGTGGACGCCTTTCCGCTGATATGATGATGATGATGATGATAGTACAATATATAAACTTAAATAGTCAAACATGACATGACAAAAATTATCATAACTTGGACACCATGATGACCTCGATAGTATTTAAATATCTTGCCACAACAATTATGCACACAAGCATTTACTTAATTTAATTTTTATTTTAATTTTTTAGTAATTAAAATATAATGTAATAGACTCACGGATCCCACAGACAAACTGTGAAAACAGTTTTGTGGGACGAGGTATTTATTGATAAGTTTTTGTAAACTGTTTTAATAAATAAATAAAATAAATAAAAAAAACTAACAGTGTCCAAGCTAAAGGTATTCAAATGATAATATTCGTGGTTAATCCCGGGTACTCAGTAGCCACGACACATTTTCATCAGGTCGATGAAGATTAGTAAACACACGGTAAATACAGCTTCCTGCTTGTACCTATTTATTAATCCAAATCCAACCAGTAATCTAATCCAGGGGTTTTACCGTATAATTATTTATTATCTTTCAGTGTTACAAAGTTGCAAGTTAAAGCTAGCAAGTCGAGCTTATTTAATGAGTTCACTTGCACTATCGATCCCGAAGCAAGTATATAATAAATAATTTCAGCCAACATCTGCCCGCGACTTCGTCTGCGTAGAACTCGTTCAACTCGATCATATCTCGATAGAATTTTTATTGCTATGATTTTATATTAGGCGCTTACCGAGTCATCGCTCTTCCATACAAACTTACGACTCCTTAAGGGATGATTTCGGGATAAAAAGTAGCCTATATCCTTCCGGGACTCAAACTATCTGTATACCAAATTTCATCTCAATCGGTTCAGAAGTTAAAGCGTGAAGAGGTAACAGACAGAGAGACAGACACGCTTTTGCATTTATAATATTAGTATGGATGGACAGTAGGTACGGATAGGCGTTTATAAAGATGCTTTAAACCAAATGTCAAGTCAAACTTTAGGCAAAATTTACCAATATTAAGTTTAATGGATTTTAATAAAACCGAGCCTAAATAGCATCTTTCACTCTTCCCAAATTCTTGTAAAATAATGTAATTCCATATCTTACCTTACACTCGTCGAGACAAATGTATAAATATGCAAATAAAGCAATCCCGTCAGACCAAAATGTCTTAAGCAACCAACAGTGACATAAACTTACGCCCCTTCTAGCTTGGACACGTGGAATTATATACAAACGTCAAGGAATTTCGACACAACGAGTACGTAGGTCAAGCTTCTTAACTAGGGACAAAGAGAAATACACTTTACGCCGTGATTTGTAGGTGTAATTTAGTGTGATAACGATGTTTAGAGACATGGACAGTGTTTAGACAAACTAGAATAACTCAATGAGCGGTGATTGTTCAGAAAATAGATTTATAGCGTTTCTTTAAACTGGGATTTAATGGATGCCGTGGGATCTGCGATTATGTAACGGTTTAGGATGTAGTTTTGGTTAGACATAATGGGCTGGGTACACCGCACTCCTAAATGTCGCCCACAGCCTAGCTTCGCGTTTATCGGACATAGCGTAGATATTTACGTCCCTCTCGCACTTACATACTTACTAATATAATAATGGTCGAATGCTATATATGCGACGTATAATTTTTTTTTTTTTATAAAAGCCCAGAATTACTTCTTGAGACAAAATCGACTCTAATGCGGATAGGTTAGAAGATTAAGACGTCTTAATCTTCGAGGTTAATTTTTTATAAAAGCCCAGAAGACTTGTTTGGACAAAATCGACTAATAATTGTATCGACTGCTTGTAGGCTGATCATAACAATGAACATAATTTTTAGTCCTAGACGAAATATAATTAATTATGAGTTTCCTCAATCAGCGCCTGCATTTAAATTTGTTATAACTCGATGGAAATGAACTTTGTTATCTTTAGTCTATCTGGATACATTATCCAGATAGACTAAAGATAACAAAGTTCATTACGTTACGGTATTTTAACCCTACGGACAAATAAAAATTTGCGAAATGAATGTACGGAATTATAATCATTGTGATTTTAAATCAGCTGGATAATAAAATTGTGACCATACAAAAATCTGTCAATAGAAAATATAGAAAATGAAACTTCGGACAAATGAAAAAAATGTAAAACGAAAAAAGGCGTTTCGTTTTCGGACTTTTAATATTCGGCATAAAAAATTTCGAATTTGCGATAGGTAACCCATTTTGCCTCTTGGCCGGTGATATGGGGGACAGGGAACGTGATAAGTGTGGTATTCCACTTATCAATGTCCAATATACATTTGATGAAACTTGGAAGGAATATCGACATTCCAAAGATTGGATGACATTAAAATATGGCTACGCATGAAAAAAACACTTGGACAAAGATATTGGATAAATGGAATGGAACTCCGCCAAAGAAATTGATGAAAGATTGGACAAAGAAATTGGATGAGTCGCATACCAGGGATGGTATTCCACTTATCCAATTTCTTTATCCAATACACATTTGATTAAAGAAATTAGATGATTTTATCAAACTTGGAAGGAACACCTACATTTGATAAAAGATTATATAGATGCCATTAAAATGAATATGGCTACGCACGAAAAAAGACCTGGACCAAGAGTTTAGATGGACGAAATGGGCCTCCGTTAAAGAAATTTGATCACACATTGGACAAAGAAATTGGATAAGTGGGTGTAAGAGCTTTGCTTACTTTTGCTGACAAGGGGGACGGGGGGTAAATAATTGTAATAAATCTGCTTACGTAATAATTGAACGGCCCCATATAACTTACTAACCTCTGCTAACTAAAATGTGTTTTGTCCCTTTCTCACACACATAAATGTCAAAGTGACAGATAAAGACAAACGAATTTTAGCAGCGATTTAACTAAAATAGGTTTGATGAACGATTATGAATGTAGGGCTAAGACATTATTAAAATAGTTCAAATACAAAGTTTATATTTTAAAAATCTCTCTCGTACTTACATAGTAAGTATCAAAGTTGCCGTGCTATAAAATAATTAACATAAAAATATAATGAACAAACACAAGCAAATCACGCACGAGGAAAAAGTGAAATAGAATGACAAAATATTGATAAGGCGGATAAGGGAGATAGTGGTTAATTATTTAGGTCAGGGTAGCCGAGTTAATGAGCTGTTAGTCACCGAGTCAAGGGGTTGATGTAAACACGGCTTGCAAGCAGCATTGTTTAAAATATACTCGTAGCGTTTTCCCGGTTGTGGCATAAGGCGCTAGGGGTCCGCTTTGACTGCTTCTCCCAAAGCTTGATGTAGGATAAAAAATAATATAAAGGGAACCGACTTCAAATAAATAACTAAACCTCTGAAAAGTAGAAAATATTGTTTACTAGCGACCCGCCCCGGCTTCGCACGGGTGCACTATTTAATGGATGTTATTATACATATAAACCTTCCTCTTTAATCACTCTATCTATTAAAAAAACCGCATCAAAATCCGTTGCGTAGATGAAGGGTTTTAAAGATTTAAGCATACATAGGGATATAGGGATTAGGGACAGAGAAAGCGACTTTTTTTTATACTATGTAGTGATATGTATGATAGTGATATGTAGGTACCCCACCGCTATCCTTATCCAGTCCCTATCCCGTCTCTGTACCTAACCCGCAATTCATACCAAAAAGTAATTAATACCTAATAACGACAAAATAATTACCTGTGTATAAATACTTAGTTTTTGAAGTCGGTGCCAAACCAACAGAAAGTTGCAGGTTCTTCGTTGTCCTAAAATTTTAACACTAAATACCTATTCCTTTTATTTTCAAGCCGGTTAAAAACATATTATTACTAAAATTCTTCACATTCTTAGTCAATCATTTATAAACCTATATATCTACTAATATCAATTAATTATTCATTTCCCTTATATAAGCGGACCAAAGAGCCTAACCTATATTGATCTCTAGAAATAATATAGTTAGTGGAGACATAATTAAGCATATCTAATCTTATCGGTACACAGGAAAGCTATTTGTCGAGATTATCAACTTATAACAAAGCTATGTATAATAGCAGAAGTTTGTGTGCCGTCTCGCCATCGTACTTTAACCCTTAAAAAAACCGGCCAAGTGCAAGTCGGACTCGCGCACCGAGGGTTCCGTATACAGATGTGTACCGGTTCCAACCCTATTAAATCAGGAAAATCTCAACATAGTGTGGCTTTGTATATGTGGTAGTTTTTCAAGGATAATTCTTTATCACGTAAACCTATTTCAGTTTTTTTTTCTTTATTTGAAAGAAGGTACTCTTTTAGCATAATGTCGTAGGAATTTATAAAATAAAAATACATGCAAAGGTGATTAAATTATAAACTTAGTATAGAAAAGTATAGAAATGATATCAATGTTATGTAATAATTTTATATTTTTTCCTTGGTAAACTTCGGAGAGAACAAAAATGACTCAACGTAAAAAAAAATTGTTTCAGAATGTGCAACCCAAGCCCTTTCGTATGACACCCCACTCGACATATTAACTAGACTTTCAAATTTTGAACCACCTATTATCTGTCATTTTTCACAGAAGTTCTATGTATGTAGGTAAGCTTTCTTTATAACTATTCCAAATTTCAAATCGATAGCATAAGTAGTTCTTGAGATATTTAGCGATGTGTCAGACAGACAGACAAAGTGAAACCATAAAGGCTCCTTTTTTACCATTTTGGTACGGAACCCTAAAAATGAACTGGGTTGCTTTCTTGCTTGTCTTTTCGAGATATTTTCTAAACAATCCAATTTGTGTCTATTTAGGATCCATTACGACCAAATAGTAGATTGTATGACAAGGGTCTAAAATGAGCCATATTACCACGAGATAATTATTTTCCCGAACAAAGTGAGGGAAAATAGTTCGAGGGACAATTCTAACTCTTTAGAGAAATGAAATCTGTTTTCTGATTGGTCGATTTTAGTAAAGCTGTATTCTGGTTTGTTAATACCCAATACCAAATATTTTTTAAAGAGTTAAATTAGTGTTTTGTGATTGGTGGATTTGATAGGTAAAGTATTATGATTGGTCTAAATTGAATGTTTTGTAAATCATACATATGTATTCATATTTTCCCTAGGGGTTAAATGTACTACTTTACCCCGCTTGACCAGTCTAATATGACACACTTTTCGAGCATAAGAAGTGAAACATACATTACGTCCGTTTATAATCCGCCATCCTCTGATATGAGTGACAGTGACTTTTCTATTATCCCGCGTTAGGGATTAGCGAAATAGGGCTCGCAGAAGAATTCTCCATTTGTCACAATCTTACGGGGATTCTTCCAGCTCATTCCAGCCGAGGCCATTTAAGCCAGAGGGGCTACCGCGAACTGAAAACGAACGAAGTTCGAATATCTCCCTCTCTGCCGCACGGATTAGCAAGTGCGACAAAGAGGGAGATATTCGAACTTCGTTCGTTTTCGTTTCCCGGTAGCCCCTCTGATTATACCGCAAACCGAAAACCAAGTATAGGTAGTTCCACAAGAGTTGAGGTGAATGATTACACACACAGCTACATGAATGAATGCTAGACGAACAGCTACACAAAGTGAATGAGTGAATGTAAATAAAAACACTTAAATATATATTTTTAATAGGTATAAATACAGTAAAAAATGAACATATCCAACCTTTATTTATACATATAACTAATTTATGTAAATAAAACTATTTCAATCGTTATTCACAAATATTTAAATAAAATAGATCTAAATATTTTATTTTCTGTTTTATTTGAATTGAATGTATTTTTAGATTCGTTGTAAATAATAATTAACTAAATAGTTTTTTTTTTTATATTTACACGTTGTTTTATTATTTTCGATCTATTTACACGAAAAAGTATAATGAATAAACATAATTATTAATAAAAAATAACATTAAAACTAACCTATTACTAAATATAAACCTAATAAAGATCCCCCAAATCGATCCCCTGTGGCAGGCTGCCCACAAGGCTGGCTACATTCCCCCGCTGGATCGCAATGCCTATCCTTTGGCAGAGGAATGAGCCAGCCCTGCGATCTGCGTTAATTTAATGAAACTTTTTGGTCTATCTTGCAATTCACTGTTGAACTTGTTATCGGTACAATAAAAGAATAGTAATTTCAAGTTCCCGCTGTTATTACATGACATGTCGTTGTGTGCGTGACCTCAACTCTGGTGGTACCGCACATATTATTTCGAGCTCCAATAGGGAGATACTTCGCTGTCGGTTAGCGGCAGGCCCTCTACGTCTTTCTCAACGTCTCCATGTAGTTCAAGTTGAAGTAACTTACCCCTCACATATCCTCACACCATCTTCAGTACAACTCCACCAGCTTCATAAGTAACTTCAGCAGATCACAAACGAAGTAGAACAAATTCAGCAGTATCTTATACCACACACGCCTCACATCTATAAGGTAGTAACTCAACACTAGGACGATCAACACCACAATGTACCATTTCTTAAGATCACTTATAACCATCTGCAATCTGTCCCTACAATCTGAGTTAGATTTTGTAACTTTTGGTATTTGTTTCAAGGTCTCTTTTTGACTGATACATTGTCAGGTCTGTGTGAGGGTACACGAGGCGTTAGGGGTACGAGGCGCACTTTGATGTTATGTGGAGGAAATAATCAAATATTTAGTTTTAATAACGGGTTGGCATTGCAGTGATACTTTTGGGAAACGGCGCGGCGGTCAAACTTTATTAGGGTTGTCTAAAATGAAAATAGATTTGTTGAATTGGCCTCGATGACTGCACATATAATTCTTTCTCTCTCTCTACTAGAAAAGAAACCCCGCTTGTAAATTTTCAGATAATACAAACTAGAGATTAGATTTTTTTAAATGAGACATGAGGTCAAAATATTAAATAAAATGGTCATCTGTCATCATCATTAATCTAATATACTTCGTAGTCACCTAACAAACGCTGTTGTGTAAAGATGCCTTATATCTTAGCCTAACCAAGGGCGTAATACCTTTTACATAGTGTTATAATTAGTTCATGTAAGGTATTCATAGGTATTGTTAGCTATTGCCATCTGAGTGACAATTCAAATCATATTCATTCCATTATATTGGACCCACCCCTGCATTACGAGTATGCCTCACAGCTTGTCACAAACACATGCCCATTTTTGTCATTAGATATCGTGACGTATTTCACAGATCATACGACATAATCTTGAATGAAAATTATCACGTGCATTGTTTCAAACCGACCTTGACACACAAACACCCTCCTTCCAGGGGAATTCGACTAAAAGACCTAATTTTCTTAGCAGGGGCGAAACGAGTTATTGATGTTTCGCGGCCATGTATAATGTGTCGTTCCTTTTCGTGAGTTAAGAGTTCTGTAAAATTCCTGTGCCTTTACCATGAGTTTACATGACGACACTCGCTAACGACTGCGTAAAAAATTGTATGGGCAGAAGTACAGCGCCTCTGGCGATTACGCAATACCAAAGCCAGCGAGTACGGTCATGCAAACTCATGGTAAAGGCACTGCTCAATTCCTGTAAAATCTGACTTGTAACTACGTAGATATTAGTGGAAATTATTGACAAAATGACTGGTAAGATATAGCATCCATGTTCCGTGTGAGTTTCAATGGCAGCAGGACATCTCCTATTTGGTCTTACAAGAAAAGTAAATCTTAAATTACAATAAAAATAGGTAAATCAGCTATTTAAACTTATGCGCACTGTAAAATAAAATAACGATTAAATAAATAAGCCCATGTTAAATAAAACACCAGTGACAGCCATGTTATTTTAACAATAGTGATTGTTGGTCATTATGCCGTATGGAATGACTACAATAGTCAATAATATCATAAGTTCATAAGGCATAATAGGGTAATTTGCCTGTAACTGGCCACTTCGCAAAAATATGCACAGAGCCAACAAATTGTTGGTATTTCTGCAATTAAATAGATAAACTTAAAATAATTGGGTTCAGAACCGACCATGTATTTTTTTAAAGGCGAGCTTCACTGAGCAAATTTGGTGGCTAGTAATTGAATGTCATTTTCTTAAGTGGCCACACAATTTTTCAGAGTATACCTATAGCATATTAAAACGAAGACTAATAACTAATACAATAAACACCAGAAATAAAAAAAATTGTAGGATTCTGAAGTTTCGAGAAACTCTATTGTATTGGTAAATAAAATTACCACAAGTATTTATATTACTATCACCATAATATCCTGTACATATATTAATGTTGATGGGTGTTTTCTTTTATCATTATTTACTATTTGCTTTGGTGAGCAATAAATAATATTCGTATCGTATTGTATTGCTGTTGTCATTGATTATATAGGCGTCTTTAACAAGAAATAAATCTCACCTCTGATATCCTGATCAGACCAATTTACGCATTATCCTACTGCACAAAGTAAATATGTTGGAATGTACACCCCTTAACCCTGTTTATCTAACCTCTTTGAAACGGTATCAAAATGTAGATAGATGTGAAACGAGGCGTTGCCCCTGGTTGTAAAATTTGCATTGTTATCTTAGGCCCGTATGAAAGAACAAGGATACATATATGAACACCTCAGATTCGGTTGAAACCGCTCAACCAATCTCACTGGAGCGCAAACTCTTAGAGTATTCCAGTGTTACAAACCACACGCGTGGTCGTACCGGAGGTTGTCCCCTGGATTTTCCCCAGGCTACTCTCCATTCTCCAACCGCGCACTCCTATCGCTTTATTGGGCCCGGACTCTAAAGCCACATTCAGGTTCAAAAAAAAATCATATGTTTTTAGTGTAATTAGTTCGACTGAACTGATTTTACATAGTAATATTAGTAATTCTCCTGAGACTATAAATATAATTTAGCGGTGGATTGGATGGGTGATTTGTGTAAGTTACCCTACTTATATTATAAATAACCATTATGTACGATTGTCCACAAACAATAAAAAACCCGTCTAAGCTATATAAGTTCACGCCTACTTGTGCCAGTTAACATCTTCCCTTCCGGAAGTGTCATTCTACTAGCGATAGTTTGTATTCGATGATACTTAAACAACGCCAAAACCGCTGCACTGATCTAGAATCTAGATTTGGCACACAGATATCTGGATTAAAACCGGCTACTTTTTTCTATGGAATCAGTTTATATGAGTAGTTTAGTTTATGTTATTGTTTCGAGTAAACATGTATCCCGTTCAGCAGTTCAGGAAGTCGCAGACTAAAGATAATCCCCCTTATTCATAAACGTCTATCAAACCTATATTAGTTAACTAGCCGAAGTTCGTTTGTCCTTATCTGTCACTTCGACACATGTGCTTGTGAGACAGTGACAACAGACATTTTAGTTAGCAAACGTTTGTTAAGTTTTATGAATAAGGGGGAATGTTATAATAGTTGGCAGCCAATTACGATATAAGCGGCTTATGACATTCTCCTAAACCTCAGCGCATTTAACACTCACCCTCATCGCCTGCCATGAAGTTGTACACCAAACGTGAAAGGCATTATTTCTAACTTTCGCCTGATAATGACATTTGCCTTCTCCATTTTTTGTGACTACCGACAGCATTTAGAATAAGAGCGTTCAACGAAATGACATATATAAAGCCGCATTTCAAAATGCCAGTGAACATCGCTTTAATAAATTTGCGGACTTTTTTATAATTTAACTCCATTATAATTTGATGTCGCTATTCCAACTTTGGTCGTTAGAAAATGAAAAAGTTAGCGAAATCGCTCGCTTAACAATAACTAAGATTCTATTCTAAGAAAAAAGTTGACTTGGATGCACTGTTTCGGTGGCAAGGGAACAATTTTTGGCACAAAGACGAGAGTTTATGTACAGTCAACTTTGAAAATAATTATACGCATTGTAGTGACAAACGTATCTGTCAAAGTGCTCCGTCATCTTAGGCAAATACAAACATATATATATATATATATATATATTATCATTTCTTTTTTATCTCCAGCCCTGTTGTATTTTGTCATATTTTGTCATACCAGTTGTTTGTAAAATAAAAGCTATTGTACATGCTCAGTATATTGTTGTGTTATTTACTTTAGGATAAGTTTCGCTCATTTTTGTAATCAAGCTGTGCATGCATGTTTTGGGTGACATTCCCAACTAGAACCTTCAAATTATCTTCTTTTTCACTTGTAATAAATGTCATCTGTTTTGCGTGCCTATTAAATAAATAAATAAAAATAAATAAACAAACATATATGCCTTTAACTGTATGTATACATTAATAATACAGGTGCGAAACGATAACTTTCGAAGCAGCCTATATGCCGCAGTGTATAACAATGCTATAGCCACTTCAATGCACTTGGCATGAATTCGCTTGTGGTTCGCTCCCTGAGCAACCCATTGTGCGGAATATTATCTACTCTAGGCCGTTAGGAACATCAAAAGGACAATTTACCGCAGTAGGCAGCAGGCACGTATTAAAAAAACATTATTTTATTTAATTCACCTATATACAAAATTTACGAAAGTACTTGGAAAACATCAAACTTTAGCCTGTTTATGTGGAGACTTAATAACAACCGTCTTTGACGATTCATAAATAGAGCCTTTACTCCGAACTTCGTATCGTGCCGTCCCTTTCACTCTCGTGTTATTCACTATATGAGTGTGAGTGACGGCACGATACGAAGTTCGGAGTAGCCCCTTAGTTCCTGATTTGGCTATCAGTAAAATACCCTATTGAAAAGAATGGAGACGGACGTATGTATATAGTCACAGGCCTCCGTTTGTAGATAACACTAGTCCTATCGGTGGCTCAATGCAGGCTGGAGATGGAGACTTTACATACGCCTTTGTATTATCCCTAATAATTGAGAATGAAAAAATAAGTAACTTTCTAAATCCAAAAGCCGGGTGAGTGTAGTCCATTACTTTCCTGGCACTTTAGCCCTAATGGCCTACATTTGGCTTGAGTGTTCTCAGCGGGACGTTTTCCTAGTTTTATTGTATTGCCACAGCCTTTACAGAATGGCTAAAGCACTTCCCGTGATTAAAAAATGCTTGTTGAGGTCCGATTTGACAAACTTAAAAAATTATTTCTTCCGACTATGTTCTCAATTCTATTTTGATATTTTTTATGGACTAATTCTATGCGTAAGTTATTACTATTATTTGACTAAGTTCTATTTTGGTATTTCACTTAACTGACGTCGAATAGCAACGAAAGTATAAAAATCCACAAACCTGACCGTGACTTTTCTGTTCCAGATAATTAAGGGCATGAGAGCATCAGGTATCTACAATTTTTAAAGTTCTTAAGTCTTTAGGAACAGGAAAAAAACAGGTACACTTAAAAATTGCGTGAACGATCCTAAAGGAGCCCCTGTTAGAAACTCAAAAGACTCACTCAACTAAAACCATCACAGTTCAATGAGCATTGCCCGTAACTAGCGATTTACCCGAATTTGTACAGGTTAAAAACAACACAGAGTTACGCCGTTTCGACCATTTTACCAAACTAGAATACGGTAGTAATCCGAGCTAAACGTTTTATAGACTGATTACATAATTTACTCCTTGATCGATGACACATTACTGCACCGCTTGTACCCTCACCGACCAAATATCTCACCAAAGCACTGTCAGCCAGCAAAAAAGCCAGCCTATACGTGGCAAATATTAAATAATACTAGCGTACCTGAGATAAACCCAATCAATAAGGGGGGCTGGTTGTCTAATCAGGCGACTGCAGGGGGAGATTGTTAAATATAACTGTTGTCCTTTCGACCGCACCATTTGCTACTTGACCTGAAACCGGCCTGTTTTACAGGGTCCCTGTTATTTTTAATTCTTTCACAGTTTATTTATTTATCGTATGTATTAATATAATTTATTTTATTATTAAGTTCGTTTTACTATTATAATGTAATCATAATCACTACATAGTATAAAACAAAGTCGATTTCTCTGTCCCTATATCCCTTTGTATGCTTAAATCTTTAAAACTACGCAACGGATTTTGATGCGGTTTTTTTTAATAGATAGAGTGATTGAAGAGGAAGGTTTATATGTATAATAACATCCATTAAATAGTGCACCCGTGCGAAGCCGGGGCGGGTCGCTAGTAATTGTATAAATGAATAAATCTGTTTATCGTATGTCAATTATTTCGAACCGTGAGATCTTCTTGAAGACAGTACGGTTGCCAGTTTTGGATGCACTTTTATTAGCACCTATAGGGTTGCGCGGTGGGTACTCCCCCTACGGGCATGGTGCAACTTCGACCCCCCTTAGTCAAGTAAGTGGGCAACTTGACTGTAAGAAGTTCTCAAGGCGTCCGAAGGCCTCCAACTTGGCTAACGACTGCGGCCATAAACAGCAGCCGGCATCAACGACTTAACGTGCCTTAAAAAGCACGGGAGCGCTCAGTTAGTAATCACTTAAAGCGGCCATCCGTCCAAGAACTGACCCCGGCCCACGTTGCTTAACCTCGAATACCGCACGCGGGCGCCGCTGGGCCACGAGCGCTCCCAGTAGTAGGTCCACAGTAAAAGGAATTCGTAAAAATAGGTACATTTGGTGAGAGACAAAGCATCTATTATTCGCCGTCTCGATTCGGTCAGCCACGCCCCCCGTGAAAGAAACACGCTTATGTCTTTCGCGCACGACAAAACGGGATGCAACACTTTTCGGGAATGGCATTTTTAGACAAATCTCGATAAATATCTGACTGTGTGCAGTTTTATTAAATTTCCTCTTGACAGAGTTTAGATGAGATAAAATACCATGGTTTTAATTTAATTGTGTCGTTTAATAATGCGTTGTTTTAGTAGGCTGAGTAAAAAAGTAAAATAAAGACTCAACTTTGGATTTTTTTTCTATCGAGCAAATTTTAAGCCATCATATTTCGGCTATAGTCAGAAACACAGCCATATAGTCAAGAATCATATATCTGAAAATCAATCCTTATTGTTTCCTCGTCTAGGCAGAACAGCGTTTCAATAAACGCGATATTTCTCGTTGCACGACCTTAAGCGGTGTTCGTTAAAATAGCGGCCATTTTTAACGTTGATCGGTCTGTAATCGTAAATAATGCAACCCGCCCTTAACGTGAGTCTTTCCTAGAGAACAACACATGTTATAGGCATAATGACTCGTGTTACAATTTATAACATAGTGTGGCTATATGGAAGGAAACCAATCAAATTATTACAATAAATAGTAAAATAGACTAATCAATAAAAATCACTAAAAGATATGGGATTAAAAAGATTCGGAAAAACGTTGTTTTTGTTTATTGGCCAAATCTAAATTGAAAGTTACCAAATGAATTCTAATGTGTCAATAAAATAGTACATTTTGATGCAAGTGCGAAATGTACGTAATTTTGCACGAGTTTCGAGTTGTTAGGCGAGGGACAAGACTCGGGACGAGTGAAAATGACACTTCCGCAACGACATCAAACGACGTTTTTTAATACAGTTGCGGAACAATATCAAAGAAACTAAAAGAAAACAGTCATTAAAATAGACAAAACAAAATGCTTATTACTTGCCATTGTGGGCTTTGCACGGTACCGTCTATATGTTGGGCGTAGTTTACATAGTTACATTTTATTTCACAACCGTAGAAATCGCACATATCAAAAAATATTATTAAAACAATACAAGTCATTACAAAACTAAATCGTGAAATCATTAATGAAAGAAGCGGGAATTAAAAAGTCTGGTTAACTTTTAATTGATCGACTTTTTTCAAGATGCCAATGTTGTCAGCATTCGGTTAAATTAAAAACTATTTTGGAAGAGGTTTTATTTTACATTTAATTAGATTTAAACAGGAAGAAACATGTATTTTTAATTTTGCGAGAAATCCAACTTTGCGCACGATATACAGATACCACTTTTTAAGCAACTGTAATAAAAACGCCAAATTTCCCTTTCTTCCATACAACAGTAGTACGAGGCCACACAGGCGTGACGTCACGCCTGCGTGTCAATCAGTATGGACCGTTTTCAGTGTTCGATAGCTATGAAGTAATTTGCCTCTCGTTTTCAAATAAATATTTCGTCTTTTGCAAATAAAAAAAATAAATAAATGAACTTTATTCTGCAAGTCGGCCGCAATAGCACTTTTACACGTTATAAACTAGTAGCGTTTCTCATGAGACCACTGCCGAGAAGAAACGCCGAAAGAAACTCGACAGTCAGCCATTTTCTCCAAAAATATGCTTATATTGCTGTGTTTGTTTTAATTGTAGTGTCATTATGCCTATTGTAGCGAGGTAAAAACATATATACATAGAATGACGTTATAATTTTTTTTTGTTTAGGTGGCAGTCAATGGTTACACGCTTAATTAATGTATCAATGGCTTTAATCCCCCCCACACTCATTCCTCTTGTGATAACAACCGGAAATTCAACCGCGCACAAACATTTTCGCACTTAAAACAACCGGAAACCGCATTAAAAATGTATATGGCCTATAATCGGTAATCACGAACAGTTCTACCTACTAGTTACACTGTGGCTGAGGTACTGACCGAACTGAGTTAAAAATTGTGGTTTCCAGTTTTCCGCGTTCGTATTCACAACAATCGACTATCATCCGACTATTCGTTTCTGGGGAACCAGAACAAATATGACTGGCCTTCTATTACGCATAATAGTTGCTATGGTGCTATGAATCTTTTCATTATGTGCACCTGTTGTGTCGGTTTAGAAAAGCACCAACGTGCTCTGCCTACCCTATTAGGGAATGGCTAGACTTTAAAGGCAAATAAAAAAAAATTTTCAACCCAAATTGAACTGCTGAATTCGTACAGCTAAAATTCGAATTGCACATCAAAACGCGGTGTGCGATTAATATATTATCTGTGTGCAAATCAGTATTTTTTGATGAGCGATTAAACATATTTCTTTGGGGATAGCAACACATGGGTGGTGAGATGAGCAGAGAATTTGTGAATAACATAGGTAACAGAAATGTTTAGGTTTCGGGGATGAATGATTGAGGCATGCTTGTTTGGATAACAATCCCACTTTGATATTTAGTTCCGCGAGTTTGCGCAGGTCTCATTAAGTATGCGAAGATGTAACGCAGACCTGCTGATTCACTGGTTACTAGTAGGAACCATAGTCATACACTAAAGGCCCGTGTGTAACTATACTTAACTATACTCTGTTTTTAGGGTTCCATTGTCCGTCTGTCTGTATGTCGAGACCCTTTACTCGGGAAGGCGTGGAGGTATCGAGTTGAAATTAAAACCATTTTACTTAATTCTACAATCCTTTGTTTATTTATCTATGGAGTACTATGATATACAATATAACTTCTATGCACGAAACAAATGAACGCGCCATACATTTTACTATGAGCAGTCGTTTATAGTAAAAAAAAAGAGTATAGAGCCTTTGATTCATAGTAGGTATAGGTTTATCCGGAAATCAAGCAAAGCTCCAGGGGGCACGTCAAAAACAGCGAGACTATTTATGTTTTATGGAATTTTGGACCGTTGGCATAACACATATACGACAATAAACACAATATCAACTAACAGAATACGTATAATAACACATGGTTTAAAATTTAAATAGTGAAAAACCGGCCAAGTGCGTGTCGGACCACGCACAATGAAGGGTTCCGTACCAAGATCTACTAGTTCAAATTTAAAATCACTATCCAATACATTGAATCTAAAAAAGTCGTATCTTCATAGGGAACTCACGACACTTACGACCTTTTGTTTGGCCAAGACAGTTTTTAAGCGAAAACTCAAAAACCGTAAAACCTATATTGTTCAAACCATAAATCGTTGAAAGTATTTACTAATGCACACCACCTCAATTTTTTTCAGAATTTTAAACTGTATAGTTTGAAAATTAGAGGGGGGGGGGGGACACTTTCTATGACTTTGACAGCTAATATCTCACCAACGGTTGACTTAAATGGACAAGTTTTTTAGAAACCTCCATATCATTATGGAGTGCCCCCCCTAATTTAATATTTTTTTGTAATTTCACATCACTTTTATGTAGCGGTTCATAGAATACACCTTCCTACCAAATTTCATAATTGTAGTGCTTATAGTCTCCGAATAAATCGGCTGTGACATACGGACGGACAGACATGACGAATCTATAAGGGTTCCGTTTTTGCCGTTTTGGC
Organism: Epiblema foenella; assembly: GCA_963556455.1. NCBI lineage: Eukaryota > Metazoa > Arthropoda > Insecta > Lepidoptera > Tortricidae > Epiblema > Epiblema foenella. Next base: position 11,860,090 of record OY747116.1, on the reverse strand, counting down.
TACGGCACCCTAAAAATACACGTGAGGTTTCGTGGGGTCGCCTAGAACCTCACCAAAGATCACCAAGAGAGTGGTGGGGTTTAAAAGTGGGTCAAAACACCTTTTTTTTTTTAATTTATTTATTACACGTGAAGTTTACATATATATATTTTTTTCTCATCTACCAAACTGTATTACAGTTTGTTGGCAGAAAACATGTATATACCCTCAATTACAATACTATGGTATCTAGCTAATATTTATGTGCTTGTTTGAAAAACAATTGTTTTTAAGAACACTAAACCTTAACTAACCTCGCGTGATTTCTAGATAAGCCCTGTGTTATTGGAGGAAAGTCTATTTACAATTACAGACCGACACAGACTCCAGGGAAATGTAACTTAACGATGCTATAAAATATTTATGGGTGGGCTAAACAGACCGCTCGCCCTATATGTTACGCCCTATATAGTTTATACTTTTACTCTAAATAAATAAATAAAATAAATAAATATTAGAGGACAATCGCCCGTGTGGTTGCCGGGTAAGAATTGCGCCACCCCATCTCTTCCCGTGGGTTTCGTAGGAGGCGAATAAGGGAAAATCGGAGGGTGGGCAGCAGCATCCTTCGATCATTACCACCATCAAACTGCGGTCGCCAACCCGCTTGCCAAGCCAATTGGGGGGCCAAGGGAAAAATAATGGCGAGCCTTGGGGGAGGCCTATGTTCAGCAGTGGACGTCTTTCGGCTGAAATGATGATGATGATGATGATGATGAGAGGACAATCTTACACAAATCGAACTAGCCCCACAGTAAGCTCAAGAAGGCTTGTGTTATGGGTACTAGACGACGATATATTTAATAGATATAAATACTTAAATACATAGAAAACATCCAAGACTCAGAAACAAATATTCATGCTCATCACACAAATATTTGCCCTGACCGGGATTCGAACCCAGGGCCGTCAGCTTAACAGGCAGGTGCACTACCCACTAGGCCAAACCGGTCGTCAATCACTCTAAACAGACATTTCTAGTGAAAACACCCATGTCTAAAAAAATATCTAATAAGTACGTGGAGTAAAGCATATAGTCTCGCACATTGAAACAAATTTAAGACTGCAACGGTGGGTTGCACCAAACCGTCTGTAATCGTAAGCGGTGTTCGTTAAAATCTGCTTGTATGGAAAGTTTGACAAGTTTCTATGGGATGACAGCTGCCGGCGCCATATTTGACGATGACCGGCCTGTGATATGTTGGTGCAACCGACCCCAAATCTAAGAGTCTTATTCTAGTATTTGGGTATATTTGATATATTTCCCCAGTCGAATCGATTTAATCAAATTCAACATTGGTTTAGAATTGCATTGCATTTAGTCATTTGGATTCTTACTCTCAGGCATAAGGTAAACGTCCCAGTGCTCGACACCTTAGTGCCCAATAGATGACACCTATTAATCACCTCTGTCATCATGACATAAGATTGAAAGTGCCCCGAATTGGGTCAGTTTCGAGCACAAGGACGTTTACCTTAAAGCTCGCTATATCTATAGTCCAGCGGTCGACAACAGGCGGCCCGCGGGAGCTTCCTTATTGACAACCGACAATGTGGTAGGCACTTTTTATTGGGGTTCCGTGCCAAAATGGTAAAAAAGGAACCCTTATGGTTTCACTTTGTCTGTCTGTCTAACACACCGCTAAATATCCCAAGAACTACTTATGCTATCGATTTGAAATTTGGAACAGTTATGAAGAAGGGTAACCTAGATGCATAGAATATGTTTTTTTAATATTTTTTATTTACTTTTTAAATACTTTGTCAAGTGGGGTGTCATATGAAAGGGCTCGAGTTGCACATTCTGAATCAATTTATTCTGAAAATTATAATATTATTACATAACACTCATATTAATGTACATTTTACAGGAAAAATATAACTATAGCCCTATCTAGTTTTTCTTTTTTTATCATCAAATATCATGTCTATACTAAGTTCGTAATTTAATCACCTTTGCATGTAATTTTGTTTTATATTCCTACGCGATTATGCTGAAAGTACCTTCTTTCGAATAAAGAAAAAAAATAGAAATCGGTTCACGTGATAAAGAATTATTCTTGAAAAACCACCATACATACTAAGTTACTCAGTCGCTCAAATTTGTAACAAAATTCGCCGATAGATGGCGCTGTACCCATGGCGTTCAATTTCTACGCCATGTCGTTGAGATTTTCCTGAATTAATAGGGTTGGATCCGGGACACATCTGTGTAGGGAATCCTCGGGGCGCGAGTCAGACTCGCACTTGGCCGGTTTTTTTAAATTACTAACACATGGGGCCCGTGTCAATTTCGTTATCTCCTATATGGCCCTTGGCTACTAAAAGGTTACCGACCCCTGATCTATACAATAAGTATTGCGTACAAAAAACTGCGTGCGTTTTAAGACTTCCGTGTAGTTTTTCTAATAATAGAAAAAAGTGCAGCATTGTGGCTGGCAAACTTGTGATTGATTGCCTAGCTAAACTACCAATGCCGTTCCTAAATAATTAATTAATTAGCGAAGTTCTAGCCTATCCTAACATAGTTCACATAACTAAGTCTAGATAACACGCCTAGCTTCAAGTCCTTGTGTTTAGTCAGGTCAGGACAGAATGTAGGTACGAGATACTAAGTGAGATGTGGGTTGTCAAAGCTACTATTAAAATTTTGAGGTTTCTGAAACAGGCCCTCGTGATGTACCTGATGTCTTTTAGATCTTCGTGCCTTATTATTATAAAGCAAATTTTCAATTACTCTTTGTTTCTCTAGCCAAAACTTTATGGCGGCAAATTCCCTTTCGCGATGAAAAAATCCAAACAACATGTTGTTATGTAATGTTTCTCAATATCAGATATCTCATCAAAGGAGGTTTGTCAGAACACGAACATTTCAAAAAACACCGTTCAGCAACAATCGGGGTGTGAACAAAAGATTCATCAAGTCTCGAGCTCTATTTTCGTCGGAACTCAACTTAGGTGTGGTCGGACATACCTACTTGTTGGGAAAACCGTTGCGATATATTTCGTAGTTTTACAAGGTTTCCGCCGTCTTCGTTGAGGCGTAGAATTAGTCACTTAAGTAAAATTTGTATTCAAATGTACACTGATCTCGAGGAAGCATCGAATACTACTCGCAATTTTGTAACAAAACGGGTGTAACAAAACCTAATAAATATGCTTCACTGTCTAAAACTTGCGGTAACAGGTCGATAGTTATTGTTATTTTTGAGTGAACAATGTCAGCATATTTTTAACGCACAAAGCCGAGTGATAAGATTAGTACCGAGCTCCCGCCATATTTCAGCTTTGGATTTACCCCGCGTCACGGTTACCTACCGTATTGTGGATTGAATCCATTGTCTACTCTAGTTTCATCCAAACAGCAAAACATGAAACCAAGCCAATAATTATAAATACCATACAGTGCTTATTTAACAAACATTTTAACTAGGTACTTAACATAAAAATATGAATTTCAGTATGATCTGGTGACTTGACGAAAGTACACAGCAGGAATACACATTAACTAATTCGATATTAACAGAAAGTACTTATTTCCTTAGATAAGATCCAATTTATAAGTACGAGCGGAATTTAATGCAATGTCGATTAAAAATATAGAAGACGATGCAATAGAGGTAGAGGTCAATACTTAGCAGTAAATTATTGAAAAAAAAAAAACCGGCCAAGTGCGTGTCGGACCACACTTTCTGTGACTTTGACGCTAATATCATATCTCACCAACGGTTGACTTAAATGGACAAGTTTTTTAGAAACCTCCATATCATTTTTAAAGGCCTATCCATCGATACCCCACACGACTATGTGCGTTGAAATTTTTTTTTCATCCACCGGTTTCGGCCCCCCCTAATTTTATTTTTCTTTGTAATTTCACATCACGTTTATGTAGCGGTTCATAGAATACACCTTCCTACCAAATTTCATGATTGTAGCGCTTACAGTCTCCGAGTAAATCGGCTGACATACGGACGGACGGACGGACGGACAGACATGACGAATCTATAAGGGTTCCGTTTTTGCCATTTTGGCTACGGAACCCTAACAAGAAAATATTAAATTGTAGTGTTTGCATACCGCAAAGATAAACTTTCGATACAAAACTTAACGAACGCCACTCGTTCAGGGGTTTAACAACGTACAAACTTAAGAGTTTGAAACGACTCGGGAAAAGTTTTCTTTGATAGATTTTATTTTACAAAGATGACGAGAGCGTACAATTTGGAACCTTAAATATTTGGGAGTGGTCCATATTACATTTTTTACTGACAGTAGACTTATTATAGAGTTTTGAACTCTATAATAAGTCTACTATCAATCCCCAATTTAAACTTCTTCAGGAGTTTTTCTCCGTAATTCGCTTTCTTAATATAACATCTTTCGGGTATGATGTCCTAATTCCAGAAATAAGTTCCAAGAAAGGATTCCATGATGACACTTCCTAAGAATAATATTTACGAACCAAATATGACGAAATATTACGTAGCCATATATAAGGCTTATGGACATACATATAACTAGCACAATACATATCTCATGGGTCGTGGGTTTGTAAGTTCGAGTAGGTACTTCCACTGCTGACACACACATACATACATCAACAGATCATCAACAATACAGACGTGTATTCCCAAAAGGGGTAGGCAGAGCACATGAAATTTAATTCCAGTGCCACATTTAGCAGTTGTAAGTTTAAAGATAGAGAACGTGATATTGCAGTGATAGGTTGCTAGCCCATCTCCCACAACACACTACAACCCGGTTCCTATAGTCGACTCTTGCGACACCCATGGGAAGAAAGGGGGAAGTGCTATTCTCTAACTTGGCCAGGGTTCGAAAGGATAATTATCAATGATAATTATCTTGATAATTATCAAGATAATTATAGTGATTTTTATGCTTTGATAATTATCGATTTGATAATAACCTATAATTGTAAATTCGGCATGAATCTTAAAAAATACGTGCGTGAATTCGAACGTTAATAATTGCGCTCTGTATGTGTTTTAATGATGTTGTAATGATTAATTTATTGTTGTTGTTGATATATATTTTTTTCTAATATTTATACTACCCTACCCATAAGAGGGATAATTATCAAAGACCATAATTATCTTGATAATTTCGCACCACACGGGGGACGGGGGTACAGCTGACAGTACATGATAAACTCTAGTACACGACTCCTGCCGTATTTCGCGTCGATACATACCCAAAAGTACCTATACAATCATACTCGGGCTGGGTCAAACGAGCAAAAGCTTTGATAATGGTCTAGCGTCTGGCGCTATCGGAGTTTCCTGAAACCATCCATCTCCGTCGACCACTTTACGTCAATGGAGCGCCGATTTGGCAGGCTTTATAGAAAACTATATTAGACGGTCTTTCAGTGTTTAATGGTGTTTAAGGAATACAAACCTTAATATAAAAGGAAGGTTATAAGAACAACACAGGAAAACAGACACCTTTATTGAACTAGTGGCTCTGTGAGCCGTAGACCTCGATTAATTGTTGCCTTTTGTAATTTTTATTGGAAAATGTCCAAAAAGTGACTCGACAAAAAAATGCTATATAATTGTCAAACCTGCTCACAAAATTGCACGAAAATCCGCCCGCAGAAACATACGAAATCATTGAAAAAAAAAATATTTTTCAAAATATCAAAATAAGTGACTACAAAAAAATCTATATAATTACCGAACATGCTCACAAAATTTCACGAGAATTGATTGAGAAATGCGACCTGTAGAGAATAACAAACGGAAATCCGTCGTTCGGGCATCGCACGGTTTTTGTCGAAGCTGAAGCAGAGACCTTCGTTTCACTTGGTCAATCAAGGAATCCTTGTGTCAGCTGGAGACAAATGCAGGCCCCTCATTCTCAACACAGCGAATAGGGAGCTCGGGAGTTCTGGCGACCTTCCTCATCACCACAACATCACATACTACTACACACCTTCCCAACAACTGAACGCCCTGACGCCCGGTCAGTATCGTAGGATGTGCATTGACAGTGATGAAGCGGGCTTCAGTATCGTAGGATGTGCATTGACAGTGACAATTTGGTGAGAATCTCACTGGAACTCTCGTAAAATCATGCTTTGATTGATACACATCTCTCGACAAATTCTACCGTGACGTAGTTTTCAAATGACCCTTAACCTTCCGTAAGGGGCTACGTGCACCGAATAATGAACGTGACAACTGTCTTTCGACACATTTCGACGGAGAAATGTGGTGTGACCGGGAATTTACAGAATTTAGATACTTTTAGGCTCGGTTTTATAAAGATCCGTTAGACCTTATGTCGGTTTGTTATGTCAAAAAATGTACTGAGTTACTGATTTGATCTGACATTTGGTCTAACGGATCTTTATAAAACCCGGCCTTAGCATCCAATTCAGGTAGGTATGCAAGTGAAATATCGAGATCCAAAGCGACATAGTCCATATGAATTCCCGCTAATTTCACATTTAAATATTTAGCAATTCGAAGTGTAATCGAGAACAATATGGGCGGTCGCTTTAGTTACCAGGTAATATTTAAACAGGGTGTTGAATGTTGATATATTTGGGTCAATCAACTTTTTCTTGTTGTTATTTTGTCCCGTCAGCGAGGAGACATCAGTATCCGAGTTTCTTAGAAAAATGTTTATAATATGGACTTCAAGCATGCTCAAGAGATGACCCATGTCCAGATGTATTTAAGCTCATCGCTAAAACACATGTTTGATAGATTTAAACCCTATAAAATCACAGTTTTAAAGAGTGACTCAGGAGACGTAACCATGGTAACGAGCAACAAAGAATAGTTGATTCACTCATTTGAAGGGCCTCGAGTAAATTAAATGGCGGCCCGGCGAGATTAAATTAGGCGAGTTTCAAGTCGGACCTAATTGTACACCTCGTTTCGTTTAATCAACTCAGAGAACGAGACTTTAAATTAAAACCGATTTGTTTTTGAATTTAATTCTTACTAATTATTATTACGCGTATTAAGATGAACTACATTATACATGTAATCTATAGCATATAGACAAAAACAAGAATATCCCAAACAATCCCAAACTATCATTCCTCAAAAGTAATACGAAATTCCGGGGCCGACGTTGATACAGGACTTTCAATATAAAGGGTTGTTTAACCGTGTATTTATATTATACTAGCGGCCGCCCGCGACTTCGTCCGCATAGATTTTAGATGGTAACAAAGACACAAATGAGGTTTATTTGACTCTGTCAGTTGTCCGATGCTATTAATCTTTTGTGAAAAATTATTCAAAAGTAAAATAAATGTCCGCTATCTTGGATTTGAAAATGGATGTCATTTTCATAATCGGCACCCCGAGGAACCTCGAAGATGACACCCATATCGATTTTTAAGAAAAGTAATTGTCCCCCATTTTCGATTTGCAAATGCATGTCATTTTCGTAATCGGCACCCCGAGGAACCTCGAAGATGACACCTATATCGATTTTTACTAAAAAGTAAAGATTTGCTCCCCGCACAAACTTGGAACCCCCTTTTTACCCCATTAGGGGAACAATTTAGAAAAACGCTTAAACATGTTTTGTTGTATTTAAACAGAGAGTCTGTATACGAAGTTTTAATTTCGCGTTTCAAAACAGATTTGCTCCCCGTACAAACTTGGAACCCCCTTTTCACCCTTTAGGGGAGCAATTTCAAAAAACCCTGATTGCGTTTTGTTGTATTTAGACAGAGAGTCTATATACGAAGTTTTAAATTTCTCACTTCAAAAAATATTTGCTCCCCGTACAAACTTGGAACCCCCTTTTGTCAGTCAGGACTTCTTTTATATATATAGATAGATGGTACAGAACCCTTCGTGCATGAGTCCAACTGGCATTTGGCCGGTTTTTTATATACAACGACAGTGGCATACAAAGTCAGCCTATGGACACTTGTGACTCCAGAAGACTCACAATTACGTTCATAATCAGAGTCATTACACTAAGTGTACACTCAGTCAAGAAAGTGGTCTACCATTTATGAGCCTTATTTTAGAGATCATCCTCCTCTTTCCTCTTTTCCCATTAATTTTCCCTCATTCATTGTAGAACATAGTCGAAAAGTCGGTAGAGCTCACTGTATAAGTAGATACCGTAGCCTATGGACGCTTGCGACTCCAGTAGAACAGGGACCGATACCGGTATTTTTAAAAAACCCTGAATTAGCCCAATATTTGGGATTATTTTTTGCTCTTTACGTAGGGCTGAATCATGTATTTAGGTAACAACGTCGTATTATTAGATTGTTCCATTAAAAACGAAATAATGAACCGGTGACCGTAATAATACCGGTATTTTTCTATGGAGAAAATACCGGTATCCGATCCCTGCAGTAGAATCATAAACACGTTCATAATCAGAATGAGTTAATCACAGTACGTATCCGCCTCAATATCAGTACTCTAGTGTACGCGCAGCGTGTGAAATCCCCGTATTGTCTAAACAGTACCATCTATCACAGCCAAAATGGCGCGCATCAGTCAGAAAACGTCGGTAGTTACCACCTTTGGTGTATAGAACTCAGGAGTATTAATAGTCGGTTTGTTTAAATGCTAACTAGACATCTGCGCGACTTGTTTTAGCAGAATTTTAAAAAGGTTATCGATTATGTTTAGTTTTTCAAGTCACTTCAAAAGTTCTCAATTTCACTGTAGGCATAATATCACTGTAAGTAGGTAGGTATTATGACTTGGCAAAATTTACTAGGTATAGGTATTGTGATTTCTTTCTGCCGTTATTTGCCTAGGTATAAATCTTATGTCTTTGCACACAAGCTTAGGACCGGCCTGATGGAGACACCGTAGCCTATGGACGCTTGTGATCATTTCGTGGAGAATACTTGCGAGTTAGCTTTCGGGGGAAACTTGGGTTATGGATGTTCTACTAACTAAAAACTAAGTCGGCCGCCATCTTGGCTGTCAGAGGACTCTGGTAGAGCTCTCTTCGCGCCTGCCCGCGGGGACTCGTTCTGGCCTTCTCTGAGGTACCTCTTGCCAAGGGCTGTGACCCCCTGCCACTGGCGACCCCACTGATATATATTCTAAGGCAGCTTTTGAAGACTGGCCAATATTATATAATAATCGGAACAACCTTGCACCAAAATACTAAATTGCAACAAATATGCTAGACTTACAATAAACCTTATAACACAAAAGATACGGTCCACAAATGGTAATTGCTCTTCATTGGTACCATTCAATTAATTAGTATGGTCAGAGCATCGGCACTTAGATCAATTAAGATCATGCTTCAGCAATTGTATACTAAAGTACTGATAATTGAATGTTTAGGCATTTCGTTTATTCGTGTTTTTATAGTTATTAAAGCAGATTGGCTGTTAAAAGGGAGTTGTATGTTGAGACTGCTCGAGAATGGACTTTAAGTTTTGAAGAGCAAGATTTTCTTTTATAAGTACTGAAACAGAAATATTGGTATAGATAGATTGTGATGTTCTAAAACAATAGATGAATTTGTTCTAGAAGGAAATAATCTGTAAGTATAGCAATCTGAATAGTTTTGGCTGGCAGGTAGCCCTTAACCAAGCCCTGTTATGTTAAAAAATCGTTTAAATCAATAAAAACAATCCATAACAGATTTTATTCATGAGCCAAGTACACCTTCACTCCCGACCTTTTTAGTGGTTTTTGGCGTGGTGGGCACGACGACACACGACCGCTTTATAGGTTCTTGGCGTTCAAAGGGTTACCCCCTTGAACGCTTTCATATTTGAATGAAGTAATCACTCACACGCCAAGCCCTGCTACGTTAAAAATCGTTTAAATCAATAAAAACATAAAAACAATCCATAACAGATTTTATTCATGATCCAAGTACACCTTCACTCCGACCTTTTTAGTGGTTTTTGGCGTGGTGGGCACGACAACACACGACCACTTTATAGGTTCTTGGCGTTCAAAGGGTTAAACCTTTTTTAATCTAATCTTTAATGTTCTTAAGACCTCATAGTACAAAACGTGGACTTAATGCCATTCATCTCTACCATCCTTATGGCAAAATAGATAGCATGTGGGTGGTGTAACTATTTTAATCCACCTTTACTATGACCAAACGTCAATTGAGAAGAAATTGGATTTTTTTATAGATTGAATACAATGATTGTAGGTTTTCAACACAAAACCTAAACTACAATAAAATGCATATGTGCTACAAACTTACAGTCTGAAACTTTATCTCTTTACAATATTGATATATTTGTCAATGCCATAAATTAATATTTTATTTTGTAAACTAGAAATTCTACAATAGTGATGTCATCATCAACAGTATTTTACAGTAAGAGATGAACTTAGCAGTGTTTGTAAAAGTAAAATGCATAAACATGGATCCTAAAGTAACAGCAATTCAACCTCTAAAGGCACCGCCACGTTGAGCGCGCGGTAGCTGGGCGGGCGCAGTTTGAGCGCGGGCCTGAGGAGCTACTCCGAACATCGAAATCCGAACTTCGTGTCGCGCCGTCCCTTTCACTCATATAGTGTATAATACGAGAGTGATAGGGACGGCACGATACGAAGTTCGGAATTCGAAGTTCGGAGTACAGGCCCTGGGATGCTACCGCAAACGGCATTCGAGATTTTCCTTCTCTGTCGCACTTGCAAGTTTGCACATAAGCGCGGCAAAGAGGGAAAACTTCGTTTGTGGTACGCGGTAGCACTCCCGCACTGATCTGAATGCACGGAAAATTATGAGATATGCGCTCGAACGCCGCGGGAGCCGCGCTTCGCCGGTGTGACATAGGTCATAGCGTTCCGTGCATTCAAAACACTGCTCGCCGCTACCGCGCTCAGTGTGGCGGAACCTTGATTCTTAAATTAATACTGTATTTAATTTGTTCCCGTGCATATTATCTGGTTGGTAACAGTGGTTTACATACTATTAATGTATTATTCATGAAATTGCACAGAACCAAGCAAAGAGCAATGCTCTTGTTGGAGGCCAATATTCATTTTGGATCATCATGTTACCTAATGTAAACTAGTGGCTCTGTGAGCTGTAGACCTCGTGAGTGAGTTTTTTTATTATTTCCAAAATCTGACATTATAAAAAAGATCAATTATGAATATCGAACCTGCTAACAAAATTTCACGAGAAGCGGTTGAGAAATGCGACCTGCACAGGAGAACAAACCGAAATTCGCCCGCAGAAACTTACAAAATTATTGATAAAAAATCTGTTTTTGGAAATTTCCAAAAACCGTCACAACAAAAAAATTCTTTATAACTATCGAACCTGCTCACGAAATTTCACAAGAACCGGTTGAGAATTGCGACCTGTAGACGAGAACAAACGGAAATCCGGACATATGAAGACATTTTTGTCGAAGCTGAAGCAGAGACCTTCGTTTCACTCGGTCAATAAGTTAATCTACTTTTTTAAAACACAATGTTTAAAAATCAAAAGGTGCAATTGATACTAATGTAACTGTCGGTTTGTTTATTTGCATTATCATTCCTAACAGATCTAAATTTAGATTTGCAAAGTCACTATCGCACACATGATCATCAATAAAAGCAATTGGTTGCAGCCGTCAATGAATATGTCTGGGAAGATATCATCCTCATTATCAAATTTAAATTACTTGTTCAGGGATCTACTGGTGGTATACTATAAGATGGATGTTTGTACAGAAATGTGATTTATATGTATCATATTATAATCATTATATCACTAAATTAAGCAAATGTTTATCAGTTGTTGTCATCATCATTGCAGCATTTTACCCAGAGGGAAAATTATAAATTAGACTGACAAATGACATTAAAAAAAAACAAGTGCAGTGATATACACGCATCAGCTTGTAGCTGCTAGTTTATAATAATAATAATAAATAAATAATAATCAATTAATCAGGGTCTATTCCAGTGCCTCCGTTAACACATTCCGGCCATTAACGAATTCATATAATTTTTGTATGGTTAATTTAATTGCCTTCCCGGCACACAATGTGTTAAGATACCATGGATGTTGTGTGGGTTGTAATAGAAGGTAATGATGACAATATACATGTACACAATTGACAATGACAATTTTATAAAGGGTCGGCAACGCGTACTCTTTGGAGTTGCGGGTGTCTATAGGCTGCGGTGGCCGCTTACCATCAGGTGGACCGTAAGCTTGTTTGCCACCGGTGTTGTATAAAAAAAAAGTATACTACTGGAACAAGTATTGTACGATTATGGGTGAGTTGCACCAGCTTACGATTAAGACTGATCAACATTAACCCATCCTCGACCAGTAAAAAAATAAACAATAGCATTCTTTTGTCATGTGCCCGGAGATCTCCGGGATAGGGTATGTAGTGAATGGCTTAAATACTGCACCAGCAGCTGTCATCCTATAGAAACTTATCAAACAATCTATATGATCAGATTTCAATGAGCACCATTTACGATTACAGATGGTTTGGTGACTTATTATTCTTATTATATACATGAATACTTGGACGTGTCATTTTTGGACAATTAAGTAACAATAGCATGTACCCACAGAATTGTAGTCTAGTCATTGCAAGTTTATTACCAAGACTACAACTTGATTAAATAAATTGCATCTATAGCTTTTATTTATAACAACCAATGACAAGTGCTATTTGCCATAACTAGGACTGTCTAAAGTTAAACAGTATGAAACCTAAACTTTATTCTAAACTAATATGTGACATGTCCTGTAATTAGTAATCTAATGTAATAATAATCCGCTCTATTTACCTACTAACCTAATTTGACATTGTAATAATTATAAATATTATAATATATATTATGAAATTGCCTTGCCCTTGCAGAGTTCATGTTTCTGGGCATACCTTCACTATAACACCTTGTAAACAAGATGATTTGGCAATAAATAATTTGAATAGAATATGAAATGAATTGAATTGAAAAAGGCAGTATTTAACCTCACTAGTTTACTACATATATTTCAAGGTTGTATTGAGTTACACATTTATACTTAGTATCAAAATAAATATTTGCAAATTCTTAAAAGGGACATGAAATCATTTTAAGTAAGTATAAATAAACGAGATTAAATAAAAATAACATTTTCCAGATTATAAATCTGCGAAAGAGTCCGCTAGGTCAACAAATATTACGTTATCTCGACACTTTAAACAAACCCAATGTCATGTTACTGTAACTAAATATTTAACTTCTCAACTAAATTAATAAGTTGAATGTTAATTCTAATTAACTGTCGCCGAAGCAGATTCTAATCGGAATTCAACAAGTGAATTTCTTAAAAAAACATAATAAGACCGGTAGGAAGAAGAACAAGTCAGAAGTAATATGAGCTCGATCATAGCAGGAAAGTTGCAATTGAAATAATGAATTTGGTCTAAACCCCTTCGGCGTGAGGCTGAATAGGTTATTCTCTGGGAAAAGTTAGCAATCCTGTAGGTACCTAAGAAGCATACAGTTTTAACAATAAAAACACCTTTTTCAGAACCACCACCTGACATCTAACAAATAAAATATATAAACAGAGGCTTACCCTTATCATACACCTCTCGCACACACTAGATGATAACACATAATCACTAGAACGACAGTTCGTGATAACTAAAGGATTTAAAGCGTTAATCCGAGAAAAAACATGTAAACTTTAATTTCGAAAATAAGACAGTCGTCGACAGCACCGACGGCGCGCTACCTACTGCGTAGTGTTGCCACGCTACTGTGTTCTATCGTCCGTGAACCGAGCCCACCATTACCCGGAAAAAAAAACTATTGAAAGTTAATGTTTCCATTGTTCAACAACAGTTTAATAAATAAATGTTCTGAACACCAAACAGTATTAAATTACAACACATGCTTCGAGAATGTATCAACCACCTGTTAAAAACATCTCGTTCGAGTAAATTATTTTGAAGTTTAGCCTTCCATGAGCGAAGCTTTTCACCGTAGTTGTTTCGAATAGGCTACCCTCAAATCAACCACGAACAGCAAATAAGACTAAAATTGGAGAATCTTCGTCACTTCCATTTTTGCATCAACAATGCAGCGGCAGCTATTCCACATACATCTTCTGTGGCTTTTTCCTTATACTTTTCTAATTTGTGTTTTATTCTCTTTGTCAACTTCATGTACATTTTATCTAGAATGCAATCACACTTGCCTTTTGATTTGCATTTTTTGGATTGGAGCGGAAAGGTAATTTTTTTCATTTTTAAAGGATTTTTTTATAAATTTTATATATATTTTCTATTTTACAATTTTAAAAGTGCCAGATTGACACTGATTCAAATATCGGCCGTTATTTTTTTTCTTTTAGATTCATGCCAAGCTAAAGAGGCCGTTTGAAAATCAATATAAGCCGCACTACACCGTCCAGCTTCCTACCCTACAGACAGCCGGGTGAGTCCCTACACACGCTGAAAAGGCAACTGTAATAGGTATGTTGACACCAAACAAGATCAATAAGTTCGAATTTTCTCGAAAAAGGATAAAATTCTTAATCAAATGGCGAAAAAAGTAACTCGAAAGAATAAATAATCACATAATTATAAGTTTTCAAAGTTTTAAGAGGGAATACTCTGTCCTTTTTCCGCAAAACGCACTTTTGTATCGGAACGATTGTCATTTACTAGGACGCTCGTGGTCAATGACGTCACTGATCTGTCGCGTTTTTTCGATTTGAATATGTTTTTTACCATCTAGCATATTTTTTGCCTTGTTTTTTTGCAGTAGTCTTATGGAGTAGATACTTTTTGACTAATTTTGAGTCATCATCCCTATTCCGTCTCATTTCACTCACAACCGCGTCCCTGTGTGCAGACAAAAGCCACAATATACCAACATATACTTTTTTATACTGGAGACGAGTTTAATACGCTATTGGGCTTCCAATGCAGGCCATACACGATACACGATGAAGCCCGCCACCAAGCCTGCCGGATTCTTGAAGCCGCGTCCGGTAAACTTGACCGTGTCATGTGTAGGCACGTGTAGGTATCAGTTTGCATGACAAATGTGCTGGAAGCAACCTTACGTTAACGGAAAGCTAGATTACGACTTCGAAATGACTGTATTCAGCTGTGCCGACAACCAGACTCTACTATTATCCTATTGTATCTTGATAGTCTTATACCCTTTAAAAGTGAACATTTGAAGTATACCATCGGGTTCGGTGGCATACTCGCCAACTGAGCTTTCATGAATCCCACTCGTAGCAAGCTCGTAGGAACGATTTTTTGAATCAGTTTACCCTTATGCCGGCTGTACACATTGGTTTAAGGTAGCTGGGCCAACGTGTAAGAGCTACGTAGTAAGCTGGTAGGTAGTTTTACCGGTAGATCGTTATGCTTGGTACTGCTGGGCGAACATGCGAGCCCAACACCTTGGCCCATTACAGGAGGCATTATAAATATTATACCATTTGTACAATTATGTGTTTTGTGCAATAAAATTTAAATAAAGGCTCACAGCGCTATCTACCGCGAAGACTGTACAAGCCATACTAATGGGATGTGCCCGAAATAAAGGAGCCCGCCGCATTACGGCTGTTCCAGATTTTCCAGATGCTACTTTAGTTAGACAATCTGGTTCATCGTTGCTTAAAAGCTTTTAAGGATTTTGGTTTCTCTGATCGTTTCTTATATTGTCTTTTACATAGGGACCAAAACATTTCAATACTGCGAGCTTAGGGTACATTTGGAGTGTTCTTTTCTTTACGTACAAAGTCGATCCCTTTACACTTTTGAGCATCGAGTAACTTCAGAAGCGTAGTGACACGTTGCCATGTCCGGTCAAAAGATATCCTTATCTCTGGAATGATGCTTGTCTATGAAAGGTATCAACCGTTTAATAATGCATTCATTCTGATACACTTGCGTTTGACAAAATGTATGGCTGGGATAGGCTGTGAGACATTACCAAATTCGTCTATAGTTTGCCATACACACACACACTACTACATATTTCATGAAAAATTGGCTTTTGGTACAATTTTTTGATCGTAGGTCACATCGTTACCACTGGTTGAATGGAAATACTGTTTTCCAGGAACATCGTTGGGATCGGCCGGAAAATAAGTTTAGCACCAACGTCTCAAATTACACTGAGAATCGTTAGTAACAATGTGCTACCCCATACTAGGTTAGGATTTAGGGTGGGTTGCACTAAACCGTCTGTAATCGTAAGCGGTGTTCGTTAAAATTTGATTGTATGACAAGTTTGACAAGTTTCTATGGGATGACAGCTGCCGGCGCCATATTTGACGATGACCGGCCTGTGATCGTGGGCGAATATTCAGCGTTTTTACGGCGGTTATTTTTCGTCATTATCGTTTCATTCAATATTGTAAAAGGAGACGATGATCAGAGTAAACTTTTGTTAAAAGCGTAAACCAATATCGGGCCCGAGTCTTATTTGTTCAATTATTTCGCCGGTTTATCCCAACTTTGGGTAGTTAATCTTGAGTCGGCAATGACTTTAGAAACGAGCGTTTCAAACGCTCGGAGAATCGCCCTCGTATGTTGGTGCAACCGACCCTTACTGTTTTAATTAATCAAAGACAAGTTTCAAAAAGAAAATTTTAATATTAAACATTAAAGTTTCAGTGGAGATATTGCTATTTTAATAAATCTTATACATTACAATTGCAATAAGTAGATACGATATTATTTCAAAATATTGTATTTTAGGGCACTATTTTAGAACATTGGTATCTTTGGAAGATTTTTTATATAATTTTAGACTATATTGACAAGGCAAGACAGCTTACTACAAGAGGCACATTTATTATTGCATTCTCTTAAAAAACTAACCCTTCATTGATTATTTTTAAATATACACATTGTCAAGTATAGAAGACAAAAGTTACAGGGTCCAACTTAATACTAGATATCCCAAACTCGGTGGTCCCGCGTATTTTTAAATATATTTTCTAATTCCATTCTTTGTAGAATCTATAAACTACGATAATATTCGAACAACAATTTGTAACTATAGTACCTCAGTACAGTCGATATTATAAAACTACGCCTAAATAATAAAAAATATAAATTATTGAATTGATTGGAAAAATTACACTAAAAGTCTATAACTCAAAAGACAAATGACTACGAGTAACTTAACTATAAAAATTGATTTTAGCGCATTAAGGTGTATATTACATTGTATATTGTCACAAATATGTTAAAATAGCTGTAAAGGGATTTAACAATAACTGAACATCATCTACAATGTCTTAAAAAACAAATTATAACTAACAATGCATTAAAACATGCAACAGGTTGCATCTCAAAACTCAAAACTAAGAGCTACATTATTTACACATTCATTCATTCATTCGAGATTATGTTTCTAGATTCAGTATATAATTATGGACATAATAAAGCTAAGTATGTGTAACTAAAGTATTCACTTGAGCAAAGGTGACTGAACTACAAAACACTTAGAACATTCTAAAAGTTATACAAAAGTTAAATTATAATACTAATACAAAATACAAATATTGATGTACACAGAGAAATGACAATTTACTTTTTGGAAGTTAAGCAGAGATGGCACAATCATAAGTACCTTTATAACACAATCATGAAGAAAGGTAAATAGATTGCTTTGAAGTGTCATCAAAATACAGCCAAGTACGCCATCAAATGTACAGTCGCTATCAATAATATCTAAAAATGCACTTTGACGCCTTGATAATAGTCGTGTTGAGATATTTGCGAACACCTTGTTCGCTCCTATATATCTGAGGGCGACTGTATGTATAACGCCGGTTTGAAACTTATTTAATATATCGTGATGCGGCTGTTGATATACGGTTTATTTCATTTCATTTAGTACAGTTAGGTTCATAATCATCTGAAGTAATCTGACGTCACTTCTCATACTGTCTGGCGTCAGAATGCAACCAAAGAGCATCACGGCAGATAAGTATGAATCTTAAGAGTAATTTCAAGCATATGGAGTTCATCTCTTACAAGTATGTAACTGAGTCACTCATCTTTTCGTCATTTGTTCATGTGACAAAGGACAAGATTTCTTGTAGGACTATTTTGCGTCATTTAATGTTACCGATATAACTAATATTTATCAGTCTAGAAGTTTCTACAGAACTATTCACCGCTATTTGTATAAAATTCGCGTTGTCACATACACCTGACAGAGGCGGACAAGAAAATGAAATGAACAATTTCATGAAAATTGGTAATATACAGTTCTTAGCATGACAACAAATTATATTTAAGGCACGGAATAGTACAAGTAAATTTGGACGGTATTAACATACAAATAGGCTGCAATATAGCATGCATTAGATTTCCACCCATTGGCAAAAACCACAACCATAAATTTAGACTTCGCTACATTATACAGGTATTAAAGCTATAATTTCATTACTGACTAAGGCTGCTTATGTACAGACGATAATGCACAACCGCACTAACATACTTTTATAGAAATAAATCATTTGTATACAAATTGGTCATATTCTTCTTACATGGATATTTCCAACGCAAAATAGAAAAATTGGTTTACTTGTTACTAATGTATATTCATTATTAATGCATTTATATTGATAATTTCACTGAAATACATATGTATAGAAATACAGACAGTTTCACTGTATACTACTCATGAGCCGGAACGGCCTACGAAACCTAAGGAAATACAGAAGTAGTTTACATGGCGACCCTGCTAGCAACACTGGATTGGGACGACTATAGGATATTTTCATATATGTCCCGACCCTATCGTCATGTGATTGGAATGCTGGGCCTCAAAGATGACGGATGACTCGAAAACCCATGTTACAGAGATAAGAATATTGAGATGGCGTGGTATGGGTTTGAGCATGTAATAAGGAGGAATGGAAGCCATGTAACAAGAAAAGTATTAGATTAAAGAAAAGATGGATGGATTGCGTGAGAGATGATATGAAAAAGAAGGATGTGAATGAAGGATGACGAGTGACAGAAATGTATGAAAGAAAAAGTCCTGTAACGGATGGTTATGAAAGGGAAAAAACGGAACTTTAAGTCAGACATATGTTTCGTAACAAATCAATATGTTAGTCGTGACTTAAATATAACTTCAGTAACCCGCCTATTCAAATGCAACTCCCAACTTAAGAAGATCGTTAATGACGCAAGACAAAGAAAGGATTGTAGCGACGACACAGTAAGTAAGAAGCAAGTCACTGGCGTGAATCTGTATTGGAGCAACTGGGTTATATATGAAGTCGATTTTTGTGCTGGTCCAAATTTTATAAAACTATTATTCGATTTTGAATCTTCTGGCACACAAAATTAAGTCGCTTTTTGTATAGATCACTTTTATCTTAGTCAATTCAAATAATCAATAATACATATTTAGGTCTTCCCTGTACTATATCTGCAAAGGCGGCGTTGACGTGGGCCACCGCCCACGGTCTCGCGCCTCATTTTTCAACTGTTTTTTAATTTATAACATTGCTTCTTGGGCCACAAGAGCTCCGCTAAATGCCATATCAAATTTTCGTCTTGCCCCGTCACTGTATATCGAGGGGTGAGTGGTCAAACCCGATAAGTCATCTAAAAGGTTTATTGAAAATAGAACTCTGCGTAATGGATGTTGAGTTCTTATTTGAAAAAACAATTATCTCGATTTATCGGGTTTGACCACTCACCCCTCGATATACAGATGTAGAGTGGCGGGGCAAGACACTCACAAGAGTGTTTAAGGTGGCGCATGCGGCGGCAGCACGGTGAGTGTGACGGCGCGGTGCGAGTGCTTGATGAGCGCGACCACCTCGGGGTGCGGCAGGTTGCGCACGGGCGTGTGGTTGATGGCCACTATAGTGTCCCCAACGTGTAGGAGGCCGCAGCGGGCCGCTGGCGAGTTCGGGATCAGTTGACCTGACAAATATAGTAGTTAAAACACCAGTGTGGTTTTGTCTGTCTCTAGTATATCAATACTCGGGTAGAACTTTTTTTCCTAACTACGCAGCCCTTACTAACTGCATTTTCGACGCTTATAATATTGAATAGTTGAATACTAATTTCCTAAGGTCAACGGCTTGACGTGGCTAAAGCAGAAGACTCAAGAAGGTAATTGATTAAAATTTAGAAAACTATGAATGAAAAACAAAACGGCAGAATCAACTTACAGGTTAGTTAAAGTTAAAATACTTTTTCAGAATTGGAAATGAGTCCTTATCAGTTAAAAACCGGCCAAGGGCGAGTTGGACTCGCGCACGAAGGGTTCCGTACTAGTATCTATAAAACAGCAAAAATAACTTAACCAAAATTACAGTTAAATCAACCTATCTCAAAAACTATAAGAGATACTTTGATCAAACCAAAAATCGTTGAAAGAGTTAATTAGCATGCATCACCTCTATTTTTTTTAGAATTTTATACCCCGTAGTTATAAAAATAGAGGGGGGGGGACATACTTTTTACGACTTTGAGAGCTGATATCTCAAAAACCGTTCACTTTAAGAAAAATGTTTTTTAGAAAACTTTATATCATTTTAAAAGACCTTTCCATTGATACCCCACACGGGTATGTACATCGAAAAAAAAATTTTCATCCCTCAGTTACATGTATGGGGGGCCCCACCCCCAATTCTTTTTTTTACTATTTAGTGTCATAATTTTGTAGCGGTTCATACAACACATATTCCCATCAAATTTCATCACTGTAGTACTTATAGTTTCCGAGTAAATCGGCTGTGACAGACGGACAGACGGACAGACGGACAGACGGACAGACGGACATGACGAAACTATAAGGGTTCCGTTTTTGCCATTTTGGCTACGGAACCCTAAAAAACGCTCATCTATTTACGCCATTTCTGTTTGAAGTGACACATATCTTGACATTTTCTCAATGTTACTATCTAGAACAGGCCTATTGCGACCTTATGTCATAAAGTTTAAATGTATTTTTTCGATTTTTAATTAATAAATATCGTTTCAAATGTCACTCCAAATCGACCATTTTCAAGCTAAAAACTTGTTTTTTCCATTTACATTCTACTACATACAATAAAATCAAAAAGTGGCTATGTTACTATCTAAAATTTTAATACAATCATCGTATCCTTTAATAACTTTATTGGTATTATCAATACTTTGGTCATAATTTGAAATGAAAACATTTTAAAACTTAAGGCCTCTTAAAAGAAAAATAGTGTACAAAAATTTTACAAAGATTGGTTTTTAGGGTTCCGTAGCCAAAATGGCAAAAACAGAACCCTTATAGTTTCGTCATGTCCGTCTGTCCGTCTGTCCGTCTGTCCGTCTGTCCGTCTGTCACAGCCGATTTACTCGGAAACTATAAGTACTACAGTGATGAAATTTGATGGGAATATGTGTTGTATGAACCGCTACAAAATTATGACACTAAATAGTAAAAAAAAGAATTGGGGGTGGGGCCCCCCATACATGTAACTGAGGGATGAAAATTTTTTTTTCGATGTACATACCCGTGTGGGGTATCAATGGAAAGGTCTTTTAAAATGATATAAAGTTTTCTAAAAAACATTTTTCTTAAAGTGAACGGTTTTTGAGATATCAGCTCTCAAAGTCGTAAAAAGTATGTCCCCCCCCCTCTATTTTTATAACTACGGGGTATAAAATTCTAAAAAAAATAGAGGTGATGCATGCTAATTAACTCTTTCAACGATTTTTGGTTTGATCAAAGTATCTCTTATAGTTTTTGAGATAGGTTGATTTAACTGTAATTTTGGTTAAGTTATTTTTGCTGTTTTATAGATACTAGTACGGAACCCTTCGTGCGCGAGTCCAACTCGCCCTTGGCCGGTTTTTTAATATTCTTGTTTGAACGGCAGAGTAGCTTTTTGAGCGAATTACTTGATGCAACTTGGCGAACTCAAATTATTTATTTATTTAGTCTAAAGAGGTCCAACAGCTACTAAATTATGATAGAGACTTAGATACAAAGCCAATTAAATTAAAGATTTCAAGTACAATTCGCACCTACAAGTTGGCCACTCCCTCCGGTCAGCCAACTCGAAGCGCACGGGTAATACTCGTAGGTCGGAGTACGCATACTCACCAATAGTGCTAGTTGCCTTGTTAGTGGAGGAGATGACGACGAAGCCGAAGCCCTCGCCTTCGTTCCTCGTGACGGTGACGTCATACGGCACCGACGACCACCCACCAGTCGCCGTGTCGTATTGGACGCCGTACCTGCGAATAGTTTAATTCAGTTCATTTGTTAGTTATTGGATTTTGAATATTCTTGTTTGAACGGCAGAATAGCTTTTTGAGCGAATAACTTAATGCAACTTGGCGAACTTGGTCCGTGGGGCCCAGGAGCTTTGAGCCTCTTCAAAGAAATCGCGAAGAGGCTTAAAGATACTACCGGTGACCGAAGAGCTGGCAGCTACCTCGCACAGAAAATTAGTCCAACTATTCAGCGAGGAAATACTGCCTGCTTCTTCGGCACAATGCCGCAGGGGCCATTTTTAGATTTAGTTTAGTTTATAACTATTTTGTTTATTTTATAGACTTAAGCCTTATCTTAATAGTATGTAATTGTTGTAGTATTTTATTTTCGTTTGTTAGTTTGTACAGGTCATAAACATAAAAGTTAGAAATTGAGGTGAGACGTACTTTTTTCTACGACTCAACGGAAATTAATTAAACAAACCGAAACAATTAAACAAATTAGTCCTGCGGAAATAAAGATTAAGCACATGGGTCGGGCGCTCGTTGATGTCTTTTGTTCTATGTCCGCGGCGTCACGTGATTGGTCAATTTCATAAAAGTACTGTAACGGCGACACGTGATTGGTCATTTCAAAAGAGTACAGTAAAAGGCGACACGTGATTGGTCAATAGAAAAATATATGTGAATTTAGTTTCGTCCACGATACCTTAATTCAAACATTGAAGTCGACGTGTAGAAAAAATAAATATTAGAGGACAATTTTACGCAATTCGAACTAGCCCATAGTAAGTTCAATGTAAGGCTTAAGTTTTGTTACGACGAAAACGGACTCGAAACCTAAACTGGTCGATTATGTCCATTGTAGACGATTCAACCATTGCTGTGTACACCGTTTTCGGTGGCTGAAAAGACAAATTCGGGATCGGCACGATCTTCCACATGTTATACCGTAGTTTCACGTGGAGACTACAGTGAACCAGCGACAAAATTCCCAGTAGCTCGATTCCACTCACACCTCAGATTCGGTTGAAACCGCTCAATCAACCAATCTCACTGGAGCGCAAACTCTTAGAGTATTCCAGTGTGCCAAACCTCACGCGTGGTCGTGCCGGAGGTTTTCCCCTGGATTTTCCCCAGGCTACTCTCCAACCGCGCACTCCTATCGCTTTATTGGGCCCGGTCTATACAGAAAAAAAAAGTGGAGACTACTTTGGAATTATTGCATGTACATCGCCGGCTCCGATCTGCTCGAGTAAGAGGGAGGTACACGAAGTATGAGCGAGATGACATTCCGCTGTGCCTCATATCTAATGTAGGCTATTGTTAAAGTGAAGGGGGAGGTACTTCTCCCAGTCAAGCTGTCCTAAGTATGAGCGAGATGATCCGATGTGCCTTTTATCTAGTGTAGACTATTGCTTGAGTAAGGGGGAGGTGCTTCCCCAAATGAGATGTGTTGAGTATGAGCGAGATGACTGTGCAATGTGCTTTCTCGAGCAAGAGGGAGGTATTTCCCCCCATCGAAGTATGAACGATATGATCCTATCTAGTGTAGACTATTGCTCGAGTAAGGGGGAGGTGCTTTCCCAGTTGAGCTGCTCTAAGTATGAGTGAGATGATTCGATGTGCCCTATACCTAGTGTATTGCTCGAGTAAAGGGGAGGTACTTCCCCAATTGAGATGTCCTGAGTATGAGCGAGATGACTGCAATGTGCATCTCGAGCACGAGGGAGGTGTTTCCCCCCATCGAAGTATGAGCGATATGATCCAATGTGCCTTTTATCTAGTGTAGACTATTGTTCGAGTAAGGGGGAGGTGCTTCCCCAGTTGAGCTGCTCTAAGTATGAGCAAGATGATCGTGTATTACTCGAGTAAGGGGGAGGTACGTCCCCAATTGAGATGTCCTGAGTATGAGCGAGGTTACTGTGCAATGTGCATTCTCGAGCAAGGAGGAGGTACTTCCCCCCATTGTAGGTTATGGAAATGTGTGAAGCATGATACTGACATGGGCATGGCGGCGGCCGGCGGGTAGAGGGGCGCGGGGTGCAGGATGTTGTATGACTGCTGCATGTGCATGGCCGGCTCCGACCTGCTCGAGCAAGATGATCAAATGCATGTTACGTGAAGCAGGCTTTTGAAATGATATCCGAAGAGCTGGCTACGTCAACTATTACTTATTTATAGACAGGAAATCCGACCCAGGTCGGGCCTAGCTGAGTTTCTTGCTGGACTCTTCTCAGCTAGGCTAGGTTTAGTGAACCAGCGACAAAACTCCCAATAGCTCGATTCCACTCACACCTCAGATTCGGTTGAAACCACTCAACCGATCTCACTGGAGCGCAAACTCTTAGAGTATTCCAGTGTTCCAAACCACACGCGTGGTCGTGCCGGAGGTTTTCCCCAGGATACTCTCCAACCGCGCACTCCTATCGCTTTATTGGGCCCGGCCTATAAAGCCACAGTAAAGTAAAGAAAAAAACAGGAAATCCGTCTAGTTAGTGTGCCATACAGTTATTATTAATCATGGTCTAAGGGTGGGTTGCACCAAACCGTCTGTAATCGTAAGCGGTGTTCGTTAAAATCTGATTGCACAGAAAGTTTGACAAGTTTCTATGGGATGACAGCTGCCGGCGCCATATTTGACGATAACCGGCCTGTGATCGTATGTTGGTGCAACCGACCCTAAGAAAACTAAGTCTGACAATCCGACGACCAGTCACACTGACGTCTGCATACCATCGATAGGTTGCTACCGTAGCTCGTGTCACGCACACTACTAACCGATGTACCGGATTGCCATACCTGGCGCAGTATATTATTGTATCATGTTATTTATTGATCCGTGTGACTGGCAGCTTTACAGCTGAAGTTGAACGTAGCCAGCTCTTAGGCCATGACAATAAAGTAAACTCAGTTAGGGGTATCCATCAATTACGTCACACGAATTTCATGAATATTTGACCCCTGTCCTTGTCACAGCTGACATTTTTAGACTACTATCTCCCTAGTGTGACGTCACACAATTTCAAATTTTTACATGTTTTTTGCCAATAGCCCAAATTCGTGTTTTATTAGATTTGTGAAATGTGACGCTACGAAATTTGGGATACAATGTGATTTTTGTCGACATTAAGGTCGAGAATGATTATATTGCATTGCATTGGTATACTAATACACTTACGTGAGCAATGGCTGGTGTTGAGCAGGCATGGTCGGTAGTCCAAGCGGCTGTATGTCGGCCCGATTGTGGCGTACACCCAGAGTTACCTGTTATAATGTGATTGAATTTTACAAAACGTATAAGTGTTTTCTCTAGGATGTTTTGGAAATGGTCTTATTTTGTTTCAAAAACGAACACGCGAAGTGGCTAATTTCTACACACCATTAAAAAAATTACAGGACAGTTCAACTAATTTACAGGCCTTAATTTTTTGCCTGAGATAGCCATACATTATGTGCTTAATCCTAGACAGATTTACATTAAATGACATTTATACAAAACGTTAGGTATAAAAAATTCGGTGATGGTATGATGAATGTTTTTTTAATTACATTTAAACGTTTTTATTGTATTGTATTATTTTAACTGATAGACAGTTTTTGACACGTAAAAACGTCCTTGTGACTTATTTGCAGAAGAAATGTTTTTATTTTATGATTTGATTTTTAGGGTTCCGAACCAAAATGGTAAAAAAGGAACCCTTATGGTTTCACTTTGTTTGTCTCTCTGTCTGTCACATCGCTAAATATCTCAAGAACTACTTATGCTATCGATTTGAAATTTGGAATAGTTATAAAGAAGGGTTACCTACGTACATAGAACAAGACTTCATTAAATATTTTTTTTATTTTCTGTGAATAATGACAGATAATTGGTGGTTCAAAATTTGAAATTCTAGTTAATATGTCGAGTGGGGTGTCATATGAAAGTGCTTGGGTTGCACATTCTGAGACAATTTTTTTTTATCTCGTCTTATCTCCGAAGTTTACCAAGGAAAAAATATAAAATTATTACATAAAATGGATATCAATTTCATAACTGTTCAAGTCAAGAAACATTTATATACTAAGTTTGTAATTTAATCACCTTTGCACGTATTTTTGTTTCATAAATTCCTACGAGATTATGCTGAAAATAAAATTGAAATCGGTTTACGTGATAAAGAATTATCCTTGAAAAACTACCATACATACAAAGTTATTCAGTCGCTCAAATTTGTAACAAAAGTCGCTGATAGATGGCGCTGTACCCATGGCGTCCAATTTCCACACCATGTTGTTGAGATTTTCCTGATTTAATAGGGTTGGAACCGGTACACATCTGTATACGGAACCCTCGGTGCGCGAGTCCGACTCGCACTTAACAGGTTTTTTTTGAAGTTGGTATACTAGAAATGATTGGAATTGGACGAGTAGCATCAAAAAAGCTATTTTTCCATTCAAACTATAAGGTTTGAAATCGAATAAGATATTGTTCGGTGATAGTAGGTTGGTACAGTAGTACCCAAAACTGATAAGGCGCGTCGTGAATCTTAGTTCGCGGAGAAATAAAGTATCGCTCCGAAGATTAACGAAAGAATGCTTAAAACTTACAATTAACCTTAGATCACTACTATAAGGTTCATAATGCGCGTGCACTCGATCAGAAGTATGGCGGCTGACTAACATGCCACGCGGCGCGCGCTAACATGGCGGCAGCTGCGGACCAATAGCGGTACAGGAAAAAGAAGCGCGGTGCGTGGTGCGTGTCGATTGGTCAATAGCATTTCCCGCGCTTTAAAAATTCATCTTCTGCGCAGGTACATCGGTAAGCCATATCAGTTGGGTACTACTGTACTCGTACGGTTGGAGCGTGACTCACGTGGCCGCGGGCGGCCGCCTGGCACACGTGCGCCACGGCGCGCGCGTGCGCGGCGCCGGCCAGCGACACGCCGTCCGCCGACGTGAGCAGGTCGCCGGGCCGCAGCAGCCCGTCCGCGGGGCCGCCTGCCAGGAAACATTACATCCTCACTCTACCCTCTGTGTTTCAATATAACGCTCATTCTACTGTTTCATCACCAGATTTCTATTATAAAAAAAATCTATGTATTGAATTAGTGTACAAAAATAGGATTTCGAAATAGTACCCGACCTTAATAAAATCATTTTGTAGATAATAGTATTTTATGCAATAGTTGTATAAGAGGGTTCAAAAAAGGTGAGTGGCGTGTGTACTAATTTGAGGCGAAGCCGAAAATTGTTAATAAAGACGCCATGAGCCTTTTTTGAACTACTTATACAACGTTGCATACATTACTTTTTCTACGACTAGGGATTAAATAATAAAACATAAAACTAAAAGTATTCCAAAATCTGTCTGAAAATTATGTACATGAAAAAGTAGAATGGCCCATAAAGTACTGCTCATAGCAAAATATATGACGCGTTCATTTGTTTCTTGAACACAACTTTTATAGCATAGCGTAGGACTTTACAGATAAAAATAATAAGCTATAGCTGCTTTTAGAACCTGCCGCAGTGTGAGTGAAACAGGATGCGTTGTATTGCAAATAACGACACATGCTAGCTCCTCTGTAATTCTGTTTAGAAGTTATGTTTTGACGATCCGTGATGACTACGAATCACGATTAATGGTACCTTTTCAACTGAGGCGGAGCGGAACGGAAAGGTACAAAATTCACCAATCAAATTCATTCGTTAGATCTAGGCGGAATAGAGCGGAGACAGAGTCTAATTTGATTGATCATTTCTGCATGTCTCCGCTCCGCTTCAGTGGAAACGCAGCCTTAAAAATGTCATGTGTACGAGTATGTGTCGTGTAACTTACCGGGCACGACGTACCCCACGGCGACGCGGGTTCCGTCCTCGGTGCCGCCCACGATGCGGAACCCGAACCCCGCGGCGCCGCGCGCCAGCCGCACCAGGACGTCCGCCTCCGGGTCTATAGCGCCCCCTGCTTCCACCTGCAAATACATCAAGTAAATATTACTATTTGTGGACAATCTTAGTTGATAGATAGGCGAGTAAGTCGACCATGTGACATAATAAGGCCGGGTTTTATAAAGATCCGTTAGACCAAATGTCAGATCAAATTTCAGTAACTCAGTTCATTTTTTGACATAACAAACCGACATAAGATCTTTATAAAACCGGGCCTAAGTTCGCGTACTTTAAATGCGCCGAGTAAATTGGAGATTCAACAGAGGGCCTACTCCAAACTTCGAAATCAGAACTTCGTATCGTGTCGTCCCTTTCACTCTCGTGTTATACAATATAAGAGTGAAAGGGACGGCACAAGTAGGCCATCAGGTTTATTTTTTGCTCGTAGCCCGCTTTGGCCCGTCCGTCTGTCACTGCCGCGAGCCGCAAGTTGCGATTTTCTTTGTGCAGTCTGTGGGGTACGGATAGCTTGTGGCATCTGAGGTTTGTGTTTTTTTTTGAACTTCTGTGGCTTTATAGGCCGGGCCCAATAAAACAATAGGAGTGCGCGGTTGGAGAATAGCCTGTTTATATTGTTTGTTTTGGCTCAGAAAAGTGATTATCGAAATTATTCGCATTTGACATCGCGTTGAGTGAGCAATTTTTACGTGTGTCATCGACATCGAGCCAAGTAAGTTCGCGATTTAAAAATTCGCGACTTTATAGCTAGTACGTGTGTCTCGCGCGGTCAGTTCTTGGAATGGTGACAGCTTTTGGTGGTTATTAACTGAGCGCTCGCGTGCTTTGGAAGGCTCGTTAAGCCGTTGATCCCGGCTGCTGTCTATGATAACAGTCGTTAAGCCAAGTTTCGCAAGCAAGCCTTCGGGCGGCTTGAGAACTTCTAATAGTTAAGTTGCCCACTCACTTGACAAGCCTAATTACAATAAGGTCTGATTTCCCCTCGGATTCGACGGTCAGATGGTAGTCGCTTCCCTACAAACTAGTGCCTACGCCAAATCTTGGGATTAGGCAGCGGACCCCGGGCATCCTTCAGGATGCAAGTATACTGGGATACCGCTAGGAGGATGGATGGATAGTATTATATTATAATGGTACAAAAGTATCGGTAAAACGAACTATGATCTTACCTGCGGATAGTTCCCGACGTAAACCGAATTCTGTTGCGCCATGGAGTCGTTGTCGTAAGACGGGGATCGCCGAGACACGGGCGAGTGCATGTGGCGCGGCGGCGAGTTTTCCCTCAGTCTGGAAAAATTACCCTTAATATTAGAACAATGATGATGATGACATCATTCGCTTGCCCTTTTCCCATTTATTTGAGGTCGGCGCAGCATGTCTTTTTCTTCCATACATCTCTGTCACTCGTCATCTCTTCATTCACATCCTTCTTATTCATTTATTAGAACAATTATTGCAATTTATTATACAGGATACACTGAAACCGTTACCAATGAAACTTCTCACATAATTGGTGATTTCTCATTCTATAAACTTTTGCTTAACTTGCATTGTTCTTATGTGGTCTTCAAAATTTGCATCCTTTCCAGCCACTTCCCGATATCCGATTGAGCTGAAATTTGGCTTACTTCTGTAAGTTCGGTTGGTCACGCTAATATGATGGTGGAGACAGAAGGTGCTATAGCAACTTCTAAACTACACAAGAGAACCAGTCATGTCTGGGCTCATTGGCACTGTCTCAACGAATACGTCGACTGTACCTTGTACCAAAAGTGTAATTTTTAACAGAAATTTATTTATTTGTTCTGTAACACACAGAAATTTATTTTTCTCAAAAATGGCCCGCAAACTTAACATTACTCGCTACATATTGGAAGGTAAAGTGTATAGTTTAAGGTCAGATCAAATTAAAAACATTGCAGGCCTGGAATGTCATATATAAACTCGTTTATTTGGCCAGGTGCAAACTTTTCAAAAAGTAGAAAGAGGCATACAAAAGACGGTGGTAATGCGGCGTTTTGGTACGTGTCTCAAATAATTAGCGTTTTTGGTAGAAAAATACACTTGCGACTATGTTAAAATAATAAACGGCGGGAAAGAATGATGCTTGACATTTTAAAGTTATGTTTATCAAAAAATAATTAAAATTTCGTCTTATTTCTCCTGTTTTTGAGAAAAGCACTATATTAGCCTCGGCGGGAATTGTGATTGCAGGCTTCGTATTATAATTAAACGGACTTGCCAGCTCGTCACAACAAATACGCAGCCTGCAATTGCCTCCCTCCCGGCCACGGCAATAATGCACTATATCTGTGTAGCATCCGAAGGTCTGTTCGCTGCTGCTGCTATGCTAATGAAAGTTACCTCATACTGTCCTTGCTTCTCGAGGGCGAGTTGTTAGACGGCGATCGACTGTGTAAACGCGCGGTCGGAGTTGTACCTAACAGACGCTCCGATGCACTGGTATTGCTAGGCGACTGGCTTCTCAAGCGACCTGGATAAAATTATATGAATTAAAAATAGTGAACAAGTTAATTAAATTCAAAAGAAAACGCGGACGCAAAACATAGCTATGAACAATCCTCGCCATCAAGACTTTCGATTAATAAAACCGCACTTAAACCGTTACGGAGCTACGATAGCACAGACAGACACACATGTGAAATTTATCACACGTGTGTCTGTCTGTGTTACCGTAGCTCTTTAACATCTCTCTTTTGCGTTGCGCGTCGGGGGTTAAAATTTTTTATGTCTAATGTCTGTTTATCATTGTGAAAAACATTGTGTAGCTGGTTAATAAAATTAACGGATGAACTTATTTGAGTGCGGTTTTTTTAATCGACTGTCTTAAAGACGGAGATGGTTCTTAGCAATGGTTTTATCATACTTTTTTTTCACTAACTTGTATAATCTGTTAGCATACCCGTGGAGTTGGATGGTGAGTGCGGCCTCATTCTGCTAGTGGAAGGAGACTGCGCGTGTGGAGGCAGGCCGCCGAGCGCCGCCGTAGTCGGCGAGTGAAGCATGCCGTCTTCGGGAAATCCTAACACCAGTGCAAAAGTCTTACCCCCTTATTCATAAACGTCTGTCAAACCTATTAGTTAATTAGCCGCTAAAGTTCGTTTGTCCTTATCTGTCACTTTGACATTGACGTTTGTGAGAATGGGTCAAAGAACTTTTTAGTTAGCAGAGGTTTGTTAAGTTTTATGAATACGGCGGTTAGAAATAAAGGCTTGGTCACAGTGTGCGCTCGTCTGCGGGCCGGAACACACGGCAGGTTAGCGACGCCACACAGCACGCACGCTGCGAGACAAGAGCGGGACTGAGCATACATTCAGGCGCGCAGTAAGAGCGGGTACTCTCGGTCCGTTTAGGTTTAGTATTCGTTACACTACCATTTTCCGATCACCTATTGGAAATCCATACTGATATTATAAATGCGACAGTGTCTCACTGCTACTTCTTCACGTCTAAAACGCTGAACCGATGGATGAAATTTAGTATAGAAATACTTTTTATACCGGAAATCATCCCTTCATGGGGTGGAAGTTTGTATGGAAGAATGATGCCTAAGTAAGCGCCTGATATAAAAAATAGCAATTAAATTATATCGCAATGAAAGACTTTTACGCACACGAAGTCGAGGGCAAAAGCTAGTTAGTTTTAGAAATTTGAACATATAGATTAGGCTTAAAATTTAAACAAAAAAATGCGGTAAAGCATCGTAAGTTTCCTCACCTCCATTATCGCTGCTGTCAGCAACACTCGCGTTCCCCCTCCAGTACGCAGCGTTCATATCCACATGTACTGTCGGCGTCGGCACCTCCCCCCAATTCCCGTTCCACCGTTCCCCATTCGCCTCCCACCCATTCCCGTTCTGTTCCCATTTCTGCCCGTTCTGCTCCCATTTTTGTCCGTTTTCGTCCCACTTTTGGGTGTTTTCGTCCCATTTCTGCGAGTTTTCTGCCCAACTCCGGATGTTGTTGGAGTTATCTACCCACGTTTCCCGTTCCTGCTGACAATATTAGTGAGATATACTGTACTGTTAATATAAGGATTCACAATATACACTGACTATTGCTTTTCAAGTACTACAAACAATTCAGACATCATCATCATCATCATTTCAGCCGAAAGACGTCCACTGCTGAACATAGGCCTCCCCCAAGGCACGCCATTTAGACCGGTCCTGTGCCGTTCGTTTCCACCGGATTCCCGCGACCTTCACCAGGTCATCACTCCACCTTGTCGGAGGCCTACCGAGAGCTCGTCTTCCGGTGCGTGGACGCCACTCAAACAGTTTCTGGCCCCATCAACCGTCAGTCCTGCGAGCAATCTCGCAATTTTGAAGGCTATGTCGGTGACCCCAGTTCTGCTACGGATAGCTCAATTCTGCTACGGATAATTCAGACATAGATTAGTTAAATAGTGATTTTGAGGGACTGAGGTTTTTACCAAGAGCCCGTCAATTTATGTTCGTGTAGTTACTAACTAAATTCTTGTTACTACACCAAATTACTATCTAAATCATTCGGCAAAGTCGCTATGATGTCTAGTTTTTTTTGCTCGATTTCGAATTTCGTGTGCTCGTGCCTAAGTATCGTTGGTTGGCTTTAACGTTTCATCCAATATAGTACGTACATTACTGCAGAGGCCGCGAAATAGGCGATTGCCTGCCGAGTGAAACGAAGGTCTATGCTTCAGCGTCCAGCGGATTTCCGTTTGTCCTCCTTCACAGGTCGCATTTTTCAACCGATTCTCGTGAAATTTTGTAAACAGGTTCGATAATTACATAGGATTTTTTTGTATTTTATGGCAAGTTTCAAAAACAAAGTTTATTTCAATGATCCGCATGTTTCTGCGGGCGGATTTCGGTTTATTCTCCTGTACGGGTCGCATTTTCGACAGATTTTCGTGAAATTTTGTGGACAGGTTATATACAATACAATACAACAATACAAAAAATCTTTAAAGCAGGTCAGAAACATACCATAGCGAGATATAAGCAGAGGTAGACAACAGGCGGTTATATAAATATATTGAATAATTTTGTCGATTCAGATTACAATTTAAAAAAACAACACTCGCGAGGTATACAGCTTACAAAGCTACTAGTTATATTTGAGGCCAAACTGTTGCACCACAGGCTGGCTAGGCTGGTTAGAAAAATAATGTTCTGTCGAGAATCAGTTAACTGTCATTGAATTTGATTATCCGGCATTATTAGCTCTCAGATCCGATGAAAGGATAAATATTGAACACGCAACGTATCTACAAGGGCACGGGAGGACCCGAGCGCCCAGTCCGGCGCCTCCATACGAGTATGGGGGTCTTCCTTCGTGCCCATACGTTAATTCCGGTACATTCGACACTAAACTCAAAATACACCAATAGTCAACATGCTCCAATATGTAAATCTCACCTGCCACTGGTCCGTGTAGGGCTGCGCGGGCAGCGTGAGGCGCGTGCCGGGCGTGCTGCTGCGCCGGCGCCGCTCGATGATGCTCTCGCGCTTGTGTTCTGGGACCGCGTATGTTGCCTCCACTGCAACACATTTATTTGGATCTCATACTTATTTTTAAATTTTCTTCGCTTTTGAGTACTCCTCGGCCGAAATGGGGATTGACTGCCTCGTATTACTAGACGGCCTCGCATACGTTCGGCCATCTATAAAACACTCGGCAGGCAATCCCTTCCTTCCCGGTCTTTGTTGTGATGTACGGTCAACCAATTTGATTTATAGGCCACTTCATACCTTGTCAGAGTGACATGATTATGAGATCTCTAGCGGCTTTTCACTATGACATGGTACAAAGTGACTCAGAAATCAAATTGGTGACTTTACTGTTATATCATTACGACGCTGTGGCTACTAGCTCAGAGTTTGGGATATTTGGAGCTATTATGTATGATACAGGTAAATTACTATGACACTGACATGATCTTATTCCGTCTAAAAATCGTTTGTAACAAAAACTCTATTACATTAGCGTTAAAATTGAATATTCAATGAAATAAGAGCATATCTCAGTGTCAAATTCAAAGCAATCGTGCTATACTTGACGTAAACAATTTTTTTAAAGGTTGTTTTTTGGATCGGGTTCTACGGGGGTAACTTTACTTACAAATGTAATAATACAAGTGTATGGCTGTAAATAATAAACAAATGTTAGGTAGTAAATACAATATTACGACATGGTTTTCGTCGTGTATCCGCAACACGCTCACCTCTTTTTATCAACAAACAGAACGAGAATATCTCTTCATTTATAGCCTTGACGGTCATTAAAGTGAAACAAGGTATCAATTATTAAGAAAATGGAAAAATTCGATTATCTCGAAAATCAAGGGACTTTTACTAAACCTGAAAGTCCATTTTCTGGACCAGCCTCAGGCGGTCTCTATTGGTGGTTAGAAGCTTGTCCATTATATAAAAATAATGATAAATGTAAAAATTAAATGACACGTTTTCAATAATGTTAAGTGAGTTCCATGGTCATTTTATCATGACCATTAGTTGCCATACTAAGGGGGCTATAGATTCGGGACTGTTTTAATTGCTCGAATTATTATAAACTATACTTAAATTATATACTAAAACAACATTGTCAATGAATATGTATAGAGCGTTTCATAATGCTTGTTTATCTGTCATACCAGTTCAATATATAGTTTCAAAACGACAAACATGACTATTTATATTGGGATGTCAGCTGTCACCGTACCCAAACTATTTTAAAATTACAATTACATTATATTCAACACAACTTTTACTAAATATCAAGTCGTTGGTAAACAAGCGTACTGCCTGCCTGATGTCACCGCAGCCTATGGACGTCTCCAACTCGAGGAGAGTCACATACGTGTCACCGACGCTTTAAAATAGGGATGTTGACACCAAATAACTTCAACTTTTCTCTAAAAACGATCCAATTCTCAACGGCGAAAAAAGTAACTCAAAAGAATTAATAATTATAAGGCTTCAGTTTCGCAAAACGCACCTCTGTATTGAACGATAGTCATTTACTATGCCGCTTTAGGACAGTGACGTCACTGATTTGTAGCTCTTTCTCTCTCTAATTAAAAACATTTAACAGTTATAGCTTATTTTCACCATTTGGTATAGTTTTATGTCTTCTTTTTTTGGATAATAACTTGGATACTTTTTAGGCAACATCCATATTATACACTTATTTCTTAAACTTTTTATAGTTTAGTATTCAGAATAGCCGACGCAGTTTTTCGAAAAATTGGGAATCTCACCAGAATTCATAGCATTGAGTCTGTCCCGCAAAGAGTCCTGTGTATGAAGTGAAGGCGACCTCAGCTGTTCTGCGGTGGGCGTCTTACTTCTCCCGAGCTGAGTGTTAGTAGCTGCCGCTGAAAATACAATATAGGTTGGTTCATCATCATCATCATCTTCATCATTTCAGTCGAAAGACGTCCACTGCTGAACATAGGCCTCCCCCAAGGCTCGCCATTTAGACCGGTCCTGTGCCGTTCGTTTCCACCGGATTCCCGCGACCTTCACCAGGTCATCACTCCACCTTGTCGGAGGCCTACCGACAGCTCGTCTTCCGGTGCGTGGACGCCACTCAAGCAGTTTCTGGCCCCATCGACCGTCAGTCCTGCGAGCAATGTGCCCTGCCCACTGCCACTTAAGTCTCGCAATTTTGAAGGCTATGTCGGTGATCCAGTTCTGCTACGGATAGCTTCATTCCTAATTCTATCACGCAGAGAAACCCCGAGCATAGCTCTTTCTTATGAGGCCCATCGTTAGCGCCCATGTCTCGGATCCATATGTCATCACTGGCAACACACACTGGTCAAAGACTTTTGACTTGAGACACTGCGGTAAATTGGACGAGAATACACTGCGAAGCTTCCCGAACGCTGCCCAGCCGAGTCGGATTCGACGAGTGATCTCTTTCTCGAAGTTGGACCTACCTAACTGGACTGTTTGTCCCAGGTATACGTACTCGTCAACAACTTGGTTGGTTCTCGGGTCTAAATCATTGTATTTACGTAAAATAATTAACTGTCAAAATTAACATCGACAGTGGCGTACTTGAAGAGAGGCCTATGCTCAGCAGTGGGCGATTACAGGCTGAAAATGATGATGATGATTGTTAATTTTACGACGAACAGAAACTACATTCAAAAAAATCTGAGATTGTTCCTAGTCTACGTGCTTACTCTAATGAAACCGCCAACTCGGATGCTAACCAAGGGGAGATATTTGACATTACTGACTTGACAAGTTATATAAAAACATAGGGCCTCTAGGATAAGAACAGTAACAAGTGGACAAGAGTCTCAATAGATGGCGCTAGTTTGATATATGTACAAACAACCAGGGCTCGGAACCGGTTTTTACTATTTTTGAAATATCTCTTAAAGTATTTGTCATATCTCATGATATCGTAAAACGCAATTGACCGAAATTTTTAACCGGTTAATTGTATGAAGACAAAACTGGTTTCCGAGCCCTGCAAACAACACTTACTGTTGGCGGGCGGAACCCGCGTGGCGGAACGGCTGCGAGGCGCGCGGGCGGAAACGTTGTTCCGCCGCCACACGCGGATTGTAGTCTCGTGCATGGCCGGGCAGTCCTTTAACACCTGGAACACGATTCACTGTCAATAGGGTACGTGCCTGATTATTTCTTCATGATGCCATTCTGTTTGAATCGAATCGACAAATAGCACATGAGACAGAACAACACAAGAGGCAATTGTAGTTTAGTAGTAGTAGACTGGGTAGTTCTTTAGCACCTGGAATACGATTCACTGTCAATAGCGGTATATGCGGTTTTTTTCATGATGCTATTCGAATTAGAGGGGCTACTCCGAAAATCGAACTTCGTATTGCGTCGTCCCTTTTACTCATATAGTGTACACGAGAGTGAAAGGGACGGCACGATACGAAGAGTACAGGCCCAGTTTTTAGAGAGGATCGAATGTTTGTAAGAAACCAACTACAAATGGAACAAAAAAGAGGGTCAAAGTACGGTCTATACAATGAAATGTGACTATATAT